>CM062083.1:11842098-14242098 GCA_031163375.1 Conogethes punctiferalis | reverse complement strand
CGCACATAGGGGTATGGGGACAGAAAAAGCGACTTTGTTTTAAATTATGTAGTGATATGACTTTGAACTTGCACCGTCAGATAACTTCCAGATACGCAATCGTGATTGTGTATCTGGAATAGAAAAAGGTCTAGTGTCCCTATCGGGTTTCGGAGGTCAGATCACAATCAGTCACAGTCAGTATTGTAAGTCCAGTCGTATCTCGCGTTACGGTCGTAGCGGACACAGGGTTTTGAAGCGAAATTAAGGACTGGAATAATGCTACAGACAGGGGCGGATCGTGAATTTGTAGGGCCCTGAGCTGAAACTACTAAGGGGCCTATTCAACTAATAGCAATGTTAAAAAATTGTTTCTATAATATATTATATCTCACCGTAAAGTTGTAATCTAACGGTATTTACGAGTACATCATTGGCTCACGATGCACCAAACATTCTGCATATTTTTTATTGCAAAAAAAACATAAATGCAACTAACACAGTTGCACAAAAGGCTTTAGAGGGGCTGGGGCTGGGCCCCTTGTAACCTAAAGCCCTGGTCTGCAACCCAAATAGCCCGCAGGTAGATCCGCCCCTGGCTATAGATATTCTATTATTCCGTTATGATGGGAGTCTGATAAAGGTCCCAAATTTTCAATTAACTAAGGAATGAGTTGTTATGAAAGGTTACATACAAATATTAATTATCGAAAAATTAAGTTAATTCATACTCGTGTTTGGTACATCATTAAAACGCTTGGAGTCTGGGGGGTATAGAGTGCTCCGTTGTACGTTTTCTCCACATATCGCGAACTATCTACTTAATTAATTACGCAATATTCATTTGCAGAAAAATTTAAGGCAGCTTTTCCAAATTGCCAGCAGCAAAGGCAGCATATCTCAATTAATCATAGAATCCTACACAGTATAATTTAATTTAGTGGCCATATTATTTATGTAAGTACATAGAATTGTTCAACTTTTAGTCATATTCCTAGCCGTCATACCTATTTATACATAGATCTAAGAACGTTTTATGGTTAGAGTCGGACTAAGCCAAGTTAGCTAAGTAAGCTGCAGCTAAACCCTGCCACCTGTGAACTGTGCCGATCTATTTGTTGACAACTGCAAACAGCCGTCTAACAGGTGCCTTTGTGGGAGCAAGCGGCCTCGCTATGGGGTGAACCATTGTCCGGCTGTTTAATACGTGTACGGAAGGTTCTGGAACGATAAATGCAGACGGAATTACCTACAATATTGAAAAGAACAAGCATGGTTTCCAAATTAATACACAAGTAATGATGTATTTTTTGTATCACTATAAGACGTATGCTTTATAAAAGGATTTATTATAATCTGGTATCATATAGATATTTATTAGAGAGCTTTTTATTATAAAGCCGTATTTATTATAAAGCTTTTGCTAAATAGACAGACGAGTAATATCACTAAATAAAGAATGTAAGATATTTTATGTAGGCTCGAAAAAAAATATCCAATATGGATTTAAAATCAATAGTACGAATGAATACAATACCAAAGTACGTGCACTTTTAGCCGTTGTCAGCGTTACTAAAAAACAAATTGCCATTGATAAAAGCCAGCCTGTAAGTCGATCAACCGCAGATGTGTAAAATCACGGTAAAATCCGATACAAATTGATGCGTGCGTTGAAAAATGGCTGTCGAAGCCCACACCCTCGCAGACACAACATTTGTCACGCCACCTGATAACTCTGTCTTCCATCGAGGAATCGAGAATGTTTGGAATATTTTCTGAATATGCGTAAGCTCTGATACGCGTAAAACGTCATTCTATTTTCTTTTTCTTTTGTTTATCTTAACTAGAACTCTGTCAACGTTGATTGACATAATTTAGAACTATGTAACTCGGATGTTAAGAGAGTGGCAGGCTGGTTGATGACCGCAGTAGGTATATAATTTGTGCCCAGATAAACGTTGCTGCCCGTTTCCTGATATTCCCTTAGTTGTCTTCTACGACATCCACGGGATAAGATGGGGTGGTCCTATTCTAAATTCGGAAACAACATGGACATTAATACGACTAATCAATATGTTACTAAAAGGTAACTACGAGTAGTCAGAATTAATTAAATTTCTGTTTTACAGATCTATATTTGTTTTTATTTAAAAGTCTATACTAGCCAGTTATTGTCTGTGAAAGAGTAGAGAGCCTTTGCCTTCTCTTCTTTCTTTTTCTGAGCAAATAATAAGAAAAACTGGCTAAATGATTTTGCAAAACAAAAAACCTCTGTTTTCTGAACGTTTTGAAACATTATTTTTGGAAGCAGTTTCTATGAACTAATTTAATGTGTGTTGGTTTAGCCCAAAAGCCGCGGGCCCTTTCGTATGTAGTCCATTGTTGACGTACACGTAAACACTGACGTACCGTCTAATAATAAGGTTTATGAGCTTTTGGCGCATAAAATTTATAAAGAGTGCCTTGCCGTGTAGTGGGAATGTTACTCACGGGGAGGTATGGTTGCCTATTAAAGTAGCGTCAACGTGCTTTTAAAGAATAAAGAAATAACCTGCTTTCAATGCCCTTGCCTTAGATCGACCAAAATTAAAATGGAGCATGTTATGTGCCACTTTGTGTATGAAAGTTTAAAAAATAGTAAATGTAACCTCTTTCGGCTTTTCTTCAAACCGTGTTGTGTGTTTGAAGTGTTCCCCATGTAATATTGCCACAGGACCGAGAGGAGTAACATTTTACCATGATATTAGAATGAGGATATAAATAGATATTTGTATATAAATTATATTCTTGTCGTGGAAGACATGAGTTGCTAATTTTAGTAACATTTAGGCAATGTGGACAGGCGGGCTGTTAATAATACGAGGGTGATAAGACAATCTATGTTTAGAATCCCGATATTAAAAATACTTGATAGATATTTACATGTTGTTAACATTGTTATCGTAAATCCTATCCTACTTCCTACTAATAATATAAATGCGAAAGTTTGTTTGGATGGATGGATGTTTGTCCCTCTTTCACTGAGTATTATACTGAACGGATTTTAAAGAAACTTTACAGTAATATAGCGTAGGTATACGTTGGACTAACACATAATGCTATGTTTTATACGAATATTTTATAGTATTTTACGAGCTGCGGGTATCAGCTAGTAAATTATAAATCAGATAAGTTGTAGTTTTTCTTTAGAAATCTTCACTGAGTGTCAATCATATTCAATACTCAATCATTTATTGCATCTATAATGTAGGTACATAAATATTACAAGATGTTATAGGTAAGTTAGATCATTATAGACCCTGAAAGGGTACCACAATTGAAGAGAGGACGCTCATAAGCTTTACCACTCCAATGAATGTGTAATATTCATAATGATCGTCATTCTGAAAATAAGCCGAAGATTTTTGTAAACTAAGATTGACAAATACAAAAGTAATTAATAACAATTCGGCATTTGATATCAATGGCATCGTGCTCTCCGTACCCACCTAAACCTATATTGACATAATATACCGACTTAAAAGCTCCTGGCAGATATTTCAAATGCAGTAGCTCAAAGCATGTTCATAAATAAAGTCACTTTAATTATTTTATCCAAAACAAGCAACCCTGTTGAAGCAAAGATAAACAGTGAGACGTACCTACGCGGTTAGTCGGTCATTCGCCACGTATCGCCCCCGATGAGCTCTAAGTGACAGGGTTGGCACTTCGGACCGCTTTGTGGAATGTCGGCTATATGCATAATCTCATAAGGGCTTCTACAAAACTGTTGGTGTACGGATTAGGGCAGCATCGGACTGCGCAAGATTTTTGCAGTCGGAACATAATATAAACACGAAACATAATATAATCAGCCCCCGTCTACGAGCGCACGTTACTCAGTTTTCGCTTTTCCGTATATCTATATATAACTTTTCGTTCACATCGAACCGACTACGATATTGCGTAGTGCGTTATCGCCTACACTCGGATAGTGTTAACAATGCCTTTTAGCTACATATGCGGTGACCACAGCTGCTACTGCTGTTCTATATTAATTAGTTGCGGTTGTATTTCGAAACATAATTTGAGGGTACAGTAACTATCGCATTTTTTTACGGCTCGAATGAGATGGATGGTCCTATTTAAATCCGAATGGCACACGGACTATTCTAAATCCGAAGACTGTTCATGTTCATGTGTAGTTGTTCATATACCTAAGGACATAATGCTTCTCAAATTGTTCACCTATTTGATCGATCTTAGGCTTCTCGCATCCAGGACTTGCAGCCATCTTGTGAAATTCGTCACTCCACCTGGCCTTTTGGCATCCTACGCTACACTTGCCGCGTTTTTTACTTGTTCATATTAAAATTAAAGTGTTGCGGCAACCCTACAGCTCATCAAGTTGCCTGAGACGAGTGCACTGTAGCTAAGCTGAAATTGGTTTCAGAGCTTGCCGCACAAAGGCGGCACATCAAAGGGCCGCGTCGCAACAACTCGATCATGCCGGCTCTAATAATCTATTGTGAACTCGAACACTTTCATACCTTTGATACAACTTTCAGGTTAGAACACACCGTATTTGGATAGCCGGGGTTAAAGTTTGGTAGTGCTATGAAGGTTCTTTCATACGAGTTTTATTGATATACCGATATATGTATAGGTATGTCACAGTCAAATTGTAAATACCGTTAGATTATAATCTATCCCGCGACATTGCAAACTATTAAAATGGAACTGATGGTAATTTAACGAGCGACCAGATTTTATTTTAAGAATTTCACTTCGATCGATTACAAACTACCAAAATAATAAATAGTTAAACTGTACTGTAAGCATTATGTTACAGTTCACAATATGTTGACCGTCGACATATATAGGTACTTTTCAGCACACAATGTTTACAAGAGTAAATCTACACTAATATTTTTAAAGGATTGTCTGTATTTTTGTAGGGTGTGTATGTTTGTAATGTTTTAACACAAAAACTACTGTACCAATTTCAAAAATCCTTTCACCATTGGAAAGCTACTTCACTCTGAGTTACATAAGGTATATTAATTGCTAGAAAAGATTAGAGATCCTTCTTAAAAAGCCAATGAATGTAACCCAATGAAATGCTTATCATAAATACCCGCAGCGAAGCGAGGACGGGTCGCTAGTATACTATAATATTACTATAACTGACGTTATCTACAATCGAACGTTAAATTAATTATGTTAAGTAAAATATACTACCTACTCTGGTGGAAACTGATAGGACAATTTAATGAATGTAACGGGAGCAATCGATTGATTGATGATAAGCGTCTGCCTATTATCCTTGCCCAGTAGCAGTCGATTAAATATAATGTTGTGCACCTTCAAGCCAATTTAACGATTTGCGCAGGACGGCTGGCAAGTGTAGGATGAGACGAGAAGCCCAGGATCTATCAAAGTGGCGAACACTGGGAGAGGCCTATGTCCAGCAGTGGACTGATACGGGCTGGTGATGATGATGATGAAACATAATAAGTTCAACAAGAACCCTCCTTCCAAGTATCAATTTTAATTTGAAAGTTACTTCAGGGTAAAGTAAATACGCCAGACACTTCTCATCAGCCACATGGTCTAATATTAAGGTTTAATAAGAAAAAAGAGAGAAAAGTTAATTTTGTAAATTCAAGTCAACACGAAACCTCTAACTATTGCGACACCTAGGTCGTCATAAATTAAGGCCCAATTAATAATTATACATACATCTCTAGTTTACTAAAGTCTAGCGTCTATTAAAAATGTTATATCGTGAATATTGGTATAACCTCGTGAAGTGCTATGTCTTCACAGGATCCAAATCCTGTGTGAAAGTCTGAATACTTACGACATTAAATATTAAGTAATGTAAAAGTTTAAATTCATTTTGTAATGAAAAATAAGTAATGACAGACATCTTTACGAACCCAAATCCCCGCGATATTAGTACGAATAAAAATATCGCGTTCAAGTCGTAAAATCAATAGGTGATATTGCGCTCGTAATGGCAATATTTTCCGATATTATCCACAGCGTGAAGGAAATCTCTATAGCAACAGAATAGTTGAACAACATTTATATAATGTTGCTATAAATCATGCTATGCAAATGAAGTGCCTTCAAATTGTTTACCAATAAACAGCTGTGTTTATTTCAATAGAATTTATGTATCGGTCTGTCGGATGCAGTGATTTAGATGGATGTGGTTAGCCAGTGGAATGTTCCGTTTGTTCTAGCGTGTATCTGTATAATGTTATAGGCACTTGTAGTTATCGAAGCAGTAGAATCTCATTCGATGTTTACAATGAGAAAGACACAAGACTCAATCTAGGTAATTATAATTGGTCCAGTGTCAACAAAATTTGAATTTGTAGAAACTAATTAGGTTAATGTGTCAATGATATTATTAAGTCCATATTATGTATTATACCTAGATGCTGTAGGTATGTTTCCAATAAAGAATAGTTTCTAATAAACTGACTGACTCGGTGGCTCAATTGGTAGTGACCCCTGCCTTCTGAACCAAGGGTCGTGGGTTCGATTCCGACCCGAGACAAACATTCGTGTGATGAACACTTGTGTTTGTTCCGCGTCTGGGTGTTTATATTTGTATTTAAGTATTTATTTGTGGTACCTTCGTTGTTCTGATACCCATAACACAAGTGCTTAAGCTACTTACTTTGGGATTAGAGCAATGTATGTGATGTTGTCTGATATTATTATTAATAAAGAAAAGAAATAATAAATGAATGAGCCACCATAAAAACGGTTAAACTAAACTAAGAATGATTTTTTTTTAATATGAGGTTCTTTTAAGTAGGTGACAAATAGTTAGCTAGCTTTCGTTTTGTACGCTACCTCGGTGGCAAAAATGGCTGCCGGGCCGCCTAATGGTAAGTAGTTAGTTACCGCAGTCCGCAACCTATGAACGCTTGCAACACCAGGGGCATCGTATGCACTTTACTGAACCTTTAATAAATTATTTTGAAGTGCCCCATACTGTAATCCCTTGAGAAAACCTCGGCATGGAGCTAATTCCTTTCCATTAGCAGTAGCTTAATAAGTAGTACCTAACCTATCGCTACCATAGATTCTTTTACACATGGTCTTAGTAACAAGGATACTAATATTGCTTTAACTCCAAAATGTTTTAACCATAAATCATGAATAAAAGTTTTATTATGTTACTTTGCAGATACGTAGTATTTTTCACTTTTATTGTACTCACAAATACTTTTATCCATAACTTTTGAACAAGATTCAACGTCGATCGATTTATCATAACACAATATAATTTACACAAGTCACATATTTCACTTCACTGATTGAAATTCTCATCACAAGGTCGTATTACTAGAACTTATAAAAGAAGGTCAACACCGTTACTTTGTAAAACCACATACTGTGGCTTTGGAGGAGCTGAAATTGCTTTTACGAGCGTATGGTACCGCTGCCTTCGGCTCTTTGCACATCAAAGGGAGCGCGTGCTCTGAGAGGAGAAATCTTCGCCATGCCGGCGTTTGATACTAATAGGTAACACGGTTAACACGTCATGGGCCTTTATATAGACACTAGCTGCGCCTGCGACTTCGCCCGTGTGATCAACAACTCATTTTCACACTAAAAAGTACTCTGTGTCCTTTCCCAGGCACTAGATTATCATTGTCTTTATGTACTGCAAATTTCCACTCGATTTCCGGTTTATCTGTAATGTCTATGTTTTGTGCAATAAAGAGTATCTATCTACCTAACAACTTCAGGTAGATAAGTCTACCTTTATTCGTGTTATCGTCAACAACCTGTTGAGGAGTTTGCCATTAAATACTAAGCAATTCAATTGTTTCGAATCCACCTCGTGCCAGTTCCGAATAAATTACTGCCATCATTTGAATAAAACGAAAACTTGCAGGAATAATAAAATAAAGTTCTTAACGTTGAACAGCCGACACGGTTTATTTAGTTGTACTATTTCTAGAGTATTTATTTAAGCTTTGCACAATGAGCGAGTTTAACATCATAATCAGTTATGTTTTGTATCATAAAAAATAACATCATCATCATCATCTGCAAGCTTCCACCGCTGGACATACAACAACGACAATAGGCCTGTTGCCAAAAAGAAGTAATAAGTCCGTCTTTTAGATTGTTAAAAAATAAAAGACACGTATTTTATTATTTGTAAATTAGACCAAAAATTACAAAGATATAGCCCATTAAAATTACGCGTGACGTCAGATTTTGGGAGCTTTTTCGCAAATGAGTGACGTCAAAGACCCCCACTCCTACATTTCGATGCGTTGTATCTTTGTTATTTTTTGTTTAAATGAAAAAAGGAAAAATACGTGTCCAATATATTTTTATAATCTAAAATACGGATTAAATATAATGTAATTATTTTGACCCTGGAATCATCCCTCATGCTTGGCAAGGGGTTTGGTGACCGCAGGGTTTATTTGTACCCAGGTAAACGCTACTGCCCGTTTCCTGATATCCCCGTAGTCATCTTCTACGACACCCACGGGATGAGATGGGGGTAATCCTATTCTAAATTCGGAAACCACACAATTATAATTTAATTAACGAGACAACCACAAAATTTATTATGTAGTACATTATATACTTACAGTTTGACATTTCCAGTTATAAGTTCTACTATTCGTAATCTTAGGTATATTGTACTTATATAGGTATTTGTAATTCAGCTAAGTTAATAGATATCATTACAATTGTAAGTACTTATACTCGTATTTGTATTTCAGTTATGTTCATAGAAATCATTACTGACTCTGATTTTGGGATAAAAATAACCGATTTCTGATTTAGTTTTCAGCTAGAGCTTGCTTTCTTTTTTTAAGTTTTTGTACTACTACTACATATGTATTGTATTTAGTCGATGTATTTATTACATTAAAAGTACTATTTTTGTCTAATTAGATAAGATCCCAAAGTATGTAACATAATCTAAGTTTTATCCGCTTCAATGAAACTGAGCTGATTGGATGTAGTCCGCCAAAGACCTACCTACGAGTATATTTTAAGCTCATTATAAAACTAAAACCCAGGTCAGTCATTTTAAGAATGCAAGTTTTCTGTAAACAGAATTCCGCCAGATGCCATCACATACGCAGCAGGTCCAACTGTAATGTAATGACATCCAACGCCATCTATCGGATATTTCATTTTGAATCACCCTCATTGAATTGAATTTTATTGTCGCGTAGAATTTTTGTTGAAGTAAAAGTTTCAACGTAGTGAGGAATCGTTCGTAAAACGGCAATTTTATAGCCTTTCCGATGCCGCCCGAGCACTTATCTTTATTGCCCATCTATGGAGGTATTTCTTGCGTTTATTGTCTTTGCAGCTTTTAATAGTACCTATACGACCTAACTAGTGGCACAAAACATTATGATAGAACATTATGTTAGCTACGTATGTAGGGGTGAGAGCCTTCTGCTCCTCCTACAGTCCGGTGATGATGACAAGGCCGGCCTGGCCATCATCGTAGTCATTTAAAAAAAAAAAAGAAAAAACGTATGTACAAACTCGAAAAAATATAAAAAAGCTAGGTTAAAAATACGATTTTATAAATAGGTATTGCGTTTGGTTTTAATAATGATCACAGTCTCTCTCTCTAAAGAAAAATACTTTGCTCCTACTTCAAGTTCCTCTGGAAAGGATAGCTACTAGCAATGAGACCGCTTAAAATGTACCACAAGATGCCTTTAACTATAAACGTTGCTTTCTTGCCCTTCCTTGTAGCAGCGTTATTAGACGCATAGGACTACTATGACACTACGGTAGTACATATTACTTCCATGATTAGAGGTAATTAAAAATCCCCAACCATTTAATGTACATAAAGGTATGGCACGTGTAATTTGAATCGACCATATATAAGTTTATTTATGTCCATGCAAACATAATTTAGAAAAATGTCCTTACATCTGAACCCACCTATACGTAAAATGAAAAATTTTGCGACAACACACGGTTAAGTGAATTACCCCAATGTTTTGAAAGGGAGACGCCAGGGGCCTTTATTAAGGAATGAAACATTCCACAACCATATTACATTTGGTAGGAGAAAGTTTTTTAATAAAGAAAATTATAGAAACGCGGACGAACGAGCAATAACAGACGGATCTGAATTTTCAATTCGCTTTGTGAATGTATAACATGAGTAATAAGTAGAGGGGGAACCGTAGGGATTTGGATTTACCTACGTACGCCGGTAATGATTCGGTAAAACTCTTTCCTAGTTGCGCAGATTATAGGTCTGTATCTATCTGTAACTTGTGCGCCGTCTATAATCTCCCGGATTTATTTATCTGTCAATAAATATCTGTTCAGATATTTCGGAAATCCAACACAGAACCCTTTGATCCAATGAAATATGTAGTTTTAAGCTATAATAATAGCGTGCGTGTTGTGGCAGCTTTTTGAAAAATGTTTTGAAACGCTTTTTGAAACATCAAGTGTTTGCAAAGTCTTTCAGCTTAATACTCGTAGTTCACTTGTTTGTGTTCCAAAACATTAGACCTGAGAAAATCTTAAACGATTCTTCGCCTTGGTACCTACATATGGCTATGGGCAGCATCTTAGAAAAATGCTAGCATATAATTAAAGGAGGGAGTATAGTATGCTATGTTAAAATTGTAGGTAGGCAATTGTACAATAAAAATCAAGGAAATCTAAGGGAATAGAGTAATGTTAAATCTGTAAGAGGAACAATGAATTTTAAAATGTCGATTTTATTTTATTATAACCGTGCACAATTAATAAAAGCATTAAGCGTTGTGCAAAGTTACCTAATTTCGGAAAGTGACTGACATGATTGACAGAAGTGTGGAAGTGACATGTGGCAGAAGCTTTTTCTAATAACTAACAATTACTCGTAGTAGAAGGTCAGACTCTCGTCTCTCGCCAAAGTCAAGTAAGTATTTTATATGGGCGCCGAAGACAGCGCCCGGCCGTTTTGAATGAAGCAATCATTATAACTCGACCGAGGTTTGGTAAATGATGGATCACCTGAAGATTGTATCTGTGTGTATATAATGGGGGCAAAACGAATTGTAATTGTTACATAACGATGACATTTAGATAGGCGCCTTCCATTAAAACGATTTATCATATAACAATGGTTCCTTTTACATAGGACACGAGAATGTTTGCCTTTGAAACAAATTGACTTTCGATTGAAACGATTTTAAGAGGTTAAAAGCAAGAAATTTCATAACTGAATTGAATTAGGAATGGGTACTTTCTGTCCTTGATTTTGTACGATTGGGGTAATATTACAAAGAAATTGAGGAAGTTATTTCATTAAATATTTTCATAAATCAATCATACTTATTAATTTTAAAGACGAAACTCGGCTTTTTATTCTGTCTGTTCCAAAAATAAAAGCTCGATGAAATTGCAATTAAGCTCAAATATTTTCTGATCTATGTTTAGATACTTTTGTATAATTTAGCGTTCGTATTATCTTAGGAGTGGGTAGCCTACAACCCTTGTAATAATTAGTGTAGTTTTCATAAAACTAAAATAGATATCATTTAAACCGTTCGATAACATAAAACGTTTTTGGTCGTGAAAGTGTTATTTAATAGGAGTGTGTTTTCATGTAGTTTATAATACATTGCCGCGTCAGCGCATTAAAACTCAAGTTAGTTTCATATAAATAGCTCTGTTGATTAATTCGCATATTGTAGTTTCCGAGATTGATTAATTTGCTTAAATATACGCAACACTTAAACACCGTCGCACAGCTCAAATTGGCTGAACGTAAACAAACGCTGGTTCTATCGCTCTCACGTAGCGTAAACATTTACTATACGATACGCTCCTCAGTGCGACACAAATATTCACTTTGGAACATTAAATTATATCTGTTACTATACATAAAGATAAACATAAACAAAGAGAAGAGGATACGCCATTGTCCGGAACATTAAACTGCTGTTGGGCGAAGCAAATGCGAGTTGCCTAAGCTTTTGGGGGCATATCTTTAGTGGCTACTTTGTTGGGCTTAAAAGGAAAGTTAAACAAGCTTCATCGACAAATAGCAAGGACTGTGCAATCAGACCCGCATTCAAAGATTAAAGTCTAGCGACAACGTTTATGATGTCGCGCGAGGGATGAAAGTTTATCAAACAAAAGACTTTCCGCGTGCGCGGGGCTAAGTAGGTGCATAATATTTCAGTGCCGTATCTTCCCCTATTTGTTCTCTAAGACGACATACATGCAGACGACAATGAGATGGATACTTTTTGAACTGTTTTTAAGTCTCAGTACATATACTTGTTAATTAGTTAGAACCGCACAAAATATATCCATCTGGATTAGCGGAGAGCTTACTGTAGGGTTGCCCAAATAAATACGTACAAGTTTGACTTAGATAAGAAATGCTTTGTACTTAGATAAGAACTGTGTTCAATGTGGGGGAATTAAAAGGTAAATTCAAGTTAGTTTTTTTTTTAAATATGTGACTGGATATTTGAGTCTCTACATACGAATTTTAAATTGGTAGAGTCACGACCAAGAAAAACGTCTCTTTTCGAAAACTATGTTTTGAAAAAATTTTGCTATGTTGTTTTTAAACATCATCATGATGATAAAAATGTTGTAAAATCCATTAAATAAATTAGTTTTTTCAAAGTATACACGCACTATGACATTTAGCAAAGACTTATCAGGTTCAAGGACAAACCCAAAGTTAATAACAGAATGCAACATGGCGGACGAGGTAGTCAACATGTCAAGCTTGTCAACGAGTAGTGGAACACAGTGAGCTGGCAACCCTACAGTGAGAGGTGGGGGGTGGGTGCGGGGTGGGGGTTGTGCGGGTGGGGGGTGGTGGGGGCGTGCTCGCGTACCGGCGGGTGCGTGTGTGCGCGGCGCGGCGTGCGCTCGACTCGGCGGTCCGACTAGTACTGGGCACGGCGCGGGGTTCGCTCCAGCCTCGCCCGCCCATCTCGCCACTTTGGATGCACTCCGCTCAGACACGCCGAAGCAACATGTGGCTGGGAAAATCTTCGCTCTCTAAGCTTCCGCTCTCTTTATCGTCACGTACGAAATTTTGTGATCATGAAGCCTTCACTCGAAGTAGGTCATTATTTGGGCGGCTAAACATTATAAGTGTGTCTCTGAGCTCTCTCGGAATGAAATATGAGGTCTTTAATTAGGTCTTTTTTCACATAACTTAGCACCAGAATAAATTAGCACTACCACAACCACAACCTTTAGAACAATTAATGTTTTAAACATTTGTTGATATCTTAAACACAATTTAATCAAAAGCTTAATTACTAATTAGCCTTGTGGTTTCTTTGTTGTGGGATGATAATAATGTAGGTAATTGATTTTAAAATAGGTACTTCTCCCTTTCTTTCTCATAATCAATTTCTTATTTCTCTCGCGATTTTCAAAAAGTTTCAACCCTATTAAAAATGTGTTTGTCTTAATATCAGTTTCTCCGTGAAAGAGAAAAATGTTAAAGCTTTCTGTGTTTTGGGAGAGCCCAAATATAAGACATTAGGTATGGAGGTACTGGTGTGATTAATAATAGCCTCCCGACCGAATTTCGGTCACAGTAGCCAATATTTAAGTAGACAAGCCATGTTATACAGAACTAAACGAAGATTTATATTTAATACGAGGTGAGCACGTTCCATGAATCTCAAAATCCGATTTGTTATAGACTACGTCCGTATGATATGACTACTACAGACGACCGCAGAGGGATCAGTCGTGTACGAACGGTTTACGTGCTTTCTAATGCACAGGATGTACCGATGGCGGAACTATACCATTCAAGGCCCATAGCAAATTCATAGGATTTATACACGTGTAATAAATTAATCGCCCGTAGCAATTTGCCGACTATACACCAACAAGGTACTTGACATGAGGTTGCTAGTGAGTAATTTCTTCTTCCATTGCAGGATGTAACGTCGTTTAGTATCAGGTGAGTTGGAGTTAAAAGGTACCCATTTACTTATAAAATATAATCCGATTACCGATAAACTAATAAATTATCTTGACAGTCGGAAATTGTCCACGGTAAGTTATGTGCAACGGTTTTTTGGAATCAGCTCCCAGTTGTGACTTTTCAAAAACCGAGCCTACAAATTTCTCAAGGCAACGCTGTCTCTTAGTTTTGCGGTATCTGTGGATTGAAATGATCATTTACCAAAGGTTAGGTAGGATCTTCAGGCCCGTTTTCCCCTTTTCTCATAAATAACGAAAATATATCTATATTTTAACATTTATTTAAGCTCAGATCACGCTCACGTAACATAGGCAGGTACATATAGTGTGCAATACCGTTGTGTAATTGCGCTTTCGTCGGGATTTACAACTGCTGTAATATTTCATACCGCAGCCTGTCGTCGGATTATTTCGGGCGCCATTTTTATTCTTCTCGTGACCTTTTATTTCCGACACATTGATGTAGGTCACCATTTCATACAACTAAAAAGGTATGAATCTAGCAAGAGACTGGAAAATTTGTGGGGAATATTTCAACTATTTAGTACTTTCACACCAATTTGTCCACAGTCATCATGTAAATTGACCGAGATGCCCAAGTGATGCCCAAGGTGCGGCTAAAGATAAGCAAACAAATTGATGGTAGTTACAACCACCGTACTGGGCTTTAGAAGGCGTATTGTGGTTATAAACGAAGCGCATCCCACCGAATAACAAACGAGGCGCTGGCAACCGACTGGTGGCAGTATAACCATCACAGTTGAAGGCGTAGCTAAATACCACAGACCGATGACGGGCAGCAGCGTCACCGGAGCGAGAAGCTACGCCCTGCGATCGCTAACCTGCTTGCCCAGCGCGGCGATTATGGGTATATCCTCCAGATGTTTACCCTAAGTGGCGAACAAGGCGGAGATGGAGAGGCCTATGTCTATCAGTGGACTGAAATAGGCTGATGATGATGATGATGAAACTAAGTACTTACATACCTATTAATAATACAACCTCAGCCTTATGTAGACACATAATTCGCTTAGGCTAGGGTCCTATTCAAATACGTTTGAGTACTTTATTTGCGGAGAGCATTCGTTTCATTTGGGTCTTATGTAGATGGCGGGACCATTAGGAATTACATGCATGAATGTAGACGTTCTTATGGATATGTCGCAGTCATCTAGTTGATTCTGCTATTCAATTGAATGACTAGCGCGTTCATTGAATGACGACATTTAATTAAATGCCTAAAGGACAACTCGTCAAGTTATTGAATGAAACGTTCAACGTCTTGACTGAACGTCATTTTAGCATAGTCGTTGAATGGGTAAAAGCCGACTGTTTAATGTTTAGATTTTAATTTTTCTTTAAAAGTATCCGGAGGCGGCGTATTAATAGGTAAATCCATGCTGTCACACTATTTTATTACGTATAAGTCAGTTTAAAGTAAATCTAATCAAAAAAATATCAACACTCAGGTGATCATGTTCGACGCCATATTTGTTTTAGTGGCTACTAACGCCGCGCGGGAAAAAAATGAACTAAATTACAATCACTTGACTGCTTTTACGTCCGCTCTTTTCAAAGGGCTATGTTTCAATCCGCTACCTAGTTGGACGTTAAGTGACGCGTGTTTAGTCAACGTTCGGTCTAGTCATTCAATTGAATGTCGTCATTCAATGAACGCGCTAGCGATTCAATTGAATAGGAGATTCAACCAAATGACTGCGACAGATATATCACTAGATTGGTATAGTGACGTCGTCTGTGCGAGTTTTATTTACCTACTTGTTAAAGCACAAGTGTTATTTGTCTTATCAGTCATTTAATTTTGTGTTATATACGTACTGTAAAACACGGTTTTAGAATCTGAAAAGTATTTATTATCATAATACAATTACAATTATAACCAGAGACTCCAGAGAGAGACGTCCAAGTAAATTGGCGGGATCTCGATGTTGCTGTCAGTGTCACCGTGACGTCAAAAGTCAACTGTCAACGATAGTGCGGTGGCTCCTGAACGAGGCGAAATAGAGCTGTCTGTAGCGATTGATTTTTTTTATGAAAGAGGCGGCAGACGAGCCAACGGCTCACCTGATGGTAATATTCTTCTCTACCTACATAGGTAAGTTTTGCTTTCACAATCATAATGCGGCATGCGGCCGACCATGCTTTGGAATTCTGTGCCAGGGTCCCTTATAATCTTCAGATTTTCAAGGCAAAAGTAAAGAAGAGTAGCTAAAGTTATCGTGTATCTCTTTATCGTTGGCTCTAACGGCAGCAGCCTATGCTACAACACCAAACGCTGCTGCCCGTTTCCTGATCCTTAGTCGTATTCTACGACACCCACGGAATGAGATGGGGTGTTCCTATTCTAAATTCGGAACTACACAGACAATCATATTTTTTGCATGATTAGTATATTTAGGCCTGGTCATTCTACTCAGAAAAAATATCATTCTGGGCCCTATCATTCCCCAAAACCCTAACGGACATTACATCCACTCTTTTAACAACCAAATGTTTCGATATGAATCAAACGGGAATACGTATTAGTACAAATAAAGAGGATTTGTTCGGTTTTATTGCCATAGAATAGGGTCCATATTAGCACGCCCATTTCACTTTGGGCCCCGTATGACCCAGACCGGACACGCACGAGTGCTTCGACCCTGCCTCCAATAGGATGTAATTTGTTTTTTATTAGGATTCGATTCTGTGTCCACCAGTCAATTTGATGTTTACTTCGTCAATGGAATCTGATGAAAACAATAGCTTTGTATTGGCATATTAAATGGGTTTGTTTAATGTGGATTGCAAATTGAATTAGATTTGACAGCGTTGTTAGAGTAGGCATGTGCGCGCATATTTCGTCCTTTAACGAGCGAAGCAGAACGAAGAGTCGTAATCAGAGGCCATACTCTGAAGTTTATTACCGAAGTTTCGTGGTAATTTTGGCATGTTATAACTAATTAATAAGAGAGGTAGGGCATAGCGAATCTTCGCTCGAATTGAGCTGCCCATCTGGGGAAGGACCCTATAGAATACAGCACCCAAATGACCTCCAGATCGTGTTTTAGTAGGGTTTTCGGAGCTCGTGGGGTGTTTGGGTTTGGCCGGCATGGCGGTGGCAATTGACAGGTAACTGACCAGTTACTTGCCTGTTGTCACAGCGACTTGGGCTTCCCTTCCACTGTTCATCAGGCGTAGGGAAGCCATTATGTCAACCAACAATTAAAAAAAATCTACATTTCGTTAGTCGTAGCCGTTCAGCTTTTGTTTTGATCTTTGTCTGTGTATGAACTGGGATAAGTTTTATGTGTATTATACCTCTAATAGTTTAGCTGTGTGGGTTATCTGGATAAGTTCGTGACGACCCGAATCATCAAAAATACACTTCGGAGTAGGGCTCTGTATTGAGTGACGAATAAGAGACATTAATTTTGAAACGATACCTTTGTAATAAATACAATCGACTACATGTTATTGAAATTGATATGAGACTTGTAAAATCAATACCTACACAAAGTGTATTGGAAATTGATACTAGCCATAGAAACATTTCGTGAATAAAACTGGGTATTCACTGGGGGACAAGCGTCTCGATAGTAGAGCAGCTAAAGTTATCGTGTACTCGTAAAGTCAGTCGATGTTAGGAAATGTCAACTGTCGTGATGCACCGTACAACTTTATTCGGGACTGGGTTTTCCGGAGAAAGCTCTTAGTTACGAGTATATTAGTAATCATAATATTAAAATGTAATGGTACATTTTAGTATGGCGCAACACGTAGATAGTAAATATTAGATGATCCGGCGAATTTTGCTTTGGGATAAAGTTAAATGCTAAGTCAATCTCAATCTAGATAATTATCCTATATACTATATCTCTGTCCCGAAACTGAGCATTTCCAATTCTTCTTAGCACTCTCCTTGACCTTATTGTCTTTATTCTCGTATTTTTAAAGCAATCTTTTAAGAAAACCTAGTCCCAAAAATAACGAACACAAAAATAAAAATAATTTAGCGAAGGTGTTCGGAAGTTATGCATGTACTTCTTAGTACGCCATTCACTTTTATATAGATGCGATAGATAATCTTACATTCACAACTTAAACCTCACTTTTACTTAAAACAAAGCTTACTCAAGACGCAATTTCCCAAATAGCAAAGTCTTGAACAATAAGTCGGCTTAAGGAAATAATAAAAGAGAATTGTCGGGCCTCAATATAGGCAAGTTATGACCGAGCGCGGCGTGATCTGAAACCTGCGAGGGCATTACACACAGCCGACGCCGAGGGATACGCCTAGGGTGTGGAGCTGAGCGGAAACAAGAAGCTCTAATAACTATTTACTAATTAGGTTTTTATCGTATATATACGTACCTTCAGTGGTCTCCCATAGGACGTCGTCGTCCCGCCCCCACCGGCGGAAACCTGCGCCGTGTCGCCCCTTAGCTTCTCCATCCCGAACGGGAATCCGCTCCGCAACCGATCACCCCTCTGAAAACATCATATTTAGGGTTATCGGCAATGTCCTTAAACGAAACTCAAGCTTCAATAGGGGGTCAAAACGCCTTTAGCTGTGTCTGGTTTAATTTTCCTAGGTGTGAGAGCAATAATGACTAAGCCGCCTTGGTTATCATCATAGTCAGTTACAAATATCGATTTCAGTCAACATTACATACATTGCTCCGATCCCAAAGTAAGAAGCTTAAGCATTTGTGTAATGGGTATCAGAACAACGAAAGTACCACAAAATGCTTAAATACTAATATAAAAACTTAGACACGGAACAAATACAAATGTTCAACACACAAATGTTTGTCCCGGGTGGGGATCGCACCGACCTTTGGTTCAGAAGACAGGAGACCACCAATTGAGCCACCGAGCCAGTCAAAGTGAAGAAGAATATGATTTAGAGGATCCAATATTTCGGTAAGCGGCATGACAACGAAGGAGTTATTTTCTATGATGTCTATGTTCCAAATGGATATTGAAAGCTTAAAAGCCTGAATAAACATCGGACAACATTGATCCGATCCCTAAGCTCTAGAACTTGTTATGGAAATCAGAACAAGGGACCCTCGTTGTTTTGATTTGAATACCTCAAACATTAATTTAAAAATCTTTCCCTCGCCTGATGGAGAACTAAAGAAAAGTAAGAGAGGTAGGGCATAGCGAATCTTCGCTCGAATTGAGCCGCCCGTCCGGGGAAGGACCTCCACCCTATAGATTACCGCAGTCAAATGGCCTCCGGGTCGTGTTTCTTGGTAAGTAGGGTTTCCGGAGCTCGTAGGGGGTTAGGGTTGGGCCGGCATGGCGGTGGCAACTGACAGGTAACTGACCAGTTACTTGCCCGTTGTCACAGCGGCTTGGGCTTCTCTTTCGCTTTCCATCAGGCGTAGAGAAGCCATTATGTCGAGCCACTATAAAAAAAAGTCCAAGTCACCGTGGTAACGGACAATTAACCAATTCAATAACTTGTGTGATGATACCGTTATGTAGGCGCATAAGACACGACAGATCCAGAACTGCGACCGAAGTTTACGGGTATTTTGATGCTGTTTTTACCGTACACTTAATTTAACAACAAAATATATATATAGCTCAAAGGTGACATTGACTGACATAGTGATCTATCAACGCACAGCCCAAACCACTGGACGGATCGGACTGGAATTTGGTATGCAGGTAGATGTTATGACGTAGGCATTCGCTAAATTGGATTTTGATCAATTCTACCCCCAAGGTGGTAAAATAGGGGATGAAACTCTTCCACGTGGACGAAGTCGCGGGCACAGCTAGCTTAGCAATAAACTTTGCTGTCACATTCAATACTTGTGCATAGTAAATATAAATAACGACGATATAATTATATTCAGTTTTCGCGATCCTTACTGAGCAAGGATCAATCGAAATCTTCAAGTAAAAGTAACTCTAAACGAGTAATAATTCAATGAGTGCCCGAAATAAAAATCTTTTCCAATACTTTCCCGAACTGAATGGGTCGTTGTGTACCAGCTGTCGATACCAGGTGTCTGGTTGAAATAAGTCCAATTGGTTGAAACTTTGAACGCTCTGGTTGGACAACAATTGATACCTGAACAAGAGCGAACTTATATAAGTTCGCTCCTATAAGAGGTAAGTTGTAATTAAAAAATCATTACTATTTTCAATATATGTCACATTTTTTTGATGATTTGAATGAAATATTTCTTACTAAGGCTTGAACCTATGCAGCGTACCTACTTCGAATTAAATTAGGTAAGTATTAGATAGGTTATTTATTATACCTATTTTAGATAAGTTAATTTTCAAAATTCATTTTTACAGGAAACGAATCAATATACTCTAAACGAAGAGAAACGTTAGCCGAGTAGAAGGAAATTCTAATCTTAACTTATATTATAAAGCTGAAGAGTTTGTTTGTTTGTTTGTTTGAACGCGCTAATCTCAGGAACTACTGGTCCGAATTGAAAAATTCTTTTTGTGTTGAATAGACCATTTATCGAGGAAGGCTTTAGGCTATATAACATCACGTTGCAACTATTAGGAGCGAAGAAATAATGGAAAATGTAAAAAATAACGGGGAAAAAATAACTATTCCACGCGGACGAAGTCGCGAGCACAGCTAGTCTGGGATAAAGCAAGTACGTTATGAGATCCCAACCCAACTTAAGCAAACCTCGTAGACTACGATTTACCTTATCTACGATTTCGTAGCATACGTAGTAACATCGTAGCAAGGTAGTCGTAGGCGGTTGCTGAGAAACGGATTTTCAGTGATTTATTATGCTTACCCTTTGCCTTTTTACCTTTAAAGATTATCTGGACGGGAGAGGTTATCTACAAAACCTAATTGTAGAATAACAGTAATACCGCCTAATTCTACCTCTAGAGCAAATCGACTATACCGAGTTATAAGTAAATTGTATTTTTGAGGGGCGCCGCAGATAGAATAAGCTCTAACATCTTAATACGTATCTTTAGAAATAATGTTATATTGCTATTTGACTATTATAGTGCTTAGCTACAGATACGATATTGAATTTATGATTAAACTAAGTAGGTTACTTGCACAGCTTTGCATTCAAACAATAGATAGTTACAACACTATGCGAAGTAAGGCATTTACAACGGCGATGCACTCAAGTGTTGTCTGTAAATAAGATTTTGGGTACCTGTGCGTTCGCGTCGCATAGTAACGTTTGTGAATATCTACGTGTGTATGACTAAGTAGTGCAGTAGACATTTGTAAGCTAATGATGAAGATAGGAGTTATTTATATGTATACTATACTGTTATTAAAACAGTATGTATGTATACTATATGTATGTAATGTATACTATACTGTTGACAGGCTCGGTGGCTCATTTGGTAGTGACCTCTGCCCTCTAAGCCAAGTGTCGTGGGTTCGATTCCCGCACAGTACAAACATTTGTGTTCATGAACATGTCTGTTTGTATTGGTCTGGGTGTTTTCTATGTATAATATGTATTTATTTACAAAAAAAATATTATCTAAGTAAGTTTATCAGTTGTACTAGACATAGTACCCATAGTACAAGCTTCGGCTTAGTTTGGGGCTAGGTGGCGCTGTGTTATTTATTAAAACAATTCTGTACTCGTTTTGCCATTTAAAAGCATTTATCAAAAATAGTGTCGAGTAATCTTTCCTCTCAGCACTATAGGGAAGGCTCCAACTGAGTTACGGACGGACGGCTTGCATGGTGTCAGCTTACCGCTATGTTCTTAATAATACTTCTATTGTCCTGACTATTGTGGGAGGCGTTGGGTTGTTCTAGTTATGTGTGCGCTACTGGGGATTAATGACCGCCAGGATTGGCTACACGAGAATACTTTTTGGCCATACTTCCGTGTGGTGATAAGCAGTCTTACCTAATTTTGTATAATTAAGTTCGATATTTGGATATACCTACCCTTCTATCTCTTTGACTGGTCCGGAGACTCAATTGGTAGTGACCCCTGCCTTCTGAACTAAGGGTTGTGGGTTCGATACTCACCCAGGATACCACTATAACAAGTATTTAAGCTAGTTACTTTGGGATCTTTTTCTCTGATATTTCTATTTATTTATATATTATTACTGTTTTTTTTTCTCTGATATTTCTATTTATTTATATATTATTACTGTTTTTCATTGAATTTCCAAGAAAGCGTAATTTGTAATTTTATTTGATGAAAAGTAACAATGCAGCCTACGGTGTAATACGCTAAGCCTATTCACTTTAGTATTAAAAGGCCTAAGTTATATGTAAAAAATTCCAGTTTGCTTTAGGAAGGAATTCGGATATCTTTTAGCGCGTGGTATGTCAATTATGTAAGCCAACCTTTGTCTAGTATGATGGAACCGGGCTGATGGAATCAGTTCATGAGGCTCCTTTACCCATTCTTCGAAGTTTGAAGTATCATATCATAACAAAATATATTTTTTATACAAACCCATAACGGAAAAAATATGCTATGAACTTAATAAAACAACCAAGAAAATCCGTCGGGGGCGATCATCTCTATTTTAAACATCAACATTCATAGTTATAAACAAATAATCAAGTTACTATAAAACGTTCGCTTTCAGTCTATTTATAATTAAAATTATATGATCCATTATTAAAACGTTTCATTAAAATAGGCACATTGGAACATTCTAAAAACAAGTTCTGAAAAACTTATTAGTCTCTATTCATTGAAATTAAAAGAATTCAACGCTATATCTTTTTCTGACTCCAAACTCTTTGACGGTATTACTGAATATTAGAGAAAATCCATTCAAGATGTTTAATTTTGTACATTTATCGCTGGCGAGAAATAGCTTGAACTCTGCTAAACTTTAAAGTACACGTTTTAAGAGTATACATAGAAATACGAAATTTGAGAAAATTGTTTATTTAGAATTGTTTATTTTACTTTGTCGTTTGATTACCATCAGGCAGGACGCAGTCATTTTGACGTGTAATTATAAAAAAAACTGTTAATTTGATGCTTCCTACTAAAGTCTAAAATTATACTCGTAAATGCGAAAGTTTGTTTGGATGGACTTGTTACACTTTCACGCGAAAACTTCCGAACGGATTTGATAGAAACTTTAGGGTAATATAATTCATATATCAGATTAACACATAAGAAGTCTATACTTTACAAGGATATTATCATACAAACAATTTCATGCGAGTAACGTAGCTAGTAAAAAGGCATATTTTCTAACTTCTCAATTCCGGTATGAAAAAGATAATATAAAAAATCTACGCAACCAGTTATTTTCATCAGGGATTTAGAAACGAATCAAAATCAAAGGCGTTGCTCTTTTTATGCGGAAAATGCTGACTCGTTTTAAATCGAGCGAAAAATTTGCAGGAAGAAAAATATGTTTTGCTCAATTTGGTCTTTTATTTAAAATAAGTCGTGGTTTTTAACAGTTGAGAGCACTCTCATGTATTTATTAACAATAGCCTCCGGGGAATTACGATATGTATTTCTACTCCAAGTAATTCATTATGGTAAATTCGAATTCAATGTTTTGGTAAAGGTTTTGTTCACACGTGTGTAAATAAATTATGTAGGCATTTGGGGGAGGTTTAAACATTTTAATTAAAATATTTAACCGTAGTAAGTATTCACAAGCTTCATTGTATGTTATTAAGCATATATCTACCTACCTATTTTTATTTTACCCTGACATACTATTTCATTACTTCATTTTGACCCTCTGGAGGTAAAATCTCAACAAGATTCTTGGTCGACTCTTAGACACCCACGTATGAAAAGGACCAGTGTTTTGTATTCTTATCCGTCAACAGGCGGAAAAGGTCAAAACCTTACTAATACAAATAATAGTCAGGATTCCAAGTCTGACAAAATCCACTAGTTGACCTAACAAAGGTTGTCTGGAAGAGATCGCTTATAGCCATAGAACCGCCTAAACTGTACAACGGATGTATATTTTGTCTAGTTTCAGGTCAGCTTTATAGTGCAATAAAGACTATCTGTCTACCACTGCAGCTATGTTGTCAGTAGCACATGATTTACAGAGGTGATTCATAGAACTAGTGTATATTATACGCCTGACCGAATCTCAGGAGCCGAATTCGACGTGGCAGGAAACCAAGTATAACCTAAGACATGCCACGCTGGGCCACATAGCGCCACCTAGCCCCAAACTAAGCCGAAGCTTGTACTTTGGGTACTAGACAACTGATAAACTTACTTATACACATTTTTTTGTAAATAAATATATTATTGTAGATAGAAAACACCCAGACTAATACAAACAGATACTTGAGCCTACTAACTATTCATGATTCTTGAGTATGATTCTTGTATGATTTTGTAGATATTGATAATTTCAGCTTATAATTGTCATGCTTACAGGCAGGTGAGGTTGGCTTGGAGCGAAATGATGGATGGTACAGGCCGTTCCCTTACTTCTCTGGGAAATGATGATAGGCTCTTCCCTACCAAATAAGCTGTTGTTAAAATTGCAGGACAAAATTCACAGTCGCAGAAACAATAAAACGAAAATTCAGATTCCAACTGAAACGTTTTTTAAATTGGCCACTACAGCCTCGCTTTGAGAACTCTAGCGGAGTACCTACTACAGAATGCATAATGTATTCGAGCGAACAAAGCTCTTTTTACGCGTAAAGAGAAACCGGTGTACATTATTTGCTTAACATTGTGGGAAGAGGCCGCATTATCTTGTACAATAATTCAGCTTGACAGAATCACGTTTGAATGCTGGTTGAGTTTATTTAATTTTCCGTTTAATCAAAAGATTTATTAATTACTAGCTGTGCCAGCGGCGTCGCACGCTTGGATATCGGGTTTCAAAAATAACGGACTTCCATAAAATACTTATACCTATACCTAAGTTTTAAGTTAGACCTCTAGTAATACATTAGTGAAAATCGTATTCAATTTCATGCAGTAGTTTTTGAGAGATGCGCGTTCAAAAAATTTCTCCCGTTTTCCTAACATTTCCCTTCACTGCTCTGCTCCTATTAATAGTAGCGTGATGAAAAGTACCCTATAACCTGCCCAGGAGTATGAAAAATAATTGTACCAAGTTTCGTTAAAATCCGTTGAGTAGTTTTTGTTTCTATAACGAACATACAGACAGACAGACAGACAGACAGACAGACAGACAAAAATTTTACTGATTGCATTTTTGGCATCAGTATCGATCACTAATCATCCCCTGATAGTTATTTTGAAAATATATTTAATGTACAGAATTGACCTCTCTACAGATTTATTATAAGTATAGAAGATAGAAACGTTGGTTAAAGAATTACAAAGAATACCTACATTATTAGGACTTTGTGAGATTGAGATTTTGAGAATTTAATTTAACATTTGGACGTAGAGTTAAGCAGAAACGTTCCAACCCACAGGCTACTCAAAATTGTGTAAATATGACAAATCCTTTTATTTTGACACTATACATCAAATCAGCATAAAAATTTCAATAGAGGCTTCGAATTTATACTTCGAAAGTTTAAGTGTGGGTTGGAACGTTTCTGTTTATTATCTACTAGTTTTTGCCCGCGGCTTCGCTCGCGTTAATTTCGGGGTAAATGCTCCATACTCCATACAAACTTCCACCCCCATTTTAGGGAAGTGGGGGGTTGAAATGGGCAAAAAGTAGCCTATGTTACCCTCCAACCCTTTAACTATCTCCACTTAAAAAATCACGTCAATTCGTCGCTCCGTTTTGGTCCGGAAGGCTACTACCAAATGAGCCATCGGGCCAGAAAAATATAACTCATCATCATCAGCCTATTATAGTTCACCTCTGGGCATAGGCCTCTCCAGCTGATCGTCATTTAGGACAAAGACCTGGAGGATATACCCATAATCGCCACTCTGGGCAGGCGCGTTGGCAATCGCAGGGCGTAGCTTCTCGCTCTGGTGACGCTGCCCGTAACTGATAAAGTTTCAATTATTCTAAAACAAAAGCTCCACGCGGGCAAAGTCGAAAGACAAAGTCGCGGTTACCAGCTGGTAATAAATATTTATCGCAATCCCAGTACCTGTCGGGACCAACGTTTGGATACGAAAACAAGACGTACATGAAATGAATGTGTTTCTTTAACATTTTGATATTGTATAGTTATTCAGCTCAGCCGCCGTAGCGTCGGTTGAATAGAATGAAAATAATAGTTGTTTACTTTCGGCTGTTGTAAATAACATTTAGCCTACTTAGTATTTGCCTCTTGCTCTGTGCAAAGATATCTGGGGATCAAATTTATGTAATTGTTTCTATTGTACGCGTAGGAATCAGCGTCCTATTTAAGAAGAAAAGTCGTAAGTAAAGCTCTGTCTAATTATGGTACGTACTAACTACGTAAAGTCTATCTATTATGTATACAAAAATTAATTTCAGTTAAAAAGGGTCAGAATTTGCTGAATAGCAAAATTAGCCGTTTTTAATCAATCTTGTGGGCTGTCCATAACACTTAGCAAGCGAGTAGGTAGTAGGGTTAAACCGTAATATTTTCATTCATTCTTTGTTCGGGCACCGACTGAAAATTGATTTAGTAGGATGTTCTCTGAATACGTAGAAGTTCACAACGGAGTGTAATAAGAAACAGGTTGTGAAAAACGTCGGATACGTTAATAATTGTTATTTATTATCGAAGCTTCCTTTCTTTCCATCAGGCGAAAGGAAATCAATATGCTCAGCCAATATAAAAAAAGTACCTTTACTAGGCTTACCTATGTTTTTTCTTCTAGCCGTTAAAGTAATGTGCGTTTGCATGGATATGAATAATAGCCTTCTGAAAAGGTATTTAGTGCCGTGATAATATTTCGAAGGGCGAAGACTTGTCCGTAACAGTCTATCGTTTACTAGATACAAGCTACTAGTAACTTTTAAGCAAGATCACTCCCATTCCACTGCTGGACATATCGCCATTTTGCTTGGTCCTGGATTTTTCGTTCTTGCCAACTATTTTTCGCAAATCGTCATTCTACCTGGCCTAAAGGCGTTACAGTAAGTTTATCGAGAAATCGTGTCCATTCTGCAACTCGTTTACCATAAATGGTTGAATCAGAATACGTTTCGTAAGCTTGAAGTCCAAAACGAATAAACTAATACGGCACTTCAAACAGAATAAAGTATCTACAGAAATGATTGCAATCCGTTTACTGTGCAATTTCTAGTTTATCCAGCAGTTGGAAATTTAATATGTTGCGCGGTGACTGTTTCATCGCAATTCCAATGCCGTTAGGGATTTCTGCTGGCGGCCGTAAAATTGTGTTGACATTTGCAATTGATAGGATTCCATTTATTAGAAACTCAATTAAATTCATTGTTAAAAAAATTCGTCATGCGTCATAACTTGATTTAAATTTGAACTATCATATTGGTACCTAAATGTTTAGTACCTAATCCCCTTTTGGGGCTTGTGTTTAAAAATGAGGCTGCAAATGATCCGTGTAATGGAACTTGGCTGACACGCGACCCCGCCGCTTCTTCATTTATTATCAACATCTAACGTCTACTTCTGTTACAAAATGGTTGTTTTACCTTTTTTGTCTGACATTTATGAGAAGTAAATTAATGACCCAAAACATGCTACACTAGGCCACACAGCGCCATGTACCTACTTAGTCTCAAACTAAGCCGAGACTAATAACTATGGGTACTAGACTACAAAACTTATTATACAAAGCAAACACCCACAGCAATAATTATATTCATGCTCTCAAAGTACTTACTGGTGATACCTCAATATTGATACAAAAGTACCCGCAAAAGTCTTCCCGGGGCATTCGATGAAGACTCCGTGAGTAACTCCATAATATCTACCCAAGTGATTCCGCAGACAGAGATACTAAATGTATAAATATATTTTGTATTTACCTTGATCCTTGGTTTGAGAAAAGAAGCTTCTTTGTAAGAATACGATGTGAAGCCGTGCGTTCAATCTGCGTCTTTCAGTCGTAACAATTTGTGCAGATCGGAGCGGTAAGAAAGTGGGTAAATATTAACATTTGCACAAACATTTACGTTTATATTGAGTTGTCTAAAATTACAAAAGGATATGGCTGTTGGCTTTCAGTGTTTATTATTTAATGCAATAATTGCATTCCCATTTGTTAGACGAACTTTGCGTGTAGCAGCTTAATCATTGCATTTTCAGCATGGTTTTTGAATACGTTCCTTACCTATAGGGTAAGTAAATGTTTCGAAATTATTGTGATGTTTATAATACTTTGTTATTTTTAAATGTACAAGAATATCCTCCATGATTTACTCACCTAGACTGAAATGCAGAATTTCGGAACCCGATTTTCGGTTGAAACACTTTCATCCGCATCATGAGTTAAGTTAGAAATATTTTCTCTCCAAATTGTTTCTTAATTGTGCATATCTTCTAAAAAAATAATGTTCGGTAAAAAATTGTAATAATCCAATTAGTAAGCAAGTCAGTTTCATCGTCTACAGATATCAAAGGGCTGTGTGCGTGGTTACTTCAAAAACAGCACAAAGAGAGCGTCTTCATTTTCAAAACATAATCTTTTTGCGAGCACCTTAACATTCATAACACGAGACGTCTCGGCTTTCCGCGGAACACGAGAGGAACGCGTCGACCTGTTGCGTGGAACATTGGAACGCTTCAGGCGCGTTCTGGAACGTAGTGCGTCCCGGGCCTATCGAGTTATTGCAAGGTGCCGCCGTCTCTTTGAAAAGGGAAAGCTGCTTAGTTCCTTTCAAACGTATGCATTGAGTAGACTTAGCGATACTCGATTACCTACTGTTGTAGGATAGATCTTATAAAAAGCTGTTTTTAATAAGATATAAATATCGGACAAAATCACATACCTACACTGCTCTGATCCCAAAGTAACTAAGCACGAGCAGTTGTTTGTCGTGTGTCTGAGGACTATGCGGAATACCAGTGTCACAGCATCCATGCAGCGCTATGACATTTTTTTATACCACTGAGGTGACAAACAACCTTAAGGCCCGCCTGATGTTGAGCGGTTACTGCAGCCTATAAACGCCTGCAACACCAGGGTATCATATGTCTTGGAACATATCATATCATCGGGGTTATTAGCAGGTATTTCCTGCCTCACTTCCATCTTCGAGGCGGGGTGAGTCCCACATACCCCGCTGCTCTCCCGAGCGGCGGGAATGCCTAAATGCATTTTCCCTGGTAACACAAAAAAAGGGGTATCACATGCGTTGCCGACCCTTTAAAAGCCTTCCACAGTAGTCTTGGGGAAGAGCCTCGGCGGCATAATTATGCTTAATACCTGTTTATGTCCATTTTGATGTCATGTTTTACATGTTTTCGTCTACCAGAATAAGCCTGAAATGTGTCACTGAATAAACCATCGTTCTATGCTATTCTTTTCTACTAGCCGTCCATCTGATGTACTCGTAGTACCTATCTATGACAGTTATTCATTAGTGTTCATTGACTAGCCCTAACATCATACGTACATAATATTGGAGATCAATACAAATATACCGGTGACGTAACTATATCACGCTTAGCATGTGAATGTGTTGTATTCCTCGTATGGTTATTTGTAATTTCTATGTCATGGCCATGACTAAAAGCAGGATCATGTTTGTACATCGTTAAATGTAATATGCAGTATTACATGACTGAAATGAGTATTCCATTCCATTAAACAATTGTTTGAGAGACACTTATAATTACAAAGAGCCATAAAACAGATATTGTGGTTTTATATCCTGCTATCCTATCCTATTAATAAGTAATTATAAATGGGAAAGTTTGTTTGCATGGACGGATGTTTATCTAACGGATGAGGACTACGCGAAAAATATCTAACGGATTTTAATGAAACTTAACAGAAATATAGCTCATACTTTTGATTAACATATGGGTTATAACAATTAATGAAGATATTAACTCTTATCGCCGACCTTCACGCGGGTAGAGCCGTGGGCTGTTTTTGCATTATGCCCCTTATTTAAGTTAGCAAGAATTCCCCTGGGCCCCTGACCGAATTTCTACTTCAGCTGCAAAAAGGTGCTAACATAGTTTGATAAGATGTATACTAACACATATGGATTATGTGATCCGAAATAAACATTTTTCATTTCATTTCATTCAAAAAGGACTCCGGTATACAACGTGCACTCACGTACATTATTTATGTATATACAAGTATGGTGGTGTATCTCTGTCCATTTTAAAGGTCCAAAAAATTTGTAATCCTTTACAACTATAGGTACTATCCACAGCAGAAGTTGAAGGTCAGTAGTAGGTACTTAAGAGATACCGTACCCGCCACATTTACAATCAAATGTATCACATAATTTAGGTGTTGAGTATACATACATAGTCAACACAAGTTCAACAGAAGCCCCTCAATTAGTGCGGGTCGCCTTTATTTACATTCAATTAAGCGAGATAAAACCCTATCAGCGTGGCTCAGTGAATGATGTTGGGAATCCCTCCAAATCTGCCCACATTACAAAGAGATGTGATACGCAGTTAATACTTACTGTTTGTTTGCAGATTTTGGACGAGTTCTACTCGTAATTGGATAGATTGCAGCAAAGAATCCTTCGCATATTGGACAACGCAGATGTAACAATGACCCTGTCGGCCAACTCCAAAGAGTTTTATTTCTTTATATTTTCTTCTGTTTAACGGATGAGGACTACGCGAAAATGGGATGTTAGGGAGCGACCCATCATCTATTCGCTCCAAGCCAACCTCACCTGCCCGTGGTGCATCCTGCCGAATAACGAACGAGGCGCTGGCAACCGACTGGTGGCGGTATAACCATTACAATTGAAGGCGTAGCTAAATACCACAGACCGATGACGGGCACCAGCGTCACCGGAGCGAGAAGCTACGCCCTGTGATCGCTAACCCGCCTGCCCAGCGTGGCGATTATGGGTATATCCTCCAGATGTTGGCCCTAAGTGGCGAACCACTGGAGAGGCCTATGTCCAGCAGTGGACTGCAATATGCTGATGATGATGATGATTTTCTCCTGTTTATCAATGAAGGTCACCTGATGGTAAGTGATCACTTCAGCCCAGAGACACCGTAACACCAGTGGAATAACATGTGTTGCCCTTCCTTGCGAAATTTGTAGGATTAATTCGGAAAAGTAACACATGGAAGAACCGTAGCACGAGGCAGGAAATTGCGCGCAAAACGTACCGTAGAAGACTTTTGTGTTTTTTTAAAAGTAGCTCGACATAATGTCTTCCTTACGCCTGATGGAAAGCGAAAGAGAAGCTAGTCGCTGCGACAACGGGCAAGTAACTGGTCAGTTATCTGTCAGTTGCCACCGCTATGCCGGCAGAAACACGACCCGGAGGTCATTTGGCTGCGGTTCTCTATAATTCCGTCCGTCATAGTGTGATCGATCCGCATTGTACTAAACATGTGTAATGAGGATCGCTTACACTCTTTGGACTTCGTCGTTTGCTTAACATTAGGCAGGACGCAGTCATTTTGACGTGCTAATAATATAAAAAAATAAAAATAAGATGTAGGTCCTTCCCCGGACGGGCGGCTCAATTCGAAGATTCGCTATGCCCTACCTCTTTTATAAGACTTCAAGCTATCCAGATAAGTATGAAATTCTGAATTGGTATAAGGTGCTCGTAATAAATTGAAGATGAGACTAGTTCTAGTTTCACATTAGCTTATAGGTCATTTTATCGGCCTCACCTGGGCTCAGTTTATTAGCTCGCGTCTATTCTCGCCCGCTCGCTAACTTATTCCTACCTTTTTACCGCGCTCTATTATTAACATTCTGACCCGTATTAATGTTACACTTCACCTAATTGGGTAACATAGGTGGTTGACCGCAGCTTATTATAGGGAAGTGCTGATATAAGTATTATTAGCATTTCTATCGTAAACATGACATACAACTTCACATTGTTTATTTACCTACAAATCATAACAAATACTACATGAGTAAATAATAATGACATCATCTTGTACATATGACTTTGAGACACGTACCTATAATAACTGACATTATTGCCTTGCATTTTGCGGCGGAGTGCGTTAGTAAAAACCCTACCTAGTAAGGACTCTGAAGATGAACATTTTATTTCTTTTCTGTATGTTACTAATTGTATTTAAATATGCAGATATTTGAGTGGCACTTTAGTTCGGGTTCACAATCCTTTTCTTGATAATACAGCGTTGGAGTAGTGCCAAACCTAGAAAAAAATCATCCAGAAGTTGTTAATTTGCCAAGCGTAGCCTGGTATTACGAAGTCATACAAAACATATCAGTTTACCTAACACAAATTATAATGCCCATCCCAAAGGCGAGACTCTATACTTACTGCTTCTATTTTAAAGAAAACATCTACCTGTACCTACCTAAGGTTCCCGGTGTAGGATTCAGAAACGAGCCCCGAAAACCTTCTATGTCTAAAAAGAAGATTCACACGTCCTACGAAAAGCCTCGACGGAGTTTATAATTTGCAGCTATCGCGAGCTGCGGGGCGTGTAATAAAGTCAACTCGAGGGATGTGTCCCGTTCGAATCGATTCGGACGGAAATAGCGCCAACCGAGCAGCCTTCTCGGAAGCCATTCTTTCGTGCACGCCTTACCTAGGTATGTCTACAGCTTAGCGCTTGCCTAGTTGGAAATCGCAATTCGATATATTAGCCCGGACAGAACACAACGTCGGATTAAGGGACTACTATATGGTGCCGCTAACTGGACTTCGTTGGGGTATGTCGTGATCAATTTATGCTTCGTATCCTACTGGTTCCGCCTTATCTGACAAATGGAATCTATTCTTTTTGTGGTAAATGTTTTAAGGCTCTAAGGATATCTAGCAAAATTACAGGTACATTAAACATCGTCTTAAAGAGTCTCTATCTACAGAAAGAGTTTAAGTCAGACCAGCGGCGCGGTAGCACTGTGGGGGGTTGTGTCAACTCCTTCCGGGGCTACGACCACAGGTTTAGTGGGTACTCACTGCCAGCTAGGAGTGAGCCCCACATAACCCAGGTGTCCTGTACCTAGGGCCATGGTGCATGCATAAAGGCATTGTCGACGAAAAAAAGGCTTACTGATTTGAGTATGTAAGTTGTTTTTTTTACGATTAATGCTGTCCACTTGCGTTCGAAATTCCGATACAAAATTTTGAATTGATGCAAAAAGAATGCTCTAATTACATATAAAATGCTGGAGCGCTTTCTATGCAAGTAGAGCATCTTTTTGCGAACGTAAACGATTCGGAATTCCAAATGTATGCGGCCAGCCTTAATATATCTCAAATGGGTTCGGTAGCGAAGTAGGTACTATATTGTGGAACCCAATTGTTCTTATCGCCACGAAGCAAGATGTACTAATATTCGCTTTTAAATTCAAAAACATTCGAAATGGACATAATTACTACGTGAGGTTTGTAACATCTTTCACTAGGCTTGTCATTATCAACTTCATTTAGCCAGAACATTCAACTATCAATTTAGTGTAAACTACGAGTTGATACAGTCATCTTCGAAGGAAATTGCGTGTAATGCTTTCAGAAGCCCACGCTATAGATAATAGGTTTAAATTCACTAGACCACGTGATGTGCTAAAGACCCATATACTAGGACCGAACGTTTACTACGGTCGGTTGGGCGCAAACTTGACTCAATCAGTATCACTCGCCAGTTCGGTAGGTTTGTGTAGGTATATGTCGAGCTATTGGTACATAAGTTATGTAATGTAAAGTTGGCATATAGGACGGTGGTATTTGAATAAGCATGACGGTAACTGAGCAAGAAATTAAACTCTGGAAATGGAAGTAAACACTTGCTACGCTTTACCCGTCAAATCCTTTGAAACCGATAGATTTCGAACTTAATAGATTTTCTATTACCTACGTCTGGAATGCTGGTACCTGTTATTTCCAAGATTATTTTGGTCTCTCAAGATATGCTAAGGCTTATCTTAATTTGGGCTCCCCTGATTCTATATTGTAGTTGTAAGTTGAAGGAAAATGAGATATTTTTTTAATATTACAGGCTTACTTAAAGGCTTTAGGAATAATTATTGTCTACGCTGACATACTGGGACCTGTTCAAGGAAACTCCGAGAGACTGTTAAAAGGCTTTAATGTTTGTATTACATTTGTTGAATATAAAATAATTGACGTGCTAGGCGTAGCGCGTGAGAATTAGAAGTGCACTCAAAAATCATTATGGCGGTGGCGAGTTGACTGCGACACACACAGCTACCCGCATTCTAGCAAATAAAAAATGCCGAGCGCCGGCGGAGTTGCCAGTGCGCCCGAACATTATGTATATCTTAATGACACCTCTCTTCAAATTCATCTTAACTAATATTATAAAGCTGAAGAGTTTGTTTGTTTGAACGCGCTAATCTCAGGAACTACTGGTCCGAATTGAAAAATTATTTTTGTGTTGAATAGACTATTTATCGAGGAAGGCTTTAGGCTATATAACATCACGTTGCAACTATTAGGAGCGAAGATGCAAAAAAATAAACGGGGAAAAAATGACTATTCCACGCGGACGAAGTCGCGAGCACAGCTAGTCCTTCTATATTATGAATAGTAGGTACAATGGAAAATATTAGTAAACCAAATGGTACGTGTGTTTTGCAAGACATCTGCATAATATGCAGCTTACTTACAATCATTTTGAATGTAACCGACCTCAAAATAAGGCAGAAGTGGTATATTTTCTGATTGCACAATTAGGTATATGTGTTTCCGAGGGATACGATATTACAGGGACAAGAATATTACATAGAAAACACCCATTTGTATATACAGCAGTTAAACTATTCTATACATTGTCACGTACGATGATATACGAGTAGAGTGCCGGCGACAAATCAATAGCGCGATAATTGTGGCGAATACAGTCCGCGTCATTATCGCGAGCCACGGAATTATTCATGTACACCCGGCTGAACACGCTTCCACGAATTTTGTGCATTTAGTATTAAACTCGACTGCCCTTTTGGTTTAGTCGTCGCATGTAGGTACGTTCTTTTAAGCGGGGAAAATGCGGTGTTGCAGCCCTGTCACTTGGGAGATTGGAGTATGTGGGACTGCCCCTGCTTCAAGATGGTGAAGGGACAGGGGACGGGGTATGGGGGAGGGACATACTTAACCCGTACATAGGAAATAAATAAATAAATAAATATAAATATCGGACAACATCACATACATTGCTCCGATCCCAAAGTAAGTAGCTTACGCACTTGTGTTATGGGTATCAGAACAACGAAGGTACCACAAATAAATACTTAAATACAAATATTAACACCCAGACACGGAACAAACACAAGTGTTCATCACACGAATGTTTGCCCCGGGTGGGAATCGAACCCACGACTCTTGGTTCAGAAGGCAGGGGTCACTACCAATTGAGCCACCGAGCCTGTCAATATAAAATAATAATACGTGTACAAGATATAATGATATCTTCTTCTATAGCATACTCTATTGGTAGAGTATGCTATAGAAGAAATTACTAGGATTATTATTAGGATTGGTCCTATGACAAAACAAAAAAATTCTTACTGTGAGCCCCATAAAAAAATCATACATTAGTACAATAAATCCTCAAGCTTCAAGTAAGACCTTATCAAAAGCCTTAAGGTTATCAGGTAAAAGTTCTCTAATAGGCGTGGCTTATACAAATAAATTCGGCCCGAACTCATTGTGGAGTTGGGAAGTAATTAAGGGACGCCCGAAGCGGTTTCTGTCAAATAATATGCTCCCTAGAAACAGACATGTGCTAACATTCGATAGGTAAAATAGAATCCCTTTACGAGACCGGCTGACAATATAAGAAAAGTGAAAAGTTTTAATGTTCCTAATATTATCGCAGGAAGTCAATATAAATATAGCTTGACTCGCATTATACAAACTCTATAAAGCAGTAGATTGTACCAATATATTTGATACTTAGTTATGACAGGCTCGGTGGCTCATTTGGTAGTGACCTCTGCCCTCTGAGCCAAGGGTCGTGGGTTCGATTCCCGCACAGTACAAACATTTGTGTTCATGAATACGTCTGTTTGTATTGGTCTGGGTGTTTTCTATGTATAATATGTATTTATATATATACAAAAAAAAATATCTAAGTAAGTTTATCAGTTGTCTAGTACCCATAGTACAAGTTTCGGCTTAGTTTGGGGCTTGGTGGCGCTGTGTGGCCCAGGGTGGCATGTCTTGAGTTATTTATTATTATAGCATTTGAGGAAAAATAGAGATTTTAGCGAGTGGCGGTCCATGGAATCCTAAAACCCAGGACCACATTTTGTACGCGTCTTTTCTTTGCCTCTCTTTCAATTTGCCGCCCAGATTGGCTATTGTGAAAACTCTATTTTATTTAAAAGGTAAACCAATAGTGTGTCTAATTAATCAGGCACGTGATGGTAAATACCTAACAGTTATAGTGCCAATTTCATTTATTACAATTTGCGCCTGTCATACATAACAGTTATAAAGTTTCACATACTAATTGATTTCACTAGCTACTACCCTTGTACGCCAGAAGCACCTAAACATTATCACGTTTACTTATTAATACGGTGCCAAAATATAGTACACAATTTAGAATAAACTTTCGACGCCGTTATTTTGAACAGTATTATCTTTTGTTAACTTAGAATGAGATGGCTAAAAGGGGGAGAATGGTGTCTTGCTGGCTGCTCGAGAAGAAAGGGAAGAAAACTTGTCGTTGTGCCGATTGTAGGTACAAAAGCAAATCAACTTATGAAAAAAAAGATCAGCCTATTCACTGTTAAATTAGCGTGTTGAGTTTTCTGATAGATATTAGAAGTAGTAGCTCCATACCATTTAGTCTGATATAATATAGATTTTGAGGCAGACACCATACAATTGGTATTCAGAGTTCTGATTTCACGTGGATTATATGAGCCAATTTATATGTAAATGGTGCCAGAATTTAGAAGTAGATAGGAGTTAATCTCGTCTTAAATTTCCCGATCTGCAAAGGTATGGTTTGATCTCTAGGTGCAATGAAAAATAAATCATGTATCAGCGTCTAAAATTAATTACGCAGAAAAATATGGAATGGGAACTTAAAACTTAAAGTACTGATTTTATACTCATACAGAGTTGAAGATAAAGGAACCTTTGTTCGAAGCAACGTTGTCACGTTTTTAAAATTATCTTCGAATATAGTCTAGATAAGTATTATAAAGAGGAAAACTAAATTGATTGTTCGTGTGCATTGAATAGACTCCCAAAGTATGGATCGATTTTTTAAATTCTTTCACCATTGATAAAGTAGTCATAATTGGGATGATGACTAAAAAATAATTTAATGTCCATCAGATAGATTAATGAAAAATATTGGATACGTATTTTTTATTTTGCCTCTTGTTCAAAAACTTACGAAGATACATTGATTTTAAATGTCACATGACGTCACGTTAGAGTACAAAATATACTCTAACGTGACGTAGTTAGCCCCCACTCCGTAACTTTAATGCGCTATATCTAAGTATTTTCTTGTTATTTCGACAAAACAAAAAATACGGGTCTTATATTTTTTTATTATCTAAGAGACGGACTAATTATTTTCTTCATTTTCATACCTTGTCATCATCCGTATTAACAGAGGGTACATTATTTGATTTCATAGGCTTTCAGCCTAAAGAAACAGAAGTCTGAGGAAAAATAGCTACAGTGCAATTTAAGAGGCAGTCTAGTCGAGACATTGGTATAACAATAGTCTGCAAAACTACTTTATTATCTTTGGAAAATAAGTCACACTAATGAGTTAAACTAAATTGATACGAGCGAAGCCGCGGATAAGAGCTACAGTAAAATAATAAGAAGTTAAGTAGATCTTAACAAAAAGTATTGACAGTCATTTTCTTAGCTTGTAGTGGAACCATTACGTTCATATAATTACTTTCTGTTGGTTTGCCTTTGATAAATGAAGGTTACACCGCAGGCTAATACAAGGCAAGCTTATTTTCCTCAGTCTATTTCGCGTGGCAAAGTAAATCTTTCAGAATATGCTACAATATAAACAAAGCGTTCCGTTCAACCGCCCATAGGAATGTGTTTGGGCAATTTGATGTAAAAAAAAAAACTTTTTTTCTTAAAACTTTGCTTTTGTTCAAAGTTGAGGAAGTATATCTATCTATATGTGTATTTACTTACCAACCGAAATTTCCCGGGTTAATCCCTAGTCAGAATCTGGGATTTCAGTCAAAATACTCTGTACAGCCTAGGCTGTCCGCCGGCTGTAGAGTCTCTAGAGTCTGGAAGTAGGCGGTGATACACCCCCGTGCATCGGACAGCACTTGAAGTCGTAAGTCCTGTGCCTGACCTCTCTCCGGTCGTGTTAAACTGATGTCCCATCGGATAATGAGAGCGAAAGAACAGAGAATCCATCTGTGTTTACAAAAACACTTGTCCACTGTGATATATTTTACGAACTTGGCTAGTCTCATTGGAGATTGGCTGCTGTGGCCGAATTTCTGTCGGGAGAGTATTCAATCAATCAATCATCAGCCTATTGCAGTCCACTGCTGGACGTAGGCCTGTCCAACTGTTGGCCACTTACGACAAACATCTGGAGTATATTATCTAAAATCGCCACGCTGGGCAGGCGGGTTGGTGATGGCAGGGTGTAGCTTCTCGCTCTGATGACGCTGCTGCCCGTCATCGGTCTGTACCTAAATTGTAACGCTTCGATTGTGATGATTGTAAATACCACCACCAGTCGGTTGCCAGCAGCGCCTCGTTTGTTATTCGGCAGGATGTAACACGGGCAGGTAAGATTGGCTAGGAGAAAAAAATTATAGACCATTCTCTTACATTCCCAGGAGAGAATTATTCTACCTCATTATTAGCCCAGTTTTTAAACTTAAGTACAATTTATTACGTTGTCAGCTTTCATCCAAACACACGCTTAATTTAATATACGAACGCTGTTGACAAAATCTGAAAAAGGCGACGAGTGATAAACAGCTTTGCCGTGATTTGGAACAAAATGGATTTTCACGTGATGAATGCAAATCCATTTATCAAATGGACTGGAAGCGGCCGCGTCCTGTCCGCGGTGCTCGCTTGTAATTAGAGTGCCAACGTGTCACGATATATTTTTACACCTGGTATAGAATTTGGTATATAAAGCGAAAAGCTACATCCTACTTATATTATAAATGCGAAAGTATCAAAGTACAAACTAAAGTAACGCGTACAACAGTTGTTTTCAAAGGTTGATTCAACTCAATGGGTTTGTTTGAACCTTTATAATAAAAAAATAGCTCATAACATTCTACTAGGAATTTTACTAACATTTTAAAACTAGGTATGCCAGCGGCGTCGCACGCGTGGATATCGGGTTTCGGAAATAACGGACTTCCATAAAATGGAAGCTCTATCCCTAACTGGGTTGATATTATTGAACTTGAAAGTTACTTATTGAGACTATAAAAAATTGTAAAGCCCGAAGGTCTTATTTTTTTGTTTAGGCTTGAGGGGTGTTGACGCCTATTAATATTTTTTTGTACAGTTAAGCTCTCTATGCTTTTCTACATACTTTTACATGTTTATTGAGTAGTGAGGTCTTCGTGTGTATAATATTTTCATTCCGTCCTTTAAGTTTACTTCCTTTTAATTTACATATTTTATTCAATTTTGACGATTTATAAGTGCTTTATAAGCCTATATGAATAAAGAAAATTTTGATTTGATTTGATTTATCTACGCTTTATCTTCATATCGTGCTTTCGTACTTTCAGCCACTAGCTACCAGGCGGCATTTTCCGAAGCTTTACTATTATATCTGTTATCAATTACCTATTCGGGTGGTCATGTCTACAATAAAAATTGAGGGTGGGCAGTTACGGCGGTCGGGACGGCTAATCTGAGCGGCGTGACGTGAGACCCAATCATTTTATCCCCGTATAATAATGTCGCTCCAACTCAATATATAAATATTGGACGCCATCTTTTTTTTTCATATCCCGCACGTGAGAGACTTCACTCCGATTCTTTCATTATCCGAAATTATATTTCAGTATTGTCTCAGTTGTTGGGTAGCGAATAAACTAAAAAAGTTAAGCTTTCCGATAAGTGTTTTATCTACAATTCCTTCGGATTGTAGTGAATTTTATTATGAGATATTTGGCTTACTTTTTGTATTGAATTATGTTTATATTTTTTAAGTAGCTGGAAGTCCGGAAAGAAGGTCAATTAAAATAGTTCCACGTGAAGGGCGTGTTTGATCGAAAACCGTGGATATTTTAGAAAAATCAATTTTCCCAAACAATTTTAAGAGACAATGACTTTTTGATAGATTAGGGTCCCCCTTCGTGAGTATTTTGAGATTTTCTTCCTACTTGTGTGCCTTTTTCATTCTTGTTTATTAAGGATATTTTGTTATCCAAAGCAACCCAAATTCAAGGGTTACATCCAAAAAAATCCTTTAATAAAATTACACCCTACGGCCATGCTTCGAAGGGACCCCAGCCATATACGAAAATGGGCAGTGGACCCCAACAAAATGGAAACGATGCCACCCAAAGCAAACAAATATACTCGTATGGCGTCGATTTTGGAGTGATATAATACCAAAACTGATAGTTAAACGAAATAATATGAAAGTGCTCGGCATTGAAGAGCTTTAAGCCTAAAAGGGCAGACAATCTGAAAGCTCCGGGTTTAATTCCCGGTCGGGTTATTTTAAGAAACAATCATTTCTCATTGTCTCGGGGCTGGGCGTCCCGGAAAACGCCCCCGGTCATATGGTACTCAACAGTTCAAGGAAAATCGTTTGAGGCCATGAGGTTGGTGTGACTTGTCTGGCGCATGTATTTAGGTAGATGATTAGTGTTGACAACAGATTCCTAAACTAAGAGGCCTCTTAGTTTATGTAGCACTTAGAAGGAAATAAAATAAAATAAATAAAAGAAAATAGTTTATTTCTGCAAATAGATTCACTAGCAATACTTTTGCACGTCAAACTTTTTTCCTACCAGCACTTCGACGTGTAGCCTGCTGAGAAGAAGTGCCACAACAAACTCAACACTAAGACATTGATTTGCTTTCACTAATGCGTAAGTGCCAGCTAAACGTTTAGGTGAGTCTTAGATCTGCAATTCTAGACACTCCCGGTCACACCCTGACTGGTTCCATCTGATTCCATCATAATACTGTTACAAGATCTCCTTTATCAGCACAACACATTCAGATACGTTTATCCCATAGTAAGTTATCTTCGACTTAACCCTCATTCATGTGGACAACAGCACTTTATGAAAATAAAAGGGCATATTGAAAACTCGTGTCAAACGTTAGTATATCGAGTGTGGAGGACCCTCGTCAGGCCGCTGTCTGCGAAGTTAGCGCCTCAAATAATGTACAGTGAACAGAAAAAAATTGATGCCCAGTTGTATTCAAAAATGGACCTTGTTAAAGTGACTTATGGCTTAAGTTACCAGCTGGCAGCGTGAAGGTTAACCCTAAACAGGAACCAGGAATGAAAAATATAGGACTATAGCCGTTCTGAATTAGGGAGCAGTGGCGTAGAACTTCGGAATAACTTTTAAATTGTAGATACAATTTACAATACCGGTACGTAACGGTACGGTTAGTCTACAAGTTGAAGATCGCTCAGCGAGCTATTGAAAGGGATATGCTTGGCGTCTCTCTGTGAGATCGGATCCGAAATGAGGTGATCCGGCAGAGAACCAAAGTTACTTTCTCTATAAGCCATCGAAAAACAAGAGGCGATTCCAAAATCATTTGATGACAGATTTTTTTGCGTTTGGAGGGAGATTTTGGGGATTAAGTATGTATCTAAGTACACCTTATATATTGATTCGTCATACATTGATTTTTATTTCAGGAATGCCGCTGCAATAAATGTAACATATAACAAGCGTTCGTATCTAATTTATGTTATTCAGTCACTAACACCTTCAGACTAGGGGTCGGTGACGAGGGTACGCGAGAGGTCGACCCAATGCCGGCCTCGAGAGCGCAATGGTTAGATCGTTAAGCCTGAAAACGATCAGAAGGTTCCGGGTATGATTCTTGGTCGGATCATATTAAAAAAAGATTTTTATGTTGAATTGTATTTATTTTGTCACAATTGACTTAATGTCCAATGTCCTATATATGAGTCATAGGGCGTCCACAGTACGGCGCCGCCATCCCGAGTGGTCTTGAGCTTCGCGCTTCACTTCGCTCCAGGTCATTCCTATCTCCTTTGCTCCTGCAGCGATTGTCCGCTGCCAGGATTCCTTATAGCGGCCGCGGCTTGCCTTGGTATGTCGTTAAGGGCCCTTTAAGGCGTATGGCCGATCCAGTTCCTATTTTGTCACAGTACGTCACGTTTTCTTTGAAACTTTGAACTGAAAAGCTTCACGACTGAGTGTAATCTTTTTTTTTTTTTTTTTTTATAAAAAAAGAGCATTCAGGATGATCTCACTCCACCTGATGGTAAGCGGCCGTGAGGTCCAAATGTTAGGTCGACAGGCACAATAGGGCATACCCACCGCGCCTGTCGCCCTTACCCTGAAGGCCCACTGAGATGCCGTTTCACGCCCCGCCTAAAGAACCCAGGATTGTAAGAGGAAGGAAATACATGAGCTGGAAGGGCATTCCATGACTTAATGGCACGGGGCAAGAACGAGGAAATTAACCTCTTGGTGCGCGCTACTATTGTCTGTATGGTATGCGGATGACAACGCTGTCCAGCACGTGTTGTTCGGGAGAGGAAAGGAGAGGATGGAACGAGTTGGAATAACTCTTCGGAGCATTCTCCATTGTAAAGACGATAGAGAACACTAAGACTGGCTGTCTCTACGTAATCGAAATGTCTTAGTGAATTAGGTACGCAGAAATGAATGAACTGCCAAAGAAGACACGGAGCAGTCATACACAAAACCTAGTACTTACATATAATTATCTCCAGTTTAGTCATTATTCTCATATCTCGAAATAAGCAAACCCGCGCGTTAAAAAGGCGGTCCGTAATAAAGTTGGAATATTCCAGCTAATTTCATTCTAGGTATTTGGAATTGGAGCAACATGGATAAATGGAATGGAGTTGGGTCTGCTGTGAACGGCACGGCGGCACATCCCTCCGATTTCCAGCGTTGAATTAACTATTCTTTTTGTCGAGGATAATAGATTACCCGCCCTACAACAGTTGACTTTGTGGCGACGCGCGCTTGTAAAGAAACTGTGGCCACTAAAATGTTTTCGTGCACTTTTGTAAGAGTGATTTTTTCAGAGAATGTACCTAATGGCTTAGGACTTTTGTTTGTATTAAGTAATTAAATTTGCCTAAGGATCTTTCAGCAATAATCTGCTAATGCGCGGAAATCAGTCATGTTAATTCAAGTCGACAAATCTTGTCAACTAGGCTTCATGGATATTTGCTAAGTACCCTGAGTGACTGATATATACGAAATTTGGGCAGCAAAATATGATCGAACAGTAAGGTAGCACGATGTTTATCTAACCAATTTACTTAACCGGGTAGTGGAGTCATCAAATAAATTGTGGACATCAAAGGCAATTTATGTCGGTAAAACCACCTTTGTAAAACATCAACTTAACAATTCACTTTGCAGTGACGTTCTTAAGAAAGGTACATACATTAAAAGTTCCCAAGGCATTCGTTTCGCCTCCCCATTATAAACTTAAACAGTTTTAAACAGCTCTGTCTAGAGCGCCTTGGGACTTATTTATGGAAGTGCAGTACTTTTTCCAAGTTGTTCTAGACAGTTCCTCCTTTTTGACTTTACGAATTTGTAATGAAACAAGTAATGCATTCATACTGGAGATTTTTAGGTAAAGGTAGAGTAGACGAGTGTTTAAAGCGAGGCTTTTCTAACCGTCATAGGACATCACAGTAGGTACCTAATTACACTACGACTTTCTAGTACGAGTATAACAATGTATTTGATGATTACATTCGCATGGTTTCAAGACCTTTGTTTCGGTTTTAGTCGCTTAGAAGAAGCTCTAGACTATATCCTGCTATAAGGGCACACATATTTATTATTTAGTAGTATCGTCCCAATAATATAGTACGCAATATATTTAACTTTGGCGTATAATATAATTGTCAAAGCTATAAGACCCGGCGAAGTGGTGCTTGCGTTAAAACACGCACTATCAGGTTACTTTAGATGTGTAGTTCTCGGGTAGGGGTATTGCCCTCCCCGGACCAGGAGTGCCGGCCACTTATCATCTGGTCAGGGCAGGCCCCTGCCTGCATCCCTATGCGGCCGTTTGCTTCGGCGCTACCCGAGTCACTGCAAGCTGCTGCCCACTGGCGACACAGGGGGGTTTATGGCTATGCCCTCCCAGTCTGGAAGGTGTGAGTCCCACACACCACGTCATCTCCTCTCGGAGGCGGCTTGAAGGTGCCTAATGCATTCCCCTGTTAAAAAATATATGTGTAGTCTTGATTTAATCTGCCTGGTCCTCTTGTCAGCTGGTAAATGGCAATCGTACTTACTTCATTCGTACTGACGAAAGCTCAATGTACGTCATCATAGCGGAATAGCGGAAACCGAAGTTTAAAGTCACTGCGACGACATAACGATAATTTTGACGCTGAATCGAAATGCTCTCTTTTTGGAAGCCGGATACAAATAACAAATACTGAGCTCTAATAAAAATAAACATGGAGTTCACAAAACAATGTTTTTAATGGACTAGATACTGTGAGCTAGGTTATATCCATCCCGGTCGCATTGAGCGAAGCTTTCACATGAATACGAAATGCAATTTTCCATGGCTGTATTGTGCATCGGGACGATATGCATTTCAATAACTGTTATCTGACGGTCGCCTATACGATAGTTTTAAAAATTCACAGTAACTCATAAAAAGTATGAATGATTGAAAATCGGAAATTGGAACCGAAACGAATGTGTACATTACAGTTCGAAACGTTTTAGGTCAAAGGTTAATTTATTAACGACTGACCGTTAGCTCATTTGGTAGTGGATTCTCCCTTAGGGTAAAGGTCGGCCACAAACCGCACTTAAAAAAAAACCCACTTTGATTGCTAATAGAGCGACTCTTAATTTGAAACATTTTATATATAAAAAAAAAACATGGTTACTTACGAGTATTTAAAAGTACAAAGGATTATTTGAATGTGCCGAGTTTAAATTGACTATTTTGTTTAGCTCAAATTCTTACCAATTTTGAGTTAGTAGGTAGCGTTTGTACACAACTATAAAACGGAGATATCAAGAGAATCAAGACATAGATAAGATCAAGTAATCAACTGCTCAAACGCCGCAAATATTCATCTCTCCTGAGAGACAATGAATTTGCGGCGTTTGCAGTCCGTGGTCCGTGGGTCCGTGGGGTCCGGAGGCCAAATCTCTTGTAAAAGTGATTTCGTCTAAACTGGTCCAGGCTTCGGGCGACCCCAGAGCTGGCTCGTACCTCGCTCAGCGCATCTCGCTAGCAATTCAGCGAGGTAACGCAGCCAGCGTCCTGGGGTCACTGCCACAGGGTCCCGTTTTTGAAGATTTTTAATATTTGTACATATTAGTTTAGTTTAGGTTTTATTTATTTTTTTGTAGGCTTAAGTTACTTTGTAAACGTACCTATATTTATTCATGTCTATATTAAATACTATATTTAAGTAATTTATATTATAGCTTTTGATAAGGTTCAATATCTTACGAAACGCCTTTATGGATGTTGTTTATGTACTTAAACTTGAAATGCTATTTTCTTGATTTACGTTTGAAGTAAATTAAGTCTTAATCCAGTGGTTCTGGTGAATAAATCACCAACCAAAATGGAATAATCCTCGGGGATAGTTCCAATTATGTTGCGGTAATAGATCAAAAGTACGGATTTGGGCCAATTTGGTTCTAAAATGGCTTGAAGTGACTTAGTCTGGGCTGCAATTAAATACTTTTATAAAAGAATTCAATTTCAAGCCCAGTGGAGTAGGTGATTTGTTTCTGTAAGTGTTTTAGTTTTGTTTCCTGAATGAATAATAAGGTAATAATATTATAAATACGTGAACATGAAATAAGTTTAACCTAGGAAATTCCGTACTTCATTCATTTCGTCATTTACCCCAAAAATTATAGCAGCAATTTTTGAATTTTATAAGTAATGAAAAGTAATTAATTTAAATATTCACAACAATGTTATATCTATCACTGGTTTAAATCAATTTCGAGTAGGTACCTATTACAAAAAAGACAGATATTCGTATTTTGAATAAACTAATTCGTACAATATTAATTTCTACTAAGATTGTCCTAGCTATAGCGTAGTTAAAGCACTATTATTAATTTGATAGCCCGACCCAATACTCGTCTTCATCTAATCAGATCAATAGGCTTATTCGGGCAAATCAATTAACATTGTATGTTATTTAGACAGTAATATATTTGTTTAGCAATTAGTTCTAGATATAGCGGATCAATTGAAATGTTTAGGTATGGTTATGATACGAATTCGATCATGAATCATGATTCAAATACTAATTCCCAATCTAGATTCTAATATGGTTCTATCCATAATCCATATCATGGATGGAGAGTTAAATGAAATTATTTAACACTTAAGACCAAAACGTATCGATTCTCATTCTGAATTAAGGAACTTAGTGGCTTTCCCTCACCTGATGGTAAGCGCAATAGAAGCCCAAGTCACTGCGGAAACGGACATGTTGGTTTCCAAAAATACACTTGTTCGTTGCCACTGCTATGCTGGGTTGTAAGATAACTCTGTCTACACATATATACCAACTGATTTCAAAACGCGACCAAAGTCACTGTTGACGTTTATTTCCTATATTCGTCGCCAGCCACGGTATGTTTTTAGCGAAAGAGAAGCCCAAGTCGCTGTGACAACGGGCAAGTAGCTGGTCAGTTACCTGTCAGTTGCGACGGCTAGCCTTAGGGCTTAGCCCTAACCCCCCACGAGCTCCGGAAACCCTACTCACCGGCAGAAACACGATCCGGAGATCATTTTGCTGCAGTATTCTATAGGGTGGAGGTCTTTCCCTGGGCGGGCGGCTCAATTTGAACGAAGATTCGCTATGTCCTACCTCTCTTACCCTTTCGGAAGTTGAAATCTCAGGAAGTCCTTTTGTCGACTTTAACGATACCCATAGAAAGAAATGTGTATTGTCCCTGATTAGTAAGTTCAAAGTTATTCATTACATCTGTTACGAGGCAGCCCTTTTCTGAAACAATAATGTTTCACGGCTGCCGTTTCCCGTGTCAACCAGTTTACATAGTGAATAGCGGCAAAGTAACACACAATGCGACAATTTTCCATTGTTGCCTTTCGGTCAACTTACAACGCCATGAACGGTGATGTTCGCGGTCAATTTGGTTACAGTTCCATTCGTCCGTTATTCGTCTAGCATACTCGTATTCACTGCATCCGAATTTGATGTGTTTGTTTTGCTCGCGAACATTGCCTGCGATGAAATATTAAAACCTATTTGGAAAATTTCATATCGGATTTCAAAATTTGGATTTGAAGAGCTTTCCTGTGAGCTTTATCTATTACAATATTACATAGTTTCTACAGACCATAAGCATTTGAATTTCGGTTTATTTCGTCAATATTATTATCGGAGGTAATCGGGCTTCTATGCCTTACTGACTCTTCCGTAGATAATGATCACCCGATAAATAAAGTTGATGCTTCGAGCCGGATTCGGTAAAAAATTGAATTAATTTAAATTTAAGATAATAATTATACTTTACAGTAACTTTATTAGCATCCTGTATTTTACTTTATGTAATTTTGTATCTTTATGTGCAACACACGCGTCCGTGGCTTTCAATCAACAGGATTAGTAGTAGTAATAAGTAGTAATAAGTAGTAAATACATAGAAAACACAAACATACCTGTTCATAAGCACAAATGTATGTAGTACGCGGGGAGCGAACCCACGATCCTTGGCTCAAAGGACAGAGGTCACTACCAAATGAGCCAAGTCCATTAAAACTTCATTTAAACTTGATATTAACAATAAATAAGAAATTTGTAGTCGACTTTGTGCGAGCTTGTCCTAATACTATCAATCATAGCGTAGTCACTATGATTTACACTTAAATATAAATCGTTTAATACTATCCAGTGATGCAAGTGTATGAATTCACAGATAAATGAGGCTTACTCTATCACGTTGAAACGGTTATTTGGTGTTTACGTGCGCAAGCGTTATTAATTAGTATCTCGCTCGAAATACCGCGATTAATTAGGTAAAAGCATCCGAGTTCACGTGGAATTCGCTCAGCAAATGCGCTGCATGCGAGCCGGGCTGGCACTGGAGATACAATCTATCAGTAAATGATTATAACGGCGTTAAAACTTGGATTTGTCACCAATAATTTGAGTGGGGTGATGGAAATTATTTGAACGCAACTGTTAATTGCGACACTGAGGTGTAAAAATTCTTCTTTTTTATTTAAATTCAAATAACGCTTTTAATTCACGAATTTTACTGTAGGTAAGCGTTATTTGAATGTAAACAAAGCACATTGCACTTTATTTAGTTTGAATTTGCCGCGTAAACCGCGTATTCGATGCGATTCTGTCACCGGAAAATAGCAAGAATCGTAAGTTGATCAATTTCCTAGGTAGTTGATTAACTTCCGGAAAATAATAAACGGCAGTTGAAATGTATTATTTAACGCATGTATTTTAGTAAATTGATCATTTTACGGGGTCTTGCCGTAAAATCATCCGATGAAGGTGAGGTGAACGTTGATTGGTTCAATGGCTCACGTGGCGTTATCCCGGCAACCAATCAGGGAACAGTGTATTAAGTTACGGGTAATAGTGCACCGTTAAATAGTACATTGAGCAACGATTGGCCCATTTGTGGACGATTTTACTTGTGTCAAAATCGTAAATTATTAAATGACTGTCAGGCTTCCGTAAATTGATCAACTAACTGAAATCCATTGCGTTAAATAATACATTTCAACTACCGTTTGTTATTTTCCGAAAGTTAATCAACTACCTAGGAAATTGATCAACTTACGATTCTTGCTATTTTCCGGTGACAATTCTAATTTGATTGAGGTATAGTTTATCTGTGGCATTGTTTCATACTATTTGAACAATGTCAATGTCATAAGAATATTGAGGTTATATTTTATTAAACGTTATGAAGGTTGATTGAGAAAGCTAACAAGATTTTCGAAATATTAATATTGTAATTTGATTTAATAAGAACTGGTGAAACAATAGCTTTAAATGTTGTTTCTCTTTTCAGGTGAGTTTGTGAATATTGTAATACTGATGTAAACATGTTTTGTTAAAATATTGAGATCTCATTTTTGTAATGAAATAAATTCTCTTTTCAGAGCAACTCAATTTAGTTATAGTTTTACTGTTCAAATCACAAAGAATAAATAAACTTATTATAAAACAACATTTCTACAGCTGTTAACAAACATAATGGAAAAGTTGAAATTCGAGTTCATGGTGAAAGCCAGTGAAGATATAAAAACAAATATTATTTGTATAACGTCAATCACGGATTTAGATGGTCGTACTTTCGGGATACCCGAAAAGTTACAACCTGTGAGGTTACATGAGGAAATATTGAAAACCCAAATCTTTCAAAAAGTAAAAGCCACATTACAAAAACGGCATGAGAAACGACAGGTGTGGATATCCATAAACAAGGAGATGAAGGCGGTTTATTGTGATGAAGAAGGAAATAAACAGTTTATGGGATACTTCTTGGAAGAGCTAACAAAACCTCAAACTTCAATATCTGGAACTTCAGAAGATTTTCTGGCAAGAATTGTGGAAAGCTTTGCTGAACTGAAGAAAGATTCATCAAAACCCGTAAATATGGGCAGAATGGTAGAAAAATTTGTTATAGACAAATTCAATAGCAAGATTAATAATGTGGCGCAGTGGATGACTACATTTGAAGCGGAATGTGTGCGGATGGGAATCGAAGAAGATGTTAAAAAAATAGAAATGCTTAGGTTATTCCTAGAAGATTCTTCATTAGATTGGTATAGTTCAATGTTAATAAAACATACAATAAATTCAGAATGGGCAGTATGGAAGAAAAACTTTAATGAAACATATGCAGATAAGGGTTGGTCGCCAATTAGGTATGCAATGTTATTTAAATACAAACAGGGCCCTTTGCTGGAGTATGCATTAAAGAAAGAGAGACTACTTCTAGAGGTAAATAAATCCATAGATAAACTTACTCTGATTAATCTGATTGCCACAGGTTTACCTAATTTTATTGCAGATAAGATAGATAGGAATAGTTTAAAGGAAACTGAAGACTTATTTAATAATTTAAGAAGTTTGGAGCATATGATAAACAAAAAAAAAATTGATACAAAGATAGGATATTCTGAAAATAAATTTAGAGAGAAAAATGTAAAGCCCCTGGTTAGTCCATGTAAAATTTGTGAGAAGGAAAATAAAGGTATGCGCTACCACCCGGAATCCCAATGTTGGTTCAAAACTAAAACTATTGATAAGTCGAAAAAAGATCAAATAAGAAGCGTTAACAATTCTGAATTGGAGGTAGAATTAAACGAAATGGACCCAAAAAACTAGTAGTGCCGCCATTAATTAAAATTAAATTACTAATAAATGACACTTTGGAGACATCAGGAATTTATGATTCTGGATCTAACGTGTCATTGATAAGCTCAAGGTTATTATCTCTGAAGAAAATACCTTCCTATGATAATAATGCCGGTTTAAAAACTATTAATAGCGTAAAGAAATCAATAGGATTAGTAACATTAAAAATTAAAATTTTTGAAATTGAGAAACATATTAATATTTTTGTCATTGATGAAAACAATTTTGACTATGATTTCTTAGTGGGGTTAGACATGATACAAGAATTTAATTTAACGCAAAATGAAAATTTAACTATAGCCCAAAATATCAGCAATAATCATAAACATTACAACAAAAAGCAACCTATAACTATAAAAGAGATTCCTAGTACTTCATGTTTTGATATAGGGAATGAAAGTTATAAAATACAGGATGTGGATATTACAAAAAAAGATAAAAACGAAACCATTAAGGAGTATAAAATAAACTTTAACGAAAATATGATAGTCGAAAATTTTAATATTTCTGTAAATAATTTAGATTGCAAAATAAAATCTGATATTGACAAATTGATATGCAAATATAGTTCTGTCTTTGCAAAGGATAAATTTGATATCGGCACTGTAAAAGGTTACGAAGCACATATTGATTTGTTGATAGACAAATACTGTAGTAAGAGACCATATAGGTGCTCTATTGAAGATATGAAAGAAATTGAAAATCAAATATCGAAATTACTAGAAAATAACTTAATCGAGGAGTCTTATAGTCCTTTTGCCGCTCCAGTAACCCTCGCTTTTAAAAAAGATGAAGGAAGAAGATCTAGGCTTTGTATAGATTTTCGTGAACTAAATAAAATTGTAGTTCCTCAATCGCAGCCATTCCCGTTAATCGAAGACTTAATGGTCAAAACAAGGAAATGTAAATTTTTTTCAACATTTGATGTAAATTCAGCTTTCTGGTCTATACCTCTTAGAATTGAAGATAGGCATAAAACGGCATTTGTGACTCAAGAGGCACACTTTCAATGGACTTGTCTACCTTTTGGTTTAAAAACTTCTCCCGCCATTTTCCAACGCATACTAAGTAGTATTATAAGAAAGCATAAACTATCAAATTTTACAGTCAATTATATAGACGATATTTTAGTGTTTTCTGAAACGTACGAAAAACACATTGAACACTTATCCTTGTTATTAGAAGCAATACTAAAGGAAGGTTTTAAATTAAAATTTACGAAATGTAATTTTGCACAGGACTCCGTAAAATATCTAGGGCACATAATAAAAAATAATACTGTCACTCCATTAAAAGATAATTTGATTGCCATAAAGGAATTCCCCATACCAAAAACACAAAAAACGTCAGACAATTTTTAGGAAAAATTAATTTCTATGGAAAATACGTGCCAAACATTTCAATTACACTGGATCCTTTACATAATTTATTAAGAAAAGGAGAAAAATTCGTTTGGTCAGACAAATGTCAAGAATCCTTTGATACTATCAAAGAACTACTTTGTTCAAAGCCAATTTTAGCCATCTTTGATCCGGACTTGCCAATACATGTTTATACTGATGCTAGCATACAAGGTATAGGTGCGATCTTAAAACAAAAACAACCCAACGGTGATGAAATGCCTTGTGCATATTTTTCTAAAAAGTTAAATGACTCTCAAAAGAAGAAAAAAGCCATATTCCTTGAATGTTTGGCAATAAAAGAGGCGGTAAAATACTGGCAGCACTGGCTCATAGGGAAAACATTCACGGTTTATTCGGATCATAAGCCTATAGAAAAAATGAATATCAAAGCTAGAACTGACGAAGAACTGGGAGAATTAACTCATTATTTGTCGCAGTTCAATTTTCAAATAATATATTCCCCAGGGAAATATAATATAGAGGCAGATTCTTTAAGTAGAAACCCGGTGTTGGAATCTTATGAAAATCAAGAAAGTAGCATAAAAGTGGTAAATTTTGTTAAATTAGAAGACATACTCAATGATCAAGAACAAAATATAGATATAAAAAACAACAGGAATAAGTTTCTTTTAAAAAATGATATTTATTATAAAAAAATAGGAAAAAATGAAAAGATTGTGCTAACAGAGGAATTCAGTAAAAATATTATAAAACACGTACATCTCTACTATTGTCACATAGGAAGACAACAAATGGAAAAAAAAATTAAAACTTTTTATCAAGCTAAAAATTTATTAGATAATATAAAAAAATATTGCGAAAAATGCGATGTCTGTATAAAAAATAAATCAAGGGGAAAATACAAGTTTGGATTAATGTCTCACTTAGGTCCCGCTACCTATCCTTTCGAAATAGTGTCTATAGACACCATAGGAGGATTTGGTGGTGCTCGTTCAACTAAGACTTATTTGCACCTTCTTGTAGATCACTTTACTCGTTACGCGTATATTTTAACTTCAAAAACCCAGAACGCTAATGATTTCATAAAACTTGTCCAAAAAGTAACACAAAATTATAAAATTGACTTGATTCTGTCAGATCAATACCCTGGTATAAATTCAAAGGAATTCAAAAGGTTTTTAGAAAATGAAGATATAGCCATAGTTTTCACTGCAGTCAATGCGCCATTTTCAAATGGATTAAACGAACGACTAAATCAAACATTGGTTAATAAAATTCGTTGTAAAATTAATGAAACACATTCCAACAAAACTGCATGGACAACTATCGCTCATGAATGCACTGAAAAATATAACGAAACTGAACATAGTGTAACGGGATTCTCTCCGAAATATTTATTACTAGGAAAGAATGTGGATATTCTGCCAGATGAACTGAAACAACATATAAACAATGAAAATCTATTGCAAGACAGAACTATCGCCTTGGAAAAAAGTATAAAATCTCATAATTATAATAAAGAAAGATTTGATAAAAATAGAGAACATTACGATCTAAAAGTCGGAGATTCAGTATATGTTGAGAACGGAAACCGGCTCAACAGGAAGAAACTTGATGAATTGAAAATAGGACCTTATGAAATTATAGGAAAAATATCAAATTCAATTTACAAAGTAAACACGGGCCACAAAAAGACAGAATCAAATCTTTTCCACATTACTAAACTTATTCCAATAGTATTGTAGAATAGTAATACTTATGTGTTTTGGAGTGAGGGGGGGGGGGAGATGTAAACAAAGCACATTGCACTTTATTTAGTTTGAATTTGCCGCGTAAACCGCGTATTCGATGCGATTCTAATTTGATTGAGGTATAGTTTATCTGTGGCATTGTTTCATACTATTTGAACTTTTGCTTTGTCAATGTCATAAGAATATTGAGGTTATATTTTATTAAACGTTATGAAGGTTGATTGAGAAAGCTAACAAGATTTTCGAAATATTAATATTGTAATTTGATTTAATAAGAACTGGTGAAACAATAGCTTTAAATGTTGTTTCTCTTTTCAGGTGAGTTTGTGAATATTGTAATACTGATGTAAACATGTTTTGTTAAAATATTGAGATCTCATTTTTGTAATGAAATAAATTCTCTTTTCAGAGCAACTCAATTTAGTTATAGTTTTACTGTTCAAATCACAAAGAATAAATAAACTTATTATATGAATTTAAAGAAAGAAGAAGAATTTGCACAGTCATGTATTCTGTTAACACTTAACACATAATACCTATGACGGTGACCGCGGCAATAAATCTTATTTCGGCTTTTCTTTTGTTTTATTCGATTAAAATAATTTCATTTGAAAGGAAAATGTTGTTTTAGGTTGTGTGTAGGAACCTTTAAGGTTTAAGGCATTGCCGCCGGGTTCATGCCGAGCGGCTATGCCAAATACCGAGGAGACCTTCGTGCGGCAAAGCGTATGCCGATGGGTGCACGGCGGCTTGGCCGGCGGCTAGCCCGGAGGCCGAGCCGCCGGCACTGTGTGTAGAATGAAGCTTTAGAATGTTTATTGAATAACCTATAATAGAATTGAGTACTAAATCACATGCATTATCTTTAGTTAAGAGAATTAAAAATTCTTATTCTATTCCGTTGGTTAAGAAGAAAACTGGAGTAAGGAAACTAATTCATTTTATCACCTGGGCACTATCATGTTTATTTATCAACTGCTAGACTACGCCAAATTAATGCTGCTGAAATTTCGCTAGTGTTGGTCGAATGTCAACTGGAACGAACGGTTGATTTGATTACGAATTGCACGTACAGGTGAGGTTCTTGACGTTGAAATCAATATTCATTGGTGATTAAAATTGATGTTCATTTGTGATGCATTATTAGAGGTACCACGTTCTTATTCTAGATTGGACCAAAAATGTTATTGGTTTTTCCTTTCTATCCACTAATTATTTTGTTGTTAAGCCAAGTAGCAGTGATAATACTCCCATGTTTAGAAACATAAGAAGAACATAAATTACTGTGCTCTCGCACTCAGTTGTGCATTATTATACGAGTACTCTTTTGTATACGTAAGTAGTATCCTTGTCTAAAGACTTCTTGGAAATAACGGTAGCTGACATTAGATCCGTTTTATTATTATGTTATTTACTCTCAAATCTAACCTAATCTAGACTAAAGACAGATAAAACGGTTCTCTAGAGGATGGACGGTGGCCGATGCCGTTTTTGGAACTACCAGCGTCCTGGGCGAACGTCTTCCCCCCGGGTTCTTCCGTCCCTTCCCTATTATTCCCCCCTCCTTCTCCCATTAAATAAGGAAATTAAAGTTGTAAGGCATTCACAACAAGTAGAAATATATCGCCAAACCGTGCCCTACCCAAACGCCGCTAGGATGGTGGCAAAAATATGATGGTTGTAATAAAATCAACTATCCAACATACTTACCGAGCTAATATAATAACACCAGATGTGTTAGGCTTTATTAAGCAACATTTTCCAAGCAAAAACCATTACTTCCAAGTAAAGTAGCAATGCAACTAACTAGCACTCTCAGCAGCGTTCCTTTAGAAAAGTATCGCTATACTAATGAGGAGGATCTGCGCTGGGTCTGTTAGAATGAGGTTGGATTTACACGGCCTTGTTACCATCGAGTGCTCCTATCTGGATCTTACGTCGTTGTGATAAGGGCTAGTTTGGCTTGTGTTCTCGAATGTGCAGGGTTGTCAATTATTGAGCTCGTTCCGAGTGTTCGGTTAAGATAAACAGCGAGCAGGCGAGACAAAAGGGCAGGCCGATTGGTTCCGATGAATGGCCGCCTCGTCATCCGTATTATTTCTATTTCATTGTGAGCAGATATTCCCCGGCGGAGTTTATTTAGTATGAACGTATATTAAACAACTAGCTGTGCCGGCGGCGTCCCACGCGTGGATATCGGGTTTCAAAAATAACGGACTTCCATAAAATGGTACCTAAATTTTAAGTTAGGTTTCTAGGCATACATTGGTGAAAACCGCATTCAATTCCATGCTGTTGTTTTTGCGTGATGCGCGTTCAAACATATTACATAAAAAAATCTCCCGTTTTACAACATTTCCCTTCACTACTCTGCTCCTATTTATCGTAGCGTGATTGACCTCTCTACAGATTTATTATAAGTATAGAAGATATAGATATAGAAGAAGAAGATAACTACAGGGTCAGGAGGCCGTCAGTCATTAGGGATCTATTTAGGTTTGCTAGACATTAGATTTTTGCCGTCTTGTTCAATTCAAAAACAATGATCATGTATAGGTATAGGTTAAATTAGGTATAGGTTAGAAAGAAACTATTCTTGTCATAAAACTTGATACCATAGACACGCAGGATAAATTGAATGATGTAAATAATAGTTGCTCAAACATGTTATTTAATTATATAATACATTTTCATTAATATTATATTAACCCTTAACTGGTATCGTAAAGTCAACAAACATAACTGGTATCGTGATGGCCGCGCGGCCCCCGTAGTATATTTGCTCATAGCATTGAAGATTTATCTATGTGGTTGATTAAAAGCTTATAAATGAGAAAAAATTGACTCGATTTAAGTAATCAATTAGTTTTTATTCATATAAATCCTTTTCCTTAGCTACTACAGGTAATCACAAAATAGGAACAAATTTTTAGCAATAATTTTCTTTACCTTACAAAAATGTATGAAACTTTCAAATCATGAAAGTTATAACAAAAACAAAACAAAATCCTAAATCTATTATAAATGAACTTTTAAAAAAATATTACTTTTAGTATTTTACTCATATATCAAAAAAAAATGACATGCATTGAAATCAGCCCTAATCCTAGGACTCGTCAATACAGTTACGAAACTTTGTTCAGTCTTGACATTTATCACATAGTGTTTTTGTGTTAGTATGGATTTTGCAAATGAACATTGAGCAATTATTGCACTTTGCAGCAAATTTCCCATCTGTTTTTCTTATCTATCTTTTATTTTTTTTAAATATTGCTATGTCAAAATACTAACGTAACTGGTATCGTGGGGGCCGCTCAGCCCCCATCATGTGTGTAGCTGCTTACTGGTAAGTGCTACAGCACCAAGCGTCCGCCACCCGCCGCGAGTAGCGACGTAATGAGAATACCTAAAATGGCAGCCGCGTATGATGTTTAGTTTCTTAGGAAATTAAGAAAATGTGACGTGTGGGGGCCGCGCGGCCCCCACGATACCAGTTAAGGGTTAATTGTTGAAATAGATTTCACTATTGATACATATAATTTTCCCTTCTGAATACCAACATTAAGGTTACGTTGAATAAGCGTACAAATAAATAATGTACGCACAGAAGTCATATCTCTAAAATCAAGTAAAGCCATCGTAGACAGGTTATGTACGAATGTCTGAGGGTAGATTTGAATCCGAACTGCTTCCAGACGAATAACAATAAATCTGTCTCCGCGTTTGCATTAAGGGTCTCTGTTTACATATCCTTTGAAGACATGCTCGTATATTCTGAAAGCGCTTACGTATATGATTTGTTAATGTACGAATGTGTATTTTTACATGTCTTATTTTTATGGGATGTAAGGAAGCGGCCTATCATCATTTCGCTCCAAGCCAACCTCACCTGCTCGTGGTGCATCCTGTCGAATAACAAACGAGGCGCTGGCAACCGACTGATGGCGGTATAACCATCACAATTGAAGGCGTAGCTAAATACCATAGAGCGATGACGGGTAGCAGCGTCACCGGAGCGAGAAGCTATGCCCTCCGATCGCCAACCCGCCTGCCCAGCGTGGCGATTATGGGTATATCCTCTAGATGTTTGTCCTTAGTGGCGAACAACTAGAGAGGATGGTGATGATGGATCAACACTGATGTACGTACCTATAATAAATTTTAGGGTAAAATTATGGCACGTGTAACTAAAAAGAAGATGAAAACCTTTTTAGGGTAAACATTAGTACATTTTGTATAGAACCTTTATTACAATGGGAGTAAGGTATGTCTGGTTAGCAAGTTTCTCGGCATGTTTCCTTGAAATAATATTTTTTCAACAAATTACCTTGTAACATCTTATTATTTTACGACCACGAGGAATATTAGGGTTCATATATCACTAATGCTGATGACATTCATTGGTATAATAAATTGGATTACTAACCATGTAATGGAATATTATTGGAACATTTGAATTAAAGACTAGATAACAAAACATACAACTAAGAAATCATATAATATGAAAAAAAAATGAATTTGAGAGAAGAATTTAGAATATACGTTTTAAAAAAGTGTGTCTTTAATTAATTATTCACTGCAGCCATTTTTTTGAAAATGAAACTCGTATATTAACTTTTTGAAAGGAAAGGAAAATGTTCAATATCAAGAGATATTTCTATCGAATGAAACCAAAGACGACTCGTAAAAAGTTGAGAGATGACAGAGCATAAAATATAGCGGCATGTCGTCTAAGTAGCCCACAAATTATATTCTGTCCTGACCTCTGCTTCCCTAAAAGCGAGCGAAGGACGTGGCAGGTACACTCGACATGTAGCAGGTAAGTGTTGAATTAGCCTTATTTGTATGTGGCTAGATTTTTTTATGACAGAGAGAAATGGTCCTGAAGGTTACTTGGTGGTAAGTGATAACTACAGCCCATAGATACCACAACACCGGGGGAGGCAAATGTTGAAGTTCATGCGACATTTAAGTCCTGAAAAGAGTAAACAGGAATTATAGAAGTTTCATGGATTTCTTGAGAATGAAAATAAAATCATATGAGCTATGTTCATTCTTTAGAAAAATAGATAAATATCTTGAAGTAAAATTGGGATTAAAATACCTACAATCCTACATATTCAAAATTTCACATTTCATAATCAGTAAATACACAACTTATGCAATTAGATATGGCAAAGATGTAAGGTTGAAAAAATGTTATTATATGTAATGTTATATTTATCATCATCAGCCCGTGTCAGTCCACTGCTGGACATAGGCCTCTCCATGTATAATGGCCTCTAATGTTATATTGTCTTTGCCTAATGTTTCCTTTTAACTAACGTTTTTCATTGTTCAATGTTTGTTCGTTTACACCAAATGGTAGCAATAACCACAAGATCTTTATACTAGTTAATTGAACGGATAGCTGGCTTCACGAAGTGCCTGCAGCATTGATGGGAACACCTAAGTAGAAGTAGGTAGGTGTTATGTTCGAGACGGTACTAAAAGCTTCGACGGCGTACGGTCAGCGTAGAACTTCGTAACTAGTGCCTCTAGCGATGCGATAGTTAGGCCGAAACTGACGCTCAACTTTACACAATGGTTATTTATATGCTTACTGCTTTTACTCGTAAGTTTTCTTTCCACATGATACCTTTTTTAATATCATACAACATCCAAAGTAGCTTAGCACTTGTGTTATGGTTATGGTAACGTACTACAAATATAATAATGTACTTAATAACAAGTACCCAGACACAGAATAACACAAATATTCACTACATGTGTGTTTGCCCCGGATCGGAATCGAACCTACGGCTCATTTGGTAGGTAGTGACTGCCTTCTGAACCAAGGGGTACAGAAAGCATGACTGTGACTAACGAGACACCAGGCCAGTCACAGTTTTATACGTTAGGTACCTTTTCTTTGTAACTTGATAAGACTTTGCGAGAGGCGGTCACTGTTCCCATAGGGAGATGAAGAGCCCTCCTGTGTGAATATAACCTCCGCAGATTACTATCATAGCAATTCGGGTGTACTTTTGCTATTATTGCCCTTATTCCGTACCTACTTACTTGAAATTGATGCCATACCATTTTGACGAATCATTTTGTTAGTGTCATTGTTATCTTTATAATGATTCAGGTATTGATCTACAAAAGATTATAGAAAAGGATTTGGAATGTACTATGTGGACAGTAAGTAAAGGCATAAAAGCACATTTTCTGTTGATGACAAGACGCCTCGAAAATGTTTGTTTAAATAAAATGTTATGTTTGTACCTACACATTCACAATAGTAGGTAATAATAGTACTGTTGTATAATAGTGTAGTTAAATGTCTTATAGAGAAACAGGTATTCAAGAATAATGTATGCAGATAAATAAAAGGTCAGTTTATTTCTGGACATAGGGTGAGCATTTTTATTTTGCAATGGAAAAATATTGTGAACTTTCAGATTAAAGGTCGGTGAAATATAATATACTCGTAAATAGGTATATTTTCATTTTTATGGTGTTTATCGACTTACGTGTTTTAAGTATGTCGTCTAGTGGTAGCTAAAACGAAGTAAGCTTAGGGTAGTAGGTACTTGAGCCCTTCCATTCTGGGAGGTGTGAGTGCCAGACACCACGCCGATTTCCCCCGGATTCCGCGTGAAGGTGTCTACCATCATCATCATCATCATCAGCCTATTGCAGTCCACTACTGGACATAGGCCTCTCCAGTTGTTCGCCACCTAGGGCAAACTTCTGGAGGTTATACCCATAATCGCCACGCTGGGCAGGCGGGTTGGCGATCGCAGGGCGTAGCTTCGGTGATGCTTGGTGTCTATAGCGTAAGCCATATTATTAAGTTCGTCCACTGCAAAATAATACCACATACCACGAAAAATTCAAGTCTACGATGAATACTTTTAAAAGCTAATGTACTTACACTGACTAAGTTAAAATAACTCATTTCAGGAAGAGGAGGTTTCACACTAACGAACCAAATGAGTGTTATTTGAGTCCGATAAATTCGGAGATAACAAACTTTAATGTTAAATGTATTAGTAATTTTTGCACCTTTTAATACCTAAGTAAATGGTTCATAACAATATTTTTGATTTATTAACATCCTTCCTTCCTTCCTTTGCAATGTAATAATTACGGCCCCTTAGTCCCGGATACAGGCTTAAAACAACACGGTCATTAAGTATGTAAATTCTCGTAGCCATCTGGGTTCAAAGCTAAGCTTAGAAGCAACGTGAGGTCATCTCTATGCTAAAATCTTGCACAAACAGAACATCACTAAAGATTACATACACATATATATGTAAATACATATAACTAGTCATTATTCACGAAATCTCTGAAATTGTAGGACAAAACAGATTGGACCTTGGAAGCTAGTAAATAATGTTTGTGCACAGGATTTAATGCGACACAACCTTTTTAATCAAGATGGCGTAAGTTTTTGAAGTACTTTAGAACAAGCAGGTTGGAATAGCGCATAAAGTGCTTAACCACTCCAACTGCTTTTGCAGTTTACCCATTGTTAGTTAGATAGAACAGCAGTTAGCGTGATAATTGTATTGCGCTTTTCATCACTGCGTACTGGTTGCTAGCAAAATGGTTCATAAAATGTGGGTGTTTAGGTACATTTTAGATGGATCCAAAAGGAGGTGCTGAGAGGGTTTATCTCGCTGCATTTCACAGCTCTCCAGTGGAGTAGGTACTGACGGACGCCAGTCCCCCATTATTGAATACGACGGTTTCTCCGACGAATGGAAAAAGGTTAATTTCCGTTTCAGTTCCTAAATGGGGCTGTTTAAAATAACGCAAGTTTTTAGGATGGTCGGTTTACAGTGGTCGAGGACATGATAATGTAAATAAGAATATCTTGTTTGACAACGTTTGAGGACTTCATTTTGGTGGACAGCTGTGTAGAAGGAAATTTAGAACTTATTTATGTCAAGTAAGGATAATACTTTTACAGATGATTGCTTTTCCTTGTGTTAATACTGTGTTTTTAAATAGAAAAAGAAATTTGTTTTTTTTTTTATCAGGGGAAACTTACATTAAAAGGTTTAGAACTAGTCCACCGAACATAACTGATACTTTGCAATTTTGACAGATGAAGGGATGAATGTTGAGGGCGCAAAGATTTCGTTTAGCTGTTGGAAGAGACACCTCAGCCCAGTAGATACCTTAAGATTAAAAAAGTATTAAGGTTAGGAAAACCAGACGTTAAACCACAATAACTGTTTAAAAAAATTAAAAACGATAGTTCCTATTAAAGCATGATAAGATAGGTCATTAAAATTTCTTAATGTCAATGGTGATAATTGAATTAAAACACAATTACAAGAATTACACATTTAATACCAAGTCAGAATATTATGGCACTTAGTTACCTACCCATTTATGTAATCACGTTGACTTAATTCTACTTATAAATAATTTATTATGAAATACAACAAAATACAAAATACTGGTTACATATTTTATCTAATACATTCTCATCTAAATCAGATGGTTTTGCAATTACAGATCGACGTTTGCAAAACTTAAGTACCTATACTTACAACATTCTAATAATTTGGTTACATAGCACACTATCTGGTAACCTAAAATCAAATAAGTACCTACTTCATCTATTAACAGTGGATTGCAATTTAGTAGTTATGAGTTCAATTATTATCAATAATGCAAATAATTGATTACGTAGATAACTCAGAAAGTACTTCTAGTATTCTTTTAATTAAATATATCAACGATATATTCAAAAGCGATGAATATTTGCATTGCAAGACATTAATCTCATAATAATTAAATAATCCAGTTATTTTTCATTACCCATAGTTTGGCAGCGATCGTACAAAATGTGCTTTTATAGTGTGGCAGTGTTGTGACGGAGTTGTTGGTTCGCCTCTCTTTTAGCATGTTACCAGATCTATCGATCGATCATCGATCGACGGTAGAATAAAATGACGTGCATTTATTGTGGCACTGTCGTAACGGCCTTAGTAGCTTCGTGGCACTTTTAGAGTGTTACCAGACTATCACAATGCCTTAAAAAGGTAAATTTTTAGCAGACTAATACCACCTTTAAAATGACCAATTTATTGTTGTACTATTTTTGTTACAAATTACGGTGAATAAATGATTATGAATTTCGATCGAAGACTTTTGATTGACCAGATTGGTCTCTCAAACTCACTCTCTCTCTCTTAAAATTCTATTTGTATTGTTTACTATAGAAATTTATTTTCCGTGGAAAGATTAGTTAGCTACGTGACTCCCCTCACATAGCGAGATGTACGCCAGGGTTATTTTAAACGTCGAATATGTTAACCCTTCAGGATCCAAGATCCCAATCGATCGTTATAATAAACGTCGAAATGTTAACCGTTCAGAACCGAAGATCCCAATCGATTGCTATTAAAAAGTTGGAACATGTGTTAACAAGAGCTACCTTCAGAAGCCGAGGTCCCTCAGTCGCTCGGCGTCGTCGGCGCGGGCGCAGGTGTTGCAGCAGTACTTCCTGAAGGGCGGCAGGCGGCAGTACCGCTGCAGCTCGGGCGGGCGGTAGTTGTCGCAGTACTGCTCGTTGTGGTTGGCGCAGGGGCGGCGCGGGCGCGTGCGCGGGCAGCGGCGCAGGCGGCAGCGGCGTTGGCGCGCGCGCGGCTTGGGCCCGCAGTAGAGCTCGTCGGCGGCCGGGCAGGAGAGCGGTCGGTATGAAAAGCCTCGGCCGCAGCTTACGGAGCACTGGCGATCAAAATAACGTCTTGTAGGTCAACGTTACATATTTCCTAAATTGACCGGACCAGGAATCGAACCCGGTACCTTGGGATTACCCGCGCTTTTACACTCTAAGCACTACGCTACTGGGGAGGATGCAGCTATACACCTGCTGCAATCTGTTATTTCACTTTCATAATACGATGGCAATATAATTTGAGATGATCAAATTTGGCTCCGCCAACTTTCTGACTCCTGAGCTGCCTTTATAGTATTTTCTTAGTAGATATAGAGGGGCTCAAAGGCAAGATTCCAGTCAACATCGAAATGTTTAAAATCCGAGGATCTTAGGCGGCACTTGTGACTTTGGACCAACGAGACAGTGGCTACAATCATGTTAAGTGTACCTCAAACTTAGCTCAAAATTACAAGTCATAAAATTGTTTTAGTATCAATACTGAAATGTGTTGAAGTAGACAACTTTATCTGAACTCGAAATATAAAGATCGGTAACATCGAGACTCTCACTGAAACTTGTCTATTCGAATTACCTATCTAGTTTCGAACTAATATTTACCATTTTAAAATCTCCTGTGTACATTGCCAGTATCATTGTAGGTCAGGGGAGTATTATTAAGTAAGTACCAGGTAATATCAAATGAAGTCCTAGAATTTCATTCCTTAAATTGGCCCAACCTGGAAATGAAATTGGGACATCCCAGGATTTTGACCCACTTTTTGTGAAATCTTCCGGCATCTCGGGCTCTAAGGTCAGGGTCTCCAATAAATTTCAAAATTACTTTAAATGTCATACTACTCCTCCTCCTCAAAGCCTCATTATTTATTTACCCAATAGCCGTCACCTGACTGGTGACTAACACCTTACACGACGACATTTTTAAGTAATTAAGTAATTACGGGTAGATAAATGATCCAACAATTTCAAACCAAGGATTCTTTCGTACTAACAAACTTAACAGTTCAGACACACTGACTCTTTGTATGATCACAACGCGCATTTTTACGTTGTGTTTTTTGTTCAGAGTTCGATCGCGCTTGACTCATTTTGGTCACTAAAAGCACCAGTGCAGCCAGTGTACGTATTAAATGTTTGTCGGTGGCTTTTCTCGACATTTTGTCAATATAATCAAATAAAAGGTATGACTTATTTAACGAACCATAATCTAGTTCTATCAGACATGAAATTGTATTTGCTTAGACAATTCAAACACCATTTTCGTATTTGATTGCGGCCGGCGTTGATTGCAGTCATTTTGTTTCACATGCTTCGTTATTCAAACCACGATCAATTTGACGGGAACACATTATTATAAAATAAAGTGAAAATTGTGAAGCTGTTTAACCTTGAGCTGTCTTAAGTGGTAGGGAGAGATATTTAAAAAGGAGTTTGTTATCTACATACTTATATATAATACTAGCTTTTGCCCGCGACTTCGTCCGCGTGTTTAAATTTATACATACAAAAGTTTTTTCCCGCTAACTCCCGTTCCCGTGGGAATTTCTCAAAATACAGCCATAACTAAACTTTATATTTACTAAGGTACCTGCATGCCAAATTTCAAGCGTCTAACTTAAGCGGTTTAGATTTTTCATACAAAAGGATTTTCCCGCTAATTCCCGTTCCCGTGGGAATTTCGGGAATTCCTTTCTTAGTGCACCCCTACGGTACCTAAGCTACGTCCCTTCCAAATTTCAAGTGCCTACATTTAGCCGTTTGGGCTGTGCGTTGATATGTCAGTCAGTCAGTCAGTCAGTCAGTCAGTCAGTCAGTTTCTCCTTTTATATATATAGATTTCTGGTATAATTGTCTGTAGTTTATAGCAGTCGTATTAGAATTTTATTATTAATGTTAAAACCCGTTTTAGCGCAACATTGAGTGACGTAGATCTGAGTCTACAGAGTAGTCTGAATCCTTCCTGGAAGTACAAGATTCTAATTAGTTTACTGCACAACATATTGGCACTTTTATTATACCTACGAGTAACGTACCAATGTACAGGTATCTAGTACAAGTCCATAGATTGAACCCCTAAACCCCAAAAGGGAAGATGCCGGTTTTGGCTCCAGCGACAGTAAATTAAAGATAGAAAATCCAGTACCTAACAATTTATTTGGGCCGAATCAGAATTCAAACTCGGGACATCTTGACATACAAAGGGGCGGCGTTATCTATCATAAGATCAACAAGTGGGAACCTTTAATGTCGTCGAAATATCTAAACCTACACTTCACATTATAGTATTATTGTATTCATCCCGAATACAAAGACAAACGTCAAATCAATATCCTACAGGCTGAAATCAGCGATTTCATAAGGCCTATTCAACGGAACGGAGAAGAAAAATCGATTCGTAATTAAACTTGCTTCAAGTCGGGCCAAGGATCGACAAACTTTGCTACTTGTGCTTCTAAATGTCGTACGTATGAAAGTATGTTTGTCTATCGTGTACACCGTCTGTTGGAGCAATTTCGCCGAAATATTTACAAAGCCTTTGTTTGCGCAGTGGAGAATGAGTAAAGGATACGTTCCGTTATAGAAACAGTTCAACAGTATATGATTATTTAAATATCTATTTCTTTTATTGTTGGAATATCTTCAGCCCTCATATCACAAACAAGAATTTCTTATTCTAATCTGGAATATATAAGAGAAATAGTTGTACTAACCTGTCCGAGTGATTTCCGGATTTAGAATAGCACTATCCCAGCTCATCCATTAGTTGTCGCAGAAGATGAGAATATCAGAAGACTGGCAGTAGCGTTTACGATGGTACAAATATAACCTAATGTGGTGACTAACCCGCCTGCCAAGCCTGTTTGGATTGGTTGTAAAAATAGATTCTTACCGGAGTCCATGGCATCTCCTGCCAGTAGACGGGGCAGGGTACCCTGTTGCACGGTTGTTCCTTAGCGAGTTTCTCTGAAGGGCAGAGCGCTGGTGATACGCTGTATCTAATCAGCTCTGTTCTTGACGACGTTCTGTAGAAATTCAAAATCTAATTACTCGTAGTCAGAACCGGCCGATTTCCGCAGTTAGAAGTCTGAGCGCAAATTTATACTATCCGAGGTTAGTTTCATTTCCGCCAAGCTACCCCCAGCAGGCTATTCAGCGTGACGAAGATGTCCTGTCATTACCATGAACGCGTACGCAAAAAATATGTATAAAAATATGTAGCTACATTGTATGTGAAGTTAGATACGTTATTATGATTGTACCAATATAACAACGCGATAACTATACTGGCTATCGAGCTCTCTTTAACAAGTGAAGTAAACGTTACGCCAGCTCATACTACGGGATTAATAGTAAACTATACGATGCGCGTTTTAACTCTAACGACTGTAGTACGTTTGCGATACAACCATGGTGATGGTACTGGATTGTGCTGGACTGGCCAAGATATTTTCGTACGGTACGCTGCCACACAGGCGTATTTTTGAATGTGGGCCGGCGGCCGTTTCCTGCATGTCTAAGCACACTCTGTACATGAAGCTATCTCAATCATCATCTAATTCAAAGTCTAAGAAAGATATAGAAAGAAAGAAAAAATGTACACAGTAAGTACAATAAAAGTGTTAATAACCTTATAAAGTGTTAATAACAAAATGAATCCGTTTTCGACTACATCAATATAGATCATTTCTTTTTAGGGTACCTCAAACGGATAAATGGAACTCTTATAGGACCATAATTAATCTATGTTTTAGCTATATATTTGTTAGCTTACGTGATATTAGAGGGTACGCAGAACAGTTGCCTCTCCTGGACTCCGGCTACGCCGCAGCTGGCGCTGCACTCCTCCCACCCGCCCGCAGACCATTGGAACTCGCAACTGTTTATAAGAATCAAATTGTTAGCGATCATAAGACAGTACGGTACCCTGTTACACGGTATCGGTAGCTCCACCATGGGAATCAGAGATCACTGAGTTGTCATGGCAATCTTTCTACCTTTTTTTATAGAGGAGAATGCATTAGGCATCTTTACGCCGCCACCGGGGTAGACGAGGTGGTGTGTGGGACTCCTACCTCCCAGAATGGGAGAGCATACCCACTAAACCCGCCTGTGACGCCAGTGAGCCGCGGTTTACCAGGATCTCGTATCGGGTATCTCCGAAGCATACGGCCGCATAGCAATTTTTCTACCTACATTAAACAAGGAATTTCATGTCCTTCCCGAAGCCTCCCGATAGCCCGATCAGGTCATTTTTGGAACTCGAGTCATGCTCTGAAATTGTGGGTAAATTCAAATTCAAATGTTTATTGCATGTCACATTACCAGGTAGGTACCAGTTTGAGATCAAATGATCGATATGCGATCTCACGTTTATTTTGTTTGATTCTTTATTTTAAACTCGAACTCAGTGAACATACATGACTAATGCTAATGTGTGATTTCAAACTTTTGAGACAAAGACAGACGTCAAACAGAAATCAATAGAATAAATCCCCTTGAACAGAGTTCAATTCCTTTATCAAATATTCACAATTGAATTTCCCCGAATGGAAATCTTCTTCTAAATTGGTGAAAGTGAATAATGCTAGTAAGCGATAAATCGTTAATTTACAAGCCCCTAATTGAAAATCGCTGTCGAAACGCGACAGAACAAAATAACCAGGAACGATGACGTATTATGTCTCGATCGATAACTGTAATACCATATATCTACATATATACCTATAGTAGTATAAAATATGTGCGACAGAAGGTGCTAAATGCATAAAATTGTAAGGTCGATGTCATAGGGTTTATTTTCCAACGCTTTCATCGATATTTGCCGATGATCGTATTCGTAATAATGTAAAATGGGATCATTCCATAACTCAGCTTTGCCCCGGTTGTGTTTTAGCTTTCGCTTCAGAGGCGAAGACTTAATTAAAGTTTTCCACTTTGCTATGTGTTCTAAAAATATAGTCACTTGAACTAAATTGAAGTTAGTAAGCACTAGACCAACTAGAAATTGAGTGATTAAGTCGATAAAAGTGAAGTTTTTTTGGAACCTTCCATTATTAATTAATTAATCATAAAAAAGCTTTTAATTATAAGAAAGAAATGACAGGTAACTGTTAGTCTTAGTAATGGTCAGTTTGTATGTCACTAATAAGTGAAGTGTTTCTAACGTCATACCAAGATTAAACATTAAATTATGTTATGTACGTTCTAATTAATTATATAATGAGAATAAAATAGTAGGAGCTTATACCTATTGTCCTATAAATTGTGTGTGACTATATTATCTAAGATTCATTCTGATTATTGTTATTTATTAGGTATCTAACGTTGCAATTCAACAAAGTAACCAAAAGTTAATTACATCACATTGATATTATATTCCTAGAACGACGAAAGTCTACTTATTTTGAAATCCGTTGCCAATGCAAGGGCTAATTTATTTAATTTGGGCTAGCTTTTTCGATTAATATTGGAGGCATAGTAGCAGGGTGAATCATGCCTATGTACATGCCAAGGCCTGTTCAATATTTAAACAAGCGCTAGAGGCTCCAGCCTAAAGCTTCGCGTAGCAGAGTAACTTTTAAAAAGCGCCCTAAAAAGATACGATTGTTGCATTTTTAATTTCTTCTTTGTCTCTTAAATTAAGGCAGAATCTAGTATTGTATAGCGACAAAAGGTTGGCCGACATCTAGACTTTTGTGTTCGTTGTAAGGACAAATTTCGGGTTTAGAGTCACTTTCTTAAAATTTAAAACCATTTTAATTTTGTAGCAGTAGTTAAGTATGATGAATTCTGGATTATGGTAAATAGAGATTGATTAGACATTTTGACGCACAAACAGATTAATTAGGCAACCCTTTTTTAACCGTAGTTTCATAGGTTGGCCGTTTGTACTACGGCAGTGCAGGCGAAGAATATTGTGCAAGTCCTCACACCTCAAAAGGATGCCCTCCTTGCCGATCCCTGTTCGTCCGGTGGAAAAAGGCAGTGGGAAAAATTCATACAAAACTTACTCGTCCGATGGAAAAAAGGGGCATTGGAATTAAATAACTCCGTAGGACACTCTTCAACCAAAATGCAACTCTAGGTGGTTAGTGCTTAGAATGGCTACACACTGGAAAGCGGGTACCTGTTCAAATGACCTCTTTTTCAAAACTACTTGATTTTAATCATCATCATCATCAGCTTATTGCAGTCCACTGCTGGACATAGGCGTCTCCAGTTGTTCGCCACATTGGGCAAACATCTGGATATGCCCGTAATCGCTACGCTGGGCAGGCGGGTTGGGTATTGCACGGCGTAGCTTCTCGCTCCGGTGACGCTGCTGCCCGTCATCATTTAGCTACGCCTTCAATTGTGATGGTTATACCGCCACCGGTTGCCAGCGTCTCGTTTGTTATTCGGCAGGATGCACCACGGGCCGGTGAGGTTGGCTCGGAGCGAAAAGATGATAGGTAGTACCCTTATACCCCCGGATTGATTATTACCTGTGCGTATTACATCGCTCGTAGCGTTGCGGCGCGCAGCGTTGGCCCCGGATGCAGCGCGGGCGCACGACGCGAGTACCGCCACCGCACGAAGCGGAGCAGGGACCGCGTTCAGTCCTTTTAAATTTTTATTAATGTTCGTTAATATTATAGGGATAATAAAGTTTATTACGGAAAATTAAAACCCTTAATTAAGCAAAAGTATATTAACTTAAAATTTATTTACAAACAATAAAAAATATCTGGAACGGGTCCCTGAATGACCCCAGGACGCTGGCTGCGTTACCTCACTGAGCAAGCGTTCTAAAAGCGCTGCGCAAGGAACGAGCCAGCTCTGGGATCCCCCGAAGCTTGGACCAGTCTAGAAATCTCGACATACAGTGTTTTAGAATAAGGTATTGTTCTTGACAAATAACACTATATTATAATGTGCATTTTCATTCATCGATAAGATGGTCGACCGGTTGGTCGTTTCATCGGTCTACTCAATGCGTGCGGGCGCCAGTATACGTTAGAAACCTCTTGATCTCTCGCTTCACGGGCGCTAACAACTAAAAAAAAATTATAGGTGCTAACAATCAATAAAAATTCGCCTATATGTAGCAAGATACCCTGCTGAGTTTTCAGCGAATCAGGAGGAATTCCAACCTAATGGTTACACGACATGTTTTGTAGCAAGATTGGCGTCGAGATGGAAAATAGTCACTAGTACACAAGAAAATAGTCACGTGGCAGCGCCAAGCCTATGATTGTCTACAAAATACGCTTTCTTATTCGTAAACCTTTCATGCCACAGTAAAGCCTTTCAACGTAATTCAGTCGGTTTTAATATTTAACGATGCGTGCGTGCTGCGTTCGTTCACTAATACAGCGTTGGTAATTGTGTACATAACTACAGCCTTTGAAAATCGAAAATTAGGCACACCTTATTAGAATATTAAATGTTTGCCAGTCATCGGTAGCTACACGGCATTTAATGGTAAGTAATGTTATCTTTTACAAATACCTAAATGGAACGTTTTTTTTTCATGCGATTTCATTATTCGTTACCACTGCTTATTTTTCTATCTTTGTGTTTTATTTGTGTCTCTTAGCTGGTATTTCGGAAACCAGACTCAGATTTACTCTCTGTAAATCTGACACTAGTGCCCTATTATTATGATCAAACCAACAAAGAACGATCGTGTTGGTTTTGTGCCATAAAAACGAACGACGTTCTCGTGTGGATCCTCAATGTCGATCTCCATGAATTTAGTTCGTATCCATGATACACGGGAAGGACAAATGGAAGGGATTTATGGTGCAAAAACACGGTTCCTGAATAGGTATTTACATTGGAACACGCGACTACTCAAAACATCATCAGATGCAGCAACACGCGGAAAGCCGCGGGCGAATAGTAGAAGCTATTTTACAACAAGTAATTTATTGCTGTACCAGGCTAATATCATAACAGTTCCAGCTAGGTCCCAAATCTCTATCAAGTTACCGCAGTAACTTAAACTATAAAGTTACACTATGTACCTACGCTTATTAATTTCAAGATATATTTATCGCACACGACCTTCCAACTTGGTTAGTTTAATTTAACTTGTACGAGCTACTCGAAGATATTTCATTTCGCCAACAGTCTCGTTTCAATTTCTCGATCGCATTTATACGAGATTAAAGTTTCACGCGTGTTAGCATCTTTAGAAGCACAACAAAAGTCTGGAGGAAGGTAAATAAATGTCTGCTAAAGTTAACAAAGTAGCTCGTTTCGTTTGAGGACGGCACCGAGTTTCGTATTGATTCACTGACGAATATCCTTTGACTATGTACCTAGTGTTTTTATTTACTATTCGATCTGAAAGTGCTGTGTATTTCCGACGTAAATCGTATTGTTGTTTGTTTCTGTCTTTGCACATGCTTTGATACATGTTTTGAAATACTATTAATGGATAAAATGTGTTTGGAATCACAGCGATGATATTTCTAGATGGCGGCTAAAATATTATTTAATATGATTGGTTCTTCTCGAATATACTTGAAGGAGTTTAATCTTGACGTAGTATTCAACTCCTACCATCTTATGATAATTAGGCAGAACTTAGGTACAATAGTGGATTTACCTGATTCAAGAAAACATGCCATGAATGATAAGTAAGAGCCTTGGTACTATGTAAAGTTACAAGTAAGCTCTGTCCCCTTAGAACATGTATTAAAAGAACCATTTTCCATATTAAATAATGTCTCCTTAGTCCCAGTTAATTCCTGGGCTTATGATTTGGAACTCCACATCTACTTAAATACGATAATGTTTTGAGATAAAGGTCTTTGTTATTACAATGGGGCGATTGCTAATTTTGGGCTCTGCAGCTCCCTAAGGGATTTAGATATGCTAATCAACTCATAACGAGCTGTAGCTAAATAATAAATGTATTTAATATTATCTAACAAGAAGAACAACGAAAAACATCTAACAGAATTCGGCAACCAATAGAATTTCAATCTACACTTCTACACTGTAATATTATTAATAGGAAAGATTTTCTATTTTTGTGTGTTGTGTGTGTGTATGTTTATAATGATTAAATTCAATAACTACTGAGCCAGTTTCAAAAAATATTTCTACATTGGAAAGCTTCCCTGAGTAACATAGGCTATATTTACTGCTGGAAAAGAATAGGGATCCTTTCTAAAACGAAGCGAAGCGAGGACGGGTGGCTAGTAGTCATAATATAAAGCATTGTCATCAACAGGATTAGGTATAACGTTTAATAAAACGTAGCCCTCGAGCTCAATTCGGGTATGAGCGGAATGTCTTGGAGACGTTGAAACGATGCGAGTAACACCTTTGGGCCCAGCCGGGTGCAAGGAACGAACTGCGTGGTACGAAAGCGGGACAAGTTTTGAGCGGTGGGGCATTTTCTGATAAGCGTGGATTGATTTTTGATGATTTTGAGTTTAACACTAGGCTCAAAAAGTGCTGCTTTCTTACGAAGTACGACTTACGGAGTATGCAAATGTTCAGATGGACGAGCGTACTTATTATAGGTTTCGCAGTGTAATATTTTTTCGTAACATAGGTAGTTTGCATTTGTAGTAATATTTTTTATGATAGCTTAGTTAATTAGTTCCATTGACATTTTGATTTAATTGATAACCTCGGTAGCGTCGTGAATTTTTCGTGTTCGAATCCCAATTCGCGAGTCTAATGCTGAAATTAACTTATCGAAATTGTCTCATGAGTCCTGGGAGATGCCCTCAGTCATCATATGGTATTCATAAACAATAGGGAAATCTCATTCTGAGACCAACCACCTGATCTCGGACCAAGATTTTTCCTATTATTGTCGTGCTATGAATGGTCGTGCATTTATTTATTTTACTTATAAATATTGCTTCTTGAAGACTATTAAAGAGGAACTGGAGAGATATTTAAAGAATAAATCCGCTTTTCGCATAGCTCGTGGAGCACGGCCCAACGATGATGGCGACAAAATACCGACGACAAACTCACGTCTATAGCTACGACTTTGAAGTTAAACTTATGCCGTGTTAATATTGAGCTTCACTTTGAATTTGCTAGGAATCCCGGTAAACATACTCCGTAAGTGCTCGACAGATTTCTTGATATAAAGTCAGCTCAAATAGACGAGACTCACAAATAAGAAAGGTAAAGGAAGAAATATCTAATAATTATCCGTAAGGTTTAAGGTGGATTTGGAATAGGATCATCCCATTTCATACCGTCGATGTTGTAGAAGACTAGTAAGGGAATATCAGGAAACGGGCAGCAGCTTTGCTTGGATAGGTAAAATTAAAACCTACTGTGGTCACCGACCTATCTATATAACGTCCGGGTTTTGATATTATGCTTGAATCATACCTGTACTCCAGAGGTCTTGAGCGCGTAGCCGGCGTGCTGTGGTTCACAGTGACCTCCACGCTCACCAGCTCATCTCCAGGTATTGGGTGTTCGGGAACAGCCTGTAAAATGATTGGCTAGATTAGTATGCTTAATATCAACCTCAGAACTAACAACAGTTAAGGTAAACGAGTTCTGGAGTGGATGCCGCTTCTCGGAAAACGAAGTGTTGAACGCTTTAAATCCAGGTGGAGTGATTATTTACAGAAGACGGCTGGCAAGATGCAAAAAATCTAGGATCGAAAAATGTGGTGAATTGGACATGCCTATAGGCCTAGGCCCTAGCTCTGTATACTGAGAGGCTGAATAATGATAATGATGATTAATGTATCAATCAATATGATTCTCGCTGAACATCTCGCTGAGCCAACACCTTTTTGCATTGTTGGAGCACACATGCCTAGGTTTCAGATTACTATGCAGTTTTATTGTAATTTGTTTTTGTCTGTGTGTGTGTATGTGTGCCTGCTGTTCCGAATATTTTTTTTTATCTATCTATCTATTCTGTCAATATTTTGGTTTAGGGCGAAATTGCTATTCAAAATTCAAGTCGCATATTATCAAAGACTTATGTCGGTCTGTACGTGATCTTACTCAGACATTCTAGCTTAGAATGTCTGAGTAAGGCCTTAAGGCTAGAGCAAAGTCCGCGAGACGTTATGTGTTCGTTTCTATAGTGTTTTTGCAAGCGCTCGTATAAACGCATTTTGTGTGCTGTCTTTTTAGACTTTCATAAAGGATGCACATATGCACACTGCGCTGTGTTCTCACCACACCCAGTCTGCAAAACAAAATACAACACAAGTGCGCTAAACAGGAAAGCAAACGTAAAAAGCAGCTATAATAATATTATCACTGTCTAACCGTCCACACAAAAACGTCCTTCGTAAACAGCCGTACACAAACGTAACGTGTGACAAAAAAAACCTTTTTGCATAAAACAGGCTAAAGGGAAACGAGATGTAAAGTCGGAGTGAGTTCCCAATTAACTTCAGTGGCAGAGTTGAAAGCTCCCGTGAATAATTAAGGCTGGGCGGACCCTTATCATCAAATGGCCCGCTTCGTTACACTTTTCATAGTTTAAGGGCTACGTTTGTGTTCGGCCAACACGTGGCTGCGGGCTTGTAAAGGTCTCGGCGAGTTTGGGAACCCGTAGGTTACAATACATACGTTAATTTCAAAGGTTATTTCGATAACTGTACGACCGAGTTATTTATTGTAGGTATATTTATAGGATATATATAGGTTGATAAATGTCTTTGAATAGCACAAACATATATCTATATCAACCAAATAAAGGGCAAAGTGTGAGTGTTTTCGCAGATGTCGTAATCAGCAGCGAAATTAACGACCTTTACGCTATGGGGACCAGCGGCGTAGGACACGGGGTCGATTAACTCCCAGCATGGGATCCGATTATAGGGGTGTGTGCGGTCACAAAGCACGAGCGCTGATGGTGAGCAAAACACGGCTCGTATCGGGGGAACCGTGGTAGAGTCTCGCTGAGGATCCCGGCTCTTTTGGGCTTTGAGGTTAGGGCAATATAATGTCACGGTGGGGCTTGACGTAGCTTGACATTGCTACCCGTCATCAGCCTGTGGTATTTAGCTACACCTTCAATATGCGTCCACAGCGTGGCGATTATGGGTAAAGCCTCCAGATGTTTGACGAAGTGGCAAACAACTGGAGAGGCCAGCAAAGGATTTATGCGTTAAGGGGCAATATAGATTAATGGGATAACGTGGCCCGACACACTATCACCTGTAGCCCCGTTACAGGCGCCGGTTCCACCGCGGTGGAAGGGATTTCCAATGTCAAGTCAAGTCAAGTCAAAATAATCTTTATTCGTATAGGTTTTTTTAAAAAAACTCTTACAAATCGTCAAAGTTACCACCGCTACCAATGTAAAAAAAAAATGACTTAAAATCTATATTTGGTTAGGTCTTCATTAATTATCTTTTAATAGATTACTCATCTAAGGAATCGATATTCATGAGCTCTCCATAATTCTTTAAGATAAGTGGGTAGGTATCCTACCATAATATTGAGTAGCAACAATTTGAATCGTCAATCATCTTATGGGTAAGTACTAGTAAAATATACCAAAATGTTTAGCTAGATTGGTAACTGAATATTGCTTAGGTACTAGTAAATACATAATCCTTTTGTAAAATATAAGTTAAATGTTAAGGGCATTGTTCACTGAACCCGCTCTATTCAGGTTACACGTTCCATTTCTCTTTGCCAAGAAACAATTTTCTCGGAACTAATTTCGATGAAATAGGCTGTTTACATCCACACACAACACAGTGTTACGAGTAGGTTTCGTTGGAGATATCTGTGGTTTCGTCAAATATGAATCGGTAGGGTGTTGCCACTAAATAATCCTCTTAATTTGGTGGATAAGTGTGTACTTACAATGAATTGTGATTACAAAAGGAAACATTAACATAAGTAGGTACGTATAAATAAATAATATAGCATCTTTCGATAATCTTGGTGATACAATGGGAGAGCGGTCTGGCCTAAAGCGCAAATGCGAAGGTTCGTCATTCGATCTACAGATAATTTTTCTAATATGATAAGTTAACTAATATATTTTACTAGCTGTGCTCGCGACTTCGTCCGCGTGGAATAGTTATCTTTCCCCCGTTTTTTTTACATTTTCCGTTATTTCTTTGCTCCTAATAGTCGCAGCGTGATGTTATATAGCCTAAAGCCTTCCTCGATAAATGGTCTATTCAACACAAAAAGAATTTTTCAATTCGGACCAGTAGTTCCTGAGATTAGCGCGTTCAAACAAACAAACAAACAAACAAACTCTTCAGCTTTATAATATTAGTTAAGATGATTCCTTTTATTTTGACACTTTTTTACTTATTTGTCAGAATTTTTCTATGAACTCAAGTTCATGTGACCTGTGGATTAATTACGTCCAATTATCTAAGGTTAAGGATTTTTTAGTGTAGTGCGCGAACAAATATGAAATTAATAAGAAGACCAATAAGCGTTTCTTCGTATTGAATGTGAAACCGGTCGCCCTTCTCAAAACAGCGTCCGTAGGGACCCTCTCAGCAACGCCCTAACTAGGGGGCCCTTAGCTGTGCTGCTTAACTTTCTTAAGGGCGTGAGCCTTCCGCTCCCCCAACAGCCCGCTGATAATGACAAGGCCGCCTTGGCCATCATCGCAGTCATTTAGAAAAAATATAAGCGTTTCCCTTAAGCTACTCCCTACATATTCATCAAAAATAACTATCAGCAATGACTACAAAATCCACTCACCATTATCATTAAGTCCGCCTTCAGCCGCGAGTTGGCGGTGATAGACACATCAGTATCCGTCAAGTTCCACCGCAGCAGCGTCCCGGCGGCCACCACCGACCCCTCCCACCCAAACCTCTCCTCCTGTATATCAATCACGTTGCTATCCACCTCTATAATCTGCAAGTTCTGAGGCACGTTCCTGTCATATTTCAAATAATTGTCCTGGCTCTGTATTTCGTAACGGCTAGTGTTGTGCTTGTTGAGTTCTATGATTTGACGGTCCCTCTTTCGCTCTCTGATGGCTATCTTCAGAGCAACAGGTGTTGTTATTCGGACGGAGACTTGGTGGGCGTCGTGCGGTATGACAACTATTCGGGTCCAACCTGGAAACGCTTTGAATGTTAATTTTAAACAAATAAATCCTAATAATTATTAAACTACCTAAGGACCACGCGGTCAGTTCTTTTTTATAAAACTTAAGACTTATTGATTGGACAGAGAGTAATAAGACGTTGTATTTCTTACCCGTAAGTAAGGATATTTAAGCCTAAAAACCTAAAACGACTATTTTATCCAATTTATTTTAGCCAATTTTGATTTGGATATCATATTTCATAGTTTATTTGTGGTCTATTTTACGATAAATTGAACAAATTACTAAAATTATTATGATGCATATTTTCTTTTGCCATTTTATCCTGTGTGTTTCTTAGATGCACTTTCACGCTTCATTTATCTACAGGATGCGTCACATAATGTAGAAAGAGGGGGAAAAACAAGTCCAAAAGTGCCGAAAAAGAAGTTCATGCATTGTCATTCTAAAAGTGGGGACTATTTTGACATGTAATCAATCATTATCTTGTACCTACTATGAACAGTGTGAGACAAGAATTGACTTCGCGCAACATCTTATTCAACTTTGAGGCAGATCTAAGCCAACTTTATTAAACTGAAGGTGCAGAGGTAGTTTGTTACTACAAGTTTGCGTCGTCTGATAAAGGCTGCACTGTCCTCAGTCGAATTAATGAGGAAATTCGCTTTGAGTTTGCAGACTTTTTGCTTACTTTGACAAAGCTCTCGACGTTATTTGAACCAAACGGGGGGAGGTACGACAAAGGTAAAATGAAAAGTTACGATGATTAATGAATTTTGTAACTTTTTGTCTATCTTTTATTAAAATCTTGAAATGAGACATATAACTCAGAATTAAAGATAAATAGTCTGAATATTTTGTAGGTGGGTCATCTTAAAGTGGACTTGGCTTCATATAAGTAGGTATACACGTTATAACACTGTTTTTTTATAATAGAAGCCAAGTTTCAATTGACAAATACGGTCAAGCTGTGAAACTCTGTGCGAGTTTCTTGTTTCTGATATATTTCCAAGACGTAGAGGTAAACGAATAAAGTGCGAAAGACAATAACTAACATTTATAGTCTACAAAATGTAAGATGATTAAAATGACAGCTGTCAAATTGCTAGTATTAAAAAAAAATCTAAACCTGATTGTTAATAGAAAGAATTTATAACGAAAACACTGTACTATAAATATTTCTACTCCTTATGATGATTTTTCGTATGTTCAATTGAAATAAATTCGAAACGTCCTTATGTGTCCTAATATAAGTTTTACTGGCAGCTGTCATTCTAATTATCTTACGTTTTATGGACTATAAGTCCTTTTATCCGAGACAATACTTCATCCGACGTTGTCAAATCTCCTAGCTGAATGTTGGCCCCAGGCGGCCAATGTATAAGGAGACTAGTATGCAGGATATATTAAAGTGCACAAGTATGCGCGCAAACACAGATCTATGCACTCTCGGCGACTCGATTTTAGTTCGACCGGAGCGGGGGAAAATCATTCGCAGGACCAACGGCTTAACAAGCTTCCCAATGCACGGGGATGTATCACCACCATGAATAGAGGTTAGGAAGAAGAGATTCTCACCTTTTCCAAGATGCTTCGTGTACAGGTGCGTGTTGTTGTTGCAGTATCCATCGGGGCACCAATTGCAGCCTGGATCGGTCGCATTGCACTGGCCCTTCACGCAACCACCCTGGACGTAATACAGTTGGTAATAAAAATTTAAAATGTCAAGGGATGTAAGGGAACGGCCTATCATCTTTTCCCACCAAGCCAAACTCACCTGCCCGTGGTGCAACCAACCGAACAAACGAGGCGCTGCACGCTGGCAACCGACCGGTGGCGCAGCATATAAGGGATGTAAGGGAGCGGCCTATCATTTTTTTTAACTCCAAGCCAGCCTCACTTGCCCGTGGTGCATCCTGCCGAATAACAAACGAGGCGCTAGCAACCGACTGGCGGCGGTATATCCATCACAATTGAAGGCGTAGTAAATACCGATGACGAGTAGCAGCGTTGCCGGAGCGAAAAGCTACGCCCTGCGATCGCCAACCCGCCTGCCCAGGGTGGCGATTATGGGTATATTCTTTAGATGTTTGCCCTAAGTGGCGAACAACTGGAGAGGCCTATGTCCAGCAGTGGACTGCAATAGGCTGATGATGATAGCTTAAGCATTTGATTAAAAGGTATCAGTACAATAAAAGTACCACAAATATAGGTATATTTAAATACAAACGTCCCGGGTGGGATTCGAACCCACGACAGTTAGTTTAATCCACGGCACTTGGCCACCGGGCCAGTCAAATGTGTTTGAGGATTAAGCAGACTAAGTACATCCTATCATTTGGCCATAGAACCTATTCTATTTTATAAAAATAAAAATTAAAGAAAGCTGCTCTACTGCAAGGATAACAACCAGTTAAACGGAGGCAGAGTTATGATAATAGAAGAGCGTAAAAAATGTTCATAAACATTTTATTTATCCGCCTGGCCGCTGTGTACTCTGTACGTTATATAAACAGGACAAATGAGAAATGTTTTATTTTTTGGAAGATCGTGCCGTGATTTTTGGGTTGAAACGGAGTAATCTAACAGCAATTTTTGAAACGAAGTTTCAGTGGTAACGACAAGAGAATTCGTTTTATGTGAGACTCAATTATTTTTCCATTTGTTTTCGGAGGCTCGTGTTAGGAGCAAAGGCAAAGTAAACGATAAAGTGGATTATTGTCGCTCCTTCTCAGACCTTCTTCATTGAAATTCATTAGTTTAATATGAGGTTCCAAGAGGAAACAAATACTAAGAAACTACATGTTCTTACATTATGAAATATTAACGATCCCTTAAAACGTGTGCCACTTTATAATATGTTCATTTCTAATTGTACGAGAGTAAACAAAATGTTGAATGAACAAAGAAATAAATACTTAGCCCTTAAAATGTGGATTCTTAAAATTATTTATTGATAACTTTATTGTAAATAGCATTTTCCTCGTAAACAAATAGGTACATATAGTGAAAATCATTCTCATCATCGGCCTTATTGCAGTCTACTGCTGGACATAGGCCTTTCCAGTTCGCCACTTACTACACACATCTGGATGATATACCCATGATCGCCACACTGGGCAGGCGGGTTGGCCATCGCAGGACGTAGCTTCTCGCTCCGGTGACGCTGCTGCCCGTCATCGGTCTGTGGTATTTAGACACGCCTTCAATTTTGATGGTTATACCGCCACCAGTCGGTTGCTAGCGCCTCGTTTGTTATTCGGCGGGATGCACCACGGGCAAGTGAGGTTGACTTGGAGTGAAAAGATGATAGGCCGCTCTCTTACATCCCCACCATAGTGGCGCCAAAGTTAAACAAATATAAAAGTGTTTTAGTAGTTTTATGACCGAGGTTAGCCCGACTAAGATTTTACCTGATAACAGATGTCATAAGGGCTCTCGTAGCTGCAGGGCGAGCCGTCGGGTAGTTCCCCGAAGGTCGTGGCTTCACCGCCTGCGAAGTCTACGCACCAGATCTCGCAATGCTTGGACTCTAGGAGAAGAAAACGCACGAATTTAAAATGTTACTACCACAGTGTGCGAGAACAAATGATACATCATTTTAGTGAACTAAGCATCCTGGCTGCATTCTAACATTTTCACTTCAGGCCACCGAGTTCACTGATATGGTCTTAGGAATTGACGAGTCTGATAATAGGGAATACGCCTGCTTTTTTATCATCATCATTCTGCAGATTGTGTATGATATGCAAATTAATAATGCTACATTTATTACTTGGTCCATAACATATACATGTTAAAGTGTGCGGTTGGACTCGAAATGCGAATGAGAATGAGAATGCTTGGCAGCATATGATATGAAACTGCATGTGCTACAAAACTGCTCATGACGCTACAATGATGATGACGATATTCAAGCTCGTTCGACTTTTAAATCAGCGTTTGTATACTCCATTGCTCTATATGTACCAGTACCTCAAGCTGTTGCCTCACCATTAGCCTGTATGAACGGTATGAGCCTCCTGTCCTGCCGCGCGCAGAGGTCCGAGCGCACGTCGCGGGTGTCTGCGCACGCGGCGCCCGACCAGCACGCGCTCACCTGCGACCCGGCGCCCTCGCACGCACTCTCTGACACGGACCTTAGAGAGAACATACAAGAATGAGAAAAACAGTAGGACAAAATTATCATCGATGAATGACTTGACTGGTCCGGGCTTAATTGGTAATAAACAGACTTCTGAACCAAGGGTGCCTACCAAAGGGCATTTTTGCAAAGGCCCTATTTCATGTTTGTACTAGGCGGCACTTGCTACCGCCAGACTGTACCTAGAAAGATACTATACCTTGGTTTGAAAAAAAACCACTGTGATCACACTTTTTAGTGTCACTGTACTTTTAATGTAATGAGAATGTTGTATTTTTAATGTAATAGGTTGGTAATAAACTTTTTTCTACTGAATCTACTTAATGCATCAGATTTCTAAATAAGAGTACTCTAGGCTATATAAAAATACATGGCTATCTATTTTAGTTCAACGAATTGGTTTAACTGTACCGTGAACGCCAAATGCGTAATGGACTGTTGCCGAAATGGAAGCACACCCTTCGGGAGCCGTAAATTGCATTACGAATACGTCTACATTGATTCCGTTCGTCTATTCCCACGGGAATTTCGCAAATCGGTATCTGCACGTCGGTTGGTATTGGTTGATGTCTGCGTCAGTTCCGGTATGCATAGATTCAACGCTAGAGCGGTTTTGTGGCACATCTATGAAGTTTTGCACATTTGTGTTATTACAAGCTAAGCAAACCATGGTGAGTGCTCTGAAGCGTTATTTTCCTTCATTCCACCTTTCTCCTTCCGCTACAGAACGAAACGAAAAGATTCGGAAATTTTTATATTTGCCGCGTCTTTAAAATTTACAAGTTATGGCGGCACATACGAGTATGATTCCTCTTTCTTTCGATATGTTTCCGGTATTTGAACGAAGCGTGAAGCATCTTACGGACCGGCGGTGACAAATGACGGATGACTGGTCTTTTTACCTGCCCAACCTCACAACGACTTGAGTTCCTCTTTCATTTTCCATCAGGCGATAGGCCATTAAAGCCATACTACTCATCATCATCATCAGCCTATCGCAGTCCACTGCTGTACATAGGCCTCTCCGGTTGTTTGTCATTTTTGGTCAAACATCTCGAGGCTTTACCCATAATCGCCACACTGGGCAGGCGGGTCAGAGGGCGTAGTTTCTCGTTCCGGCGACGGTGCTGTGGTATCGGCCTGTGGTATTTACTCATAGCTACACCTTCAATCGTGATGCTAATACCGCCATCAGTTGGTTGTCAGATTCTTAGTGAATGAGAGTGGCTTGGAGCGAAAAGATGATGGTTACCTCCCTTACACCAAAATTGCTATTGCCAAGCCATACAACTTCATAAAGTTTTTAAAAAGTGTAAATAATTCTAGTGCACATATAAGATTACATTCAGCACTCGCTAAACAAAAGAGCGCAATTATATTCATACCCCTTGTACCGGCATCTCCTTATGCGCCTGCGCAGTCCGTAGCCGCAATCCGCGCTGCACTCGCTCCAGGCGCTCCACTCGTCCCACTGCGGCGTGGCAGGCTCGCCCTCCTTGGCCTCCACTTGGCCAGGCATGGGTTCGCATACCCGGTCCACACACCACTGAAGAAAAAAGTTGGTAAGTTAATGAAAGCCATACATTGGCCCCAGATGTGCCGCTCATACTAGACATTGTGGGAAGGGGGCATATTGTAGCCTACAATGTGCCTTTATAATATGCCCCTACAATTTCCGGGAAGGGGGCAACACATGGGTGGCAATGAGTTCCACTTTTATGTGATAATTTAAATTCTAGCAGAGGTAGGTGCCCTCTATTAGTGCAACAATAAAATTAAGAGAAGAACAGTAATTTACGAACATATTGCCACACATCAATCGTACATGATGGGATTTGGTTTTAGATCCGTTATTCGATCTAAAGAGGTTATCAAAAGGTAGACTTTCGACCAGAGCGGCTCCGGCGACACTAACGCAGCTATAGTAAGGCGGCGATAGAGCAATAGTATTATGCAGTACACGGAAATGTAACTAAGTAAGAAGTCTCTACTTCTTACTTAGAAGTAGTAAGTTAGAGGTTATAAACTTAAGTAGGTAACTTGCCAATTATAGCCCTAGACAAATCCTTGGTCTATAAAAGACTTCAATTTCGTTTATATCTTATTTTTCTAATACAAACAATTATTAAGTACCTACGGTATAGGTTACCTATATACCTACATACAATTCCAATAACGATCGAAGTTGGCGCTTTGTACAAAGACATTGAACAGAATTAACAACTTTTTCAAGCCGGTTAATAGGTACTGGGCGCATCCTTAACAAAATTCAAGTCGGAAAATAAGTTGTTGAAAAAGTTAAAACGATCTCACGTTAATCTGCAAGAGAGTAGAAAGCGTTTAACTTTTTAAAAGTCATTTTGCTGCCTATTCAGCCATTTAAGATGGCTAAAACGTCACAGTAACTTCAAGTGTGGGTTAATAGGGGGAAGCTTATACTAGGTATACAAGTTTTATAGTAGCACATTATAGAGACCTTCGTCTGGTGGAAGCTGAAAGAAAGAGAAACCCGTGTCAGTTACCACCGCCATGCTGGCCTGTATAGTAGAGTATCCCGCAATACAACGACCTTCACCTAGACGTTTATTGGATGAAAGTTATCTTATTTGTATTTAATTATGTCAATAAATATAATGCATATTGGTTGCCGATCAAATTTTGGTCCAGGGTATGATTTGATGGATGGCGTAAGCATGGTTAAATATTTCATGGATTTGATTATATAAGATACATTCAATACCAATCGAGAGTATGAAGCCCATAGAATATGCAAACGTTATGCTGCCTATTCTTTTCCGGTCACTCACAAGTCTTGGGTAGCCAGGTATAAACAGGTATCGATACTTGCATTTTGCACCGGTCTGATTGATTCAATCAATCAATTAATCAACAGCCCTGGTCCTTCCACTGCTGAACGTTGGCCTCCTGTAATTCTCTGGACATTTACCTGCATACGATATGCCTTAGTCACCGCACTTGACAGACAGGTAGGTGGTCAAACACAGTAGGATTTATTTGTACTCAGCCAGGTAAACGCTACTTCCCATTTCCTGATATTTTCTTAGTCGTGAGATGGAGTGTGCTATTCTAAATCCGGAAAACACACGCTGGTGTATTATAGCCCTGGCTAACCACCGACTGATCCCAAAACGGAATCAATAAGAGATATACCTACTCATATCTAGGTAGCAGTAAAAATGTGAATAAAGAACTTCTATATTTCACCCAGCTACGTTCGGGTACATTAAAACCAATTTTATATAGTAACTAAATTGAAAAGTAAATGGCGTAGGACTGATAAAAAGTATGCTTAATGGAGCTCGCACCGCAATTAATATTCGTTCACGGTTCATTACTCGGCAGTCACAGACAGTAGTTACGGTATTTTATGGTGGCCGTAGGTAGACGTGAAAGTTGAAAAATTCCTTTGCAGTTTTTTTATTTCCGACATACCTATTGAGGTTAATTCATCAAAAAACCTAAGTGCGCTATCCATGCATGTGCTGTATTTTAAACAATAGGTGGATATTTCTGTATACTTATAAAAAATAATAACCTTTTGATAGATCGAACCACAAAGTCATTATGAAACAGGTGTACAAATATACAAAGTATGTATGTATAGTCATATAATGACGGCAAAGGTATTTAGTGAGAATACAAAAAGTCCAAGATTCTTATGACATCATTTAAAAATACTTTTCTCTTTTCATACTTTAGCCAAGAAACTCTATAAGCACAGTTCAAAAGAATTTACCTAAAGATGAAATAAAGAATGCAAGAAGTTTGTTTTTAGAAGTAAATAAAAATGTATTAAAATTTAATTTTACGAAACTACCTACTGACATGTCCTAATTTCATTTTCATGATTTGGTAACTTGTCCATTTTCGCAGTGGAATTGGGCCTCTCTTTGCAAGAGGCGACTGGAGACCATGCTTCTATATAGCTATGCTATTATAAAAATATATATTTGGTTTACTGTTACAAAACCTCCAGATTTCCTTGACAAGAATTGTTAGGTGTGCCAAACTAATCAAACTGTGCAGCAATTTATCATGAGCCATTAACAGATACGAGCCGGTAAGTCTAAGACAAATGACAAAACAATTGAAAACACCATACCAAAACATCCTCCGTGAATAGTCAATTCCACACAACAAATACCAAATAGAAATACCTATTTATTCTGTAGTATTGACTGTACACAGCCCGTAATGTTGATACGTCGTTTTCATCCCGAAGGTCTCTGCCATATGGTAGACGGTTATTATTTCGCAATCAAGTGCAATTTAAAATTTATTAACCGCAACATAAAGGCCGGTGTTCACTTTCGATGTAATGCGAGAACGGGCAAACGCTCGCAGGGGTGAATGTGTGAAATTGGATGAAAGCACACCTGAGACGTTTTTATGGCTCGCTCATGGTATAGCCTCCTTGGTTTTATTTTATTTTATGTTCAGGTAATGTTATAAATAGACATGCCGGACTTTATGTACAGCCAGCATACGATAAGTGAGCACGTAAGCTCCGAATAGATATAGGTACAATTAATAAACAACCTAAATTATCTTCTCATTAAAAGTGCCTAAGTGATATCAACACAGTATGCATTGAATTGATTTCATTTACGCAATTTATTGTTTACATTTATGTCAGTAGCTTGCTCATATAAATCTGATGCTAACTGTACATGCATTGTAAGAAATTCGAGAAGGAAATCGGAATAAGGTGTATGGACTTTTATGAATTGATAGGTATTAAATTAATGATGTGCGCCAAAGCGCACAACAATAACAACTACAAAACTCAAAAAGCCGATAGTATCTGGTACTAGAAGATGAGATTTTATTGTCTTAAGAAATACGAGTAGTAAACAGCAGGGCCATAATATTCCTACAATGTTATGATAGTTTTTAAAAAAGGTTTAATTTTCATTAGTTATTACACTAGTTGTAGCGCGAAATGAAGGATTTCTATACGGTCAAGAATGGACGGAGGATCTTCCACGTCAGTACAACAAAATAAATTAGGTATTTAGTTATGATTTTCCTTACCTCAAAATATCCATGAGAAAGTACCTAATTAGTTTTGTCATTATTACTCTAGAAAAATGCCAAAAAAACTCATGTAACACTTCAAAACACTTATTACGTTTCAGCAAGCATCCCGCACATAACAGGTTAATCTTACAAAGAGACAGAATAAATAAGAACTCCAAAGTAAATTCGCGTTAAAAACATTAAAGCATTCTCGGTTTACTTTGTGCGATGCAGTGTTTATCTGCAGGCCTCAGCTGGCCATTTGCATAGCTGGGAAACATATTCACAAAGGATTTTTGTTGAATTTATGCTCCTACACGTGCAATTGTATTGGGCACGTACGCGGCAGGAATCCCGACGCATGGTAATGCACCGGTAGGGTTTGGAGTTCCGCGAGACTGTGGCAAGAATTTGCGAAACTAAGTTTGTTAAGTAACTTGATATGCATAAAATGTATTTATTTGGTTACCATCAGGCGGTCCGGTAGCCATTTTGGGAAACCTTGAGTAGGTAAATTTTACAGGAGTATGTAAAAACAATTTATTTTTGCTCTCAATTTTCCCATGACAAATTCTTACTTCACAGTATCAATAAACAGTTTTAGTTACGTGCTATAAATATATACTCAAATGGAGTTACGCATTTTTATAATTAGGCCGACGACTCGTCATATTTATAATAAAATTACCGAAGGTTTTTCAATTTGGGACCTGATTGACTCTATGCAGATTCTCGCCATAATTTATTTAACCAAAGTACGGAACCTTCTCTACAAGACGAGATCAAAACTTGTCCAATGTGATTGAAATCTACGCGTGTTAGATTGCACGTGGAATATTCAAGCTCGGAATATCGAAATTGTAATGCAATATTGCATCCGTTCAACGTTTAGCACTGCAAAGTATTGCAAAATCACTGAGCGAAAAGCTTGAAAAATATTCTTGACGGAGACAAATTGCATACGGACCTTTAGAGATCGCAGAGGTCATTTTAATTATTGCTAAATTACTTTGCGTTTTATCAATGAATCATATACAACATTCTCTGATGATTTTACCATTACACATCTTAACTATATAATATTATAAAGCTGAAGAGTTTGTTTGTTTGTTTGTTTGAACGCGCTAATCTCAGGAACTACTGGTCCGAATTGAAAAATTCTTTTTGTGTTGAATAGACCATTTATCGAGGAAGGCTATATAACAACACGCTGCAACTATTATGAGCGAAGAAATAATGGAAAATGTAAAAAAAAAACGGGGAAAAATAACTATACCACGCGGACGAAGTCGCGAGCACTGCTAGTTTTAAATAAAATGACTGAAAACACCCAGCCAGACATACAAATGTTTGTACTGTGCGGGGGTTGAACCCACGGCCTTTGGTTCAGAAGGCAAAGAACACTACCATGAACTATAGGGCCAGCCAGTTTATCCATCATCATGTTGATACATATACCTACCTATATTTAAAAAATCTTTCGTATTTAAGACTCTAGCTAGCCTATACCTCTAAACTTACCCGATTAGGTCCACACGGTGTGCCTTCCAACGGAGGAGCTCTCTTGGACCTGCAGACGTGGGGCATGGCCTTATGAGCGCACCAGAGCCTCGAACACGCCGACTTCACCTTTACCGTCTTGCACACTGAGAATCTGTAGGCGGAAAATATCATCTCAATATACGGAACTGCAAGACAGTCGTCATATCTGTGTTCGCTCGAATTCGGAAACTTAAACTTTCGGTTATTCTTTTACATTAGTCTAGTACAGCTACAGTCAAATTTCAATAAAGTTGATTAAATTTGCCGAATCCGAACCGAAATGGCCATTGTTCATCTACATCAGTATCGTTGCGGATCAAAGGTAGATATTTTTCAAGCTATTGAAGACATAATGTGCAAATTTGTAAAAATTTAACACTTCGTTTGAAAATAAGACTAATTAAATTTTTGTCCTCAATACATTTCTGTGGTATGAAGACACAATTAATTGCTCCAAACATAACGTTGTCATTTTGATAATATTAAAGACGGTAAGGCAGTCCCGTTTTATCACACTTCACATCTGTATCAATCTTCAAGATCTTCATTTTCCAAACGGCGCGCGTTAAATTCATAATTGGAGTTAAAATGACTTCTACATAACAGTTACTACGGAGAGTTTTCCTATAATGGCAAGCATGTGAACTTTTATAAGCAAAGTTATGTAACATGCCGAAGCTGGCAAAGTTTAGAAAGCTTTTGTAAGCTCTAACAGAAAACCCGCTGTACTTCCTACACTCGTAAATTGTTATGTAGAGTTTCCGTTATTGTAACTTTGACTTTGAAATAAACAGAGAACCTCATGATCAATGTTTTCCTCACACAATGTGAGAGATAGAGGCTTACATTTGCTTTGTAATATATCGCAATTTCGCAATAATGTCATGACAAATCCCAGAAGGTATTAGGTTCTTACCGCAAATTGATTTTGTCGATTTACGATGAACCAAATTAATATTGTCGTTTTGAATGACGTTTTTCTTAACTCAAAAGCTTTTACTATATCATAAAAAAAAATTGTATCATTTTAAACAGAAATGTTATGAATTTTATTTTTAGCATGGAAAATTATTCAGTTTCCTTAAATGCACACATTATTACCAAAAATTATTAAATTTTTTTGCTCTGCTTAAATCTCTATTATAATAAAGTTCTGGATAGTCGACAAAACTTATTTCCTAGCTAGGTAGGTATCTATATTTAACGTCTGGTACTTACAGCTCAAAGTAAAACCTTAGAATTCAGAAAATATTTGTTCCACGTTTCGCTTTGATAAGATATTGCTTTGCTTTACACTGCAGTACGAATAATATACACATAAATAGCAAAAAAATGTAAGTAGGTTAATTAATCTCCTATGCGGCATCGTTTAAAAGCCCCATGTTTTAATAGCCATATCCGTCGGTGATCGAAAGTAAAATGTATTCGATGGCTAATTATCCCACAAAAGGCGTACAGTTACAACGTGCGAGGATAATTACAAGGCAATTACCATTTGTTTGCGATGGAAAGATCGGGTAAACGCCTCATCCCGCCGAACAATGCACTATCATCCTTTGTTCTCAATAATTAGGGCTTCGTCATGAACTTAAATGAAGCCCGACCTGAATTCTCGTGAATCATATCATCGTTAGGCGATCGGTCCGCCGAATGAGAAAATCGGCACGAGAAATTATACCAGATTCAATTTACATTCTCAAGTAAGGTCTATCTCAAGTAGGAGCAAGTTTGGAAGGACACCGGGTAATGGATTTCATTGACGCCAAAGTAGGTCACTTGAAAACACAGAGGTCAAATAAGGATTAAATTGTTAAGAGAGAATAATTGGTTTTAAACTAAATTATCTTGTGCCTGAAATACAAGCTACTATTAATTATGTTAAAATAAGTCCTCGAAGTAGGTATTCAGCTCTAGGGCCGATTTTTCAATGGTCGGAAAAAAATAAACAGACTTGAAAAAGGAATTGCGACTGATTGCAAAAATTATGATTTATTCTACGAGTATTAATGACGTCCTGTGATCATTTCTTTTATGAGAGTGTTTTTAGCTAGCCGTTGATAATTCAGAGCTCCATATCATTATTACCAGCCTCTCGCAGGCCACTGCTGGATATGAGCCTCTTCAATTGCTCGTTACTACATGCTGGATCCATGTCCACAAATTGCGACTTTACCAAGACTGTGAGCTTCCTACAATACGTTTCCCAAAAAGCCGTATCTACTCCAAAAAAAATCAAACATTAGTATGACTCAATCCAGAAAATGATGACTTTTATTTAAAATCACCATTGAAAACGCCTCCTTAACTAGAACGTAACTACGCAGTTAACAAAACCCTTTCGTGAAATATTTAAACCACCCCTAATACTTATCTATGATTCACAAATGTAGACGACCCCTTGTCAGTATGATATAGATGTAGGTACATATATGTAATAAAAGATATTACTCCACGTTTCAGGGAGAAAGCGGATCAGATAACAAAAGGAAATATTCCTCATGTCGGATAATCTTCATAAAAGGTAGGACGGACTGAAGACGAACTCGGACAAATAAAGGTACTACGGAATAAAATAGGTACCTACTTGTTGGTTTTGAATAATAGACTTTGGAAAATAATGAACGAGCGTCTCTGGTCATGCCTTACCTACATCATAAACGCCTTATTATACGGTGTTATACTTGTTAAGATTGTTAGGTATTTATTATAATAATAATAACCTAATCATCATCATCATCATCACCCACTAGCAATTCACTGCTGGTCCTTTTTTTATCACTAGGGTGGTAAACAAGTTTACGGCCCGCCTGATGTTAAGCGGTTACCGCAGCCTTAGAACACCTGCAACACCAGGGGTATCACACGTGCATTCCCGACCCTTTAAAAACCTGTTCATAACCTTTTTGAAAGACCCCATACTGTAGTCTCGGGGGAAGAGAGCCTTGGCGCTCCCCATTCCACAGCCTGAGTGTACGCGGCAAAAAGTTTCTGTTAAAACGTACCGTACGTGACCATAATGGTTCTAGGGTATGAGGCTGAATCCTTTGACGACGGCGAGCGGTGTGATGGTAGAATATCGCCTCTCCAATTATTCGTGATTATAATTGATATTGGCCTTCTCGCATCCAGCACTTGCCAGCTATCCTGCGCAAATCGTCACTTCATATGGGCTAAGGGCTCACTTGGTTTACCGAGAAACTAGTTTAGCCCAACGGTTATTGCGGCTGATGTGAACGGCCCAACGTCTTTTCAGCTATCAGATTAGGCTCTGACCGAATTTCGGTCCCATCTGTATACTATGTACAAGGTCTAGCCAAGTACGCAAGAGTACATACCCTTCTCCAAACTCAGTCCTGCACTGCTCGTCCATCGTGAAAACATAGTTGGATATCTCTTTGGCACCCCCAAGCTCCACACCCTCGTCTTGACTTCGCTGATGGAGGCACCACCATGATCTGAGAAAGAATGATGGTAGGTACATATAGTCAAAGAAAGACACCTTAGCCATTTGTACCTATGTTTATTTTTATGTTTTTATTTGTAAAACACAACAAACAAAAGCTCAAAATGACATTCTGTTTAAAGTCTAACAACAAAATCTCCGAGTTTACCATAATTGCATCAAAAAGAGTGCATAATTATTTATGTAGAAAGTAAATCGCGACGAATGTTGCACCGCAATTTCTTTATTAGTCACTGTCCTTTATTATTATTGTTTATTTATTGATTGAGCCTTCATACCGTCTTGCCATTTTATCGTGGTCATCTAATTGAAACTTAACCCATATCGTGAGACAAAATATATCACGACCATTATGATTTTGAGTTAGCATAAATAAACAAAAGAAGGGCGCGCTTTAGCTTTTCGATGGGTTTACAGACGAAAATTTAAAATAGAATTTATTAATAATAATAACATAATATCAAATCACTCACTTATGTATGTAATATATTGGTATTTATTCCCTGATTATTAGTATGTGTTGAAATCTTTGAATGAATTTGTAGAAAATAAATTTTTAATAATTAAAAAGTTTATGCAAATAATATCACATCACTGGTTTATAAAAACAGTTTAATATTCGTTTTATTTTTTAAAAAACTTAGGTGCCAGTTTGTATAACAAAAAAGGTTTTACGTTATTGTTCTTAAACAAACATGTCAATACATTGTCATTAACATTATAAATATCCTTATAAATATATCACAAAACTTAAGCAAGCAAAAATTCCCAATTTTGCATAATACAAAGTCAGTCAAAGTCTGTATAAAGTCTACAGTGTATGAACCACAGACTTTACCTTTGAAAGCAATTTTACACTTCAACTTTATTGGTGACTTAAAAATGTTTTCGTGTTCTAGTTAGGTATGACTTGAAGGCTAGTGAGGAGCATAAAACCGTTATAAAACAGTGAAAACAACCCACATACTTGGCCTTTTCATGGAACTGTTTCTTAGAGCACGAAGACCAGGAGTAGTTCTGCAACGTGGCCAGCACCGTTGGCGCCATAACGGATCCCCGAAGCGCTTCCTTTTCGCATTGATTCTGTCCGTCGTGTGTGAGACCTAATCTGTGGATATTAAAAACAATCAAATAAATACCTGGTGTAAAATAAATACTTTTGCCTCGAAATGAAGATTCCAATTTGGCTGTGGCTGTATGGTGAAATTCAGTCCGTAAAAATATTTAAAGAAAAAAACCGGCCAAGTGCGAGTCGGACTCGCGCACGTAGGGTTCCGTACCACTGATTGAATGAAAAAATTAGGTAATTTGATTTATGACGTTTGAAAAAAAACTACTGTCTAGATTTCCTTCAAACCAAATTTCGTTAGTAGTTTTTATAGTAATACACATCATATATTTTTTTCAGTTTTATCATGCCCATATTTTAGAAGTTACGGGGGGGGGGGGACACTCATTTTACCACTTTGGAAGAGTCTCTCGCGCAAACTATTCCGTTTAGAAAAAAATGTTGTTAGTAACCTCAACATCATTTTCAAATACCTATCCATAGATACCCCACACGTATAGGTTTGATGAAAAAAAAAATTTTGAGTTTCAGTTCTATGTATGGGGAACCCCAAAAATTTTGGATTTTTTTCTGATTTATTGTCACATCTTAATGCGGTTAACAGAATACATCTACGTACCAAATTTCAATAATGTAGCTCTTATAGTTTCGGAATAAACTGGCTGTGACATACGGACGGACAGACAGACAGACAGACAGACAGACAGACAGACAGACAGACAGACAGACAGACAGACAGACAGACAGACAGACAGACAGACATGACGAATCTATAAGGGTCCCGTTTTTGCCATTTTGGCTACGGAACCCTAAAAAGTTTCCAATTCGAAATTTAAAAATAAGTAAGTACCAAGTGGCAAGTTCTCTGAAAATAATTAAAAAGAGAGGCTTTATCGCTCAAATTTCGCCGAGATTCCAATTTCAAATTTCGATGGATTGAAAGATTTATAATGCGCTTGTTATTTTTTTTAATACGTCTACTGATTAATACATTTTATTTATACTGAATGTGTGACAAAATAAACAATAATTTAGGATTGTCAATGATGACGCCTTATTGAATTTATTGTAGGTATGTTATAAAACTCGTCATCAGGAAGTCGTAAGAGGGAGCCGGTTTCTAAACAGAATAATGTTTTAAATAGAATTTACGAGTATTAGAAGTTCAAGTGGGTTCTAAGAAATTGCGGGCAATCAAATTTTGAATCATTCGATTCGAGTTAGTTAATAAAGTCACAATATTTATGTCGATCGATCAATGTGTTTTAATAAAATATCTATAAGTAAGTAGGGTCATGGAGGCAACAGTGACTCGGTCGACTACAGTGGCTCAGTCACCTGTCGACCTGAAGGGATAGCAATAGCTATTTGTCTGTTTTACCGATTTGAAGGTCTCTGTACCCGAGTGCGTTTAATCCAGATTGCTCGCGGGTCGAGCGCCATGCGGAAGTGTGAGGGAGTGTTTTTTGTTTTCGCGCCCACAAAATTACATTTTAAGGTGAGTTTCGATTGTTTTCATACCTTGGTTTGTTGCTATAGATAATAGCCACGATATTTATCGGATGGTAGGTCTTGTAGCAATTGCCTTTAACCCATATTTTAACTTATTTGTTGTACATCTTGGTTGTTTTGATCAAATATTTTCAAAATGGCGTAGAAGTACACAGTGACTCAATTTTTAAAGGTACACAGTTGCTCATGAGCCACTGTGTACCTTCCCAATTTCAATAATTTTGTAACTTATAGGAATTCAATATTTTTTGAACTAATATCGATTTTTGTTATTTTATGTATAGGATGCCATGGAAAAAAAACCGAGAGGAAAATAGGGAACATTCCGCATGAAAAAATTAAAGAAGGCTTGCAGTTTATAAGGGCGGGAGAATCTATAAGAAAAGCATCAATAAGAGTTAATGTACCGCTTGCTATACTTAAAAGGTATTATTGGAAGACCAAGAACTGTGAGTCACTTGATGAATTGTTACCCTCTGAGTTCGAACCTAACTATTCGGTCAATAAAATATTCTCCGATAGCCAAGAGATTGAACTTAAAAACTATTTTTCGCATTGTGCTCTTTTATTTTACGGATTGACCGCCAAAGAAAGTAAAAGAAGCCTGTAACAGTTTTGTTATTATTTGTAATAAAAAGAACTACTAATAACTTAGAAATGGGCGTTTTCTTTTCTTATAAATATTGCCGAGTCACTGTGTACCACTAGAGCCACTGTGTACGACGGCCGTGAGTCAGTGTGTACACCTAGTTGTCCACAGTGGCTCAATTATCATTTTTTTGTTTTAGGTTCCTACTTTGACATAAGTAGTAAATAATGAAGATTCATGAGTGCTCAGTTACAGTTTAATAGTGTATCTAAAATGTCAGCAAATTTTAGGCCAATATTAAAGCGATATCAATTTTTTTTAAGGTTTTGAAAAAAAGTGAGTCACTGTTGCCTCCATGACCCTACCTACTTCTTTGTATTGAAATCATAATTCAGAATATTCGCCATACATCACTTTGGGCGAGTCACAAGTATTTAATGAAACTATCCGAGTGGATTTTAAAATTAAGCTTTGGATCCAAATATTACATAGCTAAGAATAGAGTTTTATAACCGCAGTTATTACATAGTACATTGCGAAAAGTATATATGCATACTAATATTATAAATGGGAAAGTGTGTCTGTCTGTCTGTCTCTCTGTCTGTCTGTCTGTATGTTTGTCTTTCTTTTAAGTGGAGATAATTGAAGGGATGGAGAGTAACATAGGCTACTTTTTGCCCCTTTCTAACACCCCACTCCCCTTAAATGGGGGGCCACGCGGGCGAAGCCGCGGGCACAGCTAGTTATAATATGTATGTATCTGTACTTTATACTTGGAAGAATCTGGAAGCGCGTATCGTGTGTTTTTTTTTTTCTGTATCGTATAATTTCGGGTCTTAGTGTAATCGGCATTATCGTACTTGACTGTAATGTGCCTAAGGGGTCATTACACCGAGCACCCAACACCAAGAGCCACATCGCATGGTGCCCATTCACGGATGCCGCGAGCACGCCGCGGCGGCCTTTGAACATGATCACTTACACGAGCAGAAATTCGAGTCACAATGACATTACATTCGCTGATCGGAGATTTGACCCGCTTTGAATACTTGATATTGTAATACATGAGTACAAACTATGTAGAGGACGCGACAGCTTGAGATGGCTGTCGGGGTATACCTTTTTTTTTTTTAAGAGGGGAATCCATTAGGCACCTTCATGCCGTCTCCGGGGGGAGGCGGCATGGTGTGTGGGACTCACACCTCCCAAAAGGGAGGGCATACCCACTAAACCCCCCTGTGTCGCCAGTGGGCAGCAAGTTGCAGGGACACGGGTAGCGCCGGAGCATACGGCCATATCCCTGCCTGCCCTGGCCAGCCGCAGATGATAAGCGGCCGGCACTCCTGGTCCGGGGAGGGCAAATACCCCTGCCCCCGGATCCGGGGAGCCATAGAGTGCTCCCCGGGCGGACCTCGTGCAACGGTGTGGCTGCACCCACCACACCGTTACGCCCCTATGAGTGGATCGCGCCCCCGCACTCACCACTCGGGGCACGAAGGAGAGGCTCAGAGGGCATACGATGCGTTGTATGCCCTCCGGCGACGCCCGGGCCGGGGGCGGTGTCGGGGTATACCTACACTGAGTGCGGGGAGGGGAACACCCCCAACACGCGCGTGCTGCCCCGTGCACGTCTAATGACGTCACTTTTTAGAGATGTACGAGTATTTTTTTATAAGTAATATCAATAAATCGTTTAAAATATATGGTACTGAAATGTAGATCTACTATAGTCGTGAGGAAATTTACATAAAAGAAAATTGTTAAAAGGCCCTTCATATAGACTTGAGCAATTTCCCTCCCATAAAACATGTCGTGAAAATATTTGATACGGAGCCTCCGTGGGGAATAGGATAATAATATGACAATGAAATTACTGGGTTGATGTCCTTACACAGCGTCAACTCCCTACTGATAAAAAAATGGGTTTTGGATGTTCCATTATTACTTGGGCCTCTTTGTTATGTTCATGACAGACTGTTGAGTGATTTGTTTGCAAAATAAATTTGTCTTCGTCTGATTTATGGCAAAATTTAGTCATGACAAAGGACCAATCTGTCTGATCCGGAACCAAATAGATTGGATCTGTTTTACGTACCTATTGAGTCATTTGTATATAGGTATGGGGTCATTTACCTACTGTTATCTCACTCACATGCCAATATGTAAAAATATAAGTACTCGCGACGTGCCAAGCTCATATGTACAAAATCTTCAGAATCTAATGGAACTGCAGAGGACATGTAAGTGTCAATTATAAAATCTCACTATATAAGGGTAACTAATTGTCTACTAAGGCCCTAATTGCAACTTGCAACGTGAAAGAAAACAAAAAAAAAACACTATGAGCCATTTGGTTATCTTCCTCCAGTTATCTCAAACTGTACTTATTCCCATCGAACTACAAGAGTGAACAAACGTCACTTACTCGTAAGTGTATACTCGTATTGCACTATTGATACCTTCTATTTACTTTTATTCTTTGGCAAAACTCACAGAGATAGATTTATATGGCCAGAGTAAAAATGCAGCTCTGTAACTCCCTTTAGGTCCCAATTTTTCAACGGTACACGAGCCAACTACACACATTTTGATAAAAGGAAAACAGGAGCATCCGAAATTGGGTGACTTTCGTATCTCGCATTCGCCTTTGTGATGCAACAAACCAACGTACGACTGGAAATCCTCTCAACGCGATGTAATTCCTCGCAGTACTGTATTTCACAGAAGTATTGGCCGCTTTTCGAGCTAGCTGCTCAAAGGCATACGTTAATGAACTTTCATCCAGGGATTTCGAAGTCACGACAGTGTCATAGCCCCTAGACATTAGTATGGTGACTATTAATTTGTAATTAGAAATAGTAAGTAGAATATATAGAAGTTAAAATATTATATAAGCACGCAGTGAACAAAAAAAATACACATTTTCCCAGAGTTTAGGCCTATCAACAAAAATAATTGTTCACCTATATTAAGGTAAATAAATATTCAGGCTTTCGGACTTTGATGTGACACTTCATTTTTGCATTTTGCGAGCTTTTTGGCGAAAAAATGGTGACTTTGATGGTGCCAGTTCTTCTTGGTAGAAACCATTTTACGAACTCGGCAGTAGAGTCATTTTTATTTACTTTCGACTAGGACCTGCGAGAACTCCGCGTCGACGATTGGCGCGAGGTAGCGCAGGACAGGCCGAAGTGGAAATCCTTATTGTTGGAGGCCAAGACTCATTTTGGGTCCCTGCGCCATGTTAGTAAGTAAGTACTTTAATTACATTAATCTCCGTAAAAAACCTATTTTCTATTTTATTTATCATCATTTAAAAGTTTATATATTTGTTAGCTGATATATACGTTATTTATCAGTCAATAAACCTTAAAAATTCATGTTCACCAAGCAACACGGTTGACTTACTGTAACATCGACAAGATTCGACCTACTTACTGTAATGGCTAACAAACAAAGATAAATTTTAATCAAGTCCCTTAACGACACATCGCGGTGCGTTGTTTGGACAACGTGAGACGAGAAGCGCAACTGAGATCATGGGATCAATAAAAAAATTAGGTAGACTTGACTCATGTCTACCGGAATTTGTGGTCGGCATTAAGTGACTTTTAAATTTTTTTTATAGCAGCACACCTATATTAACTTTCCTTTCGATAGTTAGATAGAGATTATTTATTGCGCGCCATATGTTTTAATTAAATCTAGGTGTTTGACATAATATTCGATGCACAATATAGCCCCTTCGTACATACGGCTACTCAAATCTCTGATACTCGGCGAATTTAGTCTTTTAGCGACCTCCGCACAAACTCAAATGTCGGCGATGAGTGACTACACAGTCATGACACCAGCATAATCATCATCATGAGCTTAATACAGTCCACTGCTGGACAAAGGCCTCCCTAGTTGTTCGCCACTTAGGGTTATATTTGGATGATATACACATAATCGCCACCCTGGGCAGGCGGGTTGGCGATCGCAGGGCGTAGCTATTCGCTCCGGTGACGCTGCTGCCCGTTATTTGCCAGCGCTTCGTTTGTTATTCGGCAAGATCCACCACGAGCTGGTGAGGTTGGCTTGGGGCGAAAAGAAGATAGGTCGCTCCCTTACATCCCATACGTGACTGTGTACGAACCTCTAAGAGTCTAACTAAAGTATTGCGGTAGTCACAAATCGCCAAGTATCGAAGATTTGAAGGACTATATTGTACAACTAATAATACTTATGTCATCCAAGATTTGAATAGCCTTTAAATATTTATTTTTGTAGTACAGCATCCCTATTTCGAATTGGGCAGCAACAGAATATACTGAAACTAATCCCTTAAAAAAATGACCTGCTTTCCTCTTACAGTTACTTCAAACCAAAGATAACCCGATCAGGTGTAAGATATAATGCTTCTAAATATACCACATTGGCAACTTTTCAATTTGTCAGATTAAGTCCAATCCAGCATTTCATCCCGCAGACGTCACTCTCTGTTCTCACGCGCAATTAACTCCGTTTACTACGATTAATTAATTCGCCCCGGGGAGCCCTCCAGTAAACATGCGAGGGTATTAATCATTATTTGTGCTGGGTTTTCCTTTGCCCATGTACGAGATCTTTGAACTCGATTATGGGACATTTGAGGGAACACCCGGTCGCTCAGTGGCACGAATGCTGTTTCATGGACTTTCAAAGGTCGAAATACAAATTCTATTGTAGAAGTGTATGTCGCCATCCACGGGTTTTCTTTTTTGCATCTTTTCATTCTGAATAGGTATCTACTACGGACTACGGAAGGAGGTAAAAAGAGAAAATGACTACTTATGCTACTGTTTCTTGCGGCACTTCTTCTCATCAAGCAACACGTCGAATTGGTGCTGCGAAATATTGAATGTGTAAAAGTATTACTCGTGAATCTATTGGCAGAAATGATTTTGGCTGTAATATGTATAATATGTATTCATTTTTACAATAAAAGTATCAGTTACATAATACGAGCACCCATAATACAAGCTTGGGACTAAATGGTCCAGCGTGGCAATTCTGGGGTTATTTATTTATTTTAGTTGGGCGATTCTCCGAAACGACAAAAAAACGTGTCCAGAGCCGGAGAACACATGTTTTTAAACGATTTCTTAAAATTTCTCATTTGAAGTAGGTAGACAAAATTGGTATCTACCATGGCCAATATATAATACTTATGTAATATGTATACTTTTTTTTAAAAAAAATGTTAAACACCCGATTTTTCAGTGTACTGGCGCGTCCAAACGCAAATTTTTTAACTTTAAAAAAATATTTTAAATAGAAAAACACCGATATCGATGTTTATTAATATTTCATTCGATACTTGCATTATTTAACATTAATAGAATAAACAGTTTAAGTGATTACAACATTCAGGAAAAAAGATACGGTAATTTTAAATTTGTCCAACGGAACAGCACTAATTGATCTGGCGCGGTAGATCACAGTTCGTGTTAGTGTGAGTTTATTGTGACGTCAATATGGACTGCAACATCTCTTTAAACTCAGTCCCCGGAAAGCCAGCAAGAGGAGCACACGTGTCTACGTCGCTCGAGAAGAAATTTATAAGCATAAACATAACGTAACCTGGCTTTTGTAAGGCATCACTCCTAAATTTTATGTACTGATTACCTCCTGATGTACATGGTGTTGTGTTTTGTGTACTGTACAAAAAATATAGTGTTTTGTTTTCTTTACATAAGGGTAATGTTAACATATTCCTAGAGTGCACGTAACAAAATATATTTGCCATTAATTGAAAAAATCTCATAATTCTGTCACTAATTGACCTGTATTTTCCTGGCGAATTCATCATCATCATCATCATCAGCCTATCACGGTTCGCTGCTGGACGTGGGCCTCTCCAGTTGTTCGCCACTTGGGGCAAATATCTCGAGGATATACCCATAATCGCCGCGCTGGCGGGCGGGTTGGCGATCGCAGGGCCTGATGATGACGCCTTTTACATCATTCGGCTTCTAATTAATCCATCTTTAGTATAAAGTACTAAAACCTACAAATATCTAAAAAAAAATCGCGCCAGACCAATGAGCCAAAAACGCTCACTTTGTGAGAATCGCCCAGTTAACAAAAACATATTAATTTTGTGTAGAATCGACACTACTACACTGAAGATATTGTACCACAAGTATTTAGAATTGTATACCGAATTAAAATTAAATTTAAATCATCTTATTGTAATACAGAGCATGCGGCAGCGGAAATACGCAAATATGAGCAACAGTCATTAAAAGGTCAAGACATGTGGGGTACATTACGTATGTATTTTTAGCCGATGCGAACGGTACTTAGGAGGGCTACCAAAAATAAGTACTAGTGTCTAAAATCTAGATAAGACTACTCTTGCTTAGGTTCATGTTTTGAGTAAAAAAAATATTCGAAACGGAATAATCATAGCACTTCCTTTATCATGGTATTTCAGACGCATTTAAATAGTAATTGCTACGCGGCCTAATGCGGTGACGTATAATATATTACGAGTACGCCAATATAATATATTATTATCCTCATCATTCTCCTGCCCTTATCCTACTCTACATGTTTTAACATGTAGAGTATTGTAACATGTTTTCTCCTTCCACTCTGCTCTCCGTCATTTCCACACTCACACCTTTGACACGCATATCATTTCTCACACAGTCCATCCATGCCGTTTCCACTTCGTAATCATCTATCATAACAAGACTTTACACAAATTTGCCTGTTATTATAAATTAACCGACTCATTAGCGAAATAACACACCATATTGTACAGCTTTATGTTGTCTCTGAAGCGTAATTTAAAAGAGATTTACGACGTAACAATTAAATGTGAACCGCGGTCTCAAAGAAGCAGGTTAATGTGTTTAAGGCAAATGTATCCTGTAGGAATAGCCTGCTTTATTGGGTCACTCCCTTGGTGTCGCCGGGACGACATAAATAGACCCACAAGGTATTATAGCTGTATTAGAAGGTCTAGAACAGCGACATAAATAGATATGTTAACATTTTGTCGACTGACTTAATGCCTACATAGTATCTACTCGTACATAAAATGTTAAAACCCCAGCTTAAAACATAGATGTTATTTTTAAAGTCAAACTTAAGCTAGACATCTTAGTTATTTTTTTGACTTCGTAGTTCCTAAAAGGAAAGGAAAGCAATAAGTTGTGAGCTGCAATTACAACCATCAAAAATTTAAAGCCATCAAACTGAAAAAGTGTTATGTAAAACAACGTGTTGTGTGTTTACTGAGGTCTAATATAAATTAAACAGTATCTTAACAAACTTTTACAAGAAACACATCGAAAGACATTTTCTTCAACAAGATACTTTTGCACATTAAATGTTTAATCCTTCATAAGGTACCATGATACAATATTTATAACACAATAACTATAACATGCATACCATAATTTATAATAATTATCAGCAATGTAACATAGAGTAAGCATGTAACTATTTCCAAGAATGTAATGTTTTAGCCGTGATTCGACTAAATGAATGAACAGTTGAGTTCGCAGTTGATGAGACAACAACACAATTTAAGCACTCATAAACATAGCTACATGAAACCAGTAAGCTTTTAAGTGCCATCTGATGTACCTACTTATGGTTGACGAATAAGTCAAAATGTTTCAGTTCCTTAGCAGTAAAATATCCCTGGTGCAAAGTAAACAAAAATAAACTCGGCCTTGCCTGGGATCACGACCGTTTAGGAGGAACCAGACTGTTTATTGGGTCACTACCTTGATGTCATTCCGCCGTCGATATAAATAACCGTTTGACGTTTTATAACAGTTCATTAGATATTATCTATCTATTATGTCTATATATTATAAATGTATAAATCAAAATGGATTTTAAAAATGTATGCCCGTAACTTTCGAACGACTGCATTAAATTGGATAGTTCTTGGTTTTGTATGTCAGTATTCGTTATTGTTAGGACACGGACACAAAAATGACTTTGTTAACAAAGATGGCGATACTATGGCGGAGTACTCCTGGGCAGATAGTTTAATAGAGATATATCGCAAAGTTTTGGGAGCCACACATATTGGGCGATAACACCTAACCGTACCGATAAATCCTTCAAATGGGGAATTTCAGATATTATAGGTTCACTATTGCTTTGTGACCGATTATGGCCGTTGTGAACCCTCACTCAGAGCTCAGAGTGAGTGGCTGGCTAATCCCTAACCAGTTAGCGGCGTATCGGGCTAACTGAATGTTTAAAGAACGGCCACTGTATACGCATAGCTTCGTCGTACCTTTGACCCGGTCGGCCAGTAAAATGGCGCAAAACGACAGGCGCTGTATGGACCCTCCATTTAAAATATACAACCTTATTTTAAGTATACGACGACGACGATATGGATTTTTCATATTTCGTATAGGTACCTAAACACAAAATAAAATTTTATTGTATGGGAGGAAGCGATTTATGCCTATAAATCGCTTAAGCCTTTAAATGAATTAGCTGCTGTCTATGGATCTAATTGGGACAGAGGCTAATCAGTTTTATATCGAATTCGGCCGCGATGCGAAAGATTTATAATGTGTCTGGATCGCGAGCTCGTTAAGTATTAACCCAAATTTAGATATATGCATCTTATTAGAGACAGTGACATAATACTAGCAGACTAGAACAGTTCTCGGCGCCATCATTACCTCGGTGTGAAGTAATTATACTTGCTAACAGTTCAGGGAGTTTAATTAAAACGCGAATGCACAGGCTCATCAGAGCTCTACCTGCCTACCTGAACATTTACAATTTACACTTTGTGAACATTTCGCCTTTATAATTCAGACTGAGTATTCGGACTCGTACTACATTGGGACCTCTGACCTTTTCGTATAAGCCTGAGCACTTTTTTTTCGTTTGAACTGCCCTTTGAAATTCAAAACGAGATTCTCCATCGGCGTAAGTTGGGTAATAAAACATGATTCAGTCGGGAATTGATGACTTTTTAATAGCACTTTAGTCTCTCAAATGTCAAGATTCACGAAACTGCAAGTTATTAAATGTTCTGTCACTCTGGGTTACGCAAAACCTAAGTTTTATCATGCTGTCATTGTGCTAACACAATGACAGCATGATTTGTTAAAGTTATTTTGGCTTAGCATAAGAGTTCTTCAGATTAACGTAGAAATGTAAGTGTGACGCTAATCTCAAGTCGAGCAAAAAAATAAGCTTTTACATGTAGGTACGTTATATGACTCTTTAAAATATCTAGGGAATTTGGAATAATGGGGATTTACACAGCTCGATATGTATATTGACTATGGTATCTTCTTTCAGTGTTCTGTTACGCTACACACATTAATAAAATAATATAGCATAATAATAGATATAGAAGCAGAACTGCGGCTTAAGCTAAGGTTAACAAAACTTGACCAATGATATCAGACATGTCAACTTCGCCTCACTTTACTGGAACAATATCATTGGTAAATTGTTGTTGGCTGCACGCAGCCCCGTAAGTAAAAACGCACGTAGAAACGCACCATAACAATTACTCTTCAGTTTTGTCTAGATTACCCCTATCCTATTTGAAGTGCAACGCGATTAACACTAATATTTTTTTCCATTTATCTTATTATTAATGTAACAAAAATAGAATATACATGGCCTAGATGACTACATTTCGGACAGTTATTATTTCACCGCAAACCACTATATGACCACAAAGTTACTTGTGACGTATTATATTTTAAACTTTTCATTACTCATTCATAATATTAGTACGTAATTAACAGTACTAATTTATGGATTACTTGTCCTTGATGTTCTTCCTGTATTATCGTAAATGTTTTCTTTTCTTATGTTGTCCTTTTTGTTTGATTTGTCTTTGAATTGCGTCGCTGTTTTGACATTTTTATCCTAATGTGTTTGATTTCTATTCCATACTATTTGGGTAATAACTAAAGACTGGAGAAAGACTCTATATTCTTAATGACGCTATGGAAGTTCCGTTCCGTTCCATTTCAGTTGGCAACATTACAAGTTGTTTAATAAACATAATTTCTAATTAAATGTCGTCCTTAAAAGACCTTCCGGAATACGTAGTGAATTATTATTAAACCAGACCTGAGACTAGCTGCTTTTATCATCAACTTAATAAAAGAGAGCTCCTTTCTCAGTGACTCGTATATAAGTAAGGAAAGAATATTCACGTGTCACAAATGTATAGACTTTGTAACACTTTGCATCGATATGGCATTGCGTTAGCCGATCCTGCGTGGCAATTGAAACACTATTACAGCGTGATTGAATTGCAATTTCATCGTGTTTTCATCGATACAAAAATAAACTCCGTGTTTACTATACAACAATTCAAGAATTGGTTCGCGATTTGTTGCGTTTGAATTTCCGAATGTTTTGGATATAGATCATAATTCATATGTACTGGTGATTGTAACTTTTTAACTGTTAGCTGATAAATGTGATTAGGATATTAATCAATTAGAGATCAAAATCAGATAAATGGTACCACCTCAACTATCCCCCACCAAAAGGCTGTCTATATACTTATAAGATTAATTGGACAAAAAATGTCTACTACACATAGTTCGTATGGTGTGAAACTGTGAAATAAAGAATATCTATTTATCTAATATTACTACGTGCATAGCCGTACCTACATCTAAAAAATCCAAGGGCCGTGTAAGCCCGTGCGTTAATCGTGGTAAAGGGTTGGAACAACTTAGTGACTTCCCGAAACTTCCTTAATAGGGGTAGAGACGACACTTAGGTCTACAGCATACTTAGCAGGCGTGAAGAATACTAACTGAATGAGGTACAGGCAGGGTAGGTACTCTAATTAACACCAGTATACAACTATAATTATTATTAGTGGTTGTTTGCCCATGTGCCAAACGTGGTAATTATGGCAAATTCCCCCAAATGATAAAAGTCATCAGAGGGGCCATGTCGTATGATGGTGATGATATTTTTTCTTAATATTTCTGTTGAAACACAATATTAACTCTGCCGAAAAACTAGCAAAATGATGGTCTGTGTACACCAAACTCTTGAAACCACATTAAACAAACAGCGTGGAGAAGTTTGCAAGTTATTTATCCAGACCGAGTGGAGACGACAAACTTCCAATGATTTATTTCAGCATTTTACAACTCCTAGCATCAATTCACATCTGGTGACATACAGCTTCTCACTTGGGAAATGGTGTGAACCCCTGAGAAAATCCTTCTCGTGTGAAATCCTTCTCGGTAGAAATCTACCTTCCGAACACGGCGGTAGCTTCTTTTAAATTGCTTTTATTCACATTCTTACATTACTTTTTATATTTTTACATTATTTTTTACTTGACGATTCATAAGTGCTTATTTTAAGTTTATGTGAATAAAGGTATTTTGACTTTGACTTTGACTTTGAACTTAGGTAAAACAGGTAGGTGTGACATTATAGCCGAAGGAAGTGGGTGTGTTGCAGAAAATCTTAGTTCCGACGGACAAGGATGATTTGGCATGTGGCCGAAATAAGAAGTAACGTCCGCCCTCATGCAAAACCTCACCTTTGACATCGATTTTTGTTTCATAGTCATAGTAACGCCCTCGTGTCATTGTCATCTACGTGCCAAACCATAATAAACTGTTAACTTTTTTTCTGTGATCGCCTATCCGCCTGCTCAGCGTGGCGATTAATTGCAAAGACTTTAGATGTTTGCCCAAAGTGGTGAAGAACTGGAGAGGAGAGGTCCAGCAGTGGACTGTGATAGGCTGATGATGACGATTTTTTTACTTAACCCTGGTCCTTCCGTCAAATGCCTTATGGGGCGGTGCCAAAGTTATGTTTAAAATAGGTTATTTAGGTAAATTATTTAATTCAGAAATGCACCTCATAAATGTTATAACTCTACATTTTGAACTCTTAATTTAACTACACTTTATCTTCATATCTATAGGTAAGTTTTATTTGGCCTATGCTAGTTTCAAAAGATTTTGAGAAATAGTTTTTATGTCCAGTGTGACAATCATTGATCGCTTAGGTTAGTAACTTGTCAACACCTGAAATTAAACTAGGTTTTGCGAGATACAACGAACAACGAACTTTATTTCATAAGCACTGACAGTGACAGGTGAAGCTCAGAGCAGATGGCAGCACCGGTGACATATTTTAATACAGATAATAACACCCCCACTTATTAAAATAATGTAGTAATCATGTAAGAATAAATTAACAAATTCTTTCAACACCTATCAGTTTCATAAAATAATAATGCTTTATGCTACTCAAGCCTTTAGTTAATAAATCAGCTGGCATTTCAGCAGTCTCTAAATATTCAAGTTTTACAATTTTGTCATTTATACAATTTCGACAAAAATGGTACCGAACATCAATGTGTTTCGTACGTTTGTGGTAAGCATTATTCACAGATAATTTGAGAGCCCCCTGATTATCATTGAACATAGTTACAGTTTCCAGATTGCCAGTTATCTCATACAGTAAGGTACGTAAGTATATAGCTTCTCGACAAGCTTCTGTAATGGCCATATATTCTGCCTCTGTACTAGACAGGGCAATGGTCTTTTGTTTTTTAGTTTCCCATGAAATAGCTGCTCCAGACATTACAAAGCATAGACCTGTATACGACTTCCTATCCAACACATTATTCGCCCAATCAGCATCAACAAAGCCTTGCAGTTCTGAATTACCATCTTTACAAAATTTCAAACCATAGTCCTTTGTTTTCTTAAGATATTTTAGTACACGCTTAGCGTAAGACCAAGTCTCTTGATTAGAGCAACTGTTAAACTGACTTAAAAAATTTACTGCAAAAGTAATGTCCGGCCTGGTCAATACTGACAAATACATCAGGCTTCCAATAAGTTGCTGATAGGGATATTGGTCTGTACAATTTACCTCTTTATCTACATTCAACTTTGTCTCAATTGGTGTATCTATTAATTTGCAGTCTAACATTTGAAATTTATACAATAATTGTTCAACATATTTCTCTTGACATAAAGTAATACAACCATTTATCTTATCAATTTTAACATTCATTCCGAGACATTGTTTTACTTCACCTAAGTCTTTAATATTAAAATTTGATGATAACACTTTCTTTAACAGAACACTTTCATCACTATCATTACTAAACAAAAAGAAATCGTCTACATAAAGGGCAACAATTGTTCTCTTATTATTACAACTTTTAGTGTATAAACAGGGTTCAATTTCAGATCTTTTGTAATTCATACCAGTGAGACAATCATCAACCTTCCTGTACCACGCCCTCGATGACTGTTTTAACCCGTATATTGCTTTATTTAATTTAAGGACTTTACCATCATTTTCATTACCCATTAAACCCTCAGGTTTTTCCATATAAACAGTTTCATCGAGGTTACCATTCAGGAAAGCTGTTGTCACATCCAAGTGTGTTATATCTAGATTTAACTTGACTGATAAAGCAAATAGAGTTCTAAGTGTAGTATGCCTAACTACTGGTGAAAAAGTTTCAGAGTAATCAACACCTTGTTTTTGCATAAAGCCTTTGGCAACAAGTCTCGCACGAAAACGCACTTTGTTATCACTGTCATATTTTTTCTTTAAGACCCACTTACACTTAACTATTGTACTACCATCACTTGGGGTATCCACTAACTGCCACGCATTATTATCTTCAAAACATTGAAGCTCTTCTTTCACTGCATCGAGCCATTGTTCTTTCTCTGCCCCTCTTAATGCTTCCTGCAAGGATAAACCATTGGCATCATCAAATGTATCCTCATTAGTACACAAGTTAGAAAATCCATAACGTTCTGGTTTCTTTCTCAACCTAGTAGGTCTCTTCTCCAAAACAGATTCATTCGATTCAATGGAATCAGCGTCTTCATATTCACTTGGACTGTATGTACTGTCGCAGTTATCAAAACTTTCAATGATGGTATCATCCTCCAAAGACACGTCCCCCACTGATTCCAATGACTCATCAGCGTGGACATTTTCAACAGAAATAGAGATATCTGATAAACTTTCCTCCATTATTATTACATCTCTGCTAGTAATAACACTCTTCGTTCTCGGATTAAATACACGATAACCTTTCACACCATCTGCATACCCTACTAGTATGTGCTTCTCAGATTTTTTATCAAATTTTTGCCGTTTTTCTTTTGCAATGTGAACCATAACGACACTACCAAATATTCTTAAGTGGCTAACATCTGGCTTTACTCCAGTCCACATCTCAATTGGTGTTTTATAATTAAGAGAAGCAGCCACTGTTCTGTTATGCAAATACACGGCCGTATTGGTCGCTTCTGCCCAAAAAACTTTGTCGAGTCCAGCATCGAACAAAAGACATTTTGCTTTTTCAACGATTGTTCTATTAAACCGTTCAGCTAACCCATTTTGTTGTGGTGAATAGGGATTCGATTTCTGATGTATTATGCCATGTTTATTTAAATAATCATCAAATTCCTTATTGCAAAATTCTTTGCCATTGTCACTACGCAATATTTTAATTGTCCGGTTTAACTGCTTTTCTACCTTTGCTTTATATTGTTGAAAACATGCAAATGCTTCACTCTTCTTCTTTAAAAAATAAATGTGTGTCATGCGACTAAAATCATCAATGAACAAGATAAAGTACTTTGACCCACCAAGTGATTCAGCCTCTATGGGGCCACAGATGTCGGTGTGAACTATTCCAATAAGGCTACTGCTTCTAGTACCAATATGATTAAAAGGCAATCGTGATTGCTTACCTTCACAACAGACGGTACACGATGACTTTGTAATCTGAACTTTTTCTTCCAAGTTCATTCCTTGCACGGCTGCAGTCATTTTATCCATATAACTGCCATTGACATGCCCCAATCTACGATGCCATACATCTGCAGACACTGCCGTTGCAGCCAATGCCTTGTCAGGCAATCTCAATTTATAAACTCCATTAACTAGCGAAGCGATAGCTACCTGGTCACCATTCCTGTTGTGTACTCTGCATTCGCTTGCGGTAAACACAACCTTATTGCCATTTCTAATTAGTTGACTCACAGACAACAGATTTGTTGTTAAATCTGGAACACATAAAACATCGGAAACTAACACCTCATATTGACATTCGTCTGTTTCTGTCACAATGTTTACTTCACCAGTGCACAAAACACGAGCCTTGTTATTGTTAGCGACAACAATATCCTTGTAAATACGACGGGTTCACTACCCAACTTTGATTTGCAGTTAAATGTGTACTCGCGCCCGAATCGATGTACCACTCATTTCTGTTAAAATTTCCACTTAAAAACACGGCACTGAAAGCATTGGTTTGCTTTCTTAAGGTTTTCTTTTCGTTGTTTAAACTTTCTTCATTTCGACATTGATTTCTATAGTGTCCGTATTGTTTACATTTATAACACATGACATTAGACCTGTCAATCCTGTCATTGTGAGTGAACGACGATGTGGGCATAGACAATTTTTTGTTGGTACGTTGGCTCTTTTCCGAACTTGCAAACGCACTGCCAACTTCATTCTCGTTCTCATTCACTTCCGATTCCTCCATGTCCATTAGCTTAGTTTTAATGGCGTCTGTTGTAATTGAAATGCCAGAATGCTCGATGGCCATAATCATCGGGGCAAACTTGTCTGATAATCCTGCCAACAGTAAACACCCAATCCATTCGTCACTTATAGCAAAACCGGTCCCATTTAATTTCTGTCCTGTTTCGACCATTTGAGTCACATATGAAGTCATTGAGTTACAATTCTCTAGGCGGATAGAAATTAGGTTACGAAGTAAACTTATGCGTCTTGTAAAACCCGAGTCGTCAAATAAAGTCCTCAACTTATTCCACAGCTCTCGTGACGTATTAACGTTCTTGATGTGTACATAAAGTGACGAGTCAATTGTTAAAATCAGCTTTGCTTTTGTTCGTGCATCATCTGCGGCTTCTACCCTCCTCTTATCATCTGGCTTCACGCAATGTAGCATGTCCTCTAGGATGAGAAAATTCTCCGCTGCAAAACACCACTCGTTGTAATTAAGGCGCCCTTTCAGTTTCGGCACATTGACTAAATAGTTGGATGACGACATTTCTATTTATTAATCTTGCGATCGCGTCACAATCTATTGTACTGTCTGTATATCAATAACCGCGCAAACAATAAAACTGATACTTTTTAGCTAAAAGGTCAGGGCTGGGCCCATAACCTGAAATTAAACTAGGTTTTGCGAGATACAACGAACAACGAACTTTATTTCATAAGCACTGACAGTGACAGGTGAAGCTCAGAGCAGATGGCAGCACCGGTGACATATTTTAATACAGATAATAACAACACCAATTAAGATTTTCTTGTGCTCGACTTCCACGTATAAGAAGACGCATAGTGGAATTTCTCAGAATAACTCGAAGTAATTTCAATCTAAGTTTGATCAAAGGTCTATACTAGTTGTCAAATTAATTGATTGATTAATTTTCAAGTCGCTGTATTATGTATGATATGTTATATGTTTTGCAAGCTTATTAAGTTTGGTGATGCTTTACATAGGCGTTTAAACTTAAGAGTTCCCAAGTTCTAAATTCGAATTGGGTAGGAAATTAACTTTACCTAATTCTCTCAGATCTAGGTCTTCTGAAAAAGACATAAGACGCTAGGAGACGATAAGTAATAGGTGATTAGGTATAGAATCTTAGTTTGAAACCACATGGTTGGTTAAATATTTTGCATCTAAATTTTAGTAAGTATGAAAGCTTTTTACAGAACCATAAGGATATTAGCTTTTAAAGTTAATATTTTGAGTACCTCACGTATAATATTATGTTACATTTTACACATACCCTTTATTTTCCCAGGATCGTGTCCCAGTTTTAGAACACCCGAGCGTTCTACACTGTGAATGTATTTAAAACAAATGTAACTCGGTACTTGCAAATGTAAGTCAACAACAATACGTTAGCATAGCAGCCACCAGGCGGGACGTGCACAGAGTTACATTAGCCCTAAGGTTGCTATAACAGTATGGCGCCATTTGAGTACCTATTGCTTTGTTATGGCTTTATACATACTATCTGATACGACTCTACTAAGAATGCATTGATTAAACCAGCTTATACTGAGTACGAATCAGCAAATACAAGAAATTAACTTTCTTGTATTTGCTGATAAGGCATAAAGGGTGTTACTAATGCCATCCGCATCGGCTCGGCTCTCGGATGTAAGTAAACGTAGAATGGTAATACGCACTCAGCATGTCGATTCCGCGTCGATAAATGTAGGGAGACCCTAAACGCCACGTTCTATGATATTTTTTACGCAACTTTTGTACCGTAACTAATTTTCTTTATAGGATTATAGCGGCGTGGCGTGTGTTTCAGAATAGGAGGGCATACCGACTAAGCCCCCATTTGTCACCAGCAGGCAGCAGAAGTCGTGGACGCAGTTATTTGGTGACATCATGTGAGATCTTACTAATAAGATCTCATAACTGTCTCGTGTCTGGGTCTAAACTCAGCAATAGCTACTGAGCCCTTTTCTCCAAACAATTAATTTGCCAATTCTGAACAACACTTTGTAAGTTGGAACAATACACCGAGGATAAAGTTGAAATAAGAAATAACATATCGTTGGTTTAAGACTGTTCACTTATTCGCTTAAAATTTTATTATTGACCCGCTAAATAATGAAATAGTCCGGCAGCCCTGTAATCAAACGGTATGAGTAATGATTACGTTGAAATGAACTTCACATACGGAATGCCAATAACAAACAGACTTAATTGATAAGCGGCGAGAGAAAGATTAGTTTTAAGAAAATTTATAGGTAGGTACATTATCTTTTTTTAGAGAATTTTTGAAAGAGATTACTACCCTACACAGCATAGACATAGCTCACTGGATCAGTAAACTGAAGTGGCAGTGGGCTGGCCATATTAGCCGCAGAACCGATAACCGTTGGGGTAAACGAGTTCTGGAGTGGAGACCGCGTCTCGGCAAACGTAGTGTAGGACGCCCTCAGGCCAGGTGGAGAAACGATTTGCGCAGGACGGCTGGCAAGTGCTGGATGCGAGAGGCCCGGGACCGATCGAAGTGGCGAGCATTGGGAGAGGCCTATGTCCAGCAGTGGACTGATGTGGGCTGATGATGATGATGATTACTACCCTGGTCCAGTGCGGGTAGAATGGGTATTCATTATATGAAAATGTTCGATTTTATGCTTTTATTTAATTGATCCCATCTGTCTAATAAAGAACCGCACCACAGGAAAAAGGTACAACACATGCAACAGAAAGCGGTGTATCTTTCCATACCGTAGCCGAGAAGGAATGAAGGAAAGCTAAAAACTGTTGCGTCTAGCGTATACTTAATAACCATTGAATACAAAGGTAAGTATAGGCTGATGATGATGATGATGACAAAGGTAAGAAAGAACTTTGAATTTATTCTCAGGAGCTGTTGGTAAAAGTACAAATGTAAACTAAAAATTTACGGTTACCAATTACGATCAGCGATGAAATGACTCCCTCCTAATCATACAAGATCACAAGCATCGTCGAGACAAAAACTTCAAGCCGACAACTAGAAATAGAAGAAAAAATCACATTTGAAACGATAACAGTCCCTTCAAAGCAAAGGCGAAAATACACAAAGTACATCGTCAAGCGCGAACGGTATCCGCCAGACGCCTTTGTGCCGCTGACAGCACATTTACACGACTCCATATGTGTAAAGACCTGTCAAGTGTGAGAAGCACACACGTTATGGTTCTGCCGTACCTTTTTAACATTTTAATTTTTTTTTATTAGGACTTCAAAATGTCCTGTGTCCTGCTTGATGTTAAGCACACTGTGAAGACTAAAAAGAATTCTAGCGATCCACATCACGCCTAGTTAGTGCAACACGGATCGGTCACATTATGACGGCCTGTCGCAATTTTTTTTATTTATTTATTTAGATTACCAACGACTGTTACATCAAAATAAATCGTAAATTATAACCTTATTACTATTACACAATGCACAGTCTCTTATAGGTAACCATCACTTTAAAACAGTTTCACATCATTTTAAATATACTACAAACTTAGTTATAACTAAAATATTATCTATATTGCCAACTCTAAAACAAGAATTAAAATATTTAAAACCAAAAAAACTATTCAATTTGGTCCAAAAATAAGTTTTTAAATTTTTCAATGACAGAGAATGGATGTCTATCTCTGTACTTCCCCCCATGCATTAATTAAAGAGACGGGACATTCTTGCTAAGGGCACAGATTAATAAGTAACTAAGGACGAATTCGAACCCAAATCTGTTCTACGCAATGGACATACGAAAGCATTGATTGCAAATCAATGCGATGTTAACATGCGGTTTTATATAAAAATTGATGCGCGGCCTGCCGCAACGGCATCCGCAGTCAGCCGCTAGTGCGTTCTAGGTCCTAAGTAGTCTTTCTTTTTTGATAATGTAGACCAACCTCTTTACTAGGTAAATTTTGACGTTCTGGGCCATTGTGCGATCTAGGCCTAAACGTTTCCAAACCGTCACAGGGAACCCTAACAAAATGACCGAAGCCGAATGCATCGCCGCAGCTGTTCGCAGTGACTGCGGCGGGCGGTAGGTAACGTAAACCGACTATTTTTATGACGTTGTACTTTAATAAAGCCAGCTCTTTAATTTCGCTCACGCTCCGGGATAGTCCGCTTTTGTAATATAAATATTGCGAAGACCATTAAGTCCGCTATAAAGCAGATGCTTAGGGTTAACTTAGTTGTAGTTGGAGGAGAATGACGTGGATTATAATTAATTGCATGTCTTTTGCAGGGGTTTGAAGCAAAAAGTCCATTATGAATGTTTATTTTCTTCGAAAAGCTTTTCTAGATTGATTAAGGTTAGTTTCAGAGTCAATCTAAGTCGTGTATTGTACCTTTTTATAGTCACATTTTGGAAACGGTGTGGTACAATGGGAACTAAAGAATGTACAATTTTACATTAATCTTGATCTTAGCAAATCAGACCGTGTTAAAACATTTATTTATGGTAATAAATTACGAGACCTAAGATAGATAGTTCCTACGAGTATTTGAAAGTTGTAGGCATAAGTAGAGGGGCATTTTGCATACTAATTAATGTCAATAATATAAAAACCCTAATACACACATAGTATATTTGTTTTACATTAAATACCTACCATCGGATGTCCCGCTCACCGCGTATATTTACATCGGATACGCTTTCATCTATTTCTATCTCGATTGGTTAGCGATGCCGATTGATATAGTACACAAGGCCGCGGCTCGTGTTAACCAAATAGATGGCGTGTGTTTGTTGTGAGCCCGGATTTGGATAGAATGATATGAGCCTGCAATTCAGTTCTATAGTCAGGCAAAATATTATATACCAACTAACTGACTATCAGCTATACAGGGCTTCCCAAACTTACTTACACAATGATACCCTATAGAATTGTTATATTTCTTGCGACGCGATATGAAGAGATATTAATTATTATTACACTTTTTATGGTTAGTAAAAGGAAGAATGCTGATGAGAAGGGTGTGCTTGCTTTTCTTAACTGTAGATATAACCGAGCTAGACCTCATGTAATGTCAGCTAATGTTTACCGATCGCCTCGCAACGCCTTTAGGACATTAGCACAGTTTGGGAAGCACTGAGCTAATAAATTACACGCTGGGCATCTAATCCCAAACTAAGCCAAAGCCTATACCTAAAGTAATAATAATACCTAAGTATACTATGGATACTTACTAGACAACTGAAAAACGCTCTTAGATTTTGTAAATATATACCTATATAATATACATAGCTAACATCCAGACCAATACTACTGAGTCAGAGTCGTTGTCTTGATAGAAGAAAATCGAAATAGCAAAACTAGACCTTATTATATGTAATTAGAAATAAATTTCCCTAATCACTTGTACCGAACGAAAAAAACATGCACCATTGACCAAGTGACTATGTCACCCGTAACAAAGCTGCCTAAATACTCGCGCAAGATCTATTGTAACGGCATAAAATAAACTCTGCTAATTCCGCCCTTCCCCGTTTATCGTCCGTATGGCGAATCGGCGGCTAATTAAAAGGCCCCAAAGAGCTCTTTGTACATTTGAACTAAGGGCTATGAACCTCACGGGTCGTGGGATTGTTGGTACAGTCGGCTACATATCGAGCTATACTTAGGAGTCTAATAATAACATGTTTCTGTTAGAAAGAACACAATTTGGGATCTTTTATATAAACACAATAATAAGTAAACAATGTAAGGAATGTATGACAAGCAAAAATATCTCGAAAAGTGTTCACTATAAAGGACCTAAAGAAGCATAAGTTGCGAACATGATACATTTATTTGTTTGACGCCTGATTCGTTTGACATTTTGGCATCTTTTATTTAAACACTATAATAAGTGTAGAAAAGTATGACAAGCGAAAATATCATCCCGAAAAGTGTGCACTATAAATACCTAAAAAACCAGAAGCGGCAAACATGATACGCACATTTATAAGTTTGACACCTGGTTTGATTGGCAACTCAAAATCAACCTTTTATTGTAATTCGTATTATTTGTGTTAGAAATAGGTCTCGTACCACTGCTTTTTTGTTTAATGCTAAAATACAGAGTACAGGTATAGTCCACATTTTTTGTTATTTACTTGTAAATCCATTGTAAGATAAATGAATCACCAGCTAGAGTAGGTAACTCTCAGAACAATAGATTTTACACACGAAGTAGCACATGACGTAAGTGTGTTTACATGTGTAACGTCAAAATGAAGCGTCATATCTATACGACCTCGCCGTTTCACAGTCCGCATTTAGTTATTGTTTCTGAACTTTACAAAACTGACACGAATGGTACGGGCGGGAGTTCCAAAAATATCCAGTGGAATTAAAATAGGAAGTTTACTCTCAAGGTAGATTATTTCAGTTTAAGTGATAATGAACCACTGATGAGAGTGAGTACGATGTTTTGTGTCACTTCTCTTTGTGATGTCATCGGAACACTTCATGTCGTGTGAAGTTTTAGGTTTTTACGTCTATTGTAATAAAGTATTTATATATAAAAAACGGTACCTTATGTAGGTACTATGTGTGTGATAGGCTGAATGATGAGGAGCAAATTTTTTTTAAATCTATTTAAATAGAAAAGGATCATCGAAATGTACGTATGTACGCCCAAAACTTACGAACGACTGCACCAAATTGGATGATCCTTGGTTCCGTGTATTTGTAATAACAACATAAATAATTTAGTTAAAAAACATGCTGATACTAAGTACGCCGGGTCAGCTAGTGATGGTAGTAAGAGTTTTTCTGTAATAAGCTTTATTTCCGGTTCAGTTTCAGATTGAAACATAACATTCGCATGTATGCTCGGTCCGGATTCTGCCAAAATTATGCAGTTTTTTGTTATGACAATGTTTCGAATCGAATGTATTATATTACTTATAGTAGTAGACCGTAGAATAATTTGGGCCATAGAGCGCTACATTAAGTTAGATTCGTTGCACTTCCACGTGATGGATATATCTTCTTATACAACATATCTAGTGGACTCTTCGTCACCTGTTGGAAAGCGAAAAAGAGGCAGAAAACGGACAAGTAACCAAATCAATCACTTGTCAGTTGCCACTAATTGATCCAAAACTCAACCGAAGTCACTTTACAGGCTTCGCCAAGTGTAAACATGAACATATACTTGTTACGCGTGATTTCTGTAAACTTATCTATTGATGAAAGATTTTTCCATAAAACCAATGGTCGTTCAAGGGTGATTTCGGTGAAGTTAACTATCGACGAAGAGTTTTATACGACGATGATATTATCATTCTAAGTTCTTCTTAGACAGAGGTCTTGATTGCTACTTCTATGTAAGAGCTACCGCCAATTAAAGATAGCACTACATAATTAGAATACATTCTTATGTTCGACAAAAATAACAGCTAAAATACTTACAAATGAGCCAGCTCGTGTGCTATGACGAAGGCACTGGTGAGACCCTCGTCTCTGTCGATAGCGGCTGAGCGGGTCTTGGAGCAGACCCCGTCCACGGGGGCGAAGCCGGACGGACCTCCCAGCTGCGCGCGAGTCAGCCAAACCGTGGCGTCCCAGCCTGTGCTCTCTGAAAAAAGTGCTCACTGTAGGAAACATTCCGTCATACACTAAAAAGTTCTTCCTTCCGTTCGTAGTTCCACCCACGAATTCGCATATGCTTCCCACCCTAACGGCCGTATTCACAAACGTGGGCACTGTGCGTCCGCGCGTCGCATAGTAACGTTTGTGCAAATGTAGTTACTGATTAGTTGATGAGCAGGTACCTACGTGCCTGACAGAATAAATCAGATGACACATTATATCCGCAGTTTACTCGTATATTCGAAAGATCGGAGTACGATTCCGGGTCGGATCAATATAGGAAAGGAACTTTGGTAGGCTGGGAAATACTCCGAGTCATCATCTGGAAAATATGTGCTGATTGCTCAGCTGGGGTGCAATGACCCCTCTTATCACGGTACGACCGGACTGCAACCCGACCTAAATCAGCCGCTTTTGTGAAAAAAATCGCTTTTAGAAAAAATATTAGATTTTGCTATCCAAATACTAGAGATTTCCTGCGGGTAACAAAATTAACGGTGTATATTATTATAGGTATTCATGACAACATGCAATGATTTCCGCAATCACTTGCCAAAATACACTTTTAAATAATTTTATCAATACTTACATGTTGCTCTTGCAAGTCTGATGCAAAATTACGCTGTTTATTATGTTATTACCACTATTAAATACTATTTTACTACAACGCTATTTAGTTGGCAAAAGATAAAATATGAAAATGTTGTTTCTGTATAGAAAAATAAAGCATAGGTACTATTTTTTAACTACACATACTTTGATCTTCAGTCAATAATAATTTAATTGAACTAGACATTATTATAGTGACCGGAAATAAATTTATTGCAGTGACCGGAAATAAATTTATTGCAGTGACGGAGAATTTGTACGAGACACTTACGTAGTTATAGGATAGCTATATTTCTCAAAATATTAGACGTTTAAGATAACAATTCCTTATTTGTAGGTTACTATGATTTTATTACTATGTAGCGGGTAAACCAGAAAGATATATTTATGCATTCAGTAGGAAAATGGCAACCATATACCCATATAAAAAATATAGAATTAAAAAAATCGCTACGTCGTATGTTGTCGGTAATGTTTTTCATCCTACCAGTAAACGTATTCAGAATCATAATAAAGATGAATCTGTCAGCTCAACGTATATGCGTTGAAGTCCTAATAGCCTCAAAAACTTGTTAAGTTCTACATCGATTACATGTGTGAAATAGATAATTGCGATATTACGATAATTTGGTTGAATCTGGAGGTTAAAAATTGTAATGAACACATAGCGTGCCTACCTAATGTATTGCTTTAGAACAGAGGAAATTATAGATGTGTGACAGCATCTACAACTACAGAACTGCAAGTTGCAATTTAAATTATGCTGCGTGACAATGAATGGGCCACATGCGTACTAAGTGTGTTACAGTATCAATGAGATACGGCTCGCAGCGACTACGCTAGCTGCATAGACGATAACAAACGTGCGTGATTTATGTCACCAAATGCAATGTAAATGTTCACATTGTTCAACTTCATCACTATCTACTTTAAATAAGTACGTACAAACACTCACCAGACGGCAATTTCATCAAATGTCTGTAATTCCATTTGTTCACAGCTTCCAAAGACCTCTTCACATCTCCAAATTTAATAATAGGATCCTTTTCCTCGTAAAGAAACAATTTGTTGATAACCAATGTTATGTTCGCATCCAACGAGGGGTCGTTAAAGATAGCACTGACCTACAAAGTGTTACATAAAAATTGAGAGACGAAAACCAGACACTAAATGCAATGCACCAAAATAAACGTAGCACATACTGACGACGCGCCGGTCATACTTACGATGTTCATTAAAGCTAAAATGTAGTGCTTCACTCTCTCCCGACCATGAAATTTCAGCATCGTGTGATCAGCCACTATTGCCATTTCGAGCCACAGTCCGTTCACACCTGAAACATTGACTCATGTAGTCCCAAGTTGCATTGGATATCGGTACACAAACTGTTCCGGAACGCACCTGACACCGGTCTAGTGACGGGCCGCTGTTCGCGAAAGTACTCGTGGTCCGAGTAGTCGCTGTGTCTCGGGCGCACATGCGAGATAGTCTCGACATCATCCTCGAAGTCAAGTTCAAGGTCGTCGACCGTGTCGCCCGTGAGGTTGTACTGCGTCGGCCGCTCCGACCACAGCACGTCGCGGCGGCGCAGCACATGGGCCGAGCCGGGTCTGGTCGGCTGCAGCACGAACTCCTCGCTCCCCACCTGCAGCAGTCCGTACAGCTGGCCACCGCACTCCGTGACCGTCGCCGAGGACTGCTCCTCGTAGAGGACGCGGCCTCTGTAAAACTGGCACTCGTCGTAGTAAGGGGAGCGTATAGCCCGGTTTTCTTGCAGCTCGAGGTGCCAGCCGAGGAGATGGAGGTGGCGGGTGGTCGTGTTGCGTCGGAGGTGCGGCGTGAAGGCGGTGTCGAGCGGGGGCGTCCAGGCGTCGGCGGCTGTGGCGAGGAGCATCGCAGCCGCGAGCCATCGCGGCATCGTCCGCGCGCCGCCGCGGGCTTGGGCTCTCTGTGCGCGTGCGTCCGGCGCGCTGCGCTCACGCATCTACGCACATGGCGGGCGTCTCGCCGCGCGGAAGGTAAACGACTCCACCTAGTAGATTGCATGAGCTACGCATGCGTCATTAGTAAACAAAGGGCGCGCTCCCGTTTTTGTTTTATAATCTCGCCGCGTTGTTAGAAGCACATTAGTGACTTCATCGAATATTGCAATCTGTAGCCTGTTACACGTGTCGCGCCCATGTAGAACAATCATTTACAAATGAAGTGGGATCATAATAATAAAAGTGATCTTTAACAGCTGTGAGAATATCTTTGTCTAGTAGAAACAGAAACTGCTTGTATTCTAGTTCAAAAGTGTTAATGATTCATGTGGCATTCTGTAATAAGCCGCGTACGGGGAACAAAAGATCGTGTTGATAGTCTTGCAAGACAAAAGTTTCTCCGTCTCTCTAGGCATGGTTTTATTGTTACCAGCTTTTGTTAGCATGTTGGCTGTTGTGTTCTTTTCACTCTATCTTCGGTCACAGTTTAGAAATTAGTTGCACTGTTCATTATTTTAGGTAAAGATTTTCAGGTCAATCTTGTTCAAAATGTTAACCAGAAAAGGTGATGACCATTTTTTATAGTTCTGTTATTCATGCCTACGTTTAAGTGCGTACCAATGAGTAGGTATCTGCGTAAATATCTGCAATTCAGTCTTAACGCGTCGCGGTTATGTATTTCTAAATTAATATGATATTTTATACAATTACTTGTTTAAAGGCGTGGACCGCATACAATATAATCTCGCGGTGCCCTTAAGGGATGTCATGTGTACGATGTAGGTACTTTATCCATATTTTTCATTAGACAACTGATAAACTTACTTAGATACTTTTTGCACACAAATGTTTATACTGTGAGGGAAACCTTAAGTTCACTACCAAATGAGCCACCGAGCCAGTCCATGTATGACCTCGTGACAAGCACGGCACTTAATAATAACAGTCAGGAGGCAATGTCTCAAAGAATACATTGCCCTAAAAGGATTCTATAATTAGCTCAGTTTGTTTCTTAGTGCAATATTGTTGAGTCAGCATGGGCGTGAAATTGCTAGTTGAGACCAATTTGCCATTCACTGCTCACCCCATGTGACATATCATATTTCTTGGACATACGATCCACGATTGAGGACATAATTGGAGCAAATTAACTTTCCAAGTGCTAGATTAAATCGGAAAATAATACTCATAAGGATCTACTTATAATAAGGAAAATAGGATTTTCGGGTTGGAGGTAGGTTCTTGCTGGTAGCAATCTCTGAGTTAAAAGAATGAATGTTTATTAACCTTCAGATAGAGGGAATGCTTTATTGATTAAATTGATCTTTATAACTTTCGCGTTGCATCATTACCCGACTGCCGAAGAAAGGAGGGTAATGTTTTTTAAGTACTAATAAGACATGAAAAACCAAGTCTCCAACATTTTATGTCCTAAATGTATCATACAAAACTTAACCTCCATAATTAAATATACATAAAAAAATTATATTTATTAAATAATATTATTATTCGAACTTGTAATATGTTTAGTTGAATTTGGGATTACCCCTAAATTGATGATTATATAGGTACTTTATATCAATAATTTGTTTAATGCTTAGGTACAAATGACAACCTTGCCATTCCTGACTCCAGAAAAAAATCCACCTATAACTAATCCTTCTTTTTGAGGAAGGAAGAGGGATCATAAAACAAACATTTGTTTTATTTATATTGGTCCATTGACGACTTGGCACATGTGGAAACAGTAAGACATTACTGGATCATTCTCGCGAAATGGCTTTCAGCAGAGTTCATGATACTAAGACGAATAAAGGAATAACAGTTTATGAGGTATGCTTGCGTACGGTAGAGGTTCAACATATGGTATGCGAGGTCAAGAGCAAGTTCAATGAAACCGATTTACGAGTGTAAAAGGTTTTTGTAATTTTAAATAGATTAGAATGGAATAGAATAAATATTTATTTATAGTCTTGAAACTATGAATCTTATCACTATAGGCGCTTTCATCTAGATAACCTAATAATATCAAAAAGACATAGTGCGAGATGGTGCCATTGAGTTTAGCTGAAGTTAGTTGAATTTTTGGTTAAATTAATATTTTTCTATTATATTATCTTGATTTTACTTTAACTTAATAGTTTAAAGAAACAATTAGGGAGTATAATAAAGGTTGAGCGAATAATAAATAAATCAGGATAATTACAATAAAGTGCACAATTAACCAATATATCCATATTGGGTACTTATTCAAATTCTAGTAATATATTATGGTAACATTTTTATATGCCATGATAAGCGGTTACCGTAGCCCAGGAACGCCTGCAACACACATGCATGGGGCTTTATTCTACCATCCATTGTAATTAACAAATTATTAAATATAAACTATATATGTTATGGACCAAGTGATAAATGTAGCATTATATATAATGCCCGGGCATTCTGATAAATGGCCAATATGAAAGGGCAATTTGATAATCATTATTAAAATAATCAAATTGATCGGGCATTATTAATATTGTTTATCACCCTTTGGGCAGAGTAATAAAAACATATTTTATAACTATTTCGCAGTCTTCTGGTCCTCTGTAAGGCTTGCGTGGGGGCACAAGCCCATCTACTCCTGAGATAATATAATATGTGTATGTGATACACAGGCCAGACATTACTTCTGACTGCTCCAAGATGACGCACTTAGTAGTAATACCTACTCGACAAATGCAGCAATATTGCATAATGATGGGAACTAAATTATAGGGTTATTTAATTGACAGAGGTCCTGTGTACAGGATAACTGGGCTATTGGTGGGAGATAACGGACGTTTGCCATTTCATTTTTATAAGGGTTCCGTACCTAAAGGGTGTAAAATGGAACCCTATTACTAAGTTTCCAAATTATGTATACCTGTTCGCTTTAAGAACATAATAATGTTCCAACACAATGTTGTTTATTTTTTTTAAAAGTCATTTTGTTATTCGGTTTTTAGTTGGGTTAATGTGTTGTGAACTTGAATAAAGGCTAGTTAATGTCCTTAAGAGTTTTACTTAGGAAAGAAACATTTTGCTTTAAGTCAAGTGAAGACTTTGCGATATAGAATCAAGCAAATGACTTATCAAATCAGCTGCCCTATTAGCCCTGAATAAGTACATACTATTACCTAGTTCCCATCGACCAATAGCAGTGCTGTCCCCTAACTCCTAACCGTTAAGGAGTTCTGTGGCTTTATCATCAGCACCAGATGTTGACGCCCGGAAGCATTTGCCTGAGTAGGATAGGATTACGTAACAAAATCATCATATGAGCATACAACTTTCGGTTGTTGCTCTCAATTTCTCCAGGATCCCATCATCATTGAGCTCCTGACTTGGTGATAATGGGACCACCTCGGAAGTGTCATCTGTTGAACAATTAAAAAATTTTTGGCACCCATCTATAATTGACGGAAATATCGGTGAACATACATAAAAAAATATACATACAGACGAATTGAGAATCTCCTCCTTTTTCGAAGTCGGTTAAAAAAAAATTAACGTATGCATCGATCTCCGAATAAGTAAGTGATTAGTTACGCGTGTGTCCCTCCCCTTTGCTTTATTATCAAATTGCCTAATTGCCAAGTAGCAATACAATAATGACCGGCCAATGTGATAAATAATGAAGTTTAGATAGTAATTATCACTTTGCCCAGTAGAACTTGACATTATTCATAATGCCCTAGCATTATAAATAATGCCCGCATTAATCACTTGGTCCATAACATATACACGAATGCGTTGAAGTATGAAAACAAATTCCGAAGTGCGGAACCAATGAGAACATCATTCATAACCGATGAGTTTTTGGTAAAGTTAAACGTAAATTACCGATTTGTCTGATATAATTACCAAGAATATATAGGACCCCTAAGCGCAAAGTTTCGTAGGTGGAACACAGTTGTATATTACACAAGACCTATGAATAATATTAAGGCATATAATATTATACTTGCTTACTAAAGTATCAAGCTTTCCTCTTAAGAGATGAAGCCTTTTTTTAACATAGTTTTATATACATAATGTGCTGTGTATTTTTATATAGATATTGATCAGATCAGATAGGTATCTGGTAGGGAGGAATAGGTGGAAAGTATTTTAGGGTGAGAAATAACGGACATTTCTCACCCTAAAACACTTTCCACAAAAATGCAACTCCATTGTCATCAATAGGTATCATAGGTATATGATAATGTACGAGTACATCATAACAGCTCACTATGTCCTCGCCGAGAGGCTCGAGTCTATCCCAAACTACAGTGATAAGGTCTTAGTGGAACAGGTACCTACTATTAACGAAAATATTGCTTCTTCCATTTACCAAAAGTGGTCCCCAAAGCCAACATTCCTTGTACCCTAAAGTTCAAGTCCATTATTGATCACAAAATTAAGTGCTTTCTTATTTATAGCGCATTACATCACAGGTCCGTTACATCACACAATGCATTGGAGTGTGCAACGAACCGTAATTTATTGGTGACGTGGTCACAGTCGGCCGGGCATCGAACTGGGTGCGCACAATCTGCGCCATCCTGAATGGGAGATAACCGTACATATACTAACTTATATGTTGCTCTATTGTGTATCAAACTATTTGTTTGTTGAGTATTTTTACACGTATTAATATGTACACTTACACACATTTCTGAGATACAGGCATCTGCCTGGTGCTAAATTGCTGATGACATCTATGTTGCCTTCTTCAGACTCCAGTCTTCCACAATATTTTATTATGTTTGTGTAAATTATATTTTAGTTTAATTCTGGAATGTAGAGTGGAGAGAAAATCAACAATTTATTACTATGGTGTAATAATGGACTGCCACGTTGGTGTACCTAATGGTTGCAGGTGCCATCTAGCAACCGAGAGGTTGCGGGTACGGATCCCGGGTCGGGCCAAAAATTTGTACTGTTTTTTTCTGTTAAGAAATAACTCAGTTGTAGCCCTGGAGTAAGAAAATTATTGTGATGCACCCCCGTGCAAAGGAAAGCACGTGAATCCTTTGGTCTTACGCCTGATCTCTCTCCGATCGTGTTGAAATATCGTCCTATCAGATCAAGGGAAAGACCAGCAAACGGCTTGTGGTATTTATTTTCATCGCAAATTCACTCTGCAGCGTCACCGGAGCGAGGAGCCCTGCGATCACCAACCCGTCTGCCCAGCGTGGATACAGGGCCCCTACCACCAAAATCAAAAACGACCGTTCGTTGAACGAATCGCGTATTTTTTCAAAATAAATCCCTCCCGTTTGTCCCTCCCATATTCGAATACATGAATTAAATTAATGAAAATCGGCTTTGATGAATTTTAATTCGTATATTCGAACATGGGAGGGACAAATTCGAGGGATTCATGTTTTCGATTTTGGTGGTAGGCGCACAGCCTCCATACGTTTGAGCGAAGCTGAGAACAAGTGGAGTGGCCTATGTAGCAGTGAACAGCGATAGGCTGATGATGACTTTGAGATGGGGTCAACGTATCATGTTGTTTAATATTTATTTAGCTAGCTTATTTACTGCAGTCCGTATAGTGCACCCTAGTTAGTTAGAACGGGGCGATTTCCGCAACTTGACGACTGAGCGTCCATTTTGCGTGGGGGTGGCCGAATTTAGTTACATCCTACTATGGTGTTCATTCCCTCTATCCCTGTGCATCCAGAAAACCCAGCAGGCTATTTTAGCCTATCGAAGGTGCCCTGGAGTGTACCGGTCTGGCCAAGATGTTTCAGCCGGTATGCTGCCACTTCGGAGCATTCCAGCAGAATGTGGGCGACTGTTTTCTCATCTTTTAAGCAAGATCTGCGGGGTAGGCTGTCTGTGATAGCCCGTGGCCCATCATAGCCGCCACGATCTGCCTTAGTTGGACTCTACTTAGCTTAAGTAACCGCTTAGTGCACCCAATCTCGTGTAAGCTATTGGAGTGTACAATGTACGTACAGTTAGCGCCATAACAATGGTACTGAAAAAAGAATAGTAGTACTACGAGTACAATGAATCCACAATTTACAAGCTCGACTCGCAGCCTTCCGGCGTATCCGCGCAAAATCTATGCCATCCGGTTGTATTCAATTTATATCAATGGGTGATAACTAACCAATTGGAGCTATTGTGAAACTGATAGTGGGGAACATTAATACTTATGAAAGGGCTTCTACAAAATTGAGGACTTATCGAACGCCAACATCGTTTGGACGGCTGCTTCCAAGTGTACCTACACTTTTTGCGTTGTATAGCTCCTGAATCTTCATCAACATTATCAGCCTATTACAGTCCACAGCTGGACACAGGCCTCTCCAGTTGTTCGCCACTTAGGAAAAACATCTGGATCAAATCATCAAACATCATCACGCTGGGTATGCGAGTTGTCGCAGGGCGTAGCTTCTCGCTCCGGTGACGCTGCTGCTCGTCATCGGTCTATGGTATTTAGCTAAGTCTTCAATTGTGATAGTTATATCACCACCAGTCGGTTGCCAGCGCCTCGTTTGTTATTCGGCAGGATGCACCGCGGGCAAGTGAGGTTGGCTTGGAGGGAAGAGAGGCCGCTCCCTTATATACCCAGAATCACTTTGTATCATATAATTTTAATTAACTACTAACGATATTAAAAAAAATTAAATGTAAGAAAACATGGCATTAAACCTATCCAGTTTCTTGTAGGTTATTCTCTATAGAAGCCACTTTTCGAATCCGGCTGTAAAGTCATTTTTACTTATCCCTGACGATGTGTTTGTCATTGCTCTATATGGATGCGCAGATATTTTCATTTTGCATCTCTTGATAAAATGTGATCATAATGTATATGAAAACGTTTTAAACACAAACTTATTTAGCATGTAAATACCTGGATGTATATTAAATCAGATACACGTAACTATGCTTTGAAATATACGTTTCCGTTTTTCAATTTTCCATAAATAGGTACGTGCAGCCGTATGTTGTACGAAAATCACGACAAAATAACGCCAATATTTAATCTGCTACCGAGCAAAATGACGGTCACAGAGATAGTTTTCACCCAACAAACACAAAGTTTTACATGAAACAACGGTAGCAAAAGTGGGACAGAATTTAATTACACCAGGAGTGGTCCGCAGATAACATTATCTAGTTTTATGTCGCCAAGTTTATGGCTTTGTAACCATATCGCTTTGTTTCTGATGTAGGTAATAGTAGTTAGATAAGCTATTTACACGAGTGTACTTGAGCTGTATTGTTTTAACAGAATTGAAAGTTCAATTAAAGCTATCAGGCTCAGCGTCGTTCAAAGATTTTTTATTATTTTATAGGACAACGAAAATAGCCAAGGCACGTCATCATCAGCGATATATGCCATATATAAAACTCAAAGGTGACTGACTGACATAGTGATCTATCAACGCACAGCCCAAACCACTGGACCGATCGGGCTGAAATTTGGTATGCAGGTAGATGTTATGACGTAGACATCCGCTAAGAAAGGATTTTGACCAATTCTACCTCCAACGGGATGAAACTCTATTCCACGCGGACGAAGTCGCGGGCACTGCTAGTATGCCATATAATTAGCTAAATACAATCACTAATAATCACTACATTCGAGTACATAGTATAGAATAAAGTTGATTTTGTTTTCTGTCTGTCCCAATCTTTAAAATTACGTACTGGATTTTGATGCGGTTTTTTTTTAATAGATAGGGGGATTAAATAGGAAGGTTTATGTGTATACCTAATATACGCATACAGTATTGCAACCGTGCGAAGCCAGGGCCGGGCGCTAGTATCAAATATAAATAGAGAAACATGAAGGTTTCTAATTACTCATGCAAATAAAATAATGTATCACTTTTTATTTTTTCAAATCAATTTAATTTCAATAACATAAAGAAAGTGCTAGTGCGGCGGTGGATAACTAACTAACTAAGATCTCAATTTTTTTGTGATATCGCGTTTCGGTTATTAATTAGCAAAATCCGAGGTCAAAATGTCCAAAGCCCTTTTGTTGCGGCTATAACGACTGTCCAAATAATCTTGAACTTGCTCCTTCACTTCGTTTCCAACACTGTCCTTGTGCATATAGCGAGAGAGAGGGTCATCTTCATTTACGAAGCCTCGGTTGCCCTCATCGTAATACAGCGTCAGAATCACGCCTTCATCTTTCGGATCTCCAAAACCGTTGAATATGTACTCTCGTAGGTTCTTCGATAAATACTTTCCCACGTCCTTGTAACGGTAGTAGCCAGTTTGCCTGAACTGAGACATGTCCAAACCTGGTATGGCTTGCAACTCGTTATACAAGTTCTGCACTTCAGCAACCTTTATAGATATATCTTTCAAAGGTGCGCCCGAGCTCTGGAAATGCTGAAATACAATAACAAAATGTAAATTAACCGAATGGAGCATACTAATTTTTATGGCTATTAAAATCTTTGGGTTGTTTTTTATGGTTTTCCATTAGTAACAGTTCACAATTTTTATGAACAACCAAAGTTGTTCTAAATATAAGCTTATAATGTCGTTTTTATATTACCCATACACTTGAGAATTGGAAATTGCTCCACCGAAAAGAAAAACGCACTTAGATTCAAAATGAACGTTTTGTACACCTACGTATTGTTGATCAATAACATTATACTTATTTGTTTACTGTGCCAGGTTTTATATCCATCGTTTGATAAATCTCGTCCCTACTAATGTATGTCAAATACAAACAAATAAAATATGACGAGTCGTCACATTTCACACAATCGAGCTAAAATTCGGTTTGGACCAGGAGTCTAATAAACAAAGTAACTAGTACGGTAACATTGTTTAGTTAGGCTGTCTGCAATCGGTATTACAAACGTGGATTTCTTTGAATTACTTCGAAAAATTAAAGCTAACTACCTACTTATTCCTAGATTAAATGAAGAGCTTTGTAAGCTGATTATGGGGATTAGGTTATATGATGATAAAATCCTTTATAACAGACTATTTAATTGGCAAATAAGACCTACTGATTTGCCAATATATAGATAAGTATATCTATCCTATCTTACCGACACGTGTCGCACGACATCTGTATTTGCAAAATATAACACATAAATAACTCAAATCAAGACTCATCACAACGGCATCACCGTCTAAGATAATCGAAATCTTATTGATTTTCAAGAGCAGATTAATGAGAGCCTCTCATTGAGAGGATAGGCAGAACAATGTATAAGGCTAAGTTCATATGGCCGCGCGGCACCGCGCGCCGCCGCGCGGTGTGAGAGTTCACATGACAGGGTATATACGAGCGCCAGTCTGGCATTAACATTGATATACAATGGACGTGGAGGAGGCAATTTGCTTGTGGATTACCCAAATGTTTCGTTTTTTTTTCGGAATCATCATTTTTGCAAAAAATTAAAACTAGTTCTTCCCAAGACCTTCTTTTATATTTTAATATTTTATTTGAATAATCCTTAGAGTTAAGATTCCAAATCGCATCTCTTTTTTCGATTTCGTCGATAAGCAAATCGATAGGCACAATGTCATCTTCGGTACTCATTGCATCGATCTATGTGTCTTTCCGTCTCAAGGCGCGCGGATCAACTGAACAGGTCGATACAGGTTTGAAATACTTGTGCCGCGCGGCAGCGCGCGGTTCTAGATCTTGCGCGCGGGTCAGAGCGCGCCGCGCGTTGGCGTGCGGTACCGCGCGGTAATGTAGACGATAATTATCGTTTATATTGATCTTGTGCCGCGCGGTTCGTAGTTCCGCGCGGTACCGCGCGGCCATATGAACTTAGCCTAAATAACAAAAACCAATATTGAATCGATTACAATACATTATTGACAAAGTAAAAAGTGCCTACACATTATATGTATCAATGAATTTTTATCTCAGAGTGCGAGAGTTAAGAAAAGTGCCTGTTTGCAATAATTTTATGACGAAAGAGCAATAACATTTCCAGAAATAAAGACAATGGTACTTGAATGTTCAGTGCATTTACTGAATAAACAGAAGCATATTGAATGTTGTTCAGTGTTTTATGATTATGACGTATGTAAGGAACATCATTTTTTGTCCCGAAATAGGTGTCCCAGGTTATCCTAATAATCACTATTGTAAATATTTAAAATACAATATAATTTAGGTATGTAAAAGTATTTGTTACTGGGACCAATATTTCATTTTAATTTAAGAAAAAGATTACAATCCTTCCTTGTTTTACCTTCTGTCAAACTGTTGTTGTCGACTGTATAATAATAATATAGAGAGTGCATTTTCCCTTAACACGTTGAGCGCCATGACGGTCACCGGTGACCGACAAACAATAGTTTTTCTATTGTGTCTAGTTTCCCGGCAGTCAAAGACTTAAAGTGCTCCCTCACTGCGAACATTCAGGTAAAATAAAATAAAATAAAATAATTTATTTCTGCAAATAGATTTACAAGTAAATTCTTTTCCACGTCAAACAGGTGTAATGTATCGTTACAGCTTTGAGCATTTCATCAGTGAAGGAGCAGAACCGATCGTTACAATGTGCACTTTGTGATTATACAAAATGTCTGTAAGTACATCAGAAGTTAACAGTACGTAAGTAGACGTTAGTAGATAAAGACAATAAAAATTACCTGGATATTGGCTAGTGAAATCACAAGCCCTAGCACGTTCATCTTGTTCGACAAGCCTCTTAAATCTCCAATACTAAAATCGCTGAGAAATTCAGTGCGTATCCCCACGGACTCGATAGCAGACTCTGGCGTCCAAACATCTTCCATCTATTTATAATTAACATTCGAACATGACCACGATGACTAATTAAATTAGCGAACGACATATCGTTTTGTGGCAATGGTAATAAGCTTGGACAAAATCAAGGATTTGCATAACAAAATACGCTGTAAGATTCAAGTGTCCATCTAGCAAATGACAGTTGTGTTTACGTTGCGATCGATGTTTGCTGAAACCGCGAAGCGTGCCTGATTTGTGCACGAGTGATATGGCGGTGACGGCACTAGTCCTGTCTAGTTCGCAGAAGGACAGTTAGAGCACTGTAGGAGGCCTTTACGAGCTGAAACAAAAATACCATTGAAGTGACTTTTGCTACACAGTTTGAAGGCTTAACTTTAGGTGTCAAAGGAAAACGACGCCAGAGATCAGCTAATTTGTTTGTAGGTACCCCTTTGAACAGAGTGCAATGAATATCTATTTATTTATATCATAGGCTAACTATAGACTTCCATATTCATCAATATTTAACATTCTCATTTCTGTATGATATACCAAATAAACTTTCATTATGATATCAATTCAATTTGTTGCTAAGGGGGAGAGAGGAACATGTTTCTGGAGAAACTTAGGGCCGATTTATCAAAGGTTGTTTGATTTCCTGAATCTTTTTACTAAAATCTAAATGACCCTTATGTTGCACGAACAGCTAATTAACGTGTTGAGTATCTGATAAACGCCCTCTTTTTGTGCTTCTTCGAAGTCGGTTAAAAAGGCAAGCTCTTTTTCAAGATCTTGCCTTTTTAACCGACTTCGAAGAATTCTTATCTTACCCAACACTATAGATACTCTGCCAAGTAGTAAAATTTATATTTGAAGACTTCTTACCGAAGAATAAGACATAAGTGAGAGGTTGTACATCCCTCCAGCAGTCATGACCACAGGCTTGGTGGCCCGTGCGATGACGAGCAGAAGACATGACTTCACTCCAGGTATCACGGTTAAACCACACTCCCAGTTGGAACAGTATGCGGCTTCGCCTACCTTTTCACTCTGTGAAAAAGTTAAACCTGTAAAATATTCTGGGCAAAAAACCATCTTGCTGAAACTTTGATAATTATTTCTCGGATTCAAGGTTCAAATTACACAAACATTTTCTAAATTATTTTAAGAACATGACCATGAAACTCTTGACTGAATTTCGACCACAACAGCTAAATTTCAAGGAAATTCATCATCAACCTCTCGAAGTCCTCTGCTAGGTTTCTCGCATCCAGCACTTGCCAGCCATATTGGTAAATCATCTCTTTTTTTCTAGGCTGAAATGGCCAACTTCCACTTCAGGATACTAATCCGGTGCTATGTCGATGACCTTGGTTCTCTGTCGGATCAGCTAATCATTAGGTACATTCTATCCCTTCTTTATTATCATACACGAAGGAGATCTGGTGCAAGACCATCGTCCAGAGAAAACTAGCAACCATTGTTGACCCGGGATACAAAGCTGTCACTTAGCGTTTTTAAATGGTATTTGATAGATTAGATCAACGCAAAACTCCATTATTCAGGCCTTTAGTGCATTATCGGGTCACATAACAATAAGTATTGCCTACATGGCACAGCCTCTGTAATCTCACTAAGCCGAAGGTATTTCTAGGTACCGCCTAGGTATAGCCTAACCAAAGGTTGGTATCCAATTATCGAGTAATTATCTCGGAGTCAAACGACAATATGGTATGGCTTTGTGTGTCAACGTGACACATATGACGTCACTTAGCATCAAAGGCGGCCATGCCATGTGGCAGTTAGGATTTTTCTTACTCATGATGTCATGACCTACGAGACAAAGGTTCCCTATATTCTTGCATAAAATGCCCTCAAATTGATAATGTAAATTGTACTTAATTTATTATACATAAAATATTTCAGCATAAGATATATTTAATGTACCTAGGTAGTTTGGCGGATTATGCTAAATTAAGATCATGCTAACTATTATGTTATACATAATAAGTAAAAGTAGATACAATTTACATTATGCAAATAATATAATAAGCCTAATAATTTTGTACAAAATAAAAGGGAACCCGAAACAAAATAATTTAAAAATTAAATTATGTCCTTTTTGGCCTCGTATATACTCGTACTAAGATCGACGTCGTATATTCTTCTGCGGTCAAATATTACTCACATTACGTATCAAGTTAAAAAAGTTAATTGAAATGAAAATATATTTTACTTACATTTAAATGAAAATTGTAATAAATTCGGATTCTGTTAAAGCTGTTTTTTAATTCCGAGAAGAAAACTGGCTTTCGTGGCATTCGTTAATTAACGAATTTACATCGAAACGAAATCAATATACTTATTTATTTAAACTTTAATGTTCCTATATAAAAACAGTATAATTGGTATGCCGGCCGACTTTTCTATAGCATCATAGTTGCCGCCTGTTCTGTCTAGAGTACCTAACATTGACTCGAAAAGAAGAAAAACAAGAAAGAAAAATAATGAACACAAAATCAATAACTATTAAATTTAATACTTATTATAATAGGAAATTCTATATCGGTTCGTAAATTTCAAGAGAACTTACCTAACTATCAGACTGAAGTTTAAGCAATTAACGCCATCACAAATTAGTGGACACGAACGTGAGTTTGGCACGACACGACAATTAAGAGAAGGGTAGCTTTAATGTTAATTGTTTAACAATGTACCTATGTCTTTTGAGAAAAAATGGTTTAACATTAATTTAATGATCACTATTAGCTATAGAATTTTAATGTTTTGATTTATTTACTTAGATCTGTTCATAAATTGCTGCCACTGGATTCAATTTTTTTATTTTCATTGTTTAAAATTGTGAGGCTCACTGAAATAGTCCCATAAATGAAGAAGGGTGAAACACAGATCTACTCTTTTATTTTATTTATTTAAGGACAGCCAACAAAACAATCACTTAATAACATGGTTTTAGCAACAGCGCTATATTATAGTTCATTCGCGTTAAGAAAATAGTGACTCATCACATAGGCTAGTGGCCGGCAGTCGGTGATGAGTCACTATTTTCTTAAAGCGAATGAACTATAGTGCTAAAGTGACGTCTTAATAAGAGGCTTCCACGACATGCATAAATTATTAAAATGTACACTATTTATGTTTACACTAACTAAATTCACCTATGTCACGATCCGAGATAATATTGTAAAACAGACGATACCGACCTGAACTGTGATCTCCTCACACCAGCGGCATATAATGTAGAACTCAAACAGATTGTATCCCAAAAAGAGCAGGCTCATCAAAAATTTGGTAACATTTCCTACTCCGGTCTGAAAAAAGAAAACAAAAGTAAAATCAAAGGAACATTTGCCATAATGACTTTACCCTAGCGAGCGCGCTTCAAAAGCCAAGTTGTCTTTCTACTAATACACAAATAAAAAAAATTGGAATCAGATTTAATACTGAGTTTGCTGTATGAGCAGAAGCTCTAATTTTAGATTGTTTTCTTTTCTTTATTTATTCATTCGTGGGAAATATCTCTATTGTTTCTCTGTAATATTTGTGTATTCAGAACGAATTAGTGATGCATATTGATAGATTTTACTCTTTACCTACTGGAACTAATTCTGATAAGGTTACAGAAATATAGGTCATCATCATCATCAGCCTATCGCAGTCCGCTATTGGTGGTGGACATAGACCTCACCAGTTGTTCTCACTTTGGACAAACATTTGTCAGGCTTTTCCCATAACTTTCGCCAAATTTCTGGGCAGGCGTATTGGCTATCGCAGGGCATAACTTATCGCTCCGGTGATATTTAGCCTTCAATCGTGATGATTATACCACCCCCAGTCGGTTGCCAAAGCCTCGTTTGTTATTCGGCAGGATGTACTACACTACAGGTGAGGGTGATTTGGAGCAAAAAGATGATGGGTCGCACCCTTACATCCCAGCGAAAAGGAATATAGGTAATGGTTATACATTTAAAATAATTATACAAGCAAAGGTGCTTCCAGTCATAATTAAGTACCATCATCATCATCAGCCCACATCAGTCCACTGCTGGATATAAGCCTCTCCCAATGTTCGCCACTTCGATCGGTCACGGGCCTCATGTACACTGTCTGGCGCATTTATTGATCATACCCGCATAATGCTGTACCTACAGTCAAAGTTTATCTTCAGTGCAAGTTATTTTGTAACGAGCTGATAATAATGATTGACGACATTATACCGGTATTTATCCATGACAATAATAAAATATGATATAATAATCTCTCGTATAGTTAAGTAAACTTACCTGCGTACTTAAAGAGACAATTCGACATAGTGTTGCCGCAAGTAGTCAAGTATCGACAGTTATCGATATTTCATGTTATATCAATAGTATCGATACTATTGGCAGTGTCAATAACTCGGAACCAAGCAATACTGTCGATCGTCTAACACAATCTATAACATCAATAGCTTATTCTCCGCAAGCAACAAAGGGATGGGAAATGGGATGTAATGGAGCAACCCATCATCTTTTCGCTCCAAGACAACCTCACTTGCCTGTGGGCAACCGACAGCAAAGGCCGATGACTGGCAGCAGCAGCGTCACCGGAGCGAAAAGCAACGCCCTGCGATCGCCAACCTGCCTGCCTAGCGTGGTGATTATGGGTATATCCTCCAGATGGCGAGCAACTCGAGAGGCCCATGTCCAGCAGTGGACTGCAGTAGGCTAATGATGATGATGACCAAAAATACTATCGATTGTATTGCTTTCATGCGATAGTAGGTACCTACTGTTTGGTTCTGAATTATCAAACCTATTAATAGTCCTATCAATAGGGTCGTCTTATTCAGATGAAAACTATCGATTGTTAAGTTCAGCAGCACTAATTGAATAAAACGCGTCATATCGACAAGTACAGTTGGAAAATTAAATTCCATTTAAGGCCGACTATTCGTTAGTCGCCATTACGAACCGTAGGACTTAATTTGTAATTTCCATAAGCTGTAGAGTGCTTGATACGTTGTGTTCGTATAATGAACTGGGAGCGAAGGGATCGGATTAAACTAAAGGTTTAACTTTGAAATTGAAAGTTTAAAAACATGTGATCCCTACTTGCTTATGTAATGCAAAGGAATGAGAGAAGGGGGAGAGGGATTGTGGTGTGGGGTTGTTTTAGTATTAAAATGTACCTATAAATAGTTTAAAATCGTAACTTAAGTTTACCAAAATATTAGCCCATTTTACTTAACTCGTTTTACTTCCCAAACTATTATTTATTTGTTTTTTTTCAATACGAGTATGAGGAAACTTCACGGAGACTTCTCAATTCTGATTGCCAATAAATAAGTAGGTAGGTTTATGCACAACATGACTAAATTCAAAAATCCTTTTTGTTTTAAAATAATCGCTTTGTCGTACAAGTCCCCAGGACTCGCACGGTGCGTTTTGTCTCTACTTTCTTGGTGCGAACGGCCAAACAATGGAACCCATTGGCCGACTCTTAGTTCCTCAAGACATATAAATCTTCTGGTGTTCAAGGCGAGAGGGAATGGGTATGTTCTGGTTAAGCGCGCTCTATCATAACCTTCAATATCACTTAACATCTGGTAAATTGTGGCCAAGCGCCAACCCATAATAAATTAAAAATAAACAAAATAACAATAAAGTGCATGACTGTACTTAACCAAGGACTTACCGTAGCGGTTTGATAACCAAGAAAGCAAATAAGGATGCCGCTGGCCGCCAACTGGCCTAGCATTGGGCCGCTTAGCGCGTCTCTTAGCTCCATGACGTGGCTGCAAAACAATGACGTCATCGTACATACAATTAGGTATTACATACATAGTAATACAGTACGAGTAGAAGCTGCGAGTACCTACCCGCCTCACGGGACTAGACGCGTATCGCCAAATACGTGAGAAGCAGCCCAAACCTTCATGTAAATTGCCTGTTGCCGTAAAGAAATTAATTAGCCCGTCTTTTAGATTGTTCAGAAATAAAAGACACGTATGTTTTCATTTGTAAATTAGATCAAAAATTACAAAGATAAATAGCCCGTTAAAATTACGCGTGACGTCAAAGAGTGGGAGTGTTTTCGCCACTGAGCGACCGCGACGTCAAAGACCCCTCCTATATTTTGATGCCTTGTATCTTTGTTATTTTTTGTTTAAATGAAAAAAGGAAAAATACGTGTCCAATATATTTTTATAATCTAAATTACGGACTAAATATAATGTAATTATTTTGACGCTGGAAATATCCCTATTGCACTTACAATAGTGTAGCCAGATCGGATTCGCGAACCACATACGACTCGTAGTAAGGTAGGTACACGGCCTGGAACACTATATCGTATACTAGCTGCAACCTGTGGCTTTTTCCGCATGAATAGCGGTGACAAATGTATACGTATGAAATATAGCCTGCGTGTCTGATGTACCTACCTATCATAGCTTATAAGCTTACTTTACTAAAAATTTTAATAAAAAATCCGTTCAGTACTTTTCGCATGCTTTTAAGAGAGGTAGGGCATAGCGAATCTTCGCTCGAATTGAGCCGCCCGTCCGGGGAAGGACCCTACAGAATACCGCAGTCAAATGACCTCTGAGTCGTATTTCTGCCGGTGTAGGGATTCCGGAGCTCGTGGGGGGTTGGGGTTGGGCCGGCATGGCGGTGGCAACTGACAGGTAACTGACCAGTTACTTGCCCGTTGTGACAGCGACTTGGGCTTCTCTTTCGCTTTCCATCAGGCGTAGGGAAGCCATTATGTCGAGCCGCTATAAAAAAAAATAAAAAAAAAATTGTAACAAACATCTATACAGCCAAACAAACTTTCACATTTATAGGAAATATTGAGACTCTTATATAGCAAGTATTTAGATGGCTACCTAAGTGCCTTAAGTTAGTAAACATTTGACGCTACTATGCTATACTACATTAATAGAAAAAACTAAGTTAAATTACCACACCTAAGAATAGATCGATGTTGGTTGACCATATCACGGAGTCTGTTTTTATACACTCTTTGGAACACCTCATTTCTTATTAGTGAATTAATATCAGCATCTGTCCACAAATATAAACAAAAAATAATAAACTAAATGCAATCATGTAATGGTTTGCTTTACTCGTATTTTCACATAGAACGCACGCAACACCATATTCTTGAGTCAAACTTCAGAGTAAAGCATGACCCTTATAGAGTAGGTATAACCATTGTAGAATGTCCGGATTCAAATCTTGGGACCGGTCAAAAATTGTTATTGGGTAAGGAAGTTAGGGGTGATATACCCCAATGCATCGGAAAGCACTTTAAACCGCTTATAATGCGCCTGATCTCTCTCCAGTCATGTGGATCTGTCGGCGCAGGATCTACAACTGAACTCTTATGTCAAACGGGCCTGAAGGTCACCTGATGAAAAGTGATTACTTCATCCGAAAGACACTGGAACTCTTAGGGAGTCACAAGTACGTTGCCGGCCTTGAAATATGTACGTACAATGGATCGCCCTATGGCGTGATGATGTGGAAGGAATCTTAAATCGGTATGACATACTGAACTTCATAATTTGATTCCTCCAGCCCCTTTTCATCATCGTACGAGTAGCAGATATGGTAAGAAGTACCGTTTTGCGGTGCAGATCCCTAGGTCTAGTACGGTGCGTTTCGCCTCTACTTTCTTAGTACGAACGGTTAGGTTATGTAACTCCTTGCTGGACTTTCTGTTCTCCGGGACATACAATCTTCAGGTGTTGAAGGCGAGTGTGATTTCTAGGTATTTTCTAGGTAACCGCGCTCCATCTTAGGCTTCAATATCACTTAACATCGGGCGAAATGTAGCCAAGCGCTAATCCATAATGAATTCAAAAAAAAGAGGACGGTGATACCTACTTCCTACCTTAACCTTAAACCGTTACCTTTTTTTTCAAACCTTTACCTTTTCTTTGTACACATACCTTTGAATTCCTTTGTACAGTCTTCCACGATGTTCTCAAAGCAATCGCTCAGTACGGTGAACTGACAGACCAGATGAAGCAGATGGGCCTGCATCAGAAGATCATTTCCCATCACAAAGTGGGACATGTAAGCGAAGGTGGTGATTGCGAAGAAGTAGGCCAACACGTAGTTTTTGGGGCTGCTGTGGTCGAAAGGTAACCGGATAGCTATGAACAGGTTGTACTCCAACTCATCCAGTAGTGGATAAACGAACCTGAAATTGAAAAGTTTTGGTGCCATCTTAACTAATATTATAAAGCTGAAGAGTTTGTTTGTTTGTTTTTTTGAACGCGCTAATCTCAGGAACTACTGGTCCGAATTGAAAAATTCTTTTTGTGTTGAATAGACCATTTATCGAGGAAGGCTTTAGGCTATATAACATCACGCTGCAACTATTAGGAGCGAAGAAATAATGGAAAATGTAAAAAAAACGGGAAAAAAATAACTATTCCACGCGGACGAAGTCGCGAGCACAGCTATCTATGATATGATGATGACTCAGATCATCAGATCTAGGGAAGAGAGAGGGCAGAGAGGTAGGGCATAGCGAATCTTCGCTCGAATTGAGTTCCCCGTCCGGGGAAGGACCTCCACTCTATAGAATACCGCAGCCAAATGACCTCCGGGTCGTGTTTCTACCGGTGAGTAGGGTTTCCGTTGTTCGTGTGTATGGGGTAGGGACTTTGAAAACTCTTTTTAGTTAAGTTTGTGAAGTCTGTTTTCTGTGTTTGTGTTCTGTGCAATGAATAATATTATATCTGAGGTAATAAGCTAACATACAATAATAATCATCGTGAACACAAAGGATAAGATGTACGAGTATTAATGTAAATTTTTATAGTGAAAATGCTGTGTACCACTTCAATATGTCAAACTAAACAAATAGTAAGTTATCTCGAGTACCTAACCGCACGTTTGGGTTAAGCCCTGTCTGATAACATCTGGTAGTAAGTAGTAGTTAGTCACTCTTTATCTCGTATATAAAGTAGGTAGATAGATACCTATTGTAGAGGTATATATGTATGTAACCTATTGTGAAGTTTGCTTTAAACAAAAGGAAGCAGTTTTAGTTCAAAACAATGTAACTTAGACCTATAAACAGTGCGATATGTCCATTATCCGTGTAGTTTCTGGGTTTAGAATAGGACCACCCCATCACATTCCGGGGGTGTCGTAGAAGACGCCTTAGGGAATATTAGACACGGGCAGCAGCGTTTAACTGGGTACAAAAAAAAACCTACCGCGGTAGCCGACCCACCTGCCAAGAGGGGAGACTAAGGCAAATTCCCCCAAATGACAATTGTCTTTGGGACAGGTCCATGTCTAAAGCCGCGGCCACACATTGGAGTTATTTCCACCAACGTAACGGTTTGCGCCCAATGCACCAATGTGTGTATCGGTTCTTAGACACAATGACGACATCATTGGACAGTGATTGGACGCAAAGTTGAATCCAGTGTGGCCGCGGCATAATACTTGTTGGACTTACCAAAAAGCTAGGCTACAATTGCCCAGAAACAATAACAACTTCAAGTAGTTATCATTCTTCTTAGCCCAGTAATCGACTAGATTCCTTCTCTGCTCCGTCGAAATATCAAAGTATGGTGACTCCATAGACATCGCCAATTTTCTGTATACATCTTTGTGGTATAACTGTAAAATAATAATAATCATCATCATCATCATCATCAGCCCACATCAGTCCACTGCTGGACATAGGCCTCTCCCAAGGTTCTAGCAACTGATAAAATAACTACAGTTTTTACAACTTTAATGAAAATATTTTTTGTAACATTCACCAAAATTATGTTCCAAATTATTAAATACTAGCAGTGCTTGCGACTTCGTCCGCGTGGAATAGTTTTCCCCTTTGGTTTTACATTGAAACTTTGATAATACGGATGATGACAAGGTATGAAAATGAAGAAAATAATTAGTCCGTCTCTTAGATAATAAAAAAATATAAGACCCGTATTTTTTGTTTTGTCGAAATAACAAGAAAATACTTAGATATAGCGCATTAAGGTTACGGAGTGGGGGCTAACTACGTCACGTTAGAGTATATTTTGTACTCTAACGTGACGTCATGTGACATTTAAAATCAATGTATCTTCGTAAGTTTTTGAACAAGAGGCAAAATAAAAAATACGTATCCAATATTTTTCATTAATCTATCTGATGGATATTAAATTATTTTTTAGTCATCATCCCAATTGTGGAGGGATTATATTCGGAGCGCGTGGCAGCATTCAACACAAAAAGAATTTTTCAATTCGGACCAGTAGTTCCTGAGATTAGCGCGTTCAAACAAACAAACAAACATACAAACAAACTCTTCAGCTTTATAATATTAGTACGTATAGATTTTAACTTTGCTTGGTCATAATGTAATATAACTTTCAGTCGCTTTCTAAACATCTTGAAGGAAACATGACCTGTATTTACAGACTGTACGAGTATGTTCAGCGCATTTTAATTTCCCATTTACAGAACACTCAGCTAAATAGGGAGTAGAGTCTCCACTTGCTTCAATTCACCGTAGAGCGTTTTGAATTTAGTAGCGCTGTCTTATTTATATAAAGCTTTATATGTTGGAGTATACATTAGATTTTAAATAAGGTCTATTATCCATCACCATCGCGTAAATCCAATCGTACTAACTATTCACGACTTTCTAGTGTTTCACAAGTTTGAAAAATCAGAGCAAATGTCCCACATAACAGGTGTCCCGTACGTAGGGCCCTGGTGTATGCGTAAAGGAATTCCTGATGCAAAAAAAAATTACGCTGGTTCACAAGTCAAATTACTTGCCATTTTCCCATATCGATACATAGTAATCAGCTGTATGAGTGCGGTGTTGATGCTCGCAGCGATGCCGTCCAAGCTGGACGTCTCCGTGAAAGCGTACCACATCTCAGCGCAGACCAGCATCGTTATCAGTAACTTTACTGTGGTACTATAAATCATGTATGGTATATCAAGATCGGCAGCTGAAAAACCTATAAAAGAAAGCTGGATTAATTTATCTACTTTTATTTGTGTCTATCATAAGCTTTTTTCTTAGAGAGTTCTCTAGTCTCGTCAATAGCCCAGTTGGGCTATTGACCAGGATTGGAGAAAGGATCTTATTACTGTAGAACGTTTTCTTCTAATTGCCTCTACCTGATTTAGTTTTCGTTACGATATCTTGCCTTACCCCCATTGAACATTGAAATATTGTACGAGTATTTCAACGTGATTAAATTTTTACATAACAAGTGTAATGTTATAACAACTAGGACTCTCCATTGATTCAGTTTTCAAACATAAATGATTCATCAATGTCAGCAGAGTGACAAAAGCCACATTGCCCTGTTGACAGAATCAACGGGTAGGAACGCCCTGATAAGTCCTTTCGGACCGCGTAATAACGTAGAAAACCCATGGAAGTAATACTTAATACTTCCATGAGAAAACCCCATTCATATCTAGGGCAAACTAAGATATTTTATAGTTGTTTTTTTGACTGGCTCGATGGATCATTTGGTAGTGACCTCTGATCTCTGAGCCAAGGGTCGTGGGTTCGATTCCCGCACAGTACAAACATTTGTGTTCATGAACATCTCTGTTTGTATTGGTCTGGGTGTTTACTATATATAATATGTATTTATTTACAAAAAAAAAATCTAAGTAAGTTTACCAGTTGTCTAGTACCCATAGGACAAGCTTCGGCTTAGTTTGAGGCTAGATGGCTATGTGTGGCCCGGCGTGGCATGTCTTGGGTTATTTATTTATTTATTTGTCTCCATTACGAACATAGTCTAATTAATATTCTCAAACTACCTCCAATTCTTTGTAAGTTTAAACCTATTAAAAGTTTTGCTAGTGGACAGAGTTTTATAAACGAATTCGCGTTCGTATTTGGCACAGAAAAGATCTCTTTCTATTCGTGTTGCTCGGTGAAATAGCTTCGTGATGAAAAATTCCAGGCTTCGTATGAAATAACATCAAACGGTTCCAGCGCGACTGTAACTTGATACACACTTTGATAAATAAAAAGTAGATGGAAGTGTATATTGTGTGAGTCTCCGCCGTCATTCGATGCAATTTTATTTATTTTTATTATTGATTTATCTTCGGTAATGAAAAAGTCTGTGGGAGTATTGAAGCTTTATCCATATATATAGGCTATGGTCTATTAGCAAAAATAATTAAATATCACACAACATCACATACATTGCTCAGATCCTAAAGTAAGTAGCTTAAGCATTTGTGTTATGGGTTTCATCACACGAATGTTTGTTCCGAGTGGGAATCTCACCCGAACCCACGATTCTTGGTTCAGAAGGCAGGGGTCACTACCAATTGAGCCACCGAGCCAGTCAAAAAAAAGTCATTCATTTTAATTTATATGGTGAGTGTAAACTCATTTTGTTTTCTTTTATGTACCGGGAAAATGCATTTACGAATTCCCGTTATTCGGGAGAACGGTGGGGTATATGGGATTCGAAACGAGCGACGCCCAGCCTCTAGATGTTGAGGAGGCAGGAAATGTCCACTAAAAGCCATGTCCTTCGTCAAGCTACTGCCATGACGTACCTAGATTATTCACCACTGATATTTTAGTCGTATCTTTTTTAACATCCAATATACTTAAACGTACTACAACTTTACTAAACTTTTGAAATACGCTTATCGACAAAGGCAGCGACTCCCATGTCATGATCGCAAGTTTAAATCCAAACTTATATCAGCATGTCTCCACGCTTGGAAGCACATCGAGTTGCAAATATCCGTTCAAGAACTTACTCTTGTTATTTAAGTAAGTAACTTGAGAAACCGTCGGTACTTATACATATATGTGTGATACGAACTGGCGTGAATAAATAGGTTCTGTCCAAGGTTTAGAATCAATAAACCCTGAAGTTTGAATTATATCAGAGAGCTAACTTTGTTACTACGATCAGGGCCCATTAGTTTGATACAGTTCCGCGAAGAACAATCCTGATTAGCTTTCACTTAACTAATGAAATTTCTTGATCGATAGAGGATCAACTTGAGTTCCTAATAGATCCTCTTTCGATAGGGATTAAAATCACAATAGCTAGCGATCGCCAATTGAAGGATAAAGAGAGAGAGAGAGAACTTTGTCCAGAAGTGGGAAGCTACAATGTAATACAAATTCTATAGGTTTAACTATAATTTTCATTTCGACATATTGTGGAAAAGTCCGTCCAACGTACCCTGGTGAGTTGGGGTCCTTTTAAAAATACCAATTCTACTTTTCTTTAAATTTTATTCTTCAGGGCTTATAATAACTATAATTTTGAAGTGGACATGTTTAGTTTTCAAATGGTGCAAGAATAATAAAAACCGGGCCATAGTAATAATATGAGTTGTAGGTCCATGGGCGGTGGCGGTGTGTGTGTGGGATGTAAGGGAGCGGCCTATCATCTTTACGCTCCAAGCCATCCTCACCTGCCCGTGGTGCATCCTGCCGAACAACAAACGAGGCTCTGGCAAACCGACTGGTGGCGGTATAACCATCACGATAGAAGGCGTAGCTAAATATCACAGACCGATGCCGGGCAGCAGCGTCACCGGAGCAAGAAGCTACGCTCTGCGATCGCCAACCCGCCTGCCCAGCGTGGCGATTATGGGTATATCCTCCAGATGTTTGCCCTAACTGGCAAACAACTGGAGAGGCCTATGTCCAGCAGTGGACTTCAATAGGCTGATGATGATGGGCGGTGTCGACCAAGGTGGCGAACTTATGGAGAGGCCTATGTCCAGCAGTGGACTGACACGGGCTGATGATGATGATGGGCGGTGTCGACTGCTTACCATCAGGCTCATCACATTTGCTCGTCTTCCGCCTCTTACATAAAAAAGAAACCGGGTTAGTTTAGGAGCTATAATAAAATATGATCATCATCATCAATCTCTCGCAATTCACTGCTGGGCTCTCCAATTGTTTGCCACTTTGCTCGACCCTGGGCTTCTCAGATCCAGCACATGCCAGCCATCTTGCGCAATGCTCTTAAGGGCTCCTACACTACTAAAAATATTTTTTCTTCAAAATATTTACAGGTAGATTTACATTTTACCTGTTATATAAGAAACTCGATAAACAGTTTCAAAGAACGCCATTTCCAATTGGCCACTAGAGTTTTCTAGGGCCTTAGTGTGAGTTAATTTCCTCCAAAAATGTTTTAAGGTAACCATTGTTCCTTCCGTCGAGTGTCCTCAAAAGCCACCGAGTGTTAGCTTGTTAATTCTCTTAGCGTATATGTAATTAAGCTTTGAGTATCACCTCTGTTTCCACTATACGGGGAATTTAATCGTTAACGAATTTGAAAATTGCTTAGGTGCCTGATTTCAAAGATAATTTAATTTTTAAGGAATATGAAGAATTTCCCTTTGGGTTGCCAATTTTTGATATCCAATGTAATCATTATTCTGTATTTTGAATTTTAATTCATAAATAATTATGACGTCAAATAGTTTCTAACTAAGAAGAGATACTTAATTTAAAAACTTTGGCTAAAGAAAGAAAATCGTCATAATAACAGTTTATTTTGTATTGACTTCGTTAAAATATCACCGTAGGTATATCATAATCGTAATCTTCGACAGAAGATGGTAGTTTAAAAACGTTACAGTTATAGCATAGTCTACTTTTAAACTACATTGCTCATTGCACCCCTTCTTTTTTAATTCCAAAGTTTGTCTTATGCCAAATGTATGGTGATATTTATCTATCTACGTAAATTGAATAAAATTGTACAAAGGAAACAAACCCAACGAAATATGAAAATGAATTTAAATTAAAACCATCAATTATATTCTCGTCATAACCATTATATTTCGAATCCATTATATTCACATTTAACATTAAACCGTTCGTAAATATGGATATACTTAGTAATATACGTCTTTGGCTACAGTAAATAGTTACTCTCTTATATATATTTATACATTTATACTTACATTAGATACCTCGATACATTTGTCACTAATTACCTACTGATTACAATAAACGTCTTAATATCACAAACATTGAGATCAAACGGTTAACACTTATTAAATACATATTTTGCAGGATTCATTCATTTTTCATATAAAGCCATCTTAATCATAATAATATAGTATCTATTTGGATAGGGTTAAAGCTTAAAGAATGTTTATCTCTAACCTGTAAATAAAGGGATTTGTCCATCCTCTTCAACAAACATTATAATCAAAACGCTACACGAAAGGCCAGGATGATGGTAGCGACTTACAAGTGATTACTTTGATTAATTATCTGTTGTCGCAGCGACTTGGGAATCCATTAGACGAGCGACGGGATGCCACAATGCTGTAACGCGCTGTTATAAAAAAAAGATACATTTTTGAGTCCTATCTTGCTCGTTCAGAGGCACGGCAGGGGCGTTCACACTACGAGTATCAAGTGAGTAGTTTAACAAATGCATCTGTCAGTTTAAACTTAATTATGTCATTTTTTACGTTCTGATAAGATTGAAATTAAATTAAAGATCGTTTTGCCCCCAATTAGTCATAACTAAGTATATATAGTATCACATATGATACGGCTCTAATTATGCAATATCTGTATAACGGTCAAATAAATACATTTCGGTATTATGTACTGCCACGAATAATGTTTTGTAAGAAGTCAAATTAGAAATGTTTTCAGTAAATAAAGTAGATGCGTCTAATGTTAAATGAAATTGGACAATTAGTCTAAGTTGGGATGGCAAATTAAAGTAGGTACCTATCTAATTTAGCTAATTTTGAATTAATTGCATTCAATTGGATTGAATATCGTATTATGAACAGATCTACTTTTATTAGGCTTGATAAGGTATCAAGAATAAACATAGGTATGTTAGAACGATATAAGAAAGATACCTCGACGGACTTAGAGAGCTAATCGTAATGATAACTTAGACAACTAATAGGTAGTCTAAAGTAAGGTAACGTTTTCGTTTGAAAATACTATGTCTACTGTATTATGGTACTGGATCAACAATATGCCTAAGTTACAGAGTATTAAGTAGGTATAATAAAGTTTTAATACAAGAAATTTAAAGTACGTACTACTTTAGATTTGTTATTGTAAGACTAGCTAGTCTTTATTACAGTAGGGGTTTTTGTATGTCTACTAAACACACAAGTTTATAACTAAAACAATGAAACTTTTGACACTCGAGTTTGTAGGCGATGATGTAGGTATATCTATGTATTTCGAAGTCGAAGTACTTATACAAAACAACAGTCAACAATCTTTATCAAAAGTAGTTTTGGAATAACTCGACACGTGTAAACGTGTGGGAGGTGACAAAGTGTATCTACCTATACCTATAGACAGCAATCATTATTATCATTTCCTTTCCGGCATGCGTTTGTTTTTGTTCTTGAAACTTCTTTGTCAACAAAACAATACTCAGAACTTAATACAAATAAGGATCTTGTAGTAAGATAATCTATACCATATTTCTTATTCATTACGCGGAAGTATGGTACATTTTCGCTGACCACATCAACAAATAGGCAATGCTTTGTCAAGATATGTTTGAAATCTACTATATAAAAATAAGTCGGGTTTTCCTCCCTGACGCTATAACTCCAGAACGCACGAACCGATTTCCACGGTTTTGAATTCGATGGAAAGGTCTCTGGCTCCGTAAGGTTTATAGCAAGGAAAATTCAGGAAAAAGGAGCCGCCATCTGGTGGCGAAACGGAGTTCGCCGGGTTTGCTAGTCAGATATAAAATAGGTACAACCTACTGAAAAAAATATACTTAAGTAGATGATAACTACGAGTAGGCTGCTCCCAGAAAACCTTTTTTGGGCCAAATATATCTGTTGAAACTTAAGCTACCTAAGGTAGGTAAGTTCCTTTTCCTGCAAACTGTTTTTTTTTTAAATCCTGGGCCTAATCTTCGCCTATATCTTATAACCAGCTGAACCGATTTAGATTAAACATAAGATCTTAAATACTAAATCCAAATTTCACTCGTTCAGGATTTGCCAGACAAATGAGACAGGTAGACAAGCACGTCAAACTTATAACATCCACCTTTTTACATCTGGAGTTAAAAAGTCGCATTTATTCTTCATGTTATGTTACGAGTTTTAACGCGACATTAATTAAAACCATTAAACCAACAACAATAAAAATGGATTTTAACTACAATCTGTCACAATGCAAAAACAGTGGCTTATATCACTCTCATAAATGGTCAAACCATTTTGTCGAATGTCTGAATACCAACATATTCAATACCAAAACGCCTGGCAATTTGGCGCAGGTAGGTACACACGTGCCAAAGCGCACACTGCGTACGCGCATATGTTGTACTATTGACCTTTAAATATTGAAATAGTGGTTGGGCCACTTGATTGGCAATGTACTTGCCAATAATCACATTGGCTTAAACTTATGTGTACTATAAATGAAACGTATCTGTTTACGTAGATGAAGTGATACGATGCTACTAGGTACAGTCTCATAAGGAAAACATTATTTTTAACATGACTTACTTAACTAAATAAAACTTAAGCTGATGATGCTAATGCTTATGAAAGCATCAACAGCTTATGTGTTTTATGGAAAAAAGCGCATTGATTCAAACTTTCTAAGTGGAAATTACTCATAGGTCATTCATTATTGCAGCGTAACTGGGATTAAAATATTGAATTAAAAGGATCCAGTAAGTACCTTACTAAAGCTGTACTCTGATCGGATATATATGTAGTCAGCCATACAGTTAAAATAGATGTTTTTTTTATGCGGTATTTTTTTTATATCTCTTCAACAAACCTTAGAACCATCAAAGTCCAATACCAATACCTATAAATTGGCTTTAGTGATATCACTAGTTTAATAACAAAAGAAGTTGAAAATATCTCTTTTGTTTATGAAGGAACTTTGCTTAAATTATGCTTTCTTTTACACTTTTAAAACTTTTTAGCTTTACAATATTATAAGCTCTAAATTCACTACTTAACCAAATTTCTTCAAAGATATGCAAGGAACTCAAACATTTGGATTCCATCAAAACCTTAAGAATCAACATGCTCTGAAGAGTTGTTTTCTCTTCCATTTTTCTTTCTCATCAATGAAACATTTTCTTGCGAATCAAAAAAAAAATCTACCGTTCCTACCTTTTAGTAAATTGCTTCATCTTCCGAGATAGGTACTCTAAGGTAACCGAAGAAGCATCTTAGACCGTTGTATCACTGATAACCGATGAGAAGTCACTTCATATGATTGCTTACTCGTTGCCAATTAATTTCTGTTTCGCTTCATTGGAAATCATGCAGATTTGTCATGCTATGCTACTATAGGTACATCAGTGGCGTAACTACAGGGTGGCATGTCGGCAAAATGCCACGGGCCCCCAGCCGTTAGGGGCCTCCGGTCAGAGGAGACTCCAAACTCCCAACTTTTATTTTTACACATTTAGTGAAACTCCGATGAATTTGTCACGAGCCTCGAACGGTTTTTTAGCTCGACATAATGGCTTCTCTGCCGCCTGATGGAAAGCGAAACAGAAGCCCATGTCGCTGTGACAACGGACAAGTAACTGGGCAGTTACCTGTCAGTTGCCAATGCCATGCGCGCCCAACCCTAACCACCCACGAGCTCCAGAAACACGGCCATTCACGGGTCATTTGGCTGTGGTACTCTATAGGGTGGAGGTCTTTCCTCGGACGGGCAGCTCAATTCGAGTGAAGATTCGCTATGCCCCACCTCTCTCTATAGTTACGCCACTGCTACAAATAAAAGAAAATGCTTTCAGAGACCTGGACCTGGAGGACCTGCGAGAACTCCGCGTCGAAGGACCTGCGAGAACTCCGCGTCGACGATTGGCGCGAGGTAGCGCAGGACAGGCCGAAGTGGAAATCCTTATTGTTGGAGGCCAAGACTCATTTTGGGTCCCTGCGCCATGTTAGTTAGTTAGTTAGTTAGCTTTCAGAGATCCAGATAAGTGATCTTCGTCGCTGTGACAGCTGCTGCAGCTGCCAAAGCGGCGGCCACAGCCACGACTGCGGCCGTGGTGCCCATGGCCTTGACTGCGAGGCCCATGATGACGGAGACCAGCAGCTGGGCCACGAAGACGCAGCTGCTGACCACAGCCACGTCGGTGCCGATGCCGCGTTCCTGCCCGCATCCCCCGCCGGCGTTGTCCCACTGAAAACGGTATTACATCATCATCACCATCACCATCAGCCCATGTCAGTCCACTGCGGGACATAGGCCTCTCCTTATGTTCGCCACTTAGGTCGATTTTGGATTACATCAGCATCATCATCTAAATATATAAAAAGAGAAACTGACTGACTGACATATCAACGCACAGCCTAAACGACTAAACGTAGGCACTTGAAATTTGGACGTAGCTTAGGTACCGTAGAGGTGCACTAAGAAAGGAATTCCCGAAATTTCCACGGGAACGGGAGTAAGCGGGAAAAAATAGCAGCGTGACATGTCTTGGGTTATTTATTTATTAAGTATTTACTAGCTGCTGCTCGCGGCTCTGCCCGCGTGAATATTCGTATAAATCATAGCCTATGTGTTAATCCAACTTATAAGCTATATTACTGTGAAGTTTCACTAAAATCCGTTCAGTAATTAATGTTTGAAAGAGGAACAAACATCCATCCATCCATCCATCTATCCATCCAAACAAACTTTCGCATTTATAATATTAGTAGGATTTACTACTTTCGCCGAGACGCGGTCTCCACTCCAGAAATTTACCCCAACAGTTATCAGTTCTGGCCAGGTATTACATACATTTTAATCGTCTAACTAATGAAGCCTGTGGCCTGGTGGACTGGTCCAGTGGCTTAATTGGTAGACCCAAGTGGTGACCCAAGAGTCGTGGGTTCGATCCCCAATCAATTGTGTGTTTTTCCGTGACTGGGTGTTTATATTTGTATTTAAGTAAAGGTATATTAAATTTGTGGTATATTCGTTATTCTGATGCCCATATCACAAGTTATTTTTGCTTTGGAACATGTTATAAAAGTAGGTCCTTACCCATACGCTAATAAACCTAGAGCCTTTGGGGCAAGAACGTGTGAGTTACTGAGCTTAGACCTACGAACCTGCATAATATCTAGAGCCCCTATGTTACCACATAAACTCAAGAAAATATCAATACAAAAAGTGCAGATTAATCTCAGACGTGTTTAGTTAAAGCAAACACTGATTCAAGTTACAATGGAAACAGTTCTCACTGCAACGAAATATTTCGCATTTCAGCTGTCTAATTACAAGGCAATACAGTGCGGGGTCCCTTTGATGGGTAATGTAATATGCATTCGGCCGGCCGCTCTTGATCACAGAGCGGTTATATGAATTTGGAATAATTTATATGCCTAGAAACAGTATATTATGCTCTGGTCCCCTGGTACAGTTCTCTCGTACGTAGAATAAAATAAAATAAAATAAAATAAAATAATTTATTTCTGCAAGTAGATTTACAAGTAAATTCTTTTGCACGTCAAACTTTTTTTTCCCTACTAGCACTTCGACGTGATAAGGATGAGGCCTGATGAGAAGAAGTGCCGCAAGAAACTCATCAATTTTGGCTTTTTTCAAAAATATACATAATCATTATACTGTTGATGTCATACATTAATACAATATTTGTTAAGTACAGGCGAGCAGCTCATTATGTCCATGTAATATTATCGTCTAGGAAGTCTTGTATTTTATAATATCCTTTTTTCATAAGACATGACTTAATATGAGACTTAAACCTATGTATTGGTAATTCAACAATATTCTGTGGTACTTTGTTAAAGAATTTTACACTTAGCCCAGCAAACGAATTGCCAGTCTTATGCAGCCTGAGATTTGGAACAGCAAGTTTGTTCTTGTTTCTCGTGTTAAATTTATGGCAATCAGCATTTCTTTTGTAAAGATGAATATTCTTTCGTACGTGCACAATACAGTCAAATATGTATTGTGATACTACAGTCAAAACATTAATTTCTTTAAATAATTCTCTAAGTGAAGCACGCGAGTTAAGTCCATACAAGAAACGAATGGCCCTCTTCTGCAACACAAAAATGGTTTGGATATCAGCAGCTGATCCCCACAGAAGCAGACCATACGCCATGATACTATGGAAATAACTAAAATAAACAAGTCTTGCTGTTTCAATGTCTGTTAGGTTCCTAATTTTTTTAACAGCATATGCAGCCGAACTGAGTCTTCCAGCCAAGGCGGTTATATGAGGAGCCCACTGTAATTTATAATCTAACGTTACACCCAGAAAAGTGGTCGAGTTGACACATTCAATTTGTTCATTATTTATAACTATATTAGTATTACTTTGCCTCACATTTGGCATTGTGAATTTAACGCATTTGGTTTTATTAGAATTTAACAAAAGATTATTCGTATCAAACCAAAGCAGAACTTGGGAAAGAGCACTATTCACTTCGACGGAAACCTCCTTGTGTCTGTCAACTTTAAAAATCAAAGAAGTATCGTCAGCAAACAGCACTGTTTCGCATAAACCTTCAACAAAATATGGAAGGTCATTAATATATATTAAAAAAAGTAAGGGTCCTAATATTGAGCCTTGGGGCACCCCCATACGTAGAAGGGCGCCTGGAGACTCAACTCCATTTACTACAACCTTCTGTATTCTGTCTGTAAGGTAAGACTGCAACAAATTTAGCGCAACATCTGAGACACCATAATGCTGTAATTTCATAAGTAAAGTAGTATGTTCAACACAATCGAATGCTTTTGACAAATCGCAGAAAATACCTATGGCATCCTGCTTTCTTTCCCATGCGTCAAAGATATGTTTCATGAGAGCCACTCCTGCATCGGTAGTGGACTTACCTCTAGTGAAGCCAAATTGTTTTTCATGCAACAATTTATTTTCCTTAAAGTGAGATACAAGCTGGTTAAAAATTATTTTCTCAAAGATTTTGCTAAGTGCTGGCAATATAGAAATAGGTCGAAAATTTGAAGGGTCACTTTTTTGTCCCGATTTAAATAATGGAACAATTTTGCTACACTTCATTAAATTTGGAAACTGGCCTAAATTTACGCACTCGTTAAATATTATAGCCAAATGTGGGGCGATAGTGGGTATAATTGTTTTTAAAACCACAACTGAGATTCCCCATAAGTCTTCAGTCTTTTTTAAATTTAATTCTTTAAAGGTCTCTAATATAGTGATGAAATCTATATGAGAAAATTTAAATGAGATTTGGCATGTATTTACTTTGTCCTTAAGGAAAGACTGAGCCAGATGTACACATGACTTAACTTTACTTGTAACTGATATAGGTATATTAGAGAAGTAGTTTTCAAATTCATTTGCTACTTCTGCATCAGTTCTAAGGTGATTACTACCTACTTTAAGAGAGATCTTGTTATTATGTGATTTTATTTTACAAGTCTCTTTATTAATTATTTTCCAAGTGGCTTTAACTTTATTATTGGAATTTCTAATTTTTTCTTTCAAATAATTTCTTTTGGCTATAGCACAAACCTTTTTAAATAATTTTGAGTAATTTCTAACATATTCTATGAATCTGTCATCCTTGGAATGAGCCTTGGATTCATATAGATCAAATAACTTTCTTCTGCTTGTATAAATACCTTTGGTAGCCCAATCACTAAATTTTGTTTTAGGATTGTCTACAATAATTTCTTTCTTAGTGAACACACTATTAAATTCCTTTTTAATGGTGACAAATAACTTTTCATATAATTTATCAATATGACTGTCTATGAAAGGCATTATAGAAATCTTATGATTTATATTTGATTGAAATTTTTCTATTCGATTTGCAGTTATAGGTCTATAAACATAACTATATTTAGTACCAACATTCTGGCGCTCAAACACTGCCATCTGTCCAGTATGGTCAGAATTTATAAAATTTATTATAGTTTTTGTAATGACTTCACAATTACAGAAAATATTGTCTAAACAAGTAGCTGATGTGGCAGTCACTCGCGTCGGTTCAGCAAATAGATGATTGAGATTAAAAGATGTAAATAAATTTATGAACCTGACCGAGATTTGGCAATTATCTAAAATGTTTATATTAAAATCACCACATACTACTACTTTTTTGTTACATTTACATACTTTCTTTAGAACATCTTCCATTGTTGATTCAAATAACTGGTAATTTCCAGATGGAGGTCTATATACACAGACTATAATGTACCGCTCAAGCTCTGCACATGATATTTCAATGGTTCGCTCAATAGAGTGTGATGATATATCTTTACGATCTTTGCATTTCAATAAATTTTGATCTAATAATATAAGTGATCCTCCTCTAATAGCTTTTTCCCTAGTGAACGAACTAATGACCATGTAGTTATCAATACTAATTATCAATTCTGATTGACGTAACCAATGTTCGGTTAGACACAATACATGGATATTTTTGTCCTTTAAAAATAATTCCAATTCAAGTTCTTTGCCAGAAAAGCCCTGTATATTTTGGTGAACAATGTTTAACTGATTAGACTTTTCCTTTGTCATTACATTTAATTCGCTAGAGTTATTCTCTATTGTCCTATGGTATAATTTAAATTGCATGGAATAGACTCCAAGCATTTATCAGTAATGTCAATAGACTGCTCAATAAAAGCAGGTCGGGTAGCCAAGTTCTTGGCTGAGTATTTAATATAAAAAGCTAGCGAAATCGCTATTTGTTTTTTAAAATAATTCGAAAGATAGAATCTATCTTTTGTCCAGTATAAATGTTTTGTTAAATTATATGTCACATTATTATTGATGTCAATTAATTGGAATTTATTATTATTATATGTCAATGTACTCATTGTCAAATTTATTTTGTACCTTGCATTGTTTTCCAAATGTGACAAGCTGTCACTATAAGGAACTGTAAACAAAACAATTTTATTTAAGTTTAATATAGAATTTAAACTTTCAAAATAGTTATTAAATTCAGCTTTATTTACATTTCCCCTATTTGCTACCAATATAATTAAGGTACTATTCTCTTTGAAACTATATTTACAAATAAGTTTCATAATATCTCTAAGTGACCTATTGGGGTAACAGTGATTTGAAATTTGAAGTCCCGTATGGTTCTGAAATAAATGGCCCATGTTTATACCAAGTTCATCACTAAACATAATATAGTCACTTTCACATATATTTTGTGACCGAGGGAAGGAACCGCTGAGTTTATTTGCACTGGGCAAAGCCGTCAAGTTATTACAAATTGAGAATGATGAATCACACACTGTCCGAGAATGGTCCAAATTACTACTATTACTGCAATTATTATTACTAATACAGGGCAATGAAGTGTCTAAAAGGTTTTTCAAGACCAATACGTGTTCCTCATTCTCCTTCTTAGAACACATGTACCTTCTGGTCATGGTTTCCAAGGATTCCGTTAAATTATGAATTTTTAATTCTAATTGTTGGATATTGTTTTTATAGGTGGTTATGTTGTTGTCCAAGGCCAACGTATATAAGTCCAATTCATCACCTAGTCGCTGTCTTTCTTTAATACATTTAAGCCTATCATATGTAACATTTTGTTTTTTTATTAATTTTTGAGTTTTGTTAATATACCTATTAATTTTGATATATTTTTTTAATTTGTTCCTGCTGCATTTAACAGTCCGCACTGTATGACTACAAGGAAGGGTGTCATCATTGGTCAAGTCAATCGTTACAGTGGGATTCCTGTTATCTGCATCAGGAACAAGGCTGGGAACACTACCGATTAACTCATCAAATAATGCATGAGTTTGAGACGCAGTAAAGTCTTGTTTTTCCGTTTCTAGGTGGGTAATGTGGTGGTGTGCCTCTTGCAGCTCATGCTCCAGCAATGTCACCCGTCTCAGGTTTTGCACATACTCCTCGCTGCACTCCCCAAACCCATCTACAATTAATTGAAGTTTGTCCCGTTCCTCGGTAACAGAAATATGCTGAGTATGTAACTCTGCCAAATCCTTTTTTAACCTACGGCTTTTTTCCAGTACATCCAGCAGTTCCCTCTCATTGTCTTCTCTCTCCCTAACTAATTGTGTAACTTCCTCCCTAGAGGCCTTCAGTTCCTTCAAAGCTAGGTCAAGTCTAGACTCTGCCAAGCGAGCTGCGGCGAGTCCAGACCCTCCCTGGCGAGCTAAGGCCTTGCTACGAGTCATCATTATGGTTAATTTATAAAATTAATTCACGCAAAAGTATTATGTAGGTAGGTCCAAGAAGTTGTTTACACAATTTACGAGGTTATAAATGTCACCTCAACGCGTCCAATTCAATAGAATTTACGATTGTAACAATAAATCACACTAAACAATGGAAGAAATAGTTAATTTTACCTTATTTGGAGAGATAAACAATGAATCACAACGTAATTTCAATTCAAAGTAGAACTGTCATTCACATTTGATTTCCCTTTTTCAGTAGGATATATCTTGAAAAGCAAGAGTTTTCAAGGTTCTATTCTCTTTATTTCTCGACTGGCTCGATGGCTCATTCGGTAGTGAGTCCTGCCTTCTGAACTGAGGGTCGTGGTTTCGATCCCCAATCGGGACAAACATTCGTGTGATGAATATTTGTATTTGTTCCGTGTCTGAGTGTTTATTTTGTATTTAAGTATATTTGTGGTACCTTCGTTGTTCTGATACCCATAACTCAAGTGCTTAAGCTACTTACTTTGGGATCGGAGCAATGTATGTGATGTTATATGATATTTATATTTATATTTCGACTGGCCCGGTGACACATTCGTGTTCTGTGGTATATATGTACAGTACTACCTATTTGTATTTTACATATTTATGGCACCACCCTAGTTCTGATATCCATAATACAAGTGCTATTACTATTTACATACTTCGCGATCGGATCAATGTATATGTGCCATGTTGTCCGATATATATCTATTTCCATTAAGAACTTTACCTATCGTTTTACTTTCTTCATAAACCCATGCTGTCTCACTGCTGGGCAAAGGTCTCCCCGAAACTTTTTCACAGCTTTCTGTCGGCTGATCTTTTCATTGAAGGACCAGATCGTGACATCATGTTTTAAAATGGCTGTCGCTCTAATAACATATCAAGTGTACCTACAATACTCGATTATACTAATTAACAAGGCCCTTAACTAAATAATTAACAACCTTATTAATATAACGCGCATTTGTTGGATCTTAATATTGTTTCAGGTAGGTAATTACACAGAGTAAGCAAAGGTTAATTAAATAACACTAAGCCAAAGCCTTGTTATCAACAAGTGTTTTCACAGAAATTTATTAGACTAGAATAGCTCTGAGAATAAGGTAAGAGAAGCACTAAAATTATGACTTGATCTTGCAAAATAGTGCAGGATTTGAAAAACGTCAGGTCGGTCAGAGTGCTCGTCATTTCTAGCGCTCGTTTCAAGGGAAACATTCACTCTTATCATACTTATTTCGAGCGTTCTTGCGATGGGATATAAAAGAGCGACCCATCATTTTTTCGGTCTAAGCTACCCTCACCTACCCGTGGTGCATCCTGCTGAATAACAAACGAAGCTCTGGCAACCGACTGGTGACGATATAACCATCACGATTATAAATATCACAGGTCGATAACGGGCAGCAGCGTAACCGGAGCTAGAAGCAAAGCCCTGTGATCGCCAACCCGTCTGCCCAGCGTGGCGATTTTGGGCAAACCCTCCAGATATTTAATCAAACTGACGATCTAGTTCTAACGAGGCGCTGCGTGGCTCAACTGGCGCATGTCTTTTTGTTTCAAGACGTAGGTACTCGTATTAAGGTCATAGCACATTAGAGCCACCCGGCGCCCACCTCGTACCGCCTCGTCGCACGGCGTCCACTCGTTGCCGACTGATGGTCCACAGGTGGACACCGCGTTATCACCTATAAACGTCGCGCGTATAACCAGTGGATCCCGCGCAGCATTTTTTCAGCGAGTGAGTGAGAGCATGCGACTGAGGCGATGCGGTGATGCTACGGAGTTGGTGTAGTGGGCGTATACCCATACAAGTTAAGGTTTAAGATTTTTATTCTCATTAAGAATTACATTAAATTCACTTACCATGAGAACATAAAATTTACAAAATATAAACAATAAAAACAACATTTGATAAACAAATGAAAGAAACAAAGGAAGTCGGAGGTAGGAGCACAATTTTTCAAGCCGAGCGTCTTTAAGTTATCACGCGTCAGGCGTAGATGGACAGCGGAACATTTCTATGAACGCGGACATAAAGCTCAACTACACTCAGTGCAAACTAGATTCATAGTTCATATAAAGAATACGAACCGCACGAGGCGAGGCGGTGCCGGTGAGACCTTAAACGTTAATACAATAAGGCAGCTCTATCGCCTTACCGTCCCAGTGGCGTGGTAGTGAGCGACCAGCAGGTAGGGCATGGTGAAGAGCGTGGAGTACATGACGCCAGCGGTCCAGCTGAACAGCAGGACGGCTGCGCGGGCGCGGATCGCGCACAGCAGGAACATGCCGCAGCTGTACGTGCAGAGGCCGCCCACGTACACCTTCTTGGCACTGGAATTGAGGTTACAGCCGGTTATAAGGATGGTATGATAATTTTGTATGTAATATTCCTTCGTGAACTAAAAAGTTTGGTAACCTACTTGTACCGCACCATTAAAAAGTGGAACTTCCTTCCAGCACATACCTAATGATATTCAGTTTCACGCTTCGCTTAAAGGATCCCATGCATGATCCTTTAAACGAAGCGTGAAGCTGAAGTGGTGACTGACTGAAGTTTCCAACCCGTTGTAAGAGTGACGGGTTTCCTTCAAAGTTTCCATCAACCGAAGGGAAGCCAATATGCTGAGCCAATACTTATTAATTTGTATCAGTCTGGGTGTTTATTATGTATTTATTTACAAAAGTATATAAGTATTTTTATCAAATGTCTAGTGCTCATAGTACAAGATTCGGCTTAGTTTAGGATAGCGTGGCATGTCTTGTGTCTTGGGTTATTTTATTTATTATTAGGCCGTTTAGTAGTCTATGTGTCCCAGAACTATATAGGTTTGTGTCCAATCAAAACAGATAACACTATAAAGACGCAGTATTGATTTTAAATCAGTGGAAGCCGAGTAAGTGCAGCCGGGAAGTCGGCTGAAAGTCAAGGGCCGCCTGATCTCGTTACGGGGAGGAAGTGCCGCAGTCAAGTTGAAGGGTGGATACTGTCGCCGGTGAAATTGTGTCTATCGAACATTACCGGGTATCTATGCAAATGTTTAGGAAGAAGATTAAAATTGGTGGAAATTATATTAATGAGCCAGACATTTTTATTTAATTAGCACGACAAGGTAACTCCATTCTGCCTGATGTTAAGCAACGATTAAGTCCAAAAAACAAATATAAGCGATCCATATCATGATTGAAGGCGTAGGTACGTGTGAGGGTGACATGTTCCAATGGTAAATGAAAAGCTTCTTTTCATTTGAACGATTTAAGACTAGACTGTCTGACTTGGAAGGAATGTTAGGGGGTGACCCATCATCTTTTCGCTCCAAGCCTCACTTGCCCGTAGTGTATCCTGCCGAATACCAAATGAGGCTCTGGCAACCGACTGGTGGCGGCATAACCATCATAATGGGGGTGTAGATAAATACCACAGGCCGATGACGGGCAGCAGCGGCACCGGAGCGAGAAGCTATGCTCTGCTATCGCTAACCCGCCTGCCCAGCGTGGCGATTTTCGGTAAAGCCTTTGCCCAAAGTGGCAAATGACTGGAGAGGTCTATGTCCAGCAGTGGATGACAATTGTCTGATTAATTAATTGATTAAAGTCTTAAATCCTTCAAATGACTTTAATAGGAATTATTAGTATATTATATTGAGTAAATGCCTACTGCATAGATCTGTGTACACGTAATGATACGCGTGATATTGAAAATATGAATAAAGCATTTATTTTTAGCCATTGAAATCTCATATTCTTTGGCAACAAATCTGACGCCATCGCTAAAAATACGAAATTATTTTATCAAATTGTTATCGCCCTAGTGCCTACCTATCTACTGATCTATCATTCAGAAAATGGCTTAAGTAGTGGCGATCAGATTGCACGAATGTGGAAGTAACATTTTTTTTTTCTCAAGTTACATAACATTGTTTTGCTCCTTTATAAACATAACCGCTATATAGCAGAACCGATAACCGCTGGGGTAAACGAGTCTCTGGAGTGGAGACCGCGTCTCGGCAAACGTAGTGTAGGACGCCCTCAGGCAAGGTGGAGTGACGATTTGCGCAGGAGGCGAGAGGCCCAGGACCGATCGAAGTGGCGAGCATTGGGAGAGGCCTATGTCCAGCAGTGGACTGATGTGGGCTGATGATGATGATATCCATGCAAAACAAGCGCTATGGTTGTGGAGTTGCGATAACCAGCCTCATAAACCTATACCCAGTAACTACAAAACTGGTATTAATTCCTGGCTAATATAAAGATTTACCTACTTTAATAGCCCTATAATACGGCAAGGTAATTATTACGCCAAAATTTATTTTAGGTAGCTATTTATTTATGTAAGGACAGCCAACAAAACAATTACTTTAATGAAGGATTTATCAATGTGAACACGTACCTAGTTAGGTACATAATATTATGAGTATGAAATATTTTAAAGCTTTCTTTTTATCACAACGGGCTTTAGTTTAATTGCGTTGCCAATAACAAAAAGACGCAGGTCAGTATTAAAACGTAAAGGCACCTACATATTATTTAACCAACATTCGAGCTATTATTGCTCAAAAATTAGTGTTGAAACAGGATTTTAATGAAAACCATTTTATATGCTTAATAGCAATGCCATGTTTTTTTTTTTTTATAGTGGCTCGACATAATGGCTTCCCTACACCTGATGGAAAGCGAAAGAGAAGCCCAAGTCGCTGTGACAACGGGCAAGTAACTGGTCAGTTACCTGTCAGTTGCCACCGCCATGCCGGCCCAGCCCTAACCCCCCCTCACGAGCTCCGGAAACCCTACTCACCGGCAGAAACACGACCCAGAGGTCATTTGACTGCGGTATTCTATAGGGTGGAGGTCCTTCCCCGGACGGGCGGCTCAATTCGAGCGAAGATTCGCTATGCCCTACCTCTCTTAATGTTTGAGGAAGTTATAATTTTGCCTAGTTTATTTAAATCGAAATATGATCGTTTACCAGCTAATATCAAGTTGTTTTTATTTTAATTTAAGCCCAAGAAAACCTTACGTATACAAATAATTATTATTATTGAATATATAGACATAGGTCTCATGTATGAGTAGCATGTTTCGTACAAGCTGCAGTTCGATTCTCGGTGCATTAATTTTCGTTTGGGTGATTTACCTTTCTCCCCGTAAGACAAGCCAAGTAGGTAAACATGTTTTGGTCTGACCGATCCGAACCCGGGACCTCTACGTTTCTAAGTAATACTTGTGGCCATTACACATACGAGGCAGTCAGAATCCTTAATTGATATATGTAGTTAGATATGATACTATTGGCAAATATAGTAAAGATCGCCCATAGGTCAGATCCAGCATTAGGCTAATGCTGGATGCGAGAAGTCCAGGATCAAGCAAAGTACGAGGCTCTCCTCCGAGACTACAGTATAGGGTCCTTCAAAAAGGTTGTGAAGAGGTTTTTAAAGGGTCGGCAAAGTGTGTGTGTGATACCCCTGGTGTCGCAGGTCTCCATAGGCTGCGGTAACCACTTAACATCAGGCGGGCCGTAGGCTTGTTTGCCACCTTCGTGATATAAAAATGGCGAGGTCTATATCCAGCAGTGGACTGCTAGAGGCAGATAAAAAAAAAAAAAAAAAAAACGTTTATTTCCAAATTACAATAACATTTTGTGAACTTATCTAGCGGCTCTGCACTAAGCATAATGCTTGTGTCGCAGTAACCATAACAATTACCAGTTACAATCATCGTGGACACGGTTCGGTATTGTAGGTAATTTTAATCTCAGAATAAGTTTGGAAATGTGTGATAGTGTGTGTGTGTGTGTGTGTGTGTGTGTGTGACGAACAAGATGTTGTCTTCAACTTACCCAAACCGCTTGATCAGTTTCTCTATGATGGTGGAGTAGCAGGCACATGAGAGCGAGTACATAGCCATGCCCCAGCAACCAAATCGAACCCCGGCCTCGTACTCAGTCCGGCTCTCAGACCCCACTGGCGCCTGCAATTGAAACCATAGCAAACTTTAGCAGATGATATCGTTTGCGCAAGAAAATGACTAAGTAGAGGAGCTAACACCAAATTCGTTTGAAACTATGTCACTCGGAAAAAGAAACCCGAGCGGAAAAAATCTCGATTGATCATTCAAAGCCAGTTCTCATAGTTTCCTGAGAGTACTCAGACTTAAGCTGATTGATAGTAAAATGTATTTCCATAAAACACAAGTAACAGAAAATAATAAAATTCACAGTATGCTAGCCTGATCTATGGGGAACACAATGGGGAACAAAGACCGAGTTAAAAAAAATACATAGAAAGCTGACGAAACCTTTTAGCATTTCGATCAAGAATACGAATACATCTATCTATCCAAAGGAAAACCTAAAAGAAGTATCGTATCTTCAAAGTGGCAGCGAACATCAATAATTTGGTTCCACTTGTCTTGACCCACTCCGGATTTGATTGGACACCGATTTGGTTGGACTACACCATAGCATACACACTCGCATTCCGTATAATCTGACAGAAACCTAAAGCAAATCTCAAATCTCTGTAGCTATTTCATGAACTAATTCCTTGTCACATCTTGCTAGGTATGTCTTGTTCACTCACCGCAGGGTTGCCTCCGAACACTGCCTCCCCCACAAAGTCGGTGAAGTACAATGAGTAGCAGACGTGGGCCATCCAGCAGAACAGATTGGTGAGGCACACCACGCGCAGGGAGGCCGGCATCAGGACTATGGACGTCAGGTAGTGGCGCAGGGACAGGCCTTGGGAGTGCCCCGACGGCGCACTCTCAGGTAAGTTGGTGGAGGAACTGTTCTGGAAACGGTACAGTCGTTAAACTATTCAATCGATCGATCGGGCTATACTACCATAAGACTGGCTAATAGATTGATGGCTTTTTTATATTAAACTAGCAAACCCGGCGAACTCCGTTTCGCCACCAGATGGCTGTAAAATTTTTTTTTCCTTAATTTGCTATAAACCTCACGGAGCCCGAGACCTTTCTAACGAATGCAAAACTGTGGAAATTGGTACATGCATTCTGGAGTTATAGCGTCAGGGAGGAAAACCCAACTTATTTTTATATAGTAGATAATAATAATAAATAACCCAAGACATGTCACACTGGGCCACACAGCGTCATCTAAGAGAGGTAGGGTATAGCGAATCTTCGCTCGTATTGAGCTGCCCGTCCGGGGAAGGACGTCCACCCTATAGAATACCGCAGCCAAATGACCTCCGGGTCGTGTTTCTGCTGGTGAGTAGGGTCTCCAGAGCTCGTGGGGGGTTAGAGTTGGGCCGGCATGGCAGTGGCAACTGACAGGTAACTAACCAGTTACTTGCCAGTTGTCACAACGACTTGGGCTTCTCTTTGGCTTTCCATCAGGCGTAGGGAAGCCATTATGTCGATCCACTATAAAAAAAAATATAAGCTGAAAACGATTTTTTTTATATAATATGTAGGTAATAAATTAGGTACATAATATACTACCAATACTTGACTTTATTATGTTCTGAACGAAAGTCCCGGCTCCCGAAACAAACCAATGGAACGTATGTAAGCGTTTCATGTTATCATTCAATCGATCGACCAATTTCACCCCAAAGGTTAATTATGTATATTTACTATCATGATTATTAACCACATAACCAAAGAGATATGAAACACAAGAATACCATTACCCTATAAGTATTATTTTTCATAATCAATTATATTAGGTAGGTAGGCATCAGTAGGCATATACTTACGAAGGCCAAATTTTGCTATGAATAACAAATGCCAACATGTACCGCCTATCAACACGTAGAGCCTAATCCATCATACAAGGTATTAATAGAGCGACTTTGGACGTTTGATAAAAAAATCTGTACCAGATTATCAAAAAAAATCTAGTGCATAAAATTATCTTCGATGGGCGGAAGACGAATCGAGTGTCAAGATTACTATGTGACAAATGTCTGGGCACATATTGTTACGTAATAATTTCAAATATGCAAAATTAAACTTGCTTTCTATGTACTATTAAGATACGACAAATTTTAATTAATTATGTATGAAGCTGTAGTGATGACAACTCCCGACCGATTTCGGTCATGGCATCCATATCGACTCCTAGTTGTTAAATTGGCGCTCTTGCACTCGAAGATTGCTTATGAAGCCATCTTCTGAAGGCTTGTGACTTCTGAAGACTATTATTTATGACCCAACGTTCAGTTAGTGAGACTGATGACGGGCAGCAGCGTCACCGGAGCGAGAAGCTACGTCCTGCGATCGCCAACCCGCCTGCCCAGCGTGGCGATTATGGGTATATCCTCCAGATGTTTGCCCTAAGTGGCGAACAACTGGAGAGGCCTATGTCCAGCAGTGGACTGCAATAGGCTGATGATGATGATGATGATGTTCATTTAGTAGTGTACGCTGCCTCCGACACAGTGGTCGTGCGTACGATCCAAACAGTACAAACATTTGTGTGCATGAACATTGAACATGTCTGTTTGTACTGGTCTGGGTATTTGCTGTGTAGGTATATATGTATTTATTTAGAAAAATAAGTTGGTTTATCAGTTGTCCAACCCATAGTACAAGATTTGGCTTGACTATACGACTGTATGGCCCATTGTGTCTAGGGTTATCTATTTATGTAACTTACCTCTGGTTGATTCAAGGATCCATAGGTAGCGTTCTTCTTCAAGGTTCCCCTTTCGCCTGGCTCCTGGTCGCCTGCATCGAAGCTCTCCTGGTTCCTCTCAGTCTGCGCCAGTTTCCTGAACTCGTCTTGATAGTTCAACTCTTCTAACGGAATCTCCTTGAAGCTCGTTACGGTGGCCGACACGCACACCACGAAGATGATAGTGATAAGAGAAAATACCGCTCTGACGTGACCACCAAATAGCTCTCCTGGGAAAAGTAAAGAATCGCAACTGTAAGTGACTTAATTCTCAGTCACACAGGGGGCTTTTTTAACGGCCGTTAAAAAGGTGATCAAATATAACAATGCGTTTTCGCGTTTTAAAAGCGCTGTCGTATGAACATATTATGTTGCCAAAGTCTCGTTTGTTATTCGGCAGGATGCACCACGGGGAGGTGAGGGTGGCTTGGACTTAAGAGATGATGGGTCGCTCCCTTACATTCCTTCCAGGTCGAATCGTCTAGTTTAAAATCGTTCAAATCAAGTGAAACTTTTTCATTTACCATTTGGACACGTCACTTTTACACTTAATATTAGGTAGGTACTTTTTTTGATAACAAGTGGCTATCAGATGAAGTAGAATCACTAGGTATACTGACAGATAAGAGTTATGTTTTCAGAATGAGACAGATCATTTTATTGTAAATAACCTAAAATACTTCAACTAAGGATGTCGTCAGTCGTGGTTTGGACAGGCCAAAATACTTACATTTTATGAAAATTTGCATTTATTATAAGTATTATTTGACTGGCTCGACGGCTCATTGACCGTTGCCTTCTGAACCCAGGGTCGTGGGTTCCAGCCCAGCACAGTACAAACATTACTGTGTGCATGAATATGTCTGTTTGTATTGGTCTGCGTGTTTTCTATATAGGTACAATAGGTATTTATTTAAAAAAATATATCTAAGTAAGTTTATCAATTGTCTAGTACCCATAGTACAAGCTCCGGCTTAGTTTTGGGCTAGATGGCGTTGTGTGACATGTCTTGGGGTTATTTGTTAATTATATTTGATGGTAACACCTACGTTGATTCTTATTTCCATAGAAAAAGTGTGATAGGTATTTATGATGAATTCCTATCATTAAATGAAATAATATCTAAAGTAGGTAACTACATAACAGTTTTTATAAGATTTTTTTTTATTGCTGTGGGTGGCAGACGAGCAAGCGGCCCATCTGATGTTAAACGGTTACCGCCGCTCATAGACTCTAAAAGTAAAAGAATTTAAAAAGAAATCTGCTTTAAGTATACTACCTACATTCGGAACTAAAATTTCCAGTAGTTACGAAAAAACTAATTACCTAAGTTATTCAATTAAGTTCTTACCAAGTCGGGTTTCATCCCAATTGATCCCGCCCAGCGCGTAGCCCAGAAACCCTCCAAGACCCGCCATTATGGTGAACGTACTCAGGCCTTTTGCATGGTCTTCTAAAACAACACATTAATCATTTATATATAGCCTTTATTAAAAGAAAACTTTTTTTTCTAGACGACGAAGCATATATTTTCTTATGTACCTACATAATGTACGAAAGACGTTTCTTTTATTGGAACAGAGCAAGAAATAAATAAATGTTATTTATTGCACAAAATAAAAAAAACGTTACGAGAAAACACATTACAATCATAACGTACATAGTACCTACCTATAATTTAATCTTTTAGACAACCTTTAGGTAGAGGAAACTAATTTTACTGAAGAGGGGTACCTAAAGTCATGCAATATGTAAACTTTCATAATAAATAAACCTACAAAAATGTAAATAATATTAAATCCTGGAATAATAATTACATTAGAAAAACAGGTAACGAATTCAAACATAAATGAAATATTATGTTTCCCAAAAGCAAAGATTCACTGCTGGTTCTTTCAGCTAAATTATTACCTAATCTATGAAAAAATAGCATCGAATCAATTAATTGTGTAATTATAATTCTTTTATGTTATTATTCAACGATAATACGATCGCTAAACAAGAGAACAGTAGCATTATAACGTCCTAAATAAAACAAACAACAAGTAATATCCATATTGCAGCCATAAGTCAGGAGTGTCATCTGTTTGTCAGAGACTTGAGAACAAATTAGTTGTAGAGTTACGTGCCTTATCGTAAATGTTTTTATTGTATTTACTTACGGTTATGAATTACGACTATGATTTAAACATTTTTTTATTGTACGTTACACAAATACATAGAAACTTCTCTATTTTCACAAACATTCTTGAGCAGGAGTAGGTAAATTAAACACGATGAATGGAATTTCAATTAAATTCCATTATGAACTATCCGATTGTGTAAGATTTCGGAACTACCGCTTCTCCGCGATCTTAACAAACCGATTTCACTGATTGTTAAAAATATTTGTATTATCGATCTTAATCAATTAGACACCTAATAATGTATGCAGAAAACTGTAGGAGTGCGTATATAATAGTAATGCAAATTCTACAAACTGAAGAGTTCATTTTCGTATGAACTTTTTTGATGAACTAGCAACTAAATAAGCCTTTCCGTATCCATATATTTTTTACGTGTAAGTGTCATGTATTTCGAAAATCGATAATAAAAAATGAGAATGATTATATAAATATTTATTTTGCGGTAGTATCTAACTATGTACTAGTAGTACGAACAAATACTTACATAATAAATACTTTTAAACAGAGAGATGAAACATATATTTACACATTACTGTCCATAACGATAATCACCAGCATTCTCTAAATATTTATTAAAACATAACTGTGAGTTTATTTAAGTTTAGGTAACTTTATTATGAATTACTTTTATCACACTACGGAAATCCCAAAAATCATTCGCTAACATAGATAAATCAATCACAGCTTGTCTCAAAGATAAACCTGTGTCATTTGGCGCCGAAGTTTTGAGGAAACAAATCTACGTAGAAACAATGCATACATTGTCACATGCCTTGTGGCCTAAATAATATTTATTTAAATGTTCTAAATACATATTTTCGTCTGGCAGAGTATACAGAGGTGCGAGTGCATTCAGTGGGTTAATTCACTCATTCGTTTTGTTATTGTGACACTATTGTAGAATTAGAATGCCAACAAAGTCTCGTAATCATCACCAAACAGATGGCAGTTTGTAATTTTTAAACATTAATTTACTTCTTGATCCATCTTCACCTACAAACTCGAGTGTTCGTGATTTGTCACCGAAAGGATCCTATATAAATCACTGATCCAAGTCTACAGATCACTGTCCAAGTCTACAGGTCACTGTACCAAGTCTACAGGTCACTGTACAGGGTCTAATTCTAGAGTATTTTCTACATCCTTGCCAACGTTCCCTTCGCAGTATTTTTTAAAAATATATTAGATGGGTGTGATTGTGATATCTACTAAACCAATTATTTACTTACGATGTCATAATGCTACGCAATGTTAGGAAACACTTATTCTGGGTACTTGACAGATACAAGATATAAGTCGGCATTGATTAGTGATGTGTAAGTGGGGCTGTAATTTGAACTAGTTTGGCTCAACTACTCCAAGGCTGATAAAATAGTCTATTTCTAGGCCTACGGGGAACAATTATTACACTTATACCTAGAAATACCTATTTATAATCTTATAATCACTAAATATAATATAATCGAGAAGGGAGTGGATGGGACGATGATGTGATAGAAATGAACGGAAGAAGAAAACATATTGCGCCGACCCCATATAATAATAGGAGTAGAGGTAGGCGAATGTTGATAATCACTAGACATACTTTGTTCTTATTAGTTTTTAGCAATTTGATAAATAAATCAAAAAAAATTAAAAAAATCACGAAAATAAATTATTTACTTCAAGGCACCAATTCTTGGAGGTCGAATACAATACAAGCGACATTATAATTAAGAAAACAAAAGGGCAAACAAATTCCAAGTACGAAAACAGTTGCAATAAATATGGCGGGTTGTATACAATAGAAAAACTTGTTTTCATTCAAAGAGAAACACCATAATCATAAAAACAGTTGAATCATATCAAAATCATGTCTCAAAACAAACCGGTGACAATGACCTTAACACGAATTAAACCAGGCCAGCGGCGAACGGGAGCGAAGACGAAATACCACTCGTATTTGTGGTGCGATACAAGAGATTTGAGTAAACAACACTGGCCTGAAACTGTCAACTGAGCAAACATACGCGTGAGGCTTCGACGAGCAAGGAAAACTGGGAACTCTTGAGGCGGCCAAGATAAGGGTGGGTAGCTACTCCAAATCACTCTAAAAGTGAAAGCATCAGAAGTAATCGTCAAATCGTTTTTACACATATTTCAAATAAGTATGTACTATTTTGTGGATAATGTCAAAGATTTTTCTTTTTTACGGAAAACATATTGAATGCATTGTATCTAATCTACGTAGATTCGTGAGTTCAAACGTGTTGTCCATTCATCACAGTCCTTAATTCAAGAATTAAATTCTGAAGTCGGTCAACTATAGCTGTTATAAAATGCGGGTTACTTGAAACCTTTTAAAAAGTGACTATACCTATCAATTAAGTAGGCATAATCAATCATCACAGACATAGGTCTCTTCAACGGTTTACCACTTTTCTCGATCCTGGGCTTCTCGCATCCAACTCAAGCGAGAAATCTCGCGCGAATCGTACTCGTGCACTGACCTCAACGTGTTCTATACTACGTTTTCCGAACACAGAAGTAGGAATATACCATCCACTAATCACTTACCTTTAATCTTGTCTTCTTTTTATTTTCGTGTCAACGATAAACTCCAAACAAAAATGAAACCACACTTGTCAAGACCAAAACTTATCAACTGATATAACGCTGTCAGTCGGCTGGTAATAGATCCTCCGTGCTCCAATTAGTTGGGAACAACGGACAGGTGATAATGTGCGACATAGTCCAATGGTGTGATCTTATAGTAAATACCCAAACTGACAAACCTGGAACAGTTACATCCAGCAGATAGGCCCGAGCAGGGCTCTGGCAGGCATCCGCATCGAAGTCCAGGAACACTGTCCCCAAGACCGTGAACAGGACGCCCCAGGGATGGTAGTTGGTGCTCTCTTCCTCCAGAGCGGCACTCCGTGGACCCAACACTGAGGGGACCCCGGTTCGATTGGCTGGTCTCTCGTCTCCGAGAGCATAGCCTATCGCCTCCCCGTTAGGTACTAAGATAAGACCTGTGAAACCAAAAAACAGTTGTTATCTAGAATTTACCTATTAGCGTGTGTTTCAACAGACGCGAGTCTGCTTGAAGCTAAAAATTGACCAATGACGTTGTTCCATTGAAGTGAAGAGAAGATGTGTGATTTTAGTAATATCATTGGTAAATTTTAGTTAACTTCACGCTGCGCCACTTCTATGAAAATTATTTAAAAAAAAAATTCAACCGACTTCAAAAAAAAAACACAAACGACCAAAACTAAAAAGCGATAAATAGCGTAAGTAATTCTATCCTTAATACATAATTATTTAAATGTTACAATTATCACTTATTTTTGAAGTCGATGTCCGAGCCCATGTCCCTATCATGATGAACAGTAAAGAATCGACTTGACAATAGTGATTGCACTGCGCCTGATGGTCGCACTTTAGAATGTACGTAGGTACAAGTCAGCATATAAGTCATTGGACTTCAATGCAAATGCTGAGTTCTACATTGAGATCTGTACTATAGTTCATTCGCGTTAAGAAAATAGAAATTATAATTTCTAGCGTTTTAATTGGCTAGTGGCCTGTCAGTGACCTGTCAGTCACTATTTTCTTAACGCGAATGAACTATAAGAACAATTGTGAGGATGACCATGATTGGCGGTTTCTTTTAATGTTTTTATAGTCAATTGAAAATGGTACAATCCTTAAATTAATCCGACCGGGGATTTTCCTGCGTTACTGCGTATTTATGAGGCCAAGGCTGTCGATTTACAGAAAGAATTTTATTCAGATATACAAATATTAAAAAGAAGTGCCTTTCGGGCCATCATGGCTATAGCACTGAGAATATATTTTCACTATATCAGCATTCCTGTCCTCAGATTAGACACAATAGAAATTTAATTGTTATGTATCAAATGTGATACATGGGATTGTAATGTCTCAAATGGGATGCTAAAACACAAGATTTACGCGAGCACTCACCAAGTAGGACTCCAAATGACATCAAAACAATGAAAGGTCTTCTTCTCCCGAACTTGGATTTGCACCGGTCGCTCAAGGACCCCAGGAGGGGGGTCATAAAGAACCCGATCAGTGGCGATAGAGCCCAGACCAGGGTCATCTGTTGGTGCGGAACCCCTATCTGGAGGAGCGTGGGGGATACGAAGGCTGTCTCCCCGGCGTACGAGAACTCGATGCCCATCACCGCTGCAGATATTCGCATCAGCTCTATGCGACTCTTTCTCCTTAAATAGAAATAATTATATAAAAATAATCAGCTTCCACTTCTGGGTCCAGAGGCTATAGATTGGGCCCGGTAGTGGAAGCTAACCGACAAAAGAGAGCTAGATGATAAAGATATAATTATCTACTACCAAAATTCTGGATTTTTTTTCTGATTTTATTTTAAAATCATAATGCGGTTAACAGAATACATCTTCGCACCAAATTTCAATAATGTAGCTCTTATAGTTTCGGAATAAACTGGCTGTGACATACGGACGGACAGACAGACAGACATGACGAATCTATAAGGGTCCTGTTTTTGCCATTTTGGTTACGGAACCCTAAAAAAGTGTTGAGATATTTTGTGATTGTAAAAATTGAGTTTTACAAAGTTTATTAATATCCACTAAAAGCTTACGAGAAAATCTTCATAGCTGAATACTCGAATTTACGTATAAGCTCAATGTAACTAAGTAAAAAGGAAAGTTATTACGAGAGTGTAAAATTGGCTGAACGAGTTTTCGCGTCGATCGGGAGTTTCAAAACTTTCCGATCAATCCCCGTCAATTTGTCAATGAGGAAAATCTTGCCAAGTTCCTTTTCACCCGATTTATGTGTATACATTTAGCGATTCTTGGAAACTTCGTTCAAGATGCTTCAGCAAATAAATGTGATTTTCGGGTTTTATCTTCACAAACTTCTGTGTGTGATATGGACGAGTTACATAATTGTTTTTATCGATTTAAGACAGGTACACTGCTAGTAAAAGTTTTTCATTAATCAAGGATACACAATGTGTTGGATTAAGTATTTATAAGGATAGAAATACCCTATCCGTTTCATCCCTATTAAATATTGAAGGCAAGAAATTGAACAGCAGAGCCACACAAAGCTTGGTGGACTATGGCCTTATCGCTTAATTTAGGGAAGGCTCAGATCCTCGCTTCGGCTAGGAACATACATGAGCCGTTGACATTGACGAAGAGTTTTGGATATCTTCAGAAGCGTAGCGTGTCTTGACGGGGGCCCACATAAAATAATTGTTTGGGGGCCCTTAGGAAGGGAAAAGATTTGTCACAAAATTTGGAAAGGTTTTGCTTATGTACTTCGGGGCCCTTCATGGTCTGGGGGCCCCGTATAATTGATACGGCAGATACGGCGGCAGGATATATTACACTAAACTTCAAAAGCTTTGTATCACTTTCTTGTGCATTGAGTACCTAACCTACCTATGTTAATGTAAAAATAATATTTCTTTCTTGATTGGGAGGTTAAACTAACAATCTTTCCTTGCTTATTTCCAAATTTTTATAAAAATAGTTATGAAGAAAAAATGTTCAAATAATACACATCTTTTCAAACAAGTAGGTAAGCAAAAGGTACATTTGACAACTGTATAATTAATCTTAACACTTGTTTGTTACATGCGATGCTTTGTTATCTTTGTTTCTACTACGTTTACCGTGTACTTTTATAGTCCGTGTGTTAACTAGGCTCAAAATCAGCAATAGTTGTATAAGATAACGTTTTTGGCTAGACGGTTATGCTATAATAATATTATAGCTGGCAGATCAGCGCTTAATTCATTCATTCATTGGTAGGATTATTTGCACATCAGCATGTACCATATCTCTGACCAAAAGTAGGTAAGTACAACATTTTAGTTAATTTAAGAAGACATGTACATTTAAGACGTTTGTCATTGTAGATGCCTGTTATTTGTGTCTAATAATAATAACATTAGGAGAGGCCTATGTCCAGCTGTGGACTGACACGGATTGATGATGATGACGAATAATAAAAGTCATAGTACAATACTACACACTTATTTTAAGGTAAACAACATCCAAGAGTAGGACCTAGCTTGTATTATGAAAAACCGGAATCTATGAAAGTTTTTCTTTTCCTAAATTACCCAGAATAAGGAGAACGGATGCTCTTATTCCTAACCAATTAAATTACCATCCTTTAAACATAATTTAAAACTCAGAAACATTAACTGTTTCGTAATGTGACACTGATATTTCTCAGTTCTTACCTAAATAAGTCGCTATAGGCGCTGTCCTGCCATACCCTCTCCGGAGGCTCGTCCGAACTGGGTATTCCGAACAGCGATTCCTTGACCACATCCCTGATCCCTCTGGGATGTTGCTCCCTCCAACTGGACAACCTCTCTTTGTACCTGTCCCTTGCACTGTGGAGCCGACCCGTCACTCCTTGGTATTCATTCAATTTATCCGCCATGTTTCAAAAATACATTTGTTTATTTGAAAACAGGACGTAATTATAACAGTCTACGTTACTGTCTTATTTGATAGATACAGATTAACACTTATTTTATAATCATGTGCTATTCACATAAATACAGTTTTAGTATTAAATCTACGATTTCAGACTGAATATTGTTTCCCGTCATTTTCCTATAGCGAAAATCAAATGAAACGTTTGAAAAAACCACGAATCCGAACCTTAACAAAACTGTCGAAGATTATGCACTCTTTGGAAGTTTAATAATGAATCGAATATTAAAACGTTTCAGTCGTACGAAAAGTTTGACCCAATTTAAAGCACTTAATACTTCGAACTCGCTATAAAAAGTCCTTTAAAGTTGCACTTGTTGCACTCAAGAAATAACGAGTGGAGGAACTGTTAGGCGAGTGAGGTTCGCAGTGTTTGCGGAGGCTTGGGAGGGCGCGATGAGGCCGGCCGGGCGGCGTGAGACAACTAGCGCGCGCGCCGCCCTCGCCCGCCCAGCGCGCCCTAGACTTACACTACTGGAAGAGGCTTAAAAGTGTTAGATAGTAGAGGATCCCGCCATACAACTAGCTTCACCAAGACGTTTATTGTATGAAAATTATTTTATAAGTAATTAAATATGTAATGCCTCCTGTAATTCGCGCCACATTTCTCCATCCCGTTCTTCCACCATCTAGCAAAACACCCTGGACCAAAATTTGATCGGCAACCCGTATGCATTATATTTATTGACATTTTCGATTACATATGAAATAAGTTTCATCCAAAAGATTTTAGACCAAGATGCTTAATGTGAAACTTTCTATTGTATTAGTATTGCTCTGGGTGTTTACTATGTATAATATGTATTTATTTACAAACAAAAAGTATTTATGTAAGTTTATGTATTAGTTGACTAGTACCGATAGTACCTACAAGCTTCGGCTTAGTTTGGGGCTAGATGGCGATGTGTGGCCCAGCGTGGCATTTCTTGGGTTATTTTTATTTCAAAAATTTAACTTTGTTTAGAAAGTTTAGGTACTCTTAATCACTCTTAATACTTTATATTCGAACTCGCGATAAAAGTTTTTTAAAGTCGCTCGTTACTTTATTTAAGGCGTGTAAGGAAAACGCTGTTGGCCGAGATTCGCGGTATAGCAAGAATAAGACTGGAATATATTGAACGTGATACTAATAATACTGGAAGAAATAAAAAATTGAAAAATGCTTTGAATATAAGAAACTTTTCTCCTTTAGGGATTCTTTCGAGTAACAAGGCAGTCAAACGAATATAAAGATTTTGTTCATTAAAACCTACCGCCCACGCTTGACTCCCACTCCAAACTACGACATAACAACTAGAAGCGGGAAAATATTCCTTTTTTATTATTAGAAACTAGATTTTTCCTGTGTACCCCTTTCTGGAATTAGAGACCCTGCAAACCACAGACTTTCTATCGGCCGATAATTTGGTCGGGCTCATAATCAATATGAAGATCAGCCCATTGTAGTTTGCGGACTTTTCATATACTTATACATTTCCATACTGATTATAAGCTCGACCAAACTATCGGTCGATAAAAAGTCTCATACAGTACCTAATCAGTAAAACTATAATTGAACATTGAATGAAACTGGTCGTCAAAGAAGAGGCCTATATTCAAAACTGGATATGAGATATAGAGGTAGAAGAAGACCAAAAAAAGGAATGGATGGACTGTGTGAGACATTATATGATTGTGGAGATGACGGCTGATAGAGAAGAGTGGAATAAAAAAAAATGTACTGACCTCACTAAGAGCGGGATATCAGAATGATGGTATGATTATTATTGACAAGTTAAGGACAGATACTCCTTTTCCTTTTTTCTATAGATACCTACTTATTTTGGCATTTGTCATGCTTAGATCATTAATAGCATTTATATACCTCTGAAAAAGTACCTACAGTCGAAATAATTGGTGAATGATTTTACGAATTCAATATTTAAAGATGAGCAGCTAAAGCTGTTACCTATAACCATATTTATTTACGTATCTATGTATCGTCTTCATTATCCTTGACTCAGCATAAAATAAAAGTAAACTGGGAAATACTGCATCTCCCCGTATTATGAAGCCAATAAAAAACAATTATGTAAAACATTTCCGTTTTCTCTTCTAAATCACAGTTGAATGGAGATAAAATAAATAGTCCCGTGTCCCGTCGCGTCCCGGGATTACGTTTATTGGGTCCCGAGGGATGGCGACTGATTGCTTTCCACGATCCGTTGGTGTATAAACAAGCTGATTGCCTGTCGCGAATCGCTTGGAAACGAGCGGGAATCAAGACGTCAGCATTTGCGCTAATTTTTCAATCTGAGACGAGATTTAGGGGCTTTTTTCTACTAGGGCGACAAAATTACTGCCTGTCCGCCTGATGGTAAGCGGTTACCGTAGCCCATGAACGCCTGCAACACCAGGGGCATGACATTAGCTTTGCAGACCCTTTAAAAACGTATTTACTTACGACTAAACTTGCCGGCCCGTCTGATGGTAAGCTGTAACCGCAGCCCAAGAATGCTTGCAATACTAGGGGCATAGCATGCGCTTTGCCGACCTTTAAAAACCTATTTACTTTAGACTTGCCAATATTGTATTACCATAAGAAAATCTCAGCAGAAACTTATTGGACAAACGCACCGAACTTAGGCGTAATGCTTCAACGTCCAATCCTGTCCTGGCCGTAGGTAGGTAATGGTAGAATTGCTGACTACTTAAAATTCTCGGTATTTGAACGACTTACTCACTTAATTTTTTATTTACTAACGAAATTGTTCACATTGTTACCCCAATTAAATAATTTTAATTAACTACCATGTACGTTGTACTACCTACCTATTCATAATAGGCAAGGCCGTCTCTACCAGGGGGTGCAAGGTGATAATACGAGTAGGTATAATGCGTTTAAGTTTATACTTATCCTTAGTAGTAAAGTAACATCATATTGAATTACATTCAGAACACACCCACTGAAACTTTATACCAAGTAAAAAAACAATGAATATTTATCGATTTTATCAAAGTATATCAAATTCATTCGGCAACGTATTCCGACAGCAGATGAAAAGTCGTGATAAAATGTGGATATGTCAATGTTATCGTGACAAGACACTTATGGGTGCCAGCCAGACGAGTAACTCATTGTTATGGACTTTGATAAAAATAATACATAAATAATAATTATTAGAAATGAGCCAGACAATTTATTTATTTAAACCTTATTACAGATTGGCCAAAAAAACACCATCTATATGGTGACAACGTGACTAACTCAGAAGGACACCCTTCCGAACAAAAAAATACTTTTTCAAATCGGTTCACAATTCTCGGATGTAGATATGTCGTAACAAACATACAAAACATACGTACGGTCGAATTGAGAAACCTTCCTCCTTTTTTGAAGTCGGTTAAAAACAGTCGAATTCAGAACCTTCTTTTTTAAATTGGTTTTAAAACGGTACAGAAGGCTAGGAGCATTCTCTACCAGTCAACGTTTGGGTCATGCAGAGGGCAAATTTGTCATAATTCACCCCAACTTGGGGCGTCTCCCAACATACTTACACTGACACAATTTAGGATAAGTAATTCATTTAAATTTTACCGGGAATTTAACCTAGAATCCTCGGATCATCTCATTACTGCACCTAGTCCCATCAGTCATAGCACAAGTACGAAATCTTTAGTTGAAGACCTTGCCTGGCGCATTTATATTTATAAATACATAATATCATATCATATGCTACAAGTAGGTAGGTACATTCTACTATGAACTAAACTCACGTTTCTATCCTACATATAAAAGGTTAGCAAACATTGAGACAAACGCGCGAGGCTAGATCCCTCACGATGCATTTCACCCTCGTGACTATAAAATGGCGCACTTGCTCACAAGTGCATTGCGGAGCTAATTTAAATACCTTTGTTAAGACAGCCGGTGAAAATTAATTCACTCAACACTACAATGAGACAATCGGAAGGATGCTATTGATTTATAGCACTCTAAGTCTCTTGTTTGTTTGTAGACGCTGTTTGAAGGAGATTGGATGGTTGAAACGGTTCGCGCCATTGCGGAGATGTGTTTGTAGTGAAGGAAGCTGATCAGAGATAAAGGTGTTTGCTTTGCCCTTTATAGAATAACTAGCTGTGCTCGCGACTTCGTCCGCGTGGAATAGTTATTTTTCCCCCGTTTTTTTTTACATTTTCCATTATTTCTTCGCTCCTAAGAGTTGCAGCGTGATGTTATATAGCCTAAAGCCTTCCTCGATAAATGGTCTATTCAACACAAAAATAATTTTTCTATTCGGACCAGTAGTTCCTGAGATTAACGCGTTCAAACAAACAAACAAACTCTTCAGCTTTATAATATTAGTTAAGATATCCTCCTTGACATTAACTAAAAATAAATTAAAGAGCTGTACTTTGAACAAATAAACCAGACTGCTTTTCTGTGTAATTTGGAAATGTGAAAATTCTAAAACGATTTATCATCATTAGCCTATTCTTAGGTCCACCTCTGGACTAAGGGGTTTCCAGTTGTTCGCTACTTAGGGCAAACATCTGGAGGATATACCTATAATCGCCACGCTGGGCAAGCGGGTTGGCGATCGCAGGGCGTAGCTTCTCGCTCCAGTGACACTGCTGCCCGTCATCGGTCTGTGGTATTTAGCAACGCCTTCAATTGTGATGGTTATACGGAGGTATAACCATCACAATTCAAGGCGTTGCGTTGCTGCTCCCTTATATCCCGACGGGAATTCGCTCCACGACAACTTCACCTGCCCGTGGTGCATCCTGCCGAAAAACAAACGAGGCCCTGGCAAACCATTATAGAAATGTAGATTTAGTGAATTGAGAGCACAACTACTTCATGTACATAGGTACATAGTAGTAGTGCATAGTACTTACCCATTCATTGCGTGGGATTATTGATCACAATTAATTTTAACAAACTTCAAAAAGTAGGACAACTTGGTTCGCTTTCTATGCTACGAGTATTAACAGTAGAAGCAGCAAAGTCCTGCGATCGTCAACCTACCTGCCCAGTTTGGCGATTATAGATAAAGCCTTCAGTTGTTTGCCCAAAGTGACGAGCAACTGGAGAGGCCTATGTCTAGCAGTAGACTGTGATAGGTGATGATGAATGCAGTAGAAATCATAATAGAGCACTGAACTTGTTATTAAGTATTATGACGTAACATTGGACTAAAGAACTCTTCTTGAATGGTAATACAATGTGAGTATGAGTACTCCACGGCTATTTTCCACAAAGTAAATTAACGACAGAAATCAAGGCCACCAACCTTGATACTCAGTATACTAAGTATACTCCAGTGTACATTTCCACAGATTGACCTTGCACATCAATCATTCTAGACAGGGCTTCTTATTATATCTCCTATGAAAACAACTTGGAGATAAAATGCGGAGACAGAGAGTATGTTAACGTGTAAACTAAGTAAAAGTCACGAGTGCGTAGGTACCACTTGCCTACATTTTTAATTCAAAGGTAGTTACTTTAAGTTGCCCGAAAATGCATACAGTGTCCGCTTACAATGATCTGTGATAGCAATTTTATTTACATAGTGCTTAGGCCGATAGCAATATGTCAGTTTATTGTGTAATGTTGTTAATGAAATAAAACATTTATTATTATTGTGTAGTCTTAATACGGATATCATGGGTAATGGGAAGGTGTTACACTTCCCGGTCCTTTGGAAGGCCACGGGCCTAACGCGTAGGCTTTAAAACTTATAAGCACAACCCGGCAAAAAATCAAATTATGAATGAATCATTCTAAATATAGAAAAGTTTGATCAATTCGTGATTGCCTAATGTAGAGAATTGAACAATACCAGAATATACTATGTAATGTAGATAGTTGTATAGTAAATTATGAACAGTACCAAAACTAAATATTAAAGTTTTCCTTGTCACGTCGAATATTTCGTGCACTTGCTACCTAAACACACATCGGAAAAAGAGATTATAACATTCTGCGCAATTCATTCTTACGTATAAGAATCTATGCATCACAGTACTCGTATTCTTTATCACAGTAAACTTTGTGCAAAACCTTGTCACAAAATAAACACATATTTTAATACGTTTCATTTGTTATGTTATGTGTCACTGGTTTATTTGCCCATGAGACCCATCTCCGAGAAGAGAAGCAATTAGTCCAATGTTTGCTGAGCTGTTTGCGTACAATAAAACATGTGTTGATCGTATACATAGAACAATAACAACTAATTTTATTTTAGTCAAAATTGACTGACATTTTAAAAGTATCCATATCGTAGTTTTGTCTAAATTTGAATAAAATTATCATCACAAATTCTTATTTTGCTTCGTTCCTACCTATTACAATTTGACGGAATTACAAATACTATTTCCGATAGCATAATATTTTAATGATAATAATATTTAATCTTATTTAATTAAAAAAAGTATTTAATCAAGTTTATTGTCTAGTACCCATAGTACAAGCTTCGGCTTAGTTTGGGGCTAGACGGCGATGTGTGGCCCAGCGGGGCATGTTTTGGAGGCTATTTATTTATAAAATCTAGAGTTGAAATTATCCATCAAAGCCCCCACAGTCTCCAATCCAAATTTTCCTACAACCAAAAGCCATATATTACGTTGTCATCGTATTCCTTATAATAAAATGGGAAAGCTATAATGTAAGTAACGAGACCTTAAAATTTAACGTCAAAGTAAGTATAAGGCTATAGCAATAAGTAAGGAATGGCGTGTTAATAGGATTGATAGCTTAGGGCTTCATCAGACGTGGCTAAACTCGGCTTTGCCGTCGCACACGGCGGAACACTTTGACGTAAGTGTATCCTGATATATAAATAAATACGTAAGATTAAGGTCGCTATTATACATTGTCGAATATAGCGATAACAAGGCTCAAATATAAACTAAATCCAAACGGCTTAGTTTATTAAATAATTTACTAAAGGCTGTTCTACACATAAATATCACCATCAGCCTATTAGGGGAGCCACCAATCATCTTACGCTCCAAGCCCCCCTTACCTGCCCGTGGTGCATCCTGCTGAATAACAAACGAGGCTCTAATGAACAGACTGATGACGGTATAACCATCACGATTAAAGGTGTAGCTAAATACCATAGGGCGATAATTCCTGCGATCGCCAATCCGCCTGCCCAGCGTGGCGATTATGGGTAAAGCCACAAGATAATTATTTGACCAAAGTGGCGAACAACTGGAGTGGCCAGCAGTGGACTGCGATAGGCTGATGATGATACCTTATGAGTGGTTTCCGGATTTAGAACAGAACCACCCCATCTCATCTCGTGGGTGTCGTAGAAGACGACTAAGGGAATATTACTAGTAAACGGGCAGTAGCGTTTACTTGGGTACAAATAAAGCCTACTGCGCTTTCCAGCCCGCCTGCCAAGCTCCCTTACATCCCATATACGGACGGTATAAAAACATACAATTCAATAACTCATCTCGGATATTAGGCGACGAGTACACCGTATGCCGAAGGGCGCACGTTCGGCCAGAGGTCGCTAAGGCGATTCGCACGCAATAATTCGTGCGAGTTGACAATGCGAGCGTGTGTCACCGCCGTATTGTGCGCAGTGACACTTGCCCAACTTGTATGACAATGGACTTGACATTATGCCATGCTTGATTTATGGGTGGAGAAAATATTGCAAGGTGATTGCGTATTTCCCGAAGGACTTTTTGTATGGCAATCCACATACTTTGGCGAAGATGTCAAGTTTGTGATTGTGAAGTAAGATGCTTGTAGAATGGGGGGCGTGTAGAGTTGTAATAAGCTTGGCTCTTCATGACATGATAACTTTTTGACAGTGCACGCAATGTGGTCTCGCTCTCGTCTTGGTTACATTTTACATTAAAATGTTTATGCGGGATACTGACCGTGTTAATTTCTCATAAGTGCAAACACTACTATGATACGATTTTCCAATTCCAAACGATAATCGCGGTCAAAGTTCATTTTAAGATTTTTATAACGAATACAAACACAGCGATGAAAGATTACCGGTAGAGTCCATTTAGGATATTAATTTTCAGGTGTATGTATTCTGGGAGGACGCGCCCAGGAATCATAATAGGTTACAAGAAAACTAGGACCAGGATTGGCGTGAGTTGTCCGGTGCCTCTTAATTTATTATACATGTACCTACTATTCTGGCAGTTCTAGGCTAGGAATGATTATACGGAAGCGAATTCATCTAGTGTCATCCTTTATCCTACGTTAATTGTTGCTATGCAGAATATGCGGAGGTAATTACCTACACATGAGTATAACCGCGCTTCTGTGCTCATCCGTATTTGTTCAACCCCTATGGTATTGTTCAAAACTTAAATAGATGCCCTGACATGTTTTGAAATACAAGCTGGTATGATCGTATGGAAATGATGCCAGACTATTGTAATTGGTAGATAATTGTAACACTCTCAGATAGTAAAATGCGCAAGTGTGTGCGTACATAAAGCCTCCATCATTTTTACTTGAAAGTTCGGCCGACATTGCACTCTATTTTGTTTCTCATAATCCTGTATAACAACAGTTAATTACGACCGGAGAGAGATCAGCGGGGCTATTCATTGATTCACGTTCAAAGTATTCATAGTTTCCGAATCCGAGCGTAATACGCTCAGCCATACAGGCGAAATACCAATAGCTGAACCTTCTTTCGAACGTACAAGGGAGTACCAACCGCCAACTTACTCACTCCGTGCTACGATTGCATCATTTCCACACAGGAAAACTAAATAAACGAAATGAACAATCTCCAACGTAAACAGGCATCCTCATTCAAGCATCCAAACTCATTCGAATCACGACATCTTGGGAAAACCGACCTTCGCTTACATTCAAGTTTTCCGACGGACCGCCAGTAAGCGTGGAAATAGGTAGCTAGTAGAACAGGAAACAACAAAGCGTATCAGGAAATACGGGAAATTCATCCGCGTATGCGCTTGCGCACCTTCTCGGTTCAAGTACGTTCAAGTGCGGCTCGCTTAGAATTAAGTTATTTTTATTGGACAATTACGCTAATTGACGGTTTGCTTCGCGCGTATGTGTCAACTATAAATTATTTACGCATTCTAGACTGCGGAGACCACAGATCTAGCAATGATTGGGTGGAAATGCCAACATGATTATTTTTAAGGCAACATTCGTGCAATATATGTATATCAGGACTACCTACTCGACGGCAGTATAGAACCGTTCAGTTACTAATATGTTTTGCATTTTTAATATAATAATATGTTGCCTCTACCTGAGGGTTGTCTGGAAGAGATCGCTACAAGCGATAAGACCGCCTAAATTGTACTATGTTTTGTCTGTATTATGTTTTCCTGTAATGTCTGTGTTTTGTGCAATAAAGAGTATCTATCAATCTATCTATGTTGGTTGGTGTTCGTATGCAGTTTATATTCATTCTCGGGAAAAACTACGGTCTATGAGCCGCGTTAGCAGATCATATCTACACTTCAACGATGCTGCATAATCATATGGTTCATTTCACCTTTTTATCACAAATTATCGAGATTATTGTGGTCATACAACAGCGATCCACTGTTATTATCCAGCTTATGCTATATGTCATATGCAGTTCTCGTTATCAGAGATCATAGGTATCTCAGCGGAGGAATTTCAACCGTCGAAATGAAGACTTCATAAGTGGACATGATAGTGATGTTGATGATAACACAAAAAAAATATTTTTTTTTCACAGCGAAGACTTATCAATAAATTATATTCTACGTAAAATAAATAACTTAAGACATGCCACACATCGCCATATAGCCCCAAACTAAGCCGAAGCTTGTACTATGGGTACTAGACAACTGATAAACTTACTTAGATACTTTTTTTGTCTTAAATACATATTATTCATGGATAACACCCAGACTAATACAAACAGACATGTTCATCCATTTATCAATTCTAGCTTTAGTAACTAATGTTAGAAAGAATAAGTACAAATTATTCATGATCTCTGCACTGCCCTAGTTGACTTAATTTTGTACAATTTATTTCTTACGAGAGGTCTCAAATCCATTTCTCATTCCCTAATAAAATAAGCCTACGGCCGCCCTTTAGCGTAGCTAGAAACTTTATAGCGTTTCTGGAAAACTTAATCTCTACCACAGCTTAAGGGATAAGTTAGACATGTTTTTGTTGCCGAGTTACTTTAGCGTACGCTATGCCATGCAATTGCTGTAAGGTTTTTACCTACTTACGTTAAAAACCAGCAAAGATATTCTAGCACCTTAGATCCAGAATCATAGAATACCCAAAAGAATAATATTAATTTCAAAAAATAGGTTAATTGAAAACAAGACACGCCTCTAAAGTAAGTTTTCTTGAAGAAACCCATGAAATACAGAACCTACTCAAACGAACTTTTGCCATTGATTAGAATCAAACCTTGGCTATCTAAGTATTACAAAGGGCCGGTCAGTGAATGAGGCAATGGACCAGTCAGCCCTGTTTTAATGGTCATTTTATATAGGACAAGATACAATTTAACCTATGCACGCTGCATCAGGTAATAAACAAGCTATAAAGGTGTTGATCGACATGCATAAAGCTTGAATGACACTGAACGCAAATTCGGTCAGAATGCGAATCACCGTTTGAGTCGGATACCTGTGAAAAAGATTCAAAAACAACATTTTGTACGGTATCGTCCGTTACATCTACGACCAGTACTAGTATAGGTATAAAAGCTCTTTTAAGCTTTTATACCTATTTATTTACCAATAAATTTAGAGCTTGTACCTATATTTATTTACTAATTTTAACACGACTTCCCGAGAGCATTACAGGTTTTCAAAAATAGTCTACAACGCCCTTAGGCCAGGCGACATAGCTGGCAAGAACTGCATTCAAGGAAGCCCACTATCGATCAAAGGGCCTATGCCCAGCAGCGGACTGTGAAAAGTTGGTAATAATGACATATTGGAATGATTTTCGAATGTAATCAAAAACACAGCATTTACATTTATAACACAGCAAAGCCCTCATTAAATCACGTTCTGAGAAGAATATGTCGTAGCGATCGAAAACATTTGTAATTTTTAATTGAGCAAGTTGTTTTTTGCTTCTTTTTTAAATGACTACGATGATGGCCAGGGCGGCCTTGTCATCATCATCACCGGACTGTTGGGGGTGCGGAAGGCTCTCCTAGAGAGTAAGTTGCTATTATTAAATTCTGAGTGCTTTGGATATCCATGTTATGCTGATGTACTCGTAACTAATTTAGCTCTTAAGACGAGCCTCATATGGTTATATCCGCCGTCGCCCGTGCTAATTATGTTGAGACGACATCACTACTAAGTACCTCTCAAATAAGAATTCTATATGTTTTTAATTAGTGTATACGATCAATTCAAATAGTCAGCCATTGAACAGATGGTGTATGATTGGTGGACTTTTGGGTGGTTTGTTACAGCACCAGCAAACCACCAAAAAGTCCACCAATCATACACTAATATTGCAACACTAAACTAATTAAAAAAAAAAGAACAGATGCAATAATAATATATATGTCATCCAAGCCGTGTCCGGCGACGGCGACTCCTAAATGTTCAGTCTGGATATTTGTGGTAGGCTCTAATGTGACTCGCAAAGCCGAACTTAGACCTAAAGATTCGGTCACACGGCACACAGTAAAGCTGGCCAACCGATTTCATCGTATAGTTGTAGGAGAGCTTCGGACGAATCTTCCTTATATGGCAATAATAATAGAGCGTTAGCGTCGAGAGCTTCGGTTTCATAGTGGGTGAGACCAGTGACTCTATTCGGAGGGTAGCGGTTTAAATCCACCTCGTAGCAATGTGTTTGGAATTGTTACTCTATGTTTTTTAATAAGGATTTTCTAGAAATTCTAAGATTGTGTGATGTCGACCAAACCACACTCGGCCCATGTAGTTAGATAAAATCTTTATTGTCTAGATTTGAGCCCCTCAAAGAGGACCTAAAATGTAAGTATAAGCTGTTGATGAATATGAATACATAGTTGGTTTGGTCGGTGATCATCTTGGATCCCAAATTCCCCAGAACTAATGGATTTTATGGGCCTGCTGTGGAAAGTACCAATAAGAATAATGACCACAATAGCGATTTGGGGTTTTAATTTACTAGTACTATTCTTTAGATCGTAACATAGGCAAAACGTAGGTAGTGTGAGACTGTGAGACGCCTTTTAACCTATTGGACAAATAAGTAAGTTCATATTGATGGCTGGAGCAAACTGATTGCGGCCTATCGGACCCATAGCCCTACAGGTAGTGTAATGGGTATTTTTAATTGGGTATTACTTTGCACTACCAAGAAATAGTGACGTAAACTAAAATACCTAAATGTACCTACTAAGGTAACTATTTACATAATACTTCCTTGTGGATATTATAATATTGTGTCAAGTTCCTGCTTGGTGCAACTCTTTAATAGTGCAATTGGTATTAAAAAATACCCATAGTGGTACTATTTGCACGAAAGGTGCGGAAGGCAAAGATGTTTGGTGGCGCCAAAAAGAGGTTTCTATACAACAGTGGGTGGGTGCTGTTTGTACGTACACCTCGATTTTATTTCTTGAATATTTTATATCTTGGTTTCATTGATTGAGTTATACAGGGCTTATAAATTGATGAACGATCTCGTCGGTGATGGCATGATAAAATAAAATAAAATAAAATAGTTTATTTCTGCAAATAGATTCACTAGTAATACTTTTGCACGTCAAACTTTTTTCCTACCAGCACTTCGACGTGTAGCCTGCCGAGAAGAAGTGCCGCAACAAACTCGACAGTTAGCCTTTTTTAAAATATATAATACAATAATAATATCGTTTTAAAAAAGCGCAAGCGAGCAGACTATCATGTCCATGTAATATTGTCATCCATATAGTCTTGTACTTTATAATAACCTTTTGACATTAAAATGGACTTAATGCGAGATTTAAATCTATGTATAGGTAGATCAACAATATTTTGCGGTATTTTGTTAAACATTTTTACACTTTGTCCTATGAATGAGTTACCAGTTTTACGAAGTCTGAGATTGGAAACAGCAAGTTTGCTCTTATTTCTAGTATTGAACTGATGAAGATCTGAGTTTTTACTATATAAATGTATATTCTTACGTACAACCATAATGCAGTCAAATATGTACTGTGATGCCACAGTTAGGATGTTAATTTCTTTGAATAATTCTCTAAGTGATTCGCGAGATTTAAGTCCATATATAGAACGGATCGCCCTCTTCTGTAATACAAAAATAGTTTGTATGTCAGAAGCTGATCCCCATAGGAGTAAACCATATGACATAACACTATGGAAGTAACTAAAATAAACAAGTCTCGCTGTTTCAATATCAGTGAGTTGCCTAATTTTTTTAACTGCATATGCAGCTGAACTAAGTCTTCCTGCCAGGGCTCCTATATGAGGAGCCCATTGTAACTTGGAGTCCACAGTAACCCCTAAGAAGGTCGTAGAGTCAACAAGCTCAATGTGTTCCCCATTCATAATTATATTAGTATTTACTTGCCTCACATTAGGCATCGTGAATTTAATACATTTTGTTTTATTAGAATTTAAAAGTAAATTATTTGTGTTAAACCAATGTAATACCTGCGAGAGAGCATTATTTACTTCGTCAGATACTTGCTTATGTCTGTCAGCTTTAAAAATTAGAGAAGTGTCATCCGCAAACAATACCGTCTCACATAAGCCTTCGGCAAAATATGGAAGGTCATTTATATATATTAAAAACAACAGTGGTCCTAATATAGAGCCCTGGGGCACTCCCATACGTAGTAGGGCGCCCGAAGAATCAATTCCGTTAATAACAACTTTTTGAATTCTGTCAGTTAGATAGGACTCTAACAAACTTAAAGCAACATTTGAGACACCATAATGCCGCAACTTCACAAGTAAAATTTCATGATTAACGCAATCAAATGCCTTAGATAAATCACAGAAAACACCTACTGCATCCTGCTTATTTTCCCAAGCACCAAATATATGTTTCATCAGAGCCACTCCTGCATCAGTAGTGGTCTTACCTTTTGTAAAACCAAATTGCTTTTCATGTAATAATTCATTTTCCTTAAAGTGAAGTACTAATTGGTTAAAAGTAATTTTTTCAAAGATTTTACTAAGTGCTGGTAAAACAGAAATAGGTCTAAAATTGGATGGGTCACTTCTTTCTCCAGATTTAAATAAAGGAACAATCTTACTGTATTTCATTAAATTTGGAAACTGACCTATGTCTACACACTCATTAAATATGATTGCTAAATGTGAGGCAATGGTGGGTATAATGGTTCTTAATACCACTACTGAAATTCCCCACAAATCCTCTGTCTTTTTTAAGTTAAGTTCATTAAAAGTTTCTAAAATTCTTATATAATCAATATGACTAAATTTAAAATTGTTAAAACATTTATCCACATTTGCTTTTAGAAGAGATTCAGCTGCAAGCGGACAACTATTTATTTTACTTGTTGTTATTAAAGGTATATTGGAAAAATAAGTTTCAAATGCAGCGGCTACCTCAGCGTCAGAACTAAGACGATTGTCACCTATTTTAAGAGAGATCTTGTGATTATGTGATCGAGTTTTACAAGTCTCTTTATTGATTATTTTCCAGGTGGCTTTAACTTTATCCTTTGAATTCTTAATTTTTTCTTTAAGATAATTTGTCTTCGCCATTATACAAACTTTCTTAAAAAGTTTCGAATATTTTCTAACATATTCTATTATATTCTCATCCTTTGTAGTGGCTTTAAGTTCATAGAGTTCGTATAACTTTCTTCTACTGTTATAAATACCTGGAGTAGCCCAATCACTAAATTTTGTTTTAGTGTTGTCTACCTTAACCTGTTTCTTAGTAAACACTGTATTAAATTCATTTTTAATTGTGTCAAAAAGCTTTGCATACATTTGATCAATATCCCTATTATTTTCAGTGTAAGATATTTGAGAGATTTTATAATCTATGTTTTTTTTATATCTCTCAATGCGATTTACAGTGATAGGTCGATGGTTAAAGTAAACCAAGCCAAGTAGGTACCTACTATGCGGGAAATTGTTGTAGGCTTTTTACAATACAAGCAATGGTTGGTTGGTATGGTTAATAATTAATTGGTATGGTTACGAAGATCAGGGAAGCAGTATTGATAAATCTTCGTCTTCTTCCATGAATAAAATCAAATATATTTTACGTACTTTTTTCATCTGTGTTTGTATCATAGTCAACGTCCTACCGAACTTCACTTCATTTGGTTCTGTAGGTTGGTTCCGAAAAATTGGCTATTCGAATCATCATCAGCAAATTGTCTAAGACAGACGGATAGTTTAGTAGATTCGGAGCAAATTGGCATCAGGATCATGATGATTATGACGATTCGGAGCAAATTTTCTAAGACAGACGGACTGATGAAGACAGAGTCTTTTAAGGGATCCTTTTTTATTTCTTGTAATTTTTATTCGAAAATTACTAAAACAACTACAGCGAGCAGGATCGCACAACCCGCGCCGGCCCTATAGTCGCTCGGTGTGATTCACTCTTAAACGCGGGTGTAAATTGTTTCGTAAGTCGCAATCGGGTCGAGGTCCGTACGCATCAATTTGTTTCCTTATATTGCCTTTGATATTCCGCGGGCGACGCCGGCCTCCCGATATTACGTGGCATGTTTATTACCTAACAATTTAAAACTGATTTGCGTAAGTAATTTTACCTTTTTAGGGTTCCGTAGCCAAAATGGCAAAAACGGGACCCTTATAGATTCGTCATGTCTGTCTGTCTGTCTGTCCGTCCGTATGTCACAGCCAGTTTATTCCGAAACTATAAGAGCTACATTATTGAAATTTGGTACGTAGATGCATTCTGTTAACCGCATTAAGATTTTAAAGTAAAACCAGAAAAAAATCCAAAATTTTTGGGGTTCCTCATATATGGAACTGAAACTTAAATTTTTTTTTTCATCAAACCCATACGTGTGGGGTATCTATGGATAGGTATTTGAAAATGATGTTGAGGTTTCTAACATCATTTATTTCTCAGATGAATAGTTTGCGCGAGAGACTCTTCCAAAGTGGTAAAATGTGTCCCCCCCCCCCCCCCCGTAACTTCTAAAATATGGGCATTATAAAACTGAAAAAAATATATGATGTGTATTACTATGTAAACTACTAACGAAATTTGGTTTGAATGAAATCTAGACAGTAGTTTTTTTTAAACATCATAAATCAAATTACCTAATTTTTTCATTCAATCTGTGGTACGGAACCCTACGTGCGCGAGTCCGACTCGCACTTGGCCGGTTTTTTTTATTCAAATTGATCCGTTTGTTTGGGTCAAATCGGATAGTTGAAATTTTACCCTCTTCCAGCTAAGCGATTGATCTCAAATTTGGTGCAAACCTTTAGTTCCGATGACAATACAATGAAGCTGAATGGGGCCTGAAAAAGGTTTTTAAAGATTGGAATGGGGCAGTGGCAACTGACAGCCGGTTACTTGCCCGTTGTCGCAGCGACTTGGGCTTTCTCTTATGCTTTCCATCACGCGCCAATATGCCGTGCTACTCTGAAAAACCATATAGTGCAATGGTGTACAATGGGTGTCTAGTTACACGACTAAATACGTTACTAATTTAGTAAGTCAAGACTTAGGTCAAACGTGAGCCTTGATCTAGCTGAGCTTAACGGACATTTAATGGAGTAGTTTATTATTATTATAGAACAGGAAGCCGCGATTTCCTATTTTGTGACATATGATAGGACATAGTTTCCCAAAGTTTTATGCCGCTACCTGTTGTTAGGAGATGAAAATAAGGCCGCCTTAGGTTGTAATCATCAAGTCATCACTATCACTACATACTTAGTATAAAACAAAGTCGCTTGCAGTGTCTGTCCCTGTGTATGCTTCTTAGATCTTAAAAACTACTTTTTTTTAATAGATAGAGGGATTCAAGAGTAAGGTCTATATGTACAAGACATACATTTACTATTGCACCCGTGTAAAGCTGGGGCGGGACGCTATTTAGAAAACAATAAAAAGGAAACTGGTACAACCCCCACCGGCTCCTAAGCGCTTAAGCGTCCCCGAAAGGGTGGTACAGACCCAGTTGGGAACCTATGTGTATGAGGTTACGTTTAGTATAGCATATAACATAGACTAGATAGAACAAAGATTAAAATACAATTTTTTGCTGTACATTATTTACTTTCCAATCACACCCGACCTTTTAAATCACTCAACTGACGTATCTTTGATGAAGTTTTGAAGATATCTGTATTGTGAATGCAAGGATTGTCCACATTGACCTCTGAGGACACGACGTGCGACCCGCGCATACAAAAAAGCAGTTTGAAAAACAAATTTGAAGGGAAATTCTTTAACTAACTTTTATCAGCGTCAAGGTGTAAACAACACAGATTTAAACATAAATTATAATCATTTTTAACGACTGTAACTCATCTAAGTATAAATGGTCAAAAAGAATTATATTGGTAACTGCTTAATTTTCTTGCCGATCATCTAGATAAAAGTTTTTGATTCCGGTTGTAAATTGATGGTACCTATTTATTTATTTAACTCTATATACTCATGAGATAAGCTTATGTGTCAAATATTTGTGTAATCTTCAATCTGTCTTTATCTTTACAACTTAACTTAAGTGCTCTCTTAAAACCTATATAAAAAGACTTTTTGTTTATTTGTTGCTGGTAAATACGGGTGCACTTCAAGTAATTACTATTTAAAATTTAGATTAACAAGACTCGCACGCATCATTTCTTATCCTACTTTATTAATTTAAAGTTCGCCGTTTTGGCTATGGCAAAACAATAAGATAGAAAGTTTTAAATGTTTGTCATTTACTATTGAAAAAAAATTACCAACCAAGCAAAATAATTCCGCACTTTCATTATAAGGCAATAAATTCCACAAATTACTTTATTTATAAAATAGCAGTGGACAAATCGTCTTATCGAGCAGCTCATTAGGCGGACCGACGTCGGAGTCCCTGCAGGACTCTAGGGACAGTCTGGAATATAACAATCTGCTCAAATGAGCAATAATAAGTCGGTTCACTTAGCTAGAATCGTTTCGCCTCCGTACTATCTTTTATCCTCCCACTGCTGATAACTCAGAAACATGTTCCTAAATAGAGTAGGATGCCTTTTTCTGTGTAGTCTATCAGACGAATTGCTAAATTTCTAAAATTAGTGGGACGACAAATTTTAACCCTACTCACTGCTGTTTAAGAGAGGTAGGGCATAGCGAATCTTCGCTCGAATTGAGCCGCCCGTCCGGGGAAGGACCTCCACCCTATAGAATACCGCAGTCAAATGACCTCTGGGTCGTGTTTCTGCCGGTGAGTAGGTTTTCCGGAGCTCGTGGGGGGTTAGGGTTGGGCCGGCATGGCGGTGGCAACTGACAAGTAACTGACCAGTTACTTGCCCGTTGTCACAGCGACTTGGGCTTCTCTTTCGCTTTCCATCAGGCGTAGGGAAGCCATTATGTCGAGCCACTATAAAAAAAAATAAAAAAAAAACTGGCAGAAACATGACCTGGAGGTCATTTGGCTATGGTATTCTATAGGGTAAAGGTCCCTGGACATGCAGCTCAATTCAAGCGAAGATTCGCTATGTCCTAACTCTTCTTTTACCATCGTACGAGGAGGGATACGGCAACCGATTTATAGTGCAGGTTCCGAAAACTCGCAAAAAGCGCTTCGCCTATACATTCATAGTGCGAACGGTTAAGCTATAACGGGTAAGCTAACCTTTTTGCAAGAGTCCATGTTCCCCGATGGATAAAATATTTAGATTTTCAAGGCGAGAGTGAATCTGTAAACATGGTTCTCGAAATTTGAATGTAATTCGAAGCACTAGCGCCATAATAGCCAATGTGGCAGCGAGATCAACTAAAGTTAAGTGAGATTCTGACACCTTATCGAATGAACAGATAAATCAAGCTTCCAAGGCCGAGTGAATTTGTGTCTGAAGTGATAATGTGAATTGAAATTCAATATGCAAATCGGTTAGTTTTTTAGCCGCAAGAACATAGATGCGTAACGACCAATGCATCTGTTTAGAGGAACCAAACAATGATCTACCCAACTGGAATGGCTTTAATTTTTTTATACCACTGAGGTGGGGAAACAAGCCTACGGCCCGCCCGATGTTAAGCGGTTACCGCAGCCTGGATGCCTGCAAAACCAGGGGAATTACTTACTCAACAAGCGTCGGAAGCCCTACTGGCCGACAGAAAGACGACCCGGAGGTCATATTAGAGATTACCTTTGTCTAATGGCACGAAAGTGTAAAAGCTTCAAAATTTTCGTTACATAAGTGTTATATAAGGCGGTGGTTGACGACACGTCGTAGTCACGCCGGAGATGGATCGTGGTGGCCGGCCAGATAACGCGAGATGAGCGATTGTTCTTATCGTTATCAATATAGGAGGAGAGCTCGTCGAAAGCCGGTAGCGAGGCGGCATTCGCACATAAGCCTTTGTAGGCAACACGCGGAATCCTTGAGGCAGCGCAGCGGCGCACGCGCAGAGTTCGGTCCACGCATCCCTACAGCGCTGTAGGGTGACGATGTTTCAACGGTAGATCCGCGATTATTCTCGTAAACGTGATCTCAACGGACATTATATTTGAGTGACAGTGTTGAAACTATTTTAGCAAAATGGGTAAGTTTTATTTTTTTAATTCTAAATTAATTTAAATAAGATCAAAAATGTATCAAAATAAAAATTTAAAGAAAAAAATTAAAAGATTAAATACAAAAACACACAGACGAATGCACCTTTATTTAAAAAAAAATTAAATAAATAGCTAGTATTCTTTATTGCACACTACAATATAATTAACTTATAACGATGCTATTGAAAGAAACAAGAAATAGAAAAAGTTGACGAGATAGAATTAAATAGAAATCGAGACATAAATAATAAAGTTTAAATTTATCTAGTCGGTTAAATAACCAGTTAAAATTAGATAAATCGTTATCCATAACAATAGGAGAGGATGTCACAGTCATAGCTAATATCGGATCATTGAATGCTGTCATGAAATTTCAAAGTGAAAGATGACCAGTCAAAATGGCTTGAGACACTGACTCCAGTGATTTTGCACTAATACAATAGTATTGTGTCGGTAGTAACGAATTTATTCGCTCCGAAAATCGTTGGCGGCACGCCTGCCAATCAACACAGACGAGGTTTGTTCTCGCCTTGACAGAAGCCACAATGACCGGTTTTACACTCAAGTATCAAGCGATCATAGCTGTCGTTTAAAAATATTAAAGGTAATATTGCAATTATCTCTATTTTTAACCCCCGACGCAAAAAGAGGGGTGGTGAATTTGACGTGTATGTCCGGTGAAGCGATTTTCATTTAGCTCTTTTTGTCTGAAAGATCATTTAGACCTTTTAACAAAAAAAAGGTTATTTAGACCATTCAAACAAAAAAGAGCTAAATCTAACGTATTCTAGTCCGAGTGAGTATGTTTGATCAAAATCGGTTAAGCCATTTATACGATATGTGCGATGCGGTATTTTAAAATTTTGAATTTTAGTTAGTATTGTAACATCTTAAAACACCAAAGATCCGTGCATATTTATCGCAAACAGCATGTTAACAAGATCATTAGGTCTAAAACATGTAAATCTTATTGCTAATTAATGCTGTTTAAAATTCTATGTAAATGTTAGATAATGGCAGTGTAATGTTTTATAAACAATACTTGTAAAAAGTTGCACTGCACTGTGTCTGTTAGTCTAGTGATCGCAAATATCGTTAAAGTACCGAGAGGTTCCGGGAATCGAATCCATCCCACCAGTTAATTTGGACCAATCCGGTCCAAATTAACTGGTGGGCTCTGGAGGCATGCAATTGGCGGTTGTACACCCCCGTGCGTCGGAAAGCACGCTTTGCCTTTGCTCCTATGTTTAATGTCTTTCCATGTTGAACAATCGCACCATCTAATCTAAATACATTTAGATATTACTCAAAGGTGACTGACTGACATAGTGATCCATCAACGCACAGCCCAAACCACTGGACCGATCGGGCTGAAATTTTGACATGCAGGTAGATGTTATGACGTAGGTACCCGCTAAGAAAGGAACGACGTCGCGGGCACAGCTCGTCGGATTATAAAAATGAAGATACTTGTGTGTTTTATTATTTCTTTGGAGATTCCACTGTAGCTGAATTTCAGTCAGGAGAGTATTGCCAAGCTGTTATTATAGAAACTATCTTAATCCTACTTAAATTACTATTAAAGAGTAACAAGCCAGTAGTTTACGACACACCAAGCGAATAAACCAAACAATGGTACATTTAAACATACCGACTCATTATTATTTTTGCCCATTTAAATACGTAGGCTTTTAGCAAACAATGTCGTTGTTGGTATTGCAAGTTTTAAATTCATTTATTTTATTACCTAGTTATACTCACGCAAAATGGGCGCAAGCCGTAGATTCGCGGAAACGAACCAATTATAAAACTTTTGAATAGGGTCCTATAACACATCTCGTAGATGACGATTAAAGGAATATCAGGAAACAGGTAGCAGCGTTACCTGCGTACAAATAAAACCAGCTGCGTTCACCAACCCGCCTGTCAAATAAGTATGGTGACTAAAGCAAAACCCCCAAAATGACGTATTTTATTGCCAGGACATGTGTTTCCTCCTTCCTTTGCTATGGGATCCTTTAAACGGGGCATGAAGAAGCATTTGGGCCGGCATGGCGGTGGCAACTAACCAGTTACTTACCATCATCATAGTCTAGGGGTTCTAGCCTTCCGCTCCCCCAACAGTCCGGTGATGATGACAAGGCCGGCCTGGCCATCATCGTAGCCATTAGGAAAAAAAAGACCAGTTACTTGCCCGTTGTCGCAGCGACTTGGCTTCTCTTTCGCTTTCCATCAGACGTAGGGAAGCCACTATGCGGCGCTATTGTAAAAAAAATTAAAAAATATATTATTCATTGTCTTGACTGATTATGATGACGAGTCAAATTAGACTGATATTTATCTCTTACTTTGTTATTCGCTACCGTGTTTACTTCTCTTTCAATTAACTAAGTGTATTTTATTACCTGTCTGGTTACCACTGCACTACAATCTATTGTAAATCGTTATCATCGATTGGTATTATTATGTGAGGTGTAACAGTAAGTAGCTACATCAAAGCTAAATGATCCTTAATTATGGATTAAGGCATTACTTGATAGCAAACGTTAATAAAGTACCTACGTATTTATATATTAAACTATTAATTATAATTTATGGTTATATTAAGACTTTCTTCGTTGCATATAAGTACCCACCTAATGTTATGAAAATTACAATTTTATATTTTCGGCTATGCGTGCCAAATTACTTGAGTCAAATCTATTTTTTTTCTGCAATCTGGTTTTATAGCGATGATCATGAAAAGAGTCTTATTATTATCACTTATACAAAGAAGACCAAAACAGCGGAGCTATACACAATTCGCAACTTCCACTCGGATTCGGAAACTTTCTCGCATCATCATTATCAGCCTGCAAACGTCCACTGCTTGACATAGGCCTCTGACATTTACGCGTGGTTACTAGGGCACATATGGAAGCATGTGCCCTAGTAACCACGCGTAGCAGTTCTTGACAGCAGTAGGTTTTATTGTACCTGGGTAAATTAAAGACGAATGACATATTCGTTCAAAATTTACGAATTAGAAAAGATATTGGAATTATGGATCATTTTATTAAAAAGTAGATCTATATGATAATTACTAATATTTTAACTACTTACAAACATTAATCTTGGGACACTCACTCAAAAACAAAGGTAACAAAGATAAAGAGACCATGCGACAATTCTCATTCCTTAAAATAAAACTAACAAACAAATTCCTATACAAATTTGATAACACATAAACGGTCTCTACACATATTTCCGGTGGCATGATTTAAATATGCTTACTAGTTAATACAATGCTAACAATAGAACCTTATCTTGAAGATCCATGAACTAATTGTAAATCAGTGCATAATTAATTACCCACATAATGCCGCACAAAATGTATGTAAGTACAACATTGCGCACGAGTTCTGCAATATTTTCTATAACATTGAATTTGATGGCTTGTTAATGTGAGGACATAATTTGCACACTGCAGTCAATGAATATGCATAAGGGTGCCTTCCCATAAAAGCTGAGCTGCGGTGTTAGCAAAAATTTACCATGATTACTCAAATCACACAACACCTCTCACGTCCACTCCGTTTCAGTCGAACAATATCATTAGTCTATTTTTGTTGTCTCCTCGCAGCTCCGCTTTTGTGGAAAGGCAACCTTAGGAAGTTACAAACCCTGATTCCATCCACTTTAGCTGGCTGTGATACATCACTGAATCTTGAGCTTAATATCAGGTACTAAGTAGGTAGATAAATTCCAAATTTGGTCGTTCAGAATTCTTATACAATTTTGTCTTGTCATTAATGTGACTAGGGTTTGAAGAGCATGTTTGGGTTTGCGGTCCACATTCTATATAATATATGTACCTATTGATTTTTGTACATAATACACGTAATGTAGATATAAACAAAAGTTATCAACTGCTTGGAACATCATGTCGAAATTTCATTACAAGTAGAACCATGTTTGAAGCATAGTTTATTATGAATCAAAACGCTCTAGACCACGATTCTACTTGATCTGGTTCCGCAATTTCCTCATTGTATGGTTCCAACCAAATTTTGATTCGTAGCTGTAACGAACCATGAGATAAGAACCGGAAGTTAGATGCGAACTACTCAAAATTTAATAACTCCTGATGCAAAATATTTATCAGATATTACTGCAACACATTTCAGAATACACGTTATCTATTTTACGCGTATTTGTTTGAATCATTCAGCCGGGCAAAACCCACTGAATGACAATTCAGTTTTATTGCCATACATGTCAGGCTCTATTCACACAAGTTTCTTCAATGGGCTTAGTTTCTTTCGTAGAGCATTTGCCTATAATGCGAAAGGTTTCAGATATGAGTAGCACCGGTAGTGTCACCATTGAAAACAAACTTTCTTAATTAGTTCGGGAATTGATGTTCTAGATGACTCTCCCAAACATAATCTAGGTTTTATATAACGGATGTTTGGCTAATGCAAAGTCTATGCTGAGGCTACAGATCCATTGCCAGAAGCATCAAAATTGTTTTCACGTAAATGCGAGCAAGGATCACTTCCTACTGGAAAAAGACCTCATGATCCTTATGAAAATTGCAAGTTTATAACTCCATAGGTTTTAAGCATTCCTTCTTTTAAAATACGGTTACGCATCTCTGTGACTTAGGGGTGTGTCAGGGTATGTGGGACCCTAATGCCTCAAGATGGTGATGGGGCAGGGAATACTCACTAAAACCCCAGTCCCTTCGTGAAGCGCCTTATGGGGTGGTGCCATAGGACCTTGAGAAATAGGACTGCCAAGACACCACAAGCGCTGCCCGCCTAAGCCCAACTCATCCCATAGGGGGAAATTCTACCGCCTACAACCTACATCCTATGCAAGTCTCTACCTGCAATCCTCTAATTAACTAGTAAATAAATATCTTTGAAAACGAATACGCTTACTGACAAATACATTCATAATATACCTATGATTATTTACAATTTAACGTTGGCTACAAATTCAGGATGATTTATGTTGACCCATCTAATCGCTTTAATTGAAGTGCTCACGCCAATCAAGGCTTAAAAGACATCTCTCGAACTGTACCGATTAGTATTGATACAGCTGTTAAATTATCTTTGCGTGCAATATCTTGTAAATAAAACAATATACTTATGTACAACTATGGGAAGGACTTCATTAAGGTGGACTGTTATTAACGTCGTAGGACAGGGCTGGATTCGGGCAGACAGTAACCGGCGGTGGTGCAACTCTTTGGGGGAGGCCTATGTCCTGCATTGGACCGCATGTTGGTATATAACTATGAGATATCTAATATTCATCACAATTATTTCTGAACAAAATAACATTTTAATAATCCTTAAATAATTGTAAAATTTGTGTTTGTTATGAGTCTAGATGTTAACATTGTATTAAAGTATCCCGTATCTGCAGTAAATTTATTGTTCTTCCATAAAATGGATCAACGTAAATTTACATAAATGGTTATTCATATTGTACCAACTTATACAATCATTGAACCTTCCCTTTCCGAAGTTTTGGTTCAATCCAGAATTTTAATTAGGTGCCTAGTACTCCCAGTTAAATTAAAAAAAAGCCCAGTACTTGTTTGTTTGATGGAATACCTATATTAATAAGAATTAAAATCGTTAAGAATCATCTAATAATTATTATTATTACAATCAATCTGAAACTCCTCCACCTGGCTTAAACGGAAACGTTGAAATATCTATTTAACGTACATAATAATCCATTGGAATCTATAAAGTTATTTGTTATTATTACAAATGGATCCACATTATTTTTAACAAACCTTCAATGTCGCAATAAATCTACTGCATTCAAATGCAAAATCTTAGTGAGCAATGATTAAATGGAATAATTTTTTCGCAATAATTTCTTATAGCCACCATTGTTTAGGAGATAAAAGCAATTACCACGCGCAATGACAAGTCATTTGCTTCTATTCATGTTTTTGTTTAGCAGTAACAAAATCTTGAAGAATTTACTGTCATATTTAGTGATCAATTGCTGTAGAATGAAAATCAAACCTAAGATGTTTCGATTATTGGACAGCATGTTATTATATCTGTAGGTACACTTATACTTCTTTTGCAGTTTCTTTAATTTCAATTCAAACTCCCTAATTTTATATGAAATTGTTTATAATTAGGATAGATTATAAATAATTTCTTTTGTTTGTAACGGTTTTCTAATTTTATTTTCTTTAATTTTTATTTTAAATTTATTCAAAATATAATAGAGTAGGTACATCTAAATAGGTAAGATACCTGCTAGTAGGTATCGGTTAATTTAAACTATTCCTTTTACAAATTCTTCTACAAAATTGTGATGCCACACTACATGTTGTTTTCGATTTAAAAGCAATGAATCATTTTTAACCTGATTAATAATGTTTTTTTGCTATAAAATGACAATGATTATCTAGTCATCTCATTACGCATTGAACAAACATTGCTATGATGCATGTTGAGATGGTTTTTCTTGATACTATAGTTACTAGAATAGATAAATTTTATTTCTATAGTCCATAAAAAGTAAGATGATTAAAATGACAGCTGTAAGTCAAGTTTTTTTTAATAGGACATTATAAATAATATTATATAAAGTCACGTTTTAAGAAAAAAGCAAATTATTAGCTTAATAAAGTTTTAAAACGAATAAACTCGCAATATATGGGACAGTTTTGTTCCGGTTCTAGTGTTAAGCCCCTTTTAATGTCCAATTTGGACATACCTACCGTGCCACTGCTCGCATCCGCACTAAAAAAGCTTAAAGGCAATATCCTCAGGTCGAAAAATGTACTTTACAATTAATTTTCACGCTCCGCTGTTGATAGTACCGGGGCAACCTTCGCTCAACCAGCGCAATGTCAGCATTAGCATAACATTTTCGCGCCGCTATCCTGTCCACTGGGACCTTCGTGTGATTAATGATTGTTAAAAAGTATCGCATATGGCTACACATAGGCACCTAGGTAGAATAATCGCGAATGTATTACCTACGTGCAGTTTCGCGCTTTGATTAAGTTAATGAACCTAAATGTTACCCATTTTTGGAGTGGGCTTATCTACCTACTTGCCTTCTGACTATAATAATAAAAAGTACCTACTTTTAGTCTTTGTGCCTAGTTTTGAGTAAAGTCTTTCGTGTGTAATAAAGAATATCTATAGATATAACAAAGTTACCTTAAGTTTTATGAATGTACCTATCTGTATCAGAATTCCTACGCACCTAAATACATAGTATGCAAAATTTCGCATGATGATTTAGGCAACAAAATCGTGAAGTAACTTTGCATAAATTAAGTAGGTATATTAATTTGGATGACGTTCTCCGTTGTTATTAATTGAGATTTAACATGATGCCTTCATTAAAACATTGGTATTGTTGAAATCGCCTTCGTTCAAAAGGATGATAGCCACTAGCAAGTTGCATCATATTACATAACGATTAAACTACTAAGAAAATTAAACGCCATTGCAGACAAGTGCAATGGAATCGCTGAACTTAGGATTTTTCATGTCATTTTTTATTAAGTATCTATTGACAAATAGAATAGACTAAAGGAAAATATCTTTTTAACGTCAATATTTACGGTGGAATATTTTACAGAATGACTTTTTCATTGTACGTAGGCACTTATTTCAAATTCGTATTCGTAGAAATCATAAAATGTATCAGTTGCCCGATTTTCTCCGACAAAATTCAGTCAACTCATCCGCGGTATAAGTTCAAGCGGCCTCAGTTGACTAAATGAGCCCTAATTGGGGATTAAGTCTTGAAATTTATGTGGCTTTAACCAGCGCTGGTCTAAATTAGGTACTATTATCATCACATGATAATAGGGAAATAATAAAAAGCTCACATTACCCATACTTTCTGAAAAATTTGGGTAAACCCAATAATGGATTTAAAAATAGGCTTAGGTACTTGTTCCCAAACATTAATTAACATAATGACATCACCAGTTATTTACAAAAACAGAAGTACAATGCATGGACTGAATCTTATTTCGAAATCGGTCCATAATGCTAAGCCACAAATAATTAAATTGACCGTGTCATTGTCATATGTATTTGTCTCCGAGAAGCCATTTACGCACACAGGCTGATAAAAACACTGAGATGTTTGAACATGTCTTCAAGACGACTTATTTATGACAGAAACCTTCATCTCCTATTCATTGTGGAATTGATTAATCAGCACAATGAGACAAACAAAGCTACTTGTACTCACATAAGTTGATAAGATAACGGGAATAGATGCCTAAGTAAACTGGTGTTGAAAATATTTGACGAAACGTTTGTAAAAATGTCACCTAGCTGTTTGCTATAGTTCAGTTTGCTTCAGAGAAAATCCAAAATTTAACTAATTTGATCCCGATGGCATATAGCAACAATTATGGAATACTAGCTGTGCTCGCGACTTCGTCCGCGTGGAATAGTTATTTTTCCCCGTTTTTTTACATTTTCCATTATTTCTTCGCTCCTAATAGTTGCAGCGTGATGTTATATAGCCTTAAGCCTTCCTCGATAAATGGTCTATTCAACACAAAAAGAATTTTTCAATTCGGACCAGTAGTTCCTGAGATTAGCGCGTTCAAACAAACAAACAAACTTCAGCTTTATAATATTATTAGTAATATTAGTAATTAGTATAGATGATACTGGTTATGGTAATGCATACGGGGTCGAAAAATGGACACTTACTTCCATTGCTGGACATAGTCCTCCCCCAATGAAAAATCATATCTTATATAGCATATATTTCCAAACATTAACTAAATAAGTAGGCATTACCCAATACCTACGTATCAAATAACAGTCATTCCTAAATTTGTTATCTGCCTAAATACCACTACAAGTGCAACAGTCACGTGCTCCTGTCATCTTGTTTGACTAATAAACTATAGTATAGAGATATAGGTATCTTTCAAGCATTATCTTTGTATTTCAAAGCCTGAGTTCGGTTTAACTGATGCTCTTGAATTATTGACACCATGTTTCAATAGTGAAGCTTAGCAGATTTGGAATGCAACAACTATGAATTTCTGTCAACTTGTTTATCGATGTTAATCTTAATCTCAAGATGAGTGGTAGCATGGTCAAACAAAAATACCGTCGCATCGGTATTATGATAGCAGTTTGATGCTTATAATGGATTGTGCGGATATTTGACTAAGCTATCTTCTGAAGAAGACCCGTAAGACTTATCTTTGTATATCTCAAGAGGATTTATAAATAAATCCTTAAGTTGTCCGGATAGTTGCATCGACAGGTTGTATTACAAAGGCCATTAGCCATCTGACTTTCATAATCCGATTAACATATTATAGAAGTCAACTATTTAATTTTTTTTTATCTTACCAAATTTTACCTAACAAGCCACCTTTTGCGGTTAATACGCAAGAGTAACATTTTACTAAAATCTATCCAAATTACAGCGAAACATTCCCGTCATTAAACAATAACGCAGTAACCGAAAATAGCTAATCTATTTCCTAGTTTCATTTGTATTCTCTGTGGTTTTATCATGCTAAACACCGTTGTGACACTAGATATATGAGGGTAGTTCAGTTTCCACAATGCATTATTTCGGTATCGAAAGAAAATCATCTTGCTCAGTGACACGGGTACTAATTATACAAACTGTCAAAAGCGCGCATGCTAAACTCAGTCATACATAAAGAACTCTCGGTCCATAGTGGCATGCATAATTTTGACAGACGACAATCACCAATTTGAGGACGAACGTTTATTGGTGAATGCCAACGTGAGAGCGTGCCAATCATAAGTGTTCAGTTATTTACAGAGAATAGTAGGTACTAAATGCAATTGTATTTTTTATATTAGTCATTCGTATAAACATTGTCTTGAGAGTTCTGTTTACTGTGGGCTTAATGATCAGAATGGAACGGTAGCAGATTGGGAAACTGTTAATAAAATGAATAAAGAAATACATATAACAATAGTGAGGAAAGGTGAAAGACCTGTATTAGCAGTTAAGTAAACTAGTGCATAGATGTGTGTGCCTGGACCATAACAAGGTGCTGATTTACATGTGATTGTTGCAGGCTTAGACTTCTTGGAACATGGAGCTGATTTCGAAGCGGCGATTTCGGCAACTGGTAAGCATCTTTTTTTATAACTAAGTACGCACTAAACAATCTGACACCTAATTTTCACTTATGACCTAAGTGTCGACACCTAACACGAACCTAACGAAGACATCACTTCTAGATTTATGTAGGTACACTTCGATTTTAGTTGACGAATTTTATTCGTTCGATAAAATTTGTCAACTAAAAGCGAGAACGCCTAAGAAATGTCTGAGTGCAACTGAAACGCTGTTGGTACACATGTAAAATCATTTGGCATTTTGACAAAATTTTTCGTCGATTGTTCAATAAATTTATAACGATAGCTAATATGTGATTCTAATTATCTACGTACGGTTACATATCTTGATCTAAATATATCTTACTAGTTTTAATTTTTTTTCTATTTAATATATTTTGTGACTCATTAGTAAAAAAGTTCTGATAATAATAGATACCTTTACAAAATTAAGATGTAGATTTGAACTCTTTTATAATTATAAAATCAAATAATTGTTTTTGGCAACATTACAAAACACTTTCGCTTGTGTTAAAATAACTAACCAAAAGTATTTATAATGTAATTACTAATTATCTTGAATTTCTCTTGTTAAATTCTCTTCATATACTTTTAACATCCTATTTGTATGATGACGTAATTTAAATAATAGGTATGAAGGCCTAAATTGTGCAACAAAATATCTACAGCAGTGTAGTCATATAATATGACTAGTTATGTGCCCGTTGTCACAGCGACTTGGGCTTCTCTCTCGCTTTCCATCAGGCGTAGGGAAGCCATTAAGTCTAGCTTCTATAAAAAAAATAGGAAAAATGAAAGTATAATAGCGAAACGATATCCTATCAGCCTCTTATCGTCTACTACTGAGCGTAGGGATTCCCTGAAGACACCAACCATTACGGTTTTGGGCAGTGTGCCATTCATCCGCGGCCAGACACCTTCATGTCGTCGGTTTATCATTCTGGAGGGCGACCCACAATCATTCGTTCAAGGCAAGCAAGGCTCCACGCTGTCCTGCTCCGTCATTTATTTATTTAATCTTTATTGCACATAACAATTTGTACAAAAGGCGGACTTAATGCCGCGTAGGCATTCTCTACCAGTCAACCATTGGGCTAAGCAGAAACAGTAAGAAGGTAGTGTGCTACAAACTAATAGGTACACAATTATGAGACTTATAGGAAGACCCAAAACAAAAAAAAGAACTAATCTATACTTATAATAAATCTGTAGAGAGGTCAATTCTGTACATAAAATATTTTTTCAAAATAACTATCAGGGGGTGATAAGTGATCGATACTGATACCAAAAATGCAATCAGTAAAATTTTTGTCTGTCTGTCTGTATGTTCGTTATAGAAAAAAAACTACTGAACAGATTTTGACGAAACTTGGTACAATTATTCTTCATACTCCTGGGCAGGTTATAGGATACTTTTCATCACGCTACAATCAATAGGAGCGGAGCAGTGACGGGAAGTGTTGGGAAAACGCGAGAAATTTAAACCTGTATGTTTGAACGCGCATTACGCGAAAACTACTGCATAGAATTGAATGCGGTTTTCACCAATGTATTGCTAGAGGTCTAACTTAAAACTTAGGCACAAGGTATAGATGGGTATTATATGGAAGTCCGTTATTTTTGAAACCCGATATCCACGCGAGCAACGCCGCTGGCACAGCTAGTAAAGAATAAAAATGTTATATGTTGATTCATAGCTTACGTCATCAGCCCATAGCAGTCCACTGCTAGACATATGCCTCTCCAGGTGTTCGCCACTTTGGGCAAATTCCTGGATCGCCACGCTGGGCAGGCAGGTTGGCGATCGCAGGGCGTAGCTTCTCGCTCCAGTGACATTGCTGCCCGTCTAGTATTTAGCTGCGCCTTCAATCGCAATGGTCGTCACCAGTCTGTTTTCTGCTCCGTCGTTCATCAAAAGACGATATTAAAATAAACTTTTTTCCAGGGTTCGGCCGCTTCCACTTCTGCTTGCTGGCGGTGACGGGGCTGATATACGCGAACACCGCCATCGGCATCACCATAGTGTCTTTCGTCCTACCGTCGGCAACATGTGACTTCCGCATGACGTCTTCTGACAAGGGGTGGCTGACCGCTGCGCCTATGTTGGGTAAGTATCTATTGCCGATGCGCCCTGCGGTATGGGGCTTAGGATCATCATCATCATCAGCCTATCGCAGTCCACTGCTGGAGGAAGGCCTCTCCATGTATTCGCAACCTGGAGGTAATACTCATAGCTTAAGATACTACTATACTACCGAGGTATCCCTGCCTGTCGTAAGAAGCGATTAAAAGGGGGTTTAGGGCCCCTTGCGCTCCAGAAGCGGTCCCGTGGGAGATGACGGCACCTAACTTCGGGCAAAGTGGACAGTGGTGTGGTGCTAACAAAAATGTATCTATTGCCGTTCAAAAGATCGTGTTAGTGGTGAGAATGCCGATGTTAGCTATGGATTACGGATGACCTGTGACTTGGTAGGTACTACCCTAGTAGCATTTTTGGTTGGCATTTGGTAGGGCCACATGCATGTTGGTTGTTGGGCAACGGTTACATTTGGCCGCATGTTTTGCTGAAGGCCCAACAACGTAGGGCCTATATGAAATCTCCTATGGAGGGCCACATATTGTTTTTCTGCATAGGGCCTTTTATGGGAATCATACATTCAAACAACGCCATTGGGGTGGTGGTTTGGTACTTCCGGGTAGGATTATTATGTTTATATAATACTCTCACTGTACTCAATCACATTTAATAACAGTAATGCTACATAGATTTTGTAATATTGGTTATAAAATTAAATGTATTGTAAACAGTGACAGAATTATATACTAGAATTAAAACATTGTATATGTCATACAATCAACATTTATTTAAATAACACCATAATAATATGTGCATTCACACAAAATTTAAAAAGAACATTTATACCTTATTAAGACTAATAATTATGACAAATGAAATACACACTAGATATTAATCTATATAACAAAAACTATCAATGGCATAAGTTTTGGTCCACAAATGGAATGCACACTAGATAATCGGTATCACAAAAATTAGATAGAAGAAAACATTTTTTATTCAATGTAGACGAACAGACAGTGACTTCCTTAGAAGAACTTATTTTTACTTTATATATACCTAATTGACTGCTTTCAATGGGTATTTTGTAAAAGTCTCTTTTATCTAAAAAACAATCACAAATTAATGAGAAATTATAACTATTATCAATCTCTTTTATAGTTTTAACTCTTAAAATATCTTCATTTTTAGTATTAAAACAGGAATCAATATTAATAATGCAACCATTATCTAAAACGATTTTAGTTATAGTATTTTTCTTCTTTATTATTTTAAAGGTTGGCGAACTTTCTGACACATATTTAAACTCTCCCATTCTTTTGGCCACTTGTTGAAGTGGATGGCTGTGGGAACGAACCATTTTTTTTATTTTGGTCATATAATTTTCAAAAGGAAAAGCCGAAAAATTATGTAGCTTTCCAAAATTCTCAACATCTGCTGTTAAATGTAAAAGGTTATGAAAATTGTACACAAGAAGTTCTTTTCCATACAAAAGTTCAATGTTACGCACAAAACAATGTAATAATTTATTAGCATACTCTCTCCATTCATTATTAGCATTAAGTTCACCACTTAATATATATATGGCACAATGCAGATGTGTTGTCCTAGCTGATGTACCAGAATATTTTTATTGCCTATTTCTTGCCCGTCTATTTTCTCGTCCTCCATCCCGGTCTCGAGCAAATCTAAACCAGCTGGTTAAAAAAGATGTAATTTCAGAATCCGTCGCTTTTTCAGCTAACTTATTTTTGCGAACTGCATCTGTAATGAAAAAAATACGTTATAATACAATTTATTTTCTCGAAAAATTTAATATATAATACATATATCAAAAACGACTAGACCGATTTAATTTTCCGAAATTAAACATTCCATATCTTTCTTCAAATGCGTGTGTTGTGCCAGTGAGCGGAGTGAGCAAATCATGTTGATTTGTAGACTCAATTATATAGGGATATAGGTAAGACTTACTTATGATCACTGGAATCAATTTTAAATTTTTCAGGCTGGTTTTATCATTTTTGCCAGTCCAGTTACAATTTATAGCCAGTTCTGAAGCAAAAAGTCTTTGGAGTATCCTTCTTGTAATATTTGCCACGTTGTTACCGCCAATAAAACTTAAATAAGTAACCTGAAAGTAAAATGTAGAATATCAATATAACTTTTTTATAACAATAAACTCTTTTCCATTGGTACATGTTCTGTGATCCTGGTTTGATTTTGCAGCTAACCTAACTACCACCTAACCTCTCTACTATTTTTTCACAAAGTCTCAAAAACTTCTGGACCAACAAACTTAAGAATTCTATTACCATCCACTTATACATAGGTACATTCAAAGATTCATTAAAACCGGATCAATGGTTTAAGTGTTATCGCGAAACAAACAAATATACACATACAATGTTATTGTTCTCCATTTGATTTGTATACCTTGGTCACTTCACTCTCTCAGTCAGTGATTAATAAAATAAAAAAATCAATATTTTATACATGCATATCAATTCTGAGTTTCTCCTGCTATAAACTATACAGGTACATACCAGATTTTCTTTGTTGTCATCATTCAATTCGAGCCACAATTCAACATTGCTTAGATCTTCAAAAGATGTCATAGGCAGGGTTATCTCATCAGGTAAAGAGATAGTCAATGCTGCAGATGATGATGATGTCAATCTAACTAAAATATCATTTTGTGTAGCCTTCAATTCTTTTATGTCACTCTGGATACCGGCTAAGTATGAGGCAATCAATTCTAAAATAAAAATACACATTAAAGTAACACTAAATTAATTTTATGAGTCCTATCAAACTTTTAATATGAGCAGTTAAGGTACCGTAAAACGGGGAAAATAGGAATGGCGGGGTAAATTGGTGTGCTTCAAGCTGGAATCCTCATCTCTGAAACCTGCATGAAAACGAATTTTGACTATGCCAAAAAATAGTCATGAAATAGTCATAAATAGTCGCCAAGTAAAAAAAATAGTCGCATTATAGTTTCGGAGTTATAGCTATAGGTTGGTGAGGATTCTGGCTTGACGTTCAAGCTGTAATCCTCACCTCTGATGCAAGCAAACGGCAAAGTCTATCGAATTGGTTTATGTTCCAAAAAATAGTCATGAAATAGTCGCAACGGCATACCAAATTTCAGAATTAGTCGTTAAGAGATTCCAGAGATATAAGGGTAGGTTGGTGAGGATTCTAGCTTGAACATTTGAAAACTTCAAATATCTCCGAAACGGCTACGATTTTCGATTTGAGTTTTTGCCAAAAAATAGTCATGAAATAGTCGTCTCCAACGGAAATAAATTTGAGCTGATTTAATTTGAAATTAAAAAGTGTTAATTTTTCCCTACATTTCTATGGAGGTACAGTCGTGTACAAAATGTTTACTTCATTTTATACTATTGTAAAATATTTCGCTTGAACTATAATATTTCGTCAAATTAGGTGTTTTCCAAGACTAGTGACTAGACCGAGTGCTATTATGATTAAACAAATAAAAACAAACATTTATAATTTTTGTAGCTATTTTTATTTAGTACAATTTAAAGCTTGAAAATGCGTACATAATATGTTTAAATTAAAAATAACTAAATATAATGTTTATATCACAACCGAATAATAGGTATGCCGTTCGGGCATTTCCATGCTAGCTTCGGGAGCGCTCGGCCTCATAGTCTCCGTCCTTCATGGTGCCCCCGCACTGCCGTTAGATAATATTTGTAAACATTTTCTAGCATACATTTATATTTTATTTTATTTACTCTATATTATGTTTGTATCTATTAAGTTATTTAATATTTTAATCCCTGTTTAATCCTATCCCACTTTGCAACACTCTACCTACATACATCTGTTTCTGCTTAGCCCAATAGTTGACCGGTAGAGAATGCCTACACGGCATTCGATCCGCCTTTTGTGCACTATTTCTATTGTGCAATAAAGATTAAATAAAAAAAAATATTTACTAACAGATGTTGTCAATTGTTACATTTTGTTAGGAAGTGTCACATGTTATAAGTGCCCGTACACTGATGAAAAATGTTTACTAACATTTAAATCTGGCATTTGCTTACTTGGTTTTGCGTTCTGAGGGAGTGTCTATACAAAAATGGAAGAAGAATTGCCCATTAGAATAGCTTTTAGTTTTGTTTACAAAAGAAGAAGCGATCTTATTGGATGCGCCAAACAAAATATAACACTTATTTTATTTTGTTACTAGCTGTGCCAGCGGCGTCCCACGCGTGGATATGGGGTTTCAAAAATAACCGACTTCCACAAAATGGTACCCAGATTTTAAGTTAGACCTCTAGAGGTTGTTGGATTGCTAGCAATACATTGGTGAAACCGCATTTAATAGGGAATATGCATGAAAAATAGTTTCAGGTATTTACTAATTTATCGTAAAATAGATCAAAATCTACTACGAACAGTGAAAACAAAATCAAAATTGGTTGAAAAATGGGCGAGATACAGTCATTGAAAGTGAATATATCCTCTCTCGCGAAACAGATTTTTCTATGGAGTTAGTACGGCGCTCACGGTACGTGACGTCAACTACCGCATCGGATCTCTCTGTCTAATCAATAACTTTAACGCTTTATAACTCGCTTAATAGAAAAGATAGTTTAAAAATTCTTCGGTATTTATGTATCTGGAAGACAAAAGATCTCAATAAATCCATAAAAAAAAGTCATGCATATTCCCTATTCCAAGCAGTAGTTTTCGCGTGTGGCGCGATCAAACATACAGATAAAAATTTCTCCCGTTTCCCCAACACTTCCCGCCATTACTCTGCTCCTATTAATTGTAGCGTGATGAAAGTATACTATAACCTGCCCAGGAATATGAAGAATAATCGTAACAAGTTTCGTTAAAATCCGTCTAGTAGTTTTTTTTCTATAACGAACATACAGACAGACAGATAACAATTTTACTGATTGCATTTTTAGCATCAATATCGATCACTAATGACTCCCTTATAGTTATTTTGAAAATATATTTAATGTACAGAATTGACTTCTCTACATATTTATTATAAGTATGGATAGAAGATAACTTGTTATAAAATGTTTACTCAGTTACGAAACATTTTCTAACATGAAATAATTTTTAACACAATGACATGTTATTAAATGTCTGCTAACGTTGCTAAACATTTTCTAACGGCGCGGCAGTGTGGGAGCACCATTAGTGTCTTCCCACAATCATCGTCGCGGACATTTCATTGACTTGAGTATTTTGCTTGACAGTCACGCCATCTAGTAAGTGTTGTGGAACTAGCTCTAACCATTTTAAAAACGCATTGCTGTGATATTAACATTAAAGGTAAATGTGAAATATATGTAAAGATCAATAATTAAAGCTCATAGTTATTCTTTTTGCTGGGTGGGAACAGGTCGGTAATTGTGTATTATATGTACTGATTTCAGATTTAAACAAGTTTTGTACTAATATGCAAACTTTATATTATAATAAATAAAAATAGCTACATAAAAATGTTTGTTTTTTTTTGTTTAATTATAACAGCTGCCATGGAAAATACCTAATTGAACGAAATATTATATTTTAAGCAGAACATTTCACAATAATATCAAATGAAGTAAAACATTTTGTATACAACTGTACCTCCAAAATTGTAGGGAAAATTATAACTTTTTATTTTCTAATTAAATCAGCTCAAATTTATTTCCGTTGGAGACGACTATTTCATGACTATTTTTTGGCAAAAACTCAAATCGAAAATCGTAGCCGTTTCGGAGATATATGAAGTTTTCAAATGTTCAAGCTAGAATCCTCACCAACCTACCCTTATATCTCTGGAATCTCTTAACGACTAATTCTGAAATTTGGTATGCCGTTGCGACTATTTCATGACTATTTTTTGGAACATAAACCAATTCGATAGACTTTGCCGTTTGCTTGCATCAGAGGTGAGGATTACAGCTTGATGTTCAAGCCAGAATCCTCACCAACCTATAGCTATAACTCCGAAACTATAATGCGACTATTTTTTTTACTTGGCGACTATTTATGACTATTTCATGACTATTTTTTGGCATAGTCAAAATTCGTTTTCATGCAGGTTTCAGAGATGAGGATTCCAGCTTGAAGGACACGTAAATTGGTATAAAAATCTGCTTTTCTAAACATCTATTTTATTGTTACCATATACATTGGAGATTATCACCGTCTTGTTTTTTTAAAAGGTTATATTTTTTTGCTACTGACAACACTGAGCATTCCAGCCAGCCAATCAGAATTCATTAAAAAATTTGCGTTTTTCTGAGCTTGCCGTAGCCACGTAAAACTACATGGTACAAGAGTTTGATATTTGAGAGTGATTAATCAAAGAAAAGTGCTGAAATCAGAGTTATAATTATTGAGACAGCTGTCTGTTATTTGAAAAAACATTAAGGTAAGTGATTAATAACGTATTTTCATTGAAAATCTATCTTTGAATAAAATACAATTTTTTTAGGTTATTCAGGTGTTAATAAGAACGTGAAGGGGGAAAATAGGCATGTAGAGAGGGTATAATAGGAACGGCACGGGGGTTACATGGAACAACACGGGGGTTATTTGGTTTAGGCTAGAGGTAAATTGGAATCCCTAAATAGGGTTGTCCAAATCCAAGAAAATCAATCTTCATTTTGGTTCATTTTTTTTTATCTAGTTATTCTAAAATGTTTGACATCATTTACTATAATTTTTTGCCAAGGGCAAATTCCGATTTTTGTCATGCAATAAGGTGGCACAAATTTGAATTTTCCGTTGACCTCCAATTTTGTATGTCTATGTGACCATAGTACCTAAAGAGCTGGACCGATTTCGCCGCAGTGTTTTTATGTTTTGGCGGTTTTATTAGTATTTTTTAATTTTATAGTTATTACTTTTGCTTTTTTCCGCCACGCAAGCTGGTGGTCGAGGAGTTTTTCTATATTTCTGATATATACATAAAATCTTTTTTTTAGAATGCCACGTAACTACGTACCTAAGCCAGGTACAAAGCGGTACAAAAAGTATGACCAACAAGTTATACAACAGGCTTTAGAAGAAATATCATGCACAAATAATAGCCTAAGTTATATAGCTGACAAATATAACATAGCTAAATCCGTTTTATGTCACCACAAAAATCGTCAAATGAAAGCACATGGTCGGCCAACCGCACTAACGAATGAGGAGGAGCAATATTTAGTGGAAAATTTAAATGTTTGTGGGGATTGGGGTTACCCACTAGATACTACAGATCTTAGATATATCATAAAAATGTATCTGGACTCAATGAATATAAAACATGCAATATTTAAAAATAACCTTCCTGGTATAGATTATATTAATGGATTCTTAAAGAGACACGCAAACAAAATATCACAACGAATATGCCAAAATATTAAGAGGTCTAGGGCAGCCGTGTCTGCAGACACAATAAAACTATATTTTAGCGAATTGGAAAAGTCTTTGGAGAATGTCCCAATTCAGAATATAATCAACTACGATGAGACTAATCTCACTGATGACCCTGGTCGCAAAAAAGTGATAGTTAGGCGAGGATGCAAATATCCAGAACGTATAGTCAACCATTCAAAGGGGTCGATATCATTGATGATGTCAGCCACGGCGGATGGTAGTTTCCTGCCGCCATATGTCGTCTATAAGGCGACACACTTATATAACTCTTGGACAACGAGGGGGCCGCCTAATACTAGGTATAACCGATCAACATCCGGCTGGTTCGACGGTGAAATTTTTGAGGATTGGGTGAAAACCATTGTTATACCTTTCTTGGAAAATAATGAGGGCAAGAAAATCTTAATAGGAGATAATTTATCGTCACATTTGTCTATAAATTTAATAAAACTATGCCAGAAAAAGGATATCAACTTTATTTTTTTACCGGCAAATTCAACCCATCTGACCCAACCTTTAGATGTAGCAGTGTTCAGACCAATGAAGATGATATGGCGTGAGTTATTAGATCAATGGAAAAAAAGTGACGATGGCAGAATGCAATCTTGCGTACCTAAGGGTTGCTTTCCTCAGCTGTTAAAATTACTTATGAATAAGCTGAATGTCAATGCTGAAAATAATATTAAAGCAGGATTTAAAAAATGTGGAATAGTCCCAATAGATGCCAATCATGTTTTAGATAGGATTCCTCATCAAAAGGAGAATGAAGAGGAAAAAATAAAGGCGGTGAGTGATAGCTTTGTGAAGATATTACAAGAAATGCGCTATGGATCTATGAATGTTAAGGAACCCAAAAAAAAGAGAAAGCTAGAAGTAATTTCAGGAAAAAGTGTGAGTGCAGAGGAATTAGAAATAAATGATCCGGAATGTATACAACCAAAAGAGAAAAAAATATTAAAATCAATAAAAGGAAAAGGTATCGGGAAAAAAACAAAGCTTAGAACTGACCAAATAGATACAGATATTGAAAACCAACAACCTCATTTACAAAACGAAAAGACAGATATGAACATAATGCTTGATGAGTCAAACAATCCTATGTTACCTAATCTGGGCGCTTTTGATTTTTCTTTAGAATCTTTGCCAATAATTTTTGCAGATAATACGGAATGTCAAGAAATTGTAATAAAAACCGCTCATGAAGACAAAGAAAACCAAAATGAGAGTAAACAATGTATTGAAGAAGAGACGGAATACCATGAAATAATAAACATAAATAAGTCAGAAATAATAAGAACCGCTAATGGAGACAAAGAAAACCAAAATAAAAGTGAACATTATTTTGAAGAAGGGTCGGAAAAACTTGAAATAAAAGACAAAAATAAGTCGAAAATAAAAATTATATCAAACATAAAATGTAAATTGCCATTACCCATGAAGAAAAAAACAAATTTTACCCCAAAAAATATCGAATGTTCAACCCGAAAGAGACAGAAAAGACTTGATTTTTATAAAGACAAAGAAGAAATTTTGAAAATTTTGGAAGAAGACTGAAGTTTTTTTTTTCTTCAAGAACCTATATTTTGTTTTATTATTGTTTTTCCGTCATATGGGGCAATCCAACACAATCCCATTAATTAAAATAAAAATGTGATCTCATAAACGGGTTTTTTTACAATTACCTACCTAAATTTACATTTAGATCTCTGCCTCATTACAACGCCATATCGTCCCTTAGCTAACAACACCGCTCAAGTCGAAAATTGGCGGTTTTTACATTTTAATGCCATTGGATGAAGCTGCGCATTGCGCGTCGAACCATTGGTCTCATGAAATAGATTTCGGCCAATCAGAAGCCGTAATTCAAAAAATAGTGACAGCGCTCAAGTCGGTTGGCGTCGCAACACCGCACAAGTCGTTAGTCTGTCATAATTTTCGCGGAAAATACTTCGCGCTCTGTGTTTTTTCTATTTTTAAGTGAATTTTATCGCTGGAACGTTCTTGCAAGTAGTTTTAATAGAAGATTAAGAGGTAAGCTATAGAATAAAGTAATGTTTATTGATGTACGCGTATTAATTTAGAAATAAATGATCAAATAATATCCTTACTTACTTAGGCGGTGTTTACTAACAATTTTTTCTTAACTTAGGCGGTGTTTCAAAATTTGTTATTTTTTACCTGACTGCCAAAGAGGAGGGTAATGTGTTTAGGATTCCACAAATATGGGTATCAAATGAAAGCTTGTGATGTGTGTTACACAAAATTGAAAGTTTTATCAAAATCGGTTCAGTAGTTTTTAGATTCTTGGTCGGGGGTTTTACGACTTTCTGTCGACTCAGTTAATAATAATATAAGCTTGTTATGAAATCCTATGATTGAAATGGTGTTTCAAATTTGTTATTTTTTTTGGAAACTCAATAATTGAAAGGCGCTATGGATGGAGAAGAAATTGATTCCTGGAGTGATCTGGGTTCAGGTGATGAATGGTTATGTGCCCAACTACAAAAATCAGGACTGATGTCAAAACATAAACGGCGTAAACAAAGTTGCAAAGAAGATAATAAAATAATTAAACTAGGTAAGTACTATGGGTTTGTTTTGAGGTCCGAATTTTATTTTTGTTATTTATGTTTTTAATAATTCCTATTATTTATTTTAGATGTGAATCAAAAAGATCCTCCTAAAAATGAAACTATTGCAACACCAATAAATGATCAAAACTTCGGGGAGTCCATAAAAGGTATTATAAGTAGCCAGGATAATGTAAACGCAATATTTGACCAGAACATAGACTTGGATAATATTGAAAACATTGACATTCACAATCTACAAGTTGTAGAAAAAGTTGGTAATGACTTCTTTGATCTGCAACATATACCACCCGAATTTGCTACAGTGACCATCGAGTATCCTCAGCCTTCTGCATTGAATGTAGCCAATATTTCGGTAGAAAGTGAGAACGTTGTACAAGAACTAGGAAATATTCATATCGAAGCTTTATCTACGAATACTCAAGACCCAGTTTCGGATATAGTAATTAACACAGATATAATAGATGAAAATAAAACAACTCAATATATACCACCCGAATTTGCTACAGTGACCATCAACAATCCTCAGTCTTTTGCATTGAATGTAGCCAATATCTCGGTAGAAAATGAGAACGTTGTACAAGAACTAGAAAATATTCACATTGAAGCTTTCCCTACTCAAGACCCAGTTTCGGATATAGTAATTAACACAGATACAGATATAATAGATGAAAATAAAACAACCCAAACCAATATACAGCAATCCAGTGTCTCTGCTACTCCATCATGTTCTTCAAAAGTGGTCATACTCAGCAATATTCCTTATCACGGGGATTTGTTAAGTAATAAAAAAAGACAGAACAAGGCGTCAAAAGATCCAAATAAATATAAACGCAATATAAATAAAGAATTACGGATGAAAGGTGAAAGTTATTTAGGATACAGAAGAGACAGAAAAGCAAAGACTAATGAAAAATTTAAAGTGAAACAAGACGTATTTAAGCCTGCAAGATCCATGAAACCACCCTGCACTTCTGCGTTTTGCAAGAAATCCAAACTCAGGTCATGTGACAACATAAACGAGGAACAGCGAAAATATTTGTTTGACAATTTCTGGAAGAACATGAACTGGGAGCAGCGAAGATCATTTATAACTTCTCACGTTAACAAAGTATCAAAGAAAGTTACAAAAAATCCAGAATCATCCAAAAGAACTGATAGTCGAACTTACGTTTTGACGATTGATAATGTACGTCACCAAGTCTGCAAAAAAATGTTCTTGGCCACTCTTGGAATTAAAGATTGGTTTATAAGATATTGGTTGACAAAAACCGATTGTGCTATGCCTCCCGATGTGTCTTCTTCAACCAGTAATCGCAGAAATCCAGAGAAAATTGAAGACCACAAACATGTTGAAAAGTTTTTAGGAGATCTTCCAAAGATGCCGTCACATTACTGTCGTGCTAAAACATCACGAGAATATTTAGAACCAATTTTCTCGAACATGACACAGCTCTATCACGCATATAAAGATAATTGTGAATTAGAGGGTAGAGAATGCCTTGGGCGTAAATTATTTGACAAATTATTTTTGAAACTCAATTTGAGCCTATTCCACCCAAAGAAGGATCAATGCGACGTTTGTTGCAGTCATAAAACTGGAAACATTACTGATGAAGAATACGCTCAACATGTTCTGAAGAAAGATCGAGCCAGGAAAGAAAAAGATACTGACAAAGGAATTGCACAGTCCGGAGCTTGTCACGTATTCACACAGGATGTTGAATCGGTAAAATTGGCCCCGTATCTTCAAGCTAGTGCAATTTATTATAAAACTAAATTATGCGTCCATAATTTTACATTATACAATATAGCAACTAAGGAAGTAATGTGTTATTGGTTCGATGAGTCAAATAGTACGCTTGAAGCCTCTGTTTTTGCTTCATGCTTAGTAGACCATCTAGAGAAGGTTTTGAGTCTGAAATTATTGCCTGTGGTTTTATATTCCGATGGTTGTTGTGCTCAAAATCGCAATGTTACCTTAAGCAATGCTTTATTACGTTTAGCGATTGAAAAAAATATTGTGATTACTCAAAAGTACCTGGAAAAAGGCCATACTCACATGGAATGTGATTCGGTACATAGTGCCATAGAGTGTAAATTAAAAGGTAAAGAAATTTACCTTCCACAACAATACATGGCTATAAGTAAAACTGCTAGGAGTGATCCTATGCCTTACCAAGCTTGTTATTTAGATTATACCTTTTTCACAGACTTTTCGAAAGAATTGATTTATAAATCTATAAGGCCTGGTAAAAAAGTAGGTGACCCTGTCGTCACAGATTTACGTATGCTAGAATACAGACCAAATGGCACAATTTGGTATAAAGTTAGTTTTGATGACGAGCTTCACCCGTTACCACATCGTCCCACGGCAATTAACAGCATTAAACAAATAAATAGCTTGCAAAAATTGTACGCAGCTAGAATACCAATTACAAAGCGGAAGTATCAAGATTTGCAAGACCTAAAAAGTGTATTGCCATCTAGTTGCCATTCTTTTTATGATGACCTTCCGCACAGCAATCACTAAAGACTGCAACTAAACTAAAGACTAGAGATTTTGAGTTTTCTTTATTATTTTATTAATAGATACTATTATATATTATTTCTTTGGAGTTTATTAAAGACTAAGTAAACTAAGATTAGTATTTGAAACATTTACCTATTAAAAGATAAAAATATTAGGTACTTCATTTAAGTTCTAACTAGAGGTTTGTGTATTACCAAATTACTTTAAGCAATTGATCTCAACATGTGATTCTTAAGATTTAAGTAAAGATACCTATCTATGTTATAAAGAATGTTAATTTTCTTTTCTTAATAAAAGCTTTTATTTGCAAATCATCTTTTAATACCTTCTTAATCCCTAACATTTTCACAAACAACACCGCCTAAATCTAATAAAATATCAGTCAACACCGCTCAAGTCATAAAATAAAAGTTAAAATAAAGTAAATCGTCAAAATAAGTATAAATAATTATTTCTTAATCGTTAACTAGGATATGTATTATGAAGCAATAGAAAAAAAACACAGATTTTTTAAAATAGACAGTTTTTTTCGTCTCCTGTAAAGTTGGCAAAAACGACTTAAGCGGTGTTGTAAGCTAAGGGACGATATGTAACCAGGCAGGTAAAGCCGAAATGTGTGGTAGTAAGTATCTCACCCATGACGGTTTGATACCTGTACATTTAAATATTCACTCCTTGTTGGAGACATATGTTGCTATGCAACGCAATGAGATAGGTCCTAATGGTTGGGTGAAGAGTACCTAGGTACCTACAAATTTTGATATGTGGAGTGACAACCCTAGTTATATTTCCAATTTACCTCTGCCACGTACCTATTATCCCCACCAGGGGTAAATTGGAAAACACTAGGGTTTTTATTGAATTTCTAAAATTTTTACAATAGTTTTGGAAGTTTAACCTTTTTAATATACAGCAGAGCCTATCATTCATTTCTTACTATACCATAAAGGACCCTAAACATTGTGCAACAAGGTTAAAATTGTTTTCGAAAGTGAAGACTGGGCCAATTTACCCCGTTTTACGGTACCTACCCATACTAGAATCATTAATTTTATCAAATGCTGACGGTTTTGATCCTGTACCGGCTGTACCTGTAGGTGTCGAACATAGGCTTCTGTGAGTTAGTGGAAGTCGCGGGCGGAAAGCTAGTATTTTATAAATGTACAACGTACATAAAACCACGAACCACAAATACCACAATATTTACACAACAAACAAAAAGAAAAGTCACCACAACAAAAAAATGGCGGTGCTGCTTGCTTGGCTTGCCGACTGTCAGTGTCAACTCCATCCATAGACCAATTTGCGCGGCGCGCGTCCAACCGTGCTATCTATACTGCCGATCGACACCCCCTCCCCGCCCCGCATCTCGGCACAAAACCGATGATTTTGGTTCTCGTTGGGCCAATACTAATTACATGTTTTGTGATATGACTAACTTTAATCCAACAATGTTCCTACCGTGGGCTACTTGTCATTTATTTTTATTGGGCCAACTTTTATTGACGTGCCGTTGAACCAACGTTATACAGCCAACGGTAACAAAAAGTGTGTTGGGCCACTGTTGGTAATAAGCTCGGCATAACAACGTTGTTAATCTTCGTAGGGCTAATAGTAAATTAAATGTAGGCAATTTAACTAACCATATCCCACCAATTTGCCTACCGTAGGCGAATTGTGGCCAACCAAAAATGCTACTAGGGTAAGTAGTAGGTACGAGTAGCGTTGCGCAACCTCACCAAAGATACTTTGCCAAATCGATGTAATCCGACTTAAGACCAGGGGGCATACTCCTAGACTTGTTTGAGAAGTTTCGGATATAGACCAGTAACAAATAGCACTTAATTTTATTAGACAAGTCATCACCATCATCAGCCTATTACAGTCCACTGCTGGACATAGGCCTCTCCAGTTGTTCGCCACTTAGAGCAAACATCTGGAGGACTATTAATAGACAAGTATAACTACATAAAAGTACCTATTTACATTTCATACCCCATTGTACCTACATATGATGTATGTTTTTGTTCGCCTAATAAAACCGAACCAATTAATAAACGTTTATAGGTTCAGGTGTACATTCATATTCGTAGTCTCCATACAAACGGTATAATAACATAGACATAATAATATGTAGGTATTCCCCTATTCCTTCAATATAGGATAATTTAAACGAAGCGCCAGGATGTGGCAGTGGCGACTGACTAGAGAAGTTTCTTGTGTCTATTGTTCGCCTTGGGCTTCCATCTTAGCTTAGCTTTTCTTCAGGCGACAGGTAGCTATAGCTACTAAACTGTGCCAATAAAAAATAGTTTACAACAAATAAGTATGAAGTACCTACCTATGTCGCAACGTCTCCGAAACTTCGCTAACGGACATGGGAGTTAAAAGCCCTTAAAATCGATGCCATACCTACTCATATTACCTACCGGTCAAAGATTAGATAACCCAATTAGAGTTTAGTTAGCTACATAACTAACGAGAAAAGCACTCCCGTTTGACGAGTAGGTTTTGACCACATGATTATGTACATATAAGTAGGCATCTGTGGTAGGCATATACCTATAGTGGATATAAACAAAATTAAGAAATGCTAGATATAAGCCCTTTTAGAGGTTTTAGGTTAAGGCAGTTGAGTTTGCAGGGGAGGTAGCGATTCAAACCCTACCACGTATAAATGCGTTTTCAATTTTGATTTTCATATGTAGCTCACCCATAGAGTTCACACCTGTGAAGGGATTCTCAGGTTGTGTGAAATAAGGCCATATCGCTTTAGGTGTGACGTCACTTTTCTAACCCTCGGCAGCTCATTCCACAAAGGCAGCGTTCGCGTACTCTACTCAACACTGTCATTAATAAAACACGTTTGTTTCCGTTTAGGAATGGTAATCGGTTCCTACTTCTGGGGCTGCTTGGCGGACACGAAGGGCCGTAAAGTGGTGCTGGTCTCCGCGCTGCTGATCGACGGGTTCATCGGCATCGTGTCCTCCTTTGTCCAAATCCTGCCCATATTCATGGCCTGTCGGTTCGTCAACGGTTTCTCGTAAGTATTCATATGCAATTTTTTATCATTTTCTTTTTTTATTACTTTCGCGTTCCATTACAATTTGAAAATTAACACGTTCAGCACTGTGTATCCTTTTTCACAATAACAATTGATTTTCTTTCGTGTCTTGAATTCCGGTAGTAGAGGGTTAATGAACGAGACTCACAAACTGATATTATTATGTCGATGTCTACTTGTAACCACCCTGGTTGCAACACAGCCAATAGCACATCAAACTGTACTACCTACATGACAAATATCACGCTAGAGTCCCGTTTAAGTTTTAATTATTTTATTTATTGAACAATACATTTTCGCTATCTCTCAGAAAGAGTGAAGCATTGTAACGAGACACTTAGATCAGCTCAGGTGTATATTCTATTGTCCGTACGGAAGTAACAATATCATAATCGATAATTAACCCACATACCATAACCAACAACCGAACAAAATGCTCGTTGAACGAAGCAAAACGTCAACATTCAGAGAACGCTCGGCCTATTCTTGCGCACCGCCACGTGACCGTACATAGTAATTTAAGAACTGTTGTTGAGACGTCTCTTAATTAGCCACAAGTGCCACAACACAGGCGCGTGGTCTGCCCATCAGCGGAGCGATGAGCGTCACAAGTCGTGACGAGTGTGCTTTTCATTCGTCATTGTGCCTAAGATAGGCGGAAAATGGCTGTGATACGCTCCCTTTTTAGCGTAGTACAACAACATATTGACATCACGTCGCTTATAGTACGAGAAAATGGAAGTATGTGGCGCCTGGCATGTACCTGATCCTTAAGAATCTCTATATGCATTGGCAAGCACAGCTGCAAGCCAAGCTGTTGGATCTACGCCGTTATCATTTGTATGACTGTTCAGACTATCGCAGCTAAATAACCTCTGGGTCGTGTTTTCGGAGCTTATGGGGTGATCGTGCATCTGCAGCCGGGAGGAAGGGTCGGCAACGCGCGTGTGATACCGCTGGTGTTGTAGGCGTCCATAGGCTGCGGTAACCGCTTAACATCAGGCGGGCTGTAGGCTTGTTTGCCACCTTTGTGGTATAAAAAAGACTCTCATACTGTCCACAGTGAGTGCATTAAACTTACACACTTACTTATTAGTTATACGCTATATATCTTGTATATCTTTCTCTGTACAATTGACAGCTGTTATCTTCCGCTTCAGCTAATTACGACCAAGACGCTGGGGCTCTTTAATAGTTATCATTTAGAATAAAGAAGTAAAAGAAGTTTAGATCTATGGAATCATCATCATCAGCCTATATCAGTCCACTGCTGGACTAGCGGTGATGCGGTAGCGTTTGCCAAGACGCGGTCTCCACTCCAGAATTGTATGGAATAGCTGAACCTAATCACTGTTGCGCACTCTGAGATTGCAACTTGTATGGCAAATAATCCGAGCTCATTCCCCGCTACCATCCACACCACAAACTGCACACGATGAATATCTCATTGTCAAGCCATCGCACTGCACAATGGCCAACAAATTGTCTTCGCATCTAATGGCTCGCGGTTCCCACATTCACCAATTAAACATAAATGAGGCGCAAGCGGTGTCATCAAGTAACATTATTAACTCCGATGGTGGTTTTTCAATATTGACTGTATTAATACCTTGAGAGTAATAGGCGCAAATGGATAATGGATTACTGGCAATCCAACAAAACTGGACAGTGGAATAGCACACTATTTGAGCCGGAAATGCTTACGTATCTTAAGAATTTAGCCAATTAGGTAACCTCCTTCAGGTAAATTCTTGTAACTTTTCAGTTAACAGTAGCAGACGGTACCAAAAGTAGAATTATACCTACTTAAAAAGGGTTGAACATAGAATCAACACGGGCGTGCTTAGATCAAAGCTGAACTGAAAATTTACGCAAATAATGGTTGACAGGTAAAAGACTTCAATATCCTTGTTCACAGAGTTGCCGGTGCCATGGGAATATGCTTCCCATATTTAGGAGAGTTCCAGCAGACCAAATACAGAGAGAAAATCCTCTGCTGGATGGAAATGTTCTGGACCCTCGGTGTCATTTTACTGCCATGTAAGTAACCTACATATTCGTCTAGTCCAAAAAAATATACCTTTTTTTCCATAGAAAGAGCTTTCAGAATGACCACCTGATGGTAAGCGGTCGTGAGGTCCAAAAGTTAGATCGACAAGCATAATAGAACAAACCCATTGTGCCTGTCGCCCTCAAACGACATCTTCCTCAGGTCGTCACTGAGATGCCGTTTGACACCCCGCCTAAAGAACCCAGGATTATAAGAGAAAAGAAACTCATGAGCTGTAAAGGCATTCTATTACTTAATGGCACAGGGCAGGAACGAGGAACTAAACCTTGTGCGCGCCACCATCGTCTGGATGGTATGCGGATGGCAACGCTGTCCAGCACACTTTGAACAATAGGTAGGTATTTCTTAAACTAATATTCTGTAAAACACTAAAGATCGTCTTTATTTTTCACTTGAACCACGCCTTCATGGATTAAGGAAAAAATGTTGTATAGGTAAGTAGGCAGAATACGTACTTAGATACTAATTTTGCACGTTATGTAACTACAATTGAGATAAAATGTTCCAAATAATTCGCTTTTTATTTTATGCCTAACTAGTTAATCACTCTTTAATTGGTTCATCAAAAAAAATTATTCGACTTTTATCTCACACCTACGTTGTAACTTTTGGGACTTATCAGAACGATTATTCCCGATGAATTTGTTTAAACGCCATACAATACCTGCTAGTGCATGCGTAAATGTAAATTAAATTGAAAATCCAATCGAACGCTTTTGTAGATTAAATTAATCAGACAAAACAACATTCGTCCTTTTAAAAGTTGCCGAAAAATTTGGCGATCGCAGGACGTAGTATCTCGTTCCGGTGACATTGCTGCCCTGTCATCGGCCTGTGTTGATTAATCAATTGTGATGATTATACCACCGCCGGTGGGTTGCCAAAGCGTCGTTTGTTATTCAGCAGGATGCACCCGGGGATTCAAGGGGGCGGCCTATCTTTCCGCTTTAAGCCACCCTCACCTGCCCTAGATTTATACACCGAAAATCCTAACTTATAAGTTATAACACTGACTGTGTTGGTATCAAGTCTTATACACATGTTCAAGTTAATAAACTAACTTTATCTTTACACACCAGCAATAGGGATGTTTCCATGGTCAAAATAATGACATTATAATTAAGTCCGTATTTTAGATTATAAAAATATATTGGACACATATTTTTCCTTTTTACATTTAAACAAAAAATAACAAAGTTCGGCATCTAAATTTTGGAGTGGGGGTCTTTGACGTCACTCAGTGGCGATAAAACTCGCATTTGACGTCACGCGTAATTTTAACGTGCTAGGTATATCTTTGTCATTTTTGGTCAAAAATACGTGTCTTTTATTGAACAATCTAAAAGACGGACTAATCACATTTTTTTACAGCAACAGGCCTATTTCATCATCATCATCATCATCATCAGCCTATTGCAGTGCACTGCTGGACATAGGCCTCTCCAGTTCTTCACCACTTAGGGCAAACATCTGGAGGATATACCCATAATCGCCACGCTGGGCAGGCGGGTTGGCGATCGCAGGGCGTAGCTTCTCGCTCCGGTAACGCTGCTGCCCGTCATCGGTCTGTGGTATTTAGCTACGCCTTCAATTGTGATGGTTATACCGCCATCAGCCGGTTGCCAGCGCCTCGTTTGTTATTCGGCAGGATGCACCACGGGCAGGTGAGGTTGGCTTGAAGCGAAAAGATGATAGGCCGCTCCCTTACATCCCTTACAGGCCTATTTAACCTATACCAATTCCTTCCAGTGATCGCGTGGGGCATCATCCCCATCACCGGTATCCGAATGGAGAGCGGTTCGTTTTCGTACGACTCGTGGAACTGGTTCGTCGCGGCCTGCGGCGTGCCGTCCCTTATGCTCGGCTTCTGGCTGTTCTGGTTCCCGGAGAGTCCCAAGTTCATGATGGAGTGCGGCGACTACGACGACGCTCTCGCCGTCCTCAAGGATATCTACAGGCAGAACACTGGCGATGACCCTGACAACTATCCGGTAAGAAACCCTTCCTTGATTTTTATGTTTATGTCCAAATGTATATGTCATCATCATCATAATCATCTGCCTCAAAAAGTCTATTTCTATATAAGGCCACTAGACATAGGCTTTTTTTTAACCCGGGGAAAAATGCTTTGACGCATCCTCGCCACCCGGGGGAGTGTTGAGGTATGTGGGACTCACGCCGCCCTTAGGAACAGAAGGACGGCACCCTGCCTCGGGATGCAAATGAGGCAGGGAATACCCACTAAAAAAAAATCCCGGTCCATCCGTCAAGCGCCTATTAGGTGGTGTCATGGGACCTTGGGCCAAGACTGCCACCACACCACTAGCACGGCCCGCATTACCTGGGCCCTACGGCCGCCCTCTCTAGGGGGAGCGACGGTAGCGGCCTGAAGGACCAGTCCACTCTCATCCGACAACGACCAGGACCCGTGCAAGGCCAGTGGTGGAGCCCCCGCACCAACCATCCGCTGGGTCCCGTCAGGAGGCTGCTGGCGGTCAATCATCCGCCTATTGCCCCCTCCTTTACGTCGACGCGACGCCGGGGCCAACTAGGCATAGGCCAACCTTAGAGACATTAATCATTTGGGCGATTTGCCTTAGTCATCACGCTTGGCAGGCGGTTTAGTGACTGCAGTAGGTTTTTTATCTTTACCTAGGTGTTTCGACCCATTTCCTGAGAATCCCGTGGTCGTCTTCTATGACACCTACGAAATCGAGCGGTCCTATTCTAAATCCGGAAACCATACGAACTGTATAAACATATTATGTATGTATGCTTTACTAATAAGTATACTTAAGTAGATTTGGGGTCTAACCGCAGTGTTGGATTCGCAAAGCATATCTATCTATAATTTGGTCTACTACGGCATCATGATTAGTATGGAACTTCAGCCAATTTCAATGAAGAATGTTTATTATCGTTCCCAAGCAACCACATACCTTCATATTATATTAAGAACCTTTTCCAATAAGGGAACACACGTTTTCTTTTAACAGTTTTTATCCAACAAGGAACTATATAATCATTTTCCTGTTATCCTGCTAATGCCATTCATTACATAATATACTTTTATAGACATGATTAATGTAGGTATTTCATTAAAATAGTCGTGGGAAATAAGGAAACAAAACATAAAACAGGAAATCGTGAATGGGAAGGAAAATTATTTTGAAAATGTTTAGTGTAGGTACCTATCTAAATTTCACAAATGTCACCAGAGGTTAATTAAAAATACTATACCTAGTTTTATTGCCATCTTTCATTTTATTATAAAAAAGCTGCAGTTTTACCACTGTTTCCAGTGATTCTTATAAACATAATTATTAAAGAAAATATCAATTTTATGTCAAGTAGGTACCTACTGGAAATCTAGAAATTTGAAGATTAGGTGAGTACACCTAATCTTAAAATTTCTAGACTAAGTTGATAATTAGTTTCTATTTCATTCTAACTAATCATAAACCAAACCCCTGACGGTTTGAAATAAACGGTAGTCGTATAAAAGTTCGTAGCTTATGTAACAATGCTAAACTAATTTTATCAAACCACATGCATAAACATTACCGTTCTAAACACTTGAATGAGGAAAACCATACATAGGAAGTTTAACAGATATAGCATGCTGCCAGCTGCGAGTTATTTGAAAACAAATGTCACGTTTTTATTTGTATGTTATTGAATGTAATGAGGTTATTGCTAGATTTTGAGTCCATAATATTAGGTATACCTACACTATAATGTATAATATTGTTTTAACCTTTACGGTCACTGAAACATGCTTACGTTTATCAAGACGTTTGTAAGAGGTCTGAAATATCAAATCAAATACGAGATCTTTTTTTTTCTAAATGACTGATGATAGCCAAGACAGCCTTGTCATCATCCACGGGCGACTGGAGAGCGGAAGGCTCTCACGCCTATACAAGACCTTCATAGTGCGAACGGTCCAACTAAGGAACTCTTTGCGGACTCCTTGTTCCCTGGGAGATATAATCTGCCGATATTCAATACGAACCGATTTTTCCTGGGTGAGGCGAATTGCAATCGAGCGCAAACCCATTTGGAGTTAAAAAAAGACAACCCCTAATTTAAAAAAATCAGATGGTAGAATATTATACAGATAGCTACTTTAGCATAGTCAAAATCTTGGTCAAAATCTATTAGAATCATGGAATTACTTCCATGATTAGAATGTAATAGAGATGACACTGTCAAAATCTATCTTATCTTCTATTTATTGACCCGACATTGACAGGTCGTGACCGTTGTCACATAAGGTGCGCACGTGCGTTCGTCCTAACTTTTGTGGCACGCAGGGTCAAACGACTACGTACTCGTATCTAGCCACTACAACTCTATGAGGAAAATGTGATGCTATGAATACTTACGCATACACATAAATGCCACACAAAGCGATAGAAAATAACGAACTTTATTAGTAGGCACATGTATTCCATAATTATCTAGTCTAAACGAACATGATTAACGTCACTCTTTGCGCTTCTATTTTCCCCACTAAAGGACATGATGGTATTATTATAATTGCATCTATTGTATGTCCCGGCTTGTCATAATTAAAATTACAATCAAAACGTGATCAGATACTTTTACCCACTAAAGTAGTGTTGCCCAAATTCAGTCTTGGTCTTGCAGTCTTGGTCTTGTTCTTGCGTTTTTGCAAGACCAAGACCAAGAACAAGACCGCGTATTTTGAGCAAGACCAAGACCAAGACTGACCGTGCAAGACTTGAGCAAGAACAAGACCTAGCCTGCAAGACTCTTGCGTCTTGCAGCTAGGACTTAGCGCTATTTCACTGAGTAGTTAGGTGTATAGGTAGGTACGCTTAGGAATTCTATGAGACGCAAAAAACTGTATCAAAGAATATGAAAAACTGGACCTATGCGCATTACGACTAATACCATAAACATAGCGAATAAAAAAATATATATTAAAATCAAACTGAGTGCATGCATAGTTATGTTTTAACCATCGGCACTTTGATAATGCGGCATCAAAGGTTTTGTACTTACTTCTCAAAGAAATTTGCCGCTTTTCGGAAGTACATGGTTATGATACACGCGCCGGCGGCTTCTTTTGAAATCTTAAACAATCGTTGCCGCCACGCCGAAATCATAACATTTGACACTACATATTTGATTGCCGCCATAGGGCGTAGGTATACTCATGCAAAATAATTTCGAATTTTAAGAGTACCTACAGGTGTTCCAAAAAATAAGTAAGTTTCAGAGTGCTTAGAATGAAAATGAATACATTATACTAATCACGCAAGTAGTACTAAGATTAGGATAAAATGGTAAGGATAGGTAGTAGATGTCATATTAATTCATTCTAGTAAGTATATCGCGTGTAAAAAGACCCTTAACGAAGCCGTGAACTACATGTTCTCCTGGTCATGACGAACATCGTTAGTTCTAGAAAAATACCTGGGAAATGTATGGTTACCGAGATATTGACCTTCAAAGTTAAAAAAAAAATTACGTTTTTCATATTAACGCTTTTAAAACGTAATTACTAACATTTCTTCTAAAGAAACCATATCCCAATTTAGAATATTTCTCAGCAAATAAGGCCATTCAAATCACGGCCCGCAATGTACATCGCACGCGCACACACAGTCACTATCCCTTGTAGCGACAGCAGCGCACGCACACGCGGCGCGCGTCAGATGTTCGCGCGAGGTCAACGACACAAAGGGCGCGAGCGGAAAACCCAGCTGATAGCTCGACTCGACCCTGTTACCTTACCTAGGTAGGTACATTGCTTAGGGTACCTTTGACGTAGGTGTAAGTAAGTATGTGGCTACTCTTACGTGTTCGTTGAAATAAGAAGCACACAGTTCTGAAAAGAACTATTTCACTCTTTCGTGTGTTTCACTGATGGTGGCTCTGAAAAGAGCCGTGGTTACTCTTCCGTGTGTTTCAATGAAGTGGCTCCGAAAAGAACCGTTGTCACTCTACGTGTGTTCAATGGATGGTGGCTCTGAAAAGAGCCGTTTTCTACACTGCTGGACACCGAGCACTGCACGCACACCGCACAGCTGATCGACGCGCCGCGTAACAACACACGACGCCAACGAAGACGCACGCATGCGCGAGCCCAAGTAGTCGCGTCGTGTGCCTCGCAGTTCGAAGACGCGCGCATGCGCGAGCCCAAGTCGTCGCGTCATGTGCCTCGCAGTTCCTCTCGTGCGCACTGCGCGCCTCGCCGCTCGCTGCCGGAATGAGAGCAAGAGCGCGCGCGCCAATTTCATTCATCATGACTGCGCTGCGCGAAAGCCGCGACCGTCTGGCGCCATCGTGCGTGCGAGCGAGACGGATACATCCTGCATCCCTTTCCCCCTACACGTGCCACATTTAGTATTGTTACCTAATCTGTTTGTTTTCTGTATCATTTATTTACCTTCTGATCGGAGTTTTACTTCTGCCTCAAGAACCTTCAAGAAGAAATTACCAGCTACTGGAAGAGAATAGCAGACCACTCTGCTCCCCTACTGGCAACTAGGCACCCTCTGCCTACCACTTGCTAAAAGTACATAAGTCAATGGCCAATTACAACAATCATCTCATTTCCATAATTTTATCTACATACGGAATGCATTACCTACCGTAATCTCAGTTGGGGATCTTGATCTCAGATCGTGTTAGGGGCTCCTGGGGGCTTGAAAATACTGCGTTCATTGATTTATTTTCGATGGAGAAAAGATAAATACCTACCTACCTAATTGTACATGTTAGTTTGTATCATGCATGATGTCCACTCGAGATCGAATTTCCGCCAATCGGTGCTGCTAATCTCGTAGGAGACTAGCCTGTCAAGTACGCACAGTTGTAATCCGATTCGAATCATATCATTCCGACCGGAGCATCGGATAGAGATCGGTCGCATGTCTTAACGTGGTTTCCGATGCACTGGGGTGTAAAACCGGCACTACCCTGGCTCCGGAGCTGCTACTAACTAATTTCTTTAATAAAAAGAAATACCTACCTATGAACAACTTTAGAAACAACCTGGAATTCGAACCCGGGACTTCTCGATTGACGGGTGACACCTGCGACCAATAAACAGACCAATGAATCGATCTTATTGGGCACATAAAGCAGGTAGCGAAAACTTGCATTTAATTTCAGTCGTGTTGCAATTCAGGTAGAATTTGCTCGTATTAACTTTTCTGCAGGATTGCATGATATTTAATTGACGATTTTCAAATTCAGATAATTATTATTAAAAGATGGTATAATATGTAACTTTTTTTCTTCATACAAATAGCGCATTCCAAGCGCCTGAGGGAATTCTACCATTTTCCTTATTCGGATTCAAGGACGAAATTAGAGTTTCACAATCAGAAGAGCATTTCTAATAGTCAAAATGTAAGTAGGTACTTGTTGACTACCAAGTACATAAAACAATACATAAGTAAACTCTTAGAAAAGCCAGAAATTATTAAAATGATACTTTACGTAGGGCCCTTCTTACGTACCTAATTGTTAGGTAATTGAGACGTATTGAAATTGAATTATGTTTGAAGAGACTACTTATGTTTAAAAACATGTTTAATTTTACCCCGAGTAGGTATCTACCTACGACATAATCAGTAAAACATAAAATACCTGTGAAAAAATACGATAATTTCTATTGCCGACATTGCCGTGGGTGGTGGTGTTGCCATTAGAGCATTCAAATAAATAACTTTTATTATTTAAAGTAATAATTTTATCAAGACAATAAAATGTATCATTTATTTCATAATTGGGTGTAAGTTAGCTAGCTAACCAAGTTTTTACGTAAGTAGGTACATTTGCAGCGTATAAGTAAATTATGGGCGGTTATTAACCTGGTTATTGGTATCAGAACCTAATGATAAATTGTTGAATGCAACACATTAGCGATGAATAATACTAGAAAAACAACAACTCCAATCATTAGGTGGTAACTTCTGTAACCTTAAACGCTCAGACTCCATAAAATTTAGGTACCTACTTATAGCAAAAATGTTAAATGAGTGAGAATTATTACATTGCCTTAGCAACTTTCAATAACGTGTATTATTGATGCAGATTTGTTAACTAGTTTAATTTGATTTTTAGGTGAATTACTTATTAGGTATTTTAAATAAATTTTATTAATTAAAATTATTACTAGTTAAGTAACTAGGTACTGTACAGTATATCCATTTAACTAATCGCTAATCTGATTTTGTAATTTACCGCAAGCAAAACAAAATTATGTAACCTAGTTTATAAAATGGCAACATTCGGCGCGCGCGGCGACTCAAAGGATTTCTGCGCTTCCGCGGAAGTTAGGTACCTAATTTTTCAGTTCGGTTCTAAACAACATCGAATGCGTTTTGATTTCGGATAATTTCGCCTCGTTGTGTATTTTTCTTTTGTGTTGAGTTGAGTGTTATTTGTTGTGTTGTGCTGTGGTCAGTGACTAGTGTCGAAGGTGCCATTCCATGCATACAGCGCTTGCGAGTACGTTAACATGGTGTAGGTACGGTATGGCCATACATGGAAAAGTGCTTCTGAGGCACTGCGGCTGTATTCATCGTTCGTTCCACTTGGTACCAGAACGATGGAGCTCCGCCATACATTGTGAGACCCGGCCGTGAGCAATGGCTTGGCAACCAGTAGATCGGGCGGTTTAGGCCCCATACGTAACCCGCGCGTTCGATAGACTTGACTAACTTGGATTTCATTTTGTGGGGCTTCGTCAAGGACCTTTATGAAGGTTTTCGACCGCCCACTCGCTCATGGAGGGTCGCCAGTTCGAGCCACATCTTGTCCGCTTGGAGAGACCTACATAGGGTTGCCATCCGTCCGGGTTTCCCCGGATTTGTCCTAGTTTGAAGGGCGTCCGGGGTCCGTCCGGCCGGGGCGTTTAACAGTGTCCGGGTAAAATCCGGACACTACAAATCGAAACTCAAATTTTTACAGATAAGCGATAAATCCACAATCACGAAGGCACGGCAAAATAATAAAAAATGAATGAAAAAATTCTGAAGTGTCCGGGGAAAAAACCATATTTCGCCCAAATGTCCGGAATTTTTGCCGTGTTATCCGGCGCCGGCAATTTAGGTGATGGCAACCCTACCTACACTAGAAGACAACGAGTACTAGGTAAGTACTTAGACCTCATTTAAGGAGACGCGACACTACAGTCAACACGAGCTGCGATTTATGGCGAAGTATGGAAGCATAACAAATGCCAGTGACGTCGCCTATTGCGTCATGTCGTTTGTCTTAAAACCTGTGATTTCATACATTCAAAATAAGTATTTTTATGTGTAAAATAAGTGTAAAATAAGGGTACAATAGGTAGTTTAAACTTATTATTGTAGTTCTCATAAATTTCTATCGCACGAGCGCGCGTTCGCGTAGGTATCTAGCGAAAGAGCGGAGACATGCCGCGCGCCGGCGACCGCGCCGCGAGACATAGGTACCTACGCGCTGTACATTGCGTGGTCTTGAAAACAGCTGTTTTTTTACTCATAAAAACCAAAATCATTTCCCTGTCAAAATATTTGAAAATAGTACTCAGCTATAGGAACAGAATGCGTAGTTTCAGGCTTCGTTAAGGGTTTTTAAACTAATTACTTAGGTACTATTATTGTACATTTGTACATATTTTATCATAGGAAATGTTTATTAAGAAACAGTTACTTCCATGGAAAACGACATATAGGTCAGTTGATTTTTCGAATTTCTTATCAAATCTTCAGTTATTTATTAATCTGCTTGATCTTTACTATGGCTATGTTAATTCAAGCTCACAATGTTCCAATTCTAATACGTTTTTCTAAGATTTAAAGTAAACTTTAATAAATAGTAATAGACTAATAAGTAATTGCAAGACTTGCAAGACTCTTGCTGCAAGACCAAGACCAAGACCAAGACTGGGAGCGCAAGACCAAGACCAAGACCAAGACCAGGTGTATTGGCGCAAGACCAAGACCAAGACTGGCTAAGTCTCGTCTTGTTCTTGCATTTGGGCAACACTACACTAAAGTACACAGGCTTTACAATGTTTGTTGCATTGACGTTATATTATCTACATTTATTAGCTATTTGTAACCATAGGCATACTCGTAGAAAGAAAACATGTCAATAATTTATTTAGTCAATGCAGGACTAAGTACTCATATCTAGGACAGCCAGAAACACTACACGAGGACTTCGGCAGTCCAGAATAAATTATTCGGGCCTAGCACCCTCTACGGGAAAACGAACCCGTTCAAGACGAACTTGGACGGGAGATGCGACGACGAAAAAGCGGAACCTCCCGAACACCACATCTCCCGCGGCCGTGAAAACCGCGGGATTCAGTGTTGGGCTAATGGAATTCAAAACCACCCCACGCACGCAAAATAGGCGAACAAACGTCGAGTTGAGAAGACCATCATCGTCATCAGCCGTAAGACGTCCACCGCTGGACATAGGCCTCTTCCAATAACCATTTGTCATTTGGGGGATTTGACACCACACTTGGCGTGACTGCAGTAGGTTTTATTTGTACCCAGGTAAACGCTGAAGCCTGTTTTCTGATATTACCTTAGTCGTATTCTACGACACCCATGGGATGAGATGGGCCTATTCTAAATCCGGAAACCACACGGACGGAGAACGGTTATCTTACTTTTGTGCTGGGCGGGAATCGAACCCACGACTCTCGAGACATTTTCAGAAGACAAGGTCACTGCCAAATGCTATTGGGGTCTTGGAAGACATGTTTTGTAGGACCCTCGACATCACCCCATAGCGCTTGAAGGAGTATTCCCTACCTCATTTCCATCCTGAGGCATGGTGCCGCCCTACTGTTCCTGAGGGCGGCGTGCCCACATATACCGTTACTCCCTCGATGACGGGGATCCGTAAAAGCATTTTCCCCAGCGGAAAAAAAAGGATCACTGTCGAATAAGGTTCAGCACAGACAGAACGGAGCGCAGCGGAAAGGATTTTATTAAAGCTTAAGCACTTGTAAATAAACTTTAAAATTAAGTGCAATAAAGTGCATAAATGCTTGAACCTGACAAAAAATGCTCGCGTTCCATAAATAAAATGTCCGAGACCGCGCGGGGATTATTCCTCTCTGTCCTAAGCGTACCTAACGAGTCATATAATCTTCTATCTCTTCCACAGATCAAAAGCCTCAAGGAGAAAGTGCGAACCGTGTCAGTGGCGTCCCAGAACTCTCAGAAATCTGTCAGGAGCCTCAGCATGCGCAAACCCAAGGACCTGAAGAGGCTGTTCTCGGAGATCTGGGTCCAGACCAAGGCTCTGTGCCGGCCCCCCTACCTGAAGTACACAATACTCACCTGCATCATCCAATTCGGCTTGACAACCAGGTAAAACTCCTACTAGGTATTTTCCTATATCCTATATTAGATACTACGTTTTATTGGAAGTTGTGTAAGGAAATAAGCAGTGGTAATAAACATTTTAGCTGTCAAACAAGCCAAATATCAAACCATTATGCGTTCCTTTCGCATGATTGCAATTTCTGCTTGATATTCCCGTTTGGGTAGGACCTAAATCCATGTTATATGATGCACAATAATTCCCAATATGTAGGACTTGTTTTTTTTATTGCGTATCTCACGTGTAGAGATACCGCGAAGATTTCGTCTAAAAAATATATGCTTGTCTAAATTGATTTGTAAAGCATTGCATTTCATAAATGTTTCCATGTCGCATTGTCTGTTTAATATAACACATCTTATTAGCATAATCTTAGCTGCTTGGTGACAAGTAGGTAATCTCTTAATTTTGCAAGGGCATTATTTAATAGCACTGCATGATAATGCCTTTCCTTCTGATGGAAAGCGAAAGAGAAGCCAAAGTCGACGGGACAACGAGCAGGTAGCCAACCAAAGTCACCTGTCAGTTGCCACCACCATGCCGGACCATGAAATTTGAAAGTACTGCGATTTTATGGGGCATTTACAACAATTAAACTTCTCAACAGCTACTGGTTTACTTTACTGTATAAAAACACGCCATTGTATGTTAATGACGGCAACTATTCGTTAAAATGACCTATTGAATGATTATGTCGTATCTTGGAACTAATCGAAGGCCGTCATCATATGGAAGATCACCGATGTAAACAATCCTCGTTTCCAATTCACGTGAGCCTTGTGTCTTTGATGCCTAATAGATAGTAGTCGCGATCTATACAGGGTGACTTTGAAATCAATTTCAATTCAATAAGTTGATTTAGTTTATTTCGACCGTTGTGGATTAACCACCGGATTAAGGTCTTGTTATAGTTTTGGTCATCATCAATGAAGACCATATAATCAACTATGGTGTAAAATCGCACTTGATTCCAACACACTAGTGCCGAAAATAAGTTAATATTTTAATGATACGGCAAATGTAGAAGACCTGGAATAAGTACTTAATTAAGTGTGTGCATATGGACATTAGGCAAGCCTACATACGATTAGGGGAAAGTGGGGGAAATACGAACACCTAAGGGAAAACTTAAATAACACAGTGGAATTTGATCACAGAGTTTCGTAATTTTTTTATTTGTAAAGTATACTTATCTGGCTAACGAAATCACGAATCAACATTTATATTTTTTTAATAAATATTAGTATTATGAAAGAAAAACGATACCCTTAGTGTTCGGATTTACCCGACAAATGTCGGGTAAATACGAACACCAAGTGGGGTAATTACGAACTAAAATTAGTAACGACAGAAATCACATTTAAAACCTAACGATGTTGACGGTCCGTCAGTACAACTTTCGTGAGCCCATATTTTGCACACGTAGCACTTAATTCAGTCTTCAGCGGGGGATCTATAAATTTAACACTACAAATAATACAAAAGTTGTCTTTATTTTCTTTTTTGCTTTTTTTTCCCTCCCTTTCTTTTTCTTTCGTATTTTTTCTTTAGGTAGTCAAAACTGGTTGTTTTTGGAATATTATATGCTTCTGCTGCTTTGCCAATAGTGAGTTTTTTGGTTTTAACATCGTCTATAGCTTTTTTGAGATCTTCTAAACTGTACTTCAGTTCGGTCTTTCTTTTGTAAGAACGAGGCATCTGAAACAATAATTAAAAAATGTTGAACGGGGAACCAGCAAAAGGGAGTGGGGTAATACCGAACGTTCGAAAATGCCCCACATGTAGTGTTCGCATTTACCCCACGGGATCGAAAGCAATAAAATAGCAAAAAACAAATTAAGTTATATTTATTCTGCCTCGTGCGTCGTTGTCATTTAGTTGATTAATATATGATGTATCCACACTGTAAAAGCTAAATTACTATTGTAGATAGAAATAAAGTTACACCAACTTAAAATTACCAAAAATTTACATCAAAAACATATTAAATATTGAAAATTCCATACCTTGACAAGCACGTGCGTCCGCGTCTCCCGTGTTGATGACTGACACTAGTGGTGGCGTGATTGGGGAAATGACGGCAAGTAAAATATGGCTATCTCTGTCTAACATGTTACAACCACTGAATTCGGCATTACCCCGCGTTCGCGTTTCCCCCACTCTCCCCTACGTTAAATATACTTACATAAAATAAAACGTAATAAATTGTAACGCTTTTAGGTAAACCAAGGTCAAATAGATACTAAGCCTAAATGACACATAATAAATTCGATTAGGTATGTACCTAAACTATTCAATCAATCGCCTGGAATTATTGTAAATCCAAAATTATTTTTTATTTTATGTTCCTACTATGAGTGACTGTACTGACTGTTTGTTAACACAATATTTGGTATGAGTTCACTGTTAACATTATATTTGGTAGTCGCGCTAAAATTAAAAGACAATGAAATAATAGTTAGTAAGTAATCACCCAGTCTTTTATTTTTCCTTTAAAAAGAATAAAACCTAGAAAGCTATCACAAAAAAAACTATTGAACAATCACGTAATTTTTCAAAGTCACATAAAAATCATCTAGTGGAGGTCTGTTACGCGATGCGATTAAAGTTACATAAGATAGCTATTATAAGTAATGAACCAGATCTAATTCAATAAATTTAAATACTATTTACATTTTGAGATAAAGAAGTTTTATGTACGAGCCTACTGCGCGAAATATTCAAATATGTAGCGTAGTACCTAAGTTGATAACTGACTTTGCAAGCCGTTAAAATATCTCATTACAATAATCCTTAAACACACCTCCAGATGGTAAGCAGATTGGTAATTATATTGTTGCCAGTCATCCCATTATTTCTAAAAAGCGAAGGCTCTTGACTCATACCTAATCTAATAAAAATTCTGTACACTTCATCAAAACAACGCTCATAAAAATTCAAAAATTTGACAGCCATGCCTCGTTTCAATGTGTTCCTTAAACCACATTTCATGGTTAATTCTGTTTACACACTAGTTCATCTTACTTACATATTTATTTCTCGACTGTTTTGCTGGCCCAGTGGTTGCAAGCGCCAACTAAGAGGTCCATGTTCGAATCCGTAATCGTAAAGCTGCGCGTAGCGGCCGGTAAAAAATTGCCGACTGTAGTGAGGGTCAGATGACATGTGTGATTTGAGCAATATCATATCAATGTTAGGTAAATTTTTTATTAGCCTCAGCTTAGCTTTATGCAGTCCCGCTTGTGTCGAAACGTGCCCTAAAGCCTCTTTTCCTAGGGCGGGTACGATCCAAAGCAGCTGAGTTGCCGAACTTTTCTGAACTACCTTCTTTATTCTGGAAGCCTCCTTCGAGCCAAGACCAAGAAGGATCTTCACATGGCAATTATTAAGAGAGGTACCTAGGGCACAGCGAATTGAGCCCCCCGCCCGGAAAAAGTACCTCCACCCTACAGAATACCGCAGCTAAAAGACCTTCGGGTCGGTGTTTCTGCCGGTGAGTAGGGTTTTCGGAGCTCGTGGGGTGAGTGGTGCATCGATAGCCGGGGTTAGTGTTAGTAACGAGCGTGTGATTCCGCTGGTGATGCAGGCGTCCATAGGCTGCGGTAACCGCTTAAAATCAGGCGGGCCGTAGGCTTATTTGCCACACTTTTGTAGTATAAAAAGAATCATGGCAAAACTTAGTTTCAATAAATTTGCATTTCAGGGACATTTAATCACAATTTGGTAATACACGTTTACCGTTTCCATTTCAGTTACTACACCCTCATGATCTGGTTCCCTGAGCTGTTCAACCGCTACGAGGAGTTCGAGCACCGCTTCCCCAACACCTCCGCCTCCGTGTGCGACGTGTCCGGCATCGTGGTCGTGGACGAAGCCTCCGGAGACCCCTTCGACTGCGAGAAGACCATCGACCAGAGCGTCTACATGCACACCCTCATCGTCGGCCTGGCTTGCATCCCGACCTCGCTGTGGCTGCCTCTCTGCGTGCATAAGCTCGGAGCCAAGTTCTTCCTTAGTAAGTACTAGCTGTGCTCGCGACTTCGTCCGCGTGGTATAGTTATTTTTTTCCCCGTTTTTTTACATTTTCCATTATTTCTTCGCTCCTAATAGTTGCAGCGTGATGTTATATTAAGCCTAAAGCCTTCCTCGATAAATGCTCTATTCAACACAAAAAGATTTTTTTAATTCGGACCAGTAGTTCCTGAGATTAGCGCGTTCAAACAAACAAACTCTTCAGCTTTATAATATTAGTATAGATAGTATAGTTTGTTTATACATCATCATTATCAGTCTATCGCAGTCCACATAAGCCTCTCCAGTTGATCGCCACTTTGGGAAAACATCTGGAGGATTTACCCATAATCGCCACGGCGTCAATCACCGTCCACTGCTGAACGTAGGCCTCCCGCAGAGACCGTCAACCATCCCGATCCTGAGCAATCAATTGTTATCTACTGCAACATTAAATGTTTTTGGTGTACTTACATTATCTATCTATTACCTAAGTATTTAATATCACATGGTTCAACCATTTTGTTTCTCGTTGTAATACAGGGTGTCAAAATTAAAAAGTACCCTCAGATGTGATTATGTAGCTTTCATTTTTTTGTATAGATAACAATAAAACTGTCATCGGGATAAACATAGATACTTTATAGTGTAGGGAACTACTTATTTACGTACTAACAAATCTCGCGAAGTATTGGCGTTAGATAAAGGTACATACACTACAGGTAGTTCAAAGATTATAAAAAAATATCAAGTGTCAGATAAAAATGAAGTTGAAGATTACACTGTTATCTATTTGAGTTTAGGTTCAAATCGATTCAAGGTAAAGTTTACGAAATATTTTCTCGAAGACAAAAGGGGAATATTTCGGAAAACTACTGACATGTTTATCAACAAATATATTGATCCTGCTGATGGAGACAACTTGATAAAGGCAAATAATGTTCTAAAATTTTTTTTCCTAATTCTTATTGATCATTTTACGGCGCCTATTCTTTGCTACATAGTTGTAACGCCCAGACTTCCAGACACAATAGATAAAACAATGGGATTTGGATTTTAAAAGGACATTGGGCATTATGAGTTTAAGAGAGGTAGGGCATAGCGAATCTTCGCTCGGATTGAGCCGCCCGTCCGGGGAAGGACCTCTGCCCTATAGAATACCGCAGCCAAATGACCTCCTGGTCGTGTTTCTGCCGGTGAGTAGGGTTTCCGGAGCTCGTTGGGGGTTAGGATTGGGCCGGCATGGCTGTGGCAACTGACAGGTACCTGACCAGTTACTTGCCAGTTGTCACAGCGACTTGGGATTCTCTTACGCTTTCCATCAGGCGTAGGGAGGCCATTTTGTCGAGCTACTATAAAAAAAAATCATTATCATCAGCCTATATCAGGCATTACGAGGTTGAATATATAAATTTTGCTACATATTTTATGTTTATTTACGATCTGTAGTAGTTCTGATGCTGCGATGAAGCAAAGCCAGTCGTTTAGAACATTTTAGCAATGCTTTATACTCGTACTACCAATAAGTATAAGTCGAGTTTGAACCCATTTCAAATAAAAAAAAACCTAATTCAAAATCCTTTTCCAGTTTTCAGTTTGGGCTTCGCCGGCGTGGTGACGGTCGGTCTCTACTACGTGCAGAACTCCACACAGAACCTGGTGCTCTCCTGCATCTTCGAGGCGCTCACCTCGCTCGCCATCAGTCTTGTGTTCTGTGTGCTGGTAGACCTGTTCCCTACGAATCTTAGGTGAGACCTTAAAATGTTTATTGATGGATGTGATCCTTTTGCGTACAACTATTTTTGCCCGCAAGTTATCTAGCATTGAAGAAAGCACAATTTTAAATTTGTTTTTAAATTTTTTAAACCTAATGCTGTTTAGATAGTTCGCGACAGGTTGAAATGAGAGTGTTCAAGTGATTCAGTACCTATTACGCATAAGGACGGTAGTTCATGTCGATTTATTTGACATGCGTCAAAAGTAAATTTAGGATTAAATAGGGAAATAATCAGAATTAATCCCTCGTTTGAATATACACACACTCATTTGCTCTCTGCATGATCCAAAGGTTGACTGGTAGAGAATGCTCCTATCATTAAGTTTGCCTTTTGTACCATTTTGTGCAATAAAGTTTTAAATAAATAACGTTATGCAAAAACATCATCAGCTCTATTGCAGTCCACTGCTGGACATAGACCTCTCCAGTTGTTCGCCATTTAGGGCAAACATCTGGAGGATATACTCGTAATCGCCACGCTGGGCAGGCGAGTTGGCAATCGCAGGGCGTAGCTTTTCGCTTCGGTAACGCTGCTGCCCGTCATCAGTCTGTGGTATTAAGCTACGCCTTTAATTTTGATGGTTATACCGCCACCAGTCGATTGCCAGGGCCTCGTATGTTAATCGGCAGGATGCATCACGGGCAAGTGAGGTTGGCTTGAAGCGAAAAGATGATGGGCCGCTCCTTTACATCCCCTCAGTTACCTACAGCACCCTTTATTCCCCGCGAGTTAACTGCTGAGGAAGGGCGCGGGGTCATCTTATGAATAGCTTGTCTATTTTGACGTCTACATGAAGTATATTTCTCCTTGTCCAGGGTAATGGCTGCAGCACTGTCCCTCACGGCGGGCCGAGGCGGCGGCCTCATCGGCAACTTGTCGTTCGGCTACCTCATCGACATAAACTGCGTGGTGCCAATCGTCATCTTCTCAGCATTCCTTTTCCGTAAGTACCTACCTAAAAGATCAACCTTTCCAAAGTAGGTATCCAAGACATGCCACGCTGGGCCACACAGCGCCATCTAGCCCCAAACATGTAGTATGGGTACTAGACAAGACAACTATAGTTCATTCGCGTTAAGAAAATAGTGACTGACAGGTCACTGACAGGTCACTAGCCTAGCCACTAGCCAGAAATTATAATTTCTAGCGTTTTAATTGGCTAGTGGCCTGTCAGTGACCTGTCAGTCACTATTTTCTTAACGCGAATGAACTTTAATAAACTTACTTAGATACTTTTTTAAAATAAAACAAACTATACATAGTAAACACCCAGACCAATACAAACAGACATGTCCATGAACGTAAATGTTTGTACTGTGCGGGAATCTAACCCACGACCCTGGGCTCAGAAAGCATAGGGCACTACCAAATGAGCCATCGAGCCGGTCAAATATTAATAATCATAAACTCCTAGGCTCTAAGTAGTCATAAAAGAAATTTTGAGATCGGACCTATTTGAGAAACTACAATAAAATAATTATGCAAAATGAGAGCAACAAAGTTCATTGGGAAAGTCAAATTCAAAACATTCCACATTACATTAATATTTAATATAGTCATTGAACAATAAGAATTTTGTGAAGCATACAAACCATCACGCAAAAATGTTTGTGTGAAGCATTTTTGAGCGAGTTATTTTGACCTTGTTTTGTGAGACTCAAAATCGTACTAATTTGATTCCTCTCTCTTCCAGTTGCTGCCATACTCTGCTTCTTCTTGCCAAAGACAGGACAAGAAGCCCTAGACTAAACCAACAAGTCAAGATTACTAGATAGTGCAATTAGACTGTATGCATGGCGTAGAGTTAACTGAAACGATGTGGTTGTACATATCATTACGATGTAAATATTGAGGACTAAGTATTTATTGTATTGTGTCGCGAGGATAAGGGTTAAACGTCAAACCCGAAGCGTGGAAGCAGACATAACGTATAACGCGTGTCAAATCGCAGGGTTAAAGGTTATTGACCAATGAGATCCCAGCAAGGGTTTTAAAGGACCAATAGGATACCATCAATAAATTTCTGATGAGAACAACTCTTTGGAACAGTGTTTTCAATACTAAGTATACCCTCTTAGCACTATTAGTCATTTCAAAAGAGGCGCATTATTTTTTTTGCAGACTGTACAAAGAGATACACAAATTCAACCTTCCATCAATTCGTAAAATGAGCCCTATTCCGTTCTGACAGGGATGAAAACCGTTAAATAATTGCAACTTCAAAGACCGAAAGAAGGTAATCTAACCCTAAATCGTCGGACTTGCAATTATGTACTAGTGTAACCTTACATGATCATGCTATATCGGCCGTTGCAGTGGCTCCTATATTCAGTGTAGTAAAACCTATTTTCAAATAACACTGACACGAACCTACCTACAAATAAAAGCCGACAAAGGCAACTTTCCAGGCCAAACCCTCATAGGTGAGGTGGTATTGTTCGATGTACCCGAACAAATAAACCGGGTTACTGTGATGCAGTATACAAATGTCTTACTAAGTAACAAACATAACAGTATTTTAGAGTTGACTGTGTAATATAATGCCTTAAATTATTATAATTATTATTATTAAAGGTTAACTATTTGCCTTATCTTTTGTTTTATTTGCCCTGTAAAACCTCTTTACATGTAACTTTTGAATACAATCATAACAGTTTTGGGTCATTTGATGAATAATTTTGGATAATAGTGAAAGAAAGTCGCAAATTAAGGCTGCTGGTAATATTTGTCAATGAGAGTGAAAAAATCCCAGGTTCAAGAGGACAAGAGGCCTAAAGAAACAGAGAGTGCGCCTCCAACTAGTCCAGTAATATTATGTGTTTGTGTACTTAGAATAACTGCTGTGGCCGAAATTAGATAAGGAGAGTATTATTATTATATTAGTAATACGTATGGAGAGTTATCCGTTTAACCGTCATAATATCTCAATGGACTGACCAGTCGAATACTCTAAAATAACTAATTTATTACTGCATAGAGCTTAACATAACTAAATAGTGCAGCAGCGCAGGGGAAGCTTATACATGCGTTTGACGTCATATGTATGACGTAACGATTTCGTTACATACATATGACGTCAATCCCTGTACATCGAGAATTCTATTACGTCACACGTCTAGCAAGCGTTAGTTGTAATCTTTTTTGTGATAGGCAGGGCCGTCTTTAAACTATTTGAGGCCCTGGGCACATTAGGATCATGGGGCCCCTATGACCTAAATATCGTTTATCATTTGGTAATCTGGCAGGAACTAGGGGGCCCCATTCGATCGCGGGATACTGGGCACGTGCCCAGTGGGGAAGAGGGGCCTGGTGAAAGGTAGGTACATTTATGGGAACAATTCGAGTAGAAAAATAAAACGCATGATTATAAAAGATATATATAACTTATTAAAGAACATAAAGCTACATTACGTTTAAACAATAACATATAAGCAACATTTAAATGAAAACGAAATCTCGGTTCATATTATATAGATTTAAAATCATATATTACGTGTAGACATTATTCTGAAATGCCAAATAGTTTAGGTAACTTATTAAAAACATTAAATGTTTACAATATTTTCCCAATTAAGCAGTTAGAATATTATAACTAATAAATTTTACAAATAAATTTATATTATTTCGTAAATTCTAATCGAAATTATTTTTATCTTACATCTAAATTGCAGGCGTGAGATTTTTAACAAATTTAATCTGTTAATTGTAACCGAAGAATGAAATGCATTAATAAAATTGATGAATTCACCCATTTAATTACATTGAGAACCTGTTCACCACTTTCCCATCCTTTGTTAGATATAAGTCTTAGGAGATAACAAAAATCTGGTGAATATGTTCCGAATAAGCAATTGGGAACTTATTAGTTAGAAGTGAAACAGGTCCAAATAATGTACATCAATCCACAATCAAAGTTATCGTTATGGAATACTTTTTACACATTGAACGAAAATAAGCTATGTTTGTGAAGTGCAAATTTTTAGATGACCCTTTTAATTCCTATACATTAAAAATAAAATAAAAGTTTATATACCACAAAGTTCCGATATTTTAGTGTTTTCTCCGCTTTAATGTTATGCCGCATAAGGATTCCTGTTTTGTACACTTAATTTATTTGAGTGGGAAGTTGTTTTATAAACGTTAATAAAAGCGCCGATAAACGCTCCAATCCGTTAGTTATTTGGCGTCTTCTGTAGTAGTAGAAAACTGCATTGATAGGTTAACTTTTAACGATTTGTAATTATTATATTGGAATCTATACAAATAATGTGTGCTTTCGATCGATAGTTGACGTCATATCAATAGTATAGATAGCTCAGAAGCAATAATATCTACAGTACTGTTCGTCAGGAATGGTAAACTATCGATGGTAAAATGACTCACGCGGTGTAGATAGCTAAGGGAAGATAATCAGGTTTAAATTTATTCTTTTTTGCTAGATATTATCGATAATATTGTTCGTCACAAATAATAAGCTGTTGATAGTATCGATAGCACATAAATAAAAAAATCTATCGATAATAGTCTATTTAGTATCTATAGTGACGGCTTTCATGCGATAATATTGATTGGTTCTGAACTATCGATATCCCGTTTAGCTATCAAAATAGTCCGGCAACACTACTCAATGTTGCACAGTTTTTGTCTGCTGTAAAGTTAGTGATGACATTTGTTGTTAGCTCTAGAGCGTTATTCAGCATTAAATTTCTTCTTTTTTGTTTCTAAAGTTGTTCACCAAACAATGATCGGGCAACCAGTAGTAAGAACAAAACAGTTATCGGTAAACCTGTGTCGCGTCATCAGCGCGACGTCTGCGCAGCGCTGGGCACCTGATGTAAGCACTATAGTTCATTCGCGTTAAGAAAATAGTGACTCATCAGTGCAACTGCAGGGAAAGGGTGTATTCATAATGGAGAAAAAATTAAACATTTTTTTTCATAACATTAAATAAGTTTAATAGAAAAATAATAAAGTATCAATGATTTTAAACATGTTAAAATATTCCTATTAAGGTAATTTTTAATGTCAACTTAAACGCTATATTAGTAGAGTAACACATATTTGGATTAATCGTAATAAGTACTAAAATAAAAAAATACAAAACACAGAACAGTGTTTTCGGACACACCGCATGCACTTGCAGTTTTAATTACTATGCTCTCCACAGTCTCATTTAAATCAATCTGTTTGAAATATTTATAAACATTGTAAATTACGCGTCTCTCTCCGCTATGTATAATTGATCCACTTTTATTTTTTTTAATAGGTGAGATATCCATTTTCCAAATTTAATTTTAAACAAGTAGTACGCAAAATACACAACCGATCAGTTCGAAGGTCTGACTTCAACTGAGCACTGTGAACTCGCCTTACTAATTTCTAGCGTTTTAATTGGCTAGGGGGTGTGGCTTGGCCGGCAGTCGGTGATGAGTCACTATTTTCTTAACGCGAATGAACTATAGAGCGATATTCAGGATTTTTTTTTTTTTTTTTTTGCTTTAAAAGTCGTTTTAACATACAATGATTGGGCAGCCAGTAGTAAGAACAAAAGGGTAATCGGTAAACCTGCGTGCGTCGCGTCATCAGCGCGACGTCTGCGCGGCGCTGGGCACCTGCGGCAGGCCGAACTCGTCGACGGGCACGCCGTCCTTGTTGCGCACGCTGTCCGCGCCCGGCTCGCGGTCCGGCGCGGCCGGCGCCTTCACCACGTCGTCCAGGTACGACGTGTCGTCGTCCAACGCTATCTCGTCGCCTGTACGAAGGAAAAAACGAACGCAACGTGAGATGCTTCTTTATACAAGGTGACTTTTTAATCACTATCCAAATTTTTTCTTGGTATTAGGTATCGTTAATAGAGCCCATTTCTGCAAAAAAAAATATTATCGTTTTGCGAAATTTATAATGGATTCGGGACAATAACTTTGTTGTGAAAATATTAACTATATTTATTTTTGCAGAAATAGGCTCTAATAACGATACCTAATGCCCAGAAAAAATTTGGATAGTGATTAAAAAGTCACCTTGTATACTCATCATCAGCCTGCAAATGTTATCGTAGCCTGTACGAACGAGATTTCAAAAAATCAACGCACGCAACATAACATGAGGATTGAAAATTTGGGTTGGGAAAGGGAGTAAGAACAGAGACTAGACTAAACTCCTTCGTACTAGCCTAGTATCCTTGGAAATTCCCTGCTGTGACCGATATTCAGTCACATAGGTCTCCCCCAATGACAATTTTAGTTACTTGGGGGGAGGGAAACACTTGTAATTATGGAAATGGAAGCAGCTCTTTCACTTACCGTTAGGTGTAAGATAACAAGCAACAAGGTAATAAATCTTACCGAGAGCATCCAATTCAGCAGCCAGCTCATCGTCATCTATCTCCGGCATGCCATATTGTCTGCCGAGAGCCTCCTGGACCTCGTCAGCTTGCTCCAACATGTCTGCAAGATCATCATTCACATCCTGTAAAATAAAATAGCAATATTTATAAAACAAATATTAAAAATATATCATTATGAAATACTTTAATATTGCACCAAGTTTTCATTCAACTAGGTATGAATCTCGAACACCTAAATCACATAAATCTGTTGTGTCATGTCGTAAAAACAAACATGCGACATGCAACACATGACTATGAGGTAGGTATGCCTGCATCTCCATAAACATGTCATAACTTTGGTTACAAATTCATAACAGAACTTTATAATTATACTTGCCTCCTACAAATTCAAAAAAAAAAGATTAATGGACATACAAGTGTAGTGTAGGTACCTCAATTGAATCAATGTTGATCTTCTTGAATTCTTTCTTCATCTGAGTGACACCGTCTTTCATGGCAGCAACTGTTGCATGTGTATCCTTCAGTGTCTGTGTGGTATAATTAGCTTGTTCCATGTTAAATGACTGTGCTCTCAAACTCTCCAGCTGTTGCTCGTACCTATAGTTTTATAAGTAACAAAAAATATGTTTAAGTTTGAATGGGCCGTTTTCCGCAACTCGACGACTATGCGCCTATTTTGCGAATGTAGACTCAGTAAAGAATGTAAAATAGTGCCAAGAGCCTTTAATATTAGTCATGGGATAGGTTTCTGCCAAAAAAACAATATATTTTACACTTTCCTGATCAATTTCGGCCACAGCGGCCAATCCCCAAAGACTAACTAAGTGCACAGGAGCTGTCAAATTGGAATTGCACAAATTACTGTGCAATGACAATGGCAATCTCTGTTCCTTCAGTCTCATCATTTGCTGGGACAATAGTTAGGCCCAACCAATGGCTGTATGGCCGAATTGAATTGGAGTGCAAACACATTAGGTATTCATTGTTGTGCATAAAAGGCATTCTACACGGTCGGTTTGGACCGCCGACCGAGGACGCATTGGTCGGATCAACCAATTTTTGTATTCATTCTACACGGTCGGTGGATGGCCAACCACGAACGCAGCCGGTCGGAAGAGATGCGCTCCGGACCAAGGCCGTCAACCAAATATTGGTAGGACAACAGTTTTCTACACTGTCCATTTTTATATCAACCCGACCAACGCGTCCTTGGTCGGTGGTCCAATCCGACCGTGTAGAAGGCCTTTTAATTTCTTCCCCTGTCCACTGCCCAGACTGTATAGTAATTTCAATTGTTATTTACGTAAGTAGCATAATACTGTAGTATTTTCTTATCAAACTAGTAATCTTGATTAAGTGATACTTAATGAAAGAGCAATTGTGAAAGAATTAGATTCATTCTTACATTTTCTTCTGCTTCAAAACTCGCATTGCTTTCTGCTTGACAGAATTCTTAGCTGGACCTTCCCTCATCTTACTCATTTGGTCTTTGTATTTTCTTAGTTCATTTTCCAACTTTTGCGCCTTTTGTTCAATATTATCAGCTCTGGCGTCGACCTATAATTTTTATTGTAACATGTATTATAAAAAATGATTATACCTAACTGTTACATGGTTTGCAAAAATATGAAATTTTAAGATTTTCTGTCAATTCAATCAATAAGCCAAAATTAACTATGAATCATCAGATTAGGAAAATCATTGAGGTATGTGATGAAAAATTTACTTACATTGCTTATACAGTCTGTTATACTTGGACCTGGTTCTTTGGGTTTACCTCTGCCGAAAATCCTGTTCATTTTCCTTGGAACTTATAAGTTTCACGATAAGAATAATTGCAAGTGAAGTTAAAAATAATAATCAGAAAAATTGAGGTAAAAATCCTGTGAAACAAATTTTGTTTGGCTGACAATGAATTGACAAAGGAGGATGGAAGTAAAAATGTCAATGTCAAATTGATCATGCGTTCCAATTTACTCAACTCGACGGATTTTTTGGGGAAGTTCCACTTTTGTTGGTCCTGTCAAAAAAAATTAACAGTTGATTGTATATATTTCTAGCAGTGACATTTATACTATTAATGGAATGTGTATAAATAAGTATCACCTAAAATATCGGCTGCTTATCCTATGATTTTAAAAGGCTTATTAGACGACCCTAAATTCAGGGCACTGAATACCGGGTGGGCGGATCGCTGCGATCGTGTATTTGTGATCGCCATGGAAGTATTAAGTACCACGTACAAAGGTGATCGCAGGCGGATCGGGACCCTTACTCCCTGAATCCTATTACACCACACTGATTCAGGGTCAGGGTCCCTGAATAACGTGAGGTGTAATAAGTGCTTAAGTCTCAAACGTAGCAGTAATTTAAAAAAAAAAAAAAAATACTCACAAATGTCAAAGTCAGTAAATCGAAAAATCCAATTTGAGTTTGAGTAAAAATAATTCAAAAAGTAAAGTAACCACAAAGGATAAATCCTATTAGATTTTACCAGGTGACACAGTCGTCGTTATTAGTTTTAGTTTACTGAGTGATTTAATTAAAACTTACCTACTTTGCATTAAATTTGGCAGTCATTTTAAGGTTATAAAATTGAACCTTGCTCTAAAATCACATTGGGAAGATGAATGGAATTTATAATAATATGGTAAGTTATTATTATTTATATGATGAAAACCATCAGTTGGGAATGCAAATTGATAACTATCCTGATATAGAATAAAATAAATAAATGCTTAGTGACTTCTCTCATTTTTAAAGTTTTCGCGGTTTTTGTTTATCTGATAGATTTAGATTAAATAAAGTACCATGGAACTAAATAAAACAGCTATAAGTTAATCTAAATCCAGCTATAAATCTAAAGGCTTAGTCTTGATAAATTCTCAGTCAAACTGTGTAAGGTGTCTAATTAAAGTGTGTATCATTTAATTAGACACCTTACACAGTTGTTAGAAATTTAGGGGTCAGAGCCATCTGCTACTCCAACAGCCCGGTGATGATTGATAAGGCTGTCTGGCTATCATCATAGCCAAATAAAAAAAATGGGCAGAAGAAAATGACTGTCCACACTAGCTAATTTTAATTGTCTTGTAGGGAAGAATGATGTGTAATATCTTTTCCAATCAGCTCAATCACTGTGGGCCGACCTGCAATATAGTGAAATGCTGGAAATGGGACATCACCCACTTGATTACCCGGAAATTCCAAACGGACGCTAGATATGCAGTTTTGATATTGAACCGTCCAGTTGCACAAAACTCGGAATTTATTACAAATCTGTGGAATAATGGTAAGCTTTGACATTATGTTTGTTTGTATAATTAATTTACAACTGACTTGTACCTTATTGGACATGTTGAAGAATAATTACTTATAATTTAATCTGTAACACATTGTCTGAAAAACTGTCTATTGAAAAAGTTGTTAATCAAAATAAATAAATAAAAAAAGGGAAGCTATTGGTGAGTTAAAATTTTAAACATGCTCGATAATTCTCACCTACTTTTATGTGACCAGGTGTCACATACAAAGGTTTTACTTTGTACCGGATGTTAATTAGGCTGGCTGGCTTGGCTGGTTCTCAGAACACCCAGTTCCAAAACAATTTGAGAAGTTCCATTCCCCAACTATGAATTGGGAATTGAATCTAGTAACTTCGGATCATACACTCTTGGCATAACACTTAACCATTGCCCTAAAGATGCCATTAGATTAGCTCATTTAGTACTTTTGACAATTATATGCCCTCTGTTCATATAAAAATAAGTATAAAATATGTAATAATTATGTATTTTTTTGCATATTCCAGCACTAATAAGAGTAACAGTTGATGGTGGAACCAGAAGATGGGACAATTTCCTCAGAGACTTGCCAAAAGACATCCAGGAGACATTGAAACTTCCCGACTTAATAACTGGAGATTTTGATTCAATTAGTGAGGAGATTCTACAGAAATACAAAAAGTGTTGTAAGGTTAAACCTGTAGCTTTAAATTTAAATGTAGGTAGAGTATTAACAGAATTGTCATTTAATGGGTAAATAAGTATATTATATCCAAACTCATAGCAAATCTGTGTTACTCATACCCCTAAGAGTGCTATAACATAAATTAAAGTAAACATGTACTGTACAGTAGAACCATTTTAATATATGTAGTACCATCAGCAATCTTCGTCCAGGAATGCACAAGAAAAGCTATAGCCAATAGGGAACATGCATGAAAAATAATTTAATCTTAACCAATTTATCTTAAAATACATAAAAATATACTACGAACAGTGAAAACAAAGTCAAAATTGGCTGAAAATTGGGCGAGATACAGTCGTTGAAAGTTAATATATACGTCTCTCTCACGCGAAACAGATTTTTCTATGGAGTTTGTATGACGGGCACGGTACGTGACGTCATCCGCCACGTCTAGGGTTGCCATCACCTAAATTGCCGGCGCCGGATAACACGGCAAAAATTCCGGACATTTGGACGAAATATGGTTTTTTCCCCGGACAATACAGATTTTTTTATTCATTTTTTATTATTTTGCCGTTCCTCCTTGATTGTGGATTTATCGCTTATCTAAAAGAATTTGAGTTTCGATTTCAAAAGTGTCCGGATTTTACCCGGACACTTTTAAAAGCCCCGGCCGGACGGACCCCGGACGCCCTTCAAACTAGGACAAATCCGGGGAAACCCGGACGGATGGCAACCCTAGCCACGTCGGACCTCTCTGTCTAAGCAATAACTTTATAACTCGCTTAATAGAAAAGGTATTTAAAAAAATAATTGATATTTATGTATCTAGAATATAAAAGATCTCAATAAATCCATAAAAAAAAAGTCATGCATATTCCCTATTAAATTTAAATGCTGTTGAAATATGACCCTTATTGCGTTAGATTAGTGCCTCATGCTATCTCGCTCACGGCGACTGTCAAGACGGGTACCAAATATGGCGCGCACGCATCAACCAATACCAAACGTGTACATTTCATGGAATATTATTGGCTGCTCAAGCTCATTGGTGTAACTTATTAAAGTGGGACTACTGTACATCTTTGGCTTATCTTCCTCTAGTTTTCATGCAATGTGAACTCAAAACGCATTTTTCGATTGCACCTTCCAATATAATGTGAACTGGTTTGAACCAAAAGAATTACCTACTTTTTTTTAATTTTGAGCAGCTTTAACTTGTTTGATATTCCTGCTATAGTGATCTTATTCTTTCTTTGACACAATGCATTACAATGATGACACATTTGTATCAAACATTTTGATAATGAAGAAAATCACCTTTATAATTTTTTACCAATCAAGGAAGTAGTTAAAATTATCTCTAGGTCATATTCTTCGATAATTCTCAATAATAAAATATATTGAATTCATGTTTAACACAATCGCAATTTTATTTGTTATCAGCTATTTTGTACTATCCTAAGATTTAACACTGTCATGGTTTTTGATGATGATGATGTTTTTTTAGAGTGGAGTCATGTACACACATTTCTAATACCATCGCATCTTCTATTTTTCTGCATTGTCATAATTTGCACAACATTTTAGTCTGATTCATGTGTGATCGACATTGTATTCTATCGTTAAAGCCCAGTAAAATAGGTGTTTACAATCCTAGTCAATGTAAGTGATAAGATCCAATAGCCATTTATACACAACGCTACTGCACTAAGGCCTCGTTTTAGGAGACGTGAGCAGTGGCGGATTAACGTATAAGCACTACAAGCACGTGCTTGGGGCCCCTGTTCTCCAGGGGCCTCCATCCTCTACTGGCGTTCCATGTTATACCTACATTTTATCGAGATTCATCCACAATATGTCCAAAATCACAAGGCGCGAACAGTCCGGGAGTGTCCCTTCATGCACCCCCGCAGGGCCCTGCCCTAGGCGCACAAAAAAGTACATAAAAATACATTTCATGTACTTCCAAGTTAAAGTATGTTTGGCTTCATACAAAAAGGTTCGATGTCTTTTGCACTTTGTTTATTACTTTGTAATAACTACAATTCCATTCCTTCTATTTCCATTTAAACAATAGAGGGCCTACACAGGCTCGGTGCTTAGGGCCTCGGATACTCTTAATCCGCCACTGGACGTGAGGCGTCGTGTGAAGCCTGTGGTGGCGTGACGTATCGCGTCGCGTCGGGCGTTTTTCCATTTAGACCAGTATTCCCCTAAGTGTGGGTCGCGACCCACTGGTGGGTCGCAGGTAGATATTGGGTGGGTCCTGATTGTCGTATAGATTTTGCAATCTACGAGCGCGCGGCGCCCTTTTTTTTTTACAAAAATTGTATTTTTCAATAAAAAAGTTGGATTAAAGAATGTCGGTAACTGTTCTACTATCGTTTCTCTTTAATTGAAATGGTGGCAGTGAACTTCAATAGGCTGATGATGATGGTATAGTGGTGAACTAAGATAAGAATAAACGCGTAAATAAGCGGCATGCGGCAGCAAGCTGCTTTTTTTTGTCTTCATGACATAAGGTGGGTAAGCATTTTTAAACTTTCTTGTAGATGGGTCGCGGTCCCGACAAGTGTGTGTAAATGGTTATTGAATAATACCTACCACTTACATTGACTTACATAGATAGTAATAGATACTCACATTCCTTATTTTCGCTCGGAAATCGAATATAATGTCGAACATGCATTTCATTGTACATTTTGTTTTATGTTTTATTAACTTTTTAAAAGTAGTATTTAAGTGAGTTTATTTATAATTTGTTTGATTTTGTTTTAGGTAATACATACACCAGACCAAGATCATACCGATTTCACAAAAGCCCTGATGGAATTACATAAACATTGTATTGAGCAAAATATTGAAGTAAGTATAAAATAAAGGGATTATCTTTATTTTGTCTATAATACCTAAATTGTTATTATTACATTTGCGTTTCCACAAGATCGAGCCTGAGCTCAGCTTACATAAAATTGCTATGCTATTGTTCAAATGAAACATCTCATCTCTTCACTTCAATGGAACAATATAATTAGCCAATTTATGCTAGCTCCGCGCAGCCCAGCTTCCGTAAAAACGGACCCTTGCACAAATGCTCACACTGCTATTTTGAGATCAGAGTAATGCACCTAATTTTTTCCGATATTTAATCCAGCTTATGTCAGTCAAATATGTATATTGTTTCGTAGGCTGAAAGCGGCATTATACGAGTGTTATACTCGCTAGGTTTGTTATGTTCAACCATCATCATCATCAGCCTATTACAGTCCACTGCTGGACATAGGCCTCTCCAGTTGTTCGCCACTTAGAGAAAACATCTGGAGGATATACCCATAATCGCCACGCTGGGCAGGCGGGTTGGCGATCGCAGGGCGTAGCTTCTTACTCCGGTGACGCATGTTCAACCATATATTTTTTTATTAATCTAATTATTTTTTTGCAGATAGACCATGTAATAGCTGTCTGTCAGAGTTCAGGCAGAATAGACCAAACTCTAGGCAACATACAGACATTGTTTCTTGCTAAGGAGAAGTTACTATTGGGCCCCAACGTGAGGCTGTACATAATGACAGATGACGCCTTGTCTTGGCTCTTGTGTCCCGGAGACCACATTATCACCATTCCTGAACAAACGAGGCTCCATAAGAGGGCGTGGTGCTCTTTGGTTCCCGTTGGGGAAACATGTTCGAGGATCACTACTACTGGATTGAAATGGAATCTTGGTGAGTTGGTTTCTTAAAGCGGGAATACACATGACGTGTTTGTGCGTTTTGTACCAAATATATCATGGTGAGTGTTCGCAAGAATTATTTAATCTAGTACCTGGTGCCATTTTTCGTCATCGTACAACTTGCACCAATTCAAGATTTCATCCTTATCATCTTGATAGTTCGAAGTCTTCCACAGTGCGTTTTGCGCAATTTTCTACTTCGTGCAGCGTGCTTCGTTCTTTGGAATCGTAATTTGGACCTTCAAAAAGCGAGCCTACAGATTTGTCAAGGGCCGGCAACGCAACCTGTGACTCCTCTGGTGTTGTCTATAGGCTGAAGTGATTACTTACAATCAGGTTCCCCTTGGCCCCCTCTGTCATAAAAACAAAACTAGCGACCCGCTACGGTTTCGCACGGGTGCAATACTATATGCATATATTATACACATGAACCCTCCTCTTGAATTCATCTATTAAAAAATCCACATCAAAATCCGTTGCGTAATTTTAAAGATATAAGCATACATAGGGACAAACAGACAGCAAAAACGACTCATTTTATACTATGTAGTTGATGACATGCCCGTTGAACAGACCTGGGGCCCTACTACAGATAACGAAAACGATCGTTCGTTGAACGGATCGCGTATTTTTGCCCCATAAATCCCTCTCATTTGTCCCTCCGCAAGTTACCGCGATCCCTCCTTGATCTTGCATGCAAGTAAATTCAATCTTGTGCAATCTATCTCCGGGTTGAGAAATGCATGTGTGATAGTGTATATGTCACCGATTTCAAGATAAACTATTGTGGCGTAAGCTGAACTAGTTCTTATATGCTATAGGATTGACAGTTATAGCCAAAACCCATCTAGTTGTTTGGGTATGCCCTCCCATTCTGGGAAGTGCGAGTTTCATACTCAACGCCGACTCCGTCGTGAACTCGTGAACGCCGTGAAGGTGCATAATGCATACCATTTTAGACCCTTCTATATAGTTCGCCCTAAGCCTGATAGCATATATTAGTTTTATCATCATCAGCCTATTGCAGTCCACTGCTTGACTTAAGCGTTTCCACTTGTTCGCAACTTAAAGCAAACATCTGGAGGATATACCCATAATCGCCACCCTGGGTAGGCGGGTTGGCGATCGCAGGGTGTAGATTCTCGCTCCGGTGTAGCTGCTGCCTGTCATTAGTCTGTGGTATTTAGCTACGCCTTCAATTGTGATGGTTATCCCGCCACCAGTCGTTTGCCAGTGCCGTTTGTCATTCGGCAGGATGCACCACAGGCAGGTGAGGTTGGCTTGAAGCGAAAAGATAGGCCGCTTCCTTACATCGCATATTATTTATTAGTTTACACTATGGCTAACCGGTATATCTTGATATAAATAAGCAAATTCCAGAATAAATACGGTCTAGACGACAGAAATTACCTTCATTATTTACAGGTAAATCCTGTCGTGATATAGTCTTTACTTTAAAGACTATAAACTGCTATAATACTATATTAAACTAGCTGGCCCGGCAGACTTCGTACCACCCATTATTTACCTTTTAAACCTACCCTGGACTACGACAAACATTTTAAAACCAAAACAGCTCAATCGGCCCAGCCGTTCTCGAGTTTTAATCAGACTAACGAACATCAATTCATTTTTATTTATATAGATAATTGCCCGAGTTTTGGGACGGCATTCTTCAATCCAAAAATAAAACTGGATTGTTATTCCATGATAGTGTTATCATCAATCAATGTCATTATCTTTTATTATTGCCAAAACTTCCACATGTGTTTCTTTCCACATGAAGAATGAAAAAGATAACGAAGATGAAAAATGTAGATGTGTGGTTTCCGGATTTAGAATATGATCTCCACATCTCATCCAGGGCCATCTATAAATTACGTCACACTTAAGGAGAGGGGAGCGGGGGGAGTACATGACATACAAGCAAGACATGAGTCTCACAAAAAAATATTATACGTACAGACGAATTGCGAACCTCCTCCTTTTTCCGAAGTCGGTTAAAAAGAGACCAGCTGTGACAAGGGGGGGAAGGGGTCGAAATGTCATAAAATTCGTGTGACGTAATTTGTGGATGGCTCCTCCCGTGACCGTCGTAGAAGAAGCCTAAGGGAATATCAGGAAGCCGAGATCAGCGCTTACTACGATTGTTGAAAGCTTATTTTAATGGCATTCTTTTAATTTCAGATAATCAGCCTTTAAAATTTGGTGAGCTCGTGAGCACATCGAACACGTTCGACGGGGCCGAGGTGGTGACGGTCAAATGCACTAACACCATTCTCTGGTCTATGAGAGTTCCTAGTTTACTTTGTAAGTATACGTAAACACTTATGTATTTACACATCAAAATATGACTACTAAATTATGAAATTAGCACATTTTGATTGGAGTAGGTACACACATCCCAGCTTAACAAATGAATTTGTCAAATAGTAACAGCTGATGGTTTGTATCTACTATATAAGACAAAAAAGGTTTAAGGTTTTCGAACTACAATCATCGTCAGCCTATCGCAGTCCACTTTTTTTTATTATAGTAACTCAACATAATGGCTTCCTTTCGCCTGATGGAAAGCGAAAGAGAAGCCCAAGTCGCATTGACAACGGGCAAGTTACCTGTTAGTTGCCTGAACTGAACTTATGACACTACTTTTTTGCCCTTGTGGATTTTGGACTTTGTTAAAATGAAACCTTTCCTTGTTTCAGGTCCTTGAGGAAATATAGACCATGTACTTATAACACGCTTATATTTAAATTTTAGTCAATGCTTAATATAAATAGAGAGACTAAAATATGGTACTTTCCGGAGACATGAATATGTAGAGAGTGTGTACAGACTAGACAATCTATATTTTCAAATAAAACTAGTAAAGGGCTTATTTACTATTAACAAAATAGCATAAGGTTAGTAATTCTGCAAAAAAAAAAACACCTAAAATCAGTAGATACAAATGGGTACACACAACTTTTATTGCGGTACTTTTAATTTTATTTTTTTTATGATATAACCACAAATTCTCAGTACATACTTAGAACTTTTTTACATAAATAACTATTGTACTGTATTCAATACAAGACATTATTTCTTGCTAAATTCATAATTCCTTGAACATCCCGTTGCAAGTGTATAATGCAATTAATAGGGAATATGCATGAAAAATAGTTTCAGGTATTTACTAATTTATCGTAAAATAGATCAAAATCTACTACGAACAGTGAAAACAAAATCAAAATTGGTTGAAAAATGGGCGAGATACAGTCATTGAAAGTGAATATATCCGTCTCTCTCTCGCGAAACAGATTTTTCTATGGAGTTAGTACGGCGCTTACGGTACGTGACGTCAACTACCGCATCGGATCTCTCTGTCTAATCAATAACTTTAACGCTTTATAACTCGCTTAATAGAAAAGATAGTTTAAAAATTCTTCGATATTTATGTATCTGGAAGACAAAAGATCTCAATAAATCCATAAAAAAAAGTCATGCATATTCCCTATTGCCTAGGTCAGGCATCAGTCTCATCACACAATATTATGTCAGAGTTTTATAACATCCTGTAAAACGTACCTACCCTGTGATGAGAAATAAATAAAAAAAATGTGTTATGCTTGCAAGTGACAAAATTATTTGAGAATTTGTGAAACATGTACCTATGCTTTTGTCACATTGACATACTTCCTAGGTATTGCTCCGAGGCATTGCAGACCCGAGTATTTGATATTTATTTTGTTACCTCTAAACAACTCTGTTCCTACAAAGGTATATTTTCCTTTTGAAGTATGGAACTATAAAAATGTATCTTAACTAATATTATAAAGCTGAAGAGTTTGTTTGTTTGTTTGTTTGTTTGTTTGTTTGTTTGTTTGAACGCGCTAATCTCAGGAACTACTGGTCCGAATTGAAAAATTCTTTTTGTGTTGAATAGACCATTTATCGAGGAAGGCTTTAAGCTATATAACATCACGCTGCAACTATTAGGAGCGAAGAAATAATGGAAAATGTAAAAAAAAGGGGAAAAAATTATTATTCCACGCGGACGAAGTCGCGAGCACAGCTAGTACGTAAATATTAGTGCAACTAATGTATGTAGTTTTTTTTTAAATCGATGGGGTTGCCCTCTACTATGAATTATGACAATTCCTTAAATATAAAGTGGGAGTGAATCGGGTATTTAAATGTAGGTAGATAATGAAATAATAATTTATAATGAAACATCACAATATAGGCATGTTTACAACAACTTATTCGAGTAGTTAATAAAAATAAAGTAAACCTAATTTCATTTCATTGAATGCAATATAGGAATAGGTTCATTTAACTATATTTTGTTGTAGAACAATATAATTTTAACTGCTGTGATATAGGATATCTATGATTATAAATTATAGTTATCACCGTGATCGTACTAAATAGGACTTTTTTTTAATATACCAACATGTCAGCAGGGTATTTGACTGAAATAAAAATGTACAAACGGTACAGTTAACAAAAAGTCTTAACCCTTTGGACGCCGAGAAATGAAACCATATAAATCTATTGTTATCGTGTATGTAATAAATTGGGTTAATTGAGTATTCAGTCATGTACCTTATTATTACATACTACCTACACTTGCTTGTTGTAGGCTTTTGTGGGTGTATAGTATGGGCCAAGAAGTAAGTATATGAGACAACTGATTAAAATTGCCGTTAAATAACTAGTCACGATGTACGGCTAGTCTAGTCAGTTGTGACACATACAATACATATAATATATAATAATAATACTAATATTGTGCTATAAAGATCTTAAAAACAGTACAAATCCATCCTCTTAACTCGCTATGGCACTTACAGTACTATATAAAATGTTATATGGTACAGGTGCTATTTCCAAGTATAAGTAAGCTGTAAAACAAAAGCATTCAGACATAAATAAGTGGTTTCCCAAATGTTCACGATATTAAAAAGCATCGAAAATATTTCTTTTTCTCAGTATATTTAAAACATTCATGGAAGAATGATTGTTTGTCAAATAACTAGAACTAAAATATAAAGACGTTACCTTTGTGAATGAGCTGATATTAAATGTGACTATATTAAAAATAACCCTGTGTGTTCCAAAATCCTGATTTTCTTCTTTTCATCAAATTCAGGGCATTTTGTTCAAGAGAACAAAAGAGAATCTGAAAAAGATTTCAGAGTTTTTTTCAGTTTTAATTTTAATAAATTATTTAATTATTTATGTTGCTTTGTTATGTTAGTTGTTTTTTTTATTTAATTTATTATAGGTAGGTTTGTATGTCATGTATAGATAGATTGGAAAAGGCTATTTGACTATTTTTATTTTGGCTTGCTATCGATCGATAGACGATTCCATTACCATTGGTAAAATAGTCCGTTAGCATTAATGGTCTCAGTCTTTGTTACAACAATTTCAAAATCACAAATACGGCACATATTTTTTTACTTTTCGCGTAACTTCTTTAGTAGCTATGTTAAATATTGCGTTTATGTAAATTGGTTTCCTACCAAAACTTTAGTTACAATTTCTAAAATAAAACCTAAGTATGTAGTCAAATATCCTATTGCTATATAGTGTAACAACGGGTTGGTATGATACATACATGATATTATTTAGTAATAAGCCTATAGGTACATACACGCAAGAGTTAATTTGGTTGTTACTTATTTTCATAGCAATTTCGTATTTAATACGACAATTCGTTTTAGTGATGAATTTGTAAAATCACCTTTTAAATACATATTATTTATTGTTATAACCTTGCGTTTTCCTCTGCATAATTTATAAATTGTGTCTAGAACTATTGTGTTTGATGCAATGACCAAAGGTTGAATGAATAAATGTCATAATAATTATTAAATTTTATTGTGTTCATTATTGATAGGTACCCAAATGTAGGGCTCATGTTTAATTCATTACAATATACTTACTTACTTTATGATAATATTATTATTCTCATATTTGCATTGGAATGAAAGGTAAGAAACTTTTCGCACGTGTGTAATATTGCCATGCGTGTGTTATTTTGAAACAAAAATGTCAAATCAACGTCAAAAGTGGCATTTTGTACGAGAGTGCCATTAGTTCCGATTTCGGCCACGTGCTAAAAGGTCTATACAGCTATACGTCCATGATACAGCTGGATATACTCTTTGACGTAAGGGCCAATACGCACAAGTGAAATCAACTTTTTTAAAATTTTATACAATTTTCGGGTAACTTAGGAGTTTGTTGCGGCACTTCTTCTCAGTAGGCGTCAGTAATCTCTTAACACGTCGAAGTGCTGGTAGGAAAAAGTTTGACGTGCAAAAGTATTATTAATGACTAGTGAAGCTATTTGCAGAAATAAACTATTTTTTCTTTTATTTTATTATGTTTTGCATTTTTTTTTTCATTATCGATCAAAATTTTATATTTTGTAGTAAAGTTAGGACGGAGATTTTTTTGCTCATAAAACTGCAACTAATAGGCATTAGGATATACCTAAACAAAATATCCAATAAAAGTCAAACAAAAAACAAGTTATAATTATTTAAAACCTCCTGGTCAAGAGATTATAAAAAAATAACGAAAACAAAATTTTCTCGAAAACTACAAAATATCCTAGAATACGTGGGGGTTAAATCGATAGGTATGGCACACTGCTAACAGGCCGCGCCGGCTTGACACCATATAAGAAACACCCTGTATATCTAATACTCAACTCAAAAGTTACTAAAGATAATGTAAAGTTGCAGCTGTCCTAAAAAATAAGAAATACAGGAAAGAAAAAAATTATGTGCCATACTAACAATATTCTGGGCTCGAAGGTTTTCCTTGTACGTTACCTACGTAGATTTTTAGATGTCGACCAGAGACTTATCCCAAAACACCCAGACGCAATATAATGAACCTTAAACCATTTAAAACCTTAGTATTAGATTTATCAAATGTCCGTGATAGGTACGTATGGGTGGGTGTCCTGATAGACTGTAAGGGAATACCTATCATGAAACGGGCAGCATCGTTTAGCTGGGTACAAATAAAACCTACTGCGGTCTCCAACCCGCCTGCCAATCGTGGTAACTAATGTACATCCCCCTCAATGACGATTTCCAGCCGTGGACATTTACAGGCTCATGATGATGATGTAAAGGAGCGACCCATCATCTTTTCGCTCCAAGCCAACCTCACCTGCCCGTGGTGCATCCTGCCGAATAACGAACGAGGCGCTGACAACCGACTGGTGGCGGTATAACCGTCACAATTGAAGGCGTAGCTAAATACCACAGACCGATGATGGGCAGCAGCGTTACCGGAGCGAGAAGCTACGCTCTGAGATCGCAGACCCGCCTGCCCAGCGTGGCGATTGTGGGTATATCCTCCAGATGTTGGCCCTAAGTGGCGAACAACTGGAGACGCCTATGTCCAGCAGTGGACTGCAATAGGCTGATGAAGATGATGATGACATATAAATAAGTGGCCCTTGGCTACATGTATGTGCAAGGAATCGTGATCTTCAATTTGCCTGCCAAACTAATCATATTAAACGCTCGATATTTTACATGTGTGCGTGTGTTTACATAATGATGGGTCGCTCGAGGCCGCGGAGGCTGCGCCGGAGTCAGCGCTGCCAACCGCGCGGCGAGATCACGAGATAGCCGACATCCTCCTTATCATCAGCTGATGCGAGCGATCCATTCACCCAGTCGCCCGTTATCGATTGAGGTGCGGATTGTTTTAAATGTGAGTAAAGAACATTCATTTGTTTTCGAAACTATTTAGAGCTGGTAATTAGAATTCGTATTGTATTTTGGTGTGTAAATAAGGTATGTTTATTATAAAAATAGTCATCATTCGGAGTTTGCAACTGAAAAATAGCGTTTTAAAGATTTCACTAGCGAATCAATAGCAAATATCTGACGTTTTATAGACATTTAATGCTTTATTCAGCGGAATGATCTCGCAGGTAGGAATAAACGCTTCAATAAACACTATAACGATCACATCACGAAGTCAGGCGCGGTCACATGCTAGTGCCACCAACTGTACACGGCCAATTGTTGCTCAGTTGTTTCACGCGCGTTTCCCGCGCGAGACGTGTTGCGTACGAGTCGAGATCAACTGTCACTGTGTCCACAATCGTCGTGTAAAACAATAATTAGGAGCACGGACCTGTAAGATCCATTTCCGCTCACGTGAGTACTTAAGTTTATTGTAGCTGTAGTGTTTGCTTGACGCAACTGAATTCGACGCGTGACTTAGGAATTTTTCGTGTATGTTTGGAGAAATTATTACGTTTGAGACGTACAGCGTAAGTTAAATAGAAAATACAAGGTAAGTTAAAGTGCTATGTAATTATTTGTACCTATTACGTAGGTAAAATTAATCAAAATTAATTGATGATCTCTGAAACATACTTGTCTACCTACTGACATCAAAGTAAGTAATTCAGCATCCCTTGTTATATTATAAACAGGGCTTGTACTCAATACAAACCTATACGTTTTCCAATTTTTTAAATATATTCCATTCGTTATTCGATCCATCACATTGCTCTTATTCATTGAGCTTACAAAAATGTCTAGCTAATAACTTATTTTTTATTTAAAGAAGATAAATAATATTACACACCTGCCAGTGTTTATTTGAAACTCAATACAATATCGTTTCTATGTATAAAAAAATAACCCTCAAATGGTTAGTGCTTTTCGTAAAAAAAGGACCGGAAGTTGCGCATGCGCATATTAATAAATTCAAGCGATTGTAATGTAGGCCTTACCGACAGGTCATACAGCTCGACGTTCTGAATCCTTGCATAACTCAGAACTAAGGTGTAAAATATCTACGCTGGATAAGGGTTGGTCGATTTTACACAACCTTAGAATTTCTTCACAGCCTTCACAGGTGATCAAGTATCCTCACGAATGTTTTCCATCACTATAAGAGCGTCGAATAAACGCAATACGAATTTGCAAAACCATTGGTAGATATTAGGTATCTATGGTTGGGTTTCTTTGAACCGCCTACTTCCCTCTGGATATCACAGTCTACCAATTACCAATATGACATCTATACCATTATCTACGTGAAATGCAGAAAATGACTTACTTCGTCTCGCAAAAAAATCCTATGTTGGACTACCGAAAAAGGCTAATAGGCTTTATAGGAATGTTAACTTTTTATAGACACAAAAACCTGGCTTTTATCTATGCTAACTGGGCCAGTTGTCCTTAATGAGAGCACACTTATGTATGCGTTAAGTCCATATGTCCTAGATTACACCACTTCACATTAATTAACACTAAATTTACTTACTTGTATTAAAACAAAGACATGTTAATTTTATGGAATTGTATGGCCGGATTCTGAATTAAGTATTTAAATAAGTTTAACTCTTAAATTAATTCTTACTTCAGCAGATTCGACGTGTAAACTGAAACGCGATGAATGCGATCTTAAATAATTCCACGAAGGGTAGTTTAGCCGGTTTCCCGTCCAGCTCTGGTTTTCGTCCATTACCTACAACATTTACGCAGAATAGCATCATATTAATAGTTAACCGCGCAAGATTGGACTTGTTACGGCCTTTGACGTCATATCTGCACGTCTACCAAAATTTTAAAAGATTGACAATTCAGAACTCGAATAAAAGCTATGTCTGTCTGCGGCTTGCTTCCGAGCTATGAACACGCCATCTTGAATGTGAAAAAATTAGTGGCGTGAGGTAGCTGCACGGTAAGTTTTTTTTGATAATTTACGCATGTATTTATTTGTTTTGGTCATTTACAACTAAGTAAAGATACAAAGTTGGCATTAGGAGGTGTTTTTCGTACTTATTTAACGAATTACTTATAAAATCTAAGTGGACGGAAATGGAATTACCTATTTCGCAAAATATTCTGTTGTCGTCCACATGGACGAAAACACAAAAATATACGTGAAATTTGATAAATCAGTTAAAGTTAGGAATGCGAAGAAATTCATTCAATTTTTTAATGGCTGGATCTTTGTTAGATATTCGATCTAGAATTTCATTTTCGTCCCCGAATTTATCAGTGTTACAAGCATAAATTTATATTTAAATATTTGGACGGAAACCAAAAATATCGATAAAAATTACTCTAGTTTTCGTCCAAGTACTTTAATATAAGTGGACGACAAGAAGAAACACCAGTTATTTAGTTTTCGTCCATTACAAACAGCGATTATTATCTTGGTTAGGCATGACTTTTTTCACTGCTGGTATTATATTATCATTATCGCCTATATCATTTGCCGTTTAGTATATCTGGTTATTAAATGCATTGTTTTAGATGACGTCATTGGAGCCGAAAAAATAAGGAAAAAAACAAATTCTTACACAGAAGATGCCGTCCCGGGCCTCTCGCATCCAGCACTTGCCAGCCGTCCTGCGCAAATCGTCACTCCACCTGGCCTGAAGGGCGTCCTACACTACGTTTGCCGAGACGTGGTCTCCACTCCAGAACTCGTTTACCCCAACGGTTATCGGTTCTACGGATGATGTGGCCAGCCCACTGCCACTTTAGCTTACTGATCCGGTGAGCTATGTCGGTAACTTTGGTTCTCTGCCGGATCACCTCATTTCGGATCCGATCTCAGAGAGACGCCGAGCATAGCCCTTTCCATAGCTCGCTGAGCGACCTTCAACTTGTGGACTAGCCGTACCGTGAGTGTCCACGTTTCGGCTACGTATGTCATAACCGGTAGAACGCACTGATCGAAGACTTTCGTCTTTAGGTAACTGTGGGATCGACGATGTGAAGACTCGATGAAGTTTCCCAAACGCTGCCCAGCCTAGCTGAATTCTCTTTTTATCTCGTCCTCAAAGTTGTTTCTACCCAACTGCAATGTCTGCCCAAGGTATACATATTTTTGAACAGCTTCGAGGACGGCGCCGTGCACTGCAATCGGTTCCGGTAGAACATCTTCATTGAACATGACCTTGGTTTTATCCAAGTTCATCCATAGGCCGATGCGCACAGAGGAGTGAGCCAGTTCATTCAGCATCTGTTGTAGGTCCTGCAGCGATTCTGCCATTATGACGATGTCATCTATAAATCGCAAATGTATTCGCCATTTACGTTGATGCCACGTCCTTTCCAGTTCAGCGTGTTGAACATATCCTCCATTGACATTGGATTGGGCTGTTAATATAATGTTATATTGACAGCCTAATCCACTGTATAGTATGGATATAAATTTTTTAGGATAGGTAATAATAAATTCTCAATGTACTAACATAGTAATTAAGACAATACTAACATAATTTTGGATCATGTTGTCCGTTAAATAAATCTTTATTATTATATTATTATTATTATTATTGCATTAGTGAACAACTTTGGGGAAATGGCATCCCCTTGTCTCACTCCTCGATGCAACGGTTATAGGCCTTGTTTGCTGGTTTTGTACTTGGACGGACATGGTGGCGGCTTCATAGAGACATCTCATCACATGGATGTATCGTCATTCTACTTGGCATCGCTGCAGGGACTCCAGAACAGACCAGGTTTCAACCGAGTCAAAGGCCTTCTCATAGTCCACGAATGCTAGACACTGGGGCTGATTATACTCTCGCACTGTGTGGATGTGGTTTGTGGTGCCGTATCCGCTCTGAAACCCAGCAATACGGTTCTTGACCACTCTTGAAAACAGCTTATAGACGTGGCTTAAAAGGGAAATGGGTCTATAGTTCTTCAATGGGGTTTTGTCTCACTTTTTGAAGAACAGGACAACCACACCCCTAGTACACGCCTCCGGAGTTCTCCCTTCCAGAAGGACAGCGTTGAAAAGCTTTTGGAGCTCCCTTAAAATTTTGTATACGTGTAAATTCCGTTTTGTTTTAATTGTTGATTGGATAAGAATGACATAAGTTATATTAATTCTGATTTTGCAAACAAATCTAAACAGATTTTAAAGATAATTAATGTTTTTATCAGCCAAATGCTGTTATAAAAAAACATTTTGTATGTTATTATAAAAACGCATTATAGTTGCATTTCATTAAGTTGATTAAAAACACTATTATATCACTGATTTTTAATTCATTGCATTATAATCCTCTTTATTAACAGCGGTCGAAAAGTAACGTAACATAGGTCGAAAACTAATATTTTTGGACGAAAATTGACGAAATCGGTACTTTTCACTAAAATATTTTTTATAAAAAAAACGATGACTATAATTAATTGTCCCTTGGTGTAAACATGAAATAGACTATATTAGCGTTTAATAAAAATATAGTTTGTTAGATTTGGCCCAGTGGAACATATTTTTTTTTAATGTTTAACCTGGCAACTCCACTAATTGGACGAAAACCGGCTAAACTACCCTACCTACGATTGTTTTTCGGTTTTAGTTTTTCGTCTTTTCGATTTTTATTATGATTCTTCTTCTTTTCCTCGTGTCTGTGACAATCTAAATGAATTCCGTTCAGTGTTTAACCACGTGACCTGACGCTTTTATCAACCATACCTCGACGCCTTCATCATCAGCTCGTCACACGTACAACAGGGAGTATACCGAAGGGTCGGACCCATCCGAGAAAAGCCCATAACCTCCTATTATCCTTACTTCTACCGACACGCGCGTTCAGAGCCAGTTCAGAGATCTCCTCTTGAGCCACGGTAGTTTATTATAATTGTATTTTATTGAATTCGCGTCTATCTAAGTTAGCAATAATTTTATTGAAAATGTTTTTACTCGTTTTAAACTCATTGTGTAACCCATTTTATCTAATCTAAATAGTTATAAAGTAACAATAAATATTAAGATTTTCTTCACACTACTATTCAGATAAAAATATCTCTCGTTTGAACACTATGTAAGTCACGTGTCGCGGCGGCTTAAACATTCAAAGATAGCGAAACTTTTAAGATAACATGTCTGCACCTAACCTCTACAAGCACTCAAGTATCTGACAAGTTCAATTGATACAGAATGATAAGGTGAATATGATCAATATGATGACAGATAGGCATTGCCAGTATCTCGAAGTTCGTACTAGATTACACGATTTAGGTAGTAGATTTGTCAAGGGCCGTCAACGCACCTGTGACTCCCCTGGTGTTGCGGTTTCTATGGGCTGAAGTGATCACTTACCATAAAGCCCGTTTGTCCCCTCTGTCATAAAAAATAAATATATTCCTTTTTTATTGCCGCACACAGTATATTGGCTTCCCTGCCTGATGGAAAGCGAAAGAGAAGCAGTTTATTGTATGAATTTCGAGGTTATATCAGGCGAATACCTATTTGCTAGCGGTTCGGAAAAGCTTATCAGATTTATAATTTTGAACAGATAAATCTAAATAAACCATGAAATCGGTGACAGAGTTGGGCTTAGTGGGTGCGCTTTTTATTGCCCTCCAAGCCGATTAAAAAACTCCGACGTAGGTACCATACTAGTACTCATACGCTTACAAATCAGAGAAAAGCACATCGTTCTTCTTTCTCTAATCTTCATATCAATTGCTTGTCAAGTTCGAATTGATGTAAATATGTAGGTAGAAGAGTTATTTACCACTTACGCAACTGGCACTAAATAGGGTTGTCAGATATAAATGCATGATTTTATTATAGTGACCATTTCACCCAGTTGAACATCCTAAAATTAGGTGATTTTATTGAATAACATACCTGTTTGAGCTCTTTAGATAGCTTAGCGTAAATTGCTGCTGATTTTGACTAAGTATATTATAGCTTCAGTCGCTGCCTTACAGGGCGTCTTGGGCGATGGCAACTGACACCCGTATTTACAAACGTTACTATACGACGCACAGGTACCCAAAAACGTACCTATTCATAGACAACACTTGAGTGTCGGTTGCCATTGCAAATGCCTTACTTCGCATAGTGTGGTTAGTCCTCATAGATAACTATCGTTTGTGAATACGGATGTGAGAAGTGATGCAATTGGTTACTTGTCCATTGCTGCAGCAAGTCGGTTTTTCGTTTCCATCAGGCGAGTCAAAGCCAGGGGCTCGATAATAACAATCGAAAACGATCGTTCGATTTACGGATCGCTTGTTTTTGTAACATACACCCATAGTGACCCATTTTTCCCTCCCGTGTTCGTATATAGGAACCAAATTTATGACGACCCACGGTAATTGTGATAGCCTCAGGCACTATTTCATTCATGTCATTGCACTATGCCAGTATTTAAACAAGGATCGCTTGCCAGGTCGTCCAGTTTTAACGATGAAGAAGATAGACACTGCCAACCCTTTCAGTCACAGTCAACTGGCTGCACCACATAACGCAATCATTTTACCGACTGCACCTTACTGCTCGTACCTTGATCATTTATCGTTATGTAAAGTTCCGTTCTGAGATAACCTTGGCGATGTGGTCGTTACATTTTCATTATCAAGTTACACTTGTTATTTAGCTCTTTTAATTAGCGAAGACACCTTAATTAACGGTGGTTTCGTAACTACGTGCATCTGCATTAGAAGAGAGAATCTTCTTTTGGTGACCAAATCGGGTTAAGGAAAGTTAGATAGAAAATCTGAAGATTTGGGTTTCATATTGTCACAATCCATCTACATACTAGGTATAATACTTTCTAATTTTAGCAGCTTTGAATTTAGGTATATCTCTTCGAATTGTGAGGTTCATTAATTTCTAGTACACCTAAATTGTTCGGTATGGATTCTTTCCATTGTAGGTATTAATTCCAATAGTAGGTACCTAATGGTCTCTTTAGTACATATAATAACAAAGTTTTAAAGTTACATAATAAATAATGGCACTGTTCTAAAAAAGTTGTAGAATTACATCGGAGCTATTCACAAATGCGTTCAACACAATGTGTTCAATATGTCTAATGTCAGTCTAATGTCAAATTTGAATGACGTTCATTCAAAGTTTCCGAATCCGAGCGGAAATAGGAATCGTGAATAGCCCTGCACTCGCATTGCTTTTTGAAAAGATTTATCATGTCTTGCTCATCAGATTTGTTCCTACAGAATTTTTTCTTCACCTGTTCATTATGCACGAGCGATCAAATCGAGAGTCACGATTGAACTGCGTAAATCAACTGTTGACCAGTTTAACAATCCAGAAATAATCCACAAACATTAGTTTATTAGACTATTTCCAAATGTTTTTAACAGCGTGTGACAACATTGCATTCGTTTGTTTAACAACGCAAAGCTAACAATAAGTAGGTTACTTACAATATGTAGGTACTAATATAGAGGTTTTGCAATAACATGAAGTATGATACACTTTAGTGCCCTTAAAGAAAAAAACTTCAAACTAGGTAGGGTAGTTTAGCCGGTTTCCCGTCCAGCTCTGGTTTTCGTCCATTACCTACAACATTTACGTAGAATAGCATCATATTAATAGTCAACCGCGCAAGATTGGACTAGTTACGGCCTTTGACGTCATATCTGCACGTCTACCAAAATTTAAAAAGATTGACAATTCAGAACTCGAATAAAAGCTATGTCTGTCTGCGGCTTGCTTCCGAGCTATGAATACGCCATCTTGAATGTGAAAAAATTAGTGGCGCGAGGTAGCTGCACGGTAAGTTTTTTTGGTAATTTACGCATGTATTTACATGTTTTGGTCATTTACAACTAAGTAAAGACATAAAGTTGGCATTAGGAGGTGTTTTTCGTACTTATTTAACGAATTACTTATAAAATCTAAGTGGACGGAAATGGAATTACCTATTTCGCAAAATATTCTGTTCTCGTCCACATGGACGAAAACACAAAAATATAAGTGAAATTTGATAAATCAGTTAAAGTTAGGAATGCGAAGAACTTCATTAAATTTTTTAATGACTGGATCTTTGTTAGATATTCTATCTAGAATTTCATTTACGTCCATGAATTTATCAGTGTTACAAGCATAAATTTATATTTAAATACCTTGGACGGAAACCAAAAATATCGATAAAAATGACTCTAGTTTTCGTCCAAGTACTTTAATATAACAGACGAAAACTAAGACTTGACTTTTACTTTCCGTCCATTACAAACAGCGATTATTATCTTGGTTAGGCATAACTTTTTATTTTGTTTTTCGATCACTGCTGGTATTATATTATCATTATTGCCTATATCATTTGCCGTTTAGTATATCTGGTTATTAAATGCATTGTTTTAGATGACGTCATTGGAGTTAAAAAAAATAAGGAAATAAACAAATTCTTACACAGAAAATGCCGTCGTCCCGGGCCTCTCGCATCCAGCACTTGCCAGCCGTCCTGCGCAAATCGTCAATCCACCTGGCCTAAGGGCGTCCTACACTACGTTTGCCGAGACGTGGTCTCCACTCCAGAACTCGTTTACCCCAACGGTTATCGGTTCTGCGGATGATGTGGCCAGCCCACTGCCACTTCAGCTTACTGATCCGGTGAGCTATGTCGGTAACTTCGGTTCTCTGCCGGATCACCTCATTTCGGATCCGATCTCAGAGAGACGCCGAGCATAGCCCTTTCCATAGCTCGCTGAGCGACCTTCAACTTGTGGACTAGCCGTACCGTGAGTGTCCACGTTTCGGCTCCGTATGTCATAACCGGTAGAACGCACTGATCGAAGACTTTCGTCTTTAGGCACTGTGGGATCGACGAAGTTTCCCAAACGCTGCCCAGCCTAGCCGAATTCTCCTAATTTATCTCGTCCTCAAAGTTGTTTCCACCCAACTGCAATGTCTGCCCAAGGTATACATATTTTTGAACAGCTTCGAGTACGGCGCCGTGCACTGCATTCGATTCCGGTAGAACATCTTCATTGAACATGAACTTGGTTTTATACAAGTTCATCCGTAGGCCGATGCGCACAGAGGAGTGAGCCAGTTCATTCAGCATCTGTTGTAGGTCCTGCAGCGATTCTGCCATTATGACGATGTCATCTGTAAATCGCAAATGTATTCGCCATTTACGTTGACGCCACGTCCTTTTCAGTTCAGCGTGTTGAACATATGCTCCATTGCATTAGTGATCAACTTTGGGGAAATGACATCCCCTTGTCTCACTCCTCGATGCAACGGTTATAGGCCTTGTTTGCTGGTTCTGTACTTGGACGGACATGGTGGCGGCTTCATAGAGACATCTCATCACATGGATGTATCGCCATTCTACTTGGTATCGCTGCAGGGACTCCAGAACAGACCAGGTTTCAACCGAGTCAATGGCCTTCTCATAGTCCACGAATGCTAGACACAGGGGCTTCGGTCTTCTGTATAATCTGCCGCACTGTGTGGATGTGGTCTGTGGTGCCGTATCCGCTCCGAAACCCAGCCTGTTCCGTCGGTTGGAATTCGTCGAGTCTTCGCGCAATACGGTTCGTGACCACTCTTGAAAACAGCTTATAGACGTGGCTTAAAAGGGTAATGGGTCTATAGTTCTTCAATAGGGGTTTGTCTCACTTTTTGAAGAACAGGACAACCTCACCCCTAGTACACGCCTCCGGAGTTCTCCCTTCCAGGAGGACAGCGTTGAAAAGCTTTTGGAGCTCCCTCAATACGGTTCTACCTCCAGCCCTCATCAGCTCTGTTGTAACGCGGTCCTCTCCATGAGGCATTTCTATTTTTAGGCTGCCCAAGAGCGATCTCGATTTCGTCAGTACTGACTTCTGGCAAGTCTTCGGTGAAATGGCGTGTTAATGAGGCTCAAGTAACTTCACCTTCGTGATCAGGTCGAGATGCATGCGAAGCGTATAACCGGCCGTAGAAGTCTTCTATTTTCGAAAGAACAGCCGGCTTGGAGGCAACGACTTCTCGACTTGCTGCGGCGCTGCAGCTTAGTCAAGTCAGGTGGCTTTTTCCAAGAGATTGTACAAACACCTTAAAATTTTGTATACGTGTAATTCCCGTTTGTTTTAATTGTTGATGGATAGGAATGACATAAGTCATATTAATTCTGATTTTGCAAACAAATCTTAACAGATTTTAAAGATAATTAATGTTTTTATCAGCCAAATGCTGTTATAAAAATACATTTTGTATGTTATTATAAAGACGCATTATAGTTGCATTTTATTAAGTTGATTAAAAATACTATTATATCACTGATTTTTAATTCATTGCATTATTATCCTCTTTATTAACAGCGGACGAAAAGTAACGTAACATAGGTCGAAAACTAATATTTTTGGACGAAAACTGACGAAATCGGTACTTTTCACTAAAATATTTTTTATAAAAAAAACGATGACTATAATTAATTGTCCCTTGTTGTAAACATAAAATAGACTATATTAGCGTTTAATAAAAATATAGTTTGTTAGATTTGGCCCAGTGGAACATATTTTTTTTTAATGTTTAACCTGGCAACTCCACTAATTGGACGAAAACCGGCTAAACTACCCTACGTGGTAAATTAATTTGTTAACAATGTCAAACTGCACTTGAAAGAACAATGTTTTGTTCATTGGCTAATATAAAAATGGTGCTACGTGACTAATAATAATTATCCTTCCGACACTTTTTATGTTCACCAGATCGGCAAAGGTTAGGTACCTACCTATAAAATTATATGAGTAGGTATTCTTAGCTCGGTCACAGAAAATATAAGTTCAGTTATTCACTAAATTGCATCCATACCTTGCAGGTCGCGCATGGGCGGCGAGAAAAAACTTGTATAAAAAATAAATACTTGTAAGTTGATACAGGACTTGGGCTTCCCTCTCTTCTTCCAGCAAACCTGGGGATGCCACTAGGCACTGCTATCTAAAAAATATTGGGCAAAATTAAGTAGTGCGGTTGTAAGAAATTAATGCATAATAATAATCGTACTTATTTTTCGCCTACTTAGAAGTCCAATATAGGTATTGTGTTAAAAGTAATGTCAAAAAACTTAGCCCACTTAAATTTCAATTACTTTTACTTAAAATTTCATCGAAATCAGTTCCGCTGTTTTAGCCCTGAAAGGGTAACGACTGTCTGTAACTTTGTAGTCTGTTAATTTTGCATTTAATAATACTATGTATAAAATTTATAGTGAATGGTGTAGTTTTGATCCGCGTGCATAATTTCAATGCATATTAGGTACCTACAATGTTGATAAACGCAGACAACATGTAATTATGCTTCCGTAAATTATACACCTGTTTTATGTCATCAATTATTCTGTTGAGTGTAAATTTTTCTATTGGTTCTGTGATGTTTGACCTACGCATACCTACACATCCACGGACTTATTAATATGTCTGTTCTATTATCTACCTACTTGTTTATGTTGTAAGAAAATTGAACTATGTCTCAATTCAAGTAGCGATAATCTGAAGGTACTATGTTTCTTAATTTTAAAAAATCGTTTTATATGATAATAGCTCGCCCGAAAATACCAGTTTCGCCGCAAATACGTCGAATTCTGTATGCGCGCTCTTAAGATACCAGGTTTTGATGTGCGGCTCAGTATATTTTTGGCTCAAAGCAAAAGGTCTCTTTCAAATGAGTGCTTATACTAATATATAATAACCTTCCCCACATGATCGACGTAACTATACGATCTGAGGCTCGTTTTGAAATTCTTTGAAGGTGGCCCTAACAGTGAAAACTGCCAGGTCTCTACTGAGCTCACTGCCTCTTGGCTCTCTAAGCATTAATGCCGGATTGTCACCCTATAGTAACGCCACTGCCACAAACTCCTCAAAAGCTGGTACTATCATTATCTTGCGTACGGCTTCAAATATTGTAAGAAAAATCGGCATTGAAAAGAGTAACTGTCGAGTTTCTTCCCGGTTCTTCTCGATAGAAGCTGCTTTCCGAATCCGGTGGTAGTTTAATTCCTTTATCCAATTGATGATTTATAAGTGGTTGTCTGAAACCTACCTATATTATGAATAAAGAAACTTTTTATTTTGATTTTTGATTTTGGCTTTCTAAATCTAAGGTGATAACTTACCATCACGTGACCTTGTCATTGTAGTTTGCCCTCTACATTAATATAACGTTTATATTGTTGCAACTACGCAAACGATCTGTCTTATAAAATGAGATCTACCAGATCACCTCGTTTAGGTGTCTGACTAAATTTAGTTGGTTTACCTCGCCCATTACAATTGTTTATAACTGCATACACCCGCACTAGACTACCTGCAAGTACTTTGGCCGAAAATAGATTTGCAGGAAAATTATTACAAGCTCTTCCTTCAGCTGTTTCAATTCAAGTGTTAATCAATGGTATAAGAAAATCTTCTTGGGAATCAGTTTAGAATTTATAGATTTCTAAGTCATTATTGTCTAACTTTTCTATAATCTGTATCTACTTTTTATTCTTATGAGATTAATTATTATTTATCCAAAGATAACAAAACATAGGTGTTCTTTCGATTTTACACCTACATCTTGACCGAATCAAAATTGCAACGTGTCACTTTCATATTTTTCGCTTCGTTGCGCGCTGTTAAATGATGATGTCGCTAATTTCTGCCTAATTGGCTTTACCTAACTATTCCTTAAAATATTTAATTGATGAAAATATAACACTGAACTTAAAGAAACGATCGAGTTCCCCGGGAGTTATTATAATCTTTCGATGTTCCCCTTTCATCATAGACAGCAAATGGTGGCATGGTTTCCACCAAGCGAATTGCAGACTACGATGGAATTACAATTAAGCGCAAGCAATTTTGAATAAAAAAAGATCTTTGCTCTCTGGTAGGTATCATTCAATAATATCTAATACAATTCAATATCAATCATAATTATGATAGGTACTCCACTATACCTATGATTTATACTCTGGGAGTACCTAGTATGCATGAAACCTTTTCGTATATTTCCCTCGAATGCAACTTGTACCTAAGTACTAGTATTATCTATAGTGTTTCAAAACGTAGTTTCAAAACATTTGTAACTTTTGCTCGTAGTTATATTTCCGCGCAGAGCAATAGTCATAGTTTAAATTTTTGTCCTGATAATACCAAACCGCGCGCCAGCTTAACAACAAATTTTATTGCTGTGTTGGCAATAGCTGTGTGGCTTTGATCGCTGAAATAGAGTTTTGTGGTTTTACTAATGTTCCTTTGTAATTTATTTACTTTAAAATATACAAATATATCTCTTAAATCCGAAAAATGTCGGTCCACAAGACAAGCTTTCCTAGTTTGAGACACAGTGCTAAATAAGGAAAGCCTGTATCTTGGGGGAAGCATTTTACCTACTATTCATGCCTTTTTTGTAATTTTTAATATCAGATAAGAAAAGAAATTTTAAGAAAAATATAGACCAGGTACTTTAATTTAGTTAGGATAGGAAGTATGCTACAATAAATATAAACAAAAGGCGTTGATTATTATAATAATATAATATGCCATAATTAAGTTTATCTATACAACAATGGCGATGATGATAATGGCCATACCAGTAATCCTATGAATTTGAAGTGAGATTATTAGTCGGCAGTCGGCGATTAAGACCTGTGTTTACTTCAAACGATACTTCACCATCAAGTAATGCACAGGATCTTAAGTGGGTGAATTATGAATGCATTGTGTTTCGTTATCATAATCATAGAAATTTACTTCAATATAGTCCATTTAATCCTGTAACTGCCTCTTCAACGGTTTTCATGATTGCAATTATCAGCAATCCTTACTAATATTATAAACGCGAATGTAACTATGTATGTCTGTCTGTTACCCTTTCCCGCTTAAACTTCTCAACCGTTTTTGATGAAATTTGGCACGGACAATCTTTAGACCCTGAGACCTTTCTTTATGTCCTTACATAGGCTACCTTTTATTGCTTTTAAAAAAGGGATAAAGAAACACTTCTGTGACACACCTACATGAACGCGGGCGAAGCCGCAGACACAGCTAGAATAAAAAAATGGCTGATATTCACTTACTATGTGGCGACTAAACCAAGCCATCAGTCAAGATAATGAAAATTTTGAAATATCTTTATCGTCAACTGTCACTTATCTGATGATCAATATCCAAAACGTTTTCTCTTGTCGATTTAGTGTCCCTAAGTTACTAAATACTTGCTGATCCTATTCCCATGCATTCCAAGCCCATTAATTACTCTGCATTATCAAAAATACTTCCACCGGAAAAGTCATATGATAGAGGAAATAAATATGGACCGGAAGCACATCTGTGCACCGTGCCGTGACCTCTGTTGCGCAGCACGCTCGACACCTGCCTACATAGCTGCATTCATTCCTTGTCCAACCTTCGGTGTATTTCCGTCTGTATAACATACGGCTTATCCTGTTAAGATTGGTTTTCAATTACATTGAGGTGTAAATTATCAGATTTAGCGTGCAATATTTCGTAGTAAATTACTACGAAGAAAATCTACCGTATGAAAGATCCCTGAAATTTCCTAGTTGATGAAGACGAAAACATTTTTACAAATTTACATTGATAAATGAAGAACTTATTAATAAATTGAAGAATTATATTTTAATTACATACTTTAGCTTTAAAAGGCATACTTAGCCACATATCGAGGATATAACAGAAACTGGAATCAACTTTGTAATATCACAGAACAAAAGTCCTCGTTGTCAGAAACGGCATCGTTAAAAGTAAAGCAGGCATTGTAAGGTCGTCCAGATAAGAGCCATGCATCACCAGCATTGTAACCGTCCATTGCCGAGTCTTCTCAATCATTGTTATGATAAACACGTATGTTAGCTTCAACTAATATTTATTATACAATGTCTCAAAAGTTTGATATTTTACGCTACAGTCAATTGTTATTAATGACAAGATTTCGCGGACTTTAAAACTATAATTACCCAAATAGGTATGTTAGCCAAATTACTTACTTATATATTCAAGGACAATTTTAAGAGTAGGCACGTCTTTAAACAAGCATAAGTACTCGTCGTAGCATGGTTGGTTATTAAGATTTGTAACCAGTATTCATTTGTTAAATATTCGTATGTATAACAAGTATTTTATGAGGAAGTAGAATCTTTCGCTGTCAATGTCTTCTTTAGAAAGACTTATTTAAAGTTCTACGAGTAGTTCTAGTGCTGGAGTTCTACGCTAAGAATGATTATGCACGACCAGTCTCAAACCTACGTTTTTATTAATTATTGCTATTATTCAGGATGGTTTCCTCCACATCTTGACAATTACAGCTCCTATTTTGCAGAAAAACTATAAACATTTTATTTCAACACACATATTTTCCATATTTTCTGAACGTTACCATTCACACCGTATTAATATTTAACTAAATTAACTCTTAGCTCATCCCCGTGACGGGTACCCCAGGTTCCGTTTAGCCTTTGTGGGTAAATCAGGCCCTGTTTCTACGATTCAATATCAGCAAGCGTGCGTGAAACGTGCGGTGAATTAATTTTCTCCGCAGAGTGTAAACTATATTTACACTTTTTGTTAGTTCTAGCTTCCTTTAGTTTTTCTAGCATAATTGTTTCGGAAATCATTATGTAATACAATGAGCAGCTATTGTTGGAGAGAAAGACCGGCTCGATGCAGTGCAAAAACTTACAGTTTTTCTCGTCGGAGCAAAAAGTTGCTCTTGCGCTTGACCTTGTGGAACGACCAAGAGTTGTGATTCCTGCTTCATTGGTTGGGAACGGTGAGACAACGCTGTTTTTGTTACCGTTAGGCTGACCTCAACGTGCTGTATTATTTACTTAGCTTTTTAAATTCTAAAATGTTCATTAGTTGTAGGTACTTCGGAATAATTTGCTGCATACGATAGGAACATTAAATTTATCAAATTTAATTAACGGTTCCAAAAAAGTTACAATTTATTATGCTCATTTGCGAAACAGGCAGAGTATAGAAGTCGATGTAAAATGTAACATGGGAAGTTTATGGTATACTTAATCATTTAATTCTAATTCATCGAATTGAAACTGAGCAAAATGCTCTGTTGTAACACTGTAAAGTCGATTTAAATATACCGTAGAACTACTGACTTTGATAAGACGTGAAATGTAACAAAATACTTACCATTGTTTGTTCCACGTTTTTGCTAGTCGGCCGTGTGATGTTTGATAAGGGTTTCTCCAGAGAAGAGTGAGAAATTATGTTTTTTGCCTATATATTGCCTAATGTTTAAAGTAATAGCAATAGAAGAAATGAATCCTATAGACTGTTACTATCACCTAATAGGCTGCATAATCGAACAAAAGTGACAAAATCTAGTGACATTCATTTCATTCATTTGCAAGTTTCTGTCATAACGATACCTATTGTTGGCGATATATTTTTCAGTGTAGGAGGTAGGTCTGATTCCTGCAGATATCACTAATTCATTTGGCTCTTTCCTAATGACACACAGAAACCACGTGAATAGCTGAAAACATTTATAACTAATTTGCCTTAACCAGTTAAATATATTGACATCAAGCATTGACGAATGTAAACAAATCGGATCCGGCAGAGACGGATTCATCTGAAAAAATATTTGTTATTTTCATTTGGCTATTAAATCGTAAAGAATTCGTCACTGCTATTGGCGGCACGTGTTACCTACCTTTATTTATTATGGTTTATGCTTTTTTGTGTAGGTATATTTGTTTTCTATATTTATCATTGTTGCCTATATTTATTATAGGTAGGTATTCTATTTGGTATTTCTCAGTCGATTAGGTAGTGATCTAGTAAGAAATGTAGTTCAGTAGTGACTGTCATGAGTTTCGCTCAACAAATTCGGTCTTTTATAGTGCGCGTAGTTATCCAATTGAGAGACAAGCGACAAGGTATTTCCTCAATGGCCAATGATGTTTTAGACAGAGTTTTTGTTTCTGTCGGTTGGTTCCTAAGTTTTTTTCATGTTTAATTTGTATCTATTGAGATAATATTGAGATCATTGTTCGTAGCATACAAATTCAATGACAATTATGAAGTTAGCAATACATAGATATACAAAATATAGTAAGTACTCTGATTTTGTCAATAATTTATTAAAAGTTACACTTCTAGATGTTGATTCCTCTGTTATTTCTTGTTCTCGCTAATCTTTATCTGTTTTACTTAAAGTTTTTTTCTTCGGGCTTGGTTTAGCTCATCATTTCCTTTAAAAAAATCTTGGGTCTTATTTTGTCGTATATCGAAATTTTTATAAAGGTATTTGTAGTACCTTTTTATAGCGTAATAACCTGAGGCGTCTCAATGTCATCATGTCCAGTAACACATTTATAACGATAAGTTTCGCAATGGGCAATCATTACTCAACCTTGTCTCGTAAAGTTATTTGCACTCGATAAATAAATACTACTGTTCCAATCAGTTATGGCCGCGAACACAAATTGTCGTTATAATTTGTTCGTATTGTGTGGGCACAGGTGCGATGGACTACTACACGTCAAGTATACCTAAGCATAAAGAATCTACAATCTAAATAGGACGGAAATACAAATACGTATTCGGTAAATAAAATATGTTAGCTATACTTAGCAAATAAGTAAACTAACAGTCGTTTTTAGAATTAGCGAAATCGCGTTCAAGAGTTAGTTTAAATTCAAAGGCATATACCTACTCCTAGCAAGTACACCGTAGGTATAGGTACACAAAAAGATTAAATAATTATATCGGCTACTTTGTCATCGTTAGTACGTGTACGTACCAATCTACCAGCTGAAGACACAATGATTGAATCACATATGATACACAACAATTAAAATTGTATTGTGTCCGATCGGTGGACAGGGAAAGGGTTAAGATTTTCAAGGCGAGAGTGAATCGGTTTTTGTTGAACGAGCGCGCTCCGGCGAGTTTGGGTCAAGCGCTACCCATACATAGTATAAAATAAAGTCACTTTTAGTGTATGAATGCAGGGATCGTTAAAAGTACGCAAAAGATTTTGATGCGGTTTTTAAAATAGATAGCGCGATTCAGGAGGAAGGTTTATTTTTTATATTGTATAATACTCGGACCAAAGCGAAGCGAGGGCGGGTCGCTAGTTCACTGATAAAAAATGACGTCAGAGAAAAACCTAACCAGCTACGCTTTCTTTGCAGATCGGTGCATAAACGGGCAGCACCATGGGGGCGATGTTCCGCAGCGAGGAGATGGCCTTGTGCCAGCTCTTCATCCAGCCGGAGGCGGCGTACACGTCCGTCTCCGAGCTCGGCGAGGCCGGCACTGTCCAGTTCAGAGATGTAAGTAGATATTCTTATTATCAGTGTATCACGGTTCACGGTCCACTGTTCAACATGAGCCTTTCAAAGTGTTCGACCCTTTGCTCGATCCTTAACTTCTCTACTCCATCTGGCCTGAGGATGTCTTGAACTACGTTTACAGTATCTAAAGTTGGTCAGCGGGCTATGGAATAGACCACATCAGTAGAGCCGACTACCATTGGAGTAAAAGCCTTCTGGAGAAGAGACCACTTCTCGGCAAAAGTAGTTGCCATTTTAAGAAATTAAATTATCCAAGGTTCGATGAACTCTGTAGAAAATATTGCTTAGTTAGGTATACTATATAGAATTATATAAAAATATATAGTTATAGAATGGATTTAAGAACTTATCCACGGTTTAGCAGCCTCCGCGCGATTCAGCAGGCGTTCGAGAGTCATTCGAAGGGTTAGACCTTTTTAGCTTTTTAGTCTTTTATGCACCTATAGGTAGGTACTATTGTGCACCTAAGCTTATTCGTGAGTTTGTCATCGATTTGTTAACAGTATGACTCGCACATAAGGCAACGCTGATCGTTATCGATCAAAGTATTGTGACATGCGCTTTATTACTGCCTATTGTTGATTAGTTCGTGTATTGAGACCGTACAATACTCGTTGATATGCAGTAGACTGGGTGTAAGTATAGACTGGGTATATACTCGTAAATGCGCTAAACCATTCACGCTAACAGACTGGTCTCAAACTAAGTTTTCCCTTTACCTTGTACTGTGAGTACTTACTCGAGAAGCTCATTGTGACCGGGAAGATAGACGGGAAAAGACCTCGCGGTGGCAGTCAAAAGGTTGGTCTGACCAGTTCCGCACCACAAACGACTCTTTTGGTCATCATGCTCTCCACGCCGCTAACGACAGAAGCTGATGAAAAGAGACCATATGAGAGAAAATGTTTCGCAAAGAAGATCATGACGCTCAGTACGATGCAAGGAGGAGGGTGTGTACCAGATGATGACTGGGGATGTATGGGAGCGACCTATCATCTTCTCGCTCCAAGCCAACCTCACCTGCCCGTGGCGCATCCTGCCGAATAACAAACGAGGCGCTGGCAACCGACTGGTGGCGGTATAACTGTCGCAGTCATCTGGTAGAATCTCTTATTCAGTTGAATGGCTAGCGCGTTCATTGAATGACGACATTTAATTGAATGACTAGACCGAACGTTGACTAAACACGCGTCACTTAACGTCCAACTAGGTAGCGGATTGAAACATAGCCCTTTGAACAGAGCGGACGTAAAGCAGTCAGGTGATTGTAATTTAGTTCATTTTTTTCCCACGCGGCGTTAGTAGTCACCAAAACAAATATGGCGTCAAACATGATCAAGAAGATACGAACAGTGTTGATATTTTTTTGATTAGATTTACTTTAAACTGACTTATTCGTAATAAAATAGTGTAACAGCATGGATTTACCTATTAATTAATACGCCGCCGACGGATACTTTTAAAGAAAAATTTAAAACCACAGTCGGCTTTTACCGATTCAACAACTGTGCTAAAATGACGTTCAGTCAAGACGTTGAACGTTTCATTAAATAACTTGACGAGTTGTCCTTTAGGCATTCAATTGAATGTCGTCATTCAATGAACGCGCTAGCCATTCAATTGAATAGGAGATTCAACCAGATGACTGCGACATAACCATCACAATTGAAGGCGTAGCTAAATAATACAGACCGATGACGGGCAGTAGCGTCACCGGAGCGAGAAGCTACGCCCTGTAATCGCCAACCAGCCTGCCCAGCGTGGCGATTATGGGTAGGTATATCCTCCAGGTGTTTGCCCTAAGTGGCGAAGAAGCAGAGGCCTATGTCCAGCAGTGGACTGCGATAGGCTGATGATGATGATGATTTCGAAAATTCTTTCATCATTGGAAAGCTACACTCACCCTGAGTTCGGCACGGGAAATATTACTTGTTTAATCTCGGCCCAAAACATAGAAGAGAGAGGTTAACCTACATAACAACCACATTAAGTGTTATTGCATATATGTATATGTATATCTATTACGTACTGTCATACATATTTGACGGCCTCAGTGGCGCAATGGTTAGAGCGTTTAGCCTAAAGCGCGGATGGTCCGAAGGTTCCGGATCCGATTACCGGTCGGGTCAATTTAGGGAATGAACTTTTCTAATTTGTCGCGGGTCTGAGTGTGTGTGCCCCTTACTTACATCGTATTTTTAAAATCGGCACAGTATGTGGGGGCGAAGGATTAAAACTCAAACGCAATATTGTTAACTGATGCTGTATTGCAAACAAACTATGAAAATTATAATTATTAGGGAGGAACGCGTGGCAGCTGCGTCTGAGTTCCGTCCACGACGGAGCTCAGACGCAGCTGCCACGCGCTCCTCCCTAAGGGTGCTTACATAAAGATACAGGTTTCCGGTACAGACAAATCTGTGCGGGTCGGTACCGACCGGTGCAGGCATAATATTTAATGTTTACTTATGCGCTCACTTATAAAGAAACAGGTTTATACTTGTCCGTACCGACAACCTGGACCGAGCCATACGTCTTTATTGTTTATGAAATAAGGACAGATTTACCTGTTTCTTTATGTGAGTTGGCCCTGCACCGGTCGGTACCGACCTGCACAGATTTGTCTGTACCGGAAATCTGTTTTTTTATTTAAGCCCCCTAATAATCTCATAGTTTTATTTGATTGTAATACAGCATTAGTTATTAATATTGCTTTTGAGTTTAATCCTTCGCCCCCACACAGTACTTTGAGTTTATTCACTACAAACATACAAACAAAAATACAAATCTTTCCTCTTTATAATAATAGTGTAGATAAGTTCAGCGTCATCCGTCAGTCGCTCACGAGATGTGGTCTGGTCTTAAATGGCGGGCTGAGGTTACCCGGTCTAGTTCGGCAGCCAAGGTCGGGACACGAGGTCACCGTCTCCTTGCCCGAGGCGGTCCGGGTGTGCATATGTGAAGCGAAGACTGACTCACAGTTCACAATCACAGTTAGTAGGGGTTTGGTCGTAAAATTGTGTTATTGCGAACTATTTATTTATTTAATCTTTATTGCACAGTAAAGTAGTGTACAAAAGGCGGACTTAATGCCACATACGCATTCTCTACCAGTCAACCATTGGGCTAAGCAGAAACTAATTTTATGGTAGTGTACGACAAAGTTAATTTAAAACACAATATCTCAAACACAATAATAAAATATGATAAAAATAAGATACAAATAAATACATACACACATATATATATATTATACCTACATATACACAAGAAGGAACAGAACATAATCTTACTTATAATACGAATAGAATAAACTAATAAATATATAATATACTTTCAAAATATTATAATATACACACATACATATAAAATAAATAGGACGACGACTGTAGAAACTATAGCATAGTAATAAAAAAAATATAAAGGAAATAGAAAAATAATCACGAACTTCGAGAATTCCTCATATAATTTTTATTGCAGAATGTTTTTCCGAAACAAGACTCAAAGCTACAATCAAATAATTATGTTATTAATTAACAGCATTTTTCACAAAAAAAAAAACAGATATATGTAAATATGGTGACAATGGGACCAACTATGAAGTACCCTTTCGACCCTTTCGAATAAAAAAATAATTTTTCAAATCGGTTACAATTCTCGGAGATATGTGGCAACAAATCTTAAAAAATAACAGTCGAATTGAGAACCTCCTCCTTTTTTTAAAGTCGGTCAAAAAAGGTTGAACCTTGAATCTTGGTTCTATGGAAACATATACCTAATCGGTTCTACGGATTCCCGCTGCAGACACTGCAAGTGATTTGCTGTGTCGCAGTCGCATTCGGCCTTATGGCGTTTTTTTTTTTGCGCAACTCTATTAGACTAAGGTCTTAGTTAAAGGTTTGAACTTCTTTTGCCTATAAATGATAGTTTTGTGGTGAATTGAGTTCAATCATTATGTTATTTTTATTATCTACATATAAAAATAAGCTATATACGAGTATAAGCAGTCTTTTTAGTAAAAGTAGCGCTTACGGAAAAAATATTTTATCATCTTTTGAGTACACTCCCACAGAGCAAGTAGGTAAGTATCTACCTGTTTATTCTGTTTAGTTGAGAACAATTTATGTCACAACGCAAATATTAACTATGATTACAAAGCTCGCAGAATCGTTACCTACGTCGAGTATTTGCTGAAGATAAAAAATTGTAGGTGCATTAGATACCTAGAAAGGATAATATCCTTTATCGTGTGTGGTTATTTGTCTTTTAGAGGCATTGTAACTATGAATAGTAATATTGAAAAGCCGATAGAAGCTAGGTAACTGGATTTACTGACTCGATTAGGTACTTCACAAATACATAAAAGTTTTCATAACCTGCAGCCGTTGCATTGAAGAGAGATAGGGCATAGCGAATCTTCGCTCGAATTGCGCTCCCCGTCCCGAGAAGGACCTCCACTCTATAGAATACAGCAGCTAAATGACCTCTGGGTCGTGTTTCTGCCGGTGAGTACGGTTTCCGGAGCTTGTTGGGGGTTAGGGTTGGGCCGGCATGGCCGTGGCAACTGACAGGTCCCTTGTCACAGCGACTTGGGCTTCTCTCTCGCTTTCCATTAGGCGTAGGGAAGCCATTATGTCGAGCTACCTATAAAAAAAAAGATCTTGTGGATAGCACATCTAAGGCGTATAGAGAACCTAGCCTAAAATTAAAGTACTCGTTCATACTTACATATAAATAAATCTTACTTTTATAATACGATTTTAGTTCGTCATCACCTAAGGTCAGATTCAGAAGGATAGTCAATGTTAAAATGGGTCGCAAGGTTTAAAAGGGCAAACAATCAGTTGGAAAAGTCCCACTAAGTTAATCATCATAACTAGCCAGTGTTTACTCTGTTTACTACATATTTCTATTTCCCAATTCCCAACCACATTTATTATGTTTCATACTTATTTTATACGCGATAAGACGACATTACTATTTCAATGGCATACCTACTTAGGTATTTACCAGTTGGTACGCAAGGTCGGTAACTCCTTGCAAGGCAATTTCCTTGTGATGTCCTGAGAATTACAACGGAATTAAAACTTAAATTCAATCATAAAATAAGTATTGTATGATTATTTTGCTTTAAAATAGATTTGAATAGGAATTACTATCTGCTTAACTTTAACACTATTTGTCGACAGAAAAAAATAGCTATTAATAAATCAAATAAGATATATATATATATATATATTTAGATATATATATATATATAACTTTTTAATCTTTTTAAAGGTTTTAAAAGGACCTTTGAAAATTCTTATAATAATTTCTTAATTGAATTTTCTTATATTTTCTCTAAAACACTCAACTATCTACTTCATTGCAGATAAAAACGAAGTAGGTACTTTATTGCCCTTCTTTTATTCCAATTCAAGGTTTAGACAGAAAAAGATAACTGTTTGATTACTTATGGTTTTTGTTGTAAAGCGAATCGTTCACGATGGATTGTTTGTTAACGATGCAAATGATGCGGGTTCACTGATTAGGTTGCTTTCCGTATAAAATATTCAGAAATTACATATGTAGATATTTAGTAGGTATCCCTACTAATTGTTTCAGAAAATACTGCTTTTTAATAAACAGGCATGCAACCCGGGCGGTTAAATTGACGCTTATTGAATGCAATCGAGTAAATAAATGCATGTAGCGCTCAACTGCTAACCTTCCGCTGCCACTGCGCATCGTTTCTGACCGTTTTTTGCCGCTTCCAATCAAGATCGCGTATCATCACGAGTCTTTCTCCCGGCCGTCGTAAGTTTTTGTCGAGGGCGCTCGACCGTGGCACTAGTCGGTCTCAGGTTGGTCCATAGTGCAAATAGGAACGGTAGAACTGGTTTCAAGGGCATAGCTAAGGTGTTACAGAATGAGAGTGAGGTTTAAAAGTAGCGCTAAGGACATCTTCTTTTTTCTTAATGTCTGTTATCATTACCGAAATGGGAGTGATGACATGGGAGCGGAAGGTACCCTTAGTAGACAAACCAACAAAGCTAAGGGCACCTCTATGAACTCGGAGTTCGTCTTAGGGCGAAGTCACTCTAGGAATGCTTTTATGATTGCCCTTTACGCGAATGAGGCCGAAAGTACTCCCAGTACCCTACTACCAAAAACGAAAACGATCGTTCGTTGAACGGATCGCGTAATTTAACTTGTCCCTCCCGTGTTCTTATATATGAATTAAATTAATTAAAATCGACTTTGACGAATTGGGATGATGACTAAAAAATAATTTAATGTCCATCAGATAGATTAATGAAAAATATTGGATACGTATTTTTTATTTTGCCTCTTGTTCAAAAACTTACGAAGATACATTGATTTTAAATGTCACATGACGTCACGTTAGAGTACAAAATATACTCTAACGTGACGTAGTTAGCCCCCACTCCGTAACTTTAATGCGCTATATCTAAGTATTTTCTTGTTATTTCGACAAAACAAAAAATACGGGTCTTATATTTTTTTATTATCTAAGAGACGGACTAATTATTTTCTTCATTTTCATACCTTGTCATCATCCGTATTTTAGTTCGTATATTCGAACACGGGAGGGACAAATGGGCGGGATTTATGGTACCAAAGTACGCGATCCGTTCAACGAACGATCGTTTTCGTTTTTGGTAGTAGGGCCCCTGATTCGTCGTTCGTCGTGGATTGTTATTATTATGTCGCTACCTATTCTGCTGTCGTCATGGCAAACATGATGAAATTATAGTAGCAATTTTTGATTTATACGAAAGAGAAACCTAAGTCACTGTGGCAACAATATAACAATCGTTTGTCACCGCCATATAGGAACACGCCGTAAGACAGCTTTGAATACGTTACGCACAGTTGCGTCTCCTCCTTCGGGACAAGTGCGGAAGACCAGCGTCACGGCGTCTTTTGTCGCCGCGACATTTATGCTGAGCATTTTGTCTCTTTTGGTGACATTTTATTGTGTTTGAAATTTTATTGTATTATTCTATGTAAGTCACTAAATAAACGTCTTTTCTTTCTTTTTCTTTCGAATATACATCGTGCATCGGCTGAACCCGAAACCAGGTCCAGCGAGTGTGTATGTTGGTCGCATAAAAGTGTACTACTAATCTTATATTGTACTATGGCCCTAGACATGCGTGAGCGCGCGCCCGCGGGTAGAATGACCAAATATTTCATTTCACTCGGATGAAATACAAAAAAACATTTTAATTCATTGTTTCGTAAAAGTAAACTTACTTAACTAAATTACTTATTATTATGTCGGTTATTATTTTCACTTTTTATTGTAGGTAAGTAAATATTTTAAGTTTTTTTTTTAATAAAAAAGAAAAACTATAAAAAATCCTTGACATTGGATGTTGGCATTTTTGAGTATGCGATAGTTTGCCTACTACTCGTATTTATAAATACAGTAAAAACACCGCAAATACAAAGACAATGGTGTGAACTGACGCAAAACAATTCCATTTTCATTTGCAGAAAACAAATTAATTTCGAGTTACCTTGGATATTTACATTAAATTCAATGTCAACCTCACCAGCAAAACATACGTAGGCACAACGTATAGTTCTGAACTTCTGACTAATGCGACAGTTATTTTATCAGTTGATACATAGTCCGCCATACCAAGGGTTAACCATTACAGCTAAATAGCCTCCAGGTGGTTTACCCCACGGTTTACCCAGTGGCGAACAACTGGAGAGTTCTATGTCCAGCAATGGACTGCGATAGGCTGATGATGATGATGATGAGAACAGAGCTAAGAGATCTTTTTTTAATTCGTTATGGGTTTGCGCTTTTCACCAGATGTTAAGCGATGTTGAAGCCTACGATGGAGCTTGCTTAACCAGAAAATACCGATTCACTCTCGCTTTGACAACCTGAAGATTGTACGTCTCGGGGAACAAAGAGTCCGGCTAGTCCAAGTCCACTGTTGGATATAGGCCTCTTAAATTTTCACCACTTTAGGCGAAGATCTGTAGGATTTACCCATAATCGCCACGCTGGGCAGGCGGGTTGGCGATCGCAGGGCGTAGCTCTTCGCTCCGGTGCCGCTGCTGCCCGTCGTCGGCCTGTGGTATTTAGCTATGCGTTCAATCATGATAGTTATAACGCCACCAGTCGGTTGCCAGAGCCTTGTTTGGTGTTAGACAGGATGCACCACGGGCAGGTGAAGTGGAAAGATAGGTCGTTTCCTTACATCCCTTTGTTCTAAGCTACATAATACTTTCTGTCCGTATTCCGTTCCCAACTCACGTGGTGATCCTTCCGATAGACCGGTTCGGTTTGTCTTCGCACTACGACGATGTATGCCCATGCTTTCGTTTCGCAATGCGTCTTGCATAATACGCCCGGACAACTTTGAGACAAATGTCTAACTACAATCACTCGATAAATTAGTACGCAATATACATAATATTATATAGGTACCTAATGTATGACGAAAGTATGTCACCGTAAAATTGAAAATTCCGTTAGATTATAATCTATCTCGCGAGATTGTAAACCGTCGACAGATTGTAAACTGTAACATAATGCTTACAATTTAACTACAAGCGAGTACTTAGCGAGATAGGTTATAATCTAACGGTATTTACAATTTTAAGGTGACATAATACACTCGGCGAAACATCCATAAAGTGACTTCGGTCGCAATTCGGGATCAATCGTTGTTCATCCAGAATAATATTATAGAGAGATATAATCTTTCGATGTTCAAGGCAAGAGTGAACCGGTTTTTGCTGGGTGAACGCGTTCCATCGTAGACTATGATCCCTTACCATCAGGCGAATCGCAGCCAAGCGCAAACTCATTTTGAAAAAAAAATCTTACACGCCATGGCGGTGGCAACTGACGAGTGATAGATTTGGTTACTTGTCCCTTGCCACTTGGACGTCTCTTTCGCTTTCCTTCGGGCAACATAAGGCCACTATGCTATTACAATATACTTAGTTATAGACAAAACAGCATTTTTAGCAAAAAAAACTGACTTCAATTCGGTGACAATGGGACCAATTAAGAAGAACAACCCTTTCCAAAATGTAGTTACACTACGTGTTATGTACCTATAAATTATTATTTTATAAGTACAATGACACTGAACGTATTCAATATATTAATTATTTCATTGAATGCGTTGATGCTCTCAATACGTAAAGTATGATTGATAAATACCTACTGTTTACATTTTCCGCCTTCGGAGAAAGACAAACATTAAGTGTTATCATACTGAACTGATGTATAAAATAAAATGCTTACTATAAATATTTACACAGAACATTTATAAATAATAAATAACTTTACTGTTCCACGCACAGATATAGGTACAGGTCTATCATCTACACAAGGATAGAACGCATATCACGTCTCATTTATAAACAATCACAGCGTGTAAATTGTGCTACACCTCAAGAAACGTTCGGGTTTATCAAAGTTGTACATGTATCGCTCAACTTCAATTAGATCGCTTGTTCTCCTTGAAACAAGCGTTAGAACATTCAGAAAGCGTATGTTATGTGAACCCGACGAGCGGCTGAACTAACTATTTAGCTACAAATCTTGCACAAAAGTGCAAGATTGGATCACGTTAGCCCACACAATGCCATTATAACCTTGATATACTTCTGTGCTGACACGTGTATAAATAATCAGAACGTAAAGATTAGGGAAGAGAACGTTCCTGTTGCCCGCAGAATGGTGACGATCACAAGGTCGCAATGTCTATGGTCGTTAAAAAACAAAAAGATAAGGTTTTCTCATCACGTTTCAATTAATATTGAAATGAACCTTCTTCGTGACGGTAATTGCAGCTTTACAATGTTGGTCAGAAGCCATTTGAAGATGATTAGAAAACAATGCAGCTCAGCAGCTTGCCTTGTACCTGAACTATAGTCCTGGGGACAATATATTAAACATTCAAATCCATGTCGGAATTTCGTATCTGTAGTGTATGAATTAGGTGCCTATGTATCATTATGACTTAATACACGGTGTTGATTATGACGATTTAGTGCTGTCTGACTAATTTCCGGTTTGGCGTTTATTTAATGAATCGCATGCACACAGTTCGCCAACCCGCCTGCCCAGCGTGGCGATTAAAGGTAAGGTCTCCAAGTGTTTGACCGAAATGGCGAACAACTGTAGAGGTCTATGTCCAGCAGTGGACTATGATAATGCGTACAGGTCGCACTTCGTAATTCTTATTTTAAACTTTTAAAATGGACTTGTCCAAATAACTTCGAAGGCCGTTTGCCGTCTCATTCAATCAATCAATTTTTATTAAAAAACTTCTAAATATCCTAATTTACTCACCTTTCTGCTAACGATAAAGTAACACACAAAATCGTAGTCAAGTCGCTTATTACGAGTATAAAACTCCAAAGGCCATTGAGTCATTTGGATGAACAAATATGTATTGTTAAAATAACATTCCAAAGGAGTTCTTAAACAGAAGATTGCATTGTTTTTGCACAAATACCTACCAGTTAGTTGCCAGTAAATGTAGTACACCTATAGGTCCTTTGATGACTTCATCATTCAGTGTAGGCATTTAAAAGTTGACCTTTGCTCTAAGAGTAAATTCTAGCTATTGAGATGTGTAAGTTGGTATGGCTTGTTGCTTCGCTTCCTCTGAGATTGACCATTATTCTTCTACAGATCACTCTCAATGCAATTCCTTGGAGAATTCTTATCAATGTCACGTTGTTAAAATGTGGAACTCATTGCTAGTGTTTCTTCATTCGTTTGACTTGGATCCTTTAAACAGTGCATGTGGTAAGCATCTTACGGGTCGGCATGGGCGGTGGCAACTGACATGTGACTGGCCGGTTACCGGGCCTTTGTCGCCACGACTTGGCTTATATTTCTTTCCATCAGGTGTACGGAAGCCATATTAAAAAACATCGTGCCTTTTTGAAGTAGACCTTATAAGTTTGTCTACATATATGAAGTATCTACAACTACTTAACATAACTTGACTAGATATTTATTTACTTACGTAGATAATAGACATAATAACTATGCGCTTGTTTTTTCCTTGCGCGTAAGGAAAAAATTTGCTTCCGGCTTAGAAAACAAATCTAGTATAAGAGTTATATTTAAGAAGCTTGTTATTTTACTATTCTTTAGGTGTCCTAATAAATTTGTATGGAATGGATTTTTGCGAAAATTATGTATGATGTTAATACAAATGTTGAATGTAGTTTAGAAGCGGTTTATAGCCCCGGGCGTAAAACGAATAAAAAAAATTATCAGTTAAAGCGACGGAGGTCAATTGGGTCATAATTGGACCGGGACTGGCACTCAGGGCATCGGTAAACCAAATACGTGCATGTGCATTGAGTGAGCACCCTCTAGAAAAATTAAAAATGTCTACGTTCATCAATCCATACTAATATTATAAATGGGAAAGTGTGTCTGTCTGTATGTTTGTCTTTCTTTCACGGCAAAACGGAGCGACGAATTGAAGTGATTTTTTAAGTGGAGATAGTTGAAGGGATGGAGAGTACTACTAAAGGCTACTTTTTGCCGCTTTCTAACCCCCCACTTCCCTAAAATGGGGGGTGGAAGTTTGTATGGAGCATTCACCCCAAATTTAACGCGAGCGAAATCGCGGGCAAAAGCTAGTAAAATTAGTAAAAGTAACATCTTGGTATTAGATAAAGGAATAAAGGAGGTTTTGTAAACAAAGTATTGTAATAGAAGTATGTACCTAAGCATGATGCTTAAGCATCTACAAAGACTTTCAATGGGGTGTTTCAAAATGAAATATCCGATAGATTTATGTATTGTGTAGACCTGCGTGCGGTCCAACTATCATGTGATTGATCAGTTGATAAGTAAATGTCAGTGCTATGTCAAAGTGAACCAATCACATAACAGTTGGATTCGTTGGATCAGCCTTACCATCTGGTGGATTTCTGTTTTCAGAAAGCCCTCATTGTTTCTTAGTAGTAGGCCAGCCTCCAGCAGATGTGAACAACCTGTGTCGATTAAATAATTTGAGCTAGTTTCAAGACACTATCGCACTTAATAAAATTACGGTAAAGACTTTGCTAGTCATTTGTCAGAGAATATTATTTGTGAAGAATTTTGCGTTACCTAAACTTACGATTGTGTTTTGTTTGACAGCTGAACCCAGACGTCAACGCCTTCCAACGCAAGTTCGTGAACGAGGTGCGAAGATGCGACGAGATGGAGCGCAAGCTGCGATACATCGAGACGGAGGTCCACAAAGATGGGGTCCACGTGCCCCAGGTCAAGGAGCCGCCTCGCGCGCCCAACCCCAGGGAGATCATCGACCTTGAGGTAGGTTTTTTAGTAGGTATAGATCGTCCAATCTAAAATGACGTGCCCACCACCGCTTCTCCGCGCACAAACAAATCTATACTTATAATATATAATATAATAATATTATAAAGCTGAAGAGTTTGTTTGTTTGTTTGTTTGTTTGTATGTTTGTTTGTTTGTTTGTTTGAACGCGCTAATCTCAGGAACTACTGGTCCGAATTGAAAAATTCTTTTTGTGTTGAATAGACCATTTATCGAGGAAGGCTTTAGGCTATATAACATCACGCTGCAACTATTAGGAGCGAAGATATAATGGAAAATGTATGTTCGCGCGCAAGGTGAGCGCGGAGTGTTAGTCAACGCGGGGGGCGGGGGGAAACGATCCGCGACCGGGATGCCCCGCGCTGCCCCGCACCGCCCCCTCTCAGCCGCCTGGAGCACTGGAACTGGAACGCCGGGAAGCGGAGTCGACGACGGAACTCGGACGCAGACGCAGCTGCCACGCGCTCCGAATATAATCCCTCCACAATTATCAAAGTTTCAATGTAAAAACAAAGGGGAAAACTATTCCACGCGGACGAAGTCGCGGGCACTGCTAGATTTCAAATATGGACGCAATACACATAAACAATGCAATTATGATTGGTCGTTCAGTTGACGGTTAAATTCAAATATAGGAACAGCCCCAATCTCGTATTTATTGTCCAACTAGTTTTAGTTGATCATGAACTCGTGAGAGGAAAAGTCGTCTTGTTTTCATACAGAGTGACGGCGCTGCTCCATAGAGCGAGGGTTGTCGGATTTATCACCCGACCAGTCGGCCGTCATGTGCACATATAAATCACCAAATAAACGGCGCTCCCACACAGATGAAATGCCGGTGTTAATATTTGAACTTGCAGGCCCGAGTCCCTACAAGTTGCTGCCCACTGGCGACAAGGGGGGGCTGAGTGGATATACTCTCCTATTCTAGGAGGTGGCCGGCTCCTCCCGGATTCGGCGTGTGGCGCCTAACTCATTCTGCTCTTTAAAAAAGGACCTCTTCAAGAAGGCTTTGATTTTGTGTACCTATACTGTGAAGCAGCGGCGTAGCGTGGGTGTCGGCCGCCCGGGGCGGAAGACAATTTTGCCGCCCGGGGGGGGAAGACAATTTTGCCGCCTTTTATTTTGAATCGTCAGTAATTCTCGCTGTTGTTTTGTTAGTCATAAACAAAGCATAAAATAAAATACGGGGAATCCCCGCAAGTCGTGCACGGTGTTGGCAGCAGTCGCTACAAAATATCATTCAAAGAAAAGGGATTCCCCGAATCCGTTACAGAATAAGTAATGAAAAATTCCATGCTCTTTTCAATCGGTCCGAATTTGTAGTTCCGATAAAAATATGAAATGGTTCAAATAATTTTATTATTTAAATTAGTATGGATAGATTATAAATTGTGAAATTTTGCCGCCCCCTAAAATGTGCCGCCCGGGGCGGGCCGCCCCCCCCGCACCCACTACGCTACGCCGCTGCTGTGAAGCCGTCTCTCACAGTAGGTACAAACAAAACACGCTCACTCAAGCTGAAGTTAAATCGTAGAAGTTGTTGACCAATACCTATATACCTAATAAGCCGAACCCCCACGATTCTTGGCTTTCATCGTACGCATTTTAAAAAGCTTCTGGTGTCTAGGTAGCCTACTACCTATTTATGAATTACGGCACTCAAGTCGTCATGTCTGAGACCTGCCCAGTTGTCTATTCCAGGGAATCTTCCTCAACTAAGAGTCCTACATTTTACCTATCAACACATTTTTTTTATTTACCACAGGCGCATCTTGAGAAGACAGAGAACGAAATCCTCGAGCTGTCCCACAACGCGGTGAACCTGAAGCAGAACTACCTGGAGCTCACGGAGCTGAAACACGTCCTGGAGAAGACTGAAGCCTTCTTCCTCGCGCAGGAAGAGATCGGCATGGACTCCTTGACCAAGTACGTATAGTAGGGGAGACCGGGTACAAAAGTAACGGCGCCGGGTCGAAAGTAAAATTGGCAAAGTGACCTTTTGCCCATTGGATAAATCTAGAGAGCATTTGTTACTTTCGACCCGCCGTTACTTTTGAACCCGGTCTTCCCGAGTTAGTTTAGGATTTTTTTTTATAGTAGCTCGACATAATGGCTTCCACACGCCTGATGGAAAGCGAAAGAGAAGCCCAAGTAGCTGTGACAACGGGCAAGTAACTGGCCAGTTACTTGTCAGTTGCCACCGCTATGCCGGCCCAACTCTAACCCCCCACGAGCTCTGGAAGCCCTGCTCACCGGAAGAAACACGACCCTGAGGCTTTGGCTGCGGTATGTAAAAATATAAAAGTAATGTAAGAATGTGAATAGGGTGGAAGTCCTTCCCCGGATAGGCGGCTCAATTCGAGCGTAGATTCGCTATGCCCTACAGAGGTAGGTAGAGGTAGGAGTAGTAGGAGGAGGTTAAAAGAGCTTAATCTCTCTCTTATTTGGAGCGGAACTGGCTGTAGACCCACTCACTATTATATACTGCATAATTTATTTCCCAAAAAGTACGTGTGTAATAGTAGGCACAATTTACAAATAAGAGTATCGCTAATAGGTTAAAATTGGTGTAACGACTGGGCCTGTCCAAGCGGTAGGCTTGTCCTCTTATATGGCAGTGAAGCGTGGCCATTACTTAATTGGCATAAGCAAGAGCTGCATGTCGTGGAGATGTACATGCTGCGATGGATGTGCGGAGTCACGAGAAAAGACTGCATTAGAAACTCCCGCATCCGGGACAGCCTCCACATTATCACTATCTTTCACCGTGACACCGCAGTTAAGTTGCAAGAGGGTAGCATTTGGCCCTGGCACTGGTATGGCCACATTTTACCTTAATACCCAAGAAGCGTTGGCTTGACGTCATCACCGAGGATGTATGAGATGTTGTCTGATATTTAATCCTTCAGGTCTCTGATATCCGACGAGACCGGGCAGCAGCAGGCCACCCGCGGCCGGCTCGGCTTCGTGGCCGGCGTGGTGCAGCGCGAGCGAGTGCCGGCCTTCGAGCGGATGCTCTGGCGCATCTCGCGCGGGAACGTGTTCCTGCGCCGCGCCGACCTGGACAAACCGCTGGAGGATCCGGCCACTGTGAGTCTTACTAGCAACCTTTATATTGCATTGTTTGACTTTAAAATAGTAAAAAATGTTGTAATACCAAATCATGTAACAATTGGCGATTTAAAAAGAGTAACTACCGAGTTTCTTGCCGTTTCTTCTCGGTAGAAATCTACTTTCCGAACACGGCGGTAGCTTCTTTTAAATTGCTTTTATTTACATTTTTACATTACTTTTTATATTTTTACATTATTTTTTACTTGACGATTCATAAGTGCTTATTTTAAGTCTATGTGAATAAAGGTATTTTGACTTTGACTTTGAACCCATTTTGTCACCTTAGTAGTCGAACCTGAACCTTTAAGAGAGGTAGGGCATAGCGAATCTTCGCTCGTATTGAGCTGCCCGTCCGGGGAAGGACCTCCACCCTATAGAATACCGCAGCCAAATGACCTCCGGGTCGTGTTTCTGCTGGTGAGTAGGGTATTAGTAGTATTTGTCGATCGATGCACTTGAATAGGTACGAGTACTACTATGCCTACATTTTCTCGGGTTACAATACATAGGTATTGGAATTTAATTATCTTTGCGTTTGTGCATGCGATTTGTAATTCAACCCAGTCTGATATTCAATCCGAAGTTTAATCGGACGCTGGTTTGAATAGATCAGGGGGCCTACTACAGAAAACGAAAACGATCGTTCGTTGAACGGATCGCGTATTTTTGCCCCAGAAATTCCTCTCATTTGTCCCTCCCGTGTTCGAATATATCAATCAAATGATTGAAAATTGATTTTGACGAATTTTAGATCGTATATTCGAACACGGGAGGGACAAATGGGCGGGATTTATGATACCAAAGTACGCGATCCGTTCAACGAACGATCGTTTTCCTTTTTTGTAGTAGGGCCCCTGTTTATTTATGAAATTTATCGTCGTTGTCACTCAATTTCTTATTTTGATCGTAATCTACCTACTTAACTTGAACAGATGTGATTTGATAAAGAGCCCACCTACTGATCCAAACAGATTCTTTACTAGTAGGTACAGAACAAAGCTGCAACGAAAATACTACCTACTATAATAATGCCACGGTTAATTACGAGTAGGTACTTATAAGGATCAATAAATAATAAAGCCAGTTCGCATGTATACTTAGGCTAAAACTAACATACAGGTACAGACAGATCTGACTTTTTCGATTACATTTTTTACAGAAGCGAAATTTTGAAATAAAATTTTAGCAACTTAGGTAGGTAATAACATTTTGTGAAACGGCGATGATGTAATATTACCGCATGATCTTATACGTGTATATTATGTTGGATATATATTTTGTATAAAAGGTTAACCCTTTTTGAACCCCTACCAATGTATCCACTTGTCTCACAGGGCAACGAAATCTACAAGACAGTGTTCGTAGCGTTCTTCCAAGGCGAGCAGCTGAAGTCCCGCATCAAGAAGGTGTGCGCCGGCTTCCACGCCTCGCTGTACCCCTGCCCCCCCTCCAACGGGGAGCGCCAGGACATGGTCAAGGGCGTCCGCACCAGGCTTGAGGATCTTAACATGGTGAGCTAAAATTCTTAATAGCTATTTTTCTTGGTACGAGCTGGACAACTGAATGTTCTTGATAGCTGTTCTTATCCTGGCTGGCTAAAGCGTTGAGCTTCCGCGCCGAAATTCCTGAAAGCGTTTTAGAATAACGGGTTAGAGCTTCATACATTTCGCCTGACTGTCTGAGGCGGACGGAATAATTCCTGCATGTCATGTTGTATGACACTTAGTTCTTTTTCTACTAAAATGACAGGTCGCGACATCGCTTTACTACAACTTATACTTATAATCACTAGTTCCGCCTAATAACAATAGATGGCGATGTACCTTCCGCGGCGAGCAATCTCCATACATTGAGAAAATGCTCCATACAAGTTCAATGGAAAACGTATATGCATGGAATGTTTTCAGCTCGACTCAGGATAACTACAAATCAGGATAGTTCGTTGGATCACTGTCCCCAAGCACGATCACCTAGTCTGAAAGAAGTTTTCATAGGGACAAGTGTTATCCTACACCATCAGTGCGATTGTACCACTCACTTATCCTCAGGTCCTAAACCAAACCCGCGACCACCGCCAACGGGTTCTGGTCAGCGTGGCCAAGGAGCTACCGAGCTGGTCCATCATGGTGCGCAAGATGAAGGCCATCTACCACACGCTCAACCTGTTCAACATGGACGTAACCAAGAAATGCCTCATTGGCGAATGCTGGGTGCCAACTGCTGATCTGCCTAATGTGCAGAAGGCTTTAGCCGATGGATCGGTAAGTTGTAAATATCAGTAAAATACAAATTTCTCAACCTGCGACTATTCTGGTGTGGCGGTGTCAATGTGTTGAAGTGATCACTTACCATCAGGTGACTTCCGGGCCCCTTTGCCCCCTTGTATAAAAAAGTTTCCTTATAGAAGAGCAGGTAGGTACAAACATAGATACACAACCATGAATTAGCTTCACTATTAGGATAATTTGTGATCCATGATCAGATACTATTATCTAAAGATAGATAGTAGATAAGTAGTTAGTTAACGTTTGTGCCACCGGCCTGTGAATCAAGGAAAAGTCCTTGACGATTTTCAAAAGGAAAACAATAAAAAGATTTTGACAACAGACAACGGACTATTGTGAAACACCTTTTATTGCTTCCTTGTTATATCCACATAAGTTAAGGTCTTCTGCGAAGACTATTTCTTCCTTACGTAATCTTATTGATTTTTTTTTAGATTGAAACCTACATTCTGATCGTCGCGCAAATATTGAGGACGTTAGGACTACAGCTAGGAACCCAGATTTGGTAGTGAATCAATGTGATGTTTTACTGCGATCGTAGTTTACCTACGTTCTTTATGTAAAATACTTATAAAGAATGACGAACTGATTCAAGTATTCAAGCTACCTAGAGCTACTTATTAGAATAGGCTATTATGGCTAAAATTGTAATTAACTAGTCCGTCTTTTAGCTTATTCAAAAATAAGAGTCACGTATTTTTTAATCTGTAAATTAGACTAAAAATTACAAAGGTATAGCCCATTGAAATTACGCGTGACGTCACTCGGTGAGGCATTTTTACGGGAGCGAGTGACGTCAAAGACTCCCACTCCTAACTTTTGATGCCTTGTATCTTTGCCATTGTTTATTTGAATGAAAAAAGGAAAAATACGTGTTTTTTATTTTTGAATAAGCTAAAAGACGGACTAATTACAATTTTTAGCCATAATAGCCTATTCTAAGAAAACTTGACACGTCTATTTGAATTGTCTTCAGAACGCATGCGGTAGTTCCATCCCATCGTTCCTGAACTGCATCGAGACGGACGAGGAGCCGCCGACCTTCAACCGCACCAACCGCTTCACGCGCGGCTTCCAGAACCTGATCGACTCGTACGGAGTCGCCTCCTACAGGGAATGCAACCCTGGTGAGATATCATCACCACCACCACCACCACCACCACCACCACCATCAGCCTATTGCCGTCCACTGCTGGACACAGGCCTCTCCAGCTGTTTACCACTAAGGGCAAACATCTGGAGGATATACCCATAATCGCCACGCTGGGCAGGCGGGTTGGCGATCGCAGAGCGTAGCTTCTCGCTCCGGTGACGCTGCTGCCCGTCATCGGTCTGTGGTATTTAGCTACATTTTCAATTGTGATGGTTATACCGCCACCAATCGGTTGCCAGCGCCTCGTTTGTTGTTCGGCAGGATGCACCACGGGCAGGTGAGGTTGGCTTGGAGCGAAAAGATGATAGGCCGCTCCCTGACATCCCCATGACATGAGATATCATCATTCGTACCTAATCCACTTGCCGTCAATGTTTTTGCGTCGGATCTTACCTAAGCCTTTAAGGAGTTACTGCCTGTGTCATCTTGGGGAATATCTACTTTCAGGGCTGACTGCGCCTGAACTCAGCAACTGAGTGCAGGCAGTTCTGAGAGCTCTGATATGATGACAAATGGATCTTCGTTGCGCTAATCATGCGTGATGAAACTCGCCCTTATTTATAGGACTCGGCTCAAAGTTGTAAAGCCCAAACACAATAGGTAAGATTTGGATCACATGAGGGCATTTTTTCTTACTAAGTGAACATTTTGACGACAATATAAAAATAGTGCCCAAAAAGTGCCGCTGTAAAACCGATTTGGAAGCTTACGTTTGTTCATTTTCTTTTTTTCCAGCTCTATACACCATCATCACATTCCCGTTCCTGTTCGCGGTGATGTTCGGCGACTTGGGCCACGGCGCCATCATGGCGCTCTTCGGCGCCTGGATGGTCATCAAGGAGGTCTCCCTCTCCGCCAAAAAGACCAACAACGAAATCTGGAACATCTTCTTCGCCGGCCGCTACATCATCCTCCTCATGGGCTGCTTCTCCATGTACACTGGTCTCGTCTATAACGACCTGTTCTCCAAGTCGATGAACATCTTCGGCTCCACCTGGGCGGTGCCGTATGACAACGACACTTTGGAGACCAACGCGGCTCTGACCCTCGACCCTAAGAAGGCTTACGTCAACGAACCGTACTTCATCGGTATCGACCCTATTTGGCAGGTAATTTTAATGTTGACATGCCACTGACATTTACATATCAACTGACCAATCACATGATAGCTGGACTGGCTTTTATCTGGTGGTTTTCTTTTTTTTTGCTAATTCCACTTTGATGTTTTCAGACCGCTGACAATAAAATTATCTTCTTGAACTCTTACAAAATGAAGCTGTCTATCATCTTTGGTGTCGTCCACATGATTTTCGGTGTCTGCATGAGCGTCGTTAACTACAAGTAAGTTTTCCTCGGTAGTATTCTACGCCCCATACCGCAGGACGCATGAGGACATTATACTGAATTATCTTAAACAATGAAAGTCACTTGTAACCATAGCCATTGTTTCATATTAATTGCAGCTTCTTCAAGCGCCGCTACTCCATCTGGCTGGAGTTCATCCCCCAGGTGGTGTTCCTGTGCCTGCTGTTCTTGTACATGGTCTTCATGATGTTCTACAAATGGGTTGCCTACAGCGCTTTCTCCGAGGGTGAGTAGTAATCCTGGCTTGACAATTTTTTTTGTCTTGCTATCGATAGAATACTTCATAAAAGATTGGTGAAAATTGCCACAAGTTATTTGAGTAGCAGTTATTTGATTCATGCCGTAACTTGTAGAAGAATGTATGGAAAGATTCGAATTCAAACAGTCCGATAAGCCAAAGTGTGGTAGTTCTAGACCAATTTCCATCGCTAACTATAAGTTAACATCACCATTACATGAGACGTGTATCGGCTTCATATTAACGACTTCTTCAAACATTTCAGAGCAAGCATACACTCAAGGCTGCGCGCCATCGGTCCTGATCCTGTTCATCAACATGATGCTGTTCTCCAGCCAAGAGCCGGAGGCGGGCTGCAAGGAGTTCATGTTCGAGGGCCAGGGCCAGATCCAAAGGGTCTTCGTGCTTATCGGCTTGTGCTGCATCCCGGTCATGCTGCTCGGCAAACCCTTGTACCTGCTCTCGGCTAGCAAGAAGAAGAACCACGCAAAGGTTAGAGCTAGCGCGCACTGGTGACTTTTGTCACGGTGACTGTTTCGTCATTCTCAAGTTCGTGAATATGTTTGGAGTTGCGCGCATGTTACGACGTGACAAGTGACATTTGTGTACGGTGTACGCCGACCGGCGAACAAGCCCGTGACTAAACTGTCAGCACGGTTACCTTTTTTCATAGCAATGCGCGCACTGGCGACAAATTTGTCACTCTCGTCGTCAGTCGTTCGCCATTTGCATTTTGACTACTGACTTTGGCGCACGCAAAATAGCGTCACCATTTATGCAAAACGTAAACATTCGTGAAGAGGATATTGATAATGATGTTCTAATAGAAGAAGTGGAAAAGAGACCAGCTCTTTATGATAAAAAATTTAAAGGGTATTCAGATATTAACGTGAAAATTAAAGCGTGGGAAGGAATTAGTAGAACAATATTTTCTATTTTTATTTTTCTTTGCTTTCTTTTTCTCCCGAGTCTCACGAGTTCACAGAGAACGACCTTCTCTTCGAAATCCACAGTGGCTAATGACACTTCAATGAAGATTGATGAAGTTTTAACTCTGATTTTTTGGGGGTTATATCGCCTAGGTGATTAGCTCCAGGTGCCTAATGTGGAACCATTCAGTTTTTTACTTTTTTATTATGTTTGACCAGCCGGAGCAGTCCAACGGCACCGTGAACCAGGGCATCGAGCTGCAGGAGCAGACGGACATCGGCGACGGGCAGCCCAAGCCAGAGGCCAAGGCCGCGGCGCACAGCCACGAGGACGAGCCCTTCAGCGAGATCATGATCCACCAGGCCATACACACCATCGAGTACGTGCTGAGTACCATCTCGCACACCGCCTCCTATCTGCGACTCTGGGCCTTGTCGCTCGCTCACGCAGGTAAATATATCTTAAGATTCATCATCAGCCTATTGCAGTCCACTGCTGGATATAGGCTTCTCCATTTCTTCGCCACTTAGGGCAAACATTTCAGATGTTATATTGGGTATACCCATAATCAGAATCCAAAATTTAAGACAGGTAGGCATAGCGAACCTTAGCTCGACCTCCACCCTATAGAATACCGCAGCCAAATGACCTCCGGGTCGTGATTCTGCTGGTGAGTAGGGTTTCCGGAGCTCGTGGGGGGTTAGGGCTGGACCGGCATGGCGGTGGCAACTGACCAGTTACTTGCCCGTTTTCACAGCGACTTGGGTTTCTCTTTCGCTTTCCATCAGGCGTAGGGAAGCCATTATGTTGTGCTACTATAAAAAAAAAAACGCCACGCTGGGCATGCGGGTTGGCGATCGCGGGGCGTAGCTCCTTGCTCCCGCGACGCTGCTGCCCTTTATCGGCCTGTGGTATTTAGCTGTGTTATACCGCCACCAGTCGGTTGCGAGAGCCTCTTTCGTTATTCAGCAGGTTGCACTATGGGCAGGTGAGGGTGATTTGGAGCGAAAAAGTATATATATATAGATAGGTCGCTCCCTTATATCACTTGTACTATGTAACTTGATTTATGTGTGTTCCGTTCGCAGAGCTGTCTGAAGTACTATGGAGCATGGTGCTGACGTTCGGCCTGAAGGACCACGGCTACGTGGGCGCCATCAAGCTGTACGTCGCCTTCTGCTTCTGGGCGCTGTTCACGCTCGCCATCCTCGTCATGATGGAGGGCCTCTCCGCTTTCCTCCACACCCTGCGTTTGCACTGGTAAGGCCCATTGAATCCTATTTTTATTACCGTAATTTTTTATACAAGGTGACTATCACTAACCAATTTTTTTCTGGGCATTAGGTATAGTTACTAGAGCCCATTTCTGCAAAAAAAAAATATAGGTAATTTTTCACAACAAATTAATTGTCCCGAACCAATTATAAATTTCGCATGATTACCATTTCGTAATACTCGCGATACTACCATCTTACCTTTAATTCGTACCTCAATTCATAACACCATTGATATTTATCGTTTTGCGTACTACATTTTACGCTAGAAATGGTAACCATGCGAAATTTATAACGGGTTCGGGACAATAAATTTGTTAGGTATCCCTAATGCCCAGAACAAAAATTGGATAATGATTATAAAATCACCTTGTATTACACGGTCCAAATAAATTAGCCACCTGTATTATAACACTTCACTGGGTCAACTCATAAAATTAGTTAGGTATCTAGTTTATTTTAATCACTGCAATTAGTTAAATTGATGTTTTTCGTAAAAAAACATAATGTAACTAATCGCAGAACTTACTAGAAAGACATAACCATGTGGAAGGTGGACGTGTCCACTCCATCCTACATGATCATCAACTGTATTTCAATGGCATAAGATTCAAATTTCGGTATATTTTCACACTGAAGATTATTATTGCGCAGTGACAATTAAAGCGTGACCATCCTGGCTTTAAAGCTGGAGATCAGTGTTTGAACTTGTTTTGATTAAATTGTTTTTTTTTTCATTCTTCTAGGGTGGAGTTCATGAGCAAATTTTATTCGGGTCTCGGCTACATCTTCCAGCCGTTCTGCTTCAAAACAATCCTCGAACAGGATGACAAAGACGATTAAATGATTGATCCACCAGCGTCAATCACAACCTAGTGTAGAAAGAGACGTGACGATTGATCAATCATATTGTAGTGCAAAAATAATGTGAACGTGCCTTATGATGGATTGATTGAGAAGATTGATCAATCGTAAGAAACGTACTGTAGTTATAGATAACAGTATTCGAATAAATTGTATTGTTTCGTACAGTTTTGCAAGGTCACAAATGAAATGAAAAATATATTTATGCATGTTGAAAGTATTTGTTTTATTAAAACGTCTACACTAAATAAAATTCGTGTTGCGCTTTCAGCTAAACCTTATCTACTAGTACTAGCTAGCTACTACTAGCTAAGTACATAAGCGCAGGTTCAGTCCTCACACAAGCGAAGCGCTAAAAAGTGGACGCAAGTATTTTATATATATGTCACCGGAAAATAGCAAGAATCGTAAGTTGATCAATTTCCTAGGTAGTTGATTAACTTTCGGAATATAACAAACGGTAGTTGAAATGTATTATTTAACGCAATGGATTTCAGTTAGTTGATCAATTTACGGTAGCCTGACAGTCATTTAATAATTTACGATTTTGACACAAGTAAAATCGTCCTCAAATGGGCCAATCGTTGCTCAATGTACTATTTAACGGTGCACTATCACCCGTAACTTAATACACTGTTCCCTGATTGGTTGCCGTGATAACGCCACGTAAGCCATTGAACCAATCAACGTTCACCTCACCTTCGTCGGATGATTTTACGGCAAGACCCCGTAAAATGATCAATTTACTAAAATACATACGTTAAATAATACATTTCAACTGCCGTTTATTATTTTCCGGAAGTTAATCAACTACCTAGGAAATTGATCAACTTACGATTCTTGCTATTTTCCGGTGACATATACAATGTTTATTTATTTATTAATATTTTATATTTAACTAAATGACACAATGTGGTATTTATAAAATTGAGATGCAAAAGGTAATTAACACAAAATATCTTATCTATATTTATAAACATGCCGCGCCGTCGGGCACCTGCGGCGCGGTCTTTTTGCCTTCTGTGTGCGTTTGTAGTATAGGATTAACTTAGTGCTATCGTTCACGGCGAAATTGACCGGCCCGCCCCACCCTACCGTCTGCAAAGCGCCTAAGTGGTAGGAATTCTCTATTATCTAGCAAAATTAAGATGGATAATGCATGTAGTAGACACGTTGATTTTTTTGGAATATTGACGGAATCAGAATAGAATTTGTCAAAAAAAAACACAAACGACTAAAACTAAAAAGCGATAAATAACTTAAGTAATTCTATCCTTAATACATAATTATTTAAATATTACAATTATCACTTATTTTTGAAGTCGGTGCCAGCTCTTGGTACCTAACGTAGACTGTTGTTGTATGACGCGCGCGGCCGGCAAATCCACACGACAATATACATTTATTTGTTTGGCTGGCACCGACTTCAAAAATAAGTGATAATTGTAATATTTAAATAATTATGTATTAAGGATAGAATTACTTAAGTTATTTATCGCTTTTTAGTTTTAGTCGTTTGTGTTTTTTTTGAAGTCGGTTTAATTTTTTTTAAAAAATAATTTTATTTCACTATTTTTAGTTGCGTTGATGTACTGTGACCTTGAGTAAAGGCTAATTAATGAATAAGGGAATCCTTAAGAGTTTTACTTAGGAATGAAAAATTTTGCTTCAAGTCAAGTGAAGACTATGCGATCTAGAATCAAGCATATCACTTACCAAATCACCTGCCCTATTAGCCCTGCATAAGTACATACTACTACCTAGTTTAATATCGACCAATGTTAGTACTGTCCCCTAACTCCTAACCGTTAAGGAGTTCTGTGGCTTCATCATCAGCAACAGATGTTGACGCCCGGAAGCATATACCTGAGTAAAATATGATTACATAACAAAAACACCATATGAACATACAATTTTAAGAAATAAGAAACTTTTATCATCGACAAAACATAACATTTTCGGTTGTTGCCCTCAATTTCTCCAGGATTCCATCATCAGATCCTGACTTGGTGATAATGGGACCACCTCGGAAGTGTCCTCTGTCGAACTGTCGAAAAATTTTTGAAATCCATCCATAATTGACGGAAATATCGGTGAACATACATAAAAAAAAAAAAAAAAAAAATATTATACATACAGACGAATTGAGAACCTCCTCCTTTTTTGAAGTCGGTTAAAAAGGGCATAGGATGACGTGTAACCGTCATTCGATTCAAAAGACATGCTAATACCAAACAACTCACGCATTCACACGTACCTACACTCAGGCAGAATGAGCTCCCCGCCGAGGCTCTCCCTCGAGAATACAGTATGGGGTCCTTCAAAAAGGTTGTGAAGAGGTTTTTAAAGTCGCTACGCACGTGTGATACCCCTTTTTTTGTGTTGCCGGGGAAAATGTATTTATGCATTCCCGCTGCTTGGGGGAGCAGCGGGGTATGTGGGACTCTCCCCGCCTCGAAGATGGAAGTGAGACAGGAAATACCCGCTAAAAACCCCGGCCCCTACGTCATGCGCCTTAAAGGTGGTGTCAAGGGTCCTATTAGTATGTACACCAAGACATCACCGGCGCGGCCTTGTCATGACAGGCCCCAACTGGCTTCCCCCTTTAGGTGGGAGTCATGGGAGTGGTCCGAAGGGTGAGCCCACTCCCATCCGACGAACGTGTGATACCCCTGGTGTTGCAGGTGTCCATAGGCTGCGGTAACCGCTTCACGTCCTCAAGTTAGTCTTAGCCTTCTCCAGTATCTCCTTCTTGATCTTCGGATAGTCGGGGTGCGCCTTCAGCACGTGGCGGCAGACGACGATGCACTCGGGGTACTTCTTCAGCTTCAGGTAGGCGTGCGCCAGCTTGTACCCGACGTCCAGGTCGGAACGGCCCGAGTGACGCCACGCGTTGTCGTAGTTCTGCGATGCGCTCTTGTAGTTCTGCTCCTTTTCCGCTAGGTAGCCTGGAAAGGTATATAATAATAAAATAAATAATCTATATCTTCTTCTGTATCTGTACTTATAATAAATCTGTAGAGAGGTCAATTCTGTACATGAAATATATTTTTAAAATAACTGTCAGGGGGTAATTAGTGACCGATACTGATGACAAAATTGCAATCAGTAAAATTTTTGTCTGTCTGTTTGTATGTTCGTTATAGAAATAAAAACTACTCAACGGACTTTAACGAAATTTGGTTAAATTATTCTTTATACTCCTGGTTAGTTAACTTAGTTTTACTTTTCATCACACTACAAACAATAGGAGCAGAGCAGTGAAGGGAAAAGTTGAGAAAACTGGCACAGCTAGTAATAAATAACCCAAGACATGCCACGCTGGGCCACACATCGCCATCTAGCCCCAAACAAAGCCGAAGCTTGTACTATGGGTACTAGACAACTCATAAACTTACTTACTTTCTTTTTGTTAATAAATACATATTATACATGTAAAGAAACTTATTTCTTTAATTATTAGGTTCCACCTCTTTTGTGACGCTCTATGGCGATGACAGCTTTTGGTTGACACAATGTCACGTCTATTGAATATTCGTATTAAAATTATAAATTTAATTTCGTTAATAGGAATTGAGATATAATAAACTTCTAATGTCGTTTATTTGTTTACAGGTAAGTTATATTTTATGTTTAATTAGTGTTTATTGCTGTTGTATTATATTAGATAGATATTTTAAAAAATAAATATAAATTTGTTTACAGTTCGCAGATCAACGCAAGAGTTTTAATTACTACCTACAATTCCTATTATACAACGATAGTCCTAGTCTTATAAAACGACATTTCTAGTTAAAACTAATGAAGATGGACAAATTACGATTTAAATTTACTGTGTTGGGATCAACCGACGGTAAGACAAATGTCATATGCATAACTTCAATTGAGACACCGGACGGACATGTCTTCGAGGTTCCTGATGATTTAAAACCTGTAAGTAAGCACAATGCTATAATGTCTTCAGATGTTTATACGAAAATCAAGAACTCGCTTAAAAAAAGGCACCAAGTGCGTTCAATTTGGATCCCTCTAAATACGGATTTGAGGAAAATATATTTAGACGAGGGTGACAATTTACAGTTTGGTGACCAGTATTTAGATGAGATTACAGGACAGAACAATTCTTTATTTGATAACACTGGTAGTAAGGCGCCTGAAAGAAATAATTTGGGAAAGGTAGCCGAGAGGTTTTTGATAGACAAATTTTCAAATAGAACATCAAATGCTATCCAATGGATTAATGAATTTGAGATTGAGTGTGGCAGGTTTGAAATACTACAGGATGGAGAGAAAATAGAGATTTTGAAACACCTTCTTGATAAATCGTGTCTAGATTGGTATAGCAGTATGTTAATAAAATGGACGGTGAACTCCGAATGGGTGTTATGGAAAGAACATTTTTGTGAGACTTATAGAAATAAAGGTTGGTCTCAGGTCAAATATGCTTTTTCATTTAAGTTTCAAGCTGGCTCTTTGCTGGAATATGCCACAAAAAAGGAAAGACTGTTATTAGAAGTCAACAAGCAAATTGACACCCAAACCTTAATTAACCTAATTGTCATGGGTTTACCGGATTATGTTATTGAAAAGATAGATAAAGATATAGTGAAAACTACTGCTAGTCTATATAATGAAATTGGAAAACATGAATATGTCATGAATAGGAAAAATGTCAGCAAGAATAGGAAGAATTATTATGATTATAAAGGAAAACCGGACATGCAACAATCTTCACTACCGTCGTGTAGAACTTGTGAAAAGCTGAATAAGGGAATCAGATTCCACCCTGAAGAGAAATGTTGGTTTAAACAAACGGCAGAATACAATCATAATAAGAAAAACAGTAATAAAACAGTAAACAATTCGGTAATTGACGTTGAACTTAATTATGAGGATAAAAAAAACGAATAATTACACCATTAATTAAAGTCAAACTATTATTAAATACTCATTTAAAGATATATGGAATATATGATTCCGGTTCAAATGTTTCCATAATCAATTCTAAATTACTAAATTTGAAAAGAAATGCAAAGAACAATTTTAGAACTAGTAATTTAGTTACAATTAATGGTGTAAAGAAAACAATTGGTTTGACAACTATCAAAATAAAAATATTTAATATTGAAGAAGAAACAGATGTTTACATAATCGATGGAGAAGAATTTCAATATGATTTTCTTATTGGACTTGACATGATAAAACAATTTAGACTGATTCAAGATGAAGATTTAAAGATAAGGCAGATAAGTGATAAAGGAAGAATTGAGAATGAAAAATGTTATATTGAGAAGAATAATAATAACGATAAAAACTACACTACTGAGAAAGAAAAAGGTGGAGAAATGCTACATACAATTAATTTTAATGAACATATAAAAGAAGAAGATTTCAAGATAAGTATGGGTAATTTAAATACTCAACAAAAAACAGAAATATATAAGTTAATAAATGATTACAAATCGGTCTTTGCCAAGGACAAGTACGATATTGGGACGGTCAGTGGTTATGAGGCACGTATTGATTTAATCTTAGACAAATACTGCAGCAAGCGACCTTACAGATGTACAGTTGAAGACAAAAAAGAAATAGAAGAGCAAATAACAAAATTACTTGACAAAAATCTCATCGAAGAATCCTACAGCCCGTTTGCAGCACCGGTGACTTTGGCTTTCAAAAAAGAAGACAACAAAAAGTCTAGGTTATGTATAGATTTTAAAGATCTAAACAAGATAGTTGTACCTCAGGCTCAACCATTTCCATTGATTGATGACTTAGTGATTAAGACTAGAAACTCAAAATTTTACACAACTTTAGACATCAACTCAGCTTTCTGGTCAATCCCGCTGAAAGTCGAGGATAGACAGAAAGCTGCTTTTATAACCCAAGAAGGACATTATCAATGGACATGCTTACCTTTTGGATTGAAAACATCACCAGCTATTTTTCAAAGGATACTGAGTAATATTTTAAGAAAGTATAAGCTTACAGATTTTGCTGTTAACTATATAGATGACATTTTGATATTCTCTAAAACGTTTTCTGAACATATCGCCCACTTAACCCGACTTTTAGAAGCTATAAAAATAGAGGGATTTAGACTTAAGTTTACTAAATGTACTTTCGCTTCGGATTCAGTAAAATATCTTGGTCATATAATACACAATAACACAGTTCGGCCGATAAAAGATAATTTGATTTCAATAAAAGACTTCCCAGTACCAAAAACTCAAAAAAATGTTCGGCAATTTCTAGGAAAAATTAACTTCTATCATGATTATATTCCAAAAAGTGCAATTATTTTAGAACCCCTTCATAATTTACTTAGGAAAAATCAGAAATTTGTTTGGTCTACAGAGTGTCAAGAATCTTTTGAAAGGATTAAGAATTTATTGTGTTCACAACCAATCTTAGAAATATTTGATCAAAATTTGCCGATAAAGATTTACACGGATGCTTCATTAGAAGGTGTTGGTGCAGTGTTGAAGCAAACACAACCAAATGGAAAAGATAAGCCAGTGGCATACTTTTCTAAAAAACTTAATCAGGTACAAAAGAGGAAAAAGGCAGTATATTTAGAGTGTTTGGCTATCAAAGAAGCATTGAAGTATTGGCAAAACTGGCTGATAGGTAAGTCATTTACGGTATACACTGATCATAAACCATTAGAAAATTTAAATATTAAATCTAGGCCAGATGATGAATTAGGAGACTTGACATATTACTTATCACAGTACGATTTTAAAATTAAATATGCTCCGGGAAAAACAAATATAGAAGCAGATTGCTTGAGTAGAAATCCCGTATTAGATGAGTTTGATAATACGGATGAACAATTAAAAATTGTAAACACAATAAGATTGAATGATATTATTACAGATCAGGAAAATAACGAAGAAGTACAAAATAACAAACCAAAGTTAATATCAAAAGACAATGTTTACTATAAAAAGATTAAGAAACGTACGAAAATTGTTTTATCCGAAGATTTTAGTAAAAAACTTATTACAGATGTACATGAAAGCTTATGTCATTTAGGAGTAAAACAAATGCAAGCCAAAATTAGCTTGTTATATACAGCAAAAAATTTAACGTCAAATATAAAGAGGCATTGCAAAAATTGCGTAGTCTGTATAAAAAATAAAACGAGAGGACAAAGTAAGTACGGTTTAATGTCACATCTAGGTCCGGCCACAAAACCATTTGAAATTGTATCTATAGATACGATTGGAGGTTTTGGAGGCTCGCGATCAACGAAAAGATACTTGCATCTTCTAGTTGATCACTTTACGCGCTATGCTTATATAGTTACTTCGAAAACTCAAAATGCTAACGATTTTATTAAACTAATAAGAAACGTAACAGATACTGACTCGATAGGTATGCTTTTAACAGATCAATATCCGGGTATCAATTCTTTTGAATCAGAAATCAATACCTATGTATGATCTTTACGGCGGTGAATGCTCCGTTTTCAAACGGTTTGAATGAGCGGCTAAATCAAACACTTGTGAACAAAATTAGGTGTAAAATTAATGAAAACAATAATAAAATAGCTTGGACAACCATAGCACATAACTGTGTAGATAAGTATAATAATACAGAACACACTGTTACTGGTTTTGCCCCTAAATATTTGTTAGATGGTACAAATGTATCTTTGTTACCAAATGAATTAAAACAAGATATTACAGAAGTTCAGTGGATTAGAGACAGGAAGATAGCATTACAAAATACAATAAAGTCACATAAATACAATAAACAAATATTTGATAGAAATAGGACTCAGATAAATTTCGATACAGGAGATATGGTATATGTTGAGAATGGGAATAAATTAAATAGGAAAAAGTTAGATGAACTAAGGATAGGTCCATTTAAAATCATTGAAAAGATATCAAATTCTATTTATAGAATTAACACAGGTCATAAAAAATCAGAATCTAATCTTTTTCATGTCACAAAGCTAATACCAATTTCAGTTTAAGAAACAGGAAGTAGTTAATTTTTTTAAAATTATATTTGTATCATTATTTTATTATTATGTTAGTTATAAGTTAGGTAAAATTAACATTTAGTTATTTATATGTACTGATGTGAAAATTTTAGGAAAATTTTCATATTGGAGGAGGGAGATGTAAAGAAACTTATTTCTTTAATTATTAGGTTCCACCTCTTTTGTGACGCTCTATGGCGATGACAGCTTTTGGTTGACACAATGTCACGTCTATTGAATATTCGTATTAAAATTATAAATTTAATTTCGTTAATAGGAATTGAGATATAATAAACTTCTAATGTCGTTTATTTGTTTACAGGTAAGTTATATTTTATGTTTAATTAGTGTTTATTGCTGTTGTATTATATTAGATAGATATTTTAAAAAATAAATATAAATTTGTTTACAGTTCGCAGATCAACGCAAGAGTTTTAATTACTACCTACAATTCCTATTATACAACGATAGTCCTAGTCTTATATACATAGTAAACACCCAGACCAATACAAACAGACATTGAATTTCATGAACACAAATGTGGGAATTGAACCCACGACCCTTGGCTCAGAAGGCAGATGTCGCTACCAAATGAGCCGTCAAGCCAGTCGTATATAAAACTTAGATGCTTCAAGTTTAATAAGATGAACGCTCGGTGCGATCCACTCATTGGGGCGTAACGGTGTGGAGGGTGCATTCACAGAGTTGCGGCTAGCCAGGGCAGGCAGGGATGCAGCCGTGCGCTTCTGCGCTAGTTGAGTCCCTGCAAGTTGCTGCCCACTGGCGTCACAGGAGGGTTTAATGGGTATTCCCTCCCATTATGAAAGGTAAGGTGTGAGTCCGTCGCCATATACCTACCCCCGGAGGCGGCTTGAAGGTGCCTAATGCATTCCTCTCTACAAAAAACCGGCCAAGTGCGAGTCGGACTTGCGCACGTAGGGTTCCGTACCACTGATTGAATGAAAAAATTAGGTAATTTGATTTATGACGTTTAAAAAAAAAACTACTGTCTAGATTTCGTTCAAACCAAATTTCGTTAGTAGTTTTTATAGTAATACACATCATATATTTTTTCCAGTTTTATCATGGCCATATTTTAGAAGTTACGGGGGGGGGGGGACACCCATTTTACCACTTTGGAAGAGTCTCTCGCGCAAACTATTCAGTTTAGAAAAAAATGTTGTAAGAAACCTCAACATCATTTTCAAATACCTATCCATAGATACCCCACACGTATGGGTTTGATGAAAAAAAAAATTTTGAGTTTCAGTTCCATGTATGGGGAACCCCAAAAATTTTAATTTTTTTTCTGATTTTACTTTAAAATCTTAATGCGGTTAACAGAATACATCTATGTACCAAATTTTAATAATGTAGCTCTTATAGTTTCGGAATAAACTGGCTGTGACATACGGACGGACAGACAGACAGACAGACAGACAGACAGACAGACAGACAGACAGACAGACAGACAGACATGACGAATCTATAAGGGTCCCGTTTTTGCCATTTTGGCTACGGAACCCTAAAAAGGTGCTACTTGAACTAAAAGGTGGACTAAAAGGTGGTACTAGGAGTTGATTTTATCTAAATAACAGTGAAGTATAATGACAAGGTTGAAATATCGTGCAATAACAAAAGAGGTCACAAACTAACCCAAGTATTGATATGCAGCTGCGCAAGAGTTGTTATGAGTCAGAACTTTGGTGAGCAGTTCCTTAGCGGCATCCATTCGGCCAGAACTAACTTGACTGTCTGCCACTTCCAACCAGCATCTGAAATATTACAAATCACACAATTCCGAAGTCACATATCGTCGCTGCGCGTGCAATACCGCGGAAGAGCACTTTGTTAATACCGCGTAACAGCAAAAGGGACAAAATTGAAATATCGCGCAAAATGTAGGTAAATGACAGATAATATTATGTTTTTTCTGTCTCCTGTAAATTCGCGAAAACGCAGATACGCGGTTTTTACAAACTGCTCTTTCGCGGTATTGCACGCGCAGCGACGATATCGTGGGTATTTATGAAAATTCGATCTGTGTATAATCAAATAATTACTCTTCGCTCGAATTGAGCCGCCCGTCCGGGGAAGGACCTTCACCCTATAGAATACTGCAGTCAAATGACCTCTGAGTCGTGTTTCTGCCGGTGAGTAGGGTTTCCGGAGCTCGTGGGGGGTTAGGGTTGGGCCGGCATTGCGGTGGCAACTGACAGGTAACTGACCAGTTACTCGCCCGATGTCACAGCGACTTGGGCTTCTCTTTCGCTTTTCATCAGGCGTAGGGAAGCCATTATGTCGAGCTACTATAAAAAAAAGTCTTATCATAGGTATTTATGAAAATTCAATCTGTGTATAGTTACTTTTCCAAACCATCAGCATTTTCAGGAGACCACGGGATTGAGGAGATTGTACGTTTCAGTATGTTCTTGGCTCGAGTCGGCTGTTTTATTATATTGTACCTGAAAATATATAAGAAGATATACATGTATACGCCCCTAGCTGTTCAAGATCTCCAAACACATAATTATGTACATAACCTCGATGGTTAGATGGCGGCATGTTTATGTGAATTGATGTGATTGCTTGCTATTAGGTGAATTAATGGCCCTATCGTGTTCAAGGATGCAAGTGTCCATATGCTGCGGTAACCGCTTAAAATAAAGCGGACCATCTACTTACGCATTCGCAATAGCCAGTATCAAGTACGGGTCGTCTTGATACGCCTCATCAGCGGCCAACGGAAGCAACTCTTGCAACACCCGCTCGGCCTGCGGCTTCTGTCGTGTAGCAAGTTGTAACAGAGCCTGCAGCGGCTTGCGTTCAGCCGGAGACACCTCTACGAGAAGCTTCTCGGCTGTGCGCAGGGCTAGGAGCCTCGTGTCTCTGGAACAACCTCGTGTTTTAACACAGTGGCATTGCCACACTTAGAACGGCCGTACACGAACTGCTTCAAGCAGTAAGGACAGACTGCTTAACTGTCCTGTCCGCGACCGCGCAGTGAGCTATGTCATTCAGTCATACGCTGCCGTACACACGACCGCTCGAGCAGTCGCTAGCGTTTCTATAGTAGACCGCGCGGTCGCGGCTTCAAGCAGTCGATCTTAGTGCTTGAAGCAGTCCGTGTACAGATTAAACGGGTACAGGTTAAAACTATGTACCGCAGTCGCTTACGGTCGGACCATGTTTGTATGAACCGCTTAACGCAGATTCAGCCTTAAGCAATTGCATAGGTCTCTCCAGTTGTTCGCCACTTTGGGCAAACATCTGGAGGCATCCATAATCGCCACGCTGGGCAGGCGGGTCGTCGCTGCAGGCTGCAGGTACTCACTGGTCGACGCTGCCGGGCAGCTGCTGCAGGTACTCACTGGTCGACGCTGCCGGGCAGCTGCTGCAAGTACTCACGGGTCGTCGCTGCCGGGCAGCTGCTGCAAGTACTCACGGGTCGTCGCTGCCGGGCAGCTGCTGGTGGGCAGCAGGCGCGTGGTGCGCGAGGCAGCGCTATGTACTCACGGGTCGTCGCTGCCGGGCAGCTGCTGGTGGGCAGCAGGCGCGTGGTGCGCGAGGCAGCGCTATGTACTCACGGGTCGTCGCTGCCGGGCAGCTGCTGGTGGGCAGCAGGCGCGTGGTGCGCGAGGCAGCGCTATGTACTCACGGGTCGTCGCTGCCGGGCAGCTGCTGGTGGGCAGCAGGCGCGTGGTGCGCGAGGCAGCGCTATGTACTCACGGGTCGTCGCTGCCGGGCAGCTGCTGGTGGGCAGCAGGCGCGTGGTGCGCGAGGCAGCGCTATGTACTCACGGGTCGTCGCTGCCGGGCAGCTGCTGGTGGGCAGCAGGCGCGTGGTGCGCGAGGCAGCGCTATGTACTCACGGGTCGTCGCTGCCGGGCAGCTGCTGGTGGGCAGCAGGCGCGTGGTGCGCGAGGCAGCGCTATGTACTCACGGGTCGTCGCTGCCGGGCAGCTGCTGGTGGGCAGCAGGCGCGTGGTGCGCGAGGCAGCGCTATGTACTCACGGGTCGTCGCTGCCGGGCAGCTGCTGGTGGGCAGCAGGCGCGTGGTGCGCGAGGCAGCGCTATGTACTCACGGGTCGTCGCTGCCGGGCAGCTGCTGGTGGGCAGCAGGCGCGTGGTGCGCGAGGCAGCGCTATGTACTCACGGGTCGTCGCTGCCGGGCAGCTGCTGGTGGGCAGCAGGCGCGTGGTGCGCGAGGCAGCGCTATGTACTCACGGGTCGTCGCTGCCGGGCAGCTGCTGGTGGGCAGCAGGCGCGTGGTGCGCGAGGCAGCGCTATGTACTCACGGGTCGTCGCTGCCGGGCAGCTGCTGGTGGGCAGCAGGCGCGTGGTGCGCGAGGCAGCGCTATGTACTCACGGGTCGTCGCTGCCGGGCAGCTGCTGGTGGGCAGCAGGCGCGTGGTGCGCGAGGCAGCGCTATGTACTCACGGGTCGTCGCTGCCGGGCAGCTGCTGGTGGGCAGCAGGCGCGTGGTGCGCGAGGCAGCGCTATGTACTCACGGGTCGTCGCTGCCGGGCAGCTGCTGGTGGGCAGCAGGCGCGTGGTGCGCGAGGCAGCGCTATGTACTCACGGGTCGTCGCTGCCGGGCAGCTGCTGGTGGGCAGCAGGCGCGTGGTGCGCGAGGCAGCGCTATGTACTCACGGGTCGTCGCTGCCGGGCAGCTGCTGGTGGGCAGCAGGCGCGTGGTGCGCGAGGCAGCGCTATGTACTCACGGGTCGTCGCTGCCGGGCAGCTGCTGGTGGGCAGCAGGCGCGTGGTGCGCGAGGCAGCGCTATGTACTCACGGGTCGTCGCTGCCGGGCAGCTGCTGGTGGGCAGCAGGCGCGTGGTGCGCGAGGCAGCGCTATGTACTCACGGGTCGTCGCTGCCGGGCAGCTGCTGGTGGGCAGCAGGCGCGTGGTGCGCGAGGCAGCGCTATGTACTCACGGGTCGTCGCTGCCGGGCAGCTGCTGGTGGGCAGCAGGCGCGTGGTGCGCGAGGCAGCGCTATGTACTCACGGGTCGTCGCTGCCGGGCAGCTGCTGGTGGGCAGCAGGCGCGTGGTGCGCGAGGCAGCGCTATGTACTCACGGGTCGTCGCTGCCGGGCAGCTGCTGGTGGGCAGCAGGCGCGTGGTGCGCGAGGCAGCGCTATGTACTCACGGGTCGTCGCTGCCGGGCAGCTGCTGGTGGGCAGCAGGCGCGTGGTGCGCGAGGCAGCGCTATGTACTCACGGGTCGTCGCTGCCGGGCAGCTGCTGGTGGGCAGCAGGCGCGTGGTGCGCGAGGCAGCGCTATGTACTCACGGGTCGTCGCTGCCGGGCAGCTGCTGGTGGGCAGCAGGCGCGTGGTGCGCGAGGCAGCGCTATGTACTCACGGGTCGTCGCTGCCGGGCAGCTGCTGGTGGGCAGCAGGCGCGTGGTGCGCGAGGCAGCGCTATGTACTCACGGGTCGTCGCTGCCGGGCAGCTGCTGGTGGGCAGCAGGCGCGTGGTGCGCGAGGCAGAGCAGCAGCATGCGCCGCGCGGCGCGCGCGCCCCAGACGGCGGAGCGGCGCGACACGTTGAGTTGGCGCAGCGCCGCGTTGGCCTTGCCGCTGTACAGCGACCACAGCCCCGAGCAGTACTGGTAGCCTGTAGTAACAGTAAGAAGTAAGAAAACCCATGCCGGGTCTCCCAGGACTTCTAACGCCGTCCCATGGCGTTTAAGTAAGGGGAGGAGTTTTAGTGAGTGCCTCCCCACCACTTCTCCATTTCCCGAGGACGGCGTGGGTGCCACATACGTTCGAGAGAAAGGTTTTCTCGTCGTTTATCTCCCTTTTTTCCGTTGAAAAAGCATCTTCCCCAACGGAAAAAAGGGTATTTGAATATGTTTGATTTTGCATGTCGCGTCATGGTGACCAGAAAGAATTCTATAAATTGACTTACTGAGGAATCACCACTAAAACTTGCAAAATAAGTCTGCAAGTACGCCTGCAAAATTGATCGGGAAAGCCCATTTTGAAAATTTTAAATGCATTTTTTGGTACGAAACCGATTACATGAAAGCATTATTAAGCATTTTCGTAGGAACAAGTCTGTTCCTACAACTGAAACAAGCCTAAGTCGCCCTCAGTTAATAGAGAGAAAAGATTTATCTTTACGCTCAACAACTACTATTACTAATAAGTACTTTTTAAGTCAACTGTTTGGTGTGTAATAAAGAATATCTATGTACGAGTATATCTAGCTAACTACACCTACCGGGATCGTCGTGACTCCCTAGGGCTTGCTTAGCAGCCTCGAGCGCCTGCTCGGAGTCGCTCAGCTTCCCGCGCCGCCACTGCACTTCTATGAGCTGCGCGAGCGCCTCCCAGCTCATCGGCTTCACCGACAGGATCTGACTTAGGTGACGCTGTGCCGTTTCTAGGTCCACCTAAAACAATTTATACTTAGATTGCATGGGTTAGATGTATTTTAAGTTGATACCTCCACTCTGCCTTGAGGGATAGACGGAAAAACAAATAAGGGTTTCGAAAACTTATGAAATAACTGGCTTACTGGTTGTCTAAGCGGCGGGTTGTCGCTTATTAGATCACTGAAAACACCGCAAATAATGTAAGTATCTATATTATTATTACATTCCATTAAAAAAAATATAAGGCAAACAGTTAACCACTGAGTGAGCCTAATCAGGAAGCCGCCTTAATAATATGCATATTAATTTGTACAAACCTTACGAAACGCTAAATCCGCCATCATGACCGCTGCAGACTCATTGTTGGGGTCTGCGTTCAACAGCACAGCACAAGTCTGTTCGCACTTTTCTGGGTTATTCATCTGTAAATAAACAATAATGTACTAAGGGAATAGCTCAATTGAGAACATTTATCTGTAGTTGAAATATTGGGGTTAAAGTGGGAAATTACGATGACACCAAACCGACAGTCGGTGACACCAAACTAATTTAGATTCTGACAGGAAATAAAAGTTGGCAGCTGTGATAGTTCGACTATCAACACTTTTTTTTTTCATACTACAATAGTAGCAAATGGCTATGTGGTGGGTACCTGATGGTAAACGATTACCACAGCCCATGTACTCCACCACTCCATGCAACACCACGGGCATCACACATTCATGGACTCATGTTTCCAGGACGAGGTTTTAGTGGGTGTTCCCTGTCTTGGCAACGAGACTGGCGCCTACTTATGGAATCAAACGGGAGATCAGCATTGCATTACTCAGGGTGGTACGAATCCCTATACCCAGGGTAACGGGGAAGCGTATAAGAATTTTCCCAGGTAAAAATAAAAAAGGGCACCACGCGTGCTTTGCCGACTCTTATTATCAACAATTACATACACATAATTAGGTTATTGTTTACTTACATGGGCATACAGCTTAGCCAAAGCGAGCAGCGTGCTGGGATCCCGAGCGGAATGTATCAGCGCTTCCGAGTACAAGTTAGCCGCGACCGCTGGCTCCTTCAAGGACTTCACCTTCGCCAACGAACACAGAACCATCGCCAGTTTCTGCTTCTCTTCCTCCAAGTCTCCCCTTGCGTCTATCTCAATTCTCTTCACTATAGCCGTTTGAAGATCTCTTGCTTCCACTAGAATCAAACTGGTGTTCCCCGCTGTGGGATTCTTGAGGTCTCTGCTTTTCGCTTGAGTCAAAAGATACACACGTCGCCTTAGAACATCGATGTCTTTTTCTTTATTGTAAAGTTGGTTAAGTTCGTGTGATATGGTGGTGTCGACTTTATCGTATTGTTTTAGCTGAAAATTTCAGTGTTCTGGAGTCATTTATAATGAGCAAAGTGATATAAACTACTGCTACTTAAGATAAACCTGCAATATTTGTTAAATCTTGCTACCTAACCACGAAATAGCCCGTCAGATCTTGCACGGGTCCACAGTCTGAAAGAAGCTGACAAAAATTTACCAATGTTAGTGTTCCACTGACAGAGGTAGCGGTGACATACACACACATGTCATGCTTATTTGAACAAATTTCATTGGACAACTTTTATTAGCTTCACCTAAACTCCGTTTCTACACTCAAGAAGCTAGGGAATATCTTGTATTATAGGGAAGGATACTCTTCCAATTTTCATTTTGAAAATGATTTGCATGTAGACCAACCTTTATAAGTAATTCCAGGTACTCAAACATGAGGTCGTCTTCATCAAGAAGTTTTATCGCGTTCTCATAATGTGTGGTCGCCTTGTCGTATTCGTGCATTTTGACCAACGCTGAACCTAGTTTCTTTATTAGCTGTATGTCTTTGGGGTTACCCTTCAAAGCAGCTTCATAAGATTCGGCAGCTTGCGCTGGTTCTAAAAATGTTTGGTGAATTTTATATTTTCGAGTTTATAATGGATCTCATAAAAGTAGGTTATTTTATGGCAAGGCAATATACATGTTACCGGCAATGTGTATAATTCAGGGATTCTATACAATATCTAGGCAATGTATAGAATACCTGAGGCGTACAGGGAATGTATGAAATATTAAAATAATTATTCATTACATACTTTACCTAAGTAATGTATACGGTTTGTCTAAGTAAATGGATTGGCAATAAAAGAATTATCAGTACAAACCATGTATGGACATAAATGCATCTCCCATCATAGTATGCGCATCAGCCATGGGGTGATTGCTCACAATCTCCTTGAAGCAAGTAGTGAACATGCCTCGATCCTTCTTCTCCTTTAGATAAATATGGGCCATCTTGCTGTGAGCTTGGAAGTAGTATGGCTGGCCTGGTTTGATCTCATTCAGTATATCGATGGCATTGTCAACATCCCCTTTCTTCAGCGCCAAATCTGCTTTAGCTATAGATAGACGACCTTCTTCTGATGTGTATGAGAATTCTTGGATTGCTTCCTAAAATAATTCAGCATTTTAGTTTATCCTTGATGTTATCAATAGCTGTGGTGTAAACAATGGACAATAAGATAAAAGGCCCAATTTACCTGCATTGTTTTACCAGCCTCAGCAAACTGTTCCAATGAAGTTTGAATTTCAATAACTTGAAGGTACAATGTGGCTTTGTCAATAATGTTCAAGTCGGACTCATAAAGGCGATTCATATTACTTGTTGATTTACTGGTAACGATCTGCAAACTAGTCGTAAAACTCGACAGTGCCTCTTGAATCTGATTGACGCTCTTCAATATGACTCCATTCAAAAAATGGTACATGGCACTATCTCTAACTTTGAAGTTGTAGCTCAAACACATTTCCAGGCATTGGGCAGCTTTCGTGAATGCCTGCTGTTGGATATAGATTTGTGCCAGCAAAATTTGAGATCCAGCATGTGTGCTGTCTAACTCACTAATTTGTTGAGCCATTTTCTGAGCATCAGTTGCATACCCAAATAAGAATTTCAGTTTTGCCAGCTCATACAGAACCGCTATCAGACTGGGACACGCTTCGATAATTGTGTTCAGTAGTTTGAAGCAACTAGCAACGGAAGAGTTAGTTCCTTCCTGAGAGTACAAAATGTACCCAACAATCACAAAGGGTTTCTTAGGCAAATGCTTTCTGTATTCTTTGTAAACTTCTAAGAGGAAATCTGGATCCAATTCCCTAATGTAAGTCAAACTAAATGGATAGACACTGGCATAGGTGATAGGACTTTCAAGTGCAGTGTTTAGAAATGAAATGGCATTTGATGAATTCTTTGAATTTAACTGCGCTGACAGAAGATACAAGATAGGCAGTTTGTTTGTTCCCTGCATTTCAAACAATAACTCTACTTGCTGAGCAATTTGTTCTGTGGGACCATTCTCAAACATTTGACACAAGGTTAGTCCACATAATGCAGTAATAGAATTACTATCTATTTTGCTAGCTGCCTTGAAGAAATTCAATGAGTCCCTGTATTTCCCCTGTAAAATACATTGATATCCAACTTCACTCAAGTAATCAACATTTGTAGAATACATTTCAGATGCATACTGAGCAAATCTATACACTTGAGACAGAACTGCACTTGATCGGCCGCAAATTTTGGAAAATATCTGAGTACAATTGTAGAACTGGTAGCCATTATTTGTTTCTTCATTTTCAAGTATAGTATACAATTTATTCAATTGATCAGTCGCTTCTATATAATCCGAGTTTTTACAAAGGGTGATAAATATTTTAATTTTAAGAGCTTCTATATTTTCAGGGTCTAACAGAAATAATCTTTCCATAGTGTCAAATACTGCCTCCCATTTCTGCATGGCAAATTCATTTTTCATTTTCTCGATAAGAGGCACCACTTGTCCAGGACCATTTACAATAAGCTTGTCTAAAGCTAAGTTTGAAGCTTCAAAATCTCTAGCGAAATATTTGAATCGTGCTAGCCCAAGCAAAGCTTCAATATTTCTGTCACTCTTAGTAAGTGCTAGTTCTAAACAATCTAAGATAGACATCTGTACATCTCCTATATTCAGATACATATCATTCCAACCTTTCAAAATAATAGCTTCCAAATTGTTTGGATCCTTGCGCAGAGCTTTATTGACATACTCAGATGCCCGTTCATATTTTTCAGCAAATGAAAGGAATAATCCAGCGTAATAAAAAGATGTGGCAGTTGCTTGTTTCTTTTCTTCTTTTAACTTAGACTCCAAGCTATACAATGCTTCCCTGTCTAACGCACCACCTAATTTGTAGCCATAGATCAGTGCCATAACAACAGCTAACTGAATATCTTTATCAGATTGCAGTGGTGTGAGTTCATTGATTCCTCTTTGTACCTGTCCCTCCAAAATACTGGCCAATCCACCGTAAAATTCAAATTCCGGAGTGTCATGAAAGTGTGATGATGCTTGTTGTGCAATATTCTTAGCTTTACCATAATATTTCTCACGTAAATAATAATGTATGTTACACCTAAACCAAGACGATTCCATTGTAGTAAACTAGTCTAAATCTAATTTGACATTCAGTTGTTTGTACTTGTCTTTATTATTTTCTAAGTATTTCGCTAGAAAATGACACTTGCAAGTCACATCCAACTTATTGTCCAGGGCATAACCAAAGGCGTACTGAAAATTAAATTTGACACATTTAAATATTGATTGTTCAGACTCAATTAGAAAAGTTACTGTAGCACAATTAATGAGTTAATTATGTGCAAAAGAAATAATTTTCTTCAAACTTGTAATCTTACCTCGGCTAATAGCTTGCCAACACCCTTTCCCTGAAATTCTTTAGGGACATTTGTGTGAACATAGGTAATATTCCGACCGCTTTTCTTGTAGCCTAATGTGGCCTCAGCTGAAAAAAACACCACTCATTTATCAAGTCACTAGTCATATTTATCAACTACTGCAGTTATATATTTATATTTCGACTGGGTCGGTGGCTCAATTGGTAGTGACCCCTGCCTTCTGAACCAAGGGTCGTGGGTTCGATTCCCACCCAGGACAAACATTCGTGTGATGAACACTTGTGTTTGTTCCGTGTCTGGGTGTTTATATTTGTATTTAAGTATTTATTTCTGGTACCTTCGTTGTTCTGATACCCATAACACAAGTGCTTAAGCTACTTACTTTGGGATTAGAGCAATGTATGTGATGTTGTCTGATATTTATATTTGTTTATTTATTATACTTTATTTCTGTTTAGTGCAGTGGTTGGCTGGTAGAGAATACCTATGCGGCATTAAGTCCGCCTAAATAAATATGGACTATATTTTAGCCTACTTGCCTAGTGCTATTGTGATTTATTTTCCCATAAGAAAAATTAGATAAGTGAATTGAGAACTTTTATTTTTTTCGGAGACAGGGTATGTTATACTAATAAATGTACATAATTATAGCCATCAATGCAATTTATATCAAAGAACAATACCGAAGTATAGGTTATATTACTTACGCTTGAGTATAAACTCGCATCAAGATATTACTCCAACAAATATAACCGAAATGTTCTTTTCAATACCAACGCATTATTCACAAAATTAAACAACAAATCACACTCATTTAATAACAATAAACACAAATTATTAGCGCTGCGACTTACCGCCTCGGATTGAAATCATGAACTGTTGCTTAGCAACATTGTTGACAACTTTTAGCGCTTCGGTGGAGAAGGCTCTAGCGCGCGTCAGCATTCCAGACATTAGTTTAGGGTTAAATATTCACAGAACACAAGAAAATAATCACAGACTTCGCGAAACTACGCCGAAATCTTCCTGAAATTCAGATTTGTTTTGATTTTGTTGACATTTCGTCTAATGTCATTAATGTCAAGTTGATAACAAAACGTTCCTACTTACGTAGTTGAGTGATTTAATTATTATTCATAGATATTATTAATGTTTGAATCTGTCAATTGGAATGTCTTTACCAGCTACCGCCGCGCTCGGGATGATAGATAGAACCAGGATGATAAGCCTGGGATTTGACTTTGGGAATAGATAACTTTTGTAGGAATTATGAAGAAACAATAATTTATTAACTGTTTGGAATAGATTTATTATATACATTTTGCTTTTAAGTTAGCCGTTGAGTGAGTAGATACGCCAAACAAATGACTTAATCTCGCACTATGGAGTAGGATTTTAAAGGACCAGTTCAATCAATACAGCTATAGAGGAAAAAGAAAGAATATAATATTCACATGTAATACCTACGGGTTCTGGGTATACTTACTAGAGAACGTTTTAAGGAGAATAGGTAGGTACTTGATATTGAGTGATACATCCATCGGTGTCCTGAGCGTTCGAATTTCGAAACAGGCACATGAAACATTGAACATTCTGCACAATTTTGTACTATGTAGGGATCGAACTCACGACCACTGTTTCAGGGGCAGATTTCATTACCACTGGACCAAACTGGTCATCGTAATTATAATAATGTGAACAATAAGCGTGATCATAACACCTATGATTATTACATTTACCTATAGGTCCATAGTTGGGTCCAAAGCCGGTCAGTCGAACTAGTATCTGGGTGACCGACTGGTTGGCCTTGACCGCTGAAGTCATTGACGTGCGATTCAATGCTTGGACCTACTACTTTGACTATTTATATACTCGAACAAACGATCGCAATAGAAATGTATAAGAGTATTTTTGTTATACTTAGTAGCACGCAGCGCCGTAAGTAAGTATACCATCTGAGGCTTGTGGCAAATTCTATAAAGGTAACCAACTGACTGGTCCGATGGCTCATTTGGTAGTGACCTGCCAAGGATTGTGGGTTCGATCCCCGCACAGTACAAACATTTGTGTGCATGATCATGTCTGTTTTGTATTGCTAGAAAATTGGTAGAAAACACCCAGTTTTCTTTGTATATTACGTCCCTAACTATTTATTTACAAAAAAAAAACTATCTCAGTTTATCAGTTGTCCAGTACCCATGGTACAGGCTTCGGCTTAGTTTGGGGCTAGATGGCGATGTGTGGCCCAGCGTGGCATGATCCTTTGCCCAGGCATCCCTTAGTCGTCTGCTACGACACCCACGAGATGGGGTGGGTGGTTCTATTCTAAATCCGGAAACCACACGGACAGCTATAGGTAGGTCATAATTGTATTATAAAATAAACATATAGTCTAGCTAGTCCAACTTGTAAAACAATAGCGCACCCCCCGGCGAATAAAGCGGTTATTGCAGAATTGCTATTTTTCAGGAGAAGCAAAAAACCGAAATCGGTGAATATCTCTGAAACTATAACTTTCAAATAAATGCTTTTAACTTTAATTGAAAGTAGATTTTTGATTGTACATAATATTTAAAAACTAAATTAATTTAATGGGAAATTCATATATAAAACCTCAAAAATATGTAATACCGCATAACAATATTATTGTTTTTGTCGTAGGGTGACATTACCACTTTATTCGCGGCAGCCTTCCATCAAAACTGCCCGCGCAGCGAGGCATAGCGACAGTATTCGTTAGTTTTTCGTGTCTATTCTATTGTGAGTAATAACTTCTTACCACTTTATTCGTGTGAAATTAAAAATAGGTTTATATTGTAAGCGTTGAATTCGCGGATCATTCTACGTAAACCATTACTGTAACAAGTGAATGCAACAACATTAAAAATATAGTTGTTATTGCTACATTTGTGTTTTTTTTAATTTTATTATTAAATTAACATAAAAAAATATGAATTACAACTAAATTAACTCTCATTAAGTCTAATTCCTATTAAAATCAGGTTTTTAAGCTATGATTAGACCACAGCACATCGAAATACTTTACGGGGTTTGGATCATTTTGGAGTCGTTTTAAATTTTGGTGGCCACTGACGGAAGTTATTATGTTCGAAAGAGGAATTCTATCGGATTTTAACGAAACTTGGTACAAATATTCTTCATACTCCTGGGCAGGTTATAGTATACTTTTTATCACGCTACAATCAATAGGAGCAGAGCAGTAAAGGGAAGTGTTGGGAAAACGGGGGAAATTTTTACCTGTATGTTTGAATGCACATCACGCTAAAACTACTGCATAGAAATAAATGCGGTTTTTACCAATGTATTGCTAGAGGTCTAACTTAAAATTTAAGTACCATTTTATGAAGTCTATTATTTTTAAAAATCGATATCCACGCGTGCGACGCCGCTGGCACAGCTAGTCATTAATAAAAACTACAGTTAAGTTGTTTCTGGTTAAATAAGATAAATATAACCACCTAGTCTTGTCTTACCAATGCTTCAAAACCCTGAAAAAGTAATCATCATCATGAGTCCACAGCTGGACATAGGGCTCTCCAAATGTTGGCCACTTTGATCGATCCTCGGCGTCTCGCACCCAGCCAGCGCACTTGCCAGCCGGCCTGCGCAAATCGTCACTTCACCTGGCCTGAGGGCGTCCTACACTACATTTGCTGAGACGCGGTCTCACTCCAGAACTCGTTTACCTCAACGGTTATTGATTCTGCGGCTGATATTGCTAGCCCGATGCCCCTTCAATTTATTAAATCGGTGAGCTGTGGATAACTTCGGTTCTCTGCCAGATCACCACATTTCGAATAAGACAGAGAGACCCGAGCAAAGCCCTTTCCATATGATTGCTGAACGATCTTTAGCTTGTAGACTAGCCGTACCGTAAGTTTCCACATTTTAGCTCCGTATGTCATAACCGGTAGAACGCACTGACCATCTGAAGCCTGACTATTCTTAATTACCTCGTCCTCAAAGCTGGTTCCACCTAACTGCAATGTCTGCCCGAGGTATACCTACATATTTTTGAACAACTTTGAGTTCCGGTAGAGCATGTTCATTGAACATGACCTTGGTTTTGTCCAAGTTTATCCCTACGCCGATGCGCGCAAAGGAGTCAGTCAGTTCATTCAGTATTTCTTGTAAGTCCTGCAGCGATCTGCCATTATGACTATGCTGTTTATGTTGATGACAGGTCCTTTCTAGTTCAGCGTTTTGAACACATCCTCCATTACATTAGTGAACAACTTTGGAGAAATCACATCCCCTTATCCCATTCCTAGATGCAACGGTATAGGCCTTGTATACTAATTCTGTAATTGGATGCACATAGTGGCGGCTTCATAGATCACTGTTACTGTCTCATCACTGCTTGTATGGATGCTAATCTATGTGGCATCGCTGCAGGGACTCCAGAATAGACCAGATTTCAACCGAAGTCAAAGGCTTCCTCATAATCCAGGAATGCAAGATACAGTGCTGATTATACTCTTCTGTCTTCTGTACAGCACTGTGTGGATGTGGTCTACGGTGTCGTACCCGCTCCGAAACCCAGCATGTTTCGGCGGTTGGAATTCGTCAAGTATTTGCACAAAACGGTTTGTGAACACATTTGAAAACAGCTTATAGACAAGGTTTAGAAGGGAAATAGGTCTGTTTCGTCTCCCTTTTTGAAGAACAGGACAAGCACACTCCTTAGCCTCGCGTCCGGAGTTCAAAAGTTTTGGAGCTCCCTCAGTACGGGTTTATCTTCTGCCTTTACAAGCTTTGTTGTAACGCCATCCTCTCCAGGGGCTTTTCCATCTTTAAGCTGCCCAAGAGCGATCTCGATTTTGTCGATGCTGAATTCTGGCAAGTCTTTGGTAAAATGGCGTGTTAATGTGGCTCTAGTATCCTCATTTTCGGGTCAGATTTATGCGAAGCGTATAACCAGCCGTAGAAGTCTTCCACCTCCAAAAGAACTACCGGCTTTGAAAAAAAGTAATAAGTAATGTAGTCAATCAACAGCCTTGCTTCGTCCATTATTGAACGTAGGCCTCCTATAATTCGCGCCACAATTCTTTATCCTGGGCGTGTTTCTGTTCAGCCAATGCCAGCAGTTCTTTTAAGGTTATCAGCCCATGGATTGCGGGGCGTCCTAAATCGTCTGCTCCACCTATTGTTGGTTTTACGGCAGATATGGCCAGCCCACTGCCACGTATTATGTTCGCTTCGTTTCCTATTTATTTATTTGCAAACATTTTTTAAGCTAACGGAAATTCTCCAAAGCGCAATAAGTTTCAAAGGCAATTACATATCAATTAGTTAGTATACAATTAGGTAATGCAATAAATTACACTACTCTACAAGATTTCGCAACAGAGTAACTGTATATATTTTCTGTCTAGTTAAACATTACTGATAACGAATATAATCACCAAAAACCTCCTACACGTCAGGTTTTTTAAAAAAAAATATATAGTGAAAATGTGTGACATACGACCAAATTAAATGCAATTTGACCCATTTGACTTTCTTGTTGAGGGTAGATACTAAAATAAATGTTGATAATCGTATAATATGATTGTCACTTGTCATTCAACTCGCTTTCGTGAGTTGTTCTTGTTGAATTCGAGTAGCTTTTTTACTTTTTTTAGTTAAAAATGGCTAAAATCGCTAAACGTACTTGTGTTAATTCTCCAGATTAATTTTGTTTTATATACGGCTCGTTTACAACTTCTACACAAAGAACAGTAATCAGTGAAAATGTTAAGATGTTATACGAGAGTTATTTTGGTTTTATTATCGGTCACCAAGACAAAGAATGGGCACCACACCGTTGTTGCGTTACGTGTATTGCAAATTTAAGTAACTGGATGAATGGAAAGCGTTCTTTAATGCCATTTACTATCCTAATGATCTGGCATGAGCCTACAAGCCATGATATGGACTATTACTTTTGCTTAACAAATTTCATGGGCTTTTCAAGAAAAAAACAAAGGTCGATCCATTTCCTGCATTCCCATTTGGATTTTTTCCTGCAAAACTTAGGAGCTGTAAGTTATGAACAGGGTGAAAGTATCCATCAGGACATCCTTACTATGGAACAACGATACCAAGGTCGATGGGATCCAGGGATGTTGGGAGATCATTGTTGGTTCCCTATGAGAGAAACTGACTTGGATTATAGAAGAAAATCGCCATATGCGAAGAAAAAATCCACCAGATTTTTTGGTTTTTGCTTTTTACTATAGATTTCGTCAGGTTTCTTGTAATTAATAAATAAATATTTGCAATTAATTGTTTTTTTTTTACTTTTTACATCACCAAACCACAAAAATACCTCGAAAATAGTAAAAAAAAAGGATGTACATTAACAGAAAATCCTGACGTGATGGAAAAATTTGGGCATCGGATTTGGCTTTAGCGATATCAGTTTAACCAGAATATAGTACTCAGCTTTCTGTTGCGTTCCATACCCATTTTTTTGTAGAGTAGTGTTATTGAAACAATAACATTTCAAATAGGTAGGTAGGTACATCATACGAAAAAATCTATTTTGTTTAAATCATGGTCAAGTCAAAAGTTAGTACATAAAATAAATAATAATAATCCATCGCAATTAACAATAACTAATACAGAACATGTTACTCTATTAAAATAAAATAAAATGTCAAATAAATGTCAATCCGTTGCATTCTCATTCAAAATAATCCAAAATTTATAAAAGAGATGTTGTAAAGTGTCAGCAAATAAATCGACCTCATAGTGCCAATCTTTCAACCGGATAAGCATTGGTCTTTCCACAGCGCGTTGAGGGACTAAAAAACTTGTGGAATAGTCTTCGCGTAAGTGTACACATTTTGGAACGTATGTTAAGGTGACTTTTGATCCTTATAATGATCCTTTCAAATGAAAATAAAACCCTATGTTTTTCCAGAATTGAGCACATTCGATTCCTGAGTGTGGCAAACGAATTTTCGAAAATAATTTACATAATGCAGTTATTTTTCTTTTTAAAAAAGAAATATTTTTTTTGTCACAAATGCTCTAGCTCAAATATTAAGAGTACTTTTCCTTCAGGCGTTGTCCTAAAATTGAAATGCCTCCATTATCTTCGCTCCAATATTACAGAAAATCTTATTTCATTAATTATGTTGGTTAAGGATAGTGCTACACAATATAAAAATGAACGATGGCGGCTAAAAAAACGACGCCAATGTCCATACAAAATGACCCAAACTCCTTCGGACATTGAAATAAATTTTTTACTAGATAGTGTTAAAGAAGTGTATGGGAATGTATGGGAGCGACCCATCATCTTTTCGCTCCAAGCCAAGCTCACCTGCCCGTGGTGCATCCTGCAGAATGACGAACGAGGCGCTGGCAACCGACTGGTGGCGGTATAACCATCACAATTTGAAGGGGTAGCTAAATGCTACGGCCCGATGACGGGTGGCAGCGTCACCAGGGCGAGAAGCTACGCCATGCGATCGTCAACCCGCCTGCCCAGCGTGGCGATTATGGGTATATCCTCCAGATGTTGGCCCTGAGTGGCGAACCACTGGAGAGGCCTATGTCCAGCAGTGGGCTGCGATAGGCTGATGATGATGATGAGTGTATGGACACATAGGTGTATGAAAGTAAAAACGTAATGTTTTTTTTATTGCAATACGTACAAATAACGTATTAATTTTCGAACGCAATATTTTAATACAGCATTATGAAATTGAATTTAATGCAGTAATATATTATTACGACTCTATAATCATTATTTTATAACAAGAAGAATAGCATAACTTCAATTTACGATTCACCCGTTTACAAACCTGAGTAGTAACAACCTATTACAGCGTACGCGCCGTAAATTTTTCACCCGAATAAAGTGGTAAAATCGAATACTGATTTTGCGCTTGGGAGGACTATCCCGAATAATGTCGCATTGAATCAATGCGGACTAGACTAGTGAAGTTTTGTACGGTAATATTTGATTTCTACTTTATTCTCGTCTAATATCTTCACATTATGTTTCGTCGAAAAAAGTGGTTGTGTAGTATAATTCCTATAATATTGCATTTAAAAATATGAAAAAAATTCAGGCGATGGGTTAGGTCACATAGAGGCCAAAAATCAAAAAACATTAAAAAAGTGGTAATCGTCGATAACCGCTTTATTCGCCGGGGGGTGCGAGTTGACCTTCGCGCTTCCTAAATGGTCAAAGCACATGTTTATTCAAAGGCAGCTAATTAATTATTCGGTCGTTCCGATGCATCCTCCGCCACACACACCTCGCCAAAGGCACAAGTGCTATGAGTCAATGGTGACTGTACAGTAAAGAAAAGTTGCCAGCAATGTATGCAGAAGCTATCCCTTTGTATGTGTTCTATCAGCTGTACAACTGGGCTGGGTTCTGAGGAATTGTTCGAACCCAACATACATAGCCATCGACAGGGTTTGATAACGGAATACAGTATGAGGCACTTCAAGTCTAAAATAGGTAAGTAGGTTTTTAAAGGGTCGGCAATGTGCATACGATGCCCCTTTTATTTTTCTACCGGAGAGAATGCGTTTGCATACCACGTCGCTCGGGGGAGCAGCGGGCTATGTGGGACTCATCACCGCCTCGGAATGATGGGCGTGCAGCGGGAAATACCCACTAAAACTCTGGTCCCTTTCTCAAAGTACCCCAAAGATGGTGCCATGGGTCCTAAAAATATGTCCACCCACCACGCACGACAAAACCGGCGACGTAGGTGTTGCCGGCGGTAATGGGTTTCGGTGACCGCTTACCAAGAGGGCCCGCCTCTTGGTCAGCGATTTATCAACCCCAAGTAGAAGGTAATAAAAAATAAGGCATGTTACTTATTGGTCATCGATTAAATAAGGTCTTTCTTCATCTTGTGTTGGCTATCCTTCGATTTCGTGTTACGGACTTTCTTGAAAGCTTGTTGAGAGTGTTTTGTTCCTACGATGTTTCACTGGCATGTCCTCCACTGCGTCTCGGCAGCCGGCGCGCTTCGCCCATGCCGCAGTCGCATCGGGCGCGGCGCGCGCGACGCGCACATAGCTTGCCTCCTGCGCGCGCGCATACCACTGTGAACACCGGACATGTGACTGTGAAGGACGTGCTCAATACTGTGTGGACGTATCGATGTGGGTAATAAAGCGGATAGGTTGCAATTGACACCCCCTGCATTTGAGATCGTAATCTGATTTTAGATCTGATAAGGATATTTGATTTTATTTGGGCTCGAGGATTAGTAAATAAACATTAGTTAGCACCATAAATATTGTTAGATTTGTGTTACGACAGACAGGCACCTTACAAACTATCACAATATCAAGACACTGAATAGCTTGGTTGTAGCTTATCACTGAATAGCTTATCGACTGTGTTTCGAACCTGCAACCCCACGCTCAGACCGGAGGGTTACTATTGACAAACAGCAAATAAGCCAAAGTTTCTGTAGCGAAGGTATCTACTTTGACTTGTTTTTTTTTAAATAATGTAAGTAAGTATCTACTTACTTAGGTACAACCATGATATACCAAGTTCCTTCACCGCTATATATTCTTAGTAGAAATAGCTATGGTTAACCGTCGTAACTGGTAAGATTTAAAATTGTGTTCATGATGATGATATCACCAAATTAAATAAATTATACTTTGGAACTATCACTAAACAAAATCAAATATACTTTTCTAAAACTTATCAGCATAATTGACACCTACAGCATATAAAATTGTACAGCTGGCTGCATTGCATTCATGGCCTACAACACGAATAATAATTAAGTTCATAATAACACGACGAATGTATAGAAACTTTAATTACCTAGATACCTACCTACTTATCAAATCATATTTGCTGTAATATCTGCATGAAAAAATAATTAAATCAGTAATATATCAAATTTCACTTTATTTAAAAAAAAAAAACAAATTTGTTACAAGTTGCTCATTTATCTCAGTTACCTACCTACTTAATTAATAGGTATCAGATGTTTCTTAATAATATGTGGAATTTAAAATAAATATTCATAAAAATGCAATTTCCTTTTATGTAATAAGTCGTGTTCTGTTACAGAATGCGTGAAGCAGTCGTAGTCGTAGGTGCTAATTTAAATTCAGATTACATCTTATGCGGATGTCCATCGCATGTTTTTACATTCCCATCCATATTTTTTCGGCAGAAAGTATTTTTTAAGTGATAAATATTAAAATAGACAGAGAGATAGGAGCAATATGCGGCAATAATCAACAATGATGTCGATTTATAAGAGGTTGACAGACAACATGTAAAAACAATAAGTATTAGGCAGTGTCATATTAGGAGGTACTTTTTAAAAATTTTAGAATAGAAGTCTTGTAAAGCTCTGGTTAAGTTAGAAAAGGCGAGACATAGTGGTTAAGTGCTAAGAGGCATCACAAATATTTTTTCTAGTATAATTATCAGTGGAAAAAGTTTTATTTTTTAATTATTGCTGCCAGTACATTAACAAATCAGTCAAAGTAAACAAAAAGAGGTAGCCCAAGCCCAGTGTCGGATGTGATTGAGTGTTGTTCTCGCATATGGGGCAATGTGTGTCCCGGAGTCATCCGGGCCCGTACGCGTTCGCGCGGCACTACGACGCTGAGAGCCTCGCCAGCAGCATCAGTGGTGTCACCAAGAGGGTATGTATTATATAATCTATTATTATCACTTCGTTATCACTACATAGTAAACAACAAAGTCGCTTTTTCTGTTCCTATATCCCTACGTGCGCTTAAATCTTTAAAGCTACTCAACGGATTTTGATGCGAATTTTTTTAATATACATTGTTTCAAGAGGATGGTTTAAGGTTTCTAATGTGATGTCGTGAGCTACCCGAAGCGAAGCGAGGACGGGTCGCTAGTATAAAAAATAATAAAAAAAATCTTTTAAAAAGAAAAACATCTTTTGTTGCATTTTTCAGTATAATATTGCATTTTTTAAATTTAATCACCTGATTCTTTATTTTATTTGTTTAAACTTATAGGAAACAAAAATGTAGGAGGGACTCTAAATGATCTCACATTCGACATCCCTATTACTTAATTCAGCAAGACGAATGAAAATTCTATTAACATGCTATTGACACCATTTGCCTTTCTATCGGATCGGATTAATTGATCTCCGTTAAGGTTTAATTGGGACTGCATGAGTTTATCAACTTCGGCTAATAAGGATTTGGACGGATAGTGATTGATACTTGGTATTATTGATGGTTGGTATACCTTAGTATATATTCCTTCAACCACCTGCAGCCAGTAAACCAATAATTTAGAAAATAAATAGACGGCCAATGCCAGCAGTTTGTTTTTAATGATCTGTTCATGTTTTAATCAAATCGAAAACTGATAGCTTCCGCATATTACCCGGTGGATTTTCATTTAAGCTACAAAGATATGAAATGCGATAAAATTCAGATAAGATTTAGATAATACTTATAAAATATCAGGTGGATCACCGCCTCCGGTGTTGCACGGGGTAGTCATCGGCAAGTTCCTGATTCAGTTTCCAACGTTTAGCTTTTTTTGTTTTATAATTACATATCTACTTACTAAAAGGTACAAAGCCAACATTACCACTACACAAACGCGTAACTTCCTAAGTCATTGTGTTCACTTTACAATCAGGGCTGAAAGATCCTATCTCTGGTATCAGCCGCGAGGCGTGACTCCGGATGAATGGGCCCAGGCCGGGCGGGCGATGTCGGCCGCTGATACTATGTCGGTTACACAAGCTTGGACGCGGCTGGTTAATAGCCGGGTTTACACCGGACGATCGACTGGTGAGAGCCTTCTGCTAGGGACGACGGGCCGGGCTTGTGCCGGGCGGTCCGTCAGGGCCCTGCTAAGAAACAAAGTCATCTATTTATGACGCCTTGATCGTCATAAATAGGTGAAAAAAGATAAAATACTTATGTATCGAAAAAACAATAAAAAAATCCGATATTAAGTACTTTTATTGTGCAAAATGTTAGGTTCATGTTATAGGACTTAAGGTAGTTAAACCTATTTGAAAAAAACGTTGTCAACGTAATAAAAGTAGACCATACTTACATACATGCAATAATTTGTAGGTAGTTAATACTATTAGAAACTTTTCTAATAATTATACTGACCTGATTTTATATCTGAATAGTTTAAAGGTTAAGTATGGGAAACATAATAATGAGAATCGCCGTAAATTTTTACTTTATATCCAATTATAGCATTTAGAGCGTTTCTATAACCGTTGGTGTATAATTTCTAAATAATAAAAGTAATCTGGGTTACTTGTTTGTACTTTCATACATCTTTAGCTTGGGGCTTCCTGGATTCTACTATTCTCTGTGGTTTTTAAGGAGCCGCCTTGCCTTCAATAAAAAAAATATATTGTCTCGATATCAAATGAAAGTAGGTAGTCTAAGCTTGTTTTAAGGCAAGACATATTAATAAGGTACTTAACTAACATACACAAATAATAAGAAATTAAGGTCTTTTTATACTGATTACACACAAATTCCTACTAACACAAATAGATAATACAACTTTACAAAATATCAAAAAGGATTCCACGGATACAATAAATGACTTGTCGTGAGCTTTTGGGAAAGTCATTGGTAATCAATATTTTTCAAACTCAAATAAATATTTGATTGCCAAGATTTAATACTGTTAATTAGTCATTTGAATTTGAGAACTGTACCACTACAATCATGGGTGTATTTCATACTCGGATCTAATTCAAAGCTCTGTATCAAAATTTATAAACAAATCATAACATAAATAAATTCCAATCTCTATGAAAATCAAGTTCGTTACTCAATTAAACAACTACAATAACAAAACATTTTATCAAAAAGCTTTGCCACTCAAACTCACATTACACTTTTGTCTTCAATCCACAACAAAAAGCAGATCTTATCACTTCTCGATGTAATAACTGGGATGTAAGGAGAGGAAGCAAGTGTGACCAGTCACTGACCCCCATTGTGTTCGAAGAGCGTGGCTTAGTTACCGAGGTCACGACAAAGATAGGAGGGCAGATACCATCACAATTCGACGAGCAGATTGGTACAACGGTGGTAAATCAATGCTGTCTCTGAAGCATTCGTGTGTTCGATCCCCGCACAGGGCAAGCATTTGAGTGCATAAACAGTTTGTATTGGTTTGTGTCTAGGTCGACTATGTATCAAGAAAGTAAAACAAAATTGATCAGTTGTCTAGTACCCATACTACAAGCTTCGGCTCGGTTTGGGCGTGGATGGAGCTGTGTCACAGATTAAGCTGTGTGGTCCTGCGTGGCATGTCTTGGATTGGATACGACACTATTTGGAAAATATCGAAACATGAGAAAGTAAAGTGAAATATGTAAGTTGGAATAACACGAATCAAAACTGTTTTTTACTTACATATTGATTTTATCACTTGGTAGGTAGGTAAGCATAAACGTAGTTGTATTTCGCCTCAGACACTGTTAACATTTGAGATAAAATAAATGTTAAAGAAGTTATTTGAAGTGTAAATTGAGGGTGAAATTGATTAATATTTACATAAAACAACAATTCATTTAGGTACACTACGGTGAACGACAAATTGAGAAATACAGAATCTTCATCATTACACCTGAGATTCTACTAAGTATCTTTCTTTCGCTTTGGAGCCTAGAATACATGTGGTACCTACTTCACTACATACCTAACATAAAACAAAGTCGTACTAATATCTATGGTATACATAGATCTTTAAAAATACGCAACGGATTTTGATGCGGATTTTTTAATAGATAGAAGGTTTACATGTAGGTGTAATACCGAAGCGAAGCGAAGGCGTTCCGCTAGTCTATGATAAAGAAACTACAGCACTTTGCCCATAATGAAGAGATTACAATGGGGATCTCCCACTCCTAGTTAATATCTTGACTACACAAAAGGCATGAAAAGTGTAGTAACTACCGAGCTAAGTTATGCTGCGAGTAACTTATTCAAAAGTGGAGGTGGACGATCGGCTTTACTGCAGTTTGTACTGCACTGTGCTGCGGTGTGAAAAAACTTGTGACGCATATTATTTGCATTTTTAATTGGAAAATCAACCGGTTCCCTGACTTTTATTACGTTTAATTTGTATTATGCAAATATGTATTAATAAATCCTTGATTAACGCGTGAGAGTTAATACCAGATTGGATCAGATGATGTCATTTAATTTGCATTTTATGAACTGGCAGAGGTCACTGTCACTATATATATAGTAGCGACATTATAAAGGTGGCTCTACATGCCACTAACTTACTGCACTGGCTCAGCGACTCAAAAGGGACCTCTCGGTTCTGTTCTCAGCCACCTATTAAAATAGAGTTGTACAGGGCTGCGGGACCCAGATTTGCTATTTATTCCTTCGTCGACAAACCGGGAGACGCCCGATGCCCTAGAGATCGCTGGATAGAATGTTTGAGAGAAGTATCTCTGTCACTGTAAATGCTAAATACATGACACTTCGGATACTGAAACGATTTCGGGAACTACTTATCCTTTATGTCTTCAAAGAGACAAGGCATACCTAGAAGCATACATTTTAAAAACGAAATTAAATTCGTCAGAATGTAAGTCCAAAATGTTGTAAGTAGCAGTAGATCTGATCTCAAATCTGCTATGAAAATATTTTACCCCCCAACGCTTTTAAAGTAGTAACTTTTAGTCACACGTTAGCTCGCGAAACCTTAAGAAATATTTACCCATGCGTGTGAACCAGCGTTCACTTCTCAGCGTTTTCACCATCGGCGAGGATTCGCTCACCGGGTTCCAACCTGATGCCCCTGGTAATGCGCTAATTACACCCAGATAGCACACATCTCACCACTTTCACCTGCGAAATAGTTTGCAAATAGTCTACAATCATTAGACTACTGATACATAGCACGTAAGTCAGTGAGGCACTGACTGATTTCAAACGTGGGAATCATTCGTTTTAATTACTTACATGCTCTCAAACAACATCTCATGGGGCAGGGGAAACTGAAAACCAGTGCTAATCAACTCCGAAGTGTGCAACCGAAATTTCGGGCAGTCGCAAAACTATTCAAATAATTACATAATAACTGATACTAGTCCATATGGAACAAAATTCGTATGGATTTTTCATGTACTCTTTCTTGTTTGTACGAGATAGCAATAATTTGACATTGTGTGATGTGTGATCCTATTTCTGCCAAGCATTTTACTTGTAACGCACCTACGTACATATTTATAATAAGTTATTAAAATAAATCAATTATACTTATTTATAATCAATAATTATAATAAACATTAATTGGGTCAATCAACTTTTAAGTGTACATCAATAAATAAATTTGATTTTTTTTATTTTATTTGTAAATTTATTTTTTTAACATATTTGCAGTAGATAAATATTTATATTTTAAGAATTCACATAGAGCAGAACGATTTATTTAAATAAAATAGTAAATTTGACTCCGAAATCCACATGACTCTAGTTTAGATAGTCCCTTGGACAACTGAACTAAATAGGCTTCTGAACCATTAAAATTCAGTCAAATTGTAAACCGTCACTTTATTCTCACTGAATATAGGATAGATTCCAATTTATAATCAATAATATTGTCTCCTGGACAACGACAAACTTTAAATGTAACAAACCTTTCATTTAACTTATAAAATAATAATGTATGGCGTAATATTTAACAGTTTATGAATTTACTTTTAATTGTAACATTCATATTTGAAAATTTTGTAAACCTTTCTGTTTTTTTTAAGTATTTATGAAGATAATGTATCTTTCAGAGACAGGGACAAAATGGTTGTCCAGTGGACATATACAGTTGTCCATAGGACATACTCGGGACTCCGAAGGAGGTACTAGGATTGAAATCGCCTGTATTTGTTCTTTTTATGTAAAAAAAACAACAATATGACAATAATTATCAGTTTTATTATTATTTTTTACGAAAGAATCAACATGACAAACTATTCAATAATGAACAGATTAAATGTAATAATAACTCTTACTAATCAACTTCAAACATTGACAGTCTCTTTAATCAACTTAAATACTAGCTTTCCCTTTTTTTTTCTCTTTCGCTCAGCTAATTTCTCCGGGTCTGCTTTAAGTCTTTCTCTATAGCGTCTTGATTTTTCTTTTTCCGTCAAACCCATTACCTAAAAATAATAAAAAAAACATTAGAATAGAGAACTAATAGACTATAAAAATGTGTTAAGTAACACACGTCAAGAAGTACAATGTTGAAGTTGGTCAAAATATCAATGTAATTTATATTAAACAATAATAAATGCTCTAGCCCTGGTAAGAGGCTCTTCAGTGACTAATTATTGAAAGAAAAAGTATGGCTTTATGCTGATTCCATTATTATTGTCCTAAGGACAACCAAAATGTCCCACGGACAACGGTTTTGGTTGTCCAAGTGACCGGTTGTCCGTGTGACATTTATCAGTATTTGAGCTTCCTGGTATTAAATAATGATATTTTGAATTAGATCCTACGCGCAGTGAAAAATATAGACTAAATAGAATATGTTTCACTTTAATTTACTACGGTATATCAAATACTTACGTTTTTGTGCCGGTTGTCCGGTAGACACACAAAAAAGCCACCCACTTCTTCAAAACACACTCGGCCGACTGACGCCGCGGGAAAGATGAATTCAAAATGGGCGGCTGGATAAGTGCTATCAACAATGAATCGACTTTTTCTCAAGGCACTGATCACGCCATCTGTGTTTTAGTTTCGGAACTTTTTTGCAGTTGTCCGGTGGAAGTCAGGATATTAAAATATATTAGGGACCAAAATGAACATGCAAAAAATTCGTTAAATTTTTAAATCAAACAAATATCTATATGCTAGCATCATAGTTGACATTGTAATAAATAATTATGTACAATCGTAATTAACTGCCATGCAGTATTTTTTTTGTATAAATTGATGTTTCATTGTACTAACCTACTGGGGAACAAACAAAAAAACACTTCATCAGATGTTTTGTCACCCGGACAACCATTAAAATTCCATTATAATAGTGATTTATTTAAAATAATTCACTCGTATATTTGATTAATAATACGATAAATGCGATATATGCCAACAAACCACTTAATTTTCTTTAGAACTGCGATTATTGGTCAGGGACAAAACATAGTACTTACAGGACAAATAAAAGTTGATTGACCCAATTATTATTAACGATTTTTACGACGGCTATTTAATATTTAAATTAAGAAGTGAATACGCACTCTTGGATAAGGTAATATAATTACTTATTTATAAGTGTTGCCATGAATTTGCAACAAAAGCTATTATGTGAAAGTAAAACAATGACTAGAGCAAAGGTGCAAAATAGGCGCGGTTTTATTTGAACGAACCAGATCGTATCCACAAATGTAAATCGATCCACCACAAGAGGGAAAGTTTCACATCGTTCTTATTGTATCATTGAATTACAATTAGCGGATTACGGTTTCTTTAAATTAAAAAAAAAAAACACACCTACATTTTTTTTCTGAAATGTCAAACTATATGTCGTCACATTTACAGTTTATTATAATTAATTTTGGTATCATGATATCACCAATTAAGTCAATTTTAAAAGTAAAGCAACTGATGAACTGACTAATGATTGATTTGGTTACTTGGCCGTTTCCGCGGCGACTTGGGCGACTCTTTTGTTTTCCATTATTATGCTGTATTACTATAGGACGTCTAAAGTAGTTCCGCGTCTAAGAATCCTATTTGCGTGACTATTCACAAATGTCGGAAAAATCTCTTGGAAACTAGAGATCCGAGCGGAAACATTCGCGATCGTTCACTCAAATTTAATAGTTTAAATCGAAATCTTTTCCGAGAGCTCTTGGGCTGACATTTCTATTGAATAATTGAATGAACGACCAAGAATGTTCCCGTTCGTATCTCTCGTGAACGAGAGAGAGAGAGATCTCAACACTTTCGTGAATAGCATCGTTGACCATTTTTAGGGTTCCGTAGCCAAAATGGCAAAAACGGGACCCTTATAGATTCGTCATGTCTGTCTGTCTGTCTGTCTGTCTGTCTGTCTGTCTGTCTGTCCGTCCGTATGTCACAGCCAGTTTATTCCGAAACTATAAGAGCTACGTTATTAAAATTTGGTACGTAGATGTATTCTGTTAACCGCTATAAGATTTTAAAGTAAAATCAGAAAAAAATTCAAAATTTTTGGGGTTCCCCATACATGAAACTGAAACTCAAAATTTTTTTTTTCATCAAACCCATACGTGTGGGGTATCTATGGATAGGTATTTGAAAATGATGTTGAGGTTTCTTACAACATTTTTTTCTAAACTGAATAGTTTGCGCGAGAGCCTCTTCCAAAGTGGTAAAATGTGTGTCCCCCCCCCCGTAACTTCTAAAATATGGGCATGATAAAACTGAAAAAAATATATGATGTGTATTACTATAAAAACTACTAACGAAATTTGGTTTGAATGAAATCTAGACAGTAGTTTTTTTTTAAACGTCAAAAATCAAATTACCTAATTTTTTCATTCAATCAGTGGTATAGTGCGTGCCACGAAAGATGAGACTTGCCGAGCGTCAGTAGTGGGGCGTCCGCGCAGGTACCGTCGTGTTCAAAAATGTTATCCTTAATTTTTACTTAAATTCAAGAAGTACCTATACGGTAACATTCGGATTGGTATAGAGTCTATCTTATGAAAGTAGGTAGTGGTAAAGAGTGGAAAATAATAAAGAAATGTTCTTGGTAATTATTTAATTAATTAGTTACACGATTAAATATCCAGACTTGCAATATTTAATCACTGTAACTATCCATAAATGATACTATCGATAATGGTATTTTATCAAGCGTCGGTAACTCTTTATTTGTGATGTACAAATTGTGAACCCCTTTGTCAAATTCATCGATATCCGTCAAAGACTTCTGCCGTTTTGCCTTGGTGTGCGAAAAATGTATAATAAATCGGAACTATTTGCTTCCTCTATAACTCTTTTGACTGTAATTAGTGATGTTTTTGTTGCGGCGGCTGTACGCTTTTGGACTTGTAATGTATGTTACACTAAATTACACCCGTACACAACAACACAAATAATGGTAAAAAATTATGAACACAGTTGCACTCGTTTGTACTTTAGAGCCGAGCAGGACGTGGGCGGGGGCGAGGAGAGCGGGAGGGAACTTACGCGCATGCGCCGAGCCGTACCGCGCCTCCCGCTTTTTTCTCGCACCCCCGACGACACCCGCCCCCTTCCCGCTTCAGACTTCTTACCGCTAAAGAGACCGATAAAGTCGTCTCTGCGCAGGTCGAATCACGTGGTCTCTCAAGTCTCATCTTTTGTGGCACGCACTGTACGGAACCCTACGTGCGCGAGTCCGACTCGCACTTGGCCGGTTTTTGGAGGTACGTCCTGTCAGTACAGTCAGTACAGTCCTATACATAGTGTAGTGTATGCCATCAATCAAGGCCACCGAATAGAAAATAGTTCCATTGTGCAGTTAGTGTCACTTTAAGAGCCTACTATAAATCTCAGTAAGATACAATACCAATCATTCATCAGAGGCAATCGCGTTTTTCCCGTGCAATTTTCCCGAGAACAACGGTTGTCGGCTGTCGCTACATTCTGTCCCGTTAGATATGAAGGTAAATAGCAATTTGTAGCCAATACGTCTTATTTATCGAGCGAGCTTTTCTCGGAATGGTCTACGGCACGATTGTCCTAACTCGTGACAGAGATCGCGAAATGCAAGTCTCCGTAGATTTTCTGCGTGTGCGCAATTCAGTGGTCACGGAGATACGTTGCGGTTTGATGAATGAAGTTTTGAAGATGTTTGGTGATCCAAAGCTCTGTGGCGTTGTAGTAGATTTACATCTACTACTACGCCCTTTAACAATTACTTGTTAAAGGGTGACCTGACGAATGTGATATCCTAGGTAGGGGAAAGAGGGTAGATTAGTTATATTGGCAATATACATTTAGCCAAAACCACTTTAATAAAAATGTATACAATATCGTAAATTATTCCATTCGTTAGTGATTGGCTATGGTTACTACTAAATTATCAGCTACTGTAACTACCTACTAGAGTTACAACCAGCCCCTATCACACTCACTTAAACGAGGTCGAAAAATCGCATTATTTTTCGATTTTTTTTGTGGGTTACGTACGCAGGTTGTATTAAATAGGTACATTATTTTAGTAATTCTATTATTAGGTAGGTACACTGGAACATATTAATCATGAACTAGGTACTAGAATATTCATGAGTCATTCGTGCACTTGAAATAAATTTTATTATGCTAATTTTCACCAACAGAATTTAGAGGACGCTTCGACATTAATTGACTAATTGTTTCTCTAGTAGTAGGGGACTTTTAAGCTAAGGGGCTGTAGTTAAAAATGAAAATATGCCATTAAGATGCAGCGCAGACAGCACACTTTTTGTGCGATAGAGTGCGTCTGAGACATTTAAAAAGAGCGTCTAGGTCTGCCGACAGAATACCTATTCGAAGTTGTGCGTCGTGTGCGTTGAGTCTGTGAAATATCCGCGACAGATTTTTGCGCGTCGTGTTCGTGTGCGTTACTGCATAATATAATTGCAAAAAAGTGCGTCATGGATAGTCTGTCGTCTGCGCTGCCCCTTAACGATTTTATTTTCGTTAGGTACAATCGACTCTAACAACTAGTTACCATAAGAATAATTATTGGTTTGACAAACCAAATGCAGGTAATCTTTAGCCTGTAGTTTAGTAAAATGTACATTTCCTAGAATGTTATAAGGCACGCAAGCTTTTCCAAGGTCAGCCCAACTTTAGTGCGGTTGCAGTATTTGCAACATAGCTTTGCCTTATTTATTTTCTGCATTCTTTTCTGCTTCGTTTGCTCCGATAATAAGTTTAAGTAGGTAAGTAATAGTATGTAGTAGTTGTTGTTCTGTATTGATTTTCTTTTGCTAAAATCCCTGTATTCTACAAAGGTATGAGAAACGAACTTTCAAAATGCCTCATCATTTCAAAGGACACAATTTCGGTACGAATACCATTATGACTTACGCAGGATGACCTACATTATATTCATTTTCTTTCTATGTAAATTAGACATACGATTTAATCAATATACGTGTACAACTAATGTTTGTATCAAATTCAAATCCGTTCATCCATTTAAGCGCTACTATACCATAGACTCCATAGAGAAACATAAGATATAGGTACGAAGATACATTATAATTAAAGATATCACAATAGGTAAACCTTTATTGGCTTAAAATATACGTAGTTCAAAATGATTTATCGACAGACATACTCAATACTCAATCATTTATTGCATCTATAATGTAGGTACATAAATATTACATTTCATAAGTTAGGTTTTCCATCATCATTATTTTTTAGAAACGGGCTGGACTCGGCCTTTTTGCTTTGTTGTTATACTATGTAATATGTGTTCATTGAGTAATATTCCCAAACTCAAGCACAGACAGGAAGTGATCCTTCATTATAATAAAATAACAATATCTACACCTAGCAAATCTCATACTATACCAACTTTCAGTAGTCCTCTTTAGGTAGTCCAAGACTTAACTTTTACTTAAGGTCATCTATTTCCGTTTATTGCTCCTATCACAGTTAAATTATGATTATAGACCCAATCCATGACTTATTGTTATTATTACTACTGTTATAGTTAGACTTTAATGCTTATTTTATAATGGGTACATAAATTCAATAGACATTATGGCATAACAAACAAACAGTTCCAAACAACGGACATACTACACCTCGACGAATCGAAAACGACATATAATTTGTTACCTGGAAAACTCGGTGCATCTGAACTTTCACTATGATGGCGATTACGACGATTCATTGTTCTCTTATAAATTGTTAGGATGAAAAAGTCTAATGGAGTCGCGATCTCGATGTTCCGTGTGCCGAAAGGTCAACGACTCGGCTGATATCAGATAGCGCGGTTAGCTAAAGCTCTTTGTTAGGGCTCGCCGTGGTTTTGGTCTTCTATTTTTGTTTATTGTACTTTGAAACTCGTCTAAACTTAGTAAGTATAGCATCATTACGGTTATAGAGATAGTTTGACGTTGTTTTTTTTTTATTGGAGAACAGACTATGTAGTGGCTTTTTGTCTCCTGATAAAAAGCGAATGAGAGACCCTAGTAAAGGAATACATGTAAAAGAATATATGTATTTAGGCTTTGTGGTGGTAGGCTCACGGTATTGTATGAGTTATTACCTCTATTTATAAATGGGTGTACAAGCACGGGACAACCAAAGCAGTTCGTGCGCAAAAAAATACAATCCCTAACAATATCCTTTTATGTTGTTCTGTACCTACTTCTAGAAGCGATCCTAAGGGTTACCGAAGCCACATACTACCTGTTTCAAGTCTTATGGCAACCTATACTTAGGTACCTATTTTCTGCAATTAAGTTAATAATAATGCAGACATACTTAGGGAAAACTTACGAGTTGCAAAACATATCGTAGGTCAGTTAGGAGTGCACGTGAAGATGATCTTCCTGATATAGTGAAAGCTCGAGCAATTGCGCGGGAGTGGTCTAGTATAATGAAGATATACAAACAGTAAAGAAATGCTTACAACATTATTAATATGTACTCATGGACGTAGAAAATAAACGGACACCGCGTCAGTAACATCAATAGTGAAGCAATCAAAGTAAGACGGCGTATCGTACCGACACGAGCGCACGCACACACTCACAGCAAAGTAAGACGGACGGCCGCCATTGTCTCGGCGCGAGTTGAAGTTGACACACGGTCATACGTATTTTGTAGAAAAATTATAATGCCATCCTGTGTTGTTAAATGCTGTCGAAACAATAGTGGTTTAACTAAAAAAAAATGAGGGGATAACCTATCATAGGTAAGTCAGTCAATTACTTTATCTTTAATAATTAAACAAAAAATACATAATTTGTAGGCAAGAAAATTAGCTGACACTTCTATGATTACTGGTGTTGCCATTTATAGAATATAAAAATTACCCTAAAACGTGGGAGATTTCTGTATGTTCTGTATCTTTTTACATTTGTTGTGCTATATTTTTCATCTCATCGTGTCTTTAAATTAATAATGAAAAAATTTTTTTTAATTTATACTATCACGTCTTTTATTCTATCTATGACTGGGTAGACAGAGCCTAGGATCTTACGACCCAAAGGCCACATTTAGTATAATGGTGTGGTGGGCATCTAGGTGGAAAAGGAAATCATTGTATGAAGACGATACTAGCTGTAATTTATAAGAGAATGATAATGAGCCTCTGTATGAAACAGTTACGAATATTTGTAATATTCGAATAAATGATTAAAATTACTGATCGTTTTATTTTTCCTTTTATTTAGTTTGATAAAAAAGTGTAAAATTACATTATATACGAATTGATGCAACAGACAAAATGCCAAAATATGCAAAAAAAAAGACACTTAGTAATTGAAATACATTTTTGTAATTATTGGGTAATTTTCCGCGTATGGCAACTCTCCGTCAACTCACACAACCGTACGTCGCCGCCATTGTTGTGCTTCACTCCTTATTTAACCAATGCTCCGTCCGTTTATTTTCTACGTCCATGTATGTACTCTCCTAGCAAATTTTAGGCTTCACCGGCAGTCGACAATCTTTAAGGAGACTTGCCAAGTAAATACGCACGAGACACGTAGTGTGTTCGTAATCACAGGAGAATTCTTTGATTCTAATCCGATAGGACAACAGTTTTCAAACGACTGGAGTGGGCTAAGGCGCAAGACCATCGGCTAATCGAACCGAAGCACTGGCTTAAAATATGATTCAAAATTAAATTAAAAATAAACCCCATTGACCGATATTAAAACATAAGTGATGTTCAATATCTCATACTAAGTACTTCCCAAGTCTTTTTTTTGCGCGCCAGAACCTCGAAGGCCATTTTACTACAGGTAGGGATACGTCAAGACAAGCGAGAGCGTGTTAGCCAAGTTCAAGCGTAGTAGGTATTCTTACGTCCAATACCGCAGGGCGCATTATTTCCTAAATCTGGGCTAGCACTAATTAAAATTTAGAAAACATAGAAACACGACTGCTTTTGGCTAGGATCCGACAAAATAGTATTTTCCTAAATTTTCTTGCCGACATTGGTGCTTTTAAATAAACATGGTCCATTTCAGTTTTGTATCTTACAAAAGTAATTAGATAACGAATGAGCATGTTTTACTGGATTTCATTTTTATTATGTTAATATCATAGATGCGTGTGTTCACGTACAATCTGCCTCTAAGCGAATAATTGCAAGACTTCCTTTCATGTTTATATCTATTAAAGAACATGTATTTACATCCTACATTAGATTAAGATTAAGTTTGTTAATATTAAAACAAGAATAATCGCCATCGCTCGCCATCACATACTTTCTTACGAAAGTTTGAGCATCTATTATACGTATATTATTGACTCTACTATCATCTGTATAGTATATGTATAGGTGCAATATTTTTTACATATGTACATTATTAATTAAAAGTTTATTCTCACAAAAAAATTAACAAAAGTTAATTAGATATTTTAATTGAATGTACTATATAGACGGAGGTACCTTTCGTCATATCCGACTTGATAATTATACGATCATGGAACAATAATAACGTGTTTGCTTACCACACGCCATATTGATCCTATCAACTCGCCATTAGAAAGCCGCAGATCAAACCATAACATGTAATATGGGAAATCGAGATTAAATTATATGTTTGTTTGTTCATAATATATTGCGCAGAAATCGAAAATTGAGTCTCGATGTATTTGTTTTTATGATTACATAACTCATTATTAAATTAGAATACGATGTAACATGTAGGTAAGTAGAAATGCTTAGACATTTCCTGGCCACTTAGTTTTCGATATAACAAATCATCTTCCTAAGATTAAAACAATAATAATATTCGTTCGTACCCAATAGAAGTCTTAGAATTAAGTACTTAAATATAGGAACCTTGTTTAGTTACTTCATACAGCTTTTAAAAAGACGTACAGGACAGTTCTTTATTGGCTACAACCCAAATTAAAGATCGGATGCGTGTGTTGGAATATTGATCTGATAGAAAACCCAGCCGAATATTTTTATTAATATTCTGTAGAGTGTCTTCTGTTCAAAATACTTGTGAAAAACTTGATTGCCTTACTGCAAAAGATTTTAACCCATTTGCAAAGTAGGTAGGTACATATTACAACTTCATACTTAGAAAATCAATTGGAAGCGGGGAAGGTAGTTATTATTATATTACTTACCTATAGAGTGGGCAGTGTGTAAAAACACCTTTAATCCCACGGGATTTAGGTAAGCAAATTGCATTAAAAATTGTATCATATCGCGCCTGAGCATGTCAGAATATTTTATAAAACGGCTTAAACAGCAGTCCTGAGACTAATAACTCTGTGCGTAATGGAATAATAAATGAATCCAACACACGTAGGTAATGGTTGTTTCGTCGAGAACTCTCTTAGTGTTAGCCGTGCGTAACCATGTCTGTAAAAAAAAATTAGATACCTACTTAGTTAAGACTCTGGCATTGGGGGTTTAGGGGAAAATCTGTCAAAAGGGGAATATGTCGTGTGTCTAAAATAATTAATTTAACAGTTACTATCGGCGAGTCAATAACATTTTTAACGTTTTCTGTGAGAATTTACAAAAACATTGCGGAAAGGTACAATCACTGAGCTTTCAATTTCAAGAAAACGAAAATAACATTTTTATATAACGAGAATTGGTCCCACAGTTTTGGCATTCGCCATGGGAACGGAATTTGTAGTTATAGCTACTTATTGGTTTCGTACTGTGAATATTTTTCGACTTAGTTGAGTCATGCAAATAAATGTGTTAAAATCGAGCAAAGTAAACATTGGGAGAGGTCTATGTCCAGCAGTGGACTAATAGAGGCAGTTAATGATGATAATGATCAGGTAAGTAGGTATTCCACTGCTGCGAAAAGGTGAAACAAAGCCATAGGGACTTTGTTTCACCTTAATAAACAAAGCCCTTATACCTTATCCATGTCTACGGCAAAGTTTGTAATAGCTTTAACAACAAATAGTGCCATAATTACAGGTAATAGGTATGTGGTCTTAAATGTAAGTAAAATTCCGTTAAAAAAAAATATTTATAATTTTTAAATTAATTTTCTGATGTACACGTCTAGGATAACTCAAACCATTGCAGATTTGAAATACTTCCTTTATTGTATTTGTCAGATATCTGCGTCGACAGTTCGGACAAGAAATATGCCTATTAAGACCATCTGTTCCTTTACACCTTGCAAAACGTTGCGTGTAACAGTTGGAGCTCAGCAAAAGGAGAGGGTGCATTTCACATTGTATTAGTAGCAAGCTTTCGAGGCCCTTTCACCGGCTATCCCTGCGATCGCACAATTTAATGCGGCTAGCCGATCTTATTTAATGAAACCGATCTCGTGTGACTCGGCAGCCGGTAATTGAACATCGTGATCCCACTAATAGACAAGGGACTTGCATTGGATTTATGAATGCGCTGGTTATTTTGCTTGTTTTTAGTTTAGATAAACAATAGCTGTTGAAATTTAATGTACTTAGACGGCCGTTATGCAGAATTCGGGCGCGAAACAACAGCTTTTCTATTGCGATTGGAATATCTAGGTTGTGTGTAATAATTTATCTTTATGTCTAATTTTATGTCAACTGTTTGGTATATCTGTCTATCTATCTACCTGTATTTGTAGAGTTATGTTATACTTTATTGAAGTTCATCATTAAGAAACTTAGTCATCAAAGCCATAAGACATTGCGAGTATAGGATATTTTGGGAGTCTCTCAGAACACCCATACCATATCTAATTTCATGTTTTCTAAATTGACCGGACCAAGTATGAAACTCGAAACTTTAGGACCACGGACTCTTTCCGCAATACGCCTACGACGTCTTTAAAAAAGTGTGAAAAGAATGCAGTTTTTTCGGCATCTATAACGAAAAAACCATCTGCCTGCTGGCCCATTTGGTATCTTTCAAGTTGCTTTAAACAAGTTATGACATCATTTGGTGATTCAGACGGATAGAATCCAATATTCGTCGCACGAGTTGGTAAATTTAAAAAGTTTCAATTCAATATTTATAACAACATGGAGGTCAAAATGTAACGCAAGTAGGTAGGTACTTTAAAACACAAAGCTCGGTGACCATTTGTAACATAAGATATAAAAAGTTTAAATTCGATATATAATAACAACTTGGAGGTGAATGCAAGTAGGCTAAACTACCTATAAAAAGCAAAATTCTGTGACCAGTTGTATTTAAAATATATTTTACTACATATAAGCGTAGCTAAATACCAATGAATACCATAGACCGATGACGGGCAGCAGCATCACTGGAGCGAGAAGAAACGCCCTTTTCTTGTTTTTCTAGAGGGGAATGCATTAGGCACCTTCATGCCGCCTCCGGGGGGTGTCGGCATGGTGTGTGGGACTCACACCTCCCAAAATGGGAGGGCATACCCACTAAACCCCCCTGTGTCGCCAGTGGGCAGCAAGTAGCAGGGCCACGGGTAGCGCCGAAGCATACGGCCACATCCCTGCCTAAGAAGCTACGCCCTGCGATCACCAACCCACCTGCCCAGCGTGGCGACTTACAGGCAGATGATGATGATACCTTAACCGTTGAGTATGTAATCTACCTAATGCTGTTGTAAGAACCTAATTCGAACCTTGAAATCTAAATTTTTTTTAGGTGTAAACTCTCCCTTTTAAACAACCTCTTAGCATGACTGAATAGCGGAAGATGGTGTAATTATAAGGATTCAAAAGTGGTAATGACTGAATACGACGTGGATATTATACCAAAATATCATAGAATATGGAATACTATAGGCATTCCAGACTTGTGTCATTCAATTTTAATGCGTGTTTAAAGTTCTACAACTGATACCTACAATATAAGATAACTTTTACATTAATTATGGAAATGCTAATCTAAAACGATTATATCTACCTTGCTAGTACCCCTATCATTAAACTCTTACTCAAGTAGTAGCATAAGCTATCCAATGTTTTATTAGAAACATAGTAAGTTCGATCAATATCCTCAATTCTGAAAGCCTAATGGACCATTAAACACTATACATTTAAGGTCTCATGCAAATTATTGGCAATAAACGTCTAATTCTTTTCTAAGAAATATCCTCCTAGTTTAGTGAAAGCAAAAACGAATGAAATGGATTCTAAAATCAGCTTCTTTATTACGTAATTATTAAAACTATCCCTATTGATTTTGGATTTGATACTGAAACAGTATTATGCGCTATTTTTTTGTTTTTCGACATGAAAGGTACCTACTGTCCTTCTTAGTACTTGTAGAGCAATATCCCAGGGCGCCCGTTACTTTTTTCCCACAAAGATTAAACCTGGCATAAAATAGTTTCGGTAGAAGAAACTTTCAGGGTCTACCTGTTAACTTTGCACTACAATATTAATAAAAATTACCATTTAGACTTGAAGAAAAATTTACTACTTATATTCATCAACCTTTAGCACTTTGTAGGATAGTAATATTTGTTGTAATATGGAACCCACAAATGCAACGCCAACACGCACTTAACCGCTCAGACAACATGGCGTGACTAATAAAAAGTATCCTTCGGCAGATAGTTATCAGTGTAATAACTTCAGTCGCATCGCGCAAGCACTTCTTCGCCACGTTGTGTAATGTGAATGTTTATGTGTTTCGTTACATAGTGTCGATGAACTGGCGCTTTGGGGAAGATATCTAGATTGAGTAATTATTATTTACCATTCTTAAATATGGGTGTGAGCGAACAGGAAGAAGATAGCGCTGAGGCAATTGGTAAAATTAAGCTTTTGACATCGAGACACTTATTCAATAGTCATAATATCAGTAGAGTATGAATCAGATAAAGCATAAAACAAATGGAGTCAGTTTTTTTATTAGTAACGAAACCAAAGTGAGTATTAGCCAAATCGGAAAGTTTTTTTTGTTTATATTTGAGTAAAAAACCTTTACTCACAATGATGACCTTAGCCAAACTGACAGGATCTTTTTATTGAGAAGGAAATCTGAGAAGAAATTGTAGGCTATGTAAAGTCTACCAACTCCCATAGACGGCACTTATCGCCCTAGCTTAGGTCAGGGTAGAGCCCCTCGATAGAGACATGACCAGTTATGAACTGTTAACGATCCACTCTAGGAGAATAGCTAAAGAGGAATAAAAATGCTAGAAAACAAGAAAAGTCTTTGCTAAGTGCTATAAATACGAATACTCTCTCAATGCTGACAATCCCCGTCCTCACCTCTCATCACGCCCGCGCAACAAACGTAACTAGTTACTTAGATACAATTAATTATACAATGCTCTCGCACGCATGCGCACAGCATCTTACGCAACCAGTCCACGAAGAACTGCTTCGCTCTCCGTAGAAACTGCACCACCATTAATTAGGGACGCAACACCAATTAAGTCTCTTTTGACTTGTGAAGATTTCCAATCTGGAGTCCGCTGGCCCGTATAGGGTCGTACCTCAGTGAATCTACGGACAAAATTATTAATAATGCTTTTAAACAAGTTAGTTTTTTATCTAAAAACCCGGTCACAATTTTCAGGCCTGCGAACTAGCACTTGCAAAATATATTTTTTTAATTAGTACTGAGAATGGCAGACGAGCAAGCGGTACGCCAGATGATAAACGGTTACTGATGCTCATAAACGTCTACAATACCAGGGGCACAGCTAAGCCGCTGCCTACCGTGAGGAGAGAACTCTCTTTAAACTACGTCTGAAGAAGGACAAGTTGTAACGTTCAAGAAATATTGCGGCTGGGAGCATATTGCGATGTAGGTATGCTGTAAAAACAATTATTGAAAAAAAATTCTATGGAAAAGTTTCTAGACTCCTGGACCTAATGAAAAGATGCTTCTCACCAAAACTAAGATTTTCAATCGGGCATTATTTTTTATGGTAGTCATCTAAATATAGGGAGACCGTAGGGGTCCACCTATAATAAAAGTTGAGAACCATATTTTTGAATGTTCCGATCACGAAACACCTTGAAACATTCTTATAAGTTACAAAATTTCGCCACGCACACGTAGAAGATAGATTGATAATGACTTTATTATATCAATATTTAACGGGGTATTACGTTAATAAATAAATGTAGTTAAAATTTTGACAGATTGTTAACTACGTACATTGAATATTTATTTTTCGTACATTTATAATTGAGTTACTTAATCATAAGCCCTGTGGTGTCGGCAGAGTAGAATAGCGCCACCCCGTAACTTTCTGTAGGTATAGTAAAAGGCGATTGCGGAAGGGTGAAGAGATACTGATTCTCTTGCATCTCCTTCACCAAATTCTTTACGAACTGTCTAAACTCTTCTCCAAACGTGACGGATACCGTCCCTTTGGGTCAGATGAGCGAGGCTGAGTATGTGCACCTGTGCTGTGCGCACGCACTTGTGCACATTAATATATCCTGCGCGACCAGACTGCTTCTGCTACTGGACTCCGATTCACATCACATCACTTAATCATAATCTTTAACTAAGAGAAAATCTAAATTTGCTGGTTTTCAAAGTGCATCTTTCTACAATTCCTTCGGATAGGCATTAAAGGTGGCTTAGGTAAATCTGTACATTCTGTGACAATCCCGACGACATAATAGAGACGTTTGCTTTAAACGCTCCGATGCGCCGCGACGCCACCACAATTGAAATGATACCATTTTTACGCCCGTTGAATAGAAAAATCAATTTTAAAGTTTTGTAATAGCGGTGACTCGTGGACACAAAGAGATGTAGGAGCGAAACAAATTTTCATTCACGCATGAGAAGACCGGTTTGATAGCGAGAAATATTTAATCGTTAGACTTATCATCATGGGTGCGTTTTGATACAAGCGAGTCTTCGCAAAGCTAGGTATTTATAGGTAAGTATATAAAAAAAGTTTAGACGTAGCATAAGCTAACTTCCTTTATAATATGTGTTAATATAGTTGTCGACTACCTATCTGTTAGCTGATTTGGTAATCAAATCACTTCTTAAGTTACATACCTACATCCATTCCAATAACACAATGTAGGTAATAGACCCGTAATAAGTGTGTAAGTAAGTAGCGATATCTTCTTCCAACCTTATTTGAGAGCAATCTTTCAAAGCCAATCTTCATGAAAGCTTTTACAAGAGCCGAGATAATAAAATATTAACATCTGTTTTTATTATTTAGCCATTTCATTGTGTGTCGGAATTTCTAGGGTACTCCGAGGACGTACGATCTCGGTGTGCCCTTTCGATGGTTTTTTTTAATTTCTTCTAGCTTATAAAGACTGCCACTCTTCATATCTATGTTTCGCTGTCATTACAAACCTAAGGAAGTGTGTCCTTGCAGGAAAATTCTTTGTAGCGCTTTTCCATTTTACTCATTTTTCTATTTTCATTTCACAATTTACTACGAGTATACTAGAGTTGTACACGTTCTGATAATTTACAAACAGTATCCAACCGAACCCCTTCTTAACTAATTCATCACCGCGCACCGCAGCCCTGCGCGTAGGCAAAGAATCAGGTTCAATCCCCGCGGGAGCAGCATTATACGCAGATCCCCGAGGAATGCGGTCGCACAGGAAGCGGTGAATGACCGGCCGTCATCACACCGTCCACCGCCACCGCTCCACTCGCGCGCAGCTGACCTGGCGCCGGCTCGGACGCAGGCGCATACTTAATTACTGGGACTTTTCTCCTGTGTGCGACACTCCCATAGAGAAGAATATATAGGTACAGGTATTATAAGTATAAGTACATCAATTTACCCTTATCTGTAAAATTTATCCAAAAGCTCTGCATGGATGAGCGACTGTGCATAAGCTTAAGCCATAATGTCAATATTTCGTAGTACAATTTAGACGACTTGATAGTGGCCTTTTTGTTAATTAAATCTGGGTAAAAGGATGGTTCTTGTGATGTACGAGTAGGTATAAGTAGAGAAGAATATAGCTATAATATAAGTAAATACTCTACTACATATATCGATCTATCCTCTATTATTTACAGTTTGTAATAACGTTTCATTAAATTAGTCGATATTAAAATTGATTACGATAGAAAAAACCTACACATTACAGCTTTAGGATAGTCTAAGAAGGACATTGCATTCCTGTTTTATTTAGTGATCCTTATATTAATGAAAATACGGCTTACAATATTCACATCAAAATGACCTGGCGTGGTAAAGACCCAATCACTATTAGCCGGACATAAACTTGCGACCAGTAGAGGCTACAAAAAAATTTCCCTAAAGAGATTTCTACTTATTATAATATTTATACATCATAATATAAATGATTAATCACATTAATATATCTAATGTAATGCGATATCCTAAAAATTATAAGAATAAATTAAGCGCAAAACTCAAGGCGTTTTGAATTACCTAATAAAAGAAAAAGAAAAGTGAAACTGACATAAGTTACACAAATAGTAATAGCGTGCAGTTTGGTCGGAAGGTTATTATTTATTCATTACGTAAACTGGGTGATAACAAATTAAATAGACTGTGATCGTGACTTAAAGGGTTCCGTGACGATGCTCGACTCATTTTAATTTATCTTTAATGCTTTTAGATCCAACAAATGAGTTAGTTTTTCGTTGTATTGCTTGCAAATATTCTCTAAGGGGCTGCGCAGACGACAGACTTTTCGTGCGATAGAGTCTGCGTCTGAGTCATTTTGCCGACAGAATGATCGAAGATGTGCGTTAAGTCTGTGAAATATCCGCGACAGATTTTTGCGCGTCGTGTGCGTTACTGCATATAATTGCATCACAGACTAAAAAGTGCGTCACGAATATTCTGTCGTCTGCGCTGTCGCTAAGAGTAGATCTGTGCTCTTCGAATTCGTGGTAGCACAGAGTGCACCTGTGCACAGACTTGTGTACTTGATCATTACCGGACTCAGCTGAAGGTTTATAGTTCATGCTCCTGACCTCTCTAGGGTAACCCTCGGTTCCCTAATCTGTCTGTCACTCCATTGGGTTAGATTGAAGAAACAGAGAGTGCACTTGTGCTTATGCATTCACTTGTACCTTTAATATCCCCGACGTAATGGTTGCTGAAGCCATAATTTAGTCAGGGCAGTTTTATTTCATATCTTTTGGATCAACAATTATTTTATTAGACAATAGAAACTAATTGCTAATAAAGAATACGGTAAATAGAGATAAAATCATAGAGTAGTCATTAGGTATAGCTCAGATAATGACTATTTTTATTACAGCTTGTACCTAATTAAAAAAATATTATTTATATACGAAATAATCTTAGAGCTATGCTATGATAGTAACGCAAAGCTCTGAATTTTACTGCACTTAAAATCAAAGCTCTAGATTTTATTCTCGGTCTTGTCAATACAACAAAGACATAAAAATCTTTGACTGTAGATAGTCTTTACCTTGTACTTCGAGGTGAGACCCTTCCGCTCCCCTGCAGTCCGGTGAAGATGATAAGGCCGGCTTGGCTATTATTGTACATCATTTAGGTATTAAATTGGTAATAAGAATTAAAGAGAGGTAGGGCATAGCGAATCTACGCTTGAATTGAGCCGCCCGTCCAGGGAAGGACCTCCACCACCCTATAGAATACCGCGGCCAAATGTCCTCCGCGTCGTGTTTCTGCCGCAGAGCGTAGCTTCTCGCTCCGACGCCTTCAAATGTGATACCGCCAACGGTTGATTGCCAGCACCTCGTTTGTTATTCGGCAGGATGCACCACGGGCAGGTGAGGCCAACTTGGAGCAAAAAGATGATAGGCCGCTCACTTACATCCCTTTACATCGTTCACGTCAGGTCCACGGAACCCTAAGTTAGATTTATTTGTATACCATGCAATGCTTGTTCAGTAGGTACTTACCTACACGGTTGAGGTAATTTAGGTTGTCTGTTGTCCGTCTTTATGTAATGGCCGGCATTGTTCGTGGACAACGGCACGCAGGAAACAGGTGACGCGACAATAAGTGTTGCAACAGGATTAAACAATTGTCTCAATTAGGGTGAGACTTGATGAGATTATTTGGATAGTGAAAGCAGCAGAAACTGGTTTAACCGTTTCGTTCCTACATCTACTACTTCATTGACTGGCTAAATTGATCATTTGGTAGTGACCCATGCCGCGAAACCAAGGGTCGTGAGTGGTATTCCCAACCGGGACAAACATTCGTGTGATTAATATTTGTTTTTGTTACGTGTCTGAGTGGTTGTATTTCTATTTAAGTGTCGTATTCGTGGTACGTTCGTTGTTCTGATACCCATAACACAAGTGCTCAAGCTACTTACTTTGGGATCGGAGCAATGTATGTCATCTGGGATTGCATACGAGCAAGCGGAGACTCTTTAGTCAGCTGATCCCGCTTCAAATTTATTTTGCGAGTTGACTAAATCACGGGATATGCATTCTTGGTTAAATCAACAGAACTTTTATTCTATAAATGAATATTTAAATAGGAATTAAGTAATTTACATATTAGTGTCTAAATCAGTAATTTATTATAATACGAGTAATGTTTGCTTGTGATGTTTACATGCTATGATATGTATAGCGGAACACGGATACCTACTTATACTGTACTTAACAACTCATATCACCTGTTTCTAGCAAATAAATATTCATTTCATTTTATTTCATCATTATTCTAATTACTTTTTCTTTATCATCTGATTACCCCCTTTCTGTGATAACGCTATTTGACAGCATTATTACTTATTATATTATTGAAATATTGTGGCAGCATAATGCTGCTAATTTCTAACTTTACAAACTCTTAACTTTAAAATAACTACGAGTACGTGCTTTCAACACGTAAACTTGAAGCTTGAAAAATACAAATCGTATGATCACGTCGCTAAAAACAAACAAGAAACGAACATGACTCAATTCATCAAAATAAGTAACTTAATTGAATCACGAAATCACTTACGCAAGTTTTTTGAGCAGTCGTGAAGCCTACGACCACAAATATAACAATAGCTATGAAAGTGTACCGTACGGTCGATGTTTATTTTCTGTTATTTTTCATTACCTACTTATTGAATGGTCGATAAGCTTTAGGTACTGGTTATGAGTTTTATTATAATGTATCTATAACTCACGATAAATTTGGTACTATGTTTGCTTCCTTATTGGTATTTTTCTTTTCGAATATAACAATTTCAAGACTCCATAGCATGCATAAAAGTTGTTCTTGTTGTCACCTATAATGCGTAGCAGGAAAATGTATATACACTTATCTTAACGTCTTGTTTCCGTCACCCAACATTATGCCTAGGTAAATAAATACAAAAACTGTAATATGTATTTTTATTGAATATTTCGAGGTTAGGATTTGAGGTTGAAATTTTGATTTTGATGCTAAATATAGGTACATATATTATACAATATTACACGGGAAATTATTAAGAATCTATTGAGATCTCATTTTAGTAGCTTACCTACTCAATGTGCTACGGTGGAACATAAATAAAATGTAGGTACATATACATCAATCTACCGAAAAATCTTTTCTCTTTTACAATCTCGCAAGACAGATTGAAATCTAACGGTATTTAAATAAATAAATAAATTCTTTATTTCCTCTTCAAAATAAGGATCTTTATCTAGTAGTTTATATAGGTACATGTTATTAACATATCTATCCCAGTGCGAGAGAGGCTGGTGCCTGAGATCGGTTTGGGTAAACCGGTGTTACAGGTCACAAAGCCCACCCCTACAAGGGTATGACCCTGAATTTACAATTGTACGGTGACATTTACATGTCACAAGCCTAGACTGCCCGTGCCCCTATCTTTTGGCTAGTCGGGTAAGAATAATGGTTCACACTAATCATGATGCCGTAAGCGCTCAGTATCAAAACTCTAATACCGCGATCAAGACTCCTTACTCAACTTTAAGCCCATGTTATGTCGCAAACGACCACTCCACAAACATAATTCCCTTGACATTTCCCTCGCCTCGTCACGTTCTTAAATTCACGAGCAGAACCTACGAACTCTAATAAACTATTCTAGTAATTTTCGCGATTGCAATCTCATTCTGCGCTATTGAATACACCCAATGGTCGTGTTTTACCCATGAATACGTTCACCTTTTGCGTAAACTTTAAGACAAATAAGTGCTTTTTTGTGTAGGTACGAGTATGAAGCAAGAGTTGTTTAGATGCCTTGTTACTTTAGAAACACTATGTTGGTACTGATATGCCTTTTTTATATAATGGAACAGCATTTATATTTGTGCAATATTGTAAACTTTCCTATGCCATTTTTTACTGGCACAGCATGTAAGTATTTTTGCAACAATTAGGTATATACTGTTGTAAGTAAATTTTATAGTGTAGATAAAGAGTAGAGAGCTATCTATCATAGTGCAATAACTATTTGTTTTGTGGATATCGCTATTGGGCAGATGTTGGGATGCCCACAGGTCAGGTGGAGGACGTTTGGCGCAGGATGGCTGGCAAGTGCTGGATGCGAAATAGCCCAAAATCGATCAAAATGACGAACAATTGGAAACGCCTATGTCCAGCTGTGGATAGGCTGATGACGATTAAAATTTTGAACGGAAAAATTCAGATCACCAATAATAACTTAACCACATTTTTTAACAATGTGTGAAATAGAAAAGACGATGGCCTACGTTTATCGTCCACGCTCTGTGCGTGCTTCGGCTTGTCCAAGTAACGATCACGATCTCGGAGACACGACATGGGACAGCGCTGTCCAGTCATAATACACAGAACGGCAGTGAGGAGCCTCAAACATAGTTTTTATGTAATCGTGAAAAAAGGCGTTTAGCCTCCGTTCGGTGCGTGTATGCCGTACCTATAACGATCCTACATCCTACTATTAATGCGAAAGTTTGTTTGGATGAATGTTTTTTCCTCTTTCACGCATTAATTAGGTACTGAACGCATTTTAATGAAACTTTACAGTAATGGAGCTTATACGTTGGATTACCATATAGACTATGTTTCATACTAATATACACGCGGGCAGAGCCGCGGGCAGCAGCTAGTTTTTCATAAACAAACTTTTAAAAGCACTTGTGGATTCGAGATGTCTGAGAGAGAAAACTTGGGCCGACGTATTTTCAGACTTATGCTAATGATAATATTGCTATAATATCTAAATCAAAGTCTTATTGTTATGAGAATAACAAAAGTTCAAAACAGACACGGAACAAACGCAAATGTGCATCATACCAATGTTTGTCCCAGATGGGGATCAAACCCAGTACCCTTAGTTCACTACCAATAGATCGTACGTGTAATACCTAGTTGTTTGATATTAATATAAATTTATTATAGGTTAGATGATGCGCTTCGCCGTTTATCCGCCATTCGCGTAACCTAACCGCGTCTTTTATTCAGAACTAGAGCAGGGCAAGAGCAAGCATGGCGTACAGTTACTATGGTACAAAGATGTGCTAAAGCGCCACTTGAAAAAGCCTCAAAAGAGCCTAAGTACCTACTTACCTACTCGTTGACAGGAATTTGTTTTTTTTTACACACCTTTTAAACATTGTGGTCCTTCAGCGTTCCTAGCTCGATGCATAGAGTGAGGAATTAAGACCCCGACCACGTGCGGCAATCATTTATAATTAAGTTGATGATGGTGCGTGCTCACATCTCCATTCTGTGCGAAATGGAGAAGCTACGCTAGTCACATGAGCACATCGACAAATGACAGATTATGAGGTAGTTACTATAGGCCGAAATCAACTGACATTAACATCGTTGTAGGTATTGCGAATTTTTTTTTTTTATAGTGGCTCGACATAATGGCTTCCCTACACCTGATTGCTATCCCTATCCTATTGCTTATCTTTATATTAACTGTGGTTCAATCAGAAATTGAATAACAATTTGTCACAAAAAAGAATAATAAACGCATTGAAGGAGTTCATTGGCCAATAAAAATTCAAATAGAGAATTTCGGTTCCATTTACAAATTAAATAGATTTATTTCAAACAAGCAAGTTAGAATGTATTTTAGTAACAACTTTTTGTACTTAATAAAAAAAAATAAGTAGTTTTAATATACAAGTATCCCTTTGAGTGATAACAATCTTGCCAGTCATTAAATCGAAACAATCGAGCAGTTTAATGAAACATTCACCTTTTATGTAAGTTGAGCCAATAATCTGGTTCCGATACTCAGCATTGATCATTAAACGACCTGTAGAACAATGGCGGCTAGAGGTTGGCTGCATTAGGCTGACTTTATCGTCTACCTGTAGCAAGTCTTGTTTGGATTGATATCTTTGAAGGTTAAGCTAGAGTTTAATGTCGGTTTACTATTGACGGTTACTGACAGTTGAAAAACTATTATTATCTCACAACGGTGCAGGTTTTTACCCGCAGTTGCGTGCAGTGGTACTCAACGTGTAAGACATGCGCTCAGACAATTACTTTGGACATCATCATCACCATCACATAACCAGCCTGTTAGAGTCCACGGCTGGATATAAGCGTTTCCCTCCCCCTCGCAGTTGTTTGCCACTTTGGGCAAACACCTACTTCTCGCTCCGGTGACGCTGTTGCCTGTCACCTACGATGTATTGAGCTACGCCTTCAATCGCGATGTTAATACCGCCACCAGTCGGTTGCCGAGCAGGTGAGGATGGCTTGGAGCGAAAAGATGATAAGTCGCTTTATTACATCCCTTTGAACATATAAAAGACAATTTAATTTTGTAAGGAGTAACCATTTTAGACTCAAGTTTAGACTAGAAATTAAATTAGGCGCCATGGCCTTACTTTTTCCAACAGGAGTCATATAAAAATAACTATTTTGACATTGTGCACCAATGCAAAAACAAAACAATAATGTCTTCTTTCTCTTTCTCTTAATCTAGGAATCTTTTTATTTTTATTAAATATGAAAAATACATTGAAATATTGTTCTTGAACATACTAGCATTGCACTACATTATGCCCAGCCGAAGGCTAGACCCTAGAACGGCATAGTTCCTTCGAGCAAAGAGTGAAGTTTAAAAGCATCGGCCATGCATCCCGAACGCCTTGACACAGATCGGCCGAAGTGCTGCTCCAGCCAGCACCTCTTACTGAGCCCCAGTTTACGACACCAAACTCTAACACATAAGTTCCCAATGGGGGCGGTGATACCTTCTAGGGGGCGCTGGAACCCATTGTGAGGGCAGTAGGACTAATACCTAAGCCCTTGTCGGGAAAGCTTTGAAAACGTCCCGATCCGGATCATCAGATAGTCTAGGCTGTCAGTCGCGCACACATCGCACCACCAGTGCATTAAAGGAGTATGTCCACATGTGCGATTTTTTTTTTATTTTATTAAACGATAGAAAAAGTTCTAATACATGTCCCCTATTTTTTTCGTATTTTTATCTGTAATAGCCATGAAAATATATTAAAAAAAGTAAAAAGCTACTTCAACATGAAACACAATATTTGACTACCAAAAAACACGTACATAGAATTACTACTCACATATTTTGTTAGAGTCCCTAGCAATAAGCGCGTGAATGCGATCCCGCCTTTTTTGCTCGAGGCATTGAAGAAGGTTTGTTGGAGCAAGTTACTTACTCCTTTAATGCACTACATATTTTCGGAAGAATTTTTCGTAACTTCACATAAGTAAAGAATGTTAAATATTGCCTTATGCGTAAGTGCATTCACTTATCATTGATTTCATAAATTATATTTTAAGTGAATTACTCCTTTAATGCAAGTACCCTACTTTCGTCACCGAAATTCTTAATTAGACGTACAGCAAATGTTTATCACAAATGTTCAGTGTATTTCCAGTTAGTGACCGCATAGTTTTAATAAAATTAATAGAAAATTAACAAAGGCAAGGCGAATGCTTAATTTAATTGATGGTGTTTGTATGGTAATATGAAAAATGATGGCGATAAGTACTTCAGACTTTATTTTATTTACAAATACCATACTCAGGCTTGCCAGCTGCCTTAACAAACTGGTTTTCGGAGCGAGTACGCCACCATAGATCACATCCGCTCATTGTGGCAGATTATTCAGAAGACAGAAGAGTATAATCAGCCCCTTTGTCTTGTATTCGTGGACTATGAGAAAGGCTTTGACTTGGTTGAAATCTGGTTTGATCTGGAGTCCCTGCAGCAATGTCAAGTAGATTGGCGATACATCCTAGAGCTGAGATGTCTCTTTAAAGCCGCCACCATGTCCATCCAAGTACAGAATCAGCAAACAAGGCCTGTATCGTTGTATTGAGGAGTGAGAAAAAGGGATGTCATTTCCCCAAAGTTGTTCATTAATGAAATGAAAGATATGTTCATGACACTGAACTGGAAAGGACGTGGCATCAACATAAATAGCGAATACATCTCTCACTTGCGATTTGCAGACGTCATCGTCATAATGGAAGAAGCGCTGCAGAACTTAAAACAGATGCTGAATGAACTGGCTGCTTCCTCTGTGCGCATCGGCCTACGGACGAACTTGGACAGAACCAAGGTCATGTTCAATGAACATGTTCTACTGGAACCGATTGCAAGTACACAGCGCTATTGTACAAAAATATTCGGGCAGACATTGCAGTTAGGTGGAAACAACTTTGAGGACGAGGTGAATAAGAGTATTCAGCTAGGCTGGGCAGCGTTTGGGAAACTTCGTCGAGCCTTCACATCGTCGATCCTACAGTGCCTAAAGACGAAAGTCTTCAATCAGTGCGTTCTACCGATTATGACATACGGACCCGAATTAAAGGTCGCTCATTAAAGCCACAAATAAAAGGTCGCTCAGCGAGCTATGGAAAGGACTATGCTCGGCGCCTCTCTGCGGGATCGAATCCGAAATGAGGTGATCCGGCAGAGAACCAAAGGCAGTGGCCAGGCCACGTCGGCCGCAGAATCGATAACCGTTGGGGCGAACGAATTCTGGAATAGAGATCGCGTCTCGGCAAACGTAGTGTAGGACGCCTTCAGGCCAGGTGGAATGACTATATGCGCAGGACGGCTGGCAAGTGCTGGATGCGAGAAGCCCAGGATCGATCAAAGTGGCTAACATTTGAAGAGGCCTATGTCCAGCAGTGGACTGACATATTCAGAGTATTGTCTCGTTGTCCTTATGTAGAATTCCGTACCCAAAGGGTAAAAACGGGACCCCATTACCTTACCTTAGTAATAGGGTCCCGTCTTAACTTCACCGTCTGTCTGCCTGTCTGTTTGCTTGTCAGTTGCCAAAAAAAAAAAAAAAAGGTTAGATAGCTAAAATTATAAAATATTATGCATATCTATATTAATTTAGATACACAACATTTCATAATAATTATTTCATAAAATATTTAAGAACTATAATACATTTATTGCTTTATTTGATTATGTAACTGAGACATAACTTCATATGAATTATATTGGTAGCTTCGACGATTTGTAAGTGTTTTTTTTTAAACCTATACAAATAAAGATTATTTTGACTTTGTTCCTCATGTGCCTTATGTGTACACCTATCAAACATTAGCTTACATTGAACATTTACACAATACTATAAAATATAAAACTTACCTATGTAAAGCATTGTGTGATTCAAATGCTACTATGAAAGTTATTACCAAAATTTGGTTCCCCGTAATGATTCCCAGGGTGATGAAGATGATGATTCCTACTGATTTTTATACCAAGTACATTTATTGTAGAATGTGATTATGTGACTTTGAGATATTATTTAATTTGTATTAATGCCATACACACATATACGTAACACTTACCATAGATTTAATTAATGTTGTGTTTGTACAATCGGTTACTAGTATTTTGATTGTTTAACGATGAAAATTATTTTTATGACACTTGTCATTCGTGTTTGATACCTTATTATATGTAATAATCTGTTATTATACAATATTATCTACGGTGTATTACATTGGTACGAAGTTTATTAAGCTCAACACGTTTCATAGTTTTGACTTCGAAAGTTTTTATAAAGTACCAAGTATTGCTTGTATTCATTTTGTATTTTAATTATGTAATGTACCAATGATATGTTCTAAAGATTTAACGTACCTATCGAATGTTTACTTAAATAAAATAAGAATGGCAAGATGTTGCACAAGAGTTATCAATAGTCGATATTTCCTTTGAAAATATCGGGAGAAAGGTCTTAAACTGCGTTGTATAGGTACAATTTGTTTTTTTTTTACCTTTATAGGCGTGAAATGGTGTTAAGAAGAATAGATTTTGTTAATTTTTAATACAATTACTAAAATTAATCTCAATTGTGGCAAAAAAGACGAAAATAAATATTTTGAATTTTTTGAAGGTAATTTGGTTGTATTTCTGTAAGTAATCACTCAATTTTAATTTAAAATACACATTAATGTTTTAAAAAATATATAATTTACCCACAATTAATACTGTCATTTGAATGTATACTTAATTTTCATAGTTAACAAAATGTATGAAAATATTTCCATCTCGAAAAATATTTTCATCATGCAATAAATATGTAAGACACATACTATGTAATGTTATTAAGAAATACCCCTGCAATAAATATTTAGTACAAATCACTTCATTGCAAATATTGAAAAAAACCGTGCAAAAAGTACGTAAAGATTAGTGATCCGTATTTTTTTACGAAAAGACACGTGCATTAAAGGAGTATGTGCACATAATCTATATAATATTTTAGGAATTGCATAGCAAAATAATCATATATTTACTTACTATAAGTTCTTTGTGAATTAAGCTCATGCATTAAATATGTAATCGTTTCTTTTCTCTCTGAGTATTAAACAAGCAGTCTCTCCACAATACCAATCAATGAGAATTAAAGAACGTGTGTAAAGCTTTCTAATGATATGAAATACATAGGAATAACATAAAGGGTTCAGAAGTTATAACAAAAATAAAGTGTTTTTTTGCTCTCCTGAAAAGTTGGTGTTTTTGAGTTACACCTTTAATGCACGGGTGGTGCGACATCGTTTTGGGTGAACATGTCAAACTTACAGCTGAAAAAGTTGAGTACTACGTATTAGGTTTAAATATAATTATGTGTTTTTTTTAAGTGTACTAGACGCATACATTTTAAATAACTAAATAATCGGACACTTTTGTCATTCGAATTTGTAGGTACATAGATGATAGGTACATCCTAAGTATTTCTTTTCTAAGTCGATGGTTATGACAGTCAAAGGAGAAGCTACGTGTATACAAAATATCATAAGAAAGACACCTATCTATAAGTACTGTGGTACTTTAGATCTTCAATATTTCACCTGATTTTAGTTTTATAATAACTTGTGAAACCGGCGCCCGTTTACTGGAGTATAATAATTTTTCTTTGAAAATAATATCAATTATCAAATATAAAAAAACAACAGTAATCATACTGTTGTTTTTTTTTGTTTTTGTGTAGGTATGTGATTTCGATGACGAACCAAAACAAAGTTCTTTAAACCTAAATCTTATAATTGGAGCGGTATTCCTTAAAAGGTTGAGGACCTATGGTCTAACGTGGAGCGGTCGACGCTAAATGAATGGAAACCTGTTGTCTTTGAGGCAAGTTTATAGGGCTATCGATACTCATGGAGTACCTGACTCGCTTGGATCCTCCAAGTTAGTTGCGTTTGAGAACTTTGCTTTTTGTATTTATTCCATTGCAGAACACTTTTCTGCCATAAAAACCGTTTTTTTTTATAATCTCTCTAAAAGTCAGATCTTAATAAATATACTTCATTCTGCAAACGTCCACTGTACCTACACCTATACCTATGTACAGATTTTTCTTTATAGCACGAAAAATAAAATATTTAGGTACACGAGAAAGTTTGACAAACAAAGGAAAAAAAGTATTCCTTTCAATAGGATAATTGTAAAATTACATCAAATGACTTGTGATGTAAAAAGTAAAATTACTTTATTTTAATATACATTTTAATGCTAACATAAATTCTGAACTTTTCTATGGCGCCTGTACTTATCTAAAACCTAGACTTTACTTCAAGTCTATTGTGAAAATAACAGTTCATTTACTGCGGTTGACCGTACATTTAACTATTACTAACTAGGAGATTGGATGCTTGTACAGACCATAAGTTTCCATTAACCCTTCACCTACAGAGATTTTACCCACACCTATGCACACTACAGAGACTAGTTTGTTTAGTTTTATGGCTCATACAAGTAAAATAGATATAAATTTTAAATTAGTAGGCACACGAAATGACAGAAAATAGTATTTAAAATTTATCCGGAGTTAAAAGTATTTTAGCTTATTCAAAAATAAAAGAATTTTAAAAATTACAAAGTTACAGCCCGTTGAAATTACGCGTGACGTCACTCGGTGTGTCATTTTTTACGAGACGGAGTGACGTTAAAAACTCCTATTGTAACCTTGCTATTTTTTATTTGAAAAAAAAAAGGAAAAATACGTGTCGAATACATTTTTTTGATCTAAAATACGGACTAAATAAATAACTATAATGTCATTATTTTGACCCTTAAAACATCCCTATTGTCAATGGGGGAGGCCTATGTCAGTGGACTTAGTAGGCTGACAACTAAGTAAATATTTAAAAAGCGGAAAATGTACATTCTTGGGAGCATAATAGTACCTACCTTTTAAGGTAAACAATTGCGTGCAGCCTTCGTGCTAGAGGGCAGAGATTTAAGATTAGACCAAGTCTCCAAGCAATCCCCAAGGTTTGCTCAATGTCGGCTAGAAAACTATCAATAAAAGATGCACCAATACTATGCTACAAAGGGTAAGGGTACACTTACAGCTTGTGGTATTTTGCCTCGTTACGTTCTTTTTAAACAATGATATTGAAGGCCAATCAATAGTTATTTAAATAAAGTAGGTACTTTATTTCATTTGCCCTAAATTAGTTACTTACATTTTGCAAGGTAAACTGCTAGTTGCAAGGTTTAATAATAACGAAATCAAAATATACCTCTATCAATCGTATGGATTTTTACTAACTTAAAAATAAAAACAAAAATTATTAGAGCCACTCCTATCTTAGAAAATTACCATACCATACGTGGAGTTATACACGTTATAATGCCTTAATCCTTGCCTATATACTTTTTTAATTTGCTTGTTTTCAGATACCTCTTTAATAAAAAACTTAATGTACTTCAGATATAATAATGTGTCCGTGAGCGAAGATTTAATTAACATTTTTATAACCTTTTTTCAGCATTCTTTTGTTGTATATGCTAGCAGATCTTAGTAGCACAATGGCTAGACAATTAGCTGGTATTTAATTATCCAATACTAAATTAATTATATATTAAATAATTGGACGCTAAAATCGTAAAAAATGATTTTATGGTTAGTTTTTATCAAGTCCATTCTTTAAATAACTTGGAATATATACCTACGGTATAGTTAGATTATTATTACGCATATTTTTTTATTTAGTAGCAGGAAACATTGAAAGTAAATGGTGCAAATCACAATAATTATTTTTAGTAAGTCCATAATAACTTAATGAGGAGAACCAATGCTTATAAAAATAGAGCAAGCGTAGCCTACGTGACTAGAACGTCGTACAATAATGACGTATTTGTTTTAAGTTCATCGAAAACTTTCCTTATATGGGGGCTGCGAGCATTCCCATACTTCTTATTGTGGTTGTACACAAACAGATGAGTCTGTTACAAATAAAAGAGAACATAGCGATGTAGTCGCACGTTCACGCGCTCTTTTTATTTAAGTAGACGTGGGAACCAACATGTGACTTACATGCATTCTATGAAGAGAGAAAATACCGCACCATTGCATAATAAATTCGATAAGAGCTCTCAGACTTTCTACAATAATAAACAATTCCATTAAAATCAAATTTACTACAGAATGCTCTGGAGGCTTCGTCCATTTGAAAGTGTCTTTAAAGTTGAGAATCTAGAGTGTCTTAGGGGATACAGGCAAACGTCAAAATAGTCGGGAATTTCTCAAGAGGGGGTGGACATGCGCAGTGGGGGCGCGATCAATGCACCCCGGGGGTGCGCGCGCCGCCCGCCACCGTTCTATCTACGCAGTTGGCCGCGAAAACACGAGAAAAAGCAAGCTCGCCGCTCGCTCCTCGCCTCGCCCTTGAACGGCAAAAAATCTATCAATTGCAATCCGCGAATTTAGTACGGCGCATCGGCTGCGGTGCCGTCCGCCTCGTCGAGAACACCTACGCCTAAACTCGGCAGTCAGCCCGCAATCGCGTGACTCACCGGATTATCCAGGAGATTTGGATCGTTAAATTCGCTACGAGAGTGGCCAGAAGTGTCTGTGCGGCACCGGTAGTGGAAGCCCGTCTCGGATGCCGGAGCGCCGGCCGCGAGCGCTGCTGAGCGGGCCTCCGCGCCTCGCCGACGAGTGAGCGCACCTCCCGCAGGATGGATGACTGCACAAACGTCTTCTATGACGACGACACTGAAGCTCAGTGCGAAATGGTACGTCCGACCTTAACCTTGCCACTGCTAATTGCTCGCATTACAGCTCATTGCAGCGTTGAATTTTATTTTCTCAGCGCAAAATTATTCTTAAAAACATGTTTTGTTATGTAACTTTGATTGTAGTTGGTAGGTATAGTTCGCGGAATGCTGCACAAAATGGTGGTTCCGCAGTGATATTTGCGAACGATTCAATAAAATGCTCTAGATAGGTATAATACTGTGATGATTTTTAATATTTGTCTAATTATTGCCCTCATTATTTAGTATGTTTTGTAAGAATTAAGTGGCAACACTGGTTTGTCACATTGACAGTTGACAGCGCGCCTCTCTGGCGGCAAAATAGGCGGGGAAAAATGGAGGGGAAAGCTGTGCTGGGGGGACGGACGTTGCAAGCCGGCATTCGATTAGCAGCATTGACCGAGGATAGACGTCGAGGGAAATCTATGTTCGACTGTAGTCTTATAGTTCAGGTTGTGATGTGATAAGTTGTGATACCTTTATACCATTCGACAGATTGAAGTTATTATATTTCAGAAGCGGCATGATACCTGCAGCCTACAAGGTACGGAGTAGAAATACTCTTAAAATTATTTAATTAATATTAATATACGAGATATTAATATAGACAAGATATTAAAGGCCGTCACTGTAATTTTTCATTAAATTCAGCTTTTATTTTTCTCTTCTCTTCATTTCTATAATAATGCCGTCACGAACATTTGGTTGGGGCTACTCCCTAACAATGTTACGTGGCGGTAGTATTGAGAGTGTTTAAAATAATATGGCGATTGGATTACGCCACCACTGACAACAGCTTGAATAATATTTGATCAAGGCTACTCTTTGATAGTGCTATTCTTGTTGGTCTGCCTGAAATAATTTGTCGCGAGTTCTATTTGGTCAAGGCAACTCCTTGATAATAGTCCGCGACGGATTCTCTGGCAAACGTCGGTGCTAGAATATTTATATTTATTGCATAAGTGTTTTCTGGAGCAGACCGCAACTTGAGTAATGTTCGAACAAGGCAACTCTTTGTTAATGTTACTCTTGTAAGCCTAATAAGGTTTATCGCACGACCCATTTGGTTAAGGCTACTCTTTGACAATGTTGGTCTGCGATAAAACGTTAGACTGCGGTCTGTATTAGAAAAAACTAGACGCTAGAAAGATAAGTTTTATGAAGAGAGGAGAAAGTTAGAGTTCTTAACCTTTAGAATAGGAAGAGTAATTTATCGATAATAATAACAACTTCATTGAATATAAAACACTGAGTTACATTTTGTATATCACAACTGAAAAAAAAACAGTATTTTATGCTTGCTACCGCCAGATATCGCTCGTCCGACTAATTAACAATGCCTATCGCGTCATAGGAATCTGAGCGTTAAGTGTAGCGTAGAATGAGGTCAAAATGCTATGTGTCAGTACAGACTGATTGTAAGCGGCGCATTAACTTTTTATGTGTCCATTTGCTTACTTATGCGATAATGCGATACACAAATTATTATAACACAAGCTAGGCTGAGCCTGTATTATACGTACGTATTAATTCCTTCCCAATGTCTTTTAGTAAATACAACGATATAGGTATACTAATGAAAGTTGATATATTTGATTTGGTTATTTCTGGCCTTAGTGTTGAGTAAATGGGGCCTATGTTAGTTTAAAATATGTATGTTCAAAGATTACTTCGCTAAGATTGGATACGCTTCTCAAAATTTAAGGCTATAAATGTCGTGGACAAAACGTTACATGTACAAGAGAAGGCTATGTATGCCACTACCCGCAAGTAATATATTTTATATGTGTGAAGAGAGGGGTGTTAAAGGTCTGATTTTACTGAAACTGCTACCGCACCAGACTCTCTTGTACACACACACACACACACACACACACACACACACACACGCACGCACACACACACACACACACACACACACTTACTTTAAAAATATATGAATATAATTATGTAATTTTTAGTATGTACACATTGAAGTACTTATTCAGCTTTTAGCTCTTAATACTTGAGCCGGTATGGTTTGAGCCTAATGACCTGAAACATGTGTATTCAATTGCCTATCCCGTCTCATCACACAATATGTCACAAGTTTTATTATAGCCTGTTAAATTTAATGTACCCTGTGAAGAGAAATAAAGACTCACGCACACGCGCACACACACACTCACACACAACACACAATCTGATGTTATATTGATTAAATTTGTATTTTTAAAGAAATCTGTAACAACAGAGCCAAGGCCAATAGGTCTTAATAATTGCCTACATATACTAATAAATACAAGCAGTCAGGCTCTGGAACGGGCTACCCGAAAGCATCCGTAGTGCTCCAAGTAGGGCATCATTTAAGTTGAGGCTCCAAAAATATTTTCAACTCCAACATTAGTGAAATAGTTTATTTACTTTAGTTGTCGTCATATTTATCATATAATTTATTATTTTATTATAAGTATGTGTATTATTAATTGATATCATGTATGTATGTATTGAAATATATATTAGTTTATTCTATACATATTGTATGTAAGATTATATTATGTATGTTGCTATATATATATGTATATTTATAGATTTGTATTTAATTTATTTTTATTACATATTATTATTAGTCTTTGTTTTTCAAACTTTTTTGGCACACTACCTTGATATTACTTTCTGCTTAGCCCAATGGTTGACTGGTAGAGAATGCCTATGTGGCATTAAGTCCGCCTTTTGTACACTTATTACTTGTGCAATAAAGATTAAATAAATAAATAAATAAACTAATTGATGAAATCTAATGGATACGCTGTTGATTTCGAATAAATGAATAAATATTATATTAAACAAGTAATTGGAGGCTATGTATGTCTCTACGGAGCTATGTATGTTCCACAAGTGATTGAAGGCTATGTATGTCTCTACGGAGCTATGTATGTTCCACAAGTAATTGAAGGCTATGTATGTCTCTATGGAGCTATGTATGTTCCACAAGTAATTTGAGGCTATGTATGTCTCAACGGAGCTATGTATGTTCCACGAGTAATTGGAGGCTATGTAAGTCTCTACGGAGCTATGTATGTTCCACAAGTAATTGTAGTTTATTTATGTCCTTAAATAAGAAAAGACTCCCCTAAGAAGCTATGTATGTTTAATGATATTTGAGTCCTTGGATGCCAATACAGAACTATGTATTCCACTACTATACAAAATTGGTTACGGAAACTAAACTATGAGGATACAGAATCAATATTATCAGACGTAAAGTAAGCTAAGTTCATATACCCACATACACACCCGCGTCACTCTCACGCATACACACACACAAACGCACATACACTCACACAAATGCGGAACCCAATAAATGCTAGCTTTCCTCGATCAACAGGTGGGACCTGGAGGCCTGAAATGCAGGGTCGCCCTAGATTAGGCTCCAGATTACACGCTAAATAATTTAATTTAATGATTCAGTGCTAATGAATTTTACCAATTATAATTTAACTATAATTCTTTATTTCAAATAATTGCATACATTAGATGGCATTCCTAAACTACTTGTCAGTTCGATAACAGGGATGTAGATGATGTTGTAGGTTATTAATTTAATCTTTATTTCACAAAGTAGGTAGACAATGTGTTCTGGAATGGATTATGTCGGCGGTGTAATTTTCTCTTGCACAAATAATGGCAACTGACGACATGATGACTACTCCGCCTAGTAAAGTCCAAAGAGCCCAAGACACAAGCAGCAGAGGGGACCATTGGTGGATGTCGATGCAGGCCAACAGCTCGTCGTAACCATGTGATGTTGTCCGTTGTCATCAGGGAAGTCTTGGTGGCTCGTAGTATAACTTTATTTATTTATTTTACATTCGACTGTACTTAAACCTATGTAAGTACATCTATGCTCGTAGATTGACACTATCAAGAACCCGGGGCGGTCGACTTGTTTTTGTTTTAATATTATTCTTTTTATTTTTGCATATAAGACATTCATTCACTACAGAGATACATGAAGAGAGAATTTAAAACTGGGCTGTGCCAGTATCAACTTGTTAAAATTAGTGAGTAGCATCGAAATGAATAGGTACTATTGAATTTCTAAATTTAGAACCTGCGTAGGTATATTTCATTTTAGTGCAAGATTTATGATAATTGGCATTTCTTAAGTAAGGATGTTGATCTCCAATGTATTCTTTTAAATGGGTACCTATACTTGAATGGTTCCCTAAGTGAAGCATGTTAGGTTTAGACTAGGCTTCGTCTACGCACGAGACGTGTGGTCCTCTTATGCGAGGCAAAAATTAACCTATGTATGTCGGCGGACGGTGCCTCCGTCGCATGGGCCGTCGTTGTGGTGCCGAGGGTCGTATAGATAGAATAAACAGTCTTTGTTGCACAAAAGACATTTCGGACATAACAAAGGACAGCTTAGGCAGTTTTGTCGCTTGTAGCGATCTGTACCAGATAACATTTAGGCAGAGGAAGGAAGTTTTTTAAAAGCCACGGGCAATCTAGTACAATATCATCCAATGTTACTATTAAGTACTTTATAAATGGGCAAGCCAATTGCATAGTTATACGAAGTAAAATAAACATAATCTATAGACATCATTAAAAAAAATCTATGGATATAGCATATTAAATTGATGTGGCATTCGTATTTACACTTAAACACACACTTATACAATACATTCGCATACATATAAGTACATACACTCTCCGGCGCAACAGGCACGATGGGCACAACATAAACCTACCTAACTAGGGTGGAAAACTAAGGTTTGCCCCCCTATTGTTATTAATATAAAACCGGACCTTCCAGTTCATTTCATATAGATAGATTTAAAGTTATAAATTGTAATTGTTCCTGCGATACAGGCCTTGAGGCTAGTACAGCGACAGCTGACAATTTTTTTTAAGGATTTTGTAATATATTTGGTTTAGCTCATTTGAGTTGTATGCAGAACGATTTGTATTATTGGATAAACATTTTTATTTTTACACAACACATGTAGGTACACGTACGTAATTATTATTTATATTAATAAAAAAAGCGGTAACGTTCTAACTATAGAAATGTAGGGCACTAGGTACTCTAGTCCACTTATAGCAACTCGATATCTAAGTGTGGCGTATTGTTTACTTTCACATGCGTCAAAATATTTCATGAACTGTTCCCGCAATACGAGTATTAATTAATGGACTTGCCTCTAAGAGTAAGAATTTATTTATTTGCTAGAATGCGGTACATATTATTACAGATGATATGTATAATGGAGAACTAAACACATTCACTCTTCAGAGTTGTCAAATGAAATAAATTATTAGATTGGATACATAATTGAAATGAATTGTAACATGCCAAATTAAATTGATTATTAAATTGAGTACATACAAGTGAAATAAATTATTATACGTCAAGATAACTAAATTATTAGAACACCTCTTTGTACTACCGGAATAACATTTACCATATTTTCAAAATATCATTAAAATTGAATTAAACAAAGCAAGTCACACGTCTGGTATGAAACAAGGTTGAATAAGCCATATTCTAAGCATACCTATACTTTAAAAGAAAACTTACTAATTGTTATATCATTTGCGTTCATGGGTAACTTATTATATAATTTGACAGCCATTGACCGACTGTTCCTTGAACGCATAGCTGTTTTCATTAAAAGCATGATTAATTTAATTGAACGTATAGACGTCTATCTCTAGGAGTACGTGGAATGTCATACAGTGTCTTAAATAGCTCTGGGTGAGTTTTAACCTCGTACATATAAGCAAGGGACAGTGAGTACTTTCAATTGTTTGAACAAAGTCTAGTGAAATAAAACTGTCTGCTGGGTAACAAATAACTTTGGGGTTTGAGGTTTTCTAAGAGGAGGTGAAGGGAGATTTGGTTAATGGTGGACATGTAGGCAGTTAAAGGTTTGAAATTGGGAGGATCATTAACTTTCAGTAAAACACTTTAATGATTATGTTCCAACATTGGGACAATGTCACTGAATTTCATTGGGCTTGGGATAAGACCTGAATTTACGTATCTACTCATTAAATTGGTTATTAATTATAGCTAATGTAGGGAAATGGTGTGAATAATTTATTTTAAGACCATCATGGGAGATCATCGGTCTTTACGAACTTTATTTCTTGAAGGGTGTATGTAAATAGGTAATCTACATGGGATGTCTACTACTTGTTTATGGATAAGCTTGTTATAAAGAAGGTCACGCTATATCCCTGTGATCATTACAGTTACGAATTTTTCTAATACGATGAATTACAATTTGATCTTCCTGTCATAGTGAGTGACCTAAACCATTAATCTCGGTAAACCAAATCAAATTCTTTGTTTGTCAGAACAGGTTACAATAAAATAAACAAATAGTTATAGTTGGGTCTGCCTATAAAGGCGTACAAATATATTTGGTGTCGGAAAAATCTTCTGACCACCGAGAGATAAGACACAACACAAGGAAAAATATCGTTATTTATTTGTACCTACGTGTGAACGTACTTAGTTGCCACTGACGATTGCAGGGGTTGGTAAGTCTGAACGTCGTGGCCAGTTTTCAGTTGGACTTGACACAGTGGATTGGTCAGTTTTCAGTGCTGCACAGTGGCCTCTCCCAATGGTCACCACTTTGATCATACACCGTCAAATTTATTTTGTATCTTGCATCAAGGCTTTGACCATGAACTGTAAACAAAACTACCTTATTTATATCAAATATCATCACAAGGTTTCTTTTTGGTGCCAATGTGTATTCCTTATTCTCCTTGTAACACGTTAGTGGAGATGTTATTAGTAAAGTAATTGAATCTAGAGCAGCGTCTAGTAGCGGCTAGTTAGGCTTCTCTTTTTCTTTCGTACACTTATGTCTATCTTGTACATAGGCACAGTAAATAGTTAAGTGTGGTGTACCTAATATTAGTTTTTATTAATTTCAGTTTTATTTATATATATAAATATATATACATCTAGCTGTTCTACTATTTATTTGAAGACATTTGTTCAATTGTTCCTGTCACATGTTAGTCTCAAATGGGCATACTTTGAAAACTGTGTTAATCAATTAGAATACCAGCACCGAATGTGATGATTTTATACTTGCCCGTTAATGATTAAAACTGATGTGGTATACATATTTTACCAGGAAATGCAAGGGGTTGTAATTTAACAGTAATTTGTTATTATAAGTCAAACTGTTTTTGTGTTATTCATTTTGTTGTAATATCGGGTTCTCATTTTATTTATTGAGATGGCGCTTTAGCACTATTGGTTGAATCATATTAAGTGGTTGTTTCGATTGGCTGCCCTTGAATAAATAAATAATTATGTAGTGGTGCGTCGGGAGACGGCACGTTGTCGGATGGCCGAATGTGATGATTTTTAATATTTGTCTAATTATTGCCCTCATTATTTAGTATGTTTTGTAAGAATTAAGTGGCAACACTGGTTTGTCACATTGACAGTTGACAGCGCGCCTCTCTGGCGGCAAAATAGGCGGGGAAAAATGGAGGGGAAAGCTGTGCTGGGGGGACGGACGTTGCAAGCCGGCATTCGATTAGCAGCATTGACCGAGGATAGACGTCGAGGGAAATCTATGTTCGACTGTAGTCTTATAGTTCAGGTTGTGATGTGATAAGTTGTGATACCTTTATACCATTCGACAGATTGAAGTTATTATAATACCTACATCGATGTTCTGTCTGTGACGTGCATCCATTGACGCTTTTTCTACCAGGCGTCGTAGCTCGTTCAATATCCCTTCCAGATTTTGCAACGTCTTTACACTTTAGGTTTTTGTTACTATTAAAATGCCATGAAACAGCTACTATTTAATTAGAATTGCGAATTATATGTATAGTTTTACACGTAAATAATTTTGTTCATATTTTTTTTTAACAAATCTTTGACATGAGTGACATGCTGAGAGAAAATCTCGCAACAAAATCCAAAGCATTTTTTAAAATTGTATTGTTTAAAAATTACTTCCATAGATGGCCCCATAGGGTCATATCGGTAAATCCGTTGTCGTTTTGAAAATTTTCTAATCGGGATACGTGATCTCCAATATCTTTCTTGCGCATCCAAAATAGCCCGAATATTTTCTGCGGAACCACACAACTTACAATACAGCTATTTGATATCTTATAATTTTAACCCATTCCCTGTCCACCGTCCAGACACAATAGAAATTTTAATTGTTATGTATCAAATGTAATACACGGGAGAGGGAACCTGTTAAAATAGAAACTGCTACTCGTACTTGGTTAACCTTTGTTTTATTAAGTTGCCAGCTTTCTTAATACGTAGGTGACTACAGAGGGTGACATTCTATTGGTTTATGCCAGACCGGTTGCCCTTTGTTTTGGCGTGACATTATGCCTGACCTTGTACCTAAATATTTGTTGCGTGATTCAAACAAACACTAAAACATGATTCTATGATAACGGTACGTACCTATTTGAATCGGCTTTTTAATTGTAGGTATAAACTTTATGCAATCAATACTTTACGACCGTATTTCCATGAAAGGAGCTATCTAGGATAACCATATACATAATGTATCACCGTAAAATTATAAATACCGTTAGATTATGATCTATCTCGCGAGATTGTAAACTGTCGAAAGATTGTGAACTCCCCGTTGTTTGTATCATAGTACTCCAAGAGTGATAACAGCAGTTTGAGACTGGTAAACTCAGGTGCAGATAGGAAGATCTCTAAACCTAGGTACTGTTTCCTGACCCGGCATTTTAATCAGAGGTTTCTTTTTATAAGAAGAGCTTTTAGGATGACCTCACTCCACCTCATGGTAAGCGGTCGTGAGTTCCAAAAGTTAGGTTGACAGGCATAATAGAACAAATCCATCCATGGTATTCTAATGCTACGGATGTGAAACACAAAGAAAATACCTTGATTGTAGTAGCAGAAGATCCAAAGACCCTGGTGGTAAACACGACTTCAGCCTATCACAGCTGCAGTAGGGTAAACAACAACGAATAACTACCTAATTATTGTTGGGATCCATCTCGTTGAATCAAAGAGAGGTAGGGCATAGCGAATCTTCGCTCCAATTAAGCCGTTCGTCCGGGGAAGGGCCTCCACCCTATAGAATACCGCAGCCAAATGATCTCAGGGTCGTGTTTCTGAAGGTGAGTAGGGTTTTCGGAGCTCGTAGAGTTTAGGGTTGGGCCGGCATGGCGGTGGCAACTGACAGTTAACTGACTAGTTACTTTCCCGTTGTCACAGCGCCTTGGGCTTCTCTTTCGCTTTTCATTCGGCGTAGGGAAGCCATAATGTCGAGTCACTATAAAAAAAAATCGAACAAAATTTGACCAGACACAAGATACAGTAAGGTCTAAAATACCCTGTAACACTAGCTACCAACATCCTTTTTACTTAGAATTTACCTATTATACTTCAAGTTACACTTACTTCGGGATACGTCTATGAAAAGTCTTTTCCGAAAACTCCCGACTTCCGAGAGAGAGAAATAGGAGAATAGGACAAAGTCGCAACTTTGTCCTATTTCTCTCTCTCAGTGACTATAGAGTAGTAGAGGCTTTTGTCCAGCAGTGGACTGCTACACAGACTATTGATCATGATTATTGAAAAATATTACTAAGATCGTCTGTTACACAACGACTTAAATAATAGAAAAGCCATAATGTTATTACTCCGATAATGTTTGTCCAATAATTCGTACTTAACTAACTTAGAAATTGCCAGTGTTATCTTATCTTATGTGAAATGGGACATTCGATTTAACTGCTTCTACTAAGTTAAAAGCAGATCTATGTAACTTAATGCGCGTAAGATAAAACGTATATCAACCAGTAGTAGTCAGTGTTCACTGAAGCGAAGAAACTGTATATCAGTTACACTGACAAGTGACGTTTACTGGTAACTGAAGAAGTAACTTGGTAGTGACAGGTCTGGTGAAAAGAATCGCATTGGATGTGGGATTGGGTTTTATTAATATGTATGTACCGTCTGACAAGTGTAGGTAAAGTTGAACATCACTAAATAGTATAAAACAATGTTTTGGTAATCTTTCTGTCTGTCTTTACCTATGGTTAGATCTTTAAAACTGCGCAATTTGATGCGGTGGTAGGTATTTTTGAAATAGATAGTGAATCGAGAGGATGGCTTATATGTACAATACATGGATAATATAGTTGTAACATACGTAGAGACATAGTAGAACATATTAGAAACATTATGTTCTTTTACAGTATTTATAGTCACAAACTTAAAAATTGAGGACCCTTAGTTCTCGCAGCAATGCTTTTAAAAAGTTTACAGTCGCTGTAACCGAAATCAGTCAAGACGATCATCATTATCATCACATGAAATATCTATTTGTTGGGGAGGTATACCTACATATACAGTGCATGAAAAACTGACATATACTTACGGCAGATACCTAACCGTTTGATCTACCGAAGACTACCTACCGATACAAAAATCTTTAAACTATCTTTTTGGTGCATAGTCAACTACTTATCGTGATTAATCATTTTTCATCTATTACAAAACTTTCTCACATAACATCCTGTTTCACAATTGTATTATCAATCACAACTTAAACTTTTGCATCTGCAATTCTGTATCAACGGTTTGTTCATAAATCAACGGATTGATAAAATCAGCTACAGGCAATATAAATAAAACTGCTCAAAGGTCGAGTGAAAGTCTTAATAAGAAGCGCAAGGTGTAAGGTTCACCCACGTCTGGTCTGCGCCTACGCTCTCGATCAATTACGACTGCAGATATTGACAGGCTTCGGAGAAAAGGACTAATAAAGTTTACTCTTAAAATTTGTATCAATTGCTTAAACACATTCAGCGCCGCATATATCCTTGATCACACGCATGTCTAGAATTCCGGAAATTTAAGGATTAACTCCAAAAATAAAAGACTCATTTGACTTGGCAACATAACCTGTTCTTCTAAGACTAGGACTTAAGAGGATGCTTGAGCCTTACCAATAAAGATTGGTGTGTTTTAATGTTTATTACAAACGAAATATTGATATTGTCTTGGAACGAATCTTCTAAGATTGAATCTAACTTAGTGCCTACTTAACTAGGAACTTCATACTTAACATTTTACAACGCTTAGATTAACTTTTTGCATTGTTCCTAAACCATTGATCTAACAGGACATTGTCTTAAAAACTCATGACATTTGACAGCCTTAAAAGACTTAAAGGTTCTCTTAAATCTCCGCCTGCCTCTATTAAAAGTCGGAACAATGCAAGTATTTAAAACTTTTTGTCCGCTGTCTCAGGGCTATTATTCGTCTGCGATTATCCTACGGACCGGTGAACAATATTATCTATCGTTCGATGAATAGTTTAATTACTCAACTGCGCCTATTAAGTAACGCGCTCTTTGATTAAGAATAGATGTAATTATCACTTTCATATTGAGGTTGCAGGTAATTAATTTGGTAAAGGTTCAATTGTCATCGTTTTCAACGGTCTTGAAACTCTTTTGATGTTTTGGTCACGGAAAGTGTTGGAAAGGTCTACGTTAGGTCAGATTAAATAATGTGGGTTACGTTATACTATGTATTGTTTATAAGACTCTATAATATTTTCAGTAGTTTGGATTGGAATCGTACTGCTTCGACGTTAGATCTTTTGAATGCTATAAACAAGCTATTAAAGCTTAAATTCGAGTGGCACTTACGCCACCCCTTAATTTATGTTTGAAATACTTTCTCGTTCGGTATACACACGTCACGCTATTTTACAACCCTTTCTCCCTTACGATTGAGCTGTCATAGAAAGTGAAATTTGATTTAAACGGATATATAACGTAGGTAGGTACTAGTCGTAGCATAAATTCAATATAATAATACTACTAAGCAAATAGCATGTAATATAATATTATGCTTTTATTAGGTATAATTAAACAAGTACAAATAAGTACCTACTACGTTTTAAGATACCATTTGTAAAAATGTGTAATTACGAAAAATAGCTGAATGTAGGTACTATAAATATTTTTAAGTAGTGACTTTTCTATCTATGCAAGTAAAGCACTATTTATTACCGAAGCAAAATAGGTATAATTATTAGGGAACAAAGTAGGTATAAGTACTCGTAGTAAAATCATATGCCAATTAAACAAAATAATTATTGTAATAATTTGATAGTTCCGAAAACCCCATCTTTTCCATTGTCTTACTTAGGTGTCTCACTTTCGAATCCGATACAGCAAGAATAAAACAGTTGCATGTACCTACTATTGTTCGTCGGATAAACAAATCATTGTTTGTGCTTTCACATTTAAAATATAAGTAAGCCAGCACTAATTCTTCTTGTCGAACATGCTTTAACATGTATACTAGTTGTAGATCGATATCGCAGCTAGCGCTTTTAGATCAAAGCCTAGGTAATGGGCTAGGCCTAAGATAGACATCAAATGATCATATTAATTGGGCATCCATTAGGATTAAGTACCTTCTAAGTTAATTGAACGGCTTTTACTATAAAAGTCTTTTTCCGTTTTCATAGCCGTTGGTGATATTTCTGCCCTTTATTCCACGTTTTTAATTATAGTAGCAAAGCATATCTTGTCGCCTGATTGAATGTGAAAAGTCCAAGTAGCTGCGGCATAGGACAAGTACCACATCAATAACTTGTCATTTGCTACCGCCGTGCCAGCGCCGTCCCACGCGTGGATATCGGGTTTCAAAAATAACATGGTGCCATTCTTTTTGCGTGATGCGCGTTCAAACATACAGATAAAAATTTCTCCGTTTTCCTAACACTTCCCTTCACTGGTCTGCACCTATTAATTGTAGCGTGATGAAAAGTATACTATAACCTGCCTAGGAGTATGAAGAATAATTGTTTTTGTTTCTATAACGAACGTACAGACGGACAGATAAAAATTTTACTGATTGCATTTTTGGCATTAGTATCGATCACTATTCATCCCCTGGTAGTTATTTTGAAAATATATTTAATGTACAGAATTGACCTCTCTACAGATTTATTTTAAGTAGGTATCCGCCACGGTAAAGTTTACGCTAGAATACTACTGAACCTCTACTGCTGTTGCCTTACACTATGCGTTTAAAACCGAAGCTTCATAATAATATCAAGACCCGTAACGGCCGGTCGGAGCGTGATGCTTTTATGCTGCGATGTGTCGAATCGGTAATCCCCAAGTGCGCCGGCGCACCGGTTCTTGTTCGTAAACGTAGCGCAAGAATAACGCATAGCGTTTTCGATGTTCATAATGTACAAGTTAATATATCATGCCTTTGTATACCTATATCGACGTAGAGATGATGAGAACGTTGGTCTTTTTGAGACGATCGAAGTACAAACTTCGATCAGTTAACCAAGTAGGTACAATATTTTTAATGTAGGTACATACCTAACTTCGCTCAGCAAAACGATTCGACGACGATGACCATCTAACAACCTTATATGTTTATAAAATTTCAAGATTCAATTCCATGCAGTAGTTTTCGCGTGATGCACGTTCGAACATATACTCGTAGATAAAAATTTCTCCCGTTTTCCCAACACTACTTACTCTGCTGCTATTGGTAGTAGCGTGATGAAAAGTATACTATGAACTGCCCAGAAGTATGAAGAATAATTGTACCAAGTTTCAATTGTTAAAATTCGTCCAGCAGTTTTTGTTACAAAATTTTTTCTTTTTTTTGGCAACAGTATCGAATCGATCACTAATCAAATCACCCCCTGCTAGTTATTTATAAAATACGAGTATATTCATGTACAGAATTGACCTCTCTACAGATTTATTAGAAGTATAGATTATGTAGAGTCTTCCATGTTTATTTTGTAGTAGTATTTGGTACATAAAGTTTCTATTTATTTTAGGTATTCAGTTGATGCCATAATTGTGACGAAGGTTCAAACTGTCTTACATTATTCGGGAGTGATTCCCGGCCCCTGCTATTATGGGGCACTAGGGCGTAAATAAAATATAAGTTACCATTTAATGTTGCCCTCGCCAGACAGTTCTTTGAATATTTAATGGCTCTCCCTATTGATTTTCACTTTTCTTGATGCACTGATTACTGATTATTAGTATGGGTACATAGATACAGTTCTATTATAAGCTAAATTATGTTAGAAGCTTTAGGTACCTACTCGAGTTCTTCAATAAAGTTAATGATGGGACATAATTAGGTAGGACTTAATTTTTATACCACTGGCTAAATGGCCTGATGCAACCACATTATTTCAGAAAACTCTCCCAACAATGTTTTAAATTTTATTTTGTGTAGTAAACAGGTACCTATATTATAATGTTTTAACTCTTCGCTTTTTTATATTACTTACCTATAATAATGCGTTGACAATACCAACATTGTAAACAAGTTATATTTTTCAAATTTCGAGACCAGCAATTATCATGACTATGAGTAAATTCACAAAGACGTGTCTTTCTGAACTTAACACCACGTTCTCTAGGTGTAAACGGAGGCTAGTGATAATTGCTACTTCAAGAACTTAAACCTGAGGGATTTGTTTTTAACTGTAACTACAAGTAAGTATTTAAAGTAATTTTGAAGGACAGTAACTCTAAATCTGCGTGTAAACATATCGGAATATTTGAAATTTTAGGTCTAAGTTTTTACAAATGAATGGTTGTGATGTTCGGAAGGCACTTCGCCCTTTAAATAAATATGGCAGACAAGTCACACCAACCACATGGCTTCGAAATAAGGGTTTTCCCTTGTATTATGAGTACTATAATGATGATCGAATCCAAAACCTTCGGATTATCTGCCGCCAAGTTTGTCAATATGGCGAGCTCCTTATTCAAGTCATTAAAGACGATCAGTTATTGCCAAATTATCAGACCTACTGAAAAAATGCTTAACTAATCATGATGTTCCCAACTAAACAGTAAAGTTAAAGTATACACGAGCTTTCCTCTGAATCAAGCTTGTAGTTTTCCTTATTAAAAAGAAACCAGACGACAGTAATTACTTAATTACACATTGCATTGCAGTGAAGCGCAAATTGCCACAAGTACTTTTAACTACTTAGACGAAGTTGATTCAACTGGGATCAATTTGGCCGGGCATTCGCCGAGTCAATTTATTACAGCTAAGAATGAAGGTTTACCGTTACACAGGCCCTGATGTGTGCCATCGGTGTCCAACAGGTGCCCTTTGTGGGACGTAGGGAAATGTTAATTGCTATGCCTTTAGAATGTCGGGACTACACGACAGATGCCGTTAGCTTGGCTAGACTATTAGGCTAAAAGCTTTTAGATACCTATCTTTAAGTAGGTACCTTCCTAGGTACTTAAGTGTTAAGGGACTCTTAGACTAGAAATCTGTTACCTAGTGAAAATGGACATTTGTCTTGTATTTGTTGACTTGATAAGATAGGAAACTATTTTGTAACTATTCAAGAGACTATTTAATCGAAGGGAATCCTTCATTAGAAAAAAAATTCAAATACCGCAATTTTAAATCCAGTTCATTTAAGTCTTTGCCGCGTTATTATATTATCGGTACATGTGTTTCCTCCTTTTTTGATATGAGATCCTTTAATCATAGTGTGAAGTAGCTTACAGTACTGATGCGTTACCTGCCCATCATCACAGCAACTTGGGCTTCTCATTAGCTAACCATCAGGCGCAGAGTAGCCATCATGCCATGCTACTATAAAAATACCTAGATACGTACGGTATGTGGGCGTTTAAGTTTGAGAACCGTTTTCTCGGACCCTTGGGACCAGCCATTTGTGTAACCGGCGATGAGTATGCAGTTATTGTGTAACAACTGGTTACCATGCGTGCGATTGCTTAACGAATGGGAAATCATGTGCATTGTCGCTTGATGCGTCGTGTCAACGTGAGATAGATGTTGGAATGGCCCGCGGATAGGTACATACTAGTAGTTAAACTCTGTCATATTCTAAATCCGGAACCTCGCAATTAAAATTGTAGATAAAGCTTTACTGCTTTAGTTGCTGCACTAGTATAAAGTAGCGGCTTGTAGCCCCCCTATTTAACGTGTTATTAAACTAGAGAACAATGCGAGCACTCTCTACCTACCGTGCCCTTTCCCAGAAACATAAAAATGCAATAAGTACTTGTTATTAAAAACTATATCCATTTCAAAGAAAGCTATCGATCCACAGGTTCATTGCAACTGTAAATTGGATTATTTTTTGAATGACTATCATACTTATAGCCAGTTATGGCTATATGGGTGGGTAGGTATAAGTATGATACGAATGGCTCTAGCTAGCACGAATAGTCAATTTGACCTTTTGGATTGCTACCAAAATTGTTTAGAATGTAGATTAAACTTTGGCGATACCTGCATCGGTAGCCATTTCAGCTTTACAGTTCCTAATAACAAGCATGTTGGTAAATGGTTTATTTTCGAGTCGCAAATTCGTGCTGAAATTGTTCTTACTTTTTTTATTTTACTGTGTTTCTTTTTATAAGTAAATGGGTCGAGTCAAAGAGTCGAAAACTACTTATAAAGACGTATATACATAGGTAAGTGTATTTGATCCCTTTATTATTAAAGGGAGCAGTGTAGAAGCTATTTAATCTTACCTGTCCAATTAAAAATAGATATTCAAAGATTTATAAACGCCTTATGGCTAAGCCCTTAACAATGATTCATTGATATTGTTTCATATAAAGTGTTCTAATAGTATTTACGGTTACTTTTACTCTTGCACACTTCCGACAGAAACACTATAACGAGCATTGCAGTTAGTAGGTACCTACGTATTGTCAATCGATAGTCGATTATCGATATTTTATCGATAGTTGACGTCTTATCGATATTATTCGATAGCCTATCGGTAGGGTCGATAGTTCAGGCAATACATTACTATCTAGCTTTACTAGCGACCCGTCCTCGCTTTGCTTCAGGCATTTAATATTATTGCAACTATACTTAACATAATATTATATATCTGTCGCGACATTTTTTAGATAATTTTATAATGTTTTGCAAAGTCGTAGTACATTTTTTGTTCTGTAATTAATAGTTTCGCATCGCACGCCATGTAAGACAGTTTGTTGGTAATTTTTTCAAACCTTGGGTTACATAATTGGAGTTTTAGTATGGATGCCTAACTTTTTCGAAAATATAATTTTATACTTAGCCTTTGTTCACTGAAGATAGTGTAGCTTTCTAACAATAAAAGATTTTTTCAAATCGGTCCAGTAGTTTCGGAGCCTATTTAATGTAATCAAACTAACAAACACACAAAAATACAATTAAATCAATTTTTTCTCTTTGTAATATTAGTGTAGATTATTCGTGACGGATATTAAGGATATCGACAGGTAGTAACATAAAAACAATATTATCGAAAGGATCGACATGGTTTTATGCGGCAGTAGGTATGTATTATTTGGTTCTGAACTATCATACTCGTAGTATCGATAATCCTATGGAAGGGTCGTCATATTTAGATGAAAACTATGGATTGTTAATATATCGATAGTTCAGCAACACTATCTGCAACACGTTTATCAATTAGAAGAGCTGTCGAAGCAAAATGTCAGTTTAAGTGCAGTTACTTCCTAACATGAAACTTGTTCTAATAACTTGCCGGCATAAGACTCGAGGCAAGGATGGCAGTATAGAACCCAATGATGCGATAATTGATCAAGTTTGAAATTATCGTCACCATCGAGTGGTATATCTTAGGGAATGAAATTGATAGAAACGCAATTTTAATGCAAAATGAATTACTCAAGTATTATATGAAGACATTTAATATGTACTATCTTAATTTCATTTTAGCCGGTTTAAAACTGGACACGAGAAATGCAACCACCATCTCCACAAGTGATATCTCAAAGACTTTGATTACAAACGTAGCCGTGCCGTCGATTTTCGTTAGATATTGATGATAAAAACTTGAACAGAAGTGAGACATACGTACGATATGATTATGATTTAGCCATTTATTTTTGGTTAAAGTCTTACATTTAAAATCCGACCTAGACGTAGGTTGGCCTACCATTACGTAGTCGACATACCTTTTATCCGTACAAAAAGATTTGCTAATTCCTTCCTGCCGCGGACGGCCAAAATATGGAATTCTCTGCCAGCTGACGTCTTTTCTGAGTGTTGGAATACTTAGAGATTTTTAAGGCTAGAGTGAATAGGCTTTATCTAAGTAAGCATGCTCCATCCTAGACCACATCATCGCTTTACATCAGGTGTGATTGTGGTCAAATGCTCTCTTAGAATTAAATTTAAAAAAAGAAGTATAATTAAATTAAAAAGAAAAAATTTACGACTAAATAACGACTTCAGTCGTTATCAGTGTAGTAAGATTTGTCTTCCGATTTGTATTAGTTAGGCCATGAGAATTAAGTAAATCTTTTCATGGATCAGTTGCGGTGTCTTTTATTATACAGGGTGACTTTAAAGTGTTTAATATGATTTTTAAGGTTTAAAAATTTTCAGTTTTTGTTATAATGGATTTTCCTCATTAGGGTAGGTACTCAGAATCACGGATATGTTCTTATTTTAAAAGGATGCTAACGATTTCAAAGTCACCCTGTATATTTCATACATAAGCTTAAAGAATTTGGCCAGTGTGAATGCTTATCAAGTATTTGCCATCCTTAGCCTTCAGTCAAAGCCGCCTGTCATTAGCTCACGACCCATCGGGGGGTCTGACTGGCTAAGATAATGATTAAGGACCGTATTAACAGCTTATAAGTGAACACAGTGTGCGTAGGTAATGACAGCAGTGAATAGATGATGTCGTTCGATTGAGGCTCGTGGTATACGTATCAAATCTCAAGCGTAACCGTAGGACATTCAAAAATGGCCAAATCACTAATATTGTTACAACATGTATTTTAAATAAATAAATATCGCACAACATCACATACGTTTCTCCGATCCCGAAGTAAGAAGATTAAGCACCTGCTATGCTATGGGTATCAGCACAACGAAGTTACTACAAATATATACTTAAATAAATACAAATAAACCCAGACAGGAAACAAATACCAAACATCAAACGAATGTTTATCCCGAATGGGTATCGAAGGACCCCTGCCTTCAGAATCAATACCAATTGAGCCACCGGGCCAGTGAAGCATTTTAAAGATATAAGCATAAATATGTCTAAATAAGAAAATAATGTAGCTATAGCACTTACTTAAAAATCGAGCGCAAATTAAAATGACTCTACCAGGTGATCGGTAACAATCATACGAGTAGGACTAATAGAAAATCTTAATTTGAGAATAAATTCCTAGTAATCCATACATTAATATGTTTTAAAGTACCATATCTTACTTAGTTTTGTATTACTACGTAGCTACTAAAACCACATTTCGAACTTTCTATTTCAACATCTCTACATTTTCTAAATATACTTAAATTTGGATCTCATATTTGTTAAGCATTGTGAGAACCTGTTAATTGTAATAATGAAAGGACCCGTCGTAATTATTATACCACATGTGAGTACTATTAATAGTTACATTTTCGGCTACAGTATCCCACAGTCATTATTGGCTCTGTGAGAGATACTACCATAGATAAAAATGCTAGTTAATATTCCATTGTTACATAAAATGTTAATATTAACTAATCTAAAAATTAAAGGTGAATTTAAGTTCATTTTCCCAACATAATATGCCTTATCGCTCTATACTAGGGTAGTCAAACGTATTACGTCCTTTCTCCGGAAAAGTGTAGAGTTCCTACCTTCAAGTTAAGGACAGTACATACCTACTACTTTTAGGAAAGGTAACAAAAATATTTAGCTACATTCTATTAATTTATTTATTATTTATATTTATTTATTTATTTCAATATGATTATGTTTTGATTTTAATGTAAATTTTATTCTATTATTATGATGTACATTGCCAATATGGGTCTGAGCTCGAAATAAATGAATTTTATTTATTTATTTTATTTATTTATTAATCTAAGTAATAACAAAACTACCTTACCAGTAACAATATGTAGGCCATCTCTCAAGTAAGTAGATAGGAATGCAAGCAATTACACGCAGCCGTATCGATCAAAACAAACTTTACCTACTAACCTAATAAAGTATAGACCTACCTCTGTCCCATAGGTGCAAGTTCAGCGCTTTGCGGCCTACTGACTCATGACAAGACAAAACACCATAACTATCATTCAAAAACATATTGTTATAATGAACTTTACAGTCAACAGAATAAGGGTTAATACAATTGCATGTCAATGCAGTGTGGAGCTATTATTACGGCGATATCACGAGTAATGACGCTAGCCATCAAAGTAATGAGATAGTTAACACCTAAGTTGTAGGTAGGTACACACACGCAATTCACACCGACCACAAGTATGGAGAGACTTGATTTCCGATTCAGATCGCACCTAGATGGTACAGCTGTGGAATTGCGTGTGTTCTTTTTTAAATCTTTTTTTTTATAATAGGACAAAGTAAATAATGAATATACCTTCTACTCTCATTGTAAGCGCACTATTAGCGTCATTTATGGAACGTATTTTTTAGATACGAAGTCACTTTCAGAATTCACCGGAAGTGCGCAATGGTTTATTCGATGACTCTACGCGTATATCTTACCGTCAGTTTTGGACACTACCCCTCTTAATTGCATTTTATACTAATAAATATGCACTAATAAACAGACAACATAACATTTAAAACGTTAAAGATTTAAGATAAGATAACATTAAGATGGTCACTGTAAGATGTTGGGACACTACTAGGGACTGAATAAATTAATAACCGACCTGGTATTACATGGATCTCACAACTTTTTACGGTAAAACAACTGAGTTGCGACTGTTGCGAGACTTGGTTTTTTTGACAAGTATTGTTTCAGCGATTCATTTTAACAGACTGTCTAACAATTTTCGTGTGACTATACACAACGTAAGTTACAAAGCACATTAGTTGTGCTTTGTGATTTCTGGGATACCTAATTATACACAGGCAAATAGAATACCCTCATAGGACTCGACGCTAAATTAAGTTTCCCCATGTTAGTTTTCATAACACGTGGCTTGAATCGCCTATGATATCATTTATCGTTTTCTCCGGCATAAAACTAGTCACTTGTAGGTACTTTGAAGCTTTCGAATCAATGATGTGTAACTTAAAGAGGCGAGTTTTCTTTTCTATGCCTAGGTTACCTATACTACTGGTTATCATGTTGGTATTCGTAAGCGTTCACATCTGCGGAGTTGGATAAATTAAGGGCGTAATGTACCTATTTATTTTATGTTTTCCTCAAAACATTTTATAGACGTATCTTTATGTGTGGATGGAAAAGAGGATGCTCAGGTTTTATTCGAAGAAAATCTATTTAAAGTATGAAATAGGGAGGGCGTATTACTTTTGGAGTAGTTTCTAGAGACGAACTGCGGTGAAATTAAGAATCAATGTAACGCATAGTATTCAGGTATGTACTTTGATCCTTTATTTCTCATATCTCTAAGTTATTAAGTATACTTAAGTAGATGCCTATATAAGGCTCCTCTACCTATATACCTACAGCTTCGGTTCCCTAATTTTTTAAGACGAATACCGTAATAAGAAAATAGCTTTGTGCTATGACAAACAGCAATACAACCGTTTTGTTTGACTTTGTAATATCTATCATTATTTATTACTTACAAAAGATGCAAGTACTTGTGCTTTAGAATCTTAAGATTCTTATATGCCGTAGAACTTTCACCGTTCCCCCAAACTGTTATCGTGATCTTTTTACCCGTGAAAGGGCTGACAAATTGGAATATCTCAGTTTCAAACAACGCACAAATCGAATTTTGTTTCACCAAAGCGCCATTGTTACTGGTTCCACAATAGGGCCAATCTAGCGCTTCCATTTACGTTCGTAACTCGGTATTTTCTTACGTGATCTCGAGGCTAAATTTTTGCTTTGACATTGTATTCTATAAACAATTTTTTCACACATGTGAGGTTGTGAACAGGATTTTAAAGATTTGGCAAAACTCGTGTGGTACAATTATGATGTGTGTGTGTGTGTGTGATACGATTTTTACACCGCTGGTGTTGCAGGCGTCCATAGACTGCGGTAGACGCTTAACATCAGGCGGACCGTTGGCTTGTATGCCACCTTACTGGTATTAAAAAAAAACATTTGTATGAAAGATAGGAGCTGATTGTGACATGGGTATAGCTACACTAGCAATCAAAATCATTACTATTATCATGTTCAGTCGTAGGAGATGCACTGCCGGATAGGCGTCCCCCAAAGACTTCCACAACGGGCCGGTTGCAAGCCGTCCGCATCCATCCCATTCCTGCGACTTACGTGTTATGTATTCGCAAATTTACCTAATAAATAAATAAAATAAATAACAATTATTTATTTTAGCTATTCCTTTGACTGCATTGACAATGGTTTCTGATAAATAATATAATATTGTAACTAACTAAGTACTTTACGCGAGTCACAACTTTAAGTCTCTATCCACCCTACAATTAGGGTTGCCAACTATACTGTTAAAAACAGTATTATACTGTTTTTCACTACAAAATACTTTTTACTGTTGAACAAAAAAAAGTATAAAGTATACTGTTTTCAGCATCAAAGATGTTACACTATTCGTGTGAGACTTAGACGCACACTCACACATTTTTTTTTATTTAGAGGGAGAATCCTCTAACTAAATAAAAAAAATGTGTGAGCGAGCACTGGGAACAAGTGCGTTCTGGACCAGAACGCACTTGTTCTCAGTGAGGTCGGTGCGTACACTTGCACCACCTTGAGGCTACACCTCTTGGTGAGCTTGTACGCTACCCTGTTCGACTCACTGGACATTTCCACCACGTTGTCGGAGAGGGACTTATTGACCAGAAACCCGACGCCACCTTGGGATTTTTGTGGAGATGTTGCGACTAGTCGGTAAAGCCGACTATCCGGCCACTATTGCAGTCGCCGATTAGTCGGCGACTAATCGGCAAAGAGCGCCGACTATCCGGCTTCTTACGTTGTATGAATTTCTCAATAATATGCATGCGGGGGAACTACATGAAATAAAAACTTTGATTAAATTTTAATTCTACTTGTTCACTTCTATGAATAATAACAGTATTATCTTTAATTATGCACAAAAAAAAAAATTTTTGTACACTAAAACACCGCTCTCGGCAATTACACAAGCAAAACATGCCGTCCGACACGCTCGCAGGCGGCGTATGCGATTGCGCGCGAATCAGCCGTAAAAGAAGCGTTACGGAAATAACCGAAACCGTAATCGGCTTGGCCGACTAGTCGGTCTTATTACAACCGACTAATCGGCTAGTCGGCGAAAGTCATAATCGGCACATCTCTAGATTTTTGGTTTCCCTCGCGGAAGTACATAAGGTGGCCTGACTCTAGGGTTACGGTAGCCTCCCCCTCTCTTCGGACTTCGTATGTGCCACCTAATTTTCCCAAGTTCCACCTCCAACTGCGCCAGATGCGAGTCAAGCCTTAGTGTGCGTCCGTTGTACGATGCCAGGGTAAGTTTGGTGTGGTGGCCTGCAATAGCCCGGTGATTCTTGGCACCCCCCGCCCCGCCCGTACCGTGGTCGCCACCATGACCAGGGATAGCGGGGCCGCCGGTAACTGGGGGCCGTGGCTTATGTGAGACCATTTGGAGGAGTTGCCCATAATCGCCACGCTGGGCAGGCGGGTTGGCGATCGCAGGGCGTAGCCTCTCGCTCCGGTGACGCTGCTGCCCGTCATCGGTCTGTGGTACTTAGCTACGCCTTCAATTGTGGTGGTTATACCGCCTTCGGTCGCCTCATTCGCTATTCGGCAGGACGCACCACGGGCAGGTAAGGTTGGCTTGGAGCGAAAAGTTGATAGGTCGCTCCCTTACCTACATCCCCCGTAAATAAAATTAATATTATTAAATAAATAAAATACTGTTCATTTTTATAAAATACTGTTTAATTTGTTTTCTTAGGCCTCAATATACTTTATTTCTTGTAAAAAAAGTTGGCAAGCCTACCTACAATACCGCAAATATTATTTACGTGTCATTTTCCACTCTTGTTTGTTCCTTACCCTGTGAACCGTTTCCAGTAATCTACTTATATTTTAATCAGCATTATTATATTTTAATCATTGCTAAAGTCACCGGAAGCTTACGAGCTAAACCAATAAAGAGTCAATTTGCGGTCGCAAGGAGTCAAGCCCCGATAGTACTACCATATTCAATGTGGTTTTAGAGACAAAACGATACCACAAATGAGATGTAATTTTCAGTTATGTTAGCTACATAGTATGGATATTATGAGTCAGATTAAATATATTAAAAATAGATATGCTACAAATTTAGTGAACAATTGTCATCCATGAAATTTGTAATGGCCTATATCCAGCGAATCTAATCAGCAAAGGTTAGCAATAAATAAATATTAGACAACATCACATACATTACTTCAATCCCAAAGTAAGTATCTTAAGCAGTTGGTTACAACGAAGGCACTACAAGTACATACTTAAATACAAATATAATAAAAATACCCAGACACGGATATTACACGAATGTTTGTCCCGGATTTGGATCGAACCCACGACCCTTGGTTTAGAAAGCCGGGGTCACAACCAATTGAGCCACAGGGCGAGTCTCACTTTATTTTGTGTCTAGAAAGGGGGTAGGTAAGCAAGGGATGTAAAAAATTATTGATGGTCACATTTTATATTCTGTCAAACTTGCAGATATAAATAAATCGATACTTTAATGTTCCAAAATTGGGACATCCTGCAATGAACGAGATACTTGGCTTCACTAGTGGACGGAAGTTCTACTATGTGGTAGGGAACGTGTCACTAATGCTATTATATGGACAATTTCCTGCCGCACGGAGCTTGGGATTATTCACTTAAAATCGGACAATCCGATTACAAATCCACTAAAGTATTTAGAATCTCATAGACTATGAGACAGTGTTACTTAAGTGGTACAGTCACTAAAAGATAGTTCTTAACTGAATACAGTAGGGGCGATATTCAAAAACTATTATTAATCGTGTTTGCTCTATTACGCTTAGTGAATAGAATAGACAGACCATTTTATTAAGGTACACCAACCAATTGTTCTCAAACGAATGGTTTCCCTTGCACTAAGATTACCAGATGATTTGAACGCTCTTAGAACACCTAGACCCAAGATAATTTAGAAAAGTTCATTCGGATTGTTACACACAATGTCGAATTTTGGTATGTACGTACATACCTTTAAAGCATGCGCCTATCGATAGAGAAAATCGATACAAGCAAATAAATGATCTCTGACAAAATGTCGGCAATTATAAACTTTTCAAATATTTCAATTTTAATATGTACATAAACAAACTAAACTATATAACTTGTTGTTTGTAATTGCCTATCGATTGGCGTATTTCACAGGTAGGTAGGTACATCAAAGTCCGTCTTATTATAGACTTTGCAACTTAGGTATGCCAGCAGGATATATACAAAAATGTTTGAAGTATTATCCAGCAAGTTACGCAAACAAGGGAACGTATTCCAGGAACTGTGCAGCCGTATGAAATAATGTTTTATGTGTACAATTTCTTCATACGTACCTTTACCAAACACCTGTATACATAAAAGTAGGTACAGATAAAACAAACATCAACATTTCCTTAACCAAAATTGACTTTTAAGTCGGAATTATAGGGAACAAGTTTCCTCGTGATTCTTCGATCTAACTAGCTCATCATAAGATTACACCAATGCAAGTATGTGAGAGTCAGTACTAGTCATTATCATTGAATGGTCGTAATACAACAGGTCCATACATTATTCATGAGAACATCGAGACCATCGGCTTATAGTGGGCTCATTTCTTTACGAAATGCTAAGATTTGAATATTCCATGAATAGCAATCGTGTAGTTCACATACAAAATAATGGAGAAAGATGATACGGGCTTCGTCAAATTAACTTGTTTCTAAGTCACGTTTCAAATGCTACGGGAATGAACTTTGGTTGTTACTTGGTCCATCATGATGTCACGTTCAATACATAGTAACGATTTGTTGCATTTTGTTTACAGAGTTCGATGATCAGGTCAGGTTAAATAACAATGATGCAAATTCAAAATATCATCGGAGACTGTACTTTTGAAATCACAATTTTTGGACTCGCGCGTAACTACCATTTTTTATTTGTTCGACCAGGAAAAATGCCTTTGCTCACTCCCGCTTTTTCGGGGAACGACAAGCTACAAACGAGTCACATTGCAATTTCTGCTAACATTACCTACTACATGTAACCTTATTTGCAAGCGGGCTGAATTGAAAGTACCTACAAATTAATTTCAATACAGGTGGTAAAGTAATTTTTGACTTTATTTCACGATTTATAAGATCTTATGTGTGAAGAAAGATATGTTTGATTTGATTTGAGCTTACTAAGATTCTTATCATATGATTTGACTGGTAGGTAGGATTGTTCATTTGTTAATAATACGAAGGAGTAATATGTATGCATGTGAATGTGTATAACATACTAAGAAAATAAATATACCAGCGTACCTATTCTTGTTCAAAGCATCTCATAGGTAATATAGTTCTGAATTTACTTTCTGATAGTTATCAATAATGAACGGTGAAGGACAGACAGACAGATACAGTCTGCTCCAAACATGTCGCGATGTCGTCACAAGGCATTGTTTAGACTTTAGACGCATCCGCCTCCTGTACAACACCATACCTGTACAAAACTCTTACGTCATAACCATCTGTTGGTGCGCACTCAATAAATAGTATTATTTTTCTCAGTAAAAGTATCTACGAAAAAAGGTATAGCAAAGAGAGAGAAAAGACAGAGACCAACAGACCAATTAAGTAGATAAACAACAGAACACGGCACTAACGATTCATCTCTTCTTCCCCAGGGTCACTCTGAATCGAAGGGTGCAAAGAAGAGGGACAAAAGCGCCAGCGGCAACGGGAACGGCAAGCCCAGCAGAGGCGTTGCCACCTCGTTCGGCTTCCGGAGGCGGCCAGCCAGCTCCTCCCGCGCCGACGACAACGCCAGGAGGAAGCAGAAGCCGCACGACAAAAATGGGAATGGAGGTAAGAGCCATAACCTCATGTTGTGCCCGTGTCTTGGAATGCCCTTCCAGCTCATGTGTTTCCTTCCTCTTACAATCCTGGGTTCTTTAGGCGTGGCGTGAAACGGCATCTCAGTGGGCCTTCAGGGTGAGGGCGAGAATAGGGTAATTGGAGTCAGCGGGCAATGAGAGTCACCCTCATATCCCAGCCCCGAGCTGGTTGCGCCTCTCAGCGTATGCCCCACTGAGAAACGACTGTTTTGATTTTGTACTCCGCTGATATAATTATACAAGAATGCAAATTAGAAGCTAAGTGTCTAAATCGTTGCAGTATGTGATTAAGACATTATATACGTATTATATACTTGCTTAGACCTTCCAAATTTTAACATGCAGTTCATATTATATGAGTCTGTTATGGTTTTTTTTTTAATAATTTTTTTTACTCATTAGTGTAGTTGTAAGGCAATGTAGGAACCACTTGTCCTTACGAAAAGTAGAAGTACCTACTCCCTCCGAACTAGGTGGTCGGGTACCATGATCCGACGGACTATCTTGGTTTGTCGTACCTAATATATTAGCTGTACCTAGTAAGTAATGATGAAAACTTAGATGTGAGAGCCTTCCGCTACCCCAACAGCCGGTGATGGTGACAAGGTCGCCTTGACTTTCATCATTGTCATATAGAATAAGAAAAAAGAAATGAAAACATTGTATGTGCGTTGTAGGTCTTCCATAGAACTTGAATGGGACATTTTCTTAATCTACGGAGATTGTTTGCCGCGAAAGATGCATCGCCATCTGTTGTCACCAGGCGGAACTAGTGATCGGATATTGTAGCGAGTGGAGACAGATGTCGCTACATGATTTATCTGTCATCAGGTTCGACGGAAGACCTGCGCGCGGAGGAGGTGTTGTCTGGGAGGTCCACACCGCTCGCGAGGCCGCGCAAGGAGACGGCCGGTCAGCCACTGCGAACCAACAGGTAACTACCCCTGGAATTTGCTACTAAAGCTGCTTTTCCACCAGATATGTGCTAGGAAAATGAGCGGTGCGAGGATGTGTAGAGGGCTTTTTTCCAAATCGAGTGGGGTAAAGGGTCTGTTGGACACAAAACTAGACACATCTCTCGCACACATTCCTGGCACATTTCTATGAGACATTTCTCTCAGACATACCTACCTCTCCGTCACATAATGTTGCAAACATCCCTTGCTTGTTTTGTACGCACAAGAACCTCGTCCCGTTGAGCAGTTTCCGCCAGAGCTGCTGATACATATTTAATATATTCTTAGGTACTTATATACAACAATAAAACATGCGGTAGTTATTAAAGTGGATGTTTGAATCTTAAAATTCGTTACATGTTTTACCTATTTTACAGTTGATCCATAAAATACGGACAACGATGAAATGATTGCTATTTTTTTTCAGTAGGCGCTTGAGACAATGTACTTAATACTTCCATGACTAATGCTTACAGCGTATTACTAACTCACCTAACTAATATGTAGTCTGTGTGAATGACAGATGTTGTCTCATCCGTAGGTTCGGTTTCAGGCAGCCGCACGCCAAGACAGCGAAGGTGGGGGACGTGAGCGTGGCCGCGGAGCCGGCCTTCGGCATCAGCGCCAAGGACAAGGATACCACCTTCAACAATAACGCACTTGGTAAGACCAAACAATGGAGAACCTCACCGTAGAACCTTACGGAGAGAGGTAGGGCATAGCGAATCTTCACTCGGACAGAACCTGTAGAAACAGACTTGTCTCTACGAAAAGTGGAAGTAGGTACTTCCGCCAAGCTAGGTGATTGTACTCGAGGACCGCGGTCCGATGGACCATCTTGGTTTGTCATAATATATAGCAAGACGTGATGAAAACTTCGTATGAGCGTTGAAGGTCTTCCATAGTCTTCACATATTATTTATTATGTATTATGATGCGCTGCTATAAAAAAAGACCAATCATTGGTACATACTTATACTCTAAATGTGTTTTAAATGAGAGCCAGAATTACTTGATTTGATGAAATGTGTATTGTTATAACGGGACGAAATTAAGAGAAAAGTAATAAGTAAAATAAATCGAAGTATATGAGACATATCCTCGTTACATTTACTTCGCAATGGAACTTATACATAATACCAAAGCGCCTATATTTTTAGTGCGGCAAGATATCTCTGTTCTGGTCGGTTGCCCGCTCCATTCTATAGAGGTCGTCGAATCACTGAACATTTTCAGTAAGTAGTCGTAATAAACAGGTATATTCGACATCTATCGGGATATCGTGGTATTCTAGGGATTTCCTCATTTTACTGCGACATGTCTAGTGTTGACAGTACCTACCCGATGACGATAAAAAGTATTACAAACAAAGGTTACTAGCTCTAGCCGCCAGCTATGCAACTAATACTTACATAGGTATAGACATACGCAACACATAGACAAAAGCAAGTCGTCACGTCTGTATTGTTTTTCTGTGGAAAAGCCAACCACCGCTACCCCTAAACACACCCATCGGGGAGGGATTGCCGCTAGAGACATTAAGTTTAGGTTTATGTATAAATGCACAGCTGGAAAGCTCATAACTTTGCTACAACCTTCAATTTAGTTTACAGAACGAATCGATAACATAGCAGGTCTGTATTTAGCTATGTTAGTACATAAATGTACTCGTATTAGGTACTTACTTGTGTTATTAAATTCCGTAGGCTAACATACCTATAGCTAAAGATATAGATTTGCGGATAGATAGATAGTAGCGTTTACTGTAGCTCATGAAACCTAGAGAGAACATGAGGAAACTATAAGGATTCCGGGCGTGAAATACGGAACCCTTAAAACGAAAAAAACAATGTTTATGTACCACTTCAGTACGATCTTTCATGCCCAAGTTTTGGTGTGAAAATGCATGCCTAGAGACTGAGGTTTCCTGTCCAATGTCAGAGCGACTTGGGGTCCCTTAGGCGGCGTAACTAAACTATTTATGGCCCGTGGCAAATTCGTTTAAAGGAACCTTAGCAGTAAACATTTACAGATCATTACTGAGCTCGCGGTCTCTTGGAAAACATTATCTATCTTTCTCCTTAAGCAGTCGGGTCAAAAATAACAAGTTAATTATAGATTGATCTATTTCCAAATAACCTAGTATATGCTTCTGGTTCCAGATAAGAAAAGTACAAATACGCCATACAACCATCAAGTACCTCTGCTCGCGACACAAGTGACCTCCACCGGGCTCACGACCGTCGTGGGCGCCGCTGGGCTTCCCAAGACTGTCACCAAACAGACCGTCATACTCACCTACCAGCCCCAACAATATGCGTCACAGGTACCTATACATACGAGTACGTCTGTGAAGGCAATAGACCTTGCATAGCTTCACCGATTTCGCTAGCAACGGCCTCAGCACTTGTAAAGGAATTCTTCTGCCCGAAACAACGCTACCACCAAAGGACCGATGCGAAATAGTCCCGCATGCCCAGTGCCGTAACTAGGGTGGTGCCAGCGGAGCCCAGGCACAGGGCGCAGACCCTGGAGGGGCGCAGAAAAGACCAGACCACATTTTTCAGAGGCGCAGTTTTAATAGCTCGCACCGGGCGCATAAAAGGCTAGCTACGGCACTGCCCAAAGTGACGTTACATACTCCACATGATAAACGTTTATAATCTTGAATATCTTCCTTTTAGGAGAGTAGACCAAAAGCTGGACCACGGGCGACAGAGCGGGCATCTGCGCCACGCATCCAGCCTAGTGAGATACAGAAACCTCCCGGGAAGTACACCTTCCAAACCAACCAGCTGCCGAGGCCCCAGTACCCTGCTGTCAAGACCATTGACGCAAAGACTGCTAAGCAGGTGCGTATATCTTGATTTTTCTTCATGCGAGAGGCAGAAGGCGAGCAAGTTTGATGCCTGATGGTAAGCAGTCAACACTGCCCATGGACACCCATGGCAACTCAAATCGAGTTCTGATATATTAAAGTATTTACTTACTCAAGTGGGCAAACACAGGTGCACTCTCGACCGATACGACTGGAGAGGGAATCAACGCAGAACCTAACCTAAAGTATTTTCCAATGCTCGAGGGTATATCGCCACCCATTTTCTGACTCCAGCCCCTCAATTCAGAACACTGCGGGAACATAATCGACTTCAGTATTCTATGCTATGTCTTTTTGTAAACTAAACAGTTGATAGTGACATTACATGACAATGACATTAGACATTAACTCATCCAGCAAAGCTTCATACTTATAAAAACATTAAAAATGATTAGGTATCAATTTAAAACCAATGCGCAATACCTATATATTTCATAGATGAATCCTAATAAATTCAAAAATTTTTTAAATCCTCGACTCATTTATGAAGTTTTTACATCCTGAAAATTGTAGCTACATCAAACATGAACCAAAGTTCTCAATGATTTGTTAAAAACAAAAAAGTACCTAAACTTATATAAACAAGGAAACACTTTCATAGTGCATTATTATGATGCTTTTAAATTCCTCAATTAATTTATTAAAGAACGCGATTATTGCACAATAACAGAGACTCGTAACAAATGATTTCCAACTCTATTGTTTGAAATTAATAGTAGCTTTTCCGGTGGACACGGAAGTAGGTCAGCGTTCGTCTATTTCAGCGGTGCGGAGTGGAAGCCCGCCGACGATTGCCGAAAATATCGCTGCACACTGCATTCGACATAGCACAACACACATGAGATTAAGATCTACAGAAAACTCAATGATCTCTTCTAATAAACTAGCTAGCTTCATTTGTTGTTAAGTCTATGATATAAGGTAATAATTAGTGTACCTAAACGTTTGTGATATGCCATTAGGCGATAGAGGAATTAAAGAAAATTGAGAGGCACTCCTTTGACTTTTCTTTTTTATACATATACCAAACGATTTGATTTCTTCTATTAAACATACGTAAAGAAATTTGTAGAACATTTAGGTGAATTAAAATATAAGTAGGGTTATTCTTTCTTAATTCTGGTTCCGTCCAAAAATGCCAATCCTATTGAGAAACATCTGAACCCTGAAGTTACCGAATAGAAATAATAATAATAATATAATTCATTTATTCTCTCACCACAATGATAATTAGGTCTATGTACATGTTGGCTTAATATTTATGTATTTCTAGGAACTGTAGTGACCTAAATCCTTGTGAGAGACTGGTGCCTGATGGAGGTTTAGGAAAAACCTGTAGGACAGGTCACCAGGGCCCTCCCGCGGATGTTAGACCTTAGCACATATTTGCTGCATTTCAATTTTGCACAAAGCACAGTAGGTGGATCATTCCTTTAATAGTGGAAGAAACAAAAATAAAATTAAACAAGAGAAAAAAAACAACTGAATTTCTTATGTCCTAAGATGTGTCGTGTGTTGTATGAAAGATTATTCATAGGTACGTTATGCCATCTAATCAAACATCGCCGAGGTAAAATAAGTACTACTTACCTACCTAATTGCGTACACCCATTATGAAAACAATTTCATAATGAATTGTTGCCAATTTAGAATGCGTACGGTAGCATCACGTTCACGAATAATTGCTCATATTTCAACTCATCAAAACCTTGATGTTTTGAACAATAAACTATCAGAATAGTTAGAACAATTAGTTAGACTTTACTCAATAAAAGCTTAGGCACTTCTGATCGTGTTTTGCAGTAGATACAGATATTAAAGGATAGTTATTCGAATTCAATTCAAGGAATGCTCTTACAATATTTGCCCTCGTAGCCCAAGACTAAACGTTAGTAAAAAGAGATCGGCATTACAACTTTCATGAATAGTTAATAAGCAGTTTTAATTAAAGAAACAAATTAATTATACGAGCATTTTCTCCTAGTTCTGGACCGTGAAATGACGTGTTGTTTCAAAAACAAATCGTAATAATTTATTTTTTAATAATTATAGTGTTCGTAGTATGTGCAAGTGAATCCAAATTTAGAGTCTTATTAGCAGTTAAGTCTAGTGGTGAGTGCCTAGTGTTAATTAAAAGATTAGTGTTTCTTAGAGGTTCCAATAAATTAATGAAGTGAGCTTTCAACATATACGCCTGTTAAAGACCAACTTTAGGTACCTACCTTGGTATCGACCATGACGTCCAGGGAATTTTAAAAACTATATTTCTCGAACGTGTTCTCCTAATTTAAATATAATAAATATCAACAACTTCATAAACATTGATCCAACCCCAAAGTTAGTTAGTAGTGAGCACTTGTTTGTGGTATCAAAACACAGCAGTATACCTCAATTACCTATATGCTTAAGTGTCACATTTTTTTAATTTTGCACTTGTGATTGTGATTATCATAAGGTACCTTATCATATGATAATCACAATAAGCATAACAGATATTTATCGGAAACCTTACATTATGCGTTGGAAACTTTTATTTAGTTATCTCGCCTGGTGGAAAGCGAAAGAGAGGCCCGAAGTCCTGCAACCGCGGACCAATAACCAAATCAGATGTCTTTGCCACTGCCAACTGCCATCCAGCAGGCATAGTAGGTTGGCCTGGCTGCCTGTAATGTACCTTGTACTATTGGCATTCAGAGATTGTCAACTTTTCTAATCGCGTGCCAAAATATGCTCGTTCTCTATTTATCTTAAGATCCGTCCGAAAGCTCGAAACCGCTCGTGAGTTTGTTTGTTATTTTTAAACGATTGACCAACAAGCTTAACGGTGGACATTTCGACACAGGTTACGCGCGGGCAGGGCTAGCCCTCCGGGACTCCGGGTCCATTCAGTGGCGTGCACTTTGGACGATATGGTCAATAGTGTAACAGTTTCGCGTTGGTAAAGTGAAAGTGAGTGATGATGAAAGTATTCGGTCCGCAGGTGGTGAACAACACGAGGAAGGCTGGATCAGCTGAAGGATGGAGGGAAGGTGAGTTAATTGCATGTCATTAATTTTTTAATCAAATGCATTGTATTGTTTACTTAGGTACCTACACTATTTAAGTATTATTTACACTAGTTTAAAATACGTAGTAAATACATATAGTGATAAAATAAAGATTAGGTACTCCAGTTAAATTCAAATTGAGCGCGAGGTCTACTGTCGTATATTGCCATGCCTAGCTAGGTATACCTACCTGAATATTCACTCAATTTTTTTTTACCGAATTTTCAATAAAAATGTTTAGGATGTAGTGAGTATAGGGTAGAGCGACTCTACAACGATAGAGTCGCAACCGGCCAATTACGAGTGCCGTTAGTTAGGAAAACCACTGTAGTAGTTTTAAGAAATAAAGATGCGATGCGTCTCGGACCCCCCATGTCCGAGGAAGCAGAAAAAAATGTTTTCAGGATTTCAGGGTATAAGTCGCTCAAGTTTCGGGAAGTTCTTTTTAGGCATTCCTATTCATGATAAACTTGAGGTACCTACAATCCTGGCCATGTTGACACCACGCTTACCATCACGTGATCGTGAAGTACCGTCTTTCTAGTCCATTACAGCCAGACATAACATAAAAAAATGTTTGTACCTAGGTGCCGGTTCAGCAGTCTCATCTGACTCTGGCGTGTGGACCGGGGCGGAGGGCGAGGGCTCCCCGCGCATGCGCCGGCGCCCGCGCAACCTGGAGATGGTGATGCGCGGCACGCACAGCTTCCACCTCAGAGAACTACAGGTCGCTGACCTTGATATTATGGGTGAGTGACCTTTGACATGTTTTCAGAACTTTCTAGAAAGTATCTGGACTGAACAAAGCCGTAACAGCTGAACTCTAGTTCAGAAGCAATTGAATACTCGCTTGTACGCGTATACAAAAGCAAGGTGCAGACAGGATTGACGCTAAGATCGCCTATTTTTGCAATGTACAAACAACAGACTTAATGCCACACATAGGCATTCTTCTTTGTCAATTGGGCCACGGTAATACTATTGGGCAGAAATATCTATTTGTTTGCGGAGTTGGTACAGAAATGTTTTCATCTCAAATCCGCGCGCCTGTAGGTATACCTCACAAGCGAGAACTAAATCAAGCAACTAAAATAATCTACAGTGCTATTTAGATATCCATAATTTGTATACAGAATTAAGCCTTACCTACAATGGTTCAAAATTACTTTTCTTGAAACAGAAACCTTCCTTCTTTCAGATGAAGCAGTAGTCACCGGCCACGCAGTCATACCGCTACCAAAGCTCCCTAGTTCCTTCGACGACGAACTCTCTCCCGAGTACGATCCCCCAGTACCCACCTACAAACCCCCATCGCCTATTCTTCCTAAGCCGACGCCCATTGTGGAGGTCTCTAATAGGCAGAACTCACCCATGTCCACTTTGGAGCGGTACAGGACGAGGACTAGACCCAGCCGGATCCAGACCAACGAGTATAAAGACGAGGAGAAGTTTGTCCTGGATAGGGCGCAGCCGGAGAAGTTGAATAAGCAGGTAAGGGCTTGGTAGTTACCATGATGTGATCAGCCTACGTCTAGCTGGATAATTGTCATTTGGGGGTTTTTTTCCTTAGTCACCACGCTTGGTAAGCGGATTGGTAACTGCAGTAGGTTTTATTTGTACCCAGGTAAACGCTGCTACCGGTTTCCTCATATTCTTAATCATCTCAACGACACTCACGGAATGAAATTGGGTGGTGGGTGAGATTCGAAATCCGGAAACCACACATTCATTTTTCCTAAAATTAATTAATAAGTAATTTCAGGAAAAATAACTTAATAGTTTTCATATTCTTTCTTAGAGCATAATTTACCTACAGACAGGCTAGGCTAATAAGAATAAAGCTTAGGGCGCTAGGATCACCAGGGCCAGAGTAAAGAATGGGCTCAGGGGCGCACATTCATAGCCCGGCCTAGTCAGAACTCTAGATCAGGCTTTCTTGTTCCTTTAAAAAATTTGAGTATTTGCTGAAACATCATTACTTTTAAATACAGTTCCACTAAATCGAAAAACACAACAATAGTATTTATAAAATTGAACCACCGCATATTTTACTGGTTCGTAACAAGATGAAGCGTGCCATCAACATCCAGAGTCCAGACAAGCGACCCTGGGGCGATCATGTTTCGAGCAAAAATATTTGTTAGGTATGCGTCTTTTTTTAGATGCACTTACGAGTAAATCTCATTCTGTTGTAATAATTCTCAACGAGATCTTGAAAGTTTATTTATATAATGTATACCAACAGGTATTGGTTGTCCTAAAATGAAATTCATTACTAAATCAAGAATGGTTGCTGCTTATAAACATCTAAATATCTGACAAGTGACTTAAAAATTCATGTTTATCCTGATTGAGTCATCTTTAAGAGAGGTATAGGATAATAAGGTGCCATCTTCGTCGAAGGTCGCTCACATCCACCCAATCCCTAAAAAAGGTGACCGCTCGGACCCGTCTAACTATAGGCCTATAGCGGTGACGTCATTGCTTTCCAAAGTAATGGAGCGAGTAATTAATACGCGATTACTGAAGTACTTAGAAGAGCACCAGCTCATAAGCGACCATCAGTACGGTTTCCGTCATGGTCGTTCGGCTGGTGATCTCCTAGCGTACCTGACTCACCGCTGGGCGGAAGCTCTGGACGGTGGAGGCGAGGCTCTTGCAGTCAGCCTCGACATCGCCAAGGCTTTTGATAGGGTCTGGCACAGAGCACTTCTTTCGAAGCTTCCGGTGTACGGTGTTCCCGAGGGACTACGTAAATGGATCGCCAGCTTCCTGGATGATCGGAACATACAAGTTGTTGTCGACGGTTTCAGTTCCGATTTAAGAACCATCAACGCTGGCGTTCCGCAAGGCTCGGTGCTATCCCCTACGCTGTTCGTCATGCATATCAACGATATGCTTACGATTGCAAATTTACATTGCTACGCGGACGACAGCACAGGGGACGCGCGATACACCAGTCTTCAGAGCGTCCCTCGTTACTCCGTTATGGAGAGACGGGCACTGCTTGTGTCTGAAGTCGAGGACACCCTTAAACAGGTTTCAGAGTGGGGTAATGAAGGGGTATCTCTCTGTGTCTCAAAGAGTATCGGGATCTTAGGCATGGAAATTTCCAGCAAAGTCCAGTTTGGGCGTCATTTGGAGGACAAAGCCAAATTGGCAAGCAAAAAAATGGGAATCCTAAACAGAGCGAGGCAGTTCTTCACATCAAGTCAGCGACTAGTGCTATATAAGGCCCAAATTCGGCCTCATGTGGAGTACTGCTCTCATCTTTGGGCAGGTGCCCCAAAATACCAGCTTGACCCATTTGACGCCCTCCAACGGCGAGCTGTGCGAATTGTTGATGATCCCGATCTCACTGACAAATTAGAGACATTAGACCTGCGGAGAGACTTTGGCTCCCTGTGCGTCTTCTACAGACTTTTTAATGGAGAGTGCTCCGAGGAATTGTTTAATATCATGCCAATGTCACCATTTTACCATCGCACTACTAGACGCCGCGGTAGGGTCCATCCGTACCACCTGGAGACGATCTTGTCCAGAACTGTTCGTTTTCAGCGTTCATTTCTTCCACGAACTTGCAAGCTCTGGAACGACCTCCCAGCTGCGGTATTCCCTGATCGCTACGACATGTCCTTCTTTAAGCGTGGTTTAAAGAGAGCTCTCTCCTCACGGTAGGCAGCGGCATGGCTGTGCCCCTGGCATTGCTCATGTTCATGGGCGGCGGTTACTGTTTAACATCAGACAGGCCGCCTGCTCGTCTGCCACTAATGGCAATAAAAAAAAAAAATAAAAAAAAAGGTAGGGCATAGCGAATCTTCGCTCGAATTGAGCCTCCCATCCGGGGAAGGACCTCCACCTTATATCACAGCCAAATGACCTCCGGGTCGTGTTTCTGCCGGTGAGTATGGTTGCTGGAGCTCGTGGGGGGTTAGGGTTGGACCGGCATGGCAGTGGCAACTGACAAGTAACTGACCAGTTACTTGCCCGTTGTCACGGCGACTTGGGCTTCTCTTTCGCTTTCCATCAGGCGTAGGAGAGCCATTATGTTGAGCTACTACAAAAAAAAAAGATTGTCAATGAAACAGTGCAAAACAAGACCTAGCTTACCACTCGCTACGGCCGGTGAATGTGACTTTGATGCCATTCTAAAACTATAATACCTACTTGATTAACTGATGCATAAAACTTGGTTTCGTATTTAATGACATTAAATTAATTTTCCAGAATTCGTTCATAAAGTCATCCAGTGGAGTGGTGTCCCCTACCACCGTGAGTTCCAGCAAGGAATCCAGTCCGTCTTGCAAGAGCGAAGAGAGCCATTTTGGGAACAGCAGTGCCTGGCAGAGCCACGCTGCCGGAGAAGCGATGGCTACAAGGTAATTTTTGTTTCCTTCAAGCTATATTGTTTCATCAATACTACATAATTATTAATAGAAGCCAGTCGGAGGATTAACAATTTGATACTAGTGTAAGACGAAAACGGAGAATTAGTTCCCAAACCTAGACAGATTTTGGTCACATCAATCTTGCAGTAGGTGTATACTGAAGGTTTGAATTGCATATAGTACAAGAGTACCTACACTCTTAGTTTGTTCCTTTGTTCTCATAATTAAAACGACATAGCAGAAAACTGATCAACAGCAGACGAGTAAAATATGCCGAGTGTCACCGTCAACATTCTAAGACTAATTAATTTTTGGTAGAACATTTTTGGCTATACCGGAATAAGAAACTTCATTGTCTTTACTGTTAAGTTTAGGTTGCTTTCATAAAATAATTGGATAAATAAATTTAGGATTTTGTACAGTCATTAAATGATAAATTTTAAGCAGACTGTATGTATGTATAGTCCAAAAAGTAACACCCATACTTATTCCACTTCCCAGATCACAAGATGACGTTTCATTTGCTCTGAGCGTATCAAGCTGTGAAGACGATAAGTCCAAATTTGAAGTGAAGGAAGCACCAAAACCTGTGGAAGTGGAAATCCCAAAGAAGACAATCGTGATAATGGACGAGGCACCGGTCCCGCATCCGTTGCTGATGAAGTCGTTGACCTTAAGCCAACATGACTCACTTCGAGGGACTATGATGGGTAAGTTGAAATAGAAATAAAGCTGATTTTAGAAATCCTGGTTCCCTTCCACCCTAATTTAGTCTTTGTGGCCTCTCGTCGCCTGAGGGAAAGCGAAAGAGAGGCCTTAAGTCGCTGTGTCAACGGACAAGTAACCAAATCAATTAATTAGAAGTTGCCACGGCCATGTTGCCATGGATTATTCATGGTTCGGGATCATTCGGTGTAGGTATACTTACCGAATATAATATTGTTTCACAGCAGTGTTTTTAGATAATTAACTCAGCTAATGGGTACATAGACAATTTTTTAGATGTTATGATATTATAGTAGGTATACATGTTACATGTACACGTACATGTGTAGAGTATACTTATTCTTCCAGCACTGAAACGATAGCCCTTGTAGCCATGCCAATTTTTACAGAATCTTGCTAAGTGAACCTCTTGGACGCATGCGTTTGCTATTACATATATCTATACCTGCTAATCCTGCTATATTGTTCTCAGGATCAATGACCAGCTCCAACTACAGCACCACAAGCACATGTACAAACCAGAGCGGTGACGTCCACAACCTGACTCTCACTCTAGAAGAATCCAAATTCGATATGTCTGCGCTGGAAACTTCCACGCAGAGCTTGCTGGATGACGAGACGTCACCCGCAGACAGCCTGATCTCATCTACCAGTACCAGTGATTCTAACAACGAACTTCAGGTGGAAAGAGACCCGCCGTCTATTTCGTCCGCGTATCAGACTGCTAACACGAAGACTAGGACGCCTGAACCCGTGGAGGCAAGGGATGGTGTCGATGGGGAGGTGATCATGCAGCCTGTTAAGGAAATCATGTAAGTTTTAAATAATGCTACTGACAAAATTACAGCGGATCCCAATATACATAGATGGCATCAGAATTTCAACACTAATTTTGAGAGGAAAGATTGCGGGAAATTATGATATCTCATTTTCCTTGAGTTTCACAATAATAATGTTCAAATTGTTGTAGGTAGTCCATAGGGCTTATGTAACGTAAATTATTACAGTATTGTGCAGGGCCTGTTGTGCACAGGCTATAAATAAAGCTAGAGCGCAATAACCAAATATTCGTTATTAAATAGGGATGTCTTGGGGGTCAAAATAATTATATTATAATTTTTTCCGCATTTTAGATCATAAAAATGTATTGGACACGTATTTTTCCTTTTTTCATTCAAATAAAAATAGCAAAGATACAAAACATCAAAAGTTAGGAGTGGGAGTCTTTGACGTCACTAACTCCCGTAAAAATGCTTCACCGAGTGACGTCACGCATAATTTCAACGGGCTATAACTTTGTAATTTTAATCTAATTTACTAAAAAATACGTGTCTTTTATTTTAGAAGCTATAAGACGGACTAATTACAATTTTTAGCCATAATAGCCTATTACTGATAGTAGTATTACTCATAGTAAGCAGATTGTGTTCGCGTGTTAAATTTTATAATGAAGTATTAAACATCATGTATACCAGTATCAAATTACCTACATACTGACAATAAATTTCGAAGCCATAAGAAAGAAAAGACATTGAAGAATTCTATGAACATATAAAATTACTATTCGCTATGTACTTACAAGGTTTTTACTAAGTAGATAATGTAAATCTTTATGTTGCAGTGAATTAAGGAATGCAGGGAGCGGTGAAGAGAGCAAAAACAATACTCCAGACACACCAGGGACTCCCACGCATGCGTCCGGGTCGCTCTCCCTGTCTGACGGAAGGGACTTCTTCGACGATGAGATCGCAGACCAACCAGCTTTGCTCTTCAGAAGTAAGTTCAAATACGTTCCAAAGATTGATAGATCTATCTATATATATACTTTATTGCACACCATACAGTTGACCTTTGCGTAGAGTAGGTACCTATAGTTAAAAGATAGGGTGAGGTGACCTATCAACTGAATCTGAAATAATATTTAATTTTATGACCCTAAGGAGACGTTTTAAGTAAGTAGGTTTAGATTGTAAGGTTTTATGCCTTACTACTTCTGCTAATGAAGAGTTAGTTAAATTTGGGAGCGATTAATCTATAAGGGTTTAAACTTAACATACAGTTCAAAGAAATTGCGTAAAACTACATTAGTTTCCAATTTATTTTTCTAAATTTTCGAGCTGAACAACTATAAAAATAAGTAGAAGCTCTTAACCTTCATGTATTGTTTATAAAGTTTTATGACTTGAAACATTGATGAAATGTAAGTAGAAGATTTTAAAGTCCACTTTTTAGCCTATTATAAAAGTTGTAATTTACCGAAGGTTTTGTAATTTAATTACCCTTTTAATCGATTTAATCATAATTAGGTAATCGACAACTAACTTGTACCTCATTCTTATAGAAAATACGGAGGGAAGCCCGGCAAACAAGGAGTCAGAAGCGAGCAGGATGAGGAGATCACGGGAGAGGATCACGGCCAGCCCTCTTGCACAACGGAACAGAAAACGTAAGTTATTGCAACTTAGGTTTCAAGGGTGCATTTCCAGAGAAGCGGGGTTCAGATCACACATCTTCGCTCCGCTTCGATGAAACAATATCATTGATAATTTTTTTTAAGTTCGCGCAGCTCCGTTTGTGTGGAAACGCACCCTAATACTGGTTACGAATTTTTCTCTTTAACAGTGTGAAGAATTGTGACTTTTTCAATATAAAGTTCAAACAATTCTTGATTTCATTTAAAAGTACATAAACAATAAATACTAGATTAAAAAAGTTGCTTATAAATGCTCCGTACAAATACTTAATCTGGATATTTAATTAGTTATTTTATTAACATACAACATTTTAAATTACATTTTAAAAAATATTCATGTTTTATTTATAGAGGCCAATGACCTCAATCACAGCCTATCGATAATAATGACTGTAGGTATGTATTCTTTTTTTAAACTGTGGCATTGAATAAGGTTATTTCAAATTTTTAAAGCACTGCACTGGCTGGAAAATTATTATTATGTACATATTTAATTTTTAAAATTCGAAGTGCAGAAAAATCAAACAAATGACGACCAGAATTTAAATAACTTTTGTAGAACGAATTGATTTAATGAAGGTTCTGCTAGTTTTGCCGCCTTTTCTAAATATTTTAAAGTGGTGTTAAATTTTAGGATTGTTTGTTAAATGGTAAGTAATTCAACGATATTGAAAGATTTAGTAAACGCTATGCAAATAGATTCACTACTAATTCTATTGCACGTCACGACTTGAAAAGAAGTAGGTAGGTAGGTACCGCAACAAACTCCACATTTTAATAACAATTTGTAATAACTACTTAAATCTAGGTTCTAGGTAAATGCACAATATGTTGCTGTGTCTTGTTAATTATTTTACTTTTTTAATGAACGAGTTACCAGTTTTGCGTACGTACAAACATAATAGTCTAATATGTGCACAGCCCAAGATCGATCAAAGTAGCAATTGAGTGGCCTATGTCCAGCAGTGGACTGCAAAGGGCTGATGATGACCTACCTTTAAGGACGCCACAATGAAAAATGTATTGCTTGATTGATTCATGCTCTCAGTGTATTTATATGTATTGTTATTATAGTATGCGGACGCAACGGTACTGAGCGCACCCCATCGCTGGACACGCTGTCCAGCCTGGCCTCAGACGACCTCATGATGGACAACGATCTGGCACAATCCATCACCAGTTTGCAGAGTGTGGACGATTACATTGAAAGGTATGCACTATTTCCTTTTGTCTATGTAGGTATGTATTTACAATTTGTAAACCTCGATGATGAATTTTTAACCGACTTCAAAAAAAGGTGGAGGTTCTCAATTCGTCTAATTTTTAATTAACATATCTTCGAAATGTAATAGCAATTTTTATAATAGCAAATCTATTTTATTTAATATCAATATTAATGGAAAATACACATTTGCAACAAATATTTTATATAGAAATTTTAAAATAGGCCGGGGGCATGGTAATGCCGTCATAGGTACACTTAAAAGTTGATCAACCCAATTTAATCAAACTGTAATGGTGACAGGTTAAACTATTATTTTCAAACTGCAACTGCTGTGCTGACGTAAAGATTAAAATCAGCTGCATGGTGTAGCTCGTCCCATTACCGCACACACCACAATCCCGTCTTCGCCTCTCGTCTCGTCTCATTAAGAACTTAATAGAAAAAATAGCTAATATAAAAAAATCTCCCCAGGCTGGACAGCAGCCTGAGAAGCGGCCTCAACTCCTTAGACGAGAAGCAGCTCCGTCAAGAGCTGTCCTCGTCGAAGACAGCGGTGCGCCAGTGGAGTCAGCTGTTAGAGCAGAACAACATGCTGGACCGGCAGCTAGCGGCCATGGCGCAGGGCAAGAGCGCGGCTGAGTCGCTGACGGCTAGCAACAACAGCTTGACCAACATTGGGTAAGTCGTAACACAGCCATGCAACTTCAAGCGTTCAAGAACTGTCGTGGCCCAAGACAGCGGCGCGCTAGTGGAGTCAGCTGTTAGAGCAGAACAACATGCTGGGCCGAGTGCTGCTGAGTCGCTGACGGCTAGCAAAAAAAGCTTGACCAACATTGGGTAAGTCGTAACACAGCCATGCAACTTCAAGCGTTCAAGAGCTGTCGTGACCCAAGACAGCGGCGCGCTAGTGGAGTCAGCTGTTAGAGCAGAACAACATGATGGACCGAGCGCTGCTGACTCGCTGACGGCTAGCAAAAACAGCTCGACCAACATTAGGTAAGTCGTAATACAGCCAAGCAACTCAGCTCAAGGAGCTGACCTTATTCACAATAGCGCTGGATGGAAAAAGAACTACGTGTGTGGGCCGGCACTCCTCGAGGTTATGGCGGGATATGTGGGACTCACTGTTTTCAATGCGGGACGGCACATTACCTCAAGATGGTTGAAAATACTTACTCAAAACTTCTACCCCCTCCGCCAAGCGGCTAATGACAGTGATGCCAGGAGTAGTTAAAGGGTGCTGTAACCCCACTAGGTTATCCCACTTGTGCAAGCCCAGTGAATGAAAGGTAGGTAAAGCTAACCAGTAATACCAGCTAATAAGTGATAAAGCCACCATGAACAGGCAAAAAGTATCTTGATAAAAACTTGTAAAAACATGTAAGTAGGTAAGTGTCCTCCTAACTCATTACACTACGATGTTAAATTGAAAGGTATCAATAGAAATACAAGTTTAAAAGTTATTCAGGTGCTTACTTCAATTATACACACATAACTGCCACAAAAACAAAAACAAAAACATATAATACCTCATTTAGTGGCATTGATCTATTTACTTTGTCAAAGGTGGCTTTCAAACACAAAGTATTAGACAAAATAGGTAGCCCTTAATTCATATATCCGGGTACCTAGGTAAATATGGATTTTTTTCCTTACATATAATTTTTATATGTATGTTTGTATATATATATATGTATGTATATGTATATATTTTAGTATATTGTATATGTCATTTCTATCTATTGGTAATTCCGTGTCACCACACCATGTGTCATACAACTCAGTAATTTCTTACTCACTTCAATCACTGACACCGACGCACTTTAAAATATTGTTATTGTAATTACTAAAATAAGATGTTTGTAAACTACAAAATTCATGTTGTGATATCCTATTATTGGCTTTGTAATATTGTTCATGTATTGTATAAATCCTATGTGTAATGGTTTTGCTGTTGGATATCCTAAATAAATAAATAAAATAAAATAATAAACTTACCTATTCGCTAAAGTAAGGTATCATTACATGATTCTCATGGTAATATTGCGTAGATAGGAGTATACCAATGCAATATCAGAAACATATCTACCTTACCCACCAATATTAATTTCTTTAAGGTTACGTACAATAGTCATTTGGCATTTACGACTGTAATTGACAACCTATTGTTGCAACTACTCAGTGGTTGATCGAAAACACATCTGAAAATTAATTTCTTTGAATTGAACTACGATAATGGACACGTGAGAACTGTGAAGCGAGAATTATTAAATTTATAGTCTCTAGCTTAAGCGATGATTTGGACGCTGAAAAAACTCTTGTTTCTCCGTCAATGTTTCCATATTAGATTATTATCCAATGTGGAAATGTGGAATTCTACACGATTTTTTTACAGAAGCATAGTGGCTTCCCGTTCCCTAATGGAAAGCTAGTACCTAACTAACGTAGAGACAATCATAGGTGCAACCTATAATAACTTTAACTGTACTACTTAAAAAATTCCAATACAATTATCCAATGATGCTGTTATCTAAATGTTACAATAGACCACCATTACATCTTCTATCCACATCTAATAGTTTGAGCAATTACACTTCTGCCAATAATAGTTGTTAATAGTAACTAATAGCCCAGAGCTCAGTTCAATGGAGATCTTTTATAGAAATAATAAAATTCAACATAAAATAATCTTAAAATTCATTCATTTTCTCGAGATCTCTTTTTAACCCGTTAACCTGATATAAAATCCAAGAACACTAAGAAGAATTTAACCCTCTGAATTCGTTACATAGATACTTACATATAAAATCACCAAGGCACATACCCCCAAATGGCAATTGTCATTGGTATTGACATTGTCTATAGGCCTATTGTCCAGAAGTGACGTTTGCAGGCTGATGGTGATGATGACATACAAAATACACATACACACCTACTATTCAAATATGTAAAAGGATTTATACAACAATACTAATAAATTTCCCGTAAAACGTTAGGTACATTTCACCAATATTACTAACTGAAAAATCTCCTGAAATGGATAATGGATGTGCCACTTTTTGTAATATAATTTTAAAGATTTTGAAACGATTGCGTTAAGTATTTTATACAATCTCGGAGTATTTTAACGAGACAGGAAGATGTTTTACAAAAAATACAACATCTGTTGGACCACATGCTGTTTGCTTAATAAAACCGTCTTACCTACTTATGACTAGTGGGGCGACGGTTACGATGAAAAATACATTTTAGACTAAATGTTTAATTTAACAAGAACAGTTTTGAGCAAATTAAAAGTTCTGTACACACTAAAAACATTCATTCAACTTTAATTGAATTTTTTTTAAAAATTTCGTCAATTAAGTCTACGCGGACGGATAGATTCTTAGGAGCATCGCAGACGACAGACTATCCGTGACGCACTTTTTAGTCTAACCTATGCAATTATAAGTATGCAGTAACGCATACGACGCGCAAAAATCTGTCGCGGATATTTCACAGAAGACGCACATCTTTGATCATTCTGTCGGCAGAGCTGTAGGGACCTAGACCCTCTTTTTAAATGTCTCAGACGCAGACTCTATCGCACAAAAAGTCTGCTATAAAAAATTAAAAAGTTAAATTCCTGTATATTAATTTACTCTACAGAGTAAGCCAGATGGATGGGTAAATCTACGTACACGTACAAAATAATAATATCTTGTATTTTATGTCTTGGAAATAATATGTACCTACCCAAGGCATTGTGCCTACAGTCTTTAGACTACCTACATCATTGACCTAGTATTCCACTTAGGTCTCAGAGGCCTTTATGTGTCAATTTGTACAATTGAGCTGGGTCACAAAAGTATCCTCTGAGATATAATCTAGTCACTCGTACCTAATAATACCTATGTGGCTTGGAATCGCGAAACAGTTCCGTTACCGTCAAAAGTAGCCAGACATTATTTAGTTTTTCCAGGTGTGTCCTTAGTATTGTCCAATAAGCCCTGATTTTTCAACGGACAGTTAAATATTAACAGGCTGTTAAAAAATAAGAAGACTGACTGATTGATTGCAAAAATCATGACGTACATACTTCATTAAAAAAGTGCCTACTTACTAAGCGACGTCCTGTCATAGGTAGGTGTAATTATCGAAAGAACCTACATATGTGAATGGCACTTGCTTTATACCTACCTATTCCATGGAGGTGATTAAACCTTATGTAATAGCTATTTTCTTTTAGTGATCAGTAGGAACCGGGTGTTTACGATGTTTTCGCTGGAACTAATTGTAAGGGTATTGTTCTACGAATCCTCCAAACAATCGAAAGAAACGATAATATTGACGTACTGACAGACAAAGGACGTGATGCCATCGTATTCTGCAATCAAAACAATAGTTAAAATTTCTAGACGTGTTAACAGTTCACATCGTTAACATTGACACGGCTAAATGTAGGATAAATAAATACTGCACACTGTTACAAAAGTTATAGTATAAGTGAATGTGTAATCAATTTGTAGGCTCTTTTTAATTTCATCTAATAAATAAAATATGTAGGTCTGAAATCAATTGGCGATTAGGTACTGATGAGTAGTTTATTTTGCGCGCGTCCTGTAGGATTTAGGTACCAATTCTTAATGTTGCAACCGATTAATACTAATATCGATTTACTAAAGTGTAACTTCCTTTATAGCAATTATTTTAATTTTACTAAATGGTCCGTTACATTTAACAAACATATTGTTTTACTACCATTAACATTTAAAGTGCAAGGTTAATTACTGTTATCGTTTTTATTTCCAATTTTTTTAAATGTTCGTATTGTCTCAATTGTAAAATGAAGGGCAAAATTTACTCGCGTTGTTAATTTCCGCAATGTTTTAAGTTTCCTTTCTAAACATAACTTGCCGAGATGGCATCACTACCTTGGCACAGATCACGTCTAACTATGCTCTCCAGAGATCGAGACGTGACTTCGGTTGCTTCAATAGACCGATAATGAGATCACTAACCTCGGCTATAGCATAAAAAATAGAACCTGTCTAAAAACCACTTCTAAACCAGTAACAATTATCTACACATACCAAAGCGTTAGAGCATTGCAAAGTTCTAACCCATCTATCCTGATGATGATAGCAAGTTGCAAAATCATAAGTAGGTTCTCGAATACCAGCGAACTATAATTAAGTGTCTTGTCTTTATTTTGTGATTTATATCAATAGCTTTTACTGCTGTTAACACGCATTGCAAAATCAATTTTGTCCAAACTTCCGACCACTAAATAACATATTTTATTGCTTTAAAAAGCTTCCTGTAATTATTTCCAATTACAAGCTTCCCGCGGCTTATTATTAGAAAGCCTAGAATTTTGATTATCTACTGGTAACATAATAATAATAAGTTTCTACCACACGATTCCAAACATTCAAGGTAAAAATTCAACCAACTTGAAATTCCGGAATTGAAGTCAATAAATGTAAATTATTCTTTCTTATATCACTGTTTAAGCTTTATTTATTCAATTAAATAGGACGTCAATCCCCTATCGAACGTATCCCCGTTTTTGTATTGTGTCTGGAATGCAGGTACCGTGGCCATTTTGAATGCAACCGGGTAGTCGTAGTCTTTAACTATTGTCCGTTGTCCTACATCTACGTCTCAAGAAAAGAAACACAAAGCAAAATATTAAATAAATAAATAAATAACCCCAAGACATGCCACGCTGGGCCACACATCGCCATCTAGCCCCAAACTAAGCCACAGCTTGTACTATGGGTCATATGGGTGTTAGACAACTGATAAACTTACTTAGATACTTTTTTTAGATAAATACATATAATAATCTATACTTATAATAAATCTGTAGAGAAGTCAATTCTGTACATTGTATATATTTTCAAATTAACTATCAGGGGATGATTAGTGATCGATACTGATGCCAAAAATGCAATCAGTAAAATTTTTGTCTGTCTGTCTGTCTGTCTGTCTGTCTGTATGTTCGTTATAGAAACAAAAACTACTCAACGGATTTTAACGAAACTTGGTACAATTATTCTTCATACTCCTGGGCAGGTTATAGGGTACTTTTCATCACGCTACTATCAATAGGAGCAGAGTAGTGAAGGGAAATGTTAGGAAAACGGGAGAATTTTTTGGAACGCGCATCACTCATAAACTACTGCATGAAATTGAATACTGTTTTCACCAATGTATTGCTAGAGGTTTAACTTAAAACTTAGGCACTATGTATAGATAGGTATTTTATGGAAGTCCGTTATTTTTCAAACCCGATATCCACGCGTACGACGCCGCTGGCACAGCTAGTATTAACTATAAGGTGTTATTTTATATTTTCAATTAGTATTATTAAAGAGTTTAAAGAGTTTAATAGTTACTTTACACGATAAACACGTATTTTGTAGATGGAATAATCAAAATCTATTCCATTTTCGTTATTGTAGCCCGCGCGTTCTGTTACGTTACCGAATATTGCTATAATAAACACATACCTCTCGCTCGCATAACTGGTGTAAAAATCGGAACAGAACCAACGAACGGTCCCAGTGCAATTATCAGATCGTGGGTGCCTGTGACCTCCATCGGCACTACAATGGCCAACCAACAATGGGAGCGATCTCTAGCGTTCGTGGGCCATGTGCAAATCTTACAGTGTAACAATTACGTTATGTGATTACTGGAGAACTATTTTGGTGTTGATTGGTTTGAACAATTACGACGGTGCTAAAAGAGAAGTTAACGAAATCGTTTATCGCTGTCAGCTGCATGAAATAGCTGTTTCACAATCAACCATTCATTTAGCTGGTCTCCACCCTACCTGTGTTCGAGCCTACCCTAAACTAGGGCCATGAAACTTTAGCCAAATAGCCGTTTACCTATTGCTAATTAATAACTAGCTTTATAGGTATCGCACGTAAATATCGGTTAGCCGAATAGCAGCACTATACTTAGCCGACTGATGATTCTTAATCTCACTGTTGACAGTTAAAAATATTAAAGAGTTCCTTAGGGAATTATATTATGCTTAGCCTTAATCACGTAGTAAATAATGCAAAAAAAAAAGAATTGTGAAAAAGGAGCCCAAAAATTTAAACTCGACAGCGAGAGGAAAATGTTATGATTGGAAACTATCCAATTCACCAAAAGAAAAAATACATATAAAACTACACAAAATGCAATCGGAAGTTACTAAATTATCAACGAGGTTCTTTCGTAAGAAATTTCGCGCTTCAAAGTCGATTTTCAAGGTGGATTTTACGGCGAGCTTTGTATGTCGAAAGGTCCTTGCTCCATGAGGTAATCAGATAAAGCAAGCGTGCAGCTGCTATGGGGCTTCGATGGCTTCGATTCATCTCGTCGCGTGCTTGCCGCGCGGATTTTAGTCAGTGGAACGTCGCGCGCGCGGACGTACGTAGCCCGCTCCCGGTCGCAGCACGCACGTGCAGTCGGAAACACGACTCAACGACGATCATACCGATTTTACCGATTCAATACCGATAAAACGAATCCGCATTAAAACAATTCAAATCTAATTTCGAACCAAAATTTTCAGTGACGGTGACATTGCGTGTGGACCTACCTTCAAGATTAATAATTTTGTGTTGATATCGACCTGTACAAGTTCACTTAATTTAATTAGTAGTGAGTAAGTTGTTGTAATTAAGGATACACAATGAAATACCATGTATATCTACTTCATGTAAATGTATTACAGCCCAATTAGCTGGTGCTTTATAGCGTTTCGCGCCATGATATAAGAAATTCTTTGTTGATTACTCTCAAATTCATAAAAAAAAGTTTCTCGGTATCGAGTAGAGATAATTATGGTCTTATAATTGTAATTCATGATTCTGTGCCTATTTTTTATTTAGCCGACGAATACACGACGAAGGGACAATAAATCAATCAAATCCTATAGCAATAACATAGTAACATTTCTTTATGAGTGTAGCATCCGTCTGTCACCGAACTATGATTAGACCAGTGCAAATATGTGATTTATTTCTTCGAACGGGATTCGCGATGTACTAATGTATCATAATGATTGTTTGTGCATCTGGTCATTGACATGAGCAGGCGTAACGAACATCGTATCGTATCGCGATAAGCGACGATGCGAGGAAGTCATTAAAAATTAATGTCGCATTTGCAATTTCCCTAAACACGACAACAATAACAATATAAACACTCAAATTAGCTACAACAATGTTGACCCAAATTTAGGCTGAATATTAGACAATTGTGTATTTACTAACGAGTTAAGAGTAAAAGTTCTGACTCTCTGATTACCTCAATCATATTTCCTTTGTCAACATTGTGGACAATTTCGTAAATACCTTCTAGTGGTTTTTAACATGCAACGTGATGATGCGTCGAGAGATTATTATATAAAATGTCAAGTAGTTTCTATTGACATAAAATATTGCAAGTTACGGAGGTAGGTATAGGTACAATTAGACACCTCCTAACATTTAATGAAACAAGCCATTGGTAAGGGATTAGTAAAGACTATAAGGATAACAGTTACCTACTGCGAAAACATTTATTTGGCCTTTTTTATTGTAGTTTTTAAATTTAAAGAAAAACGTTCACTTAATGCCTTAATGTTGAAGAATGCCTTCTTGTACCTAGATGTGAATGAAACCACTTTCCTACGTTTAAAATGTCAAAGTGAAAAAGAAATCTGTAAGTTTTTATTATCCGTAATAATTCCCTTTCCTCATTACTGCAATTCTAAAATAAACGGCAATAAACTAATACTCATTCAGTAAATAAAGCCGTTAATATTCATGAGATTCTAGTGTTTGCTGTACGCTTACTTTATCAGATAGGATGAGTGTTATCGATACAATCGATATCTTCTACGTCTTGTTCGACATAATGGCGCGTAGGTCGTTATAAAAATTATCTATACTTTAAATAGAGTTACTAATATAAATTGAATTCTCAATAACCATTTAAAAAGTGACATTGGCAACATAATTTCCATCTGCGCCTTCTTCTTCTGCGAGGATTTTCGCAGTGTTTATTATGATTTTAAAGTGCTTTAGACACCTACTTCATTGGGAAAGAACACATCCATTTAAAAACTATACATTTTAATCGGGGGCGTGTTCCAAGCCCAGACAGTCAACCCATACTTTTGTTGTCCAAATTCCGTTTCCATGGCAACATTGAATAGCTTTTACCCATTCTAAGGGACTTCCTACTTCAGTCAGTCTTTGGACGCTATTTGATCAGTTCACATCATCATCAAATGGCCGATAGTGACAACGGTGACGATACTGATGATTCTAACATTAGTAAAGACCCGTGAGTTAATTAGAGAAATGACTGTTTAACGCTTTTTCTCCGGAAGATATTTTTAAATTTAGTCTAGATTAGAAACTAGATCATACAGTGCATATTTTACCATTTATCTTTAGAAGTTCGCAGTAATTTATTTATGTGAACAGTATTTTTTGCGCATACCACCGTGCTGTGAATGTTTCTGTGCCTGTTTTACTAGCATAAAAAAGATGGGTTTCATTCTCATAATAGTTATTTTATAGCCTGTTTGTACAATCAAGTCATATTATTTTAGCCACGTACTGATTTTATCTTTAACATGTAGGTAGTGGTAGCTAAATATAATTTTCTCTATAGCTTAATAATATACTGAGTAGGCCGACCCACTTTACGTTAACCTCATAAATTTTATTTAGGTATCACTCTCATTATTGTTGAAATGTTTTCGTTTGTTTCTTTTTGTGCATACCTTTAAATAACCTGACCACATATTAGAAACCCAATTCGCATCTATGAGTACCTAATATTTAGCAATTTTTCCATATCAAAATATGATTTTTAAATTGCAACTATTAATACATGAAAAATTTGTGTCAATTTTTTAAATATCTACGTTAAAAATTCTTGGCAATTAAACTGTCTTCACATCTTCATTTGTGGCAATTTCATCTTTTATATTCGAAACATATTAATCTTCTATAGTGACAATGAGAGTCTTATTGTTAATATCATAAGGTGCACTACCGTGTGTATCAGTTCCAGCCTGTTTATCATGCCGGGAGTTTTGGCCAGGGTCATTACGGACGTGTTACGGACTCATCTCTACGGCCGCATTTCTATTAAGTATCTAAACAGTATTGTAGTTAACTTTCCCAAAAGAAGCAGTAAGCGACCTTTGTCACCCCGCAAAGCGTGCTCGGGGAGGCCAGTGCTAATGTGTTCCTAACTTTCTTTATAGCGAAAATTGCAGCAAAGCGCCCATTTTGTTATATTAATTTGTCTAAACTTTTCTTTATAGCACTACTTTATACTTATACACCAGAATTCTGTACACGAAAACTCTGTGTAGATATGTTTAAAGTTTTCTAGAATATTTTTTGATAGTTGGTACCAACTTACACAGTAAATATATCGTATCTAAGTGTAACTTACTTTACTTGCAGAGTAATACATACATTGATTTTTTGAGCATCACAAATACATACACTTCTAGTAAAAAGTACACGTTAGTGAAAACTACTTTGGGTAATAGGAATGTACAGAAATTTAATACATACGGTCACAATTATTTCGTTTTGATTAAAGTAAATAAAATAACTTACACAAATAATAATTATAATTAGCTGGCTTGAGAATAAAAAATGCATTTGTGAGGCAATGTCGTGAGACCAGATTGATCAGATGGACGAGCGAGATTTAGAAACTAGCTTTGAATCATTCCAGACCATTGAAAAATATTTGTTTCTTTGCCGCAATAGACTGTTGTAATAATACAATTTCGAAGGTTTAGTTTGCGTAAGTAATTAACGGAATCTATCATAAATATCCATAGCAAATGAAACAAGTTTAAAATTAGATGTTCTTTGCTGTCAGAATTACATTCATTTCCAATTTCATTACAATATTCTTTACATTACTCTGTGGTAATGTATGATGATAACAACGTTTCTTCCTACTGGCCAATATGATGCCGTCCTATTTGTGCACTGGTCTTCATCTAATGTCAAGTCATGGTTGTTACTGTCTTTTCTTTTAGTGAATTATTCATTAATGTACCGTTGTTTAGACAGAAAAAAGGTTTTACGTGGTTAATGATGAGGTGTGAGTGGTGGCCGTGAGGATTATTTTTCATATGAATTGTTATTTATTTAATAGACAATGTTTTGTATATTGTATTATGGCAGATACGTTTCGAAGAAATTATTAGGAACTGTTAAAGTTAAAGTGGTGAAATGGACCCATAAATAATCTGAATTTTACGTTGTTTTCAATTCGAGCCATCTCAGGTTTTTATTTTTATTGCAAGTCAAACATAACGTCAACGACAAAATGTTACATAAAATACTCAATTACGTATTCAACCAATACTTGTTTTTTGGCTTACTTTTAAACAGAAGGTAGGTACTTTTACCTACTTACTTACATATCAAATTACACAACTTACAATCCTGTTTTGAGCTGTGTCACGTTTACAGGAGATCTCATTTCTGCTTGAATAAATTGTTTCTTTAATAAACCTGTCATTTAATCTCAAAATGGTTGGACCACATTTAATTCAGTAAGGTCGTTTTAAGTAAAATGACTTTCCTTTGCCCTTCTAATTACGACGGCAAAATATACATTCGTGTTTACTATTAATTATTTCTCCTTAAATGAATCGAAGGATCTTTTAGTTAACACTTTTTCTAATAATTTACAAATACTTAGGTATAATCGTTCCTCCTTCAAATAATCTTGGCAGGCATATTAATATACAGCAAACACTTTTATTTCATTTTGATAGAGAAATTTTGCACGTCAATCAATTCTCTGGAAGGGAATGAGGCCTTTATGTCTAGTCAATCTTATACTACACTAACATGATAATTTGCGATTATCTAATGAGTCTTTAGTTGTACATATAATTAATGCGTTATTTTTTAATTAAGTCGTTAAGTTTTGAACGTTTTGTGACCCCTGACTTGGGCTAATCTGTTTCGACATTCTCTAAACCAACCTCTAATGTCATGTTTGAACATCGGATTTTGAACTAAGTAGGCATTGAATGGGTTAAGAGTCTGTATTGCTACACCTACCGATGTGGGTTAAAACTACCTACTCATGCAGACATTCTACCTCTATATACATACAAAGTAAAAATTAGCAAACCAACAGCGTTAGAAATAGTTAAATTTTTAATTGTGAGTGTGTCCTAAAGATTCGACTTTGTTTCAATAATATGATCAATTGACGCTGAGCCTGAATATTTTGTGTTTGTATCGCCTCGCCCGCACCCGCATAATTTAAGTAACAACAATTAATCGTTAATTGTCGACTCGGTGGTGCAATGTACAGTACTATTCTCAGTCGATATTCTGACAATCCGAATGATCCGGATTCAATTTCCAGTCGGGTATATGAATACTAATGTCAGCTTTGGCTTTTAACAATTTCTATTTTTTATATAAGTCAGCTTACCTAAATTTTGTATACCTACCCACGTAATGCAATAATGAAAGAGTTTTCATAAATATTTTAAATATTTGCATATTACTTTAACAACATATACACATTAACTTTTAAAGAGATAGGTACCTACAATTTCATAAAATGAAAGATCATGCAATTCTACGTAACACCGAGAACTGAAGTGATTCAATAATCCAGTGGAAGTGATAATTGTGTGTGTTCCGTGAACGGATTGTGTAAAACCGGCTCTGTGATGAAGATGGATAAGATGTTGGAGAAGGAGGCGCCGGTGAAGGGCATCGTGGCCCAAGTGGTGACCATGCTCAATGGCCAGGCTCAGAGGTAAGTAGTAGACAAATCCCACACAACTTATTAATACGACTTTGGGCAAGCACCCAAAGGTTGTTGGTTTTATTCATAATCTCCAAGCTGGGCATGCAAATAGGCAGTCGCAGGGTGTAGCTTCTCGCTCCGATGACGCTGCTGCCAGCCTGTGGTATTCAATTGTGATTTTGTTACTGCTACAAGTTTTGTCTATTAGCTTTGTCTATTTGACTGGCTCATTTGCTAGTGATCTCTACCTTCTGAGCCGGGGGTCGTGGGTTCGATTCACGCACAGTACAAACATTTGTGTTCATGAACATGTGTGTTTGTATTGGTATGGGTGTTTTTTATAATATGTATGTATTTGTTTAAAAAAAAGTAGTATCTAAGTAAGTTAAGTACCCATAGTACAGCTTCGGCTTAGTTTGGGACTAGATAATGATGTGCCACACATTATTATCTAGCTACATCTAGCTTATCTAGCGTGTCTTGGATTATTTATTTTTTATTAGATCTTCCGAATTTCGCATGCCTATACATGTAGTTAGGACCACTGAAAATAACTCATCGGTGACCTATAAAAGAACATTATATACTTAGCCAGAGTTATCTTATTGGCCGCCAGGAGTGGGCAACTGCCACGTAATTGAATTGGATAATGTTGTCTTTTGTTTGCCATCAAGCGTAAGGAAGGCACTAATTACGCTGTGGCACTATAAAAAAGTCTCCTGCAATTATGTTTGTACCATATTCCCAAAACTCCAATATGCTTAGGCGGATTCCGGGGGATTATGAAAATCAATAGTTTGTAGATTACAGGCAGGCATTTAACTAATACTTATTAGTAGGTAATGGAAAATAATCTAGAAGGTACTTTTTATATTATTTGCAAAACATTAATTGGTTTTCCTAGGAAATTACGAGTACTAACTTTTAATTATTCATAAAAAATATGCACCCATTAAACAAACATATTAATTGAGGTATTTTAATAATAAAAAAACATTGTAGTGTGTGGTAGAAAATATTTAATTAAAATTATTAATTAGTCAAATAAACATATAATTCTATTTGTTGGTTAGACCGGTTCAAAGCTTAAAAAAACATCCCGTTACACTAGAAAAGTTTTAATAAACATGAACTACTTCGAGAAATAACATAAAATATAACGGTTCTTTATTTTATACTTAATTGGACACTCAAAAACAAGACACACGCTAATTGTGGTAATAAAATCTTGGAGTATTATCTACCAGTCAACACGTACCTACATGCCTTTGCAAATAATCAATTCAATTTATATCCAAAAACATGGTACATTTACATTACGTATTGTTTTAGCATACCTACTATATATACTACACATACTAATGATGTTGATTCTTACTGTTTCTGCTTAGCCTGGTAGATAATGCCTTCGCGGCATTAAGCCAGCCTTTTGTACAATTTTAATGTGCAATAAAGATTAAATAAATAAATAAAATTAACCTTGTAAGGCCCAATGTCCTCATATGATCCTATTGTTTTATCTATTGTGTCGTACTTTTAATAATACAATCTGTACAGATTAAATAAACTATAAATGATTATGACCTATACCTAAAAGTGTTATATTTTAATATGTAGTTATGGAGAACACAACTTGCAGCTATATGTAGGTATGCCTGAAATAGGTAACTTTATGAATTATGAGAAATTCTCAGTAAACATAGTCATTCAAACTTATCATATAAAGATAGAGATATTCTTTATTGCATACCAAACAAGTGACTTGAAAAAAACTACGTAAAATCGACATTTGTGGTACAATTTACGCGATAAAACACACTTATTTATCGTAAGTATGTTTAAATCATTCGAATTCTCTAAAATACAGTTAAAACATCTGACATTTCGAATACAGGTTTCAAGGATCTGAAGTAGGTTACTGTTTTTGGTACAATATTAGTATAAAAACACCCACGCCGATACACAAATGTAAAACAGGGTTATTATTATACAAAAGAATATCTACCCACGTTATATGCAATAAAGGAGCATAAATAGAAGCACTTAAGATCTATACTTACACTGGCTACTTAAAGCTTAATGGTTTAGATGTTAGGTACATTAATAAACCGATTTAGTTTAATGGCATGTTTACTTTTGAAAGTGCTTTTGCAGAAAGCACAATTAGTAGTTACATAAATAGTTATTTACTGGCATCTTATCAAGTCAATCAAGTTAGGGCATGGAAACAGACCTACGTGATAGAATAGGACATGATTATTTAGAAGAGCATATTTTACATAAATATTACATTGCATTTTGATGAATTGCCAAGTAGCCAACCCAAAAAACCCACGATCATAAAAACTTTCGACATTCAATAATAGGGGAAAATTGATTTAATTTAGGATAAATAGAAAATGTTATCTAAATGAAATTACTAAATGCATGGACCCGTCGCCAAATTAATTAGATAGCTTGAGCAATAGGAGGTAAGTATGGTTTGTTTGACAGGCTCGGCGGCTCATTTGGTGACAGGCTCGGCGGCTCATTTGGTGACAGGCTCGGCGGCTCATTTGGTAGTGCCCTCTGCCTTCTGAGCCAAGGGTTGTGGGTTCGATCCCCGCACAGTACAAACATTTGTGTGCATGAACATGTCTGTTTGTATTGGTCTGGGTGTTTTCTATGTATAATATGTATTTATTTACAAAAAAAAAAAAAAAAAGTATGTAAGTAAGTTTATCAGTTGTCTAGTACCCATAGTACAAGCTTCGGCTTAGTTTGGGGCTAGGTGGCGCTGTGTGGCCCAGCGTGGCATGTCTTGGGTTATTTATTTATTTATTATTTATTTATTATTTGTTTTAATGATTTATTGAAATATTTCATAGCAAATCCACATGTCGAAGCATTTTTTTAAAGACTTTCTGTTATGTAAGTTATAAAGTTATTGAATAGACAAATATCCGAAGAGTAAGCAAGCATCTACCTAATATTACGTTACATTACTCACGCGCCATACAGTGTTATGGAAATTTAAATCATAAATGTTTGTCTTGAGTAGGGATGGAACCCAAGGTCCTCCGATCAAAAGTAGGGTCGTTTTCAAATGAGTCAATACAAAAGGTAGGTAGGTAGTTACTGACACGGGTGCTTTAAAGCTCTCGGTCTCCTTTCGTACTACTAAGTAGTAGGTATATTTTACTACCTCTTTAGTTTAGTGGTGCCACTTGGAAACCGAGAGCTTCGGATACCGAGTCGGGTTAAATATTTTAAATGGGTTTCTCTGTAGAGAAATTACTTAATAGAAGTCAGGAAGTTAGCGGTGTGGTGACACACTCCCTTGTAAGTTAAGTCATAGACCTGCGTCTGATGTTTCTGGTCGTAATGAACTCGCGTTCCATCGGATGTTAAAGGGACTTTCGTTGTTTCGTCCCACAAGAGATTCACCCGCAGTTCGAACCGCCATTTTAATCCATCCATTTTAACAGGAAGGAACAGTGCGCCTGTGTTTGCGCACAAACTTTGTGCACTTTAATATCTCCTGTGTACTTGGGTAGACTCCTTGGAGATTGGCCGTTGTGGCAGTTTGATCAGAAGAGTATTATTACTACCTTTTTAAAAGCCACCCGTGACTCCCCTGGCGTTGCATTGTCTATGAGCGGAACTGATCGCTTACCGCCAGGTGACCTTCAAGTATGTTTGTCCCTTCTGTCGTCTGAAGTGTCTACTATGCTATGTACCCGTTTCTCACAGTTACTATAACGTCAAGTCTGCACTTTTCGGCTAATATATAATGCAAACAACAGCATGTGGTTATGTTTACCTACTTTACATAAAACAGATCCTTTCAGATTCTGTGGTTCAGAAAAGAAACTTGAGTGTGTTCATTCTCATAGGAGTTTATTTTACAATCTTGTAATGAACTTCACTCTTAATTGAGTCACGAGGGTCATGTCTGTGGTTATTTTTTTAATTGGCTTTATTGTCTGGAGTAATTAAATACTAGTCAACACGTAAGATGATAGGGATTTAAGTAAGGAATCTACTTCTTTACTACGTTAGTCCTATCTGTGTGTGTGACGATTATTTACCCCCCTTGACCCCAAACAATTTTAAACAATAATAAATAAATAACCAAGACATGCCACGCTGGGCCACACAGCGCCACCTAGCCCCAAACTAAGCCGAAGCTTGTACTATGGGTACTAGAAAATGCGGGAATCGAACCCACGACCCTTGGCTCAGAGGGCAGAGGTCACTACCAAATGAGCCACCGAGCCTGTCATGTCAACTATGGGTCATATACATGTACATTGTTCTTCTCTTCTCTTCGTAGTTCATTGTCCTTCTACATTTTTGTGTGAATTTGATAAATAACGGCTAGGTTAATCAGTGGTGGTCTATTCGTATGTAATTGTATTCTATTCGTATGTCGTTTCATCGTATGTCCTAAAAGTAGAAATTGTAATTGATGGCTGTAGGTGGATAATTCTTAGCTATAAATCGACATAAGATGGCAGGCGACCAACCTTACAAATCTTAGGGGTTGAGGAACTCTTCATTAATTACCAGCTACTTGTAGGTACCAAATCATAACGAGAGCGAGAGTTAAAAACCTTAGTTTGAAACCAGATTTTTATATGAGTAAGATAGAATCTAAAACTTTTTCGTGAATATAATTACGAGTAATATTACAGAGAATAGAATACCTACTTAGTACGTGTATGTTGTACCTTAGATACCTATCACTACAAAAAGTAACGTTCTACCCTTTATCTACCGCGTAGGAAGTGTGCACAGTTGGCTTCAATCATCACATCGTGACTGAGGTATAATTTGAAAAGGCCCACTACAATGAAGAATGCGAAACAATGCTCTATATAAAAATAAACCAGTTCGTATGTAACGAGGCAGACCGCAGTAACTCGACTCCTGCACAGTAAGAAGTGAACGATATCGCCGCGCGCGCACTGCTTGCGGTCACGAGACGACAGGCGCGGACTGAGATTGCGTTATCGAGTCTTAGCAGCGTTTGGTAGTTTAGTGATCCTGCCCTTTGTACAATGCCTAGTAATAAGTTCATTAGCTAACTTGATCCGCGCGGATATCGTACCAGAAACTTTTGGATCGTAGAGCTTAAGGCTATAACAAAATGCTCTACCTATCTCTTCAAAGGTTTTAGTGGAGGTAGGTAGGTATTTGTACACTTTTAGTACACGTAGATTGGTTGCTTCATATTATCTTGTCAATACAATTATTCCAGACGTAATAAACGTGACGATAAGTATGTAGGTATGTAATGTAATAAGTAGGTACGTGATTCTAACTGATGTTTATTTCACACACACTGTTTATAGCTATGAGCGCAAAAAAAATAAAACGCTGACCAGAATTTTTTGAATAAGTAGGTATGTGTGATTTACAAATTACTTGGGGAACCTATCAATCGAATTTCGAAGTCAATAAATAAAATAAATAACCCAAGACATGCCACACATTTGTAAGCGTCAAGTATTTTTAGCGCGTAATTATTTTAGTAGGTTTACCATTTACCATTTTAGGCGCGTAATAGGGCATACCTACCTACGAGAAAACCTATCTGGATTTGAAAATGCAACTCTCAACATTTCGCTTATTTGTAGGTACTTAGGTATGGTGATCATTTGAACGGATCTAAGTCCGTATCTGTATTGAGTCCGAGGTCACGCGACCTATCTTTGGTCACATGACCATGGACATTTGGTCAGGTGAATAACTGCCATACTTGGGAGTAGGCAGCATAACTTAATCAGAACCACTTAGGTACTTACTCCTACGTAAAAAAAAACTTTGATCGATCTTAAGCTGTTCAATAAATAAATTCCAACAAGGGCGCAGCACAGACTGCGTTTAAGTGATTTGATTACTGGCCCGTCGCCACAATGACTTGGGCCTTTGTTTCGCTTTCAGGGTGATCACTATGATGTACGCTTCCATAAAAAAATCTACAACGACATCACAGTTAAGGGGGTCTCCTTGTTCAATATTTCATATTATCATAATGCTGTAGTGTATGACACACCTTACCCTATTAGGTTACATATTAGACATTATAATTAGTATTAACAAGTAGTAATAAACCAGACTTCCATCGGACAACACCTCTTTCATTCGACGCCCCGGTCCCCACATTACATGGCGACCCTGCCAGGGCTGCCTTATGGGCAGTGCTGTGCGTGCATTATAGGTAGGTATTCGTTACCGTTGATGACTTGTTATCGCTCGTAACATACGAACGACAATTAGGAAACAAATTAGAATGGCAGGAGGGGTTTTAATTGCTCGTAACTTGTTTTGGAATTTCGGTAACTATTTTTAAATGTGAATGCGGGCGTTGTGACTCTTGTTGGGTTTTACTTTCCTAATTAACTGAATTATGTTCTACAAATAAGTATTTTACCAGTCCTCAGTATTGTTGGGTAGTTTTGGCTTTGCGTGAGAGTAACTAGCCAGACAATAGAAAAACTAATTTGTTTGTCGGTTACTGCCTGGGCGCTCAAACGACACACTGAAAAACTCTACCATAGAAAAGACACTAACGACAATAACGACATGACATAACTTTAAGTTAGGAAAGTAAAATACTATTGCAGACAATTATTTTTATTAATTTGTATGTAATATAACTTTAAATACAAGTTATAACTGTAACTGAGGGTGTATGAACAGGAAGATTAGAATCTTCCTGCAAAATCTGTTCCTTAGTGTTTGGTATAGGATAACAGATTGACTTAACTAAAGTACCTACATATCAAAGCCTTTACGATATTACATTTTGTGTAATCTATCACACTCCTCAGCTATAACAGTATATGAAGTACTAAGTCAATCCAATTAGTCATGTCAAGCCCGGATCACGGCTTAGCTAATTTTAGAAGGTTACGCGTGTGTGACACAGGTTTGCTTAAAAGCCATTTCAGGGGCATAATGATATGCCCTGACATGAGTTTGGGAAGGCTAATTCAAAGTAAAATATGTTTTTTTATTGTGTAATATTAAAAAATTCAAGTGACGGGCACCTGAGGATTAGACACTTGTTTGTGGTCTCTACTAATTCCTTACTAGGTATTTTATCCCTTAATCTTTGCAAATGATTATAATACCTATATTTCAACTTCGTTATGTTACAGTAGCCCATCTCGCGTTAAATGACTTCCTTGAATAATCACTTAATACTTATGAGGTCAACAATTTTACCTAATTCAACAAGCATGTGGAAATAATGAATGTTAAAGTGAGCAGTATAGATTGTTACTTGTAGTTAATACGTATGCCGAGACTGGCTAGTTCATAATTTTTAATTTTATTTTTTATGCGAGAGGCGGCAGACGAGCAAGTGTGATGCCTGATGGTAAGCAGTCGACACCGCCCATGTCTTTAATGTGTATGGTCACTGCATCAAGGTTATTTCTTGTTATATTAGAAAAAAGAATTGCCTACAAAAATTTGTTAATTTATTTATAACTTTTCACTACTTTTTTTCATATCCCTACAGATCTTGTAAAAGTTTGTATGTAATAAACATCACAACAAAGTCCAATATGTCTAGCATATTATGTCTCAGCGACACCTATGAGTCGGTAAGACCACGGATACTTCTAATAAGAGTACGTACCTATCAAGTACAAGTTTACTTAACGCGCATCATGTGCCACGCACAGGTACAATTTGAGGTCAGTTCCCTATAGGCGGGACTGACTATGACTTAGGAGTTCCTTACCGGTTGGGTACCGGTGATCTTGCCGTCTGACAAATTGCTTTGCGCTCTGCCGCGCCGCCACTCCTGCGCAGTCCGTGACCGAATGATTGCTGACACACGGTGCCGAGGTAACGCCCGATAATAACGGAAAGATGTCAGATTTAACAGTTTTTACGTAATTCATGTTATTGACTAGTCTTGTTAGATATTTCTTGCCTCGATCTTTGATCGATAGCTAGATAATTTAGGGGGTCTCTAGACCCATGCTAGGGGGTTATTTAGGTACTTTTAATTTAAACTTGTTTTTAATATTTTTGTCATCAATTTCTCCTCTACCTATTTAATTTTTTGGTCAGTATCACGTGACTCAGCGTCAAATCTAACTAAAAACTAAATTCTCGACGAAAAAATAGGTAATCTCATATCTAAATAAATAGTCTTCTTTGTTAAAGTATATAAATATGTTTTAATCTACAATTAGATAATCTCATTTTTGAGTAAAAAGCCTATATTACTCGTATATAAATTAAATTAATACTCTACCTAGGAACATAATATTACATTTTTATTTGGTTCACAACTTTGCAATCGTAAATATTGTTGTACAAGTAAACTTTGTTTTATTTTTGCACTTTGAACAAAACGTGACTTAATATTGCTGATTTTGCTTATATTGCATTAAAATGAGGGCATTGTAGGTAGGTAAGTACATACAGTGATTTAAGAATTCTATGCAACATCCAAGTGAGTTTGCTGTCGAATTCCCAACGAAGGTAGGTACGTTTTATACTTTGGACTCATGTTCGAATGAAACCCATAACAACACTGTATTTGCAAAAAGATATATACCTACCTACCTATTGGCCGTTTAAAACTTTAAAAAAATTGTGATTACAAAAGCGCAGTGTTCGAATCTAAACTGTACCGACTTGTTTGATATCAACTATTAACTTCTCATTCAGAAATACGCAGCTGGGCACGTTTCAATAGGCATTAGGCGAAAATGTTATAAAAGTCGCACATAACGCTGTCCGTAAGTGAATCAGCTGTCGAGGGAGTGATTATCGAGCGGGCGCACGCATGCGCGCCACGCCCGCCTCTGGACCGGCGGCCCTCCGCAAAACAAACAAACGCGTCGAGACACTGACACTGACCTACTGGGTTGTCTTTGTCAGCCTTCCACACAACATAACCAATCGGAAATTACATTCGCGCAATTCGTGCCACAAAACGCAAAATAAAATAAACTTTCGTGCTGCTAAACTAAATTCTACACGGTGTCACTGTCTATGTGTTATAAAACAAACAAAATCACGTGCAAAAGAAAGTGCTGCGGTGTCGGTCTGCGGGCAGCGAGCGTGACGGGCGCTGTGACGATTCAGACATTAGAGCCGGCTCTGCGTTCTCCCTTTCCGATACACCTGGTTGCATCGTTCGACGGGCCCGCTGCCGAATCAGGTGTCGACGGCCCCACGCATGCGTCGCATCCGCGTGGTCCAGACCCGCTAACGGATAAACGATGGAACCAGACGAGGCGTCCGATCCGCGCCGGTGATAACACGGTCGGTAAACTCCGGCGTTATAACAGTACACGAGTTAGAAACAGAGTGTGACAAAAAGAAATCTGCGTGATGATGTCGATCGGTTCAGCATGAACGGTCAGGGTTGACGCGGGCCGATTCGCGGCGGCCGGCGCGGTGGTGGAGGCGCCGAAGCCGATAGGTCGGGCGGCGCGCGGGCTTCAGTCGATCGCGTGCGTGCGCGCCGTGAAAGTGCTCCGCGCGGCATGCGTTCCGTATCGGCCACGTCGGCGCCCGCGGCCGGCGCCTCGCTGGGCGCGCGCCGCCAGAAGACCGACCTGCACGTGGCCGTGGCCGAGCCCGCCGCGCGCTCCGCCAGCCCCGCGCCCAGCCTGCGCAGCCAGCGCGCCAAACAATACAGGTCCAAACCACAAACAAACATTTTCAGTACCGTTTTCAGTCATTTGCCCCCAATTCGTTCAATCTAAATAGCGCCAATAGAATCGCTTTCGTGTTTTAAACTAAATATATCCATTTATCTGGAAATTGATTGTGTTTACTGTGCGTTATCACGATGTATCCGTATCAATTGATATCGCGTTTCATATAAGACAGCTCAATGTTATTGAAAATAAAGAGAGATCTGTTGTAGTGGCAGTGTTGTGTTATCTACTGCATACTGTATCTGTGAACTTATCCATTGTTTTGTGTGTGCCGCAAAGGCCGTGCAGGCAATCGGCCAAGCAACAGCAAGGCCAAATGAGAGGCAGCAGAGCTAGAGCTGCAATCGACCAATCCATCCGTTTTCGTTATAATACACCACACCAAAACACGGAACCAGTGAATAAGTTTACATTAGATTAATTTCAACCTCTTCCTCGTTTGATACTACGAGTAGGTAATTTGTTTATAAACTTTGATCTGTATGAATTTTGCACTGCTTGAAGTAGAGTGCATAAGGAAATTAATACACGTACCTACTAAAACTCGTGATAAGTTATTAGTCATGATCATGAACTAGTAATTAGTCAGTTTTATTACCACAATACAAAAGCTTATTGTTATTAGTGAGACTTAAAAAAACACAATATGAAACTGAAAATTACAGATAACATCACTAAAACCTAAAGTTAATTGGATGAGCTCATCGCACATACGAAAAAAAAATCTTTTTTATACATATTATACATTAATGATAGCAGACAATTACATACATACCTAAATAACATATAACTACAACTTTCTATAACTTCCATAACATTGTATGACTTGCAAGTTAACATGACACCTGTAATTCTTGGCAACTGAAAATTGGTAGGTACCTACTTTATGTCAATTCGGCTATTTAAAAAGTTTTCTATTTGCCCATTGTATGATGTTCGATTTGTACACGCGCCATTTTCTACTTTTTCTTTCACGCTCTATCGAATCTACCTTTTCGTAACGAAGGCTTATGCTTTTGTTTTAGTATTTTTGTATTCTTGTCAAGACTTGGTAAAGGTAGGTCTCGGTAGTGATGAATATACGTTGCGGTCAACAGCAAAAGTGGATTTTCAGTTATGTCAAAGAAATCTAGATAGATATCAATAGGTACTTAAGAATAATGAAAAATTATATAAGTATTCCACTCTTGCTTCTACTATATCCCAAAACACAATAGATACCTTTCACAATTTGAACCTTATTAAATTAAAAAATGTAGATATATAGGAAAACATAATACGAGTATTTGTACTCAAATACTCGTATAATGTTTTCCTTTTTTAGCAAATCAACACTCTGTTAACAACTCGCAAGTAGAAACTATTAATAATCACAAAAAAATTACTTATAGAAAGTTGTAAATACTAAACGAAATACTAATAAGTATCTAAGCTTGTAAAAAGATTACATAATGCAATGTGATGCAATTAATTAAAGCGTAAGACATTTCAGGCTTTATCAGTGTCATTAAATCCATATTTACAATTAGTAGGTATCTAATTAAGAAAAATAAATACATATCTGCGTCTGAGCGCGCTATGAAAATTAACACATCTACGATGTTACAATTAACATTCCCTCATTGCATATGTACCTATATGTTATTGATCATGCAATTTTAAAGGAAAACGTAATAAAACATAATGTTTCGTGGCTTTTCATATACATTTTGCTTTGAATACCTACTGATGCCATTGACAACTGCCAATAAATACAATGATTTTGATTTATTTGCTCCTAATTTAGACGAAGTTTTGTGAACGCTGCCTCTGGCACAGTGGTCGCAGGTTCGATCCCCGCACAAACATTTGTGTGCATGAAATTGTCCGTTTTTGTTGGTCTGGGTGTTTACTATGTACCTAATATAAAGGTATTTATTCACAAAAACTATATAAGTAAGTTCATCAGTTGTCTAATACCCTTAATACAAGCTTAACCATAGTCCCTTTTAAGTGTACAAATATAAATTTATCTACTACAATTTCTGACTAATATTAGCATTTGTATGTATAAAATAGTATCTTGCTTGTTGAGCATTTAGGATACTAGCCAGACATATCGTATACGCGTTCCTATGAGGTAGGATTGTTATTATGCGCAAGCATAGTTTAGGCTTTATTAAGGCCATGTCATGATACTAAAGGTAGTAATATGTATTGTACAAAATCTAGTCAAGGAATTTTAGCCCAAAGTTATGGGTGTACTAGGACTATCAAAGTAGTGTAAACAGTCGGTGTCAGTTAATATTATCGCCGGCCCATTTTGCCGCTAATTAATTGCTTTAGGAGTGGCAGGCTCACGCCCACAGACTAACATCAGAAATGAAATCAGCAGTGGATTGCGATGTTATAATTTCAGACTGAAAATATACTAGTTAATTAATTCTAAACTTTATGCTACGCTACGCTATGCTAAGCCCTTGTTTACATATCTTAGAGTTCCATCAGACTGACACTTGACATTAAAGGAAATTTTCCAACTTCTCAGTTTCGAACATCATGCATCACTTTCGTTAGGTTTTCAGTGGTAAAATTGCTTGCTTTTATAAATTTCACGACATTCCATAACTTGAGAGTAACTACTAACTAAAAAATTGTATAGTATTTGGAGTAGGAAGGCTCTCCATAATTTCATCAAAGTGATTAGTTATCACTGTCTGTATTGTGAAGTTGAATTAAAATAGCCAATACATAATTTAAAGATATTCATGAAAATTTTATGCGGAGTACTTATCTGATCTTAATTGTACGTCATTCATGATACTTCGATAGGTATTTATTTCTAAAAACTTTGTTTCACATTCCTAATCGTAATCGTATTTGCTTAACAAGATTTGCGTCTAAGGGTGTAATATGGATTGGTGAAGTCTAGCATGCATTTATACGGATTATACAATTATTGACTTTGCGAACGTCCTCATAATTGAATAAAGTACCTACTGGCCGACCCACTAACGCTATTAGGCAAAATATGTTTATCTATGTATGTATGTAGTTGTAGGTAGGTACATTTATGAGTAATGAGTCATGACATACCTACTATAAATATTGATAACGCACCTTTCAGTACCCAGCACAAATACAAAACTAGAGGAGTCTGAATTAAAAAAACCCTCCAATTAGATAAATAAATGGCTTTGTTTGTGAATAATATTTATGCAAATATGTTGTATTTGGTCTATAATTATTTGTAGTACTACTATAGGTGCCTACCATACACAACGCCTGTGGCATAAAAAAAAATCGCTACCATACAGTCCGGTGATGTCCTCAGAGCCAATATCGTCGTACTTAGTCATAAAATTTTTCAGCGATACGACCCGTCCAGTTTCACTTCAAATCTGCTTCGAAACGCCGTTTTACCACATAAACTTTTCCAATAGTTGTCTAGTACCCACAGTACAAGCTTCGGCCTAGTTTGGGGCTAGATGGCGATGTGTGGCCCAGCGTGGCATGTCTTGGGTTATTTATTTATTTGACGACAGAAAGTAAAAATTTAATTTTGTCATTACAGAGCCAGTCTACCGGTGCGCACAGCGCGGCTGCTACAGCGGTCCCGCACGGCGACACCGTCGGACGCGGCCAGCGACGGAGCGGCGTCCCCTGCGCCCGCGCCGGCCACGCTGCTGCAGGACGTGGTGGACATCAAGACCCTGCTGCTGCAGCTCAAGCGGGTCTTACAGGAGGTACGTGTGCCCCCACCTGCCCTCGCCGTCACACAGCCAGCGACGACGCGGCATCCTTCCTATGTATCAGATGATAACAGCCATCATCGGTCAATGCTGCTCAAGCCGACGTCAGGATCCTCTTACTGCTAAAGCGAGCTTTGTAGAAGTTGAGCCTTATAGTGACTTCAGTACACGAAGTCAACAATGCGGGGTGACCACTGAGCCCACGGACCAAAGACTTCGCTTTGGAACGTGGTCATAACAAAGTCACTAAAACTTACTGCCCAAGGCAAGCTACTTACATAGGTAACTCCTGTTAAATCTGCTACATAGTAGGTAGGTATAGGTAGTAAGTGATGTCAGTGGCCGCAGTGTGATGTCACCGCTTACACTTTCCATTAAAAGCTGCAGTTTATTAAAGTCAACTCAAGTGGTTCAAGAATAGCATGCAACGCACAACGTTAACATATAAGGTAGATATGTGTTAAAACCTCTGGAAGAAGCCAGAGTTATTTACTATAATCATATTTTTAGAAGTAGCCACTACCCTGCATCCTAGATAATTCTTATTAATATCTGTAAATAAATGTATGTCTTTCTCTAAAACAATTTGAAAGTTCATGCGATTTCTATTTCGATACCCCATGTTCTTAAAAGCTTTTCCATACAATTTTTATTGTAGACAGTTTTGCTTTAAATTCGTGTCTTTCTTTTGTCGATTATGTATACCTACCTAGCTATTGAAAAACAGTAAAGCAGCCCTACTCCTAGGGTAGCTAAATAACTATGCACGGTATATCACGGTGCGTTTGCATTTAAAGGAAGAGATAAATTCGTTGACTCAGTAAGTAGTTGCATATACTGACATGCAAAACAATCCTTTGCTGATTTCATATTGTATACGTAAGTACGCTTACCTACGTACATTTAGCTAAAAAACTTGTTATCATATACGTAGATCAATGAATCGGAGGCGTAACGCAGTTTGTTTAATTTTGTTTCTGTATGTAAATAAGCACGTATTTGTATTATTTGCGTTTTTTTTGCTGTTCATAACGAAATAGCATGATTAAAATATTGTGTAGACATAATTAGCAGAGCAGGAAGTAAGGCAATTTCCCCTGCGCTTCTATGTGCACTGGCCGAGCAGCGTGCGTTTGCCGTTACCTGCAATCAACTAGAACGGACACATAACACTTATCATTTTCCCATTAGATTACAGACAACATATGTACTGTTAAATAGTATATGTCTCTTATATAATTTGGCTCGCCCATATGCATAACAAATAACAAAAAGTGTCAATATATAAATGGTAGTATTTCATTTTAAATATTCATAAAGCTTTAGAACGACATAAATCAGCTTGGACCGGTATGTCTTAACTGTTAATAGATGGAATATTCGGATGAATATTTTTATAAATGTCCTTAAAATATTTCTAAAAACAATATAAACCGTTATAATGAAATACTTGCTAGACGAAAACGCGTTCCATTCTATTGAATTAAATCCACACTATACTTATTTGTTGTGTTCAATCATGTATGGATCATCTAAATGTTGTTTGTGCATGCTTGTATTCCTACCTACTTTAATTATTTTCCTGTTACGTTTTTGCAGATTATTTATTTTTAATATAAATTATAATATTATGCACCTACGTTGACGGACTGACAATTAAAACGTCGTTAAATGCCAGAAATAATCACAATTACGTTTGAAATATCAGAATGGAGGCCTAAACTCTACAAAACGGACCTTTTGAAAGCTAATGTTCCTACTACGTAGGAACGTTTATAACAGTTCTAGTACCTTCTTGTTTTAATATTTTCTAAATGTATATTTCTTTTTGTATCGTAATCGTTTTTTCAAGAACACTTTAACAAATAAAAAGTGCATAAAAGCCAATTACAAAAAAATACCTTTAAATATTAAGGATGCCGTAACTGAAGATGGTTTCATTATTATTTGGCAACATTTTTAATGCTTACGTAAAGTAAAACACATAAAGCTGATTTCGTAAGTGGCTGCCGTCACAGCGTCAGCGAGCAGTGCACAATAGAAAAAGTGGTGTTTTGTTTGTCACAGTTCATTGCTATCTCCCGTTGCGTAGCGGCGACTGCAGCAGAGCTAGTGTTGCATGAAAACTATCTATTCAGTGCGTTGACAGCCTTACAAATCACCCGCTTTACCATCGTGATTTAGGACTATCGAAACGCAATAGGCATCGATTTAACATCGACATAAAATAAATAGAATTGGCATCAACAATACAATTTCATTACTGTTCCAAAAACTATCTTGTACCTATACTCTATGATTGACTCTACTTTTTCTACCTTACTAGGATGTAGTTGTTGCATTTTTTTTAAAAGACTGAATCAGTCTATTCGTATTCTTTCGCCATACATTAATTGATCAGTGTTTATAGTGTAGTTAATCTAAAATTAGTACTTACTACCTACTTTATTTATCAGTTGATTAATCATTCGTAGATTTCACAGAATTGTCCGATAGCATAAGGAACGCGACACGTTACAATGACGACTGAGCTCCTTTTATTGTTGTTCTTCTGGCATTGTGACTTAATAGAAATCCGGAGTGTGATCTTCAATATCGTCAATGCATATGGCGGTTCACTCACGGCATGCACTGCGCTCCGTCGCGGTACACGTTTCAATTGAATCAACCGTGTTGGATAGAATCTGCGCGAGGGAGCAGAATCTGTCAAACCGCGCGGTGGCGCGGTGCAGTGGGTGAACCCGCTCAGTTGTTCATCAACGTAACGTGCAGCCTACTTAGCTGCTGCTAGTCGCTTGTCCGCAGCACGTTTGTTGTATTTCGTTTGCGTGTTGTAACATGTTTTGTTTGGTTGCATTCGCATCGCCTTGTTTGCCGCACGCAGCCCGGGGAGGAGCATCATTCGATGAGTGTAAGTAACGCCTCTGCTCAGCCATTTCGCTATTGGAGGCGTTGGGTTTAAGGCCACATGAATAAATATTCTGTACAGAAAATCTGGGTCATATTAGAAAATGTTGTCACCATAGTATCTTCCAATGCATGTTATACTATGTATAAAATATTTATTCACAAGGCAATAAGCAGCTTACTCTATCGGCCAGGGTAACTAATTTAAGTCTAAGTGAAGAATTACACTACGTACAGTTTGCATGATGTCCGCACATACATAATTGGACGCTACACGTTGGGCGCCAAGAGAAACTGACATCAAAGTCATTTTATTAATTATTTAACAATTTATGCATGTTTAGTTATTAATTAAATTAATTTAAAGAGCTCTAAAATAGGCATTTATTAATTTTTAATTGATGACATTGTGTCGGTGTATTTGCGGTGACGGTATTTTAATGTAAATTTTACAAATATGTTACCAGTTTCTAAGGTCAGATTTCTAAGAAAATAGGTTGCGCACAATAGGTTTACCATAATGAAATCGGGAAGGGTTTTTTTCCTCTACTACAACGCTCAAATATTAGTGCATAACTATGTGGAGGCGGTAACTTTTCCACGTTGACTAAGAAAATATTTTCATTGGTATCGGATATTCTCTAATCCTATTTATGGTGGTGGTTAAATACTATATTCTTATACTATAGGCTTAATTTTAATGTCGAAGGGTGTTTGATGGACAGTTGGTTAAAGGGCTATCTGATTACTGCTTCATTTTAAACCTTTTTAAATGAAGTTTTAAAATAATATTCATTTATTAGCTTTATCAGTAAATTCATTATGGTATTGTATTTGTACCTATAAATATGTGACAGTGTTTTGCTAATGTACCTACTAGAGATGTGTAACTGTAGGTAGGTATGTAAATCGGCGACACTGGCGCTTTTTTAGTGGCCAAAACGAGCGTTTTGCCAACCAGACGCACAGTGTGTTCGGGCTGTGAGAGTTTGGGGACAACTAGTATTGGTAACGTTTTGTCTTAACAAAAACGCCAGAACGCTCGCAGCTAGAAACACAAAGAAATAAGTTACATAATGCTATAAAATAAAAATAGTCATCCACTTAAGAGTATTTTAAAACTTTACTAACTTTCAATGGAGGTTTACTGTATCTACCATAATGGGATATAAATAATTAAGCAGTTCGCAATAAGCCTACGTGTACTTACTGAATTAAATGTGGTCGAAGGGGTTTTTTCGAGTCGCGTCGACTCAGTGAGCCAATGCTGAGCCAGCAGTAACAGTGGTTGCGTGTGCGCAGAGCGAAACTCTCGACCCGTTGCTGGCGGCGTGCGCGGAGAGCCCCGCGCGCGGCAACGGGCGCCGCCCCCCCGCGTCGCCGCTCAACCCCGACACCTGCGCGGAGATGCGGCGACAGATACTCTATCTGCAGGTATGTTTGTGGTACAACTTAATCCTTTAAAGTCGTAAGGTTCTTTTTTTATAGTAGCACTCTTTTTTTCCTAAATGACTACGATGATGGCAAGGGTAGCCTTGTCATCATCACCGGACTGTTGGGGGAACGGAATGCTCTCACCCCTAGCACTTATAGTCATCATCATCATCAGTCCACTGCTGAACAAAGGCCTCTCCAGCTGCTCGCCACTTAGGGCAAACACCTGGAGGATATACCTACCCATAATCGCCACGCTGGGGAGGCGGGTTGGCGATCGCAGAGCGTAGGTTCTCGCTCTGGTGACGTTATTACGCGGATTTATAGTAGCCCGACATAATGGCTTCCCTACGTCTGATGGAAAGCGAAAGAAAAGCACAAGTCGCTGTGACAACGGGCAAGTAACTGGTCAGTTACCAGTCAGTAGCCATGGATCATGTGAGGACATTGGGCCTTACAAGGTTAAGGAAACGCAACCTTACGATTATTATGCAACCAGACTTGCAGGAGCACCTGTAGATCAATCTGATGCCTTTTGTGGCTATAACATGGTGTGCTTGTACGAGTATTATGCACAGCCAATGTGAAATATATCTTAAAAACAATATTTAAAGCCCATATTTAATTTTATTTTTTTGCTGGGTGGGAGCAGGGCGGTAATAATGCACTAGGAAAAAACTATGGTGTTAAATTGTAAGGTAGCATGTTTCCTTAAATAGAGATAGGTACCCCTCTAAATGCCTTTGTTAGTGTGGCAAGTGGGTCGCCGGTCGTTGTAATCAACTGCGATGAATGCGTTTAATAAATTGTACGGTATACATTGCAGGGTCAGCTGGAAGAGCGGGATCGGCTGGTGCGCGTGCTGCAGCAGCAGATGTTGCGCATGGCCGAGAGCCACGAGCCTCGCGCCGACGACACCTGCAACGTTGCTACGCAGACAGATAGGGTTAGTTCACTTTAATCACCCATCATCATCCGCCTATTGCAGTCCACTGCTGGACATAGGCCTCTCCAGTTGTTCGCCAGTTAAGCAGGCGGCTTGGAGGGAAAAGATCATAGGATGTAAGGCATCCCCATATACCACCTACAGATCTGCTAAATGTTCTCTTTGTACACGCACCGCCCATAAATCTGCTCTCTGCATGACCTAAAGGTTAACTGGTAGAGAATGCTCCTAGCATTAAGTTCGCGTTTTGTACCATTTTGTGCAATAAAGTTTCAATAAATAAATGCTAAGTGGCGATAAAAGTGGAGTGGCAATCGAGACACCGATGTAGTTATGCTAATGCATGTGTGCCTATAGAAAAATATTATCTTGTCATGGTTGAATGCATTTATAAATCATTGTTTTAAACGTGACGCATAAAACCAATTCCGCCAACATTTATCGATAAAGACTTTACGGAAATCTAGTGAAGTGAGTCGATACAAAATAGTTTAAAACTAGTGAAGTATAAACATACAATTGACGAGCGTTTATTTCGTTTCAGTTGCGGCCGCCGATGAGCACAGCGCTAACGAGTTCTGACAATTCCGGATTAGTGAGGTAACGCATCCGACCACTCGCCTACAACTGATCGGCACGTTTCAACACTCCATTGCCTTCACAATACTTAATTGAACTTTAAACGTCACTTCCCTTTGCAATTGTATCTATTCAAAGTATTATATTCACTATGTTTTATTTTACTTATGCATTATTTACGTATTTATTGTTTTAGGTTTATCGCCGCTTCGGTGCACTCATTAAAAGCCATATTAAAAACGATGCACTCCACCATTTTGCTTCTGTATATAACCCCTATATACCCCTCATATTACTTATCACACTGTAGAGACCATTTACGAAACACCATATCAAGAAGTCGGTCGTTAGCAACGGACTTTAGTACAGCCAAATGGATCATTGTCTTTAGAGATTACATGAACAGGAAGATGACTTTCTCCCCCACTTCCATGTGTAGAATCACTGTCACGATGACCCCCTACTTTGCTGGCCTGTTCATTTGATTATCTTCATCTGTCTGTTGTAAATATTTTATTTTTCACTGTCATTTAATCACCGGAGAGGCCTAACCCCAGACTGATAGCAGGTTGACCTTTGCAACCAAATTTCAACTTGATATTTATTACATACAAATTTAATATAAATCAAGATAGATGACATAGCATTACCTACTTACATGTTTTTTATTTAACTAGTATGTGTTATTTGCAAAACATTGTTACATTAAACATAATACAATTACTCGTATGTAGGTGGCACACGTGTAATTACGAAAGCAAAGCATAAGAATTTGTAGACATTTTATAAGCAAACATTTCTACCTACATCTTACTTAACTAGACGAGTGGCATGAAGTAAATAATTTTACAAAACAGCAAGTTGCAGAAGTTATCAAAATCTGCCTGGGATTAGGCTACATCCTGGTTTCCAGTGACGCGGAACATCTCATCAACTTTTAATATTATCATTTTCTCTAATTCCCTCATGCTGCTTTAAATTCCGTACGGATCAATGATCGAATTGATTTGGGCGCGGCAGTTTCCACTTGGGCGGGCGGGTTCGTCCGTCGGATCAGGTAGCGTGGCTCGACTGCTTGCTGGCCGTGTGCCTCTTGTGCTCCGTCAATGTGTTGTGCTTGCTGCATCTCTTGTACCAGCCCGCCTCGGGCGACGACCTCCTGCTCGTCTCCAACAGGGACGTCGACGAATACTGTCACAGATATTACAAGTGATTTGGCTTTTGCATGAACTTCAAGACGACGCAACTAAATTTAAAATCTTAAATGTATATAGACGATAATTGCCTAATAATGTTAAATCCGTTATAAATAAACCCAATCGGGGCAAATTTTACCAAGTTTTAATAAAGAGTACCAGTATTTTTGAAGTTCAGATTCTACCTCATGTGCCTAAAATGTTGTCTTTTAATACGTCCATTATGCCGTGTTCAATAAATTAAATCGGCATGGGGGTATAAACATGATTTACCCACGCAATCAAATGGTCAACAAGATGTCTTTTAAAATAGAAAATTATGAGTTGTAGTTGACACTTGTAAAATGTCATACGAGATTTTGCGCAAATTAATATTTTAGAGTAAATAATGGTGCCCTTGCTGTTAATAAAACAGAAAAACTGGTGCTATGTTAGCAAGGCATGTCGAGGATTTTAACAAATTGACTTTGATTTGGCATTAAAATTTGTTGGTTCGGCTTCTTGCATTCGAGATAGTTCTTTGTGTTGTAGATATTGTAGGTAGTCGTGTGTCGATTTGTCTTGGATGGGATGGTCTTTGAATAAACAGACACTAATTACTATTTGTTACTTTGATTATGAAACATATTTCTGTGTTACACGCTGCCTCATCAGAATATAAAGGTGAGATAAAGTGCGGGTACAAAGTATTATCGTAATCCATATAACTTACTTGACTTTTGTATTTAAAAGTTAATGATAAAGCTGATAAAATTGCATCAATCGTATACAATACGGATGCATTTTTTTTATACATAACAAATCTTTTTATGATAGGTTTTAAAAGTCTGCTTTAATTGTTATTGGAATTGTTTATCTTTCTTGATTGGAAATAATTTCACTGTTTAGATGCAAATATTTCTAACCTGTTCTAAGAAGTATCTCTATTATACTAATGAAAACTGTCATCTACCGACAGTTGGAATGAACAAGCCGGCGCGAGGAAGCTGCCGACGTACAGTGAAGCACAAAAGACTAGGAGGCCCGTCGCCAACGGCACCGCGAAGTGCCAGTGCGGCGCGCGCCGGGCCGACGAGGCGGCGCACGCGGCGGACGCGGTGCGCGCCTCCAGCCGCGTCGGCTCCAAGTACCTGCAGGCGGTGGCGGGCGGCGAGGCGGCGCGGCGCTACGTCAAGCGCGACTCGTCCGTCGGCGAGAAGGGCTCGCGGCGCGTCCCGCTGCACGCGGCCCGCTCGCGCTCCATCGAGAACTTCCACCCGCCCGCCGCGCTCGCCGAGCCGGCCCTCGCGCGACACGTCATCGACGAGCACGCGCTGCCGCGGCACACCTCCTACGGCGACCTGACGCGCGGCTCGCGCGAGAGCGTCGCGCGGCACAGCCCGGGCCTCACGGGCCAGTCCACCGACACCGACTACAGCTCCGACGGCGGCTACAAGTCGCTGCCGTCCTCGATCAACTGCAACGGGTACTCGCCGAAGAAGGTCAGCGGCATCCCGCGGAGGTCGCTCGAGCAGAGGTTCCTCTCGACGAAGCACGTGCGCGCGAGCGCGATCTGAGCGCCCCGCCGAGCCCTCGGGTGCTCTCTGAATAGACTTGACGACTCGAAAGACTGCTAGATTTTCAGGGTTCCGTAGTGTACTTGTATAATTGAATACTTTCCATGACTGCTACTTTTGCTCCGCAGAAGGTTGCCTTTAAGACATTAATCGGAATCGATGATAGAATATTTAATTAAAGCGAGTAAGCGTTACGATCTAGAATTAGTCTTCTAACTAGATCTAATGTTTAATGTCCCTAGCTTATAGTTATATATGAACGCGTGTGATTGTGGTTGTGCGTATCGAAAATAATCTGTAATATTAAATAAATCGCTTGATATAATAACAAACAGCGTAACTAATAAACCTAAAAACATATACTACTGAATAATGTCTTACAGAAACGTTTTTTATTGACAAGGAATTCTTGAAGTTGGAAATTTTATTTATGGGTATAAATCATTAAATTATTATACCAATATCACATTTAAGTTATGCAGAATCGACAGTCTATTCAGAATAGCATTTCGAGGTATCTGGTGCATCTCAATTGTGATAATGTTGATTCGTCTCGTCTAACGGCGGATTGGAGATGATCAATAACTGTTTTGTCTCAAGTTACACTTGATGAATTTACAGCAATAGTTAATTCTACATTCGGCAGGCCGTTGTGGCATCATCGCAGATTTGTGCATGTGCATACATCCAAAACTAGTATTAATTTTTTGTTATTATTGTTCCACATTTTTTATATCGTGTTACTGGTTTATAAAATTTATTGAAGTCCTAGGTAACGTCACATATCATATTTTACTAGTATCAAATATTTAATTTCGCCTATAATAACGAATGAGTACATTTTCCCTCGACCTATTAATATAATTTTTCAGATACATTTGACCCAAAATCTTGACATTAGCAAACCGTGTCCCGAATATGTAAGAGAACATCCTTGAATATGCTTTGAGGATTTGACTAAATTCTCAAAATTAATGAGACTCATACCTCGCATATAGATAAGCGAAACATTTTCCTTATAAAATAACCGAATGTCCCCAAACTGGGGCAATTCGTACCTCGCACGTGTAATAAACTAATCTGTGATAATGTGACAACTCTACCATTGTTCGGAATGTTGTTTGCGAGTAGGACTGTGCCACCTTACATTCAAAATACATCCTTAGACTACAAGATACTTTGCCAAGTAAGTGGCGGTACCCTGGTGCGTACGGAACCTCGCTGCAACGCTTGTTCGCATTTAGTTCCCGCGAGGCTGATGTAAAATAAGCTAAGTTTATTTGATGCCAAATTATAATCGAATGTAATCATCTAGTAAGTTGCGCGATTAATTTTAAGGGCCATTCTTAGTTACGTCACACATATCTTAACTGGTTTAAGCCATTTTCTTAGTAACATACGAGTTTAAAAATGTAATAACATAAAACTATTTTCTTGTATTTAAACTTAAATGAACTACATACATACGACATTGTTAAATGTCGTAAAACCAACTTGCGATCTATAGGTATTGTTAATGTTCTTGTTATGGGGAAAACACGTTAGGGACAGCCAATTAGAATGAAGTGAGGATCGGTTTTCTACCTACGTGCCCTTGCTAATTCAAGGCAGTTTGTTATTAAATGTGGGCCTTTGTGTGATATGTGTGAATTTATGGGAGGCCTCTTTCATTTGACGTGAAACGTAAGAGCGAGGCCGTACGGTACGATATTGCAGCATAGCGACATTATATTGCAATTGTAAAAGTGCTGAGTTTCTGCAACAGTGGGTGCACAACATCATTAGAACTTATTGAAGAGCTAAATGCTACCCTCGCCTGGTCTCTTAGCAGGTAATTACTAATCAGAACTGCGCAAAACATCGTATGGCCTCACTCTAACTCCGTTGCGATTCATATATTGCTTAATGCATTTCTCTTATTGTACCTTTGTTTATTTTAAACAATCTACGTTGACCTTCCTGTGTAGTACAGTTAGTTGACTGATCAGGAAATGATTTTGTACATTTTGTTTACAAATTTGTATACAGGCGATAAAATGTTATCTTAGATTTTCTATGGTAGACAAACTAGTAGATAAAGCTGTAATATGTGATAAGAGTGGCTGTAAGAACTATTATTTAATTTTTACATTATATCTTCCCTGTTAATCACTGTATAATCGAACATAACCAAAAGGATACTGTAACGTAACGTTTGCCGTGTACAATTATTTAGACCTGTTAGGTATCATGTAGGTACATTACGTAAGGTAAAAAGCATTTTTAATTTTAATACCGGATGTCATTTTTGAGCATTTGTGAGAAATTAATAATGTAATTTAATGTTAATATAATAAATCGTTTATCTTCCGCGAAGCCTAATAAGTATCCTATAATGATACCTAGAAAAGATTTACCTATTGTAAGACTTTCTGTGTACTTATGGCTACTTGTATCTATTCATTACCGTACATTGCGCTTTCCTACATTAGTTGTAAAATCTAAGCCCATTAGCTTAGTTAAAATATTATATTAATTTAAAATTGAAGTTGTTTCAATAAATAATTTTAATTTTGAACAGACTATTTTTATTTATTAAACTTCCGAGATGCACACAAATGGTAAAGTCGTAAATACCCTACACACATTTAATTTATCAACCTTTAAAAACATTAAGATTGAAAGACACTTCTTCGTTGTATTAACAATCGGGCATAAACAATAACTAAATTGCGCGAATTAAAAAAGTTGCATACGAAAGACTACAACGCATCAATGTACAAAAATGTAAAAAGAAGTAGGTATCACAGATAGGTATGTAGCTACATAATGCACCCTTACTAGTAAGTAAGTAAGTGAGTATCGATAGGAATACAACTGTTTACTATTCATATTAACTAGCTAATAACTAACAACAACAACTAGCTAACTAACATCTAAAACCTAACATTATCCAGTAGCTGCAATATAAGGAGAAATGTTGGAAATACCAAGATGGACATTCAACTCTGTAAGCAACGTGATATAGGTGTATGCAGATCGTTATTTTTTAAACTGTAGTCCGCGATTATGTGTCTTGAGAGTCCGCCGCGCGTCAGAAATATTTAAAAAACGCAATAGAAATTGGAGTCTGATAGGTATCTTTTTGCGGACCTAATGCTGGCTAATCTCACACGTTCGTTAAGAGTTTTCGAATCCGGAAATAGGCATGGCAACCGTGCTTACAGCACTAAAGTAATTCCGTTAATGCATTCCTGTATTATTGCTTAGGGGCCTTGAAATTGGTCTGTGGATTGAAAAAGATTAGACCAGATAACAATTAATAGGGTTTCTTAAACGGGTATTTGTGTTAGGTAGGTAACTAGACTTAAAACTTTTGATCAAGGAACAGGATGTGATGTATGTAAGTATACGCAATACAGGTCATAAATAAAATACCTATGTATATGTGTAATTATTAAAATTACGGGCTGGGTAGGTAGGTGCTGTAACAAATTTTATGTCAGACATGACATGATTTGATAGCAGCTTCTACGACGAGATAAATAGATAGGTATACTTAACTAAAATCTATAGATAGAAGTGATCACTTACCATCAGGTGAACTTCAGGCCCGTGTCAAAAAAAAGAGACAACAAAATATTCTCGATTATTTGCTAACCCCTGTCTATAGTAAGTATAGGAAAATTTGCATAGTAAAACCAACCACCGGGCCATATCGTGGCTTGCACTCCGCGAGCTTTGCCCGCGCAGCGACAGATAGTATGCGCGAGCGCTCCTCACTCGCCGCCCGGCCTTCCCTCTGCGCCCACGCACCGCCCGCCGACTGACCCGCGCCCGCGCCGAGCCGGACCTGTCACAGGTCATAAGGTGGGTACACGACCGTATTTTTGCTTATCGTGTAGGTACATATCAGTGTTGTGTAATGTCGTAAATAGTTGCAGTCGCAGGTAGGATAATCATAACAAACGCCAGTTTGCAGTGCCTAATTTTTAAGTGTTTTTTTTGCGATATACAGTTTGTTTTAGACTTTTTCCAATGTAGATTCTTACTTTCAGTTTAAAAACATTTATTTCAAAAGAATTTAACATAAATAATAGAAATTACACAATGTGTAGGTAGGTAGGTACAGCAGAAAATATAAAACCAGAACGTAAAAAGTAATAGGTAGTAATTTCCGCTGTTCCGTCCGCTTGAAACTATTGGAATATTTAAAATAATCTTATTAAATGTCAATTATTTAGTTCCTTATCTAAATAAACAATAAGTAAATTCAAGCGGCGCCATTAGATCGTGTTTGTTTGTTATTTTTGATAACATACAGGCAGGCTTACTAAATATTTTTGATAATTACATAGTGAATGACAAGTTTAACTATAGAGCCAACGGGATAGGGGCTGTGAGTTGTGATACACTATCGCTGCAACAGGGTCACGCGATACGGGGAGTCAAGACGACACGTCCGCCTTTCGTAGTGTTGTTGTAGTAAGTAGATATATAATATATACTGGAGTTATATACTATGTAATAGAAATAAAAAGAGCCAACCTATGATAGGTATTCTAAAATTTTATATCACAGATTTTCTATTTATGTGAATAAAAAGACTCGCATAAACTCACATAAACATACCTACGAACTATACATATTTGCCTAATAAGGCAAATATGTATAGTTCGTAGGTATGTTTATTGCAAATCTGCATATAAAAGGCAAAGGCAATAGTACGAGTAGATATAATAGATAGTTCGTATCGTTAATAAAATCTGAAGTGTAATTCGTTATAACTTTTTCTGAAAGGTAGGATGTCGAATATTACCTAATCAAGTGATAAAATAAAAATCGAAAATAAAATTAGTCTAGCCTTTATATTTATAAAGTTCATAATAATATCACTTGTGTCTCAACATCTACAACTTTCTATGCATTTTACCTTTAAGTATACTTCATAAATATAAATGTCAAATGTTAAATACCGAAATGTAAAATCCGCCATATATTTAATTAAGTGCAATTAATTTAATGGGTAATACAATTTTATTTATATTGAAGGAAATCATTATGCACTTACTACTTTCAAGAAAGTGCAACATAATGATTCTAACAGTAGGCAACAAGTAAAATGTATTATCTAATATGTAGGTATTCAGTCTTCTCTCACAGAACTTTGATCCCAGTTTATAAACAATACTTATTTATTTAAACACACGAGTACCGATGGAAATGAGATCACACGGTCACATAAAATACGTAAGTACGTGTTTATCCGCTACGCCGATGGCGGGTCTTAACTCGGTGCATTCATCTAACACGTATGACACGATGCATTTCACTCTGGGGCAAAGTCGGTGCATGATAGTAAGAGTTCAACGTATGTAATATGGATATTGGATACTTAGTTTAGCACGATATTAGGTAGAATATTATAATATATTTCTGATTATTTAACAACAAGTATGTAGGTAAAGCCTCCAGATGTTTGACCGTGCACCAACAAGTACCTATAACAACATCAAAATTTCTGGTTTGCCTATGAAGGTATTTTGCAACTTAGGTATCTCATGATTGTTTACGAGAAATAAATATTTTGCAACCTGATGTGATGATTTTGCATTTGATTTGGAGGTCTCATCAAATAATCGGGTTAAAGAACATAACAAATGCAACGATTTCATGAGCTCACTCTGGGTAACTCTCAAATTATGTAATTAGTTATGGTAACATAATATTACCACCATAGACCTTTTATGTTCCCAAATATCATATGCAAAATAATTTTACCAGTGAACTGATTTAGAACCAAAATAACAGTTACACTTCGCTTTGTCCTCGAAATTAAGAAAACAAATGTAGTAAAGCGATTGTGCTGCCATCATTCCACTAAGTTGAAAACCACAAACAAAAAGAAAAAAGTCTATGGTCTCGCGCGCTTGCTCCTGGCAGAACTGTCAAACGTCATTTAGCGTTTTAGTGCTCGCGCCATTTGTCCACTTTTTTCATAAACTTGTTGAAAGTTTTAAAAAACATTGGAGAATGACTAGAAAATGCAACGACGATAAGGTTTTGGAGAGATATATAGCTCGTAAGATACGGGAAATGGAAGAAAAATTCAAGAAAAAGCCTAAAAAACGAGCCAGTTGCTCACGTAAGTACTTACAATATTAGTGCATTAAAAACAGTGTTCTACAAGTTTTCCAGTCTGGTGTTCACCTTAATTGGGTGTTTCCGAAGACGAATAATAGAATGTGTATAGCTCTATGTGGTTATGACCTTTCTAATACTACTAAAACAAAACTTACATCAAGAGTGACCGACTATTTGAATGGGGTGTTTCCGATGATATCTACAAGTTTTACAGTCTGGTGTTCACCTTAATTGGGTGTTTCCGAAGACGAATAATAGAATGTGTATAGCTCTATGTGGTTATGACCTTTCTAATACTACTATAAACAAAACATACATCAAAAGTGACCTGGATGGGGTGTTTCCGATGACATCTACAAGTTTTACAGTCTGGTGTTCACCTTAATTGGGTGTTTCCGAAGACGAATAATAGAATGTGTATAGCTCTATGTGGTTATGACCTTTCTAATACTACTAAAAACAAAACTTACATCAAAAGTGACCGACTATTTGAATGGGTTGTTTCCGATGACATCTACAAGTTTTACAGTCTGGTGTTCACCTTAATTGGATATTTCCGAAGACGAATAATAGAATGTGTATAGCTCTATGTGGTTATGACCTTTCTAATACTACTAAAAACGAAACTTACATCAAAGTTGACCGACTACTAAATTGGGTGTTCCCGATGACATCTACAAGTTTTCCAGTCCGGTGTTTACCTTAAGGGGGTGTTTCCGAAGACGAATAATAGAATGTGTACATAGCTTTACAAGGCTATGATGTTTTTAATACTACTAAAAACAAAGTAAGCAACTTCAAAGTGCTGATCGACTACAAAGTTTCAAGCTTGTGTTCAATCCCTAGTGATTGTTACCTACCAAAAGCAGTATTTTAAAACTTAAGTATATTCTGTGTTCTAATATCCATTTGAAAAATAGATTTAAAACAGAACTTAAGGAGAGAAAGTCATACAGAGTTATCTACTTAACTATTATGTACAACTTTGTTGTACCTATATAATTAATAGCTAATTAGCTATATATAAAATAACATAACATGTAAGGATACATGTAAATGTATTATTCTATACAATTACAGCAATAGGTGATACTGAGGATGTACAAGAAATACAGCCACAATTAAACGTAAACCAGGAGTACAATTGGGAGAACATACATGTGGCCGAGGACACCAGCACAGGCATGCCTGAAAAAACTGGCATCTGTATGACACAGGACACCTACTGGCATGCAGACTACTAGTAGCCTTGCAGCGGAAGATACCTCCTATCTACCCCCTGTTGTTTCATCTGTTATGGATGCCGGCAATCTACTGTGTGACTTACAGCACACATAATCTATATTGAGACAAGGATTTATTTGTTCTTGTATAAAGAAGGATATCAAGGAACAGTTATATGACACCAAGATAAATCAATACCTGCTTGGAGACAAGTTGGCTGAAACCTTGAAAGCGGCTAAGGCTATAACTAAATCTGGAGCAGAATTAAAAATTCAAGCACAAAATATGCGGAGGAATTTGACCTGGAAGCCTCCACTTCCATCATCCAGCTGGCAAGTGAGAGTGACTACGAGGTGCCTACCTGACACGACGGCGACTGCGGCAGCCCCTTACCCGGCACGTCACCCGCTGCGCCGGCCTCCGCCGCCAGCGCACCCGCCGCAGCGCGCTTATACGCAGCGCTCACGGCCCCAGCCTCAACCCCGGAAGTAACCCCCGTGAGTCATGCTAGCAAATTTGCGTTTTACATTAATAAGTGGCGACTTATTATCCTAATATTTTATAGTGGCTGAAAGGCTTCAAATTACCATTTTATGAACCAGTGTGCCAATCAAACTTGCCAACTTTACAAAAATTTAATTCATTAGAGATGTCTAAATACAAGGCAGCTATTGATTAACTTCTGGCTATTGGGGCAGTTTCACTTTGTCAATATAGATGTGATCAGTTCACATTGAGCACATTTCTTATACCTAAACATGATGGAACTAGCAGGTTCATATTAAACCTAAAAAGTTTAAACAAATTTATTGTACCTATAGGGTACTTATAAAAACTAGTCACTTTAAAATAGAAGATTTGAGAACTATTTAAAAGGTTTTAGTTTCCTATAAGATGATAGATGAACACTACAGAAATCTTTTGTGTTTAAAAGTACCTGACCACTCAAAAAACAATTCAAGTTATTGAATTTAGTTGTCTTCCAATTGGTTTGAAGACAGGTCCATATCTATTTACCAAGTTAATGAACCAGTCATGGCACTATTAATGCCTTTAGAGGATTCATTTCTACAATTTGCCATGATGACATTTCGTCCCTTAGCTTACAACACCGCTTAAGTCGTTTTTGCCAACTTTACAGGAGACGAAAAAAACTGTCTATTTTAAAAAATCTGTGTTTTTTTTCTATTGCTTCATAATACATATCCTAGTTAACGATTAAGAAATAATTATTTATACTTATTTTGACGATTTACTTTATTTTAACTTTTATTTTATGACTTGAGCGGTGTTGACTGATATTTTATTAGATTTAGGCGGTGTTGTTTGTGAAAATGTTAGGGATTAAGAAGGTATTAAAAGATGATTTGCAAATAAAAGCTTTTATTAAGAAAAGAAAATTAACATTCTTTATAACATAGATAGGTATCTTTACTTAAATCTTAAGAATCACATGTTGAGATCAATTGCTTAAAGTAATTTGGTAATACACAAACCTCTAGTTAGAACTTAAATGAAGTACCTAATATTTTTATCTTTTAATAGGTAAATGTTTCAAATACTAATCTTAGTTTACTTAGTCTTTAATAAACTCCAAAGAAATAATATATAATAGTATCTATTAATAAAATAATAAAGAAAACTCAAAATCTCTAGTCTTTAGTTTAGTTGCAGTCTTTAGTGATTGCTGTGCGGAAGGTCATCATAAAAAGAATGGCAACTAGATGGCAATACACTTTTTAGGTCTTGCAAATCTTGATACTTCCGCTTTGTAATTGGTATTCTAGCTGCGTACAATTTTTGCAAGCTATTTATTTGTTTAATGCTGTTAATTGCCGTGGGACGATGTGGTAACGGGTGAAGCTCGTCATCAAAACTAACTTTATACCAAATTGTGCCATTTGGTCTGTATTCTAGCATACGTAAATCTGTGACGACAGGGTCACCTACTTTTTTACCAGGCCTTATAGATTTATAAATCAATTCTTTCGAAAAGTCTGTGAAAAAGGTATAATCTAAATAACAAGCTTGGTAAGGCATAGGATCACTCCTAGCAGTTTTACTTATAGCCATGTATTGTTGTGGAAGGTAAATTTCTTTACCTTTTAATTTACACTCTATGGCACTATGTACCGAATCACATTCCATGTGAGTATGGCCTTTTTCCAGGTACTTTTGAGTAATCACAATATTTTTTTCAATCGCTAAACGTAATAAAGCATTGCTTAAGGTAACATTGCGATTTTGAGCACAACAACCATCGGAATATAAAACCACAGGCAATAATTTCAGACTCAAAACCTTCTCTAGATGGTCTACTAAGCATGAAGCAAAAACAGAGGCTTCAAGCGTACTATTTGACTCATCGAACCAATAACACATTACTTCCTTAGTTGCTATATTGTATAATGTAAAATTATGGACGCATAATTTAGTTTTATAATAAATTGCACTAGCTTGAAGATACGGGGCCAATTTTACCGATTCAACATCCTGTGTGAATACGTGACAAGCTCCGGACTGTGCAATTCCTTTGTCAGTATCTTTTTCTTTCCTGGCTCGATCTTTCTTCAGAACATGTTGAGCGTATTCTTCATCAGTAATGTTTCCAGTTTTATGACTGCAACAAACGTCGCATTGATCCTTCTTTGGGTGGAATAGGCTCAAATTGAGTTTCAAAAATAATTTGTCAAATAATTTACGCCCAAGGCATTCTCTACCCTCTAATTCACAATTATCTTTATATGCGTGATAGAGCTGTGTCATGTTCGAGAAAATTGGTTCTAAATATTCTCGTGATGTTTTAGCACGACAGTAATGTGACGGCATCTTTGGAAGATCTCCTAAAAACTTTTCAACAAGTTTGTGGTCTTCAATTTTCTCTGGATTTCTGCGATTACTGGTTGAAGAAGACACATCGGGAGGCATAGCACAATCGGTTTTTGTCAACCAATATCTTATAAACCAATCTTTAATTCCAAGAGTGGCCAAGAACATTTTTTTGCAGACTTGGTGACGTACATTATCAATCGTCAAAACGTAAGTTCGACTATCAGTTCTTTTGGATGATTCTGGATTTTTTGTAACTTTCTTTGATACTTTGTTAACGTGAGAAGTTATAAATGATCTTCGCTGCTCCCAGTTCATGTTCTTCCAGAAATTGTCAAACAAATATTTTCGCTGTTCCTCGTTTATGTTGTCACATGACCTGAGTTTGGATTTCTTGCAAAACGCAGAAGTGCAGGGTGGTTTCATGGATCTTGCAGGCTTAAATACGTCTTGTTTCACTTTAAATTTTTCATTAGTCTTTGCTTTTCTGTCTCTTCTGTATCCTAAATAACTTTCACCTTTCATCCGTAATTCTTTATTTATATTGCGTTTATATTTATTTGGATCTTTTGACGCCTTGTTCTGTCTTTTTTTATTACTTAACAAATCCCCGTGATAAGGAATATTGCTGAGTATGACCACTTTTGAAGAACATGATGGAGTAGCAGAGACACTGGATTGCTGTATATTGGTTTGGGTTGTTTTATTTTCATCTATTATATCTGTATCTGTGTTAATTACTATATCCGAAACTGGGTCTTGAGTAGGGAAAGCTTCAATGTGAATATTTTCTAGTTCTTGTACAACGTTCTCATTTTCTACCGAGATATTGGCTACATTCAATGCAAAAGACTGAGGATTGTTGATGGTCACTGTAGCAAATTCGGGTGGTATATATTGAGTTGTTTTATTTTCATCTATTATATCTGTGTTAATTACTATATCCGAAACTGGGTCTTGAGTATTCGTAGGTAAAGCTTCGATATGAATATTTCCTAGTTCTTGTACAACGTTCTCACTTTCTACCGAAATATTGGCTACATTCAATGCAGAAGGCTGAGGATACTCGATGGTCACTGTAGCAAATTCGGGTGGTATATGTTGCAGATCAAAGAAGTCATTACCAACTTTTTCTACAACTTGTAGATTGTGAATGTCAATGTTTTCAATATTATCCAAGTCTATGTTCTGGTCAAATATTGCGTTTACATTATCCTGGCTACTTATAATACCTTTTATGGACTCCCCGAAGTTTTGATCATTTATTGGTGTTGCAATAGTTTCATTTTTAGGAGGATCTTTTTGATTCACATCTAAAATAAATAATAGGAATTATTAAAAACATAAATAACAAAAATAAAATTCGGACCTCAAAACAAACCCATAGTACTTACCTAGTTTAATTATTTTATTATCTTCTTTGCAACTTTGTTTACGCCGTTTATGTTTTGACATCAGTCCTGATTTTTGTAGTTGGGCACATAACCATTCATCACCTGAACCCAGATCACTCCAGGAATCAATTTCTTCTCCATCCATAGCGCCTTTCAATTATTGAGTTTCCTAAAAAAATAACAAATTTGAAACACCATTTCAATCATAGGATTTCATAACAAGCTTATATTATTATTAACTGAGTCGACAGAAAGTCGTAAAACCCCCGACCAAGAATCTAAAAACTACTGAACCGATTTTGATAAAACTTTCAATTTTGTGTAACACACATCACAAGCTTTCATTTGATACCCATATTTGTGGAATCCTAAACACATTACCCTCCTCTTTGGCAGTCAGGTAAAAAATAACAAATTTTGAAACACCGCCTAAGTTAAGAAAAAATTGTTAGTAAACACCGCCTAAGTAAGTAAGGATATTATTTGATCATTTATTTCTAAATTAATACGCGTACATCAATAAACATTACTTTATTCTATAGCTTACCTCTTAATCTTCTATTAAAACTACTTGCAAGAACGTTCCAGCGATAAAATTCACTTAAAAATAGAAAAAACACAGAGCGCGAAGTATTTTCCGCGAAAATTATGACAGACTAACGACTTGTGCGGTGTTGCGACGCCAACCGACTTGAGCGCTGTCACTATTTTTTGAATTACGGCTTCTGATTGGCCGAAATCTATTTCATGAGACCAATGGTTCGACGCGCAATGCGCAGCTTCATCCAATGGCATTAAAATGTAAAAACCGCCAATTTTCGACTTGAGCGGTGTTGTTAGCTAAGGGACGATTTGTTGTATTGGCTATACCTATAAGAACTGTTTGGATAATATTACTAAAACTAGGCAGGTGTCTTAAAAGTCAGTTAACCCCTTTCACTACATGTAAATACTAGGTATTTACTATAAATAAGCTATAAACTAGGTATTCCATTATTAACACTGAAAAATCTCACTCCTTCTATCAATGATAGATGTAAAATAAAAGACATTTTGCTAAAATTGTAAGTCATTTAACTTTCTGCATGCCCTGGCATTAAGTATGGATAGTTATATACAAAGGTTTTTTGAGAGGTGCAAGTATCTTGCATAATTAAATACAGATAATACAACAGCATGCAATAGCTGTTGTATATGAATAGAATGGGTGGAACACCCCACATTCTGTTAATAAATAATAAGACCTAACAAGGTTTCCTCATCTAAATATTGTAACAAGGAAATTGTTGTAATGTACACATATACATGTTTTTTGCTTCATACATTAGTTCCAAAGACAATGAGATTGCAGATGCTGAGTCACAGCGGGAACACCCCGATTTAAAGTGGGAGTTAAGTAAAGAGACGTTCGAAGAACTTGTTAATACGTTTGGTATGCCTGATATTTTCGCCTCAAGAATTAACAAAAAATGTCAAAAATATGTATGTATCATGGCAAAAAGATCCGAATGCCTATGCAGTAAATGCGTTTACCATAGACTGGAAATATTTATATTTTTATTCGTTCCCACCATTTGCAATGTTATTAAACCCTTCAGAAAATCATTTCTGATGAAGCCAAAGGCATTGTAATTGTTCCAGATTGGCCAACTCAACCTTGGTTTCCTATATCTATTTGAAAGCCTTTTAGTTTCATTAACTATACTGCTTGATCCAAAACAAAATACATTGTTAACCTTATCTCGCAGTCATCACCAACCACCATCCCGGGTTACCATGGCTGCTCTCAGCACAGCTTTTTTAAGAATAGGTACACCATCTTCGTCATTAAATATAATGTTAGTTTCATTACATATCTAAGAATATGATTAAACAATATGATTAAGCAATATGACACTGCATTAAGAAAATGGGTTTATATTTTGTATATCCCAAAAAATAAATTTATTTGAGGCCTCTGTTCCTTATGTCATGTTTTATCTAACTCACGTATATAATAGGGGAGCTCAGTATGGAACTTTAAATATTCATCACTTGGCACTTTCATTGATGATTGGTTCAAAGATAGGCTCTGATGATAGAGTACAAAGATTAAATATACGATTTTATAAATCACGCCCTCCCATGCCAAGATATAACCAACATGTGATCCAGCTATTGTTTAACCTTCATTTTTACCTAATGATGATTTAGAATTAGAAAAATTATCCAAAAAAGTTGTTGCATTGTTAGCTATAGCACATAGGCTGCAAACAATTTCGAAAATAAAGATTGAAAATGTTAACTCAGATCATAAGTATATCAAAAAAAAAAAAAAAAAAAACCTTCGAATTGTCCCCAGATATGCCCTGCCTCTGTGTTCAAATCTTATTTAGGTAAAACACAAATGATTCGAAATAACGAAACATAAATGTTCTTTATTAGTTTTCAAAAGCCTTTTAAGCCAGTGGGTTCTTAGACGACCAATCGCTGGATTAAGGGGACACTTGCAGAAAGTGGCATTGATACATCAATTTTTACTGCACATTCGACTAGACATGCAAGTATGCAAGTACCTCAGCAGCACATAGACTGGGAGTTACTATTGAAACAATAAATACTGCAGGTTGGAGTGACTCTTCATCAGTCTTTGCTAGATTCTACCAAAGACATATGTTGACATCCATAGATAATCATAGTCATGCACATTCTGTGTTAAACAGTTGCTAATTTTAAAAATAATAATATAACTAATGTGGAATGAATAACAATGGTTTGTTTTTTGAATAAAAAAAAATGTAGTAAGAGTCTTGGACTCTTTTATGACTATGGAAATGATTAGATTAATACCTAATTACAAATTAATACATTGCGTTACTTTAATAATTTGGTGTATTATTTACAATTTTCTTAATTGTACTTATATCAATACACAACATACTGATGGGCTTTCAAAGTCTACATTTGTTTTCTTAATTTCGAGGACAAAGCGAAGTGTAATTGATGATTAAACGAACTTACCAAGTGAAGTTCTATCCCAATTACACGAAGGCTTTGTCCGAAGAAATTAAGACCCCCCCACCCATGTAGTCCCTTTTGTATGTTGTATATTGATATAAGCCTGAGGATTATTGGTTCGTTATGTTCCAGATGTAGCTCTCAACTAAATGACGTTTGACAGTTCTGCCAGGAGCAAGCGCGCGAGACCATAGACTTTTTTCTTTTTGTTTGTGGTTTTCAACTTAGTGGAATGATGGCAGCACAATCGCTTTACTACATTTGTTTTCTTAATTTCTTCGGACAAAGCCTTCGTGTAATTGGGATAGAACTTCACTTGGTAAGTTCGTTTAATCATCAATTTTTTAAGCGTGGTGACAAAACAATTATAGTGCAGAAAGCAGAGCAATCTAGGTCTAAAACAGTGATTATTTAATTATGTAACACTAGTAGGTACCTACTATAATGTATGAATGAATCAACCTTTCACTGTAGAACTTTGTCGACAACGGAAGGAGAAAGTGATTCTCGTCGTGTCTGCATCTCACGGACACTGCGCTGACCACTATGTCAACGTTTGTACATATTTAAATAAACTTATTTTCGATATTAAACAAACCAAACTCGATAATAATTTGTAAATTCACGATTTAAGCGCTTTCAGCGAAATACAAAGTTTTTATAAAACGGCGGAATATCGGAAAACAGAATTTAAGGAAATTATTGATAAAACCTACAGACCTCAATAACAGTAACATAACCACAGTTTCGAATCCCTCTTTGATTTCCTAATATTTTGAAGTTTTTAGTTCCTTTTCTTTTGTAGACAAATAGATTACCTACCTGTCACATGTTTATACGATTGATAATAACTTCTGATAAATACCTAGAAAGGGTTTATACAATAGGTCGCATAAAAAATTGGCTTTTAAGAAACTACCTACATGTAGGAGTATAAAAAAATAGTAACTATAGAGGTATATCTAAAAGTCCAATGGTCATATCTAATCAACGATTATTTTAGATTGAAGGTTAATTAATTTATGTTCTTTAGTTCCCCTCTAGTAATCCATATTTTTCTCTCGTAACCCATAATAATTATAAAATTATTAGGTACCTATCTACTTATCTTTATAAACAAACTTGTAGTAGGTAGTTAAATTGTGAACATCTCACAGATACCATATTTAGTACACATACCTATTTAGTTATTGATAACCATTTCATGAGCTTCCAGGCGTGGTTAACTTACAACTTTGATTCTAACGATATAACGATCTAATACTTTTGTTGGACTTTTTAATACCATTACATGCAGCTTACTGTACACCGATATACCGGACAAGCCTCATAAGATAAACTAGGAATATATTTACAATAATTATTCTAATTAATAACATTACTAATTATTATTACCTATACATTAGTTAGTGGCCTCTGCAAAATATTCAAAGAGTAATTTTCAAGTATCGTTATCAAAAAGAGATAAGTACCTAAGTAGGTATGTAATTAAAAGTATTTGAAGTACCTTGAACTCTAAATCTATGAGAGATTAAGAGCGCGCCATGGACGTAGAAAATAAACGGACACCGCTTCAGTAACATCAATAGTGAAGCAATCAAAGTAAGACGGCGTATCGTACCGACACGAGCGCACGCACACACTCACAGCAAAGTAAGACGAACGGCCGCCATTGTCTCGTCGCGAGTTGAAGTTGACACACGGTCATACGTATTTTGTAAAAAAATTATAATGCCATCCTGTAAGGAAGCATATCCGGTCCCTTGCATAAGTAGCGCTATCTCACCATAAACGAACATAAGATAGCACGTTATAATAAATTAAGGAATTGTTAACAAACCTAATCAGGCGATCTCTAAATTCTATTAGAAAACATTATCGCTTAAAAGTCGCTAAATAAGCTACAAGTCGCGTACGAGTGCGGGCCACTCATACGCGCGCGTCACAGCTGTTGTCAATACAGTACTTATAATGTTATGAAAGTAACCGTAACAAAGGGACATGTTAAAACATTATTAAAATTAACTAATTATATAAATAAACACCTATATTAGACGACATCGCGTTAAGAGCTCGTGAATGCATTACGAGTCGTGATAATGATGGCGCAAACAGAGATTCCAAATAAAATTGCGGACACAAAAACATTGAAAGTAGTATGTAAACAACATTTCATAATTTAATTTATCAAAAGTAATAAATACCGGCTAAATCTTTTAGCCGGAATAGTAAGTTTATGAACTATAAGTTACTAAAAGTTATTTACGACTGCCAATGAGTGTTTATTGGCGTGGAGAGTTTCGGCCCCCGGCCGCTGCGGAGGATTGGCGCGGCAGAGCACTAGAAAAATGGAGAGGCAAGAAAAGGATCGACGTACGGATGGATGGAGGAGAAAGAATCACTGGAAAAAGACAAAGGAAGAAGACAGAACAGCAATGAGGAAGGACCATTGGAATTGGAAATGGTGGAATGGTAAAGAGTGTGAGAAAGGATTGCATAGAAACGTTGGAATGGACAAGGTAAGCGTAGTTATTACGATAATAAGGAGTCGCGCCGCCGCCTACCGGCAACATCGATGACGACCCACGGGTACCCGGCATGAAGGCCGGGTACAGTTATGGGTGAATGTTCGTGGACATTATTCACGTAAGAGAAGATCGACGTCGCGTTGGTCGTTTGACTCTTATAAATCAGAAGTGCGATAGGCAAGTACTTGTACTTGTGCAAGTCACTTGCTTATCCCAGCCCATAAATGACCGCAGGCACAACTGCAACAGTGCCTATCTTGCTTAAATTTTCCTTATTTGTGTAGTGGAAAGTGATAATTTTTTTTTTTTCCTATATGACAATCATAAAGCCGCGGTACCCGATATCGCCTTAATTGATGGTGAGTGTAGACTTTGCAACTTTATAGCGAGTGTGAGACCGTCTACGCTACGCCGCGCGTCGTGTTTTATTAAAGATCTTTTCAGATCCATGGCGAAAATCGTGTAAGGATGCAGCAAGGGTCCTATTAATATTATTAGGTACCTTCAACGTCTAGCTTGGTTATTTGAGTAAGTCCATATATATCATAAATTTTGAAAATGGCGCCGCGGGGCTACCCTGGAAAAGTACATGAAAAAGTCGCACAGGTAGCCGGAGCAGAACAAATGCGTGTACCTAGTGTCGAGAAATTTGTCGAGCGTATATCTTAGGTGAGCCAGAAATTTTATATAAGTTAGTAATACTTGATCATCATCGTTACATTGGCCTATCGTGGCCCACTGCGGGACGTGGGCCTCTTCAGTTGTTCGTCAGTTTGGTCACACATCCCTAGGCTCTACCCGTGTACAGTGGTATCTAACTGCACCTTCGGTCGTGATGGTTATATCACTACCAGCTGGTTGCTAGAACCTCTTTTGTTATTCGGCGGGACGACTACGGGCAGGCGAGAGTGACTTGGAGCGAGTAGATGATGCAGTCACTACCTACTTCCATTTCCATAGTCACCCCAGTATTACTTACATGAACAAGTAACTCATTTTAATTCGAGTGTTAGCATACTTTCACAACCCAACTTAGTCAGAGTGTAAAACTTGTCACTCAGAGCCGCTGTGTTGAAACTGAAGATGGGAAAAAAAAATTATATGATTTCTCTTTGTGATCCATCATTATAACAGTATTATCATTTGTAGGTACTTCTTTTCTTTCTCTTGGGGTTGACTGGCAACTTGTGAATGGCACCCCATGGGCAGAGATTCACTACTAGTCAGTTGCACTCTCCGCAGATAAGACTAAGGCTATAATGGAATTGACTTTTAATTTCAGATAAAGATGGATGACGAAAACGAAACTTGCCATGCAATGGTGCCAGAGTATACGAATTGTGAGATAGACAATGATGGAACCAACGGAATGTGAGTGGCAGCAAACATAGTATGTGAGTTGGATAAAGGAATGACTTGGAGGTAAGCAGAGTAAGGGTGTTGTTACCTAGCCATGTGCAGGAGCGGTCTCGCTCATATTGCCATTATGTGGTGATAACAAGAACAATACAGAGCTCAATAGTTGTGAGAACTATGCAGAGTGGAATAGTTGTGAGAACTATTATATGAAGCAGAATAGTTGTGAGAACTATTATATGAAGCAGAATAGTTGTTAGAACTATTATATGAAGCAGAATAGTTGTTAGAACTATTATATGAAGCAGAATAGTTGTTAGAACTATTATATGAAGCAGAATAGTTGTTAGAACTATTATATGAAGCAGAATAGTTGTTAGAACTATTATATGAAGCAGAATAGTTGTTAGAACTATTATATGAAGCAGAATAGTTGTTAGAACTATTATATGAAGCAGAATAGTTGTTAGAACTATTATATGAAGCAGAATAGTTGTGAGAACTATATGGAGCTGTATAGTTGTGAGAACTATATGGTGCTGAATGGTTGTGAGAACCATTTGGGGCTGAATAGTTGTGGGAACTACTATGGGGCTGAATAGTTGTGAGAACTATTATGTGGCCGCATAGTTGTGAGAACTATACGGGGTTGAATAGTTGTGAGAACTATTATGGGGCCGAATAGTTGCAAGAACTAAATGGAGCTGAATAGTTGTGAGAACTATTTGGAACAAGAACATTCGCAAATTACTAATCTGCTGAAAGTGGGCAGGCCATACTGTGCGAGGCAGCGACAAGTGTGAGGCAGAGTCAAGAGTGATTATGTTTTGGGTTTTGAGCCACCTGAAAAGGAAAGGGGTTGTCCACACGGGAGATGGGTGGACAATATCAGGAAAGCTGCAGGAGCGACATGGACAAGACTGGCCACATATAGATAAGTTTGGCAAGAGGTGGAGGAGGCCTAGCGGACAGATACTACGGTAAAGACTAATAATAATAATATTGAAAAAAGTGAGTATATTACATATTATTCATTTTGCTATAAAATTATCGTTCCCAAATAAAGTTACTACGCTATCTGTGTAAACTAGAATGTAATTTGCGTATCTGATTTGCAATCAGTTATCAGGCGTCAAATAGAGCCAAATCGAATGGACCTAGGTTAGTCTGCAAATACTAACAATCGGTCGTAATACACGTTGACAAGAGATTGAACAAGAGACAACTGACCGTTGTCTTGCCTACTGTGATAGGTGATTTATTACTGTATTATAGTATAATTTTGTTATAAGTAGTTTGCTTATAATTGGGTTACACATAAGGCATAGAACCATTGTTCCATGTTAGTTATAAGGATTTATGTGTAATGTGTTAGCAAACCTAATAAATAAATAAAATAAAATAGGTCAACAGAGACTTCTGTTCTGTTGGTAGTTCTGTTGACACGGGCGTCATGGACTTGATACATAGTGGGAAAAGTAGACCACTTTTGATACAGTAGTTAAAATAAAATAAAAACTAAAAACCCTATGAATAAAGAACAGTGTACTTGGTATGTCGCGAAGTGTAAGGACTCATACATAAGAAAATGTAATGATGGTAGTTGAGATAAGCTTGGTTTGACGCATCAGACCTTAGTGCAGTTCATAGATGACTACTAGGGATCAATTAATTCTATTTGGTCCAACAGGGGTGAGAAGGAAATTACCCACATCTTGTTACCTAAATTGACAGGATTTGTAAGGCGGTGGTTCGAGAATTTGACCACAGGTTTGTATATTATAAGAAGAGTGGGAACATAAGCCAACAGAATCCTAGCTGGTGAAGACCTGATTTGCTGGTATGCATCATATTAACAAAAAAATTGTGTAGTATTAGGGTTAGTACAACACTAGACAGCTGTAAAAAGAGAAAAAAATAAGGTGCTCGGGTATTCAAAACTGTTAAACCAATTAATTCCTTTGACCTGGAGTGACATTCTGACAGGAATGCACAAATATACACCAATGCTACCAAGAGCATTATGCTAAAGTGATGTTAGCATGAATAACAAATTTTTATATCGTTTGCTGTGCCAATAAGTTACTGCGATAACCATGACAATGGGACATAAAGTGACAACAACTTGATACTCTTATACTTATATTATTGGACTCGATGTATTACGTCTATGATCCTTTTTATTTCTGACACATCTTTCTAGAAAGAGATCGAATTAAACCTTCAATTAGGAGGAATTGCTGTGCCATGTGAACCTTGGGAGCATAGTTACTGATAAGAGAGTGTGAAACTGGACTACTGGACTTGCATGTGGACACCTCTTAACTACCATCCCCGAAACGTTTCGGAGACCTTCCTGTTAGCGCTATAAATAAATGTGAAATTAATGTTTTTGTTTAAGACATCATAGAGCTGACTGAAGTTGTTATAGTTCCAGATGGGGCCGTGAAGTATTGGGCTATACTAGGCCATACTTTTACAGAGAAACCAGATGAAAATACTTAATAAGGACATGTTCACAATTTGTAAAAATAAATCACTGAAATCGTACAAGCAAGAAAAGCAAAAAGTACGTAGTAAATTATAAGGTAAGTAAGAAGTGATGATAATGATACACTATGGGTAGTACACTACCTACCTACCTAAGGGCATACGATGGAAAGTCGTCAAAAGAACCATTATGACTTGGGATATTTTAGTTTCAAGGGAACATCCCAACCAACTAGGGTCAGAATAATGCAGCAGTCATGTCATGACTGATCAACCATAACGAGCAGTCATGTAGAAGATACTTTTATCTAAAAGATGTGATGTAATGTGTGAAATCATCTTCGTACGCATCAGCACAGACTTAATTAGAAGTCGAAGCAGCCGCCATGTCCGAAATCAGTCGGAAGCAATCGATCACTTTTATCCAAGATAAGTCGCATCACTGTCGACGAGATGACTCATAAAGAAGTAGGCGAACATCCGTCTCGAATGCACCCATATTAATGGGGTCTGTGACCAACAAGAAGACTAATTGCTGATCAAAGGACCACTTCACTAGCTATGATTTGAAGAAAATATTTCAACATCAAACACACAATTAATAATTATACAACACTGTGGACTTACCAAGAGTGAATAGGTAAGTGGAAAGAATTAATCACACAAAGGTGCAAACGCGCTCAGATATCCGTACTGGCCTCAACACAACTGTACTTAGAACAACACTCGGACCCGAGGTAGGTATTAGGATTAAAGGATAGTGAGCCAAGAAGAAAGCCGATGTCGACTATGAACGAGAGTACGTGACCGGAGACATCGTGATCATCAAGAGAAGGGAAAATTGAAGGAACTGGTCCCAGGGTACCGAGGACCATATCGCATCTTGAAACATTACCCATAAATGGAGTGGTAAAAACACCCCACACACGAAATGTAATGGCGACTGATCGCACGAAGGCATGGTAAGTTTTTGAGAAAGTTTTATTGATAGTGAGTAGTTCCTAATTAGACACAGATGATGCACCAGGCTCATCTTGAAAATAGTACGTAATTGCTTAACTCCGTAACAACTGTGATTAATAATAATTATTAATTATATTTAAATGATTTACACAAATCATGTCTATTGTCTTATTAATCTAACGCATTGACTCTATTATTTATGAAGAATTAGAGTACTTACTGTGTATTATGATGATACAATAATACCTAAGTAATTATTAGCGATGGTTTTGTAAATTGATCATACAAGTAGTAACATCATTATAGAAGGGCGTAACGAATGGTGTGCGTTACGATACGATTAAAACTCGCAATATGATAAACGTAACTACTAATGATTCCCTTGTTAATTGATCATAGTAAGTCATGAATGGAAGGCGTAAAGGATGGTATGTGTCATGAATGATATGATAGATTTAATGCTCTCAGTATAAATAATGATTAGTTTCGTTAATTTGTCAAAGTAACGTCATTAGTGAAGGGCGCAAGAGATGTTGTGTGTTACGAACGTTATGATACATTTAATACTCAGTTTGAGTAATAATTATTGATTATTTCGTTAATTAATCAAAGTAACGTCATTAACAAAGGACGTAAAGAGTTGTATAATTAATGATTATATTATGATACACTTAATGCCTGCAATATGATACTCGTATAAGTAACAATCAACTACGAGTATTGAAGTGTTAATTTAGCACAGCGTAATGTCACGAGGAGTGTGTGGCTACGATATAACAACGTGATGAAAGTGATTATTAGTTACTATTTTGTTAATTTAGGGTATTTTTAACATAAAAAGCGTAAGGAGTGTGTTATGAGTCATTTAATTCGTGTAATATGGTAAAGTAATAATGAGTAAAGACTAATTAAAGACTAACTGAAAGTATCTACACAACACACAATATTAAGTCTGACTTCTGTTGTAAAGAATAAAATACGTAAAATCATCATTATTATTATTATCAAACTGAACTTACTCGGCGGCGGGACGCGCCGATATGTAGGATGGCCGAGCTGTAAGGAAGCATATCCGGTCCCTTGCATAAGTAGCGCTATCTCACCATAAACGAACATAAGATAGCACGTTATAATAAATTAAGGAATTGTTAACAAACCTAATCAGGCGATCTCTAAATTCTATTAGAAAACATTATCGCTTAAAAGTCGCTAAATAAGCTACAAGTCGCGTACGAGTGCGGGCCACTCATACGCGCGCGTCACAGCTGTTGTCAATACAGTACTTATAATGTTATGAAAGTAACCGTAACAAAGGGACATGTTAAAACATTATTAAAATTAACTAATTATATAAATAAACACCTATATTAGACGACATCGCGTTAAGAGCTCGTGAATGCATTACGAGTCGTGATAATGATGGCGCAAACAGAGATTCCAAATAAAATTGCGGACACAAAAACATTGAAAGTAGTATGTAAACAACATTTCATAATTTAATTTATCAAAAGTAATAAATACCGGCTAAATCTTTTAGCCGGAATAGTAAGTTTATGAACTATAAGTTACTAAAAGTTATTTACGACTGCCAATGAGTGTTTATTGGCGTGGAGAGTTTCGGCCCCCGGCCGCTGCGGAGGATTGGCGCGGCAGAGCACTAGAAAAATGGAGAGGCAAGAAAAGGATCGACGTACGGATGGATGGAGGAGAAAGAATCACTGGAAAAAGACAAAGGAAGAAGACAGAACAGCAATGAGGAAGGACCATTGGAATTGGAAATGGTGGAATGGTAAAGAGTGTGAGAAAGGATTGCATAGAAACGTTGGAATGGACAAGGTAAGCGTAGTTATTACGATAATAAGGAGTCGCGCCGCCGCCTACCGGCAACATCGATGACGACCCACGGGTACCCGGCATGAAGGCCGGGTACAGTTATGGGTGAATGTTCGTGGACATTATTCACGTAAGAGAAGATCGACGTCGCGTTGGTCGTTTGACTCTTATAAATCAGAAGTGCGATAGGCAAGTACTTGTACTTGTGCAAGTCACTTGCTTATCCCAGCCCATAAATGACCGCAGGCACAACTGCAACAGTGCCTATCTTGCTTAAATTTTCCTTATTTGTGTAGTGGAAAGTGATAATTTTTTTTTTTTCCTATATGACAATCATAAAGCCGCGGTACCCGATATCGCCTTAATTGATGGTGAGTGTAGACTTTGCAACTTTATAGCGAGTGTGAGACCGTCTACGCTACGCCGCGCGTCGTGTTTTATTAAAGATCTTTTCAGATCCATGGCGAAAATCGTGTAAGGATGCAGCAAGGGTCCTATTAATATTATTAGGTACCTTCAACGTCTAGCTTGGTTATTTGAGTAAGTCCATATATATCATAAATTTTGAAAATGGCGCCGCGGGGCTACCCTGGAAAAGTACATGAAAAAGTCGCACAGGTAGCCGGAGCAGAACAAATGCGTGTACCTAGTGTCGAGAAATTTGTCGAGCGTATATCTTAGGTGAGCCAGAAATTTTATATAAGTTAGTAATACTTGATCATCATCGTTACATTGGCCTATCGTGGCCCACTGCGGGACGTGGGCCTCTTCAGTTGTTCGTCAGTTTGGTCACACATCCCTAGGCTCTACCCGTGTACAGTGGTATCTAACTGCACCTTCGGTCGTGATGGTTATATCACTACCAGCTGGTTGCTAGAACCTCTTTTGTTATTCGGCGGGACGACTACGGGCAGGCGAGAGTGACTTGGAGCGAGTAGATGATGCAGTCACTACCTACTTCCATTTCCATAGTCACCCCAGTATTACTTACATGAACAAGTAACTCATTTTAATTCGAGTGTTAGCATACTTTCACAACCCAACTTAGTCAGAGTGTAAAACTTGTCACTCAGAGCCGCTGTGTTGAAACTGAAGATGGGAAAAAAAAATTATATGATTTCTCTTTGTGATCCATCATTATAACAGTATTATCATTTGTAGGTACTTCTTTTCTTTCTCTTGGGGTTGACTGGCAACTTGTGAATGGCACCCCATGGGCAGAGATTCACTACTAGTCAGTTGCACTCTCCGCAGATAAGACTAAGGCTATAATGGAATTGACTTTTAATTTCAGATAAAGATGGATGACGAAAACGAAACTTGCCATGCAATGGTGCCAGAGTATACGAATTGTGAGATAGACAATGATGGAACCAACGGAATGTGAGTGGCAGCAAACATAGTATGTGAGTTGGATAAAGGAATGACTTGGAGGTAAGCAGAGTAAGGGTGTTGTTACCTAGCCATGTGCAGGAGCGGTCTCGCTCATATTGCCATTATGTGGTGATAACAAGAACAATACAGAGCTCAATAGTTGTGAGAACTATGCAGAGTGGAATAGTTGTGAGAACTATTATATGAAGCAGAATAGTTGTGAGAACTATTATATGAAGCAGAATAGTTGTTAGAACTATTATATGAAGCAGAATAGTTGTTAGAACTATTATATGAAGCAGAATAGTTGTTAGAACTATTATATGAAGCAGAATAGTTGTTAGAACTATTATATGAAGCAGAATAGTTGTTAGAACTATTATATGAAGCAGAATAGTTGTTAGAACTATTATATGAAGCAGAATAGTTGTTAGAACTATTATATGAAGCAGAATAGTTGTTAGAACTATTATATGAAGCAGAATAGTTGTGAGAACTATATGGAGCTGTATAGTTGTGAGAACTATATGGTGCTGAATGGTTGTGAGAACCATTTGGGGCTGAATAGTTGTGGGAACTACTATGGGGCTGAATAGTTGTGAGAACTATTATGTGGCCGCATAGTTGTGAGAACTATACGGGGTTGAATAGTTGTGAGAACTATTATGGGGCCGAATAGTTGCAAGAACTAAATGGAGCTGAATAGTTGTGAGAACTATTTGGAACAAGAACATTCGCAAATTACTAATCTGCTGAAAGTGGGCAGGCCATACTGTGCGAGGCAGCGACAAGTGTGAGGCAGAGTCAAGAGTGATTATGTTTTGGGTTTTGAGCCACCTGAAAAGGAAAGGGGTTGTCCACACGGGAGATGGGTGGACAATATCAGGAAAGCTGCAGGAGCGACATGGACAAGACTGGCCACATATAGATAAGTTTGGCAAGAGGTGGAGGAGGCCTAGCGGACAGATACTACGGTAAAGACTAATAATAATAATATTGAAAAAAGTGAGTATATTACATATTATTCATTTTGCTATAAAATTATCGTTCCCAAATAAAGTTACTACGCTATCTGTGTAAACTAGAATGTAATTTGCGTATCTGATTTGCAATCAGTTATCAGGCGTCAAATAGAGCCAAATCGAATGGACCTAGGTTAGTCTGCAAATACTAACAATCGGTCGTAATACACGTTGACAAGAGATTGAACAAGAGACAACTGACCGTTGTCTTGCCTACTGTGATAGGTGATTTATTACTGTATTATAGTATAATTTTGTTATAAGTAGTTTGCTTATAATTGGGTTACACATAAGGCATAGAACCATTGTTCCATGTTAGTTATAAGGATTTATGTGTAATGTGTTAGCAAACCTAATAAATAAATAAAATAAAATAGGTCAACAGAGACTTCTGTTCTGTTGGTAGTTCTGTTGACACGGGCGTCATGGACTTGATACATAGTGGGAAAAGTAGACCACTTTTGATACAGTAGTTAAAATAAAATAAAAACTAAAAACCCTATGAATAAAGAACAGTGTACTTGGTATGTCGCGAAGTGTAAGGACTCATACATAAGAAAATGTAATGATGGTAGTTGAGATAAGCTTGGTTTGACGCATCAGACCTTAGTGCAGTTCATAGATGACTACTAGGGATCAATTAATTCTATTTGGTCCAACAGGGGTGAGAAGGAAATTACCCACATCTTGTTACCTAAATTGACAGGATTTGTAAGGCGGTGGTTCGAGAATTTGACCACAGGTTTGTATATTATAAGAAGAGTGGGAACATAAGCCAACAGAATCCTAGCTGGTGAAGACCTGATTTGCTGGTATGCATCATATTAACAAAAAAATTGTGTAGTATTAGGGTTAGTACAACACTAGACAGCTGTAAAAAGAGAAAAAAATAAGGTGCTCGGGTATTCAAAACTGTTAAACCAATTAATTCCTTTGACCTGGAGTGACATTCTGACAGGAATGCACAAATATACACCAATGCTACCAAGAGCATTATGCTAAAGTGATGTTAGCATGAATAACAAATTTTTATATCGTTTGCTGTGCCAATAAGTTACTGCGATAACCATGACAATGGGACATAAAGTGACAACAACTTGATACTCTTATACTTATATTATTGGACTCGATGTATTACGTCTATGATCCTTTTTATTTCTGACACATCTTTCTAGAAAGAGATCGAATTAAACCTTCAATTAGGAGGAATTGCTGTGCCATGTGAACCTTGGGAGCATAGTTACTGATAAGAGAGTGTGAAACTGGACTACTGGACTTGCATGTGGACACCTCTTAACTACCATCCCCGAAACGTTTCGGAGACCTTCCTGTTAGCGCTATAAATAAATGTGAAATTAATGTTTTTGTTTAAGACATCATAGAGCTGACTGAAGTTGTTATAGTTCCAGATGGGGCCGTGAAGTATTGGGCTATACTAGGCCATACTTTTACAGAGAAACCAGATGAAAATACTTAATAAGGACATGTTCACAATTTGTAAAAATAAATCACTGAAATCGTACAAGCAAGAAAAGCAAAAAGTACGTAGTAAATTATAAGGTAAGTAAGAAGTGATGATAATGATACACTATGGGTAGTACACTACCTACCTACCTAAGGGCATACGATGGAAAGTCGTCAAAAGAACCATTATGACTTGGGATATTTTAGTTTCAAGGGAACATCCCAACCAACTAGGGTCAGAATAATGCAGCAGTCATGTCATGACTGATCAACCATAACGAGCAGTCATGTAGAAGATACTTTTATCTAAAAGATGTGATGTAATGTGTGAAATCATCTTCGTACGCATCAGCACAGACTTAATTAGAAGTCGAAGCAGCCGCCATGTCCGAAATCAGTCGGAAGCAATCGATCACTTTTATCCAAGATAAGTCGCATCACTGTCGACGAGATGACTCATAAAGAAGTAGGCGAACATCCGTCTCGAATGCACCCATATTAATGGGGTCTGTGACCAACAAGAAGACTAATTGCTGATCAAAGGACCACTTCACTAGCTATGATTTGAAGAAAATATTTCAACATCAAACACACAATTAATAATTATACAACACTGTGGACTTACCAAGAGTGAATAGGTAAGTGGAAAGAATTAATCACACAAAGGTGCAAACGCGCTCAGATATCCGTACTGGCCTCAACACAACTGTACTTAGAACAACACTCGGACCCGAGGTAGGTATTAGGATTAAAGGATAGTGAGCCAAGAAGAAAGCCGATGTCGACTATGAACGAGAGTACGTGACCGGAGACATCGTGATCATCAAGAGAAGGGAAAATTGAAGGAACTGGTCCCAGGGTACCGAGGACCATATCGCATCTTGAAACATTACCCATAAATGGAGTGGTAAAAACACCCCACACACGAAATGTAATGGCGACTGATCGCACGAAGGCATGGTAAGTTTTTGAGAAAGTTTTATTGATAGTGAGTAGTTCCTAATTAGACACAGATGATGCACCAGGCTCATCTTGAAAATAGTACGTAATTGCTTAACTCCGTAACAACTGTGATTAATAATAATTATTAATTATATTTAAATGATTTACACAAATCATGTCTATTGTCTTATTAATCTAACGCATTGACTCTATTATTTATGAAGAATTAGAGTACTTACTGTGTATTATGATGATACAATAATACCTAAGTAATTATTAGCGATGGTTTTGTAAATTGATCATACAAGTAGTAACATCATTATAGAAGGGCGTAACGAATGGTGTGCGTTACGATACGATTAAAACTCGCAATATGATAAACGTAACTACTAATGATTCCCTTGTTAATTGATCATAGTAAGTCATGAATGGAAGGCGTAAAGGATGGTATGTGTCATGAATGATATGATAGATTTAATGCTCTCAGTATAAATAATGATTAGTTTCGTTAATTTGTCAAAGTAACGTCATTAGTGAAGGGCGCAAGAGATGTTGTGTGTTACGAACGTTATGATACATTTAATACTCAGTTTGAGTAATAATTATTGATTATTTCGTTAATTAATCAAAGTAACGTCATTAACAAAGGACGTAAAGAGTTGTATAATTAATGATTATATTATGATACACTTAATGCCTGCAATATGATACTCGTATAAGTAACAATCAACTACGAGTATTGAAGTGTTAATTTAGCACAGCGTAATGTCACGAGGAGTGTGTGGCTACGATATAACAACGTGATGAAAGTGATTATTAGTTACTATTTTGTTAATTTAGGGTATTTTTAACATAAAAAGCGTAAGGAGTGTGTTATGAGTCATTTAATTCGTGTAATATGGTAAAGTAATAATGAGTAAAGACTAATTAAAGACTAACTGAAAGTATCTACACAACACACAATATTAAGTCTGACTTCTGTTGTAAAGAATAAAATACGTAAAATCATCATTATTATTATTATCAAACTGAACTTACTCGGCGGCGGGACGCGCCGATATGTAGGATGGCCGAGCTGTAAGGAAGCATATCCGGTCCCTTGCATAAGTAGCGCTATCTCACCATAAACGAACATAAGATAGCACGTTATAATAAATTAAGGAATTGTTAACAAACCTAATCAGGCGATCTCTAAATTCTATTAGAAAACATTATCGCTTAAAAGTCGCTAAATAAGCTACAAGTCGCGTACGAGTGCGGGCCACTCATACTAGGGATGCTCGATGAACATCGATGTTCGATGATCATCGATGTTGAAAGCAAAAACATCGATGTTTTAACATCGATGTTACCATACGAAAAATATCGCAACATCGATGATAACGAAATTGATCATCGATGTTAACTTACGGCCTCATCTCTCGCATGACATGCACGTCCAAACCAATGCAACTTAGAATAAAAATGATGTCTTCTATGAACGCATCCACAGATCGACAATTTCAATTTATGTACATTTCGAACTTTTACATTATGTTTTACTTATTCAAGTATTAATATGAAAAATATCGATGGATCCAACATCGATGTTCGGTTTTCGATAAATATCGAACATCGATGTTGAGCCTTCGATTATGACATCGATGTCAACATCGATGTTTTTTGAATATCGATCATCCCTAACTCATACGCGCGCGTCACAGCTGTTGTCAATACAGTACTTATAATGTTATGAAAGTAACCGTAACAAAGGGACATGTTAAAACATTATTAAAATTAACTAATTATATAAATAAACACCTATATTAGACGACATCGCGTTAAGAGCTCGTGAATGCATTACGAGTCGTGATAATGATGGCGCAAACAGAGATTCCAAATAAAATTGCGGACACAAAAACATTGAAAGTAGTATGTAAACAACATTTCATAATTTAATTTATCAAAAGTAATAAATACCGGCTAAATCTTTTAGCCGGAATAGTAAGTTTATGAACTATAAGTTACTAAAAGTTATTTACGACTGCCAATGAGTGTTTATTGGCGTGGAGAGTTTCGGCCCCCGGCCGCTGCGGAGGATTGGCGCGGCAGAGCACTAGAAAAATGGAGAGGCAAGAAAAGGATCGACGTACGGATGGATGGAGGAGAAAGAATCACTGGAAAAAGACAAAGGAAGAAGACAGAACAGCAATGAGGAAGGACCATTGGAATTGGAAATGGTGGAATGGTAAAGAGTGTGAGAAAGGATTGCATAGAAACGTTGGAATGGACAAGGTAAGCGTAGTTATTACGATAATAAGGAGTCGCGCCGCCGCCTACCGGCAACATCGATGACGACCCACGGGTACCCGGCATGAAGGCCGGGTACAGTTATGGGTGAATGTTCGTGGACATTATTCACGTAAGAGAAGATCGACGTCGCGTTGGTCGTTTGACTCTTATAATCCTGTGTTGTTAAATGCTGCCAAAACAATAGTGGTTTAACTAAAAAAAATGAGGGGATAACCTATTATAGGTAAGTCAGTCAATTACTTTATCTTTATTAACTAAACAAAAAATACATAATTTGTAGGTAAGAAAATTAGCTGACATTTCTATGATTACCGGTGTTGCCATTTATAGAATATAAAAATTACCCTAAAACGTGGGAGATCTCTGTATGTTCTGTATCTTTAAAGGCTTTTGCATATCTTTTGTGATCTAGTATATACTATATATAGCTGGAGAGTTTGTTTGATTGGTTGAACGCGCTTACTACCTAAACAACAAAATTACGTCATGTTGTTCTGTAATAACTGTAGATTGAACAGATGACAAAATCAGAATTCGCTCCATAGTTATCACGATGTTACATTTGTTGTGCTATATTTTTTATCTCATCGTGTCTTTAAATTAATAATGAAGATTTTTTTTTAATTTATACTATCACGTCTATTATTCTATCTATGACGGGGTAGACAGAGCCTAGGATCTTACGACCCAAAGACCACATTTAGCAAAATGGTGTGGTGGGCATCTAGGTGGAAAAGGAAATCATTGTATGAAGACGATACTAGCTACTAATTTATAAGAGAATGATAATGAGCCTCTGTATGAAACAGTTACGAATATTTGTAATATTCGAATAAATGATTAAAATTACTGATCGTTTTATTTTTCCTTTTATTTAGTTTGATAAAAAAGTGTATAACTACATTATATACGAATTGATGCAACAGACAAAATGCTAAAATATGCAAAAAAAAATACACTTAGTAATTAAAATATATTTTTGTAATTATTGGGTAATTTTCCGCGTATGGCAACTCTCCGTCAACTCACACAACCGTACGTCGCCGCCATTGTTGTGCTTCACTCCTTATTTAACCAATGCTCCGTCCGTTTATTTTCTACGTCCATGGAGCGCGCATACAATTTTAAGCAACTCGAAACGCACGCGGGAGCCGATTCCGAAACACACATAGACATCATTTGTGTCTGTGTGGGTGAGCAGCGTGTCGGACACTAACTCCTACGGACGAACATATTTTGATACTTGACAATTTATTATTCATCTAAATTATTTGAACATTCTATTATTGCTAAATATTTTATTAGTGTAGTATAGGTGCGTACTTATTAAATATATTTAAACACTTTAGAGTACATTATTCTTAACTGTTTATTAATTAAGGCTTAAGAAAAATATAACAATATTTTTGTCTTTCTATCTTTATATGTACCAGGTACTTACCTATCCAAATTATATTTTGAAAGGTATTGTGTGTGTGATTGACGTTATTAATGTTGCTTTATAAAAATCAATAAACCCTACCGTTTTTTCCTTGCATTCTGATCATGAGTCAAAGGTCGTGAGTTTGATTCCCATCCAGGACAAACATTCGTGTGCTGAACATTTGTGGTTGTTCTGTGTTTAGGTGTTTGTATTATTATTTAAGGAAAGAGCAGTCTCCATGGTTGCCACGATATAACTCTAACCCGTTTTATATTTTAACTTGTCAAAATTACTTTGTTCATTTTCACTCGGCAGAAATGCATCTCACAAAGAAGCTGGTTGCCATCATTAAAAAAAGATCAGTTTGAAAATTTCAATTTGTCAATTTGAATTAAGGTCCTAAGTCTCCTATGCACTGATCACAGAGATCTTGTATACCTACTGAAGCTTGTGCTGAAAGTTGTGCTTGTGTTTCGTAGCAGAAACCCCAGATGGCCTACAACAACTTAAATCTGGTTCCTATCCAGCTTGACCAAACCACCACTTATTCTCGGGATGAATGAATATTCGTCGTAACCCGAATCCTAAGGAAGAATTGAAGGAGTCATTGACTAATGCGGCATTCTCTAAAATACGTGTCCTGAACCTGATTTTGAAGGAATATATCACAACTGTATAAGACACAAATCTTGCGTAGAATACTGCTTTTACGCACTTTTATAAATGATGCGATGGTCAGGCGAGCTATCTGAATAGGTAGGTATGGTGAGTCCTCTTGTGTATATTCAAAAATTGTTTTTTTATTTCTTTCCAATCATCATCATCATCAGCCCACTGCAGGACATAGGCCTCTCCTAAAGTTTGCCAGTTCTTTCCAATAATAAACGGACGGTTTTTGTTGAATAATTCGCCCCTTTTCTGATTTTGCAGTAAAACCGTGAGTACAAAAATTGTAGGAAATTTGATTTTCTACAAGTTTGATTCCAACTATTTTTCTTCTAGGATCGGTATTTTGGAAATTAAAATTGAAAACAACAGCAAGTAAAAAATGTTGTCATTATCTCGTTTATTTTCTACTTTACGGTCTAAATTAAGAAGACTACTTTTTACGGCATGAATGAAAATAAAGAAAGTTCTAGAGAGTCAAATTCCGAACAATTTTGGTTCCTACCTTTTCCCCCAAAATCGACATTTTGAAAATTAAACTGAATTAATTAATTACCTATTAATATTTCGAATTTAACATAATTCCAATGACGGCGACAAAGCAAATAAAAGAAATAACAATACCTATTATGGCAAACTGCTGCACTAATGAGGGCGCCCATATCGCGTGTGAATTTGCCACCAGAGGTGCCAGTGTAGTGTGAGGTATCCGAAATGTCAAATTACATAGGTTCTGTGGGCTAAACGAGTTTATTTCGGAAAATTAAATAATTTTGTGCAATTTTGGCATAGCTAGCATTAATTTTGGAAAATATGAGACACGGCTCAGTGATTGTCTGCGCTTTAAAAGCGGAGCCGAGAAGATGAGGTGTAAAAATTAGCAGTCTGAAAGAAAAGCTAGATCACTGGTTTGTTTATTAACCGTTAACAAACAGTTTTGCCTTTTGGAAACATATGTCCTCCTTCTTATAACGAACAAACAGTCATCACATGCATAAAACAAACCTTAACAGCTATGCCCGAAGACCTCACTATACAGTGGCGCCCTCTGGTGATTACAAAAACGGTAGCCCTCATTGGCAACGTTGCACCTAGCGACTTGCTATACCACCATTCAGCATACGTAGCCGGTAATTTTAACGTAATGTATGTAAATAAGTTACCGTAACATATCTGTATCTTACCAGCCTTTTCGCTAAAATCAGCCCTAGTAATCGTAATGGCCATACATTTCACAACTATCATATTGCATTTTGGTTTTACATTTTGAAACTATAAAATATAATTTTTACTTATTTCTAATACTATCTAAATGAAAGTAGTAATCTCATATCGTTATCAGCCTCTCACAGTCCACTCCAGCAGTGGCCTCTCCCATTGTTGACCACTTGGATCGATTTAATTTTAATCTCATATACTTGTTATTTATGTGACACAAAGATTCACTTATTCCACACTAAATAATTAAGCGACAATTCCAAAGTTGGATTTTTAATATTTTCTAAATTTAAATAGATCGATTATCTAAATAGATCAATTTAATCATACTATCAAACATTTTATCATCCATCTTTACACTTATAATTTTACTAATAATAACTCGACTATGGGATTTCTAGGACTTTCAGCTTCATTGTATGCCTTTATTTATAATCGTGAACATGTGACGTAAATTTCTAAATGCTCCCAACTCAAATGAATCTCCTTATCAGTTTCTTCATGGAAGTTGTTTCTGACCATTGATGCATTAACGAGCATAATAATTATCATTGGAATAGCCTTACTTTGAACTTGTAACTTCATTAGTGAACTAATAAACAAATTTCATATTAAATTTTTGAAATATTTAGCAAATGTGGTTGTAGATAATAATAAGTATAATAACCCTGATGTTTGTATTTGATACTCATGACTAAACATTAAATCATTTCATTAATTTAGTACATTATTTTAACTTAATAAATTTTCCATACAAAAACAATATTACAAAGTATCAAACTCGTGGAGTTGCACTCGCGCAGAGCGGTATACGCTCATAAAAGTGGTTGTGCGTATGTGTGCGTGAGCGGAGCAGCGAGCGGCACGTCCTCCCTCTGGGATGACCCGATTTGGACTGAATCGGCAAGCGTCGCGCGCGTGGCTTTATAGTCACTTTTAAAAAAATCGTATAAAATAACAGGCATAGAATATTAATAAAATAATACTTTAGTGCACTTAAGAAACACTTCTTTTACATTTACACAAAATTTGAACTTAAAGAAACAGTGTTTTCTACTAGAAAAACACTGTTGAAAAGTGTGAATTGAGCTTATTTTGAAAAATTATTTTGGACAATTTAATAACACATTTTTGAAAGTTTTTTTATCTAGTGCACTAATAGACCATATAAGCTATTGTATAAACATATATTTAAAACACATGTATGTAATGCAATTGATATTAAGACTTTCGAAAATGACTCTGACTCGCATTTTTGCGAATCGGCTTACGGGAGATCTTTGATAAACAAAAATATACTAGTAAATGTTGCATTTTATCTAGCCTACGCACTAATTAAAGAGTTTGTCTATATAGAAAACTATGTTTCTTATTTTAAAAAATCGTTTTATATGATAATAGCTCGCCCGAAAATACCAGTTTCGCCGCAAATACGTCGAATTCTGTATGCGCGCTCTTAATATGCGTCCCTATCGGTCTCTTGACCGATAGCTGAAGTTCATCATTTACCTATAATAAGACTTGTTGATTGTGAAATTAGGCAAAGTCACAATCAAATCTACTTATAATATACTATTAAGTATGCATTGTTTTACGAAATAACGTAAAAGTTTTGATTCTATTGATGCTTTACCCAATGTTAGAGATGATGATAAAAAATACTTCGTTAACCGTAAACCTTTTGTACGAAGCCTTATGTATCAAGGTAAATCAAAAATCCTAACAAGTGCGTAGGTAAGTACACTACCTAAAGTAGTTTTCGCAGCAACACGAAACTTCAGGAACGCAACTCAGAGTATGTCTATTAAGTAGGTATTCCGGGTCAGTTACCATCGTATATCGTGATTTTAGCGCGCTCGGCCTCTGTTTCGTCGGTAAAACAATTTCATTGATTGATCAATTTATCACGAATATCGGTATAGCCTAGCAGCGATTTCGTAACACAAATAATCGTCCAGTCGTGAAATTAATGCGTTACTTGCACTTGTTTGGAGTGTTCCGAATGTTAACTCTACCAACGATTTAACATTGCTTGTAATACCTACAGTACAATACCTACCTACAGAAATCAGTAGAGATATGTAGGTAGGCTTATTTATTATACCTACTTATACCTACTATAAATAGTGAAGAGACTTCGGTCGCGTTTCGAGATCAATCGATGTTCAGCCAGAATAATTGCAGGCTTAGATTACAGACCAATATGACGTTGGAAACAGAAAAGTGATTTATTTGGTTACTGGTTCGTTGCCGTAGCGACATGGACCTTTCTTTCGCTATCAATCGGGAGGCTGCAATGATATGCTACTATAAAAATAAACAAACAAAATGCTTTTATGACTCAAATTGTCCATACGTTTCTTTAGTACACAACATTAGTATTCGTAGCTACAAGTGGCCGAATTCGGAACTAACACCCACCCTCATACAAATGTCACTTTTGACATTGAATTTTGACGTTTTTGTTTCATGCTAACGCCCTCAAATCATCGGTTTCTAACCGTCACACTGACGTCAATTCCAGTTGACACAAGGGCTTGCGGCACAGATGCGCATTGCGCGTGCGCAGTCGCCATGAAGACGCGCAAGGGCGCGCGCTCGCGCCTCGCCGAGGAGCTATACACCTACTGCGCCTTCTGCATCGCGCTGTCTGCATTGCCGGTACTGGCAATATCATACGTTGGTAAGTACATCACCTTCTATGACTCGATGGCTTAATAGGTGACCTCTGCCTTCTGAACCAAGGGTCGTGGGTTCGATTCCCGCACAGTACAAACATTTGTGTTCATGAACATGTCTGTTAGTATCGGTCTGGGTGTTTACTATGTATAATAATATGCCTACTTATTTATTTACAAAAAAATAAGTACTTATCTAAGTAAGTTTATCAGTTGTCTAGTAACCATGGTACAAGCTTCGGCTTAGATGGCGATATGTGGCCCAGCGTGGCATGGCATGTATTGGGATATTATTTTTTTTGGCATTAGGCACTTTACGCCACCTCCGGGGGGAGTTAGCGTGGTGTGTGGGACTCACTCCTACACGTATCTCACGTAGTTTCGTATACCCACTAAACTCCCGTGTGCCGCCACTGGGTAGCAACTTAAGGATACGGGTAGCTCCTAAATATACGGCCGCATCCCTGCCTGCCCTGGCCAGCCGCAAATGACAAGCGGCCGGCACTCCTGGTTCCAAGTACCCCTACCCCCGGCTCCAGAGAGCAATAGAGGGCTCTCTGGGCAGATATGCCAGCAATCCTACCCTTACTTGAATAGAATATAGAATATCTTTATTTGGTACACACAAAATACCTATATAGCATTTAGAAACTTATTAAAACTAAAGTACCAAAAAGGGGGACCTTTCCTCAGTATAAGGCCGCCATACTTTGACTGACACTTTGACTCAATTGGTAGTGTTCCCTGCCTTCGAAACCAAGAGTCGTGTGTTCTAGGTGTGTTCCGAATGTTAACTCTACCAACGATGTGTACTAGGTGTTTATATTTGTATTTATTTAAGTTAATACATTCGTTGTTCTGATACCCATAACACGAGTGCTTAACTTACTTCTGAGGTATCGGTGCAATGAATTAGAAGTAGACTGTCTAGTGCACTGTGCAAATCTGCTAATCTTATTTTCTTGGTTTTAAAAGGTTGCATTGACAATGATGCTGTGTGTCCCCTAAAAAGAACCGCTATAAAACACTTTCTCAGCAGTTCCCTTCATTCGGTATTTCGCCATCTCAATCATTAGGTCAGTAGTGTTTTCACTAAAGTCGTATCTTAGAGAGAGTTCCGTCTCGAATCGTTGAATGTTTATATGAACTCCTTATCGAAATTCCAGACAATTAAGTTATGTGTAAACATAATACATATAATAATAAAGTTATTATCTATTATTGGTATTCTGTAGTGTACCTACCTACTACGTATAATAAAAACGACAACGTAGCACACTTTTCCGAAAAAAAGATTTATTTATATAAGTACGACAATCTTATCTAAGCACAATATCTTAATGATATTATGTAAAGTAAGAAAGTCGCCATCGATAAATGAGGTGGATTCGTACATCACTACAACGTGACGTCAAAAAAAGTGCGTGAGGCAGGGCGCAGTGGCGGACCGTCATCGGTCTGTGGTATTTAGCTACGCCTTCAATTGTGATGGTTATACCGCCACCAGTCGGTTGCCAGCGCCTCTTTCGCTCTTCGGCAGGATGCACCAAGGGCACGTGAGGTTGGCTTGGAGCGAAATGATGATAGACCGGTCCCTTACATCCATTTAGATATATCACAGCAATGTTTGAATTTTCACAGTTGTAAGAATAAGCAAACATCTATGGCTGAAGCTGTTGTCCAGTCGATACCCCGGGCTAGAGTTCATCAGAACGGACACAGTCCGGTCTCTTCTGGACACCCATCGGAACCAGGGCATCATCAATGTGCTCCTATCTGTTAAAGGTAAGCTACCTAACATCTAGTCGGCAAATTATTATCAGACTATAGCACCATCTTCTACGGCAACCACGAGATGAGATGGGGTGGTCCTATTTTAAATACGGACACCACACAGGCAAGGGAATATCAAGAAACGGGCAGAAGCGTTTACCTGGGTACAGATACAACCTACTGCGGGCACCAACCCGACTGCCAAGCGTGGTGACTAACGCAAATGCCCCACAACTGACCATTGTTATTTGGGGAGGCCCGTGTCCAGCAGTAGACGTTTGAGGGCATCTATCTAACATCACAGTCCATTATCCAATCTGCCTATTCCTAACTCTTGCGTTCTGAATAAGTGGGCTGTTTAACCACTTAAATAGTGGACTTTAAATTAAATACTTATAAAATCTATACCTTTGTTCGCTTCTTAAATTCGCTTTTTGTTACCTATTTCATGGCGACAACGTAGGTACCTACTATCACTTAATATTTTTCTAAAGATTCCGTAAAGTCGCCTTGCAAGAGCCTAAAATAGGTCTTGGTAGCTTAGGTCACAAAAGACGATGAGATTACACCCTAATTGGAGCAAGTATCTATCGTGCCAAAATGGCACGGACAAGGAGGGCCGACCGAAGAAGGGAAGAAGAAAAAGACTATACAAAGTGGCAATTCGTCTTCAAGAAGTGTTGTTCCCGTTATGTAGTTCACACATATGAAATTAGGTTTCTAGCCGGTCCTATCTTGTCACAGGCACACCCAACACAGAAGATATCAAGCAACAACTGACAGACCACGTGATAAACCGCCGGGACAAGAATGGGGACATCATGTTCCCGCGCCTTCGGCATCAGCTGGTCTCCTGCTGGGGCAACTACGCCTGGGACGCCAGCGCGCCCTTCCGAGCCGAGAACCACTTCGTTGTAGCCACCGCCGTGTACAGGGGACGGCCTGTCTCTGATAGTAACATTCAGGTTAGTTAATGTGGCAGAGCTGCGTGTTCGCAGTGTGACTCTGCTTTAAAAAGCTTGTAAACCTCCTGTGTGGCATGGGGCCCTTAGCTATTCGTTCTAAAAAGCTAAGTATAACAGATTAGAAATGGTTAAAGTAGGTAACATCTACCTCTATAAGCTAATTAACGTATCACAATAAGTATTTTCCGAATCACATCGATGTTTTTACTAAAACTTTGAACACAGGAGCCCTGTTGTGGTGACATAGAGGATTGTCACGTCTAGCCAAACTTCCATAAGCTAATTCTACTCTAGCTGTATTATCTCGCAATGCATCTGTAAATAGAGGGTCCACAAATCATGAATATTGTTCTTTGTACTCTAGCTGTCAACACACACAACAACATCGTAACATATTTCTATAAACTTTATTTGCAGGACTACGTCAGCGAAATAGTATCAAAATACTTCCCTAGCGACCAGCCACCATGGCAGTACATCATCATCCCTTGCGTGTCTCAAGAGCCCAAGTACTATGTACTGGTCAGAGTCCACCACTTGCTGTTATCCGGCAAGCGCTCCATCAACATTGGCGACTTGCTCCTACTAGAACAGATAGCACACAGGGAAAGAATTGAGGAACCGACGCGGTACATCCAACAGAGTCCTTTAGCTAAACTGTTCCCTACGCCGTCAGCTATACCAGAGCTGTGGGAGAAATTGAACGAGAACTTATCGAATACTTGGAACGAATTCGTTTCGGAATACGATCCGGTGGAAAGCCCTAGAGCGCTGAAGACGTTGCCGGGGGCTTTCCACGTGGCGGGATTGGTGCTCATATCTGGTGTGAGCGTGCTGAGAGAGCTGGCCAAGAAGAGGTCCAGCGATAAGAGGTTGGGGTCCGAGCCTCCTGTGACGGCGACTACTCTTCTGGCTGCTATACAGAGGGAATGTAAAAGGCGAAATTTGACAATACCAAAGGTAAGATATTGAATCAAAATATAGACACTTAATCTGGTAGTAAACTTGAATGCTGACCTTAATAAATTTATAACAATTAAATTTTAGTACCATAATGATACGATTCAATAATCATGGATAAGACCACGGAGCAAGAGGACTGTTATAGATTACTCAAATTTAGGGTTGTCATCGTTGTGAACCGGGAAAAGGAGGGGGAAAACCACGAAAACCTTTTAAATTCTAAGGGGTGAGAGCCATCCGCTCCCTCAAATTGTCCGATGGTGCTGAAAAAGCTGCTCAGGCCATCATAGTAGTCACACTGTAGTTAAAACAATACATTTTCCTGCTATATATAGCAAAGCCAGTCTTAGCTTAGGTATACCTAATAAATGGCAAAAACTACAAAACATAACACATTACTCAAAAGCTATGATTGCAAAAAAAAATCAAACGTTATATTTGCTCGTTTCAGATACTTATATCGCCGCTAGTGAGCATCGACCCTCGGAAGTGGCCGCGTCGGGTTCTGGGGACGGCCCTATCGACCACCCGCTCCGTTATAAAGCTGCCCTTCAGGGTGAAAGACGAACTGGTAGCCTTGTATGAGCTCAGAAGCACGGGACACGTCAAACAGATGAACACACTGACGTGGAAGTATGCGGAGTTGGCGCAGCTGTGTGCTAGAGCCGTTTACGAAGCGTGGATGGGGCTGGTGGAAACGTATAGGGCACCGGCGAAGCTGTGGGAGGACACAGTGAGGGCGGACGATGGGAAGAGACACTTGCTGCAGACTGTGTCGTTGTGCGGAAGAAAAGTGAGTACCATAACTTCCGAACTGAATAAAAATAAATTAATGACACCATACTGGGCGCTATTTAACTACGTACTTTTCAAGTTTAATATTGTCGTCAATTTAAATGGCAAAGTAATTCTGCGCGATATTACCATGATTACGGGCAGGTATTTTTCAATCGGGCGTAATTATTCTCCGAAAATGAAGCATTATAAACAGCGTATAGATCGCAGTATAAAGTAAAACTACGTATACGTATTTAATGAAATACCTAACTCAAATCTTTAAATATTTCATTTAAGTTAAAATTTAACAAAGGACTCAAGCGCGTCATTAGGTTAATTACAATTTAATTGTAATGGGACGCGAATATTCAAATTTTTAAATTTAATTTTGCAATGGTACCTACCTTATTATTTAATAGTGCGGTTTGTATTCTTTTTTTAATCTCAGTCTGCTAAAAATTCAACTAATATTTTTAAGGTCACAGCATGGTCGAAGCCCGTGTCGCGCGCGGGCATCGAGAGAGCAGCGCGGGCCCTAGGGGTCTCTTCAACAGACGTCGCCCTGTACGCCGCCACCGACGCCCTGCGAGCGTACTTCGAGCACGCCCAGTCAGACAGGCCAGAAGTGGTGCTCACCACAGCAAGAGCCGCTTCAGAAGACTTCCTCTTCACCTTCGCGGAGGGCAATGGAAAGAGTTATAAAAAATCACAGACGGGAGGTGAGTGGATACAAAAATATAAGATGAAATTTCATGTTCCATTGTAATTAATAAATAACAGGACAGGACAGCGGGACATTTAATATCGTGTCGTACAATAGGTAGGCACCTACCTACTTACAGCTAAACGTTTCGATTGTGTTGCAACAAGCGATGTCGGTCGGATTTTCTGGTCCTGCAGGCTTTAGATAGATCTTCTGCTACCCTCACATTGTTACCTAATGTACTTACCTATAACCACTGCATATAATGTTGCTGAAGCCCCTAAGTATGCCATATGTGTGTGATGTGTGCCACTCACACGGTTTCACGTCTCATAAGGTCTCATATCACTTCTACTTTTTTATGCGAAAAATGCGCTCAACCCTAACTAGGTACCTACTAGACTAAACCCATTTCGAAAGAAGATGACGTATTTTGAGCGGACTGCATTCAACGCATTCCTGGTAAATTTACGATGGCAATTAGGTACTTGCAAATGTAAATGTAGGTGCAATGAATTAATTTTATACCAGCTTATTAGGCCTGCGGCTGACAACGACAGACTATGGCCACGATGCAAGCTGGCCATACCTTTGACACTTATCTACAATAACATTAACGATTTACATCGCAATCTCAATTTCCAGGTATGGTGTGCCTCTCACTGCCAATAGGAGCCACTCCCCGCCGCATAGCAGCAGTGGTGGAACAAGCGTGCAACCGCCAAACGGCCCTAGCCGGCGCGTTCGCGGCGCAGGCCCGCTGCGGAGCTCTGACGCGCGCGGTGCCTTCGCCCTTCGCGCGCCTCACGCTCAACATGCTCTCGCGCCGATACGCGGTCTCGTACGCGGAGATCACTGCGCCGGTCAACGCTAAACAGAGGACCACGTTGTGGGGCCAGACGGTGGACAGCGTCGTGTATTGGAGACCGCCTCAGGCTAATATCAGTAAGTTTCTTGCACAGATTAGTAATCTGTGGTTCTTTGTGATTAATTACTTACTCATTCGATAGCCGAGCCTCTTGACTGGTGTTGACTGAAAACCAACAGTTTGCTCATCGAGCGAACACCTCGCTGGGCCAAAATTTTGATAACTATGCAGTTTTATTGTGTTTTGTTTTTGTATGTGTGCCTGCTCTTGCGACTAATTTTATTATTGAATGATGATGAATGTCAAATATTGTTTATCTACCATAATTATTTATTTATTACTAGCTGTGCCCGCGGCTTCGCCCGCGTTCATGTAGGTGTGTCACACAAGTGTTTATAATATTAGAAAGGGGCAAAAAGTAGCATAAGTTACTCTCCATCCCTTCAACTATCTCCACTTAAAAAAATCACGTCAATTCGTCGCTCCGTTTTGCCGTGAAAGAAAGACAAACATACAGACAGACAGACACACTTTACACCCAGCGTGTCGATTACGGGTATACCCTACAGATGTTTGTATTAAGTGGCGAACAACTGGAGAGGCCTATGCAATAAGCCTATGAAGATGTCAAATATTTTTTTTATCTCTCTTTTATAATTGTTTATTTATTATTTAATTTAAAATTATCTCCTTTTCATAAGGGAATCATTTCAATTATGCGGGCTTTTAACCAAGCAAAATTGAAATATAGTTATATAAGTATTAGAGTATTTTATAAACATAGATATGCATTTAATTAAAGGTAGCTCTGAATCTGATTCTAATTGAAGGAATTTTCTTAGTATACGACACGTATTTAAAATCGCTGCTTTTTGTAAACTAATGTAGGTGTATTTGGAAAGGTTGAGATTGTTTAGGCTTAATAGTAGCTGGTTAGGTATGACTCCGGTGGTAGATATTGCTATTGGTACAATTGTGACTTGGTTCATCTTCCATACTCTTTTAATTTGGTTTTGTAATTCAGTGTACTTACGTACTTTTTCTATAATTGTCCCTTCGAGATTGTTAGTATTGGGAACTGCTACATGTATTATATAAGTTATTATTGTCTGTCCGCAGGCATGTCGCTGACGGTGATCCAGTACGCGGAGTCGGTGCGGCTGGCGGTGATGACGGACGCGCGGCTGTCGCCGCACCACGCCGTGCCCGCCGCGCGCTGGCCCGCCGCGCTGGACCAGCTCGTGGCCAAGGTGGACCAGGAGATCGCCAGGATCGCGGCGCAGGCGCAGGTATGTCATCATCAACATCAGCCTACCACAGTCCACTGCTGCACATAGGCCTGTCCAGTTGTGCGCCACTTAGAGCAAACGTCTGGAGGATATACCCATTTTATGTAAGCTGATTCAAAAATCAAGGCATTTTAAATTTAGGTTGTTTAATTTTAACTTGTAGTAAATTTTTTTTTCCTTGTCAACTCCCCACTCACCCCCGTCGCTACCTAAGGCGCGGCCAACTAGTTCTGCGCGCACTATAGTATCCGCACATTTCGTTTAATACTTTGACTATGTATGTATGTATGTATTCCGCACCACACCCAGCCAGGACACAGTGCCTGATCCGGTCAAACCGGCACACCGGGGGACGCGATGTTTTGTTAGGAGAGACACGCTCTGGGATGGGATAGGACGGTCGGAAAGCCGTAGCCGGCCGACCACAACCAGCCTGGTATACACCATTAGAACCAGTATAGGAATGTAGGTATAGATGGGTAGATTTATAGGGAATGAGCGTTGATGAGGTGGTGGGCTTCTGGCCTTTGAGGTTAGTTTCCATGGAGTTGCTTTTGCGGGGGATCTTCTGTTTTCCACGATGAGGTCTCGCAATTGGTTTCTTCCTTGTCAAATATTATAGTACTTTGGTTACTGGATTTTTTTCGGGTTTTCATTGTTCAGCATGTTCTTATCTTCTCAGGGTGGAATCCAGCAGGGGTTAGTAATTGCTCTCTAATTAATTCTTATTTGGAATTTGTTTCACTTTGCGTTGCGTCGGTGTATAACACTTGTCGCGTTTCTATTCGTTTTTGATTCTATTTGTTGCTTAATCACGTTATTCTTTCTCGTCGTATTGCAATGGTAGCCGGGGTCGTATGAGTGAATAGTTCCAAGTGAACGTTGGTTTACCGAATTATATTTGATGGTTGCATGGAGTAGGTAGGCGTTGGTGTCATAGCACATGCCCACAAGTAGTTTCCTTTTTAGTTTTAGTTGTCCTTGAAGAAATTGGCTGGCTATTAGGTTTTCTAGTGGGTTTTTAATTATTCAATAATCTCAAGGTTCATATCTCCTCAAGGCAGAGATGTTTTCTTAGTATTGGCGGTGTCTGTCATAAAGCTTCAGTTTCCGTGAGTGAACATTTCTTTGAATTCTTAGTAGATTCCTATCATTGCAGCAGCCGATGTGGGTTCTTGTTAGAATCCTCTTGGGTTAATTAGTTTTGTAGTTCCCTTCGTTTGTTTCAATAATGATAATTATTCAGAAGAATTTTTCTTGATCCAAGTCATGGTCGTCTGTTGAGCGATATGATGCGAAGGCGGCTACTTCTAGACATTTGGTTTCGCCGTCCGAGCGTGGAATACCTACTAGCGCAAATTTTGAAGGCAGGCGCTTTGGGTGTTGAGGCTTGTGTAGATTGTTGGCTTATGTTTTCTGTGCGGTCCTTCCTTTGTTGTTACTTTTCATGTCCAATAAGGTTCCGGGTTTTGTAGTAATGAGTACAACTCTGTTTTCAAATAGTGTCTCCAGTAAGTTTCTTATTCGACTTTAGAATCGTGTAGAGACTTTTTGAAATAGTGAGAGTGACTTTTGCGTCTTAGGACATTTGGATAATGTATTATTCTAGGTATATATTCAGTAATCTTGAGGGGTTCATCTTTTCTCAAGGCGGAGATGTTTCCTTTACTATCAGCAGTGTCTGTTATAAAACTTCAGTTTCCATGAGTGAACATTTCTTTTGAATTCTTAGTAGATTCCTAGCATTGCAGCAGCCGATGTGGGTTCTTATTAGAATCCTCGTGGGTTAATTAGTTTTGTAGTTCCGATCGTTTGTTTCAATAATAATAATTATTTCAGAAGATTTTTTCTTGATCCAAGTCATGATCGTCTGTTGAGCGATATGCTGCGAAGGCGGCTACTTCTAGACATTTGATTTCGCCGTCCGGGCGTGGAATACCTACTAGCGCAAATTTTGAGGGCAGGCGCCTTAGGTGTTGAGGCTTGTGTAGATTGCTGGCGTATGTTTTCAGTGCGGTCCTTTCTTTGTTGTTAATTTTCATGTCCATTAAAGGTTCCGGGTTCCTGTAGTAATGAGTACAAGTGTCTCCAGTATGTTTCTTTGTTTTTTTCGTCCCGCTTTGTGAGCTGTGTTGTTTCTTTTTTTATTTCTCTTCTTGGAGGTATTGCCTTTGTGATATGAATTAGGTACTTTTGTCGAATAGATACTGTCTGTACTTCTTTTGAACTCGTTCGTTATTTACGATTTGAATTGGTACTCGTCATAATTTCTTGATTGTTTCTTCGCAGATTGTGAGATTTCGTTATGTAGAGATTTTTTTTTTTCCAGTGGGTGATGAATAGTGTACCTATGTAGGGTTTTGCTGCAGCTATTTTATTTTAGTGCCACGGGTTCCCTTGATTTGTGGTCAATATAAACTTCGGATATTATGTGGCATTGTTTTGTTGTTTTCTTCAGCAAGTCATCTGCAAGTTTTCTTACTGTGGTAAATTCTATTTTGGAGTGAGGCTCTTCGTTTACTTATTTATAATATCAGTAGCTTGTATCCTAGGATGTTGATAGTTTTTGACATCCTGTGCTGTCTTTTAATAGGCAAATGTTTTAATATTACAGTACTGGTTCTGAAATAGAGCTTAACCTAAATTATGTTTGTAGTGTTCCCTAGATTGTACGATTAATACCCGTAGTATTACAAAGATATTCAAAGTTAATACGATTATTTACTACAGTAAAATGCTAAGATACATCTTAGGATGGCTATCATTCGTTTAGATGGCATTTAGATATACAACAGATACATTTAAATGATTACCAAGTGTTATCCATTCCAAAGGAATACGAGTAGATAATTTGGTAGGTATTGGCTGCAGATGTGACAACTTTCCTATGACGTTTTGTGTTAAGTTTTAGTTTCTGTTGTAATCGTTAGAGTCGATATCTGTCTGTACTGCAACAAAAAAGGGTCTCGAGCAGGTAGTCTTCAATTGTTTTAAGTGTCGGACAGTTTTGGGCAATCTGTCTTGTTATTTTATGGGTGCCAAATGTTCTGTTGACCCTTGCGTTGGGCCCCTTACTTTGTTGTTGCCATAATTATGTGGCGTTGGAAGATGGTTTTCCCAGCGAGCAAACTGTCGGTAGCAAACCTATCTAAGTTGAGAAAAGGATGTATGTCGCATGCATGTTTCTATTTATTTTTGGGATTCGCGATTCGGGTGTTACCAGTACCTGAATCGCGAATGACCCGCTATTTGGCCGGGTATGTAATTGGAGTGAGTTACCAACTTGCAGAAACTCGGCATTGAGTGGGGTAAACACAGTATTTGGGTTCGACAAACCGGACCAAGCCCTCGACGGAGCTTAATGATCACAATCAGATATTCTTAAAAAGTACGGAGATAATGGAATGGCCTCACCGGGATTGTAGTATTGTACTTAGCGCCGCTTATTAGGAACTGCTGATTCTTCGTCTCGTGCACTGCTTGCTAGGTTAACTTAGTGTTGCTAGGTAACTTCCGGCAATTAGCCAGATATGTTTCGCCGGGGTATAGGTAGAACTTCAAGATAGACTGTGGCGCTTGGTAAATACACACTAATTTATACACAAATACGGTCCTTTTTCACCAGGGAACATGGGATAATTATTAGCGCGCCTAAATGCATTATTTACCGAAAACTTAAGTTTCACAAGCACTAATTAATTAAACATTAGATAAATGTAACTTTTATAGGATTATATATTTTGATGTTTAAAGGACACTGAATTTAATATACACTTTATAATCACAATGTAGCCACATATTTTGAGCAAATATAACAAGTTGCTCAAGTTAATAACTGCCCGGGAACCCGACATCTGGGTCCGCGCAGACAATAGAAGCCGAGACGACCGCCGCACGTGTGCGCGTCCGCTCGCCATGAAGGATCGCAAAGGACCTCCTTTCGTTTAATACTTTGACTGCCGAGAAACTAGACACAATAGAAAAACTATTGTTTGTCGGTCACCGGTGACCGTCATGGCGCTCAACGTGTATCAAGTGTAATATTAACACATTGTATATAAGAGCTCCCTCAGACAGCGCCTACCTATATATTTTCTTGTTAATTAATTTATCAAACGTGTTACTTTACAGGGTCAAACAATTCCTCTAATAGTGACGCCACCAGAGGTCACCAGAGATACTAGCGTCACAGAACAGAGCAGCATGTCAGAATCGGGTGGCGACCAGGAGCCGTCGTCGAGTACCCTGCGACCCCCCACGGCGGAGGTGGCGAGCCCCCCTCCCGTCAGACGTCGCATAGCTAACTAGCGAACCGACTTAGGTTCAGCTCCCTAGCCTTAACATTTTGGTAACAGACGTTTATTTAGCAACTATGCTTTTGTCTTCTTCCAAACTAAACGACTTGACAGTGACAAAACATAAACTTTCCGTTGCGTACACGTTTCCGAGGTGTTTTGAATAAGTCAGGCCACACGGTACGGCCCACCAGACTAACAGGTTGATATACCTTGCCGCTCCAACAACGGAATGACAGATGGACAGATTAATATGATCTGTCATTGGACAGCAATGTATATGTTGCAAACCTTATGGTACAGCCGGTATAATTTTTTGACATTTGCAATGCCTAAACTAAAAGAGTAATAACTAGGTAAGTTCTTAAATTGCATGGGTGCATATTGGGCATTTAGTGAGCAAATAAATATTTGAATTTAAAGCGTGTGGCCTTACTAGTACTGGCTGGTGCTTAGATTATACATAAAGTAGAGAGTAAGCTTTATAGAATCAGTCCAAAGACATACTTTACTAAGTTTACTAAGTTAATAGATCTCGTAATCTGAAAAATAAAACGACGATTTCGGTATCGTAAACCGAATTTTTATCGAAACCAAAAGTAGCTTTACTATTTGCCACTATAGACATCACAACGTTGCTAAGATCAGCGAGGCTATTCACAATTACGTTCGGAACTATTAGCGATATAATATCCGAGCTAGAATATTCTCAACCGTTCATTCAATTATTCGAACGAACTGTCAAAGCTTCTGCCAGCCTCAGAAAAGTTTTCACCGCGAATATGATTCTATCACATTCGGTTATGCAGTGTATTTATTTAAGCATCATAATTTCGACTAATTACAAAAAACTTAACTGTAATTTCATTGAGGGCATACCTCAAACTGGTGTATTTGTATGACGATTAAAAACAGGTTTGGTGTATAACCATCTTCGTTATACTTTAGTTTCAATTAATTTATTTAGGTAATTATAAGTTCAAACGGAATTACTGGACGTTGCATGAGTCTTATGTATGTGTAAAGTGAGACTATAAAATTATAAATCAGAATGTGTAGGTATTGTTCAAAGTTCAAACTTCGATAAAATGCATTATCTGAGTAAACAAAATATACCACGCGTTGATGTTTGACCGGCAAACAATACGATAATAATAATGCAACAGTAAATCACATAAAATGACACATAGATTAATTTGCCTTTACAAATAGACCGCTTATCACCACGCAATAATGTCCAAGTTTGAATGGAGGCATGGAGGAGACATGAGGTCTTTTCTGCACGCAAATGTATACCATACGTTGTGGAGATAAAGTCTCTTGAAGAATTAGCTGCCATCATGACTATTATAAGAAGCTGGCTACACATGTTTATCAGTTTCACACATTTAGCATGATAAGAATTATATTACAATGTAATGTGATTTAGGTTAATAACACTTTATGGTCCGACTTTAACACTTGCTGATAAAGTTCCTAATTGTTATCTAGCAGACAACGCTTATACTTGTGAATATTCGCAGCTATTGAAATTGGTTTTAATACTGATACTATCATCAACTTAGAATTACCAAGACACATCATCTACGCGAATACAACTTTGACAATAAAATAATGTTACTTCAAGCGCAACCACCAAATTCGGTAATGATCACACTCGACAAAAGCTTAAATTCAAAATAAATCATTAATAGTCAAGATTAGGTATCTAGGGATTTCTAAAACGTTGCGATAATGTTTTTTAAGGAGACACGACACTGCACTTTATCTGGCTATTCCCATCTGTAATCCAAATGTACTCGAACGCAAATACCTTGTAGTACGGAAAATCTATTAAATCCTTTACAAAACACCAAATCTGAATATTTCTTCAGGAAGAAAGTAACTATCCTATTACGTAAGTTTTTTGGTTGCTGTACCCTAAACCACCAAAGGTAATACTATAACATATCGTACCTAAGTAGTTTTATGTTTTAAGGTTTAATTTAAGCAAAGCACCGTGGGTGCGATATATTTGTAAGTTTTATACGTGAGAAAAATAAAATTATTATTAAAATTTACTGATTTTTTTTTTCATAACTTCCTGAAATTCTGCTAAATGTAGAAAATATGGAACACGTAATACGTATAAAATCCGTCAGTACAAATTACAAAAAATAGCGAACATCAAACAACATCAACATTTAAAAGAATTGACATACATACATACATTATGACCAATTACAGACTGAGAATCTTTTTACTTGTGTGTGTGTGTGATATCAAAAATACCTACCGAGATACCTACTTATACATCATTCATAAAGTCTATTTTCGCTCGGATTTGGATATTGTGAATGAACGTCATTCCGTGACATAAGCAAATGACATAAGCGTACAACTAAAGTCAAATTGAATGAACGTGTGAGAAAGTCTCCAAATTATAGCGGAAATAGACAATGTGAATAACCCCACAGGCCTCGATAAAACGTTGGTTTGTGAATAAAACGAGTGAGTAATACGTCACGTATTAAAAAACGGAGACAAAAGTCTCGGGCAGTTGCTAATAAAAAAAGAAACAAAATGTATACGAACGTCTGTTTATTGCTTCTTAGACTTCTTCTTAACCTTAGTGTCCTTAGCGTTTCTCTTTTTACTTTCCGTCTCTATCTTGGTCTGTTTCGTCTCTGTCTTCACACCGACATTGTCATCCTTTGATTCCACCTCCATTTCTTCTCCCTGGACGTAGCTGAAGCCCGGGATGTGAGGCTCGACTAACTGGAAGACCAGCTTCCTGTGTTGCAAGTTGGTGCTGTCCAGACTGAGACGAACCGTGAGCTCGTCGAAGGTCTTGAGGGTCACCCCCTCGCAGATTTGGATGTTTTCCTGCGAAATACGAGATAATAATGTTAGCCCTTGTACTGTATTTGCAATTGAATTACTTATTACGAAGTGTCAAAACGGTTAACTTTCATAGATTCTGTATGGCATTACAGCCGAGGGAAGTAATGGTTGCATGGCTTATAATGTTGATCTTAATTTTGAACCTTGTTCATTTGATATCATTGTTATAGAGTTGAAAACCAATTTTTATTCAAAATCATAATAGTGTTAATATACCATACAAATACAATTGATATAAAACGAGGTAGTAGATATTAGAAGTACAATTTAGATGATTTTATACCTAAGGGTCGAGTAACTATGAGGAAGACGATACCCTTTAAGAGATGGATGCACATCTTTGGATGTGAATGTCCGAAAAGATGATATAGGTCGCTCCCTTACATTCTTATATATGTAACTGAAATTGTATTTGTAGAGCTGAGCTGCCATCTCGTCAGAGACGCGGCCCACGCAACTCTGAGGTAGATGAGAGATACCATATAAGAGGAGAGTGAGTGACTTCAAGTGGTTACCTCCTCGTTGTAGGCGAACTTGTCGGCGGGCAGGTACAGCGGCCCCTCCAGCCCGTACTTGGGCACCAGCACCTGCAGCGCGTTACGCTTCACGGCCAGGACCACGCCCGCCTCCACCTCGACGCGCTGCTTGAACAGGATCTAGAAGGAAATTTACGTAACAGGTTGTTTTGATTCAACTAATAAAGTTTTTAGCGACCGTCGAGGTTCTTATGATTAGGTACATTCATGCGTGTCAGGCGCCACAGCGACAAAACCAGCGTACTACACTAAACTTAATATGTAGCGGTAATATTATTCAATACCGAGCTCTATGTAAAGACGATAAGACACATTCGTGCGTGTTGAACGGCACAGAGATTACACCGGCGTACTACACTTAAAAGTGTCGATGTTATTCAATATTGAACTTTATGTAAAGGCGATAAGACATACATGCTTGTGTTGAGCACCACAGCGGTAAAACCGGCGTTCGACACTTAATACTAGCGTACTAGCAATGTTATTCAATATATCTATGTAAAGGCGCTTCGACACATACGTGCGTGTTGAGCGCGACGGTGGCGCGGCCGGCGTACTACACTTAGAAGGGTCGATGTTATTCAATATTGAACTCTATGTTAAGGCGCTAAGACATATGCGTGTTGAGCGCGACGGAGGCGCGGCCGGCGGACTACACTTAAAAGTGTCGATGTTATTCAATATTGCACTCTATGTAAAGGCGCTTCGACACATACGTGCGTGTTGAGCGCGACGGAGGCGCGGCCGGCGTACTACACTTAAAAGTGTCGATGTTATTCAATATTGAACTTTATGTAAAGGCGATAAGACATACATGCGTGTTGAGCGCGACGGAGGCGCGGCCGGCGTACTGCGCCTGCCGGTGGCGGTAGTTGAGGTTGTCGCAGATGGCGTCCGCCTGCTTGGTGTCCAGCAGCGACGCGTGCGTCACGTCCTCGCCCGTGCACGCGGCCAGCAGACGGTGCACGATCACATCAGCGTACCTGCACCGAGGGAATATACAAGGTGTAAAAAGAACCTTAACGAAGCCTAAAACTACGCATTATGTTCTTATAACTGAGTATTGTTTCCAAATATTATGGCAGGGAAACGACTTCTGTTTTTATGAGTAAACCAGCTGTTTTCTGGACCACGTAATGTACAGCGCGTAGTATTGCCTGGTCTTATGGCATCGATACTATCAATAGGTATATATATAGGTTCGTCTTATTCAGTTGAAAACTATCGATAGTTAAACTAGTGACCTAGCGCTTACCGTATAGGCGAAGTGAAGTGCGTATATATCGTGCACAACTTCAATAAGTCACTGCAGCTGTCATATTCTGTAGTTAAAGTAAGCTCACCGTCGTATAGGCGAAGTGAAGTGCGTATATATAGGACAGGCGAGTCCGTAGTGGTAGAAGTCGTCGTGGGCTTGCGTGCCGCCCGAGAAGTAGACGGCTTTAGGAAACCACTCTTCAGGCAAGCTGGGGTAGCTGTCCAGTCCTGCTGTTATGTCAAGCTTACCGTCGTATAGGCGTAGTGAAGTGCGTATATATGGACAGGACGCTTTTGAGGAGCTCCGCGGCGCACGCCGCCGCCCCCGCCACGTCCTCTTGGAGGCCGACGACCCCATCACTTTAGCCATGACCGCCGCCGAACAACTCGCGACAAACCACACTTCAAGACAACCGTCGTTCCGTCCCCGCCGGCGGGGACTCCCGTCGCGTCGCCCCCCAGCTTTCGCGCCCTTTTCTAGATACCGGCCCGCGCCTGGTCGCTTTTCTCCCCAAACATACGTCCGTAGGGCATCTCCCAGCAACGCCCTGAGCCGAGGCTCGAGCCCCACAGGGGGCGCCCTCAGCGCCGTTGCTTAAATTTTTAGGGGTGAGAGCCTTCCGCTCCCCCGACAGTCCGGTGATGATGACAAAGCCGCCCTGGCCATCATCGTAGTCATTTAGAAAAAAAAAAAAAAAAAAAAAAAAAAAAAAAAAATATATATATGGACAGGTGAGCCCGTAGTGGTAGAAGTAGTCGTGCACGCGGGTAGACGGCTTCAAGAAGCCACTGTAGCTGATATGTTCAATGGTCTGGATGTTTGCCATGTATATGTTTACAAAAAGAACTAGCTAAGTTTTTAGGTTATCCAGTACTCATTGTACTTCAGCTTAGTTTGGGGCAAGATGACCCTGTATGGTCCAGCATCTATCGCTTACCGCCGTATAGGCGAAGTGAAGTGAGTATAAATGGGGCAGGCGAGCCCGTAGTTGTAGAAGTCGTCGTGAGCGCGCGTAGACGGCTTGAAGAAGCCACTGTAGCTGGTATGTTCAATGGTCTGGGTGTTTGCCATGTATGTGTATGTTTACAAAAAATAAGTTTTAAGTTTATCGGTTGTCCAGTACCCATAGTACAAGCTTCAGCTTAGTTTGGGACTAAAAGATCCTGTATGGTCCAGCATCTATCGCTCACCGTCGTATAGGCGAAGTGAAGTGCGTGTATATGGGGCAGGCGAGGCCGTAGTGGTAGAAGTCGTCGTGCACGGCTTCAATAAGCCACTGTGCTGCTGTTATATCAAGCTCACCGTCGTATAGGCGAAGTGAAGTGCGTGTATATGGGGCAGGCGAGGCCGTAGTGGTAGAAGTCGTCGTGCACGGCTTCAATAAGCCACTGTGCTGCTGTTATATCAAGCTCACCGTCGTATAGGCGAAGTGAAGTGCGTGTATATGGGGCAGGCGAGGCCGTAGTGGTAGAAGTCGTCGTGCACGGCTTCAATAAGCCACTGTAGCTGCCCTGTGCTGCTGTTACATCAAGCTTACCGTCGTATAGGCGAAGTGAAGTGCGTATATATCGTGCACAGCTTCAATAAGCCACTGCAGCTGTCATATTCTGTAGTTAAAGTAAGCTCACCGTCGTATGGGCGAAGTGAAGTGCGTGTATATGGGGCAGGCGAGGCCGTAGTGGTAGAAGTCGTCGTGCGCGCGCGTGCCGCTGGAGAAGTAGACGGCCTGCTGCATGCAGCGCGTGGCCATGATGCGCAGCAGCGTGTTGAAGAACGGCCGGCCCGGCAGCCGCGCCTCGTCCAGCGACTTGGAGAACGACTTGTTGGTCGACACGTCCAGCTCGAAGCCCTGCCAATAGGCATGGTGCCGAAAAAAAAGTAATTAGTCCGCCTTTTAGGTTGTTAAAAAATAAAAGACACGTATTTTTTCATTTGTAAATTAGACCAAAAATGACAAAGATATAGCCCATTAAAATTACGCGTGACGTCAGATTTTGGGAGCTTTTTCGCTAATGAGTGACGTCAAAGACCCCCACTCCTACATTTTGATGCCTTGTATCTTTGTTATTTTTTTTTTAAATGAAAAAAGGAAAAATACGTGTCCAATATATTTTTATAATCTAAAATACGGACTAAATATAATGTAATTATTTTGACCCTGGAATCATCCCTATTGACACAACCGTTTTATACGGGACTAGCTGTGCCCGCGACATCGTCCGCGTGGAAAGAGTCATACCCTTTTTTTTTAGAGGGGAATGCATTAGGCACCGTCATGCCACCTCCGGGGGGAGGTGACATGGTGTGTGCGTGTGACTCACACCTCCCAAAATGAGAGGGTATACCCACTAAACCCCCCTGTGTCGCCAGTGGGCAGCAAGTTGCAGGGATACGGGCAACGCCGAAGCATACCGCCGCATCCCTGCATGCCCTGGCCAGCCGCAGATGACAAGCGGCCAGCACTCCTGGTCCGGGGAGGGCAAATACCCCTACCCCCGGCTTCCGGGGAGCAATAGGATGCTCCCCAGGCGGACCTCGTGCAACGGTGTGGCTGCAGTTGCACCCACCACACCGTTACGCCCCTATGAGTGGATCGCGCCCCCGCACTCACCACTCGGGGCACATAGTCACATCCTATTTTATCCCCGTGGGGGTAGAATGAATCAAAATTGTGATAGCTCTGAGACAATTATGCTAAGGAACGAATTTTTTAACCAATATTTATTTTCTAAAGCCGGCCACACATTGGTGATATTTGCACCAACGTAACGTTTTGCGCCTAATGCACATTGGTGCATACATTGGTGTGTATCACCAATGTTTGCCACAATAGGGAATATGCATGACTTTTTTTTATGGATTTATTGAGATCTTTTGTCTTCCAGATACATAAATATCGAAGAATTTTTAAACTATCTTTTCTATTAAGCGAGTTATAAAGCGTTAAAGTTATTGATTAGACAGAGAGATCCGATGCGGTAGTTGACGTCACGTACCGTAAGCGCCGTACTAACTCCATAGAAAAATCTGTTTCGCGAGAGAGAGACGGATATATTCACTTTCAATGACTGTATCTCGCCCATTTTTCAACCAATTTTGATTTTGTTTTCACTGTTCGTAGTAGATTTTGATCTATTTTACGATAAATTAGTAAATACCTGAAACTATTTTTCATGCATATTCCCTATTGAAGACATTGAGCGCGTTATGCCGCGGCCACACATTGGAGATATTTGCACCAACGTACCGTTTTGCGACCAATGCACCAATGTGTGTATCGGTACTTTGACACAATGAAGACATTGAGCGCCTTAGTAATGGGCATTGGACAGTGATTGGACGCAAAGTTTTTTGTAGTGATGTCGCTGCGCACAGTGCGTCTCCTTAGGGACATATGCGGAAGACCAGCGTCACGGCGTCTCTTGTCGCCGCAACATATGCTGAGCATTTTGTCCTTTTCAGTGATATGTTATTTTATTAAGAATGTTATTGTATTAGCTATAAGTCCTATTATCCTATTATGTCACTGAATAAACATATTTTCTTTCTTTCTTTCTTTCTTTCAAAGTTGAGTCCAATGTGTGGTCCCGGCATAAGTATTGGGCATTGGACAGCGATTGGACGCATAGGTGAATCCAATGTGTGGCCACGGCACAATGGTCGTTATGTCGTCACCTGCTGCCTCGCGGCCTTCAGGAAGGTGGTGAAGTTGGCGGGGGGAGGGGCGGGGTGCCTCCGCAGCAGCGCGCACTGCGGGAACTCCTCGGCCAGCTTCTCGGCCACGCTCACGTTGGCCAGCAACATGAACTCCTCCACCATTGAGTTGGTGTCCACTATCTTCTTCGCCTGGACCTCTATGGGGTCGTGCGTTTCTGAATCCACCTGGAAATGGAGCAATTGATCGGTAAGAAACATTGTGGGTGAAGAGATCCGTTTGTTGTGAATGTATGGATGTGTGGGTGAGCGCCTGCCTAAGGGACCCCCCATATTGAGCGTCGTTTGAACGTCGGCGTGGGGCCAGACCCGGGTCTACGATTTTTTCGTACCGGGGCATGAATTTGATATAGCGCCGCGTGGGAGGTGTACATATCAGTCTAGCCATTTTGGAGATTAGCCCGTACGAACCGACAGAGAATTGTTTTTTGGTATTTTCCCTCTTTTTACGACCCCCGTAAAAATATATTTATGATATAATATATCACGATTTTGACATATTACCTTTTACACTCACAAAACATACCTGGAACCGTACCTCAGGCGAGCCAGCAGCAAGGCGCCGTTGTCCAGTCGCTTCCACTTCTTGACGAGAGCTTTGAGTATGCGCAGCGAACTAGCGATCTCGTCCAAACGCTTGGCATCGTCAGTTGCTTCTAGAACTCCTCACATACCTTCTACAACTTCCATACCCACCTGGAACCGTATCTCAGGCGAGGCGAGAAGCAAAGCGCCGTTGTCCAGACGCTTCCGCTTCATCTTCTTGGCGAGCGCGTTGAGTATGCGCAGCGAACTAGCGATCTCGTCTAAACGCTTGCCGTCGTCGATCGCGATCTGAGCCTCTTCATACGTCATCGCTGCTGCTGACTGGAAAAGATAATATGACAACTGTAACTTGAAACGGGAATGGGTGGTGTAGCGGCTGGAACTGGCGTCTAGGGGTGTGGAATCAAAGCAAAGAACGGGTAACCACAAAACACACTTTTAATGGCCCAGCCGCGACGGACTGTATATCTTAGAACAATAACAAACAAACAAAAACCATAGCAACTAAAATACTCTTAAACACTTCCAATTATAAAACTACGTACAAAAACTATCAAAAAGGTAGAAGTACATAAAAAAGGTCGTTCTGTCCGCAACAGGTGGCACCCAATGTTCTTTATCATTTATACAATGAAAGTTCTTCATCCTAATACAACCTTGAACGAGCAGAGACTCAAAAAGGAGACACTGATTTATGGTCCAGGTTCGCACGAAGCGCTTTGCCTCTAAATTCACAGTGGAACGGCTACTACTACTATGAAACTAAACTATGAAACTTTTTACCGCTCTCCGAAAGATATAATGTTCAAATTTTCAAGTCGAGAGTGAATCGGTTTCTGTTGGGCAAGCGCGCTCCATCGTAGGCTCTAACGTCGCTTAATATATGAGACGACTTGGGATCAATCGCACAGGTAATAACCCATTTACTTACAAAACATAATAATCAATGGAATTCGGAGATCACTTTATAATAAATTACATGAAATTACTCAATATGTTTTACTCGCTCGCGGAATTGCACGCAAAATTATAATATCTTTTAACAAATTACAATCTACATGTACTTAGTACCTACATTAATTGTATAAGCTACATTACAGTGTTAAGTTTAAGAAAAATCAGTTCAGTAATTTTAAAGTGTAACAAACATTCGTGTTTGCATGTTTGTTGATCCATCGATACAAATTATCACGTTTATAATATTATAACATTGATGATGTTTATCTTCATGCATGTGCGACAAATTACTCACTTTGATGACGCTTTTGTGGAACTTGGTGGAGAGAACGTTTGCGTTCTCGTCGATCTCCCACACGCAGGAGAAAGCTAACCTCTCCTCGTTACCGCGCAGCGAACACAAGTTGGAGCTCAGAAGATCTATAAATTGAATGAACATAGAGCTTCATACCCTCTCTTCCTTGATTTGATTCCATTATTATTGATTTGTGGGTTCGATCCCCGCACAGTACAAACATTTATGTGCATGAACATGTCTGTTTGTTTGGTCTGGGTGTTTTCTATGTATAATATGTATTTATTTACAAAAAAAAAATTTCTTTATGTAAGTTTATCAGTTGTCTAGTACCCATAGTACAAGCTTCAGCTTAGTTTGGGGCTAGGTGGCGCTGTGTGGCCCAGCGTGGCATGTCTTGGGTTATTTATTTATTATTTTTATTATAACACGTTCTTCCACGCCCGTCTAAAGCTTACGCTATTTTGGATGCCTTGTCTCTTTTGAGAATATCCTTGTTTGGCTTCAGAAAAGTTAGTAATTATAAATTAGTAAGTACTCGGTTATTATTTCGGCATGCAAAAGTTTCTTAAATGGCACAAAATAGACCTAAAACTATTTAAAGAAAGACCTCTCTCGGACGAAACGAAAGATCCGAGAAACATTCTCGTTCGTTCATTTAAACTTGACCGTTCTTAGCGAAACATTTCCGAGAGCTTTTATAACATCGAAATCTTTGGCAATTCTATCGAATACTTGAATAATCGATCGAAAATGTTACCGCTCGGATCTCTCGTTTCGGAGACAGATCATTCCGAACGCATTATGGAATATGGAGGAGACTAAAATTCAACAGAGGACGTGTTCTGTTCACTAATGGTCATTATTAGGGACGCTGCGCAGACGACAGACTTTTTGTGCGATAGAGTCTGCGTCTGAGACATTTAAAAAGAGCATCTAGGTCCCTACAGCTCTGCCGACAGAATGATCGAAGATGTGCGTTGAGTCTGTGAAATATCCGCGAGATTTTTCACAGGTTTTTGCGCGTCGTGTGCGTTACTGCATATAATTGCATCACAGACTAAAAAGTGCGTCACGGATAGTCTGTCGTCTGCGCTGCCCCTTACAAACTCACCTGGCACCATGTCAATCCTCCTGTCTACCAAGTACACCGTTGTGGACCTGGAAGCCGCCTCCTTGTCCAGCGCAGTGTTGGGCCTCACGAAGTAAGTGACGTCGGCGATGTGGACGCCCACGTTGTATCTCTTGAGGCCGTCGGCGGTGAGGCCCTCTATGGGCCTCGCGTGAAGAGCGTCGTCGATGTCTGTGCAGCCGGGAGGGTCCACGGAACAGATGCATGTGGAGCGGAGGTCCACGCGTTTTTTGATTTCCTGTATAAGAGAAATTATTATCATCAACTCCTACTTGTGCAGTACCATTAAAAGACGGAATTCTTTCCCAGCTCATGTGTTTCCGCCTTCTCATACATAGTATGGGAATATCATTCCTTTAAAAGAAGCGTGAAGAAGCATCTAGTGGGCCGGCATGGCACGCTCTTGGCCAGAGCGACCTGAACTTCCTTTTCAGCCTTCCATGAGGGGAAAGGAAGCAACTATGCCGAGCCAATAAAAATAAATTGATGAATAAATGCAAGGTACCTCTTCGGGTATAGTCCAGTCGTCAGGCGGCAGGCATGCCAGCACAGCCTCACTGAATCTGGCGTGAGGCACATCGTGTTCTAGCAGAATCACCTCATTCTCTGCATCCTTGTCCCCTACACAAACAACCATGAAATCAGGAGGGTGAGTTTACACAGAATATTAGAATTCCACAAAATATAAATGTATATCTTAACTAATATTATAAAGCTGAAGAGTTTGTTTGTTTGAACGCGCTAATCTCAGGAACTACTGTCTTTATCGAGGAAGGCTTTAGGCTATATAACATCACGCTGCATCTATTAGGAGCGAAGAAATAATGGAAAATGTAAAAAAAACGGGGAAAAAATAACTATTCCACGCGGACGAAGTCGCGAGCACAGCTAGTACAAATTATAAACACCCAGACATATTATGGAACTAACACCAATGTTTTTCACACGAATATTTGTCTCGGATGGAGATCGAACCCACTACTTTTGGTTCAGAAAGCAGGGGTCACTACCAATTAAGCCACCGGGCCTGTCGACTGTCTGAAACTAGAAATTGCAGCCATTTTTAACCCCCAATGTAACAACAAGGGTATGCTATGCATGCCATCGTAAAATAGTAAATACCGTTAGATCATAATCTATCTTGCGAGGTTGTAAACTGTCACACGGTTCTGAATCTTTCGACACAATATTATTATATATTATTTGACCGAGAGATAAAAAGGCAACAAGATGAAAGAATAATACTCGTATAATGTATAGGACATTATACGAGTATTACTATCTACTTGATATTGAAAATAAATTATAAATAACGCACATCCGATTTATTTTGTACATTAACTTGGGCATATTATTGTTGATTATACTGCATTGCCGGCATGTACATCCGATGTTAGGGAGCACGTATTTTGATAAGTAGGTCAACAACATTTATCTTGAGACCATGAGTCCAATAACATAAATAATAATATTAATAATTTATTTTTTAGATTAGAAGAACTCAACACAAAAAAAATATTGATGATTGATTTTAGTTTTATAGAAGAAATGCTTATTTGGCTGTAACAAGATTTCATTTTCAAAAGTTTTTATATATCTCTTGTTTATTTTGTATGATTGTATGTACGTACACGACTACATGCACGTCCAAAAATGTATAAATACATATTTTATATGAATATCAATGAAAAGCATTGAAATATAGACTTTATCTTGCTCATAGTATTGTATGTCAAGATGACAGGCACCGAACATGGCGCGCATGCATTATCCAATCGCAAAAGACAAAATTTTGCGCACATTCTTGGAACATTACGATTGTCTAAGATTTTTCTCAGCTTCCAAAAATTTGACGCAGGTGTAACTTAATAACGTGGTCTCTCACTGCATGCTAAACATATATATAAACTTGCCAATTGTTTATTAAAACGTAGACGCTAAGTTAAGATTAGAAAGTCCTATGAGACTGATATTTTCAATGTGAAAAAAGTCTCCTTAATAAAATAATAAAAAAAAAACTTAATAACGTGGTACTACTGTACATAGCATAGGTACATTTAAGAACTCACCGATCGGGCCGAGCGCCCGCACGAAGTGTCCCAGCGGATAGCGGCTGTTCCTGGGCCACGAGTCCAGCGCGACCAGGATGCGCTGCGACGCGAGCAGCTCGCTCTGGCGCGTCTCGATGCGCACGCGCGGGATACGCTTCTCGGCCGGCGTGAACAGGTGCCTGGTTGCACCTGCCAACATGACATGACATGACAACATGAGCTACATGCACGAACGATGAAGGTAGAACAGCTTTGACTCCATAGGCTGCGGTAACCGCTTAACATCAGGCGGACCCTAGTCTTGTTTGCCGCCTTAGTGGTATAAAAAATAACTTTTCACTCTCTAAGGCCTCGCCTAAGAGCGGAGTATAATCATCAACACAAGACGTCACGCATTCTGACAGCGCAGGCAGAGAGGGGTGTAGCAAAAGCGTTTTTATAAAACACTCGAAAATCAACTTTATATTCATTGAAGTAAAGTGCATACATGCGTGAACCTGACAAAAAGCCTCGCGCGTGCTTAAGCGCTTTTTATAAACATAAGGAAAATGGCTGACATGCGAGGATTAATTCTGTCTGCCTGCTTTGACCCTAAACCTAAAGCCTGGTTAAAGAAGACTGGTCGTGTCTCCTTTAACCAGGCTTAAATAAGACTGAGATTCCACAAAAGAGGAATTGTGCCAGAGTTAAGCTGAGGCTAACCAAAACTTACCAATGATATTCCTCAAATGATATCATGCTATCTCCACCCTCCTTCAGTGGAATAATATGATTAACTTCGCTATTGGCATGGGCTTACTATTTTGACAATTACTTTTAATTTTTACCTTAGAACCCTAATTACCAGTCTATTTCGCTATATCTCGATATACAAAATTTCACCACTTTCAATCCTTCAACATATTTGCTAGGGACATACATACTTTAAAATCAAATAAAAGTAATAAAATGTAATAATAAAACTATTTTCAACTTACCAGGGAATTTACTGGGCATCAGAATACCACAGTACTGTCGCCACTTTCTTCTTATAATGCCGACCACCCTTCCCGTAGGCGTGATGTCATCTTTACTGTCCTTGTCTCCCTTCGTATTCTCTAAGAGTGTAGCTTCCTCTTCCAGCAAGTCCCCAGGGTCGTCAGCTTTGTCCTCTAGTACGATGTCGCTGGGCCTTCGCCATTCCTCCTCAGGAAATATCTCTATGGCCACTTGATCACCATCAACAGCCCTGTTTATGTTTGCGTGGCCTTGTAGAAGAATCTAGAAAGGATAACATATATGTAGAATAATCGAAGTTTCACAGTAGATAACAATATTTCCACACAACATTTAAAGAATTAGTGATACTCGAATTTTGTCAAACTTCATCACATTTTTGATTGCAGGTGCAATTTCGACAGCAAAAGTTATTCATATAATTTTGTTAATCAAATAAAACTATTTATACCTAGATAATTGTTTACACATTTTATACCTTTTTTATGTTGAGCTAAAGTTAAGAAAAAAAGATATGTGACCTCTAAATTCCGAACATTGTATTATCATCTCATACCTATATCTTATACCTTGAAGAAAGAATATCTATGGTAATATGAATACTTACAGGCTTTTCGTAACCATTCACATTAGCTGATCCTTCCAGAAAATTGTCACGAGACGCATGAAACGTCCCTTGGTGCAATTTACCATTCCTGATGCCTGTGTGAATCTGTGTCGGAGTGAGATGTGCGGGGTACAATGCGTCTTTGGTGCAACTCTCCGGCATCACATTTTTAGACAATTTATCTACTAGTCCCACAAATCCATTGACATTTTCAATGTAGTCTTTTACTGTAAAAAAATTGTTTGTTCTTTTTAAAGGCAATGCACTAAATAAAATTTGTTGACAAAATATTTTGTTTTTTTTCATCATCAAAGCGAAACAACGCCACACTACAAGCCGCTGATGACGATGCAAACTCAAAAACGATTTATTTAATTCCATTATTTTTATCACTTCACTGAGCAGAGCACAAAATAATTAAAAACCATTAATCAATCAAATTGTTGATACTTGACCAAAATGTATTCTTGGCATTTGTGCATGATGCTAGTTTATGAGCAGTTTATTCAAAAGGATCAAAATCCATAGAAAGACCATAAAAGAACGTACATTTTAAAAATGCAATTCTTTGTGCAATAAAAACAAAACAACTATGCTTATGTCAGTGATGTTAGAAGCAGCGGCCACGCATCGGAGATATTTGCACCAACATAACGTTTTGCACCCAATGCACCATTGTGTGTATCGATACTTTGACACAATGAAGACATTGAGCATGCTAATATTGGGCATTGGACATTGATTGGATGCAAAGTTGGATCCAATGTGTGGCCGTGGCATAAAATAAAATATGCTTTATAATTACCTGAACAACTAACAATTCCTTCTTCTTGTGCAATGGTCCTATTCTTTTCATCATCAGTCAACAGCACTATTCGAGGAAACTGTCCACCGATGTTGTTTGCGGACAAGTGAGATGCATACCATGCAGTGGCTTTACGTATTGCTCTATCGTTTCTGTCGTTTTGCTTTTCACCTGGCCCTCTTTCAATGTATGTATCCCTATCAAAAAAGAATTAATTGAACAACCAATGTTAATATAATGAAACTATAGTATAAAGAGTCCAAGTTTAGTTTAAAGTGTCAAACAAGAAGTCAAAGTTTGTTTTAATTATTTATACCTCATTGGACGAAAATTACCATGGCAATAAGACAACAGACTTCAATTTTATGTGTGGTGATGGGAAATGATGCAAGTCACCGGCCATTTCTCGTGGGTATTGTAACAGTTGTCTCCTTAACGTCTTAAGATTTCAGCTTAGGGTTCACTTTTGATTTATTTATTTAGTGTACATAAGGTGGACTTGATACCACATAGGCAATCTCTACCAGTCAACCATTGGACTAAGCAGGAACATAGGTAGCATGCTGCAAACTTGGATGAAATTAACAGCAATTAAAATACTTAAATAGATACATATATAATATAAAGAACATAATAATAATAATAATATAGCCTTTTATTTCTGAACAGTTTTTTTACAATTTTTATACTTTCACTGCACTTCACATTAAAATATCCCTAATTTCGGTGTGCCTTTTGGCAAAGGCCTCCTATAAAGAACATAGGTAAAGTAAAATATAGCTCATATAATTTAATATACACAGAGATGGTTTATCTGTCAGGCAGTCAACTGTTGCGTTTCAGAATCAGTCTGAGTGTACTTACTTATGATGTTCATTAACGAAAGAGTAGAAGTTCCGCTTCTTGTTGCCTATTATCTCCAGAAGCCTCTGAAAAATGGCTGTGTTCTGATGCTTAACCTCCTCAAGAACTGTTTGTAAGATGATCACATTCTTCAAGGCATCCTCCTCTAACACATCCATTTGGTGAAGTACTACATTGCTATCGAGCAGTAAGTAATGTGGATAGTCAAATAAGGCACAAATAGACTCCGGGCTTGAGTCCAGGACAAATTCGTCATCTTTGTGTGGGCACACGTCACACGCAGCAGAGCCACAGAGCAAATCATCACGTAGGTAATGCTCTCTTACTATCTGAAAGAAATCCAAGATCACAAGAAAAATCAGAGATTTGTTGTTTACTAAATTACTATCTTCATCATTATCATTTCATCATTATCAGCTCTTTGCAGTCCACTGCAGGCTTTTCCAATATGTACTAATGGTCATTAATTATTAAAGTGAAAAGAAATGAAGAAGGCCTTTACAAACTGCACATATAAAAAAATATAAAATTACAAAAACTGGAGCTCCAGTTTTTCGTTGTAAACGCCACATTAAATAAGAACATTTCAACATTAACAAAGTCGGTTTACTGCTTTCTTCGTAATAAATAAAAATATAATTACACAAGTAAACATAACCTTACCTTTAAAATATTACCCCGTTTGGTTTTAGTCAAGAATGTCTTTGTGGTCCACATTCTAAATGATTCTTACGCATGTAACACGGATGTTTTCGTTTCTTAACTTCGGATAAAAAAACCTTAATTTATATTGAAAAATAAACAAACAAACAATGCCAACCAACCCTGTTCATAACCTCAAAACGATTTGACATTTTTTTTTTAGTGTTTTCTTCTTTCTGATGGGTCGTTGTCCGTTTCGTTCTAAAGCTAACTACTCTAAATTTATTCTATATAAAAACAATTTATGTCACAAACAGTATATAAAATAAAGTATAATTTAAGAAAGTGAAGTGCCTTAACAGTTTTGTAATGAATTAAATCTTAGTATAAAAGCAAACCTTTAACAATTTTCCTGTTGAGCATGATTCGGACCGTGCTCTAATTTGGCGCCCCCTTTTTGATAGATTTTAAAAACTCATTGTCAATGTCATGTCAGTTTGACTTGAAACATTGCGCAGATTGGACGTATATTCCTGATGTTACGCGAAAATTATCGAAATATTTTTATTACGCAAAATGATAAACAACGGAATAACTTTAATTTGAAACAGCCGTAATATGTTACGTAGCATGTGATCGTTAAAATTCACTCCAACAAGTATTTGTATAACTTTTGCAAGAGTGCCGATTACCCCCGGTTGGAGTGTTGATAACAATAAAATAAATGTACGTGACATATGTACTATGCCAGTAACGAAGCAAATAAGATCCCCACACCAATTATGGGAGGACATATCTTCTACTTTTGTGCATTTCATCGAGAGAATATTTTTTACACTGGGGGTTGTGATTGCACGGCGACCATGGACTACAGTAATAGTAACGTGGATGTTTGTGTTACTAAGTGGAATTGGACTGATGCGTTTTCATATAGAAAAGAATCCAATGGAATTATGGGTACCGCCAGATTCAGACTTTTATCGAGACACAAACTGGTACATAGATAACTTTAACACTGGCTTCAGATTTCAGAAGATCATTATCACGGCAGACAACGTACTGGACGCAGCAGTGTTAATGCGAATAAGCAACATAACAAAAGCAATAAACTCGATAAAAGTAAATTACAAAGACAATAATTTTCTACTAAAAGATTTGTGTTATCAAGTGCCAGTAGTGAATATACTTAGTTTAAATCAAAATAGTAGACCTGCGAAACCAGTGAGTGCAAATAGTACGAATTCAAGCATCAGTGGTGACAACGACTTTTCAGACCCCACTTTTTGGATTGACGATGATTTCTACTGCGGTTTTCTCAACGCTTTTCAAATGGATTGCCTTCAATATAATATTGTAGATTTATGGAAAAATAATTTTGAAGTAATTTCGAATTTAACAAAACATGATATTGTAACTAAAGTTAACAAAGCCAAGACAAATCCTGTAACTGGACATCCATTTGATTATACTAAGTTGTTAGGAGGTGTTAAACGCGACGAAAGTGGAGATATAGTCTCTGCTAATGCTGTAATACTGACTTGGTATACTCAAGTCAACATGTCTTCTATTGATATAAATGAGATTGGCAATCTTGTTGGAACAGAGGACTGGGTCTCAATCCCTCTCGCTCTATGGGAACAGAGTTTTCTAGACCTATTGGGGTCTCTGTCCCGAAACTCATATGATATCAAAATTTATTATGAAGCTGGTAAAAGTTTTGCTGATATCAGTGGAGAGGCTATGTTCCATGAACTAGATAAACTCTTTCTAGGCATAATGTTGATGTTTATTTACATACAGTTTGCATTATCTAGATGGAATTGGTTAGAAATAAGACTGACTTTAGGTAGTGTTGGTTTGTTATGTGTTGGTATGGCCTACATCACATCAGTAAGTTGGTGTTCAATTATTGGCATACCCTTTGGGCCTGTTCATTCATCTTTACCGTTTCTTCTAATGGGACTTGGTGTCGACGATATGTTTGTTATGAGTGCTTGTTGGAGAAATTTATCTCCAGCCGAATCTAAAAAGAGTCTCCCTCATAGAATAGGTCTCATGCTAGAGCATGCTGGTGTATCTATCGTAATCACTTCATTTACAGACATCGTTGCTTTATTAATTGGAGCTATCACTATTTTGCCATCGTTGAAATCTTTCTGTATTTACGCCGCTGTTGGCGTATTTTTTATATTTTGTTTTTCAGTCACATTTTACGTAGCTGTGTTTACTTTGGATACGAAAAGAATCGAATCCAATCGCAATGGTATTGTATTTTGTTATAAACATTCAAAGGACATCCATATATCTAACGAGATATCTGTATTTCAAAAAATATTAAATAGTTTTTATAGGAGCTGCGTTTTTACAGTTCCAGGAAGGGCGCTTATATTAATATTCACAATAGTGATGACGGGATTCAGTATTCAAGCGATATTACGTTTAGAACAGAGGTTTGATCCAAGATGGTTTATTCCAGAAGATACTTATTATAAAGACTTTCTTAATACTCAGGAACTTTATTTTCCTGAAGCCGGGTATCCAGCGATGGTGTTTTTGGGGAAAATGAATTACCGAAAAGAATTCCCAAAATTGTCAAATCTTACCGAAAAATTAAAAAACGAATCGTATATTGAAGATGTAACAGGTTGGGTAGAATCCTTCCATAGATATGTCCTAAAAAATTATGGCCGCGACGTGATATCTAATAGTTCTACAATAACAGACGAAGAATTCAACACCTATCTTACCAAATTTCTTTTCAGTCCTATCGGAGGACGTTTTCAAATAAATTTCCAATTTTCGCCACCCATACGTTGTGGCCAGCCTGCACCAAATATCACAGCATCATCGATGTTATTTAAATTTGGACAATTTCAAGGGCCCAAAGAGTACATACCAGCGATGAATCACATAAAATACTTAATTAAATCAACTCCTATTGAATCTGGTGATGGATATCGTAGTGTGTGGTCCAAAGTGTTTGCTAACTGGGTTACAGATGAGGTTATAGCAGAAGAGGTTGAAAGAAATATAGAGTTAGCTTTACTATGTGTTATGATATGCACGATAATCTTAATAACTAATTTGCAAATGTGTTTCTGGATATTTATTTGCGTACTTTTGACTATTGTGAATGTATTAGGATGGATGCAAAGATGGGGTATGACTGTAGATATAGTTTGTTGCATAGGTCTCGAGTTAGCTATAGGTTTGTGTGTAGATTACGCTGCTCATATTGGGCATACATTTTTAACTACTTCAGGGGAATCTAAAACTGATAGGGCGTTCAAGACGGTTACGTCTATAGGTACCGCAGTAATGTTAGGTGGTGGTTCTACATTTTTATCTTTATCACTTCTTAGTATGTCTAAAGCATACACTTTTCAATCTTTCTTTAAAATATTTTTACTTGTAATAATTTTCGGATTATTTAATGGGTTACTGTTTTTGCCTGTCGTTTTATCATTAATTGGACCAAACGCGTACAGAAGAAAGGAAGAAACTGATGAGTTACCAGAAGCCGTAGAATTAAACGGAAAGCATCAGTTATCATTGGTATCAGATAAACAAGTAATCGATGATTGACAAGACAAATCAATCTAGGAGAACAAGAATCTAGATAACGCAGTTTTTAACAAAGGGTTGTGTTTTATAAAATCTGCTGACTGATACACGTAGGTTCAATAATTGTAACTATTATAATACTGACATTTTTGATATCTGTTAAATTTGATAACGTAAATTATTCATTTTGGCCGATGTTACAATATCATGGGCACGAGTAAACAATTTGCACAATGTACATCCATATTATGTATAGTATTTGCTGTAGATTTACTGCCATGAACGAATTTTATAATCCGTTTGAGATTCTTTTATAATTGTCTTACTTATTAAAAATATTTTCGCGTGATCAAATTATCAAAACTCGTTAAAGGATGTAGGTTTGTTTGATTTAAGATTGTATATTTTAATTGCGGTTCGTTCTATTTAAAGTTACCACCCAACTAACAGCAATTTTGAGATTAATCTTAGGCGATGAGGCAATAACGGTTCAATCTAGTTTAATGGCAGACAATCATTTTAACTGTACGATGGTCATGTTTGTGATCATGGGAATTCTACTTAGAATTCACACCAGCAGGAATGCTTGAAAACATAATTTTAAATATGGATTTTGTAAAGTTAGTGCAATGAACCTTAGATTTAGGTCAATTCTACGATATATTAATTTATAATCTGGGAAAAAAAATGTGGAAATAGTCATTATCGATAATGACTATTTCCACATTTTTTTTCCAGTATTCCATAATCCAGTGTGATAAAGTTGTTGTACGAAATGTGTCTTAAGAAATAATGTAAGTCAATTTGGCATAGCATATCTTCGCAGGTTTGATATAGTATTCAAAGTTATTTCTCACTATTATATTAGTAATTTCTGTTTAGGCCTTAAATAACAAGTTGGCAATTACTGCTACTTGTAGTCTATGTAACTTCTGTATCAAGAAAACAAATAAATTACTTTGAATTATTTGTATGTACTCGTAATATGTTTTATGTGATGTGTTTTCCTATCAGTACCTTAATTATTATAATGCTGATTTCATTAGACTAATGTTATAATTCGGATTTTATTTGATTAATAAGTAGGTATATACGTAATAATAATCATTCCTCATCCAAGTGCCTCTTGTATAACCCTTACGTATTTGTTAAATGACTATGACAAAAGGATATTAGGCTTAATAGATTAATTATTTACTATTTTCATCATAAGTACATATATTAATCTCATAGGTAGATAGATAAGTAACGTGCTACAAAACATTGATTGATTATGCCTGTTAAGGCTAAGTTCATATGGCCGCGCGGTACCGCGCGGAACTAAGAACCGCGCGGCACAAGATCAATATAAACGATAATTATCGTCTACATTACCGCGCGGTACCGCACGCCAACGCGCGGCGCGCTCTGACCCGCGCGCAAGATCTAGAACCGCGCGCTGCCGCGCGGCACAAGTATTTCAAACCTGTATCGACCTGTTCAGTTGATCCGCGCGCCTTGAGACGGAAAGACACATAGATCGATGCAATGAGTACCGAAGATGACATTGTGGCTATCGATTTGCTTATCGACGAAATCGAAAAAAGAGATGCGATTTGGAATCTTAACTCTAAGGATTATTCAAATAAAATATTAAAAAGAAGGTCTTGGGAAGAACTAGTTTTAATTTTTTGCAAAAATGATGATATAAATAAAGAATATAAATAATAAATAATAATAATAAATAATAAAATAAATAAATAATACAGACAATCTAATAATCTAACTATCTATCTATCTATCTATCTCTAATATCTGTCTGTGTCTTAATATTGGATGCACCCAGTATCGCCTTTGTCGTCTTCTGCGACGTCTCAGTCTTCTTCTATATAAAATCCACAAGCAAATTGCCTCCTCCACGTTCATTGTATACAATGTTAATGCCAGACTGGCGCTCGTATATACCCTGTCATGTGAACTCTCACACCGCGCGGCGGCGCGCGGTGCCGCGCGGCCATATGAACTTAGCCTAAATCTCTCTTAATTATTATAAAACTTCTAGAGAATCTAGGCAAAAAATTCACATGTTTTGAGGAGGTACGTTAACCGGAGCGATATAAAGCTCAGTATTTCTATGTATGTGTAAGTTTACGACCCATACCTACTGATCAAATGTCACATTTTTGATATATTTTTTAATGTCTAAATATATTTTAATGTCAAAACTGAAATGGATTTTGGTGTAGGTACAGGATTTACAGACATCACATATTAAATATGTCTTTTGTAAATGTCTAAACAATCTTCAATGGCGGACACATTCTTCAAATACGACAACCCCTAGAAACGCTACGGGTCCTCTCAAATTGTATTGTTTTCTATGACCTTATCCTCCAATCCGGACCTCGACCGGACCTAATGTGTTTCCGCCTTAATTTTCGCAACTGAAAAGCAACTGCAACTGCAATTTCTGCAACGTTTAACGAAGAGATGCCAGTACCTACGATACCACTCGCACAATAGACAACTCGAATCAGCGAGCAAAATCTATGCACTCTGTTCAAGACCCCAAGCTTCTTGAAGACAGTAGCGATTCGTTGTAGTAGGTAATAATTTGTTTGAGACTACAGTGAAATTCGATGCCTAGTGTACTCGTATCAAAGCTATCACGTGGTTGTAGGGGAGCGCTCTGGAGATGGCAAGAAACATTCTAGTCGAATATCTCAGCTGGCTAAAAAGCACGTTTGGACAAAAACAGGACGTGCTTTCAACCTCGGCTTGTGGTATTGCATATTTGTGCCTTTTTATACCTACTTCTAAATCGTGAAACTGTGTTACTAAATAGTTTTAAGTTGAAGTGTGAAAAATCTTGTTTATAGATGTTTCCACAAATTTTGTAGGTATGTTTTTCACAAATTATATATATGTAGTTGTAAATAGATACCCAAGGGAATTTGTAACATAAAATAAATAATTTGAATTTTGGTTATTTCATTATTTCAGGAAATATGACACCTGTTTTGGTTTTTTTTATTTACCTACCAATCTGCCTTGTAATCTACCTAATACAGCTAAGTAAACCATTTAACCAAGCCATTAATTAATCCCATATTAACCCATCTAATATGATCCTTCGAACTACTATGGAAACACGTCATACCTACCTAATCGTCATCTACCTACATATTCACCCCCTTGTTTTAATCTAAAATAATCCAGTCAAGAATTGTTCTTGATGACAATGAACTGGAAAATGTAAGAAGATTGGATGAGTGAAACCATGAAATCTTAACCAAATTTTATGATCGACTAACTTGAATTAAATTAAAATTAATTAATAACACATAAAAAGAACTCAAATGTTTGAGTTATGTGTCAAGTCGGCAAATTGCCACGAGACCCAGTAGCCATTATGGGACCTACGGTCAAAACCTTGGAATCTCAATTCCTAACATTAATTTATTACCTACACATTTAGTAAAAATCCTCTGAATTTGCCACGGGCCTAAATACCATAATTAAAAATGATGAATTTTACCCATAAGTATAATATTGGACTCGCACGCACGTAATTATGTTCATGAACAAATGTATGTAAACGATTAGCAGACTATATCAAAACTAGTTCACAAGTGCTAGCACAGAGCCACATGAATTATTAATTAGAACGATTAGAATAACTGTCCAACGCCTGTGGACCACTTTTACTATCTACTTATATAAATTAGAATGCTTGCGTAAAATCTCTCACTTGTTTGTTTGGCTAGACTTAAGCCACGTATCTAAGCTACAACATTTATGTGACGCGGGGCATGTTGCTTCCTCCTGCCTCGAAAGCAAGAGCAAGCAACATGCTGCGTCACATACAATATAGGTAGTTGGGAAACTGCAACACACTGCAGCGTCAACATACTCGTACATTGAGCGTTGCGCGTCATGTTGCAACAAAATGATCCCTAGTGTATTCGGAGCCTAGCACATAGCTATAGGATTTATGGGAGCCACCTATCTTTCAGGCTGGGCCAGTTTTGCAAAGGCTAGTTACAGACGGAAGCCCACCTATGTTAAATATTGGATATCAATGCAAGGTAGCCCCGGTAAGCCTTCATCCATTCTCAAGACCTGCTTTATGTTTTTTTTTATATATTAGCTCGACATAATGGCCTCCTTACGCCTGATGAAAAGCGAAATAGAAGGCCAAATCGCTGTGTCAACGGGCAAGTAGGTAACTGGTCAGGTACCTACCTGTCAGTTGCCACATCCCTAACCCCGAGGAAGGGAGGGAGTAGGGCCTCTCTGCTGGCTGACTGTCTTCTCTTCTTCGCCAACCTCACCTGCCCGTGGTACATCCTACCGAACAACAAACGAGGCGCTGGCAACCAACTGATGGCGGTATACCTACCTTCACAACTACAAGTGTAGCTAAATAACACAGACAGATGACGGGCAGCAGCGTCACTGGAGCGAGAAACTACGCTCTGCGATCGCCAACCCGCCGGCCCAGCGTGGCGATTAGGTATGGGTATATCCTTCAGATGTTTGGCCCTAAGTGGCGGACAACTGGAGAGGCTTATGTCCAGCAGTGGACTACAATAGGCTGATGATGAGGGACTCTCCGGCAGAAACACGACCCGGAGGTCGTTTGGCTGTGGTAGCAGTTATGTAAATTGCCTGAAAAAATTAAAACACAAGGTGCTCGTACAATTGTACAAACGACTTGCCTAAATTCAGAACTCATTAAATTAAAGCTTTTATTTAAGTACCTATAATTAATTAGGTCAATGAATATTTTAACTGTAAACACACATTTACGTGTCCGTGTCAAAATAGCCATCTAATGTTAAAATACAGGAAGTGAAAGGATTACGAGTAGATCTTAGATAGAAAGGTGCTAGCTAGTAGCTACCTAATTATAACATTAAAACTAACAATGTCAGGCCAGTTGGTGCATTCGTTAGATACCTACCTGAAATTTAACTTTTTTTAAATTCAAATTAGGTTTGCGCTTGATTGCAATTTATCTGATGTTATGCGATATCACAGCCTACGATGGAGCGCGCTTACCCATCAAAAACCTGAATATCGGAAGATTATGTAGGTATTTTACGTCTCGGGGAACAAGGAAGGAGTCTGTCATAGAGTTCCATAGTTTGGCACGTTCGCACTATGAAAGTACTGAGGCGAAACGCGCTGTTCCGGCTGACTTTGGTTTATACTACCTATGTAGTGATACCTAATCATTGTCGCGACATTTATCCTTTCGCGCGATAAGATTAGACAACCAAACCAAATAGCGTTTGATCAATGACTATTATGACATGCTCTTAAAACGTCATTAAATTCTACGATTTGCAGGCGTAGATAGATAACACAAAGTACCTATAAGTGTGCATAGGTGCTCGTACTTATTTTTAATCAATATCACAATCATGACCTCTCCAATATGCTTAGTATCGGCACTAACCTGAATTTTCACAATGGTTACCTACGAAGCTAATTGAAGTAAATTACCTACCTAATGTATTAACTACACACTTCAATTACGTTACTTACTCGTAGATGTAGATGAATAGGACCTGGAAAACTTTTGTAAAAGTAGGTGCCATTTTCGTGTAGGTACCTATTAAGGTCCGATGAACCATCTTGGTATTTCGTATACCTAGGTAGGTATTACGTATAGCGAGTCGTGATGAAAACCTCGCTTGCGCGTTGTGGGATTTTCTGTTGTAGCGATGTATATGTAGATGTTGCTATATGTCGTATACAAATATTATAAATAAACAAAATTATGGCGTAAACTTAATCTGATAAGAGCATGCCATGTGTGCAACAAAGTTAGTGGCTGATACTAACTTATCGAGGCCATATAATGATAGAGATAATAATTTCTTCCGGAGGCCATTTTGTTTTTAATACAAGTAGGCCTATGAAATTAATTAATTTAAATACAGATAAAAGTATTATTAAAATGTGCATATATTATTTAATAATAGTTCGTCGTATCGTTTAACATCAGGCGGGCTGTTAGGCTTGTTTGTTGAATTACCTAATAAAAAAAAGTTTACGGCCGAAGCTATACCTACTTACTACTTATCTATGATACAATAGGACGAAGTCTACGATAAAGGCTTTAGAAATAAATATAATATACCTAGGTACTTAGTTAGTAGAATATTTAAATCAAGACTAAAGGTCTCTCATATTCCTACATATAGGTACCTATTATTAATTTAGATGTACACACTTCGGCATTCATTGTCTTTGACTTATGTGCGGCACGACTGTTCCCGTATACAGAGCCATTTACTGACTTCCTTCGATTCCAATTGAAGGCGACGTGCCGTTTCCTCCTGGCACTCCTTAAGGTCAACCGTAGATTTAAAGACTAAGTAGGTAGGTATAAGCTGACTATTTTCAGAAACAATTTTATGAAAAATAGTTATAATCTGAGAACTATTGAATAAATCGATACTTAGATAGGTATAAAAATAGGTCCTACCTACATATACAAAATTAAGTCGGTCTTGTAGCTATAAGTACCTACCTATGAGCGATCTTTTCCAGGCAAACTCGATGTTTAACACTGATAACAGTAGTTAAATACCTACCTAAAGATATTTTTATTTGTAGAAACATGAGTAACAGATGTCAAATACATACTTACCTAGGTACTTTCATTAATCATAAGCTATCTGTACCTAATGCATTTCCTCTTACTTAATTAATTGTTTTTCATTTAATAAAAAGGAGTAGGTATCATATATATCATATTCATATAATTCATAGTTTATCTTATACCTATGTAGTTACCTAAGGTACCTACAAGATTTTCACAACTCGTACAATCACGCGGTTCTTAACAATTTATTATCTCAAGGACAATCTCTGAGAAGAATGTAGGTACTTACCTACCTTAATGTCCATGGTCTCCGAGACACGAAGCGATAAAAAGAGTAATTTGCTTAAAAATGTTTCGACTCATGATCTTTTTAGTTATGGACCAGCACCAGCTAACCTTCATAACAAAATTGCATTACGTGCTACATATTTACAAAGTATTTCAAGCAAAAGCGCTAAAGGAAAATGCAACTGCAATTGTCTTTCTTTATCATTGAATGATTGATCATCGGCCTTCTGCATAGATAAAAAATATTGCAGTCGTTAAAATAGTAGTGATGGCCAATTTACTAAGTAGGTATACCTACCTACTTATTATTCCAATTTACATTAATTTGAAGGTAATACCTATAGGATAGTTATGTATGCTATCTAAAGGTGGCCCCATAACTATTTACCTAACTATGCTGCGCGATAGATCTGTAGGTAGGGAAGATCCGTCTTTTCAGACTGATAGAAATGACGAAACGACATACAGTACGATGCACTCGTATGTCTATTTAATAGTAATCGTGAACGTTAAATGTGTGTATCGAAACTTGAAGTGATCACTTAGACACCGTAGATAGGGACTTTTAGTTTAGACAACGAATCAATCTGTTAAATTAAATATCTCGAAGCGTAATGCACTCTACATAAATTACTTATTTAAACCGCGAATTGTCAGAACACTTTTTTAAGGATAGATAATGAGTATTCAGCAAACGTCAACAGCCATAGTGCTAGGTAGCGGGTCTGCTGCAATTAGTATTTTGTGGAAGTTTGGGGGAGTTTGTACTTGTTTTCTAGGGGTGGGATACCTTCCAAAATTTCTAAATCCAAAACTTTATTCGCTCATTGGTGCAGGTTACCGGTAAGTAACCTTAGGTAGGTACCTAAACATAGATAAGATTCGAACGTACGACATCTTATTAAAAATACACTCGCCAATTCCTGCCGTAGATTAAAAATAACCTAGTCTAGCATTCAAGAGGTTCACAAGATCAAATTGCGACAGTGAGTTATAAATACACAATTATGTTTAATTATCTGCACCTAACTAACCAGATTGCCACATAGAACATACTGTTTCTCAAACTGTAGGTACCAGTACTAGTAATAATCACCATCATCATCAGCAAGATGCTGCTAATGCAGCAAATGCAATATCCCCCAGCGAAAGAGTCTGCGTCTGAGACATTTAAAAAGAGCATCTATATAGGTCGCTACAGCTCTGCGGACAGAATGATCGAAGATGTGCGTTGTGTCTGTGAAATATCCGCGACAGATTTTTGCGCGTCGTGTGCGTTACTGCATTATAATTGCATCACATACTAAAAAGTGCGTCACGGATAGTCTGTCGTCTACGCTGCCCCTTGTCATCATAGCGGAACATCGCGCCAACCGCCGTATCTATTAATTTATTTACTTACGGTACGACAAATAGTTTTGGTATACCATACCTGCCGTGCGATGTCTCATCATACCGTGATGTGTTGCCATATACCTACCTATAATGTATACCGAACGGCGTCATACCGTACCTTGTGACGCTGTATCTTTTACGAGGACAGCACTGATGCAGCTTACCTATCTTTGAGCAAGCTCAGACTCCTGATGTCGAGAAGCTTTCCGGCTTTGTCTGTAGTATGGGATAACTCACTTACTTCGCTGGCTCAGCGATCCGAAGTGGATCTTGGCTTTTGACAGGTCACTAACGTTCACATAGGAATTGACCAATCACATGATAGCTGAACCACAGGCTATATAACGTCATCTATCAAGCATTTCATTTTGAAACAACCTCATTCCACCCACTCGGGCACATTCAGCGCCTTCCGAGTTGATGGTTTGAGATTGGTTCCACCAATTTTAACCAATAGACAAATAGATTCAAGTAGTTCAATACAAACAGTCGTGAAACCAGCAATCACTCGCTATCAGTGATTCACGGTTAAAAGGTCGTTTGTCAATGTTATTGTATGAAATGTAAGTGAATAAAATAATGTAGTAAGTAGATATCTTGACACAATAATTAGGTTGCAGCAAAAAATACTCAATAAGTGACAGTTTGTTAAGCAGTTTGTGTGAGAGACTGATGACTAATAAGTATTTTTATACCTGTTGTACAGGTCTTCAAGGGCTATCTAAGCTATTGTGAGTGATCTTACAGTTTTAAATACGCAATACCAGTATATATAGATATTTGACTAATTATATTTTTACGGCAACAGGCCTATTGACTTAAAACGAAGTAGGTATAGTTCCTATACCTATACTCATTTGCTGTAGGTACAATTTATGTAATCTTTTATCGCTATGAGCGATCACTTTCACACAACCATTATATAGAGGAAAAGGGTGGTGCCCATCCACTGAAATTGATAAAATATTTATAGGTAAGGTTAATTACCTAAACACGTGATAAAGTTTAAAAAATAATACAGCACGTTTATTTTAATTAACATCCATTTTAAGCCAATTATAGAGTATTATCTCAGTATTATTCTCTGTCGTTACATTAATGTCGTCTTGGATTTACTATTGTTTTGTTACGTCAATGTAAATTCCACTTAAAGTCTACAAGTTTATGGTGTAATCACAGGTAAGGTAGATAATAGGTACCTAACCATTTGTTGTCATTGTCATTAATTGCAGAGTTCAAAGGATGGAATGGACACTGTCGCACAAGACAAGAATATTATTCAGATCGTTGAGGCCATTAGGTCGAATGCACTACTTATGTAGGTACTGTCCAAATATTTACTGCTATGAGTTCTATTACGGAACATCAAGGTATCTTTTAAAATTAAATTTGGGAAAATCTGAGTTAAGCTCTTACCCCCTACCATGTACCTACCTACACACATTCAAATTTGACATTCTTTTTCGGGAATTTTCAGTACCGAACTCAAAGAGAAATCTAAGTTGGTGAAAATTTTGGGGATGTAAGGGAGCGAACCATCATCTTTTCGCTCCAAGCCAACCTCACCTGCACGTGGTGCATCCTGCCGAATAACAAACGAGGCGCTGGCAACCGACTGGTGGCGGTGTAACCATCACAATTGAAGGCGTAGCTAAATACCACAGACCGATGACGGGCAGCAGCGTCACCGGAGCGAGAAGCTACGCCCTGCGATCGCCAACCCGCCTGCCCAGCGTGGCGATTATGGGTATATCCTCCAGATGTTTGCCCTAAGTGGCGAACAATTGGAGAGGCCTATGTCCAGCAGTGGACTGCAATAGGCTGATGATGATGATGATGAAAATTTTGGCAATTTGCATCGAATATTCGATCCCGCAGAGAGACGCCGAGCATAGCCCTTTCCATAGCTCGCTGAGCGACCTTTAACTTGTGGACTAGCCGTACCGTTAGTGTCCACGTTTCAGCTCCGTATGGCATAACCGGTAGTAGAACGCACTGATCAAAGACTTTCGTCTTTAGGCACTGTGCAATCGACGATGTGAAAACTCGACGTAGGTACCTAGTTTCCCAAAGCCCAGCCTAACTGAATTCTCCTATTCACCTCGTTCTCAAAGTTGTTTCCAACTGCAGTGTCAATCGATCAAGGTGGCGAACATTTGGAGAGGCCTATGTCCAGCAGTGGACTGACACGGGCTGATGATGATGATGATGGCATCGAATATTGTCGACGACGAATCTGTCTGGGATAAATCTTTTCAAAAACATGGTAGGAAAGGTACGAGTAGCCTCGCAGGTGATTCGTGTATAGTTCATTCGCGTTAAGAAAATAGTGACTCATCACCGACTGCCGGCCGCCTAGCCAATTAAAACGCTAGAATTATAATTTCTAGCGTCTAGATGAGTCACTATTTTCTTAACGCGAATGAACTATAGTTTGTCTGGTGTACCTACTTATATGAGTACCTACCTATGTAGTAGGTAATCGTGCACGCGAGTCAGAGGCCGGAGACAAAAGCAGAACGTTGTCCCCTGCAAAACCTATCTACCTATAAAACGGTACATTACACATTACATTTCTTATGCATGCACACAAAGGATTAGAAAAAATACTTTTTATAATTCTGCGTTCTAAACGATGAGTAACGATCCCATTCGGACTAAATTTAAATATGAAATATGTATGTATGTATATGTTATGGACCAAGTGATAAATGTAGCATTATATATAATGCCCGGGCATTCTGATAAATGGCCAATATGAGAGGGCAATTTGATAATCATTATTAAAATAATCAAATTGATCGGGCATTATAAATATTATTTATCACCCTTTGGGCAAAGTAATAAAAACATATTTTATAACTATTTCGCAGTCTCCTGGTCCTCTGTAAGGCTTGCGTGGGGGCACAAGCTCATCCACTCCTGAGATAATATAATATGTGTATGTGATACACAGGCCAGACATTACTTCTGACTGCTCCAAGATGACGCACTCAGTAGTAATACCCACTCGGCAAATGCAGCACTATTGCGTAATGATGGGAACTAAAGTCATCAAGAGTTTTACTTAGGAAAGAAAAAATTTGCTTTAAGTCAAGTGAAAACGTTGCGAAGTAGAATAAAGCAAATTACTTGTCAAATCAGCTGCCCTTAGTAGCCCTGCATAAGTACATACTACTACCTAGTTCCCATCGACCAGTGGCAGTACTGTCCCCTATATCCTAACCGTTAAGGAGTTCTATGGCTTCATCATCAGCACCAGATGTTGACGCCCGGAAGCATATGCCTGAGTAGGTTATGATTGCATAACAAAATCACCATATGAGCATACAACTTTGGTTGTTGCCCTCAATTTCTTCCGGATACCATCATCAGATCCTGACTTGGTGATAATGGGACCACCACGGAAGTGTCTTCTGTCGAACAAAAAAAAATTTTTTGACATCCAGCTACATATAATTGACGGAAATATCGGTGAACATACATAAAAAAATTATACATACAGACGAATTAAGAACCTCCTCCTTTTTCGCAGTCGGTTAAAAAAAAAACATTACCGGATACATCGATCTCCGAATAAGTACGCGTGCGTCCCTCCCCTTTGCTTTATTATCAAATTGCCTAATTGCCAAGTAGCAATACAATAATGACCGGCCAATGTGATAAATAATGAAGTTTAGATAGTAATTATCACTTCGCCCAATAGAATTTGACATTATTCATAATGCCCTAGCATTATAAATAATGCCCGCATTAATCACTTGGTCCATAACATATATACCTATTCAGGTATACCTACTTACTAAGAAAGGTTATGCGCCATGTCTCTTCAAACGTCTAAATACCTATCATGAAACGCAGGAAAGAGACAGAGAAATTAAGAAGTTTACGTAGTTACTTATACTGGGTAGGACCCCAACCCGGTGAGACGATGACTTGGAAAAGATGGCTAGTCGAGCGTGGAAACAGGTTGCCCAGGATCGGGATGGTTGGCGTTCTCTGGGAGAGGCCTATGTACCTAAGCAGTGGACAGTGATGGGCTGATTGACTGAAACTATGTAGTCTATAAAATAGAGAATGGAAAGCCAACTTAGTAAAGGCGATATAAAGCGCTTACAACATAGCCGACAGCTAAATCGGCATGATTCAGTTCTGATAGCGCAACGCTCAATTAGCAATCAGCGGGGACCATTGGCGGCGTTAGTGTAGTAGCCCACTGTCCAATGGTGTACGGGACGGTACAAATAAATAACCCAAGACATACCACGCTCGGCCACACCGCCATCAAGCCCCAAACTAAGGCGAAGCCTAAGTCTAAGCCTAAGGTGTACTTTTTTGTATATAAATACATATTATACATAGATAACACCCAGATAGACATGTTCATGAACACAAATGTTTGTATTGTGCGGGAATCGAACCCACGACACTTGGCTCAGGCAGAGGTCACTACCAAATGAGCGATCCTTTCATTCCCTTAAGAAAGAGGCAGCTCACCAATGGGTCATCATTAAACTATCATTTGTTATGAAACAGTTAGTTACAGGTCCTATTGTGCCTGTCGATCTAACATTTGGACCTCACGACCGCTTACCATCAGGTGGAGTGAGGTCATCCTAAACTAAACGCTGTTTTTATAAAAAAAAAGGTAGGTAGTCGTAAAGACGCGTCTTAGGATCAGATCACACCGAACGGAAAAATGCTCGCACACTTTCTTGATATCACTGAATAGTAAACTGTATAAGCGTCTGCGTCGCGCGCGTCGGTGATATCAAGATCACGTCCGTTTGGTCCTTATGATAATGTTGCGCACACGTGCGTGATACATAATTATATCAATATCTAAAACGTCTGCGGCGGCCTAAAGCGACAGCTTATAGGCTAGGAGGTGAGAGCTTTCCGCTCTCTTTTTTTCTTGGGTATAGGTTTAAGTGATCATCTTTGTGCAGTATCCCTAGATTGCCCCGGCCATCGTCGTATAGGTACCTACCTACATCTGATGAATTTGTAACGGATCGTACCCGGACGGTGGCAGGGGCCCTACTACAAAAAACGAAAACGATCGTTCGTTGAACGGATCGCGTATTTTTGCCCCATAAATCCCTCTCATTTGTCCCTCCCGTGTTCGAATAAGCGAACTAAAATTCGTCAACGTCGATTATCATCAATTTAATTGATATATTAGAACACGGGATTTATGGGGCAAAAATACGCGATCCGTTCAACGAACGATCGTTTTCGTTTTCTGTAGTAGGGCCCCTGTTACGGCAATGCATCGAACAAATTATTATATTTCATTTATATGCAACAGGCAACAGACGAGCATATGTGATGCCTGAGGGTACCTATATAAGCAGTCAATACCGCCCATGGACACCCGCAACTCATATCAAGTTCTAGAGTCGCTTCCGGTAATTTGTACTCAACAAGTTATTGAACAGTAGGTAATCCACCTAGTAGTGACGTATCATTCATCAGCATATTGATGCTGATTTATAGGAAACTGTCCCCATACATTCAAACATCTGTCCCGAAAGTAGTCAGATGGCGGCACTACTTGTCGTGGTTTCCGCCGATTATTTATCAGTCCGTGGCTCACGTTAATCTTAAAATTACATAAATACTTTAATCCTGGCTTGGTAAGTGGCCGCTAAATGTTCCATATTTTGTCAGAGTAATGCTAAATTCATCTATGTACGCAAGAGTATCTTAATTATCTAGATTACTTATCTAGAGTTATTAATAGAGTTACGTTATCTATGTGAAAGAAAATACCAAATGCAGTCGATAATTAGAGGTCTTTTAACATCATAAGGCCCAGATTTCCAGATGCAGTAGTTAAACAATAGGACTTACATTTAAAAAAAACATTTGAGTCTCAGGAGGTTAAGGAAGGTTTGTAGCGTGTCATGCTTTGCGTGAAGCGGGGCATCACAAACAACGACAAAGTTGAGTCTTTAAAAAACGTTTTCGCCGACAACTCGCTATACGCGGCGTTGACGCGACACATAACAACGCACATAACCGTTCTATCGATACTTTGATTGATCTTGCATTTCACAAGTCCAGCACTGGTCAGACATCTTGCGCAAATAGTCAAGACGCATCTCCATCTAAGGGTGTTGCTAAACCAATCGATCGACACTCGTTCGATAAAATCGATCGATAGAAGAATGAATTGGTCGACGTCGATCGATAGTTTCTTCCATACCTACTGATCACTATCGGTTGACGTCGACCAATTGGTTTTGCAACGATCAATATCATTGCTCGACGATCGATCGATTGGTCTAGTAACACCCTAAACGAGTCCTAGTCCTTATACTCAACCATGCGGGTTGAGATTGACTCCATACATCACTAAAATTCCTTCACAGGCGTGCTGATTTCTTCAAAATAACAAGAAAATCTATTGTAGGCACTTCGGATGGAGGATCGAAGGTATTTTGAAGAGGCAGCTCTCCAAATGCGGGCCATGCCATCTATCATTTGTTGTGAAACAATTAAACACAGGCAGTCGTAAATCTTATCTACAATTCTACAAAATCGATTAAAGGCATCTACCTACTTAAATACAAAGTAGGTAGGTATACATCATGCACACATGTTATTCGCAGTCATTAACGATAACGATACTAACCATCCGAATACGAATGCAATAACGCGCATGAAGTGTGACTAATCGGAGCGTGTTCAAAACTAATGTACCTACCTACTTATAAAACTTTATTAAATTACCTACATTAAATTAATATTTAACTAAAGATATAAGTAGTCGTAGCAGAGTAAAAATCACACAAACTTTCAACAAACAATAGTTAAATCTAAATAAATATCAGACAACATCACTTACATTGCTTCGACCCCAAAGTAAATAGCTTAAGCACTTGTAATATAGGTATCAGTAAGCTGGGCAGGCGGGTTGGCGATCGCACGCAAGGCGTAGCCTTTCGCACCGGTGACGCTGCTGCCCGTCATCGGTCTGTGGTATTAAGCTACGTCTTCAATCGTGATGGTTATACCGCAACCAGACTGTTGCCAGAGCCTCGTTTGTTATTCAGCAGGATGCACCACGGACAGGTAAGGTTGGTATTTAGCGAAAATATGATAAGTCGCTCCGTTACATCCCCTAGATATTTACTAGACGAAACGTAATTTATTTTTAATTGAATACCTACCTATGTCAAAAATTATATTGCATAAGGGATGCCTGTCCAATTTAATCCGGATATGATTTGCTTGATGGGGAAAGCCCGGGAATGAGAAATGTGGGGCGAAAATAAAAGCTTTACATTAAATAATTAATGTCGTTGTATAACGGGATCTCAATAAATAAAACAGTCAATGACTGAACAATTTGTTCGTATCCCTCAGACAAAAGGACCCCTTTTTATAGTAGGTACTAGTATAGAGTAGGTATAGGTATTACAATATTTGTAAAAAAGAAATAAGCAATAGGGTCTAATTAGGTAAAATTAAATGTTATAATTTTATTTTAATTAGCTTTGTTATATTTTCATTCATCAATTAAAGCATAGAATCAACTTATTCATAACATATTATCAACTCTAGAATCATAAGTAGGTAGTATTTAACAATCTAATTTCATAATGTTTACCTATGTACAAATTAAATAATTATGAAGAATTGCAATATCAAAATATTGATCTCTTGTGGGTTGCTAATTAGTGATGATGTTTTATGACCTACCTACTCTTGAAGTACCTAAGTAGGTAGCTACCGATATAACACGCACATATTAATTGAAGTTAACACAATAGAAGTCAACATAAGATTCACTCTAGAACTCTAACGAAAGACTCCGGCAATAGAGGTATTCCTCGAAGCGTTCCCGTTTGAAACTCTCTAAACTATTCCTCGAAACGCACCTTTTAGTCCATTGTTATCATGAACTTAAGGTGCGCTTAGAGGCATAGTTTAGAAGCTAGGAGCGCTTTAAAATGAGAGCACTTCGAGAAATACCTTCGGCAATAAGATCCATAGCTCGGCCGTGCGCACCGTGAAAGTGGAGGCGAATTGCACTGTTCTTTGTTTTATTGCTGTTGGTGGAAGACGAGCAAGCGGCCTGATGTTAAACAGACTACAGTAACCACCACCCATGGACAGCAGCAATACCGGGGCAAAGCTATGCAGCTGCCTGAGAAAAGAGCTCACAAGCCATGCCGCTGCCTTCCGTGAGGCTTTCCTCAGAGCTCTTTAGCTCTCTTTAAAGGACATGTTGTAGCGATCAGGAAACACCGCGCTAGGGACTATGCAAGTCTTTCTGATTTGCATCATAATTATGACGGTGCTTATTATATCTGATGATAAACACAGGCTCGGGAATCATATCGTACAACCCTAGTAATAGTAAGACAAATTTTTAATTAAATTATCGAATAGCTAATTCTAATTTATTAATTTCTCGGCGTGACTCGCACCCAGAATTCAGGTATTGTAGTGATGATGCCCTGTATCCTCCTGGCGGGCTTGGTAAGCGGCTTCCCGTCGTGCGTGGAGACCTGGAAGGCCTGCATGAAGCCCGAGAACACCTGGAACATGCACTGACGTGCGTATGTCTCGCCCGCGCAAAGCCGACGACCTGCAACATTGCAGCGAGTAGGATATGGATTAATGTACGTACTAAAGATAGCCATCGTGTCGTAACGAAGCGGTCAGCCGCTTGATCTCGAAACAATGTTGACTTTATGAGTGGATTTACGACACTAATTTCATGCAACTTCGAATCTAGGCTGACTGTGATGGAGGTAAAGTGCCGTTAGGTAAATTATCTACTTACCTATAGCTTCTTACTTTCTAAGAAGCTCCCAAAACTTCTGGGTCCAGGGCCCTCAGTCTTTTTGTGCCTAAGGGCCCATGCAACACCCCTGTTTGAAGTCACACGTGGTACCTACTCATCGAGTCACGAGCACATTAATTTGGTACATATAACTCCAGGATAATGTTTAAAAGCGACAAAATTAAATTCATATTTAACATGGTTAACGCATAATGAAATTGCATACCGAAGGTAGAAGTACCTACACTCCTAATGTTGGGCGATACAATTGGTCGTTAACTTAAGTTTGACATAAATCAGGAACAACCTTGATGTTCGTATACTTAAGTATATGAACTAAATTCATGAAGATCAACGTTGATGGATCCGCAAATTATAATGCATGGTAATGATAACTTTTAGTATAAAATTGGCGTACCTAAATCTACGATCATTTTCGTAGTCGTCCACATACCTGCACCAAACGGCAAAGACTTGTCCTTGCAAAGATCGAGGTGGCCGTCGGTAAGGAACCGGTCGGGTCGGAAGGCTTTAGGATCACCCCATATTTTCTCGTCCATGTGCAGCATCACGTAATTAGCACTGACCATGGTGTTCTGTTGAAAATAATATACAATAAAATATAATACAAACAAACAAAGTGTATAAATATATTATAATATGTTTCTTCTGCCCGTAAAACAAAAGTTAAAATAGAAAAAGTGTTTGATAGTTCAAGGAAAAGGGTGTCACCAGACCAATTTATCGGTCGTCAATCACCGTCCCTCAATTAAAGATCAACTGGTCATTGACTATGGATCGTTTGATCTTATACCTACTAACTCATATGGGGTTGATGTAATTCTATAATTTAAATTTTTTACTATAAGAGTTCCGAAACAGCCAAGGGAAACGAGACGGTTCCGTCCATTCAAACCGAATCCGATTCGATCCGAATTAGAAAACGCCCTAGAATACTTGTAAACTTTCTTTGATCTGTTAAATTACGAAAATGTCAAATGTGAATGACTTTCATAAGTTTACGAAAGCCCCAATGCTATGATAGATAAATAAATGTGACATATTCCAAGCTTTTAGTCAAAAGTTTTGTACGCTACGAAGTTACCTAATGATTAGAGTTCCTAACTCTAATCATTAGGTAGGACATCTCGTCCCAGTCCAAAATTGGGACCAGGGACCAATGAGCCCTTTTCTCCCTTCAATAGGTCAAGGTATTTCTGGTGCAGGAAGTAATCTACCTCAGGAATGTCGTAGCCGTGAAATTTGACGTCAGACGTAGATCGGTGCGGCACTCCCAAGGGCACCAGCGTCTCGTGCCTCATCATCTCCCTGATGCAGGCCTCTGTGTATGGCATACTGAAATCACATTCACAATTTACGGTGACATATTACTTATACATATATAAGTAATATGTCACCGTAAAATTGTCACTATCCTCAGCAACGAAAGAGCGATGCAGAGGAGTAAAAACCAGCCAGGTGCGAGTCGGACTCTTGCACGTAAGGTTCCGTACCACCATACATCTAAAGAAATGTTTTTTTTTATTCTTTATTATTTGAAGTTGATTGAATGAAAGTCTTAATGTGGTTCACAGAATACATATCTACTTACTAAATTTTCACAATATAGCTCTTAAACTTAGTTACGGAAAAAGTTGCTGTGACATACGGACGGACAGACGCACAGACATGACAAACCTATAAGGGTTCCGTTGTTTGCCATTCAGCTACGGAACCCTACAAAAACAGTAGTTACACTACGGTATCAGGTCACTCACTTTCGCCTATCGTCCAGATTGGGCAGGCGGTTCCTGCCGACGACGCGGTCGATCTCCTCGTGCACCCGGTCCTGTATCTCGGGCTGCAGCAGCATCCGCTCCACCAGCATCGTCAGCACCGACTCCACCGCCGTCGCAGTCGGGAACATGTAGTCCGTGCATGTCAGCACTAGCTGGTCCACTGCAACGAAAATATGTATTTGTTTTTTATTGTTATAGGTGGCAGAGAGTAGCGGCATTAGGCTAGGGCGTGGATGGGCGCCAGCTTAGGGTGCCCGATATATAGGCGCATCGCAACGAATCAGGGGCCCTACCACAAAAAACGAAAACGATCGTTCGACGAACGATCGACCCATATAAAAAAACGCTCAGAGGCTTTAGGAAGGGAAAAGATTTGTCACAAAATTTAGGAAGTTCTTATTAGTTTTTGCTTATGTGCTTTGGGGGCCCCAATGGCTTGGGGGCCCCGTATAATTGATACGGCAGATACGGCGGTAGCTACTCCCCTGTTCCTCATTTAATATACTTCTAAAATAGGGGTGCAGAAACTTCACCCATGACTGGTTGTTTTAAATCCGGCCCTGGTGGCAGACGAGAAAGAGGCCTGTCTGATGTTATACAAAACGCTAGCTGTGCCCGCGACTTCGTCCGCGTGGAATAAAGTTTCAACCCCTATTTTATCTCCATGGGTAGAATTGATCGAAATCCTTCTTAGCGGATGACTACGTCATAATATCTATCTGCATGCCAAATTTCAGTCTGATCCGTCCTTCCAGTGGTTCGGGCTGCGCGTTGATAGATCACTAGTCAGTCAGTCAGTCAGTCACGTCACCTTTGAATTACTTATATATATTTAGATTAACCACCGCGCCGCCCATGTATGGACATCATCATTCCGCTACCCACTGTAAGAAAAGATCTCTCCTTATATCACGTGTAAAGGAGGACATGTCGTATCGAACAGAAAGCACTGCGGCTGCGGCTGCGTCATTCCATAGTAGGAATAAATGTCGGTGAAAGAAACGATCGCTGAAAATCATTCTTTTACGGAATCATTTACAGGTGAATATGGTACCTATTTATTCACAATACCTTCGGAAAGGTCACTCTCAGAAAGAAAACCGCTCAGTTCATTAATATTTAATTCGAAATATCAAAGCTCAAATCAGTATTTTGACCAACAGCTTACCTGAAAACGTGGATTTTCCTTGTGTCTCGAGTTCTTCGTTCATTTTCTTGATATACATATCAAGGAAATGTCGGCTGTGTGAATCTTCTTGAGTGTCCATTACCTCTCGTACTAATTTCTGGAAAAAAGTTTTGTTTTTATTGTAGGTACGTCATCATCATCGTCAGCCAATCGCAGTCCACTGCTGGACATAGGCCTCTCCAGTTGTTCGCCACTTTGGTTAAACATCTGGAGGCTTTACCCATAATTGCATCGCTGGTCACGTGGGGTGGCGATCGCAGGGCGTATCTCTTCGCTCCGGTGCCTGTGGTAAGTCATAATAATTATCTGCTAATATGTACTTTGTCTAGATATATACTTACTCTTCTGTGGGCTTCAGACAATAGGGTTCATGGAGAACTAGTGAAATAGTCAGCTTCGCAGTTTCTGGCTTATATGCTAAGTGAGGCAGTGTTAGACATCAAAGCTTGATAGCAGCCATGTCTCTATCGTTTTGTGTGAATTAGAATTTTTCGAAACTTTTGTCCAGTTTTCAAACCTACATTATAATCAGGTTAGTTCTATTTGATACAGACTACCATTGACTCGAAAAGAAGAAGATTAGGTTATAATATTTATGAAGACTAACCGTGAAAAAGTCCAACTGGAACTGGTTCCCTTTCCTCAAGTCATTGTACCCGCTAAAGTTTGGTAGGACATCTTTCAGCCAGGGCGTAAGCGTGAGGGCGCCCCCGACGTCGTTGGAGCCCCTCTGGAAGATGAGGGTGCCGCGGGCCAGCTCCCAGAGTGTGCGGTACTGTTCCCGGGGGAGAGTCATGCGACTCAGCACGTGAAGCATCCCGTTGATGAAAGGCACCGCGAAGTAGTGGGGCAGGTAGATCAGATCGCCTTTTACGAGCTCCTGGAATGTTAAACGATGGATAATAAGACTACGAATCGTGTTCCCGTCTTCTTGTGTTCTCTAAACCTTGATGTTAAAATCTATTTTATGCAAGCAGGTGATTTCTCCTCGTTCCACAAACGTGAAGTAGATCGCTCACGTTTATTTATTGGACTTCATCCGGCCTGTTTAACATCCGGCCGGATGAAATTATTTTGACGAGTTAATTTATCTAATTAAACTAGGTAGGTATTGAACAAATTAATCTAGTATCTTGTAAATTAGGTGATAGGGGGATTCCCCCTATCTATTCAGATACCTAATCATTTTCACGTAGCTTTACGAAGGTTAGGGCCTAGATACAAATTAATGTGCGACCGTAAAATTTACTTACCAGTTGGTCAATTTAAAGTAAAATTTGGATAGGTATTAGGTAGATAAGTATAAAATCATAGATACTAACTTGGAATAAATCTATGTAGAGTTGAGGTGACGAATGGTGAGGACAAAAACAACAAAGTTGCTGTATTGATTGGTAGGTATTGATACATAAGTGAGTACGTAAACACTGAACTATTTACTTGGTACCTTGTAAATACTTATATTTTACCTCGTGTAAACTTGTAAAGTGTAATTATCTCTTGTTAGTTTAATGAACTAACCTGTAGAACAAGCTTTATTTTTAATGATTGTTTTTCCGTAAGAAAATGGCTTACCTATGCATACAGTAAAATTATATGTAGGTAGTTATTTTAGTAAACATATTTTGCTACATTATAAAATAGTCATTGCCCCTCTCGGTTAAATAGTCCGCTGATAACTATCTACTTCCGGGTTATAAAAATTTACTTAACGATACGGTAATCCCCCTCTTTTCTTTTCATATAGGTACTCGTTATATCATTTTCGCACGCTTTCGAGAAGACTTTTCGTATTAGAGAACAATTTGATTATTAGAAGTTTGCGTTTTAAAATAGTGAGATTTTGTATTTTCTGTACATACCTACCTATAAATTTCGGATTGACCAGCTATAACATGGCAATGACGTCTCGTCATTTATGCTAAATGTTAGGTAGCTATTACTAGCGAACCTGGGCGTAGCAAAAGTTATTTTTTTTTGACATTTTGGCTCCTTCTACAGGCTTAATGAAAGAAAACTTATTAGGTTTTGGCGTATGTAGGTGGTACTTAGTAGTGGTGATAATTCCAATGTCGGATCTCAATATTCCTGATATTTACTTAAACGCAGACCACAGTTTATGAACCGCTTTTATAGGTTGTAGGCCATTGTCTGCCTTTAGGTAAGTATATTGCGCAGACAAAATGGTCATTAATTAGCATAATGATTTGATAACAAAGAGGTCAGTTAATAAGGCTATTAGGTAGGTATTATCTGTTAGTTTGCTGTCATATTCTGGTAGGTCATACAGATAGATTATTAATTGTTGCAATTTAACAAATTTCCAAACACACAAACTTTACTTCTTTAAAATATTAGTAGGACAGATAATTTTTTTTTCTTATTTGTCATAAACAGTTTAAACTTTTGCTTTAAAGCGTAGGTAAGGTACAATTACTTATGCCTTACTATTTAACTGCCTTATAAGTCTAGTGGTCGCAATTGCCACCTGACATCCTAGAAACCTCGGGTCCGAATCCAGGGTCAGGTTAAAATTGTTACCGGGCTTTTCTGTGAAAAATATTCACTAGCATCTCTGGAGCTTAGGAACTTGGCGGATACACTCCCGGGTAACACAAAATATTACAAAAGTAACATGCTGGCCATGCTGACTTTAACATCTGCGTCCTTGTCTATACGATGAAAATTGGCCGCTAAGGTCGAAATTCAATTTTATTATACAAGGTGACTTTTTAATCACTATCCAGTTTTTTTCTGGGCATTAGGTATCGTTAATAGAGCCCATTTCTGCAAAAAACTAGTGCCCAGTAACTAATGCCCAGAAAAAAATTGGATTAGTGATTAAAAAGTCACCTTGTATAGGAGGGGATATTATTACCTAATTAAGCCAGCTAACTAATGCATTTACCCTTTCGGCTGGGAACTTTGGCCCATTCACGGTCATGTCGATCATCTCTTTGATCTCGGCCTCCACTACTGCCTCCAGGGTGCCGTCCCGCCGCCCGAACCCGAAATCCCGAAGGTACCGCAGCGAGAAACGGCGTTGTACGTGCCAGAAGAAGCCGTCGGTGAAGAAAATACCTGGAATTGTTAACAGGCACACGTGAACTGTGTGTATTAGCTGCCTCTTCGTTTTAATCATCAGCCTATCGCAGTCCACTGCTGGATATAGGCCTTCCCAGTTGTTCGCCACTTTGGGCAAACATCGCCACCCTGAGCAGGCGGATTGGCGAACTCAGGGCGTAGCTTCTGTCTCCGGTGACGCTGATGCCTGTTATCGGCCTAGCGTATATTTGAGCTACGCTTTCAATTGTGATGGTTATACCACTCGGTTGTTCGGCAGGATGCACCACCGGCAGGTGAGAGTGGCTAATGGCTTGGGAGGAAAAGATGTTAGGTCGCTGCCTTAGTCCCCTAACCATTATATAAAAAAGGAGATTTCAGAAAACGGATCTATTAAGTATATTGTCCTATTAAAGAATCTAATAGCTAGCAATTAACACGTTGAGCGCCATGACGGTCACCGGTGACCGACAAACAATAGTTTTTCTATTGTGTCTAGTTTCTCGGCAGTCAAAGTATTAAGTATGTATGACAACAAACAGATATTGTTATCTTGTATTCTGACGACATTTGTTTCTAAGATCATTGCCCCCACCCAACCATAAATAGAAGTGTTTAGGTATCTATTCCATACTTACCTACTTAGAAAGCTGCTGATCAATTTTTTTTTTTTGACTAGCCTCTACTGTCCCACTGCTGGGCAAAGGCCTCCCCCAGTTTTTTCCACTCCTCGCGATCTTCAGCCAGCAGCCTGATCAATATTTTTGTTTAAAATCTGAATAGCTTCATCAGCCCGTACTTCTCTAATAATGAGCGTTAGGCAGCGGTTTAATCAAACCACATACACCGAAATTTTTAAAAACGTTTTTCCGTCGGTATATAAGGAAAACACCGTGAGGAAACCTGCACACCTCTAAAGATATTCTCAGGATGTCTGAAGTCTACCCACCCTTGGCCATTTGGCCAGCGTGGTTGAGTAAGGTCTTATCGCTCTAGTGTAGGAAAAGATCGATCTCAGAGGGGACAAACAGGAGCAGTTCACGATGGTTTCCCAACAATGGAACAGGTTTGCAAACGGATGCAAATTCTCTTAAGCTGACTCTACAAAAGATTGGTAGCCAATCAGAGGGCACGTGACAAAGATCCTGTAACTTTTCCTCACTTACCTAATTTCTTCCAATAAGAGCGCAATCTTCCCAGGATAATATCCATCCGGCCGTCAAGCTCCTCGCAATACAACATATCCCGGATCATGGCCGGATCGTTTACGATGACGGCCGGGACAGGGCCCAAGTACATCCCCAGTATCTTTGTCCTGTACCACTCCCCCAGCCTTTTGAAGCCGCCGGCTAAGTTGTTGAACTCACTGGCCAGCACGATCCAATAGGCTCCGTAGACTGGGAGGTTAGGAGGACCTGAGGAGGTACACATAGGATTTATAACAAGTCCAAGTTCCCTTGAAGAGGCGCTGGAGATACGCGATCTTGGGGTCATTCTGGATAAAAAAGTTAGGTTCAATAGACATATTGAACATATTGCCTCAAAGGGTTTCAAAATTTTGGGTTTTGTAATTCGCAGTTGCAGGGAGTTCAAACCTGCTACGAAAATTAAATTATTCAATGCACTTGTTAGGTCGGGGCTGGAATATTGCTCCCCCGTCTGGTCGCCACACTATGACATACACATAAAGCGCCTAGAGAGAATCCAAAAAAGATTCCTGTGGCATCTTTCATTCCAGTGTGGTCTTGCTCGGAAGTTGCCATCGTACGCCGAGAGATTGTCACATTTTGGTATGCTAAGCTTGCGGGATAGAAGGGAGTTTTTGGATCTGATGTTCCTGTACAAGTTGGTTAGGGGTGACCTGGATTGTCCTAACTTACTGAGCCAAATTAATTTTAATGTACCGATTAAATCGGTTAGACGCAATAAATTTGTTCCCTTCTCAACACAGTGTTCAAAAAGTAATCTAGGTCACCACTCAATTCTAAATAGGTTGCAGCGACAATACAATGTGATTTCCAAATCCACTGAAATTGATATATTTTCGGACAATATTGGTAAATTTAGATTTTCTGCTCTGAAGTTTCTTAAGCGCACATATTAAAATAATTTCTACTAATATAAAATAAATATATTTTTTAGTATAAAAGCTTCACATTGAATGCCGTAACAGCCTGTAATTAAGTTGACACTTAGTTATAATTTAATTTAAGCAAAAAATGTCATGTTTCAGTGTAAACTTGTTGGTTGTTCTAAATAAATAAATAAATAAATAAATAAGTCCACCTTATTGTTTTTTTATATTGGCTCAGTATAGTGGCTTCCTTTCGCCTGATGAAGAACTAAAAGTGGAACCCAAGATACCTTGACTACTACCGAGAAAGCTTAGTTTCCAGTCAGTCACCGTTCAGCATTTTTGTTACTACAGGTAGGTTTATGTAGAGACGCGTAGGGTAGATGACATCTATGGTACTGCTAGAGTAGACATAAGTATGCTACATAAAAAACAAATGAAAAGTGTACCTAAACGTGCAACTTATCCCTTTCAAAAGTTTTTGATGTAAGCTAAAAAATAATATTGATTTAAAAATGGAAATGAAATTGGTAGCGTTTTGGTTTTTAAACATTTATGTTAACTCTTGCCCTATCTATTTGACTTTGCAGTGATTCTGCATGAATTTAATATTAGATAAGTAGTTTAAATTAAATATAATTAAATAATTATAAACATTTACTAACCTGGAGGGAAATTGTCGAATGTCTTGTAGGCATTTTTGTAAATTTTCACAGCAAAATAAGTAATACCGGCTATCAAGATAACTATACCGATCATGTCGACTGTTTTCCGCGCATACGAAAACAGATTGAGACTGTTGTCTTTGTTGCGGCCGCTCTGTTTGCACTGATACTACATTAAGCCGGGTCCAGACATGATCATTTGACCGATCCTATCACCGTATCCGTATCTGCGTATTGAATCAAACCCCGTATCAAGTTGTGGACGCCTCTGATTTGCTCCGTATCCGTATCTTCACAATAGTCATGATCGCATATCAAATTGCCCAGTTCAGATTCTGCGCTCGATCAAACATGTCGTCGCAGTTGGTTGAAATGTTCGAGAATTTAGCGACCGACGAGCATCGCGAGTGACGCGTCAAGAAGACTGACCCACGTCCGTCATCTGTATCACCTTTCATGATCGGACCAAAACCGACACGACATTGGACGGGCCGTATCATAACGGCGTGTCGAGATCCCGTATCATGATACGTATAGGTATCATTACCCGTCCATGACACGTGGCAAAGGATACATGTCTGGACCCGCCTTTACGCATAAAGTAACTATAGTACATTATAGTAAAGGAGACGGGGGAGATGGACCTTCACCCATCTGATAACCAGAGACTTAATTTTGGTCGAGTTGTTTTGTTTATTAACAAACATGCCTATGTTAACTCGACATAGTGTGGTTCTTAAATTTTCGCTAGTCTCCGGTAGCATGCAGATGTTATGTTGTGTAGTGTCCCTCTCTCGAGAACCCATTAAAAAAGTAAAATTGAAGGTCCTTTGCTGGTAAACCTATACGATTGGTTTAATTAAATCATATATGTATCATTCGACATGAATTTAGTTATTAGGTATTGGTAAAGTTACTTTAAATTAACTTACATGTTCGCATCTGATTATCAAGAACAGAAATAGTAGTAAAGTACGGTAGTTAATCTGTATATGTCACCGGAAAATAGCAAGAATCGTAAGTTGATCAGTTTCCTAGTTAGTTGATTAGCTTTCGGAATATAACAAACGGTAGTTGATATGTATTATTTAACGCAATGGATTTCAGTTAATTGATCCAACTTACGGTAGCGTGGCAGTAATTTAATAATTTACGATTTTGACACAAGTAAAATCGTCCTCGAATGGGCCAATCGTTGCTCAATGTACTATTTAACGGTGCACTATTACCCGTAACTTAATACACTGTTCTCTGATTAATAAATAATATCTATAATCTGAGTTAAATAATACATTTCAGCTGCTATTTATTATTTTCCGGAAGATAATCAACTACCTAGGAAATTGATCAACTTACGATTCTTGTTATTTTCCGGTGACATATATAAGCTCGTTCTGCGTACCTACATAATAAATGAGATGAAATTCATTCCGTTATTAAAAGAGGTGTTAAGTTTATTCATTGAAATTGATGAAAAATAAAATACTTAAGACCACTTTTCCATAGACAAATGTAATTGGTAGGGTAAAAAAATTATAGGTAATTATAGGTAAATCATATGTCTCGTGGACATAGTTATCAGATGGGAGAAGATCCATCTCCCACCGGCTCTTAGACTAATATTATAGGTATGTAGATATTTATGAAATACATATTATATAGGTGTACCTATTAAACAGTGATAAATTATGCTCATTGCGATTGCGAATTAGGGCAAATGCCATGGCAAGGAGTGTTCCGTACAATAAATATATTTTGTTGCTAGTTGCTATTAAAGAATCCACTGCTAAATGAACTGGGTATATAATAATTAATGTCTTGAAGGATTTTTCCTGTTAAATGGACATTACAGAGAGTGATATTTATTTATCGCGTTAGCATATTATGAATACAATATTATGTTTAATTAGTAGATAGGTATAATTATGATAAATGTAGGTACTTATGTCATCATCATCCGAGAGTAAGTACCTATCCTCCGATAACTTGGTTATTAAACACACGATTCAGTTCTTGCCTTGCCTTCTGAACCAAGGGTCGTGGGTTCGATCCCCGCCCGGGACAAACACGCGTGTGTTGAACATTTGTGTTTGTTCCATGTCCGGGTGTAAATATTTGGGCCATTATGACGAAAAACTTTTAGCGAGGTACTCGAGGGAAATATTTTCTCAAGCAGTGTGGCAGGATCTAGAGTGACTCGTTGCGAGTGAACGTGAGCACATTACGAGTAGTTATACATAGGTACACAACACATTTAAGCTATTAATATAATATTACTATATAATATAAGAATCACAAGGTATCCCAAACTTGTAGTGCCCCCATCAAGACGACGAGCCAAGCTAAGCGCAAAGCACTATCTACCGGCCTAACTTTTCTAGAACCGTTTCGTCGTTTGACCGTTCGTAAAAGCTATTGGGAAAGAGGAAAAAAATTACGTTAATCATATGCGAAACGGCCATCCACATATTTTGGCGAAGATGTTTTAATTGAGATTGTGAAGTGCTTGTGAGGTGCTTGTAGACTTGGCGGCGTGTAGAGTTGTAATAAGCTTGGCTCTACATGACATCTGATAACTTTTGACAGTGCACGCATGTGGTCTCGCTCTTGCCTTGGCTACATTTTACATGAAAATGGTTTTGAGGGGATTTAGGTACTCTTCAGCGTAGATAGTGATTATGAATTTAATTATCCTTCATGATGTCATGATTTCTCTTTGTGTAAGTCTTATATGATTAGCTGCATAAGTACTTACTTACCTACTGTCCTGACTCAGCGACCCGAAGTGCATTTTGGGTTCTGGCCGTTGAAGGTGGCGGAAATTCTTTTCAACCTGGACTATCCAGCGTGGGATAGGTACGTGGGACATCCTACAGGGCACTTCCCTGTTGGCCGGTATAGTAATATGCATTGGGGGTAGACCATAGGGAATAAACCATTGTAGTAGGTAACAATCAATACCTACTGATAGACATAAATAAAAAACAACAAAGCTATGATGCACTTCATGTTTCTAAGTAAGTGTGACATTTCAACAAAAATTCAGTTTAGGTACCAAAGAACATTATTTAAAGGTGGTTCTTCTGATTCGTATAGCGTATCCGTTATCATTTTTCCAAAACCAAAAGTTGATGTCGCAGTTTCCCATTGATTAATGAAAATAAATTATAATTCGTTCGAAAGGAAATGATTTGCCCTCTTACGAAAAAATGTGAATCAATTATAACTATCTTAGTAAGTATATTATTTAACCTTAAGCCTAAGAAAAATGTATGAGGCCCATTAAATTTTCTTTACGATATTTTTTATTTTGTAAGGGCCTCATACAACATGTAACAACTTAACCCCTAGGTGTGACTCTAACCCAAAAGTCGGGGACCGTGTTGATGATGCCTTGTATCCTCTTGGCGGGCTTGGTGAGAGGCTTCCCGTCATGGGTGGAGACCCGGAAGGCCTGCATGAAGCCCGAGAACACCTGGAACATGCACTGACGCGCGTACGTCTCGCCCGCGCAAAGGCGTCGTCCTGGAAAACGTTTAAACAACATTTCAAAAGAGTCATCATCAGCCTATTGCAGTCCACTACTGGACATAGGCCTCTCCAGTTGTATACCATTTAGGGCGAACATCTGGGCAGACGGGTTGGCGATCGCAGGGCGTAGCTTCCCGCTTCGGTGACGCTGCTGCCCGATGGCTTAGCATAATTATAAGCACCTTCACTTATTAGAAACTGATATTTACATGCTATTTCTATAGTACCTAGCTACTAAATAGGATTGAGACACTACTTTTTATTGAACACCTGCATCTAATGTAACCATCCTATTTATATGTAAGTAAATAAAGAATTTTGTAGGTATTTGTATTTACAAAATAGATAAGGTAAATTCTCACCAGCTCCAAAGGGCAGAGATCTGTCCAAGGCTACGTTCAACTGTCCGTCGACGATGAAACGCTCGGGTCTGAACACTTCGGGGTCGCCCCAAATCTCCTTGCTGTGGTGCAGGGTCTGATAGTTTGCTGTTACCATTGTGCCCTGAAAACGAACTTGTTGATAGTGGTTTTGAAGGTAGTTGAAGGGGTGTATGATCGATCAGTTTTGTTGCTTTTTTATCATAGAATGGGCTTTGTTTGCGTTTAAACCCGGTAACGCCGATTCTCAACTGCCAATTCCCAAGAAATATACAAAATTTAGTAAAGTGATAGTTATGGAACCAATGAAATAAAACAATGGCGTCTTTTCACATGAGGTACATATGCAGCAGGCTCGAATAAGTCCCAGCTGTTCTGTCGACGCCCAGTTGAGTGGCACTAGGGTGTCACGAGCATAATCTTGCAAAGCATGCCATCATGTGCGGCATGAAACACACTGGTTCATATGCAGCAAGCTCGGTTCAACGCTGGCCGTATCTCGGGTATGTTGAAGCCATGGGAGCGTATGGCGACCGTTCTTGGGTGCAATACGCCCAGCGCAATTAGGGCTTCCAAGCAAATCGTCTTCGGAAAGACGGCATATTGTGTGGTAGGTATGTAGCATATTACAGTGATGTATACCACAAGGTCAGTTAAGCCCCAGTCGTTGTTACTTCAGGTGTCATAGCCGTGGAAGTGAGCGATGATCGTAGCAAGGAACAATAAGCCCAGGAAAACTAGGGTTTCGACGCACAAATTTTGCGAAGGAGTCGTCCTTGTATGTAGATATTGTAGCATACCACATGCTGTATTCCTCAGGCCGTACCTCGGGTATGTCGTAGCCGTGGAATTGCGTGTCGACTGTGGCGCGGTGCGCGACGCCCAGTGGAACTAAAGTGTCCACTCGCATCGTCTCGCGGATACACGCCTCTGTGTACGGCATGCTGAAACAAGCAGGTAAATAAACCAATAGCCGACCGGACCCCCAAACCAATACAAACAGACACAAATGTTTATATTTAAGAGAGGCAGGGCATAGCGAATCTTCGCTCGTATTGAGCTGCCCGTCCAGGGAAGGACCTCCACCCTATAGAATACCGCAGCCAAATGACCTCCGGGTCGTGTTTCTGCTGGTGAGTAGGGTCTCCGGAGCTCGTGGGGGGTTAGGGTTGGGCCGGCATGGCAGTGGCAACTGACAGGTACTAACCAGTTACTTGCGACTTGGGCTCCTCTTTGGCTTTCCATCAGGCGTAGGGAAGCCATTATGTCGAGCTACTATAAAAAAATACTGTTGATCGAACCCACAACCCTTAGCTCAGAAGGCTACCAAATGAGCCATCAGGCCAGTCAACATCAATGATAATGTTGTTGTTGAGTTACTAGATGATGACATCATCAAGCCAAAAAGCGAAAATGTTTCCGAGAGAATTTCTAATCTTCACCATTTCCTAAGAACAAAACTTACTCCTTCCTATCGTCCAAGTTGGGTAGCCGCCCGCTGCCGACCACGCGGTCGATCTCCTCGTGTATCCTGTCCTGCACCTCTGGCTGCAGCAGGAGCCGCTCCACGAGGATGGCCAGCACTGCCTGCACGGCCGACGCGGCGGGCAGCGTGTAGTCGGCGCAGATCAGTGCCAATTGGTCCGCTGAAATGGTATAGGACTAAGCAAAGATCGATCAAAGTGGCGAACTTTCGAAGAGACATAATGTCGACGATTATGGGTACATCCTCAAGATCGCACATCTTGAGGATATGTACCCATAATTGAGTCTGTGAAATATCCGCGACAGATTTTTGCGCGTCGTGTGCGTTACCGCATATAATTGTATCACAGACAAAAAAGTGCGCCACGGATAGTCTGTCGTCTGCGCTGCCCCTAAATGTTGTCTGTCGTCTGCGCTACCCCTAAATGTTATTATTATTTGGTCACGTGACTGGACCAGCCCAAAATCTTTTTTTTGATAGATAAGTAGTAGGTACTTAGGTATAAGTATAATACAGTATTACATAATTTAATTTTGTTTGATTTAAGATAAATGGGAAAAGAAACACTGATTATCTCACAATTTGTTTTATTATGTTTATGTTGGCTTCAATTTAGATATTGGCCTATCAACATAGTGTTATCAAGTTCAGCTTAAAGGTCACCAAAAGGTTTGGCATTGTTTTTTTTTTAATTTATTTATTAAACTCTTAGTTTTGGCTGGGTCATAATAACTGAGGAGTGCAATGAGCCACAGTTAGGTCACTGATTTGTTAAACTTTATTTAAATAAATATTATACTAGTCCATTATTCGTATACCTATAATATGTTTTTCTACAGTGTACTATCTACACTAATATTACCTATAATGTATTTTTGTATATCTATGTGTATATGTTTGTAATGAATAAACTCAAAACTACTGAGCCGATCTCAAAAAGAGCTAGAATAGATTAAGCGTTCTTAGTAACGTTTGTTTTGAAAACATAATGGCAACATAACAGTTCGAATTGAATATAAATAACTCAGGACAACGCCTGGCGGGTCAGCGATAAATGAAATACTCACTAGAAAATGTGGAGCGTCCTTTAGTGTTATCTTTTTTCATTGTCCTGATGTACGCATCGAGGAAGTGTCGGTCATGAGAGTCGTCCTGGGTAGATTTTATCTCTTTAATGAGGGCCTGCAAGCAAAATTATAACATTATAAGTAATCAATGGATGTAAACTTGTAGGAGAATAAACTTCATTTAAAGGAAGGACCGCGAGTTTTACTGCCGGAAACCCCGGACTACCTGACCCAGCGACCCAAGCCAGTGTGCGCCCAGGAGTTTGTGGCGTAGGTACATTACGTCCTGGTAACGTACATACACGTACCTATTTATAAATTAGTGAGTCTTGTTTACAAATATCTACGACTAAAAAGCAAGGATTTTTGTATTCTCACGATTGTCGTGAGTGACGATTTTTGCAGAATGCCTGTGTACGAACAGGCATTCTGCGAAAATCGTCACTCCACCTGGCCCGAGGCCACTCTAGAACTTGTTTAATTAGGCCACTCTAGAACAGCCAGTTTCAGCTTTCTAATTCGGTAAGCTATGTCGATGACAATTTGCCATGTTTTTAATTTGCCAGTAACAAATGGATGGTTCTAAGATTTTTGGATTACTTCGCACTGTACTGGAACACAGGCGTGATCGTGAACACAGTTTCAAATATTCAGACATACCGTATAAAAGTCCAGTAGAACTTGGTTGCCCTTGTTAAGGTCGTTGTAGCCGCTCCAGTTCGGAATAACGTTCTTGAGCCACGGAGTGAGGGCGAGCGCTCGGCCGATGTCGTCGGAGCTCCTTTGGAAGAGCAGGCTGCCTCTCGCCAGCTTCCAGAGGGCGTGGTACTCGGAGCGAGGGAGGGTCATGCGGCTGACCACGTGGAGGATCCCGTTTATGAACGGCACGGCGAAGTAATGGGGCATGTATACCAGCTCGCCTTTTACTATCTCCTGCAATTTGTATTTTATTTTGCAAAATTAAGCTTGACGATAGTTTTTTTTATATAGCAGAACAGGATGTTTTCGTACGCTTGATGGAAAGCTAAAGAAAGGCACAAGTCGCTGCTGCAACAGACATCAAATCAGTCAATAGGGAATATGCATGAAAAATAGTTTCAGGTATTTACTAATTTATCGTAAAATAGATCAAAATCTACTACGAACAGTGAAAACAAAATCAAAATTGGTTGAAAAATGGGCGAGATACAGTCATTGAAAGTGAATATATCCGTCTCTCTCTCGCGAAACAGATTTTTCTATGGAGTTAGTACGGCGCTTACGGTACGTGACGTCAACTACCGCATCGGATCTCTCTGTCTAATCAATAACTTTAACGCTTTATAACTCGCTTATTAGAAAAGATAGTTTAAAAATTCTTCGATATTTATGTATCTGGAAGACAAAAGATCTCAATAAATCCATAAAAAAAAGTCATGCATATTCCCTATTGTCCTGGTGGATTACCGTGACCCAAAACGTGACCGAAATCACTCCACCGGCGTTTCATCGGGTATTTAGAACAACCTTGTTAGCCAGACGGGTAAACCTTACCCACCGACTGAGAAGCTGAAATGTCAAGAAGTTCCTTAGTCGCCTCTTACGACAGCCACTGGGGTAAATAGGACGGTGTTTTGTATTATCTAGTTTTGTAGGAGTAGTAGAATACGCGTAGAAGTCAAAGTAAGTAAGTAGGTATGTTGCAGCAAGTCGCTACCTGAATGGAAAAGACAGATTTTCGCATGGCTAACTCACCTCCTCTGCCGGATACTTGGGCCCGCTGATCCTGATGTCAATCATCTCCTTAATCTCCCCCTCCACAACATACTCCAATTCCTCGTCACGACGTCCGAAACCAAAGTCGCGCATGTAACGGAGCGAGAAACGCCTCTGAACATGCCAGAAATAACCATCCGTGAAGAATATGCCTGTACACAAAACGGGGCTGTTTAGAAACGCTCGTTTTACCTCCACATACGAGGAAGGATTGAGACTCCACATCAGAGAATCTCACCTTTTTAATTCATCTGCATGATAGAGAGCTATGATGCCAAAATTAAACTGCCAAATTTTAAAAAAGGCAAACTGGTGACTTTCTTGCGGCACTTCTCATCAGGCCTCATCCTCATCATGTCGAAGTGCTAATTGAAAAAAATATTTGAAGTGCAAAAGTATTAGGTACTCGCGAATCTATTTGCAGAAATAAATTATTTTATTTTATTTTATTCTGCCCTGAACTGTACTTCTGTCAGGGCTTCTATTTAAAATGAGAACATTCGAAGGTTCGTGGAGGCTGACGTGATGGAAATTCTCCGGTAGGAGATGAAGTGTTATCTCCTACCGGAGATCGGCTATCATTAGTAGTTTTTGACACAGCGGCAAGGCAGAATCATCTCGTGGTTAGATTGAACCATATCCGGAGGTTCATGAGCCATGAATGTCTTCTTCAGGGTGGGCGTTTTTACTGGATACAATGCATTATACGCTGGAGCAGATTATATACGTACATAAATAGTATGATGAACAACACAAGTTACAACGGGAAACGACGGATAGCAAAACTTTCTTGCTATGAATATCAGATAGATACGAGTAGATACTGCAGCCAATTTAAAAAGGTTCCTTCCCTACTTGACCGGGAATCGAACTCGAATAATTCAGAACTGTGCTTAGGATTAGACTATCATCTGCTGAAAAAAGATGATGATGCGAGTGTAGCTTGTGTAACAATCAAAACCTCACCGAGTTTCTTCCAATAGGACCGCAGCCTCATAACGACGCTGTCGATGCGTCCATCGAAGTCTTCATGGTACAACATCTCCTTGATCATATCGGGGTCATTGACCACGACTGTCAGGAATGGGCCCAGGAACATGCCTATTATCTTGGACTTGTACCATCCAGCTATCTTCCGAAAGGCTTCGGACAGATTATTGAACTCTGTCGCGAGAACTATCCAGTAAGCGCCGTAAATGGGCAAGTTGGGCGGCCCTGAAACAATAAGAGTAATTTCAGGAGGTCATTCAAATTATGCATAATAGGTACTATAATACCATAACATTACATAGGACCTAAGGTTTTTTTGTTTCGAATCCTGGAATCTACTATCTAGGGTGCGGTAGTAGCCAGTTAATTCATCATTCAAGTCAGAGGACTGGACCCTAAAGGTCTCGACTCGATATACACATAAGAATACACATGCGAGTACATAGGTACATTCTTAACATTGATCATCATCGTCACTTAGTCGATCCTGGGCTTCTCGCATCCAGCAATTGCCCATCATCATCTTAAGCAAATCACTCCATCTAGATAACTTACTTATTTATTAATGGAGTAAATCATAATTTTGTTATGTTAAACCAGCTGCCCTACCTATACTCGTAATATTTGTCATAGTACCTATTAAAAGTTTTTTAAGACTAAGAAAAAGCTTACCTGGTGGAAAATTCTTTGGTCTCGTATAGGCATTTTTATAGAAGCAAGCAAACAATACTGGCACCGCAATAGCGGCTATGATGGCAGTGATCATGTTGGCTTCGTCCGTCCTGGCTCCCAAACCAGTCTCTACTGAATCTGAAGTAAGCTCGGATGCAGGTTTTGTACTAACGCCTAGGTGATTAGTGGCCGAACAAACTTTTTCTCGCGGGTTCACTTTTAATTTTACCTTGTTAGTAAGTAGGTTTTGTTTTGGGATCTGTCCAGTATCTTAACTAATATTATAAAGCTGAAGAGTTTGTTTGTTTGAACGCGCTAATCTCAGGAACTACTGGTCCGAATTGAAAAATTCTTTTTGTGTTGAATAGAGCATTTATCGAGGAAGGCTTCAGGCTATATAACATCACGTTGCAACTATTAGGAGCGAAGAAATAATGGAAAATGTAAAAAAAAAGGGGAAAAAATAACTATTCCACGCGTACGAAGTCGCGAACACAGCTAGTTTATGATAAAACTAGAAGAAAATTAATTTTCTAGGAGGCTTTACCTACTATGAGCTGCCCAGTTGTTAAAGACGAGATCGTTCTTTAATGATTTCTATTGTCGCATCACGTGTGCCTCCAGTCAGAACACTTGTAACTATACCTACGGATGCCGACCAATTGTTAAACAATAATTGCGGAAGACCTGTTGAGCATTTGTTGGTTTTGGTAACAATTTCTTGTTTTTTTAGTTGTTTATCTGTTAAGACTAGGTAAATATATAATATATAATTTAGTTTTATATACCTACCTACAATCTTCTTTTCTTTTTCAACCCTCGCTGTCTTACTTACTGCACGCTGGCAAAGGTCTCCCCCATTTTTTTTCTCTGTCTAAAGCTAGAGCCTACCAATCCTCTGATTGATGGACCAAATCGTCACACCATCTTTTCCGAGGCCGCCCTCTTCGGCGGTACAATATAGATAGGTACCTACGGTGAAAAATTCACCGTCTTCATATTTATAGGAGCCTAAGTAGGGATCGGGTAGTACCTAGACCTATACTAAGTTTTAGGTACGAGTACCTATGTAACACGTTTACAGAAACACAGACATGTTGCATTTTTATCGTACGTAATAAACGTTAGTTGATAAGTATGAGTTTATATAATTAAACGAAAGGTTAAAGCAATAACGTCGAAAATAATGACAAAGAGAACACTTTTCCATACGATATGCTTTAAATTCTTAATTAATAGGTACACAATCTAACTTTTGCGTTTATCAACCCACCCAAATAATACGAGTACGTTAAATTAAACCAATTAGGTACCTATGATAGATAGATAAGTTAGTTAGTAAAGCATAATTTAAAATATTTACTCAAGTTCGCTAGTGGAGTTAGTTACGTGCAAATTGCAGATTAGAATGTGTTTACTGTGCGGGGATCGAACCCACGACCCTTGGCTCAGAAGGCAGAGGACACTACGAAATAAGCCATCGAGCCTAGTTGGACGTAACTTAAGCATCCCTTATACAACTAGGCTCGTAATTTTAATCAGCAAATGGATTAAGTGGCGTTTTCACAGACGCGGGGCTGCTGAAGATGTTAAACATTGACAAATGATAGGTATTGTTCCACTGAAATGAGACGAATATGACATGTGTGATTTGAGCAATATAATTGGTCAATTTTTGCTAGCGTCAGCTTAATTCCGCGTAGCCCCGCTTCTATGGAAACGCACCCTTATTCCCTCCACTAATTATGGGATGTTTATAACAGAACCAGTAAGGAGGTAGGCCTAATGAGCGAATAATGGCTGATTAGATCCAATTTTCCGTAATCATAAGAAATTACCGAGTAATCGCAATTGGCTTATTAACTTCAATAATTCGGTATCAATCAATCTTATGTTCGAAACGAGTAGGTAGATTTTATAAACACCAGGTTTAAGTCTATGCCCAGGCAGTCTACGTGGTCTAGGCACGGTTTTCTATCTGTGCTAACAATGAATTCAGGAATCTTCGCAGCCCTTAGAGCCTTCATCATGAAGGAAGGTTTCGATTTCACCAGCACTGACACTAATTTACATACCTTCCATCCCCAGCTAAGGATGTTCCTGGTCCCAATGGGGATATTTTTTAACAATGAAAACTCTATTATAAGGTTTGTAATTTTTTTTGGCTAATAGGTTGAGACTAGAATAGAAGTACCTACTCGTATAATCTTCCAATGTTCAAGGCGAGAGTGAACCAGTTTTTGATGGGTGAGGACTCCATGGTAGACTGTGATATCGCTTACCATCAGGTGAATTGCAGTCAAGCGCAAACACCCGTATCTACTGCATAAAAAGGTACACACTACTCATAGGTATTTAGAGATATACGAGTATTACCGGATTACAAGGGTGCAAAATGTCGATATGATGAATAATGAACGGTTTAAAATAAAATCATAATAATAGTTAAATCATTAAAGAATTATAATTTCGCCTAGGCAGATTGTAATACTAAAACCAGATACTGTATGTAGTCATAATATAGGTACTGCCTGTGTTCTATGGTTGAGGACCAATGAAGGTATCGTTATCTAGCTCCTACTTATCTACATGAAACTGATTCAGCGATTTCTCCTAGCTTCCTGAACAAATTCTCTGAACCGTATTTTTTTTATTAGGAGAGAGTCGGGTAGCCTCGGCCACATAAGTAAAAGTCATGATATCTTGAAAATCAACGGAATTAAACATTTATTTTTAAACTCTATTGTCAACTGCACGTATATCTTATAATGTTAATTAAATAACAAACTGATAGCTTTATTATCTTAGCTTGCCTTAAAAGCAGTGTTCTATATTTGTTAAAATATTTTTTGGAGGGTAGCCCCGGACATACAATTACTGATGACCAAATCGTTATTTAGGCTTGCATACGTCACAATAGTAGTAAGCCAGCGATGGATCAATATCCACACACTCTTCGTGCGCCTAGTCTTTGCATCTATGACAGTGGATCCAATCTTTTTCATTAGTTGCCGTCTTTTTTTATTCGTTATACTTTTAGTTTTATTGGTGACAGCCTTGGTTTTGTTGGTCGCAGCCTTCTTTTCCACCTACGCATTTTAGAAGGTGAAGTTGATTCTGTAATTTCTTCAAATGTCTCAACATTATAATGAAAAACAGACTGGGGCCCTACTACAGAAAACGAAAACGATCGTTCGTTGAACGGATCGCGTATTTTTGCACCCTAAATCCCTCTCATTTGTCCCTCCCGTGTTCTAATATATCAATTAAATTCTTGAAAATCGACGTTGACGAAAATTTAGTTCGTATATTCGAACACGGGAGGGACAAATGAGAGGGATTTAGGGGGCAAAAATACGCGATCCGTTCAACGAACGATCGTTTTCGTTTTTTGTAGTAGGGCCCCTGTAACATAGAGATGGATAGACAAACAGACATAGTACAAGTACCACGGTTCTTAATTTCACTATGCAATCTAAGAAACAAAACATTTTGTTATAAAAGAAATGTCCGAGGGTACCCGACAAAAAAGTGTCCGATTGTACCCGACCGCCTCGATCCTATGTTTTTAGGGTTCCGTAGCCAAAATGGCAAAAACGGAACCCTTATAGTTTCGTCATGTCCGTCTGTCCGTCTGTCCGTCTGTCCGTCTGTCCGTCTGTCACAGCCGATTTACTCGGAAACTATAAGTACTACAGTGATGAAATTTGATGGGAATATGTGTTGTATGAACCGCTACAAAATTATGACACTAAATAGTAAAAAAAAGAATTGGGGGTGGGGCCCCCCATACATGTAACTGAGGGATGAAAATTTTTTTTTCGATGTACATACCCGTGTGGGGTATCAATGGAAAGGTCTTTTAAAATGATATAAAGTTTTCTAAAAAACATTTTTCTTAAAGTGAACGGTTTTTGAGATATCAGCTCTCAAAGTCGTAAAAAGTATGTCCCCCCCCCTCTATTTTTATAACTACGGGGTATAAAATTCTAAAAAAAATAGAGGTGATGCATGCTAATTAACTCTTTCAACGATTTTTGGTTTGATCAAAGTATCTCTTATAGTTTTTGAGATAGGTTGATTTAACTGTAATTTTGGTTAAGTTTATTATATTTGCTGCTACGGAACCCTTTGTGCGCGAGCCCGACTCGCACTTGGCCGGTTTTATTTATATCGGCAGTATCAATAAAAGCAATGTCAAGTATTTACCTAATTTGTTAACTATAACGACTACCTTACAGAATTAGTAATATGTTGTGGTGAAGTTCTTACATTGTATAAACAATAACCGCATTCAAAAAGTAAACGGCGCACACAAAAGTATAGGTCCCGTTAAACAAACCAATGTCACTTGTTGGTTGTCCAGCAGCCGCGGCCCGTTTGATATGAATATACGGCTAAATGGTGTTGCAGTCGTGTTGATGTGACACTTGTGCATGTATGTGTGCGAACTTTCCTGTAACTAACACTGGCCGAGGGTACCCGCCGGCCGGGGCTACCCGACTCTCCCCTATTTATTTATCTATGTAGATAGACCACTGTCTACCTATGCACTTTCACGGGGCTTTAGCACTAGTTTCCAAATAAAAGCCAATTTAGGTGACACTTAGTATGATTATTTATTGACATCAAATCTCGTGGCCTATATACATATAGAGACGAAGAAAAATCTCTACACCACGGTACAGACAGGCCGGCTCGCTCTACGGTGTAACGCCATCCCTACACTACATGACACATCACGTCATGTGTACGTAAATGGCTTATACACTATTACAGCCAACAAAACAATCACATAGAACATGGTAGGTATTAACAATATAGTTCTATATTAGTGTTAAAATGACGCCTTAATTAGAGGCTGCCACGGCATGCATAAGTGGTTAAAATGTGTTGCTGTGGCTGCTGCATTAGCCCTACGACTACCTACACGTCTTGGGATCGAGAGATTCTCACTAATGCCACCGCCACAGAGGCAACACTTGCCGCTGATACAACAGCAATACCCACACAGTGGGCTTAACTATGGCATTTATTTATTTATTGAAGTAGTACGAATCATCATCATCATCAGCCTATTACTGTCCACTGCTGGACATAGGCCTCTCCAGTTCTCAACCACTTAGGGCAAACATCTGGAGGATATACGAGTACGAATAAATCTCTTATAAATCGCATTGTAAAAAAAGTGGATATCACTGGTGGTTATTGGTTTTTCTGTAGGTAAGCCGTTATAACCAAACACTTCTCTGCATCTCGATCACATCACAAAACCGTTTCTCTGGTTCTTAAGGTTTATTTGGCCATTCATGAGCAGCGCCCTGAGTATGGTTGCAATCGTGTTCGAGGCGATATTTGTGTTCCACGGCATCGAAGTGAAAGATTACGCGTTCGCAACAGAATGCTTCTGCTACTTCATCTTGCTCGGAGTCATCCCTCTCGTGTACGGCAGTGTACTGTTCAACAGGCAAAACATGTTACAAATAATGGAAAGCATGAATAATGATTTCAAGTGCGTATGCAAACTGGATGCGAGATATAGGTAAGTTAAAGCAAATTTAAAAAAAGATCTTCCTAATAACATTAATCTAAGCAGTAGAGGTACCTTTACCTATTTAATTTGTTTGGAATCAAACTGATCATAATGTATCAGTTTCATCCCAAACATATTCTGCGTATGTACCTAGATAAGATAAATCAATTTTACTAGGTACTATGAATGATAGCTAAGACAGAGAAGTGAAATTGAACGATTTATTTTATTTTACTAAACTTGTAGGTACACTACATAATATATTAGCACGTCACGTCATGCTAATAAATGTTTCCAAAAAACATCCCAATATAGACAAACATTTCTGTATTTATACCATTCTGGACCTACATAAATTACGTGTGATTAATTCGTGTTATGCACAATATTAATAACTACGGTGCTAGATTGTAGTTACAAATTAGCCCTAAGCTTGGTGGCTTTGGTGACCTATCAAAACTATATAATGTTAATAAAGAGGATATCCTAGGTATAATAGGTAGGTAATAGGTAGGTAAGTATACTCATAAGTTTAATTAGGTAAAAAGCATTGTACTGTTGTTGTAGATTCTCTTATTTTTTCCAGAGAACACTTTTTAAAGGGGCAACTTCTGATTTGGCAACTATGCTTTTTTTGGCTGTGGTTCACCGGCATCATTGCTATAATGTACTTCGCTGTGACATTGGTGCCACTTCTGTATCTGACCTTATTCGCTAATCAAGATGAACACACAGTTCGACCGCTGATTTTCCCCATGTGGTTGCCTGAAGATGATCCGTACAGGACGCCCAACTATGAAATATTCTTTATCCTGCAGATAAATTTCTGTTTCATCTTCGTCCAGGCGTTTGCGGGTAAGTTTACAGTAGGTAGGACGGAGTCCAGTGACTGTTCATATGTTTGTGTGTGTGGGGTCCCCACTTCAAAAGGAACAAACGGAACCCTTAAAGGATTACTTTGTCGTCCGTATGTCTGTCAAGGGCCTTTTTCACAAAGCTGAATTTCATATCAAACGCTTTAGGTCTCTGTCCCTTGGAGCTGTGTAAATAAAGCCAACGCAATCAAAGGATAGGTTACAACAACAGTTTATGCCGCAAGCTATCTGTCGTTCCCGTGGCCGTGCCACTCAATGTCGTACCTAACTTCCCATGAACTCAGAAACTTGTCATTTTTGTACTAAGCAACATCATAGATAAGGGGAAAAATTGCGGAGAAAATAGGGTAATTTTTAGTTGCATCATTTATCATAAAATATTTTTAATTATTTTAAACTTGAACTACGAAACTCTCGGTGTGCGACCGACACGCCCGATTTTTTTTTAATGTTGCAGCCCGGCAGCAGAGGTATGATATAATGGAGTAGGTACTTAGATACCTACAATGTGAGACGATACCGACATATTAGGTTCTTCTCGAATCAGTAATAAGCCCCTAAATGTACCTTATTAAATCACACATATCCCGAGCAAAAAATTGGCAACTGAAATATCTGCAGCTGTCAATCGTCTGGTAGACACATTTTGGGTTTATCTATTTACCTACATAGGTACCTACATGATTATATTCTATATTACCTTCGTTATAGTGTATGTCTACATTCAGTTCCACGTGCTACTGCACAACTATTACATGTTGGACTTGGTGATCCTGCACTTCGGGGTAATATTCGAGGGCCTGGACGAGACAGTAGCGTACTTGCCGGTCCGAGACGAGCGCCGAGTCGAGACACAGCGCATACTCAACAAGAGAATGGAAAGGATTGTTACCTGGCACAACTCTGTTTTTAAGTAAGGGCTTATTATAGCACAAAATGTACGAGTATATCCAGATAGCGGCAATAATCTTTCCCAACATCACTCTTTCACGCACTTCAACTAGGTAAGTAGATTACAAGAGCCAAAAAAAGACCAAAATGGCTTACGGTTTTTTGCCACAATAGGATATGACCTCCTTCAAATCATCATGATGGGCAAGGAAGAGGGAAAAAGACGCCCAGGGCGACGGAAAAGTTTTCGTTGCGTAACATCAGGTGCCTACAGTTCTGACTCGCGCAGGACAAAGCCAGCTATGCGGAGATGACTGCCAACATTCAATGATTGGAGAGGCACTTGAAGAAGAAAATTTATACATTAATATTGCTTATTGGATGTAGGACGTTTTGAACTGACATTTAACAATTATTTAGCGTTTAGCGAGGTGTAGGAACAGACTTGTCCCTACGAAAAGTGGAAGTACTTCCGCCGAGCTAGGTGATCGTGCTCGGGGACCGCGGTCCGATGGACCATCTTGGTTTTTAGTATATATAGCGAGTCGTGATGAAAACTTCGTAAGTGAGTTGTAGGTTTTTCCATATTTTTTCCATTTTTTATATTGCCATCTGTTGTTAGCTGGCGGAACTTGCATATTGTAGCGACGTGGAGGTTGTTGTAGCGGTGTGGAGATAGGTGTCGCTACGTGTCGCTACAGCACTCCCCTCCTAGATGGAAAGTCTCGGCTCAGGTCAGCAGTCTGGTCAGCGTCGTGCCCGAGTAGGCTCGAATCCGCGGTGAGTCGGGATGAGCGGTGTGCGTGCGTGTCGAATCCTCAGTGAGGACGGATGAGAAGCGTCGGTGCCGGTGTGCTCGAATCCGCAGTGGGTCGGGATGAGCGTAGTAGGCAGGAGCAGCTGCTGCCACGTCGAGGATGTGCCGTTGATCCGGACGTAGGGCTGCGTTGCGTCGGTTGCACGGTGAGAGCTGCCGCTGAACCAGGGAGCGTCGAAAGCTGCGGTGGTTCACGAAGGCGCTGGTGATGAGGGCTGCTGAAGACTGCTGCTGAGGATGGAGAGGCTGGAGATGATGCGTCGTCGATGCAGGGCTCGCTAAGGTGGATGTCGTCGGTTTCCATCACGTCGGGCTCCATCTCGTTGCGTGTTCATCTTACGTCGGTGTAGATCACGTCGGGGTCACCAATTGTAGGAACAGACTTGTCCCTACGAAAAGTGGAAGTACTTTCGCCGAGCTAGGTGATCGTGCTCGGGGACCGCGGTCCGATGGACCATCTTGGTTTTTCGTATATATAGCGAGTCGTGATGAAAACTTCGTAAGTGAGTTGTAGGTTTTTCCATATCTTTTCCATTTTTTATATTGCCATCTGTTGTTAGCTGGCGGAACTTGCATATTGTAGCGACGTGGAGGTTGTTGTAGCGGTGTGGAGATAGGTGTCGCTACGTGTCGCTACAGAGGGATGTGAGAGAGCGACCTATCATCTTTTCGCTCCAAGCCGCCCTGGCCGTGGTGCATCTTGCCGAATAACGAACGAGGCTCTGGCAACCGACTGGTGGGTGGCGGCATAACGATACCAATACCAATGACGAGCAGCAGCGTCATCGGAGCGATGAGTTGCGCCCTGCGATTGCCTACAACCAACCGGCTCGCCCCGCGTTGCGATTATGGGTAAAGCCTTCAGATGTTTGCGAACGACTGGATAGGCTATGTCCAACAGAAGATTGGAATAGGCTGATGATGATGCGTTTAGCGAACTGAAACAAGCAGTTCGTTAAACGCATCATCATCATCAGCTCACTATCCTGAGTGGTACAGTCACAAAGGCTACCGGCTCACAATGCTAACATCAGCAGGCGGTGGCAACTGACAAGTCTGATGGATTTAGTTGCTAGTCCGTTGCCGCAGCGACTTGCTTTCTTTCATCAACTACTTACTACGCAGTGCCAATATTAAAAAAAAACATTAATTATATCTGTCTCTACTAAACCTACTCTATTTTTTTCTAGATTAACCGCTATGATATCGAAAGTACAAGGAGCACCCTTAGTATACCAAGTGATGGTCACTTCCATGGCGGTTTGTTTGATGATGTACCAAATAGCAGAGGTGAGTTGCGGTATAAATGGAAGGAAATAAATCCTTAATTTCAGAATATTGGATATAAAATTATTCACCATCAGCCTATTGCAGTCGTGATTGCAGTCCACTGCTGAACATAGGCCTCTCTCTGGTTGTTCGCCACTTATGGCAAACAACTGGAGGATATACCCATGGCGGGTTGGCGATCGTAGGGCGTAGCTTCTCGTTCCGGTGACGCTGCTGCCCGTCATCGCTCTGTATAAAATTATTATTTGTATTTTATCATAACCATTTCAGATTCAGTTGATGGCTCACGTCACCATTTCTTTTAACTATCCTCTACCCAAATGTCTAGGGGTAAGACCGCCTATATTGTGCAACAGTTGATGTCTATTATAACTACAATACAAGTCAACTGTATGGTGTGCATTATATTATATCTATATCTATCCATAAAAACCCCCAGGTTACAACTAGGGATCACACACACACATGACATTCTCGCTAAAATACTAGTAAAAAGTTTTTAATGCTTCAATAATTTCCACAGAAACTTAATGAAGGGTCAATCGACATAATGTTCTCTATGTTAATAACGGCGACTACGATCCAGCTGTGGGTGCCGTGCTACCTCGGTACTATGTTGCGGAATAAGGTACTGTAGCTTAACGGAATTCGATTTGAGAAAGAGAAAGCACGGAAAGCCACTACAAATAGGGTTGTATGAGGGTCAAAATAATTACATTAATATATAGTCCGTATTTTAGATCATAAAAATGTATTGGACACGTATTTTTCATTCAAATAAAAAATAGCAAAGATTCAAAGCATCAAAAGTTAGGAGTGGGAATCTTTGACGTCACTCCGCTCCGTAAAAATGCCAATACGCGTGACGTCACGCGTAATTCCAAAGGGCTTTGGAATTTTTAGTCTAATCCTACTAATATCCTACTAATACCTATTATAAACGCGAAAGTTTGTTTGGATAGATGGATGGATGTTTGTTCCACTTTCACGCAAAAACTGCTGAACGGATTTTAATGAAACTTTACAGGAATATAGTTTGTACATCAGATTAACACATAGGCTATGTTTTATACGAATAATCACGCGGGCAAAGCCGCGAGCAGCAGCTAGTTTACAAATAAGAAAATACGTGTCTTTTATTTTTGAATAAGCTAAAAGACGGACTAATTACATTTTTTAGCCAATCAAGACTATTGTTCGTTTTACAATCCTGAGTTCTTTAGGCGGGGCGGGGCTCAGAAAATCAGACATGCTCGAGGAAATTCTTTGTTTTTTCATTAACAACAAATTTTTTCAAGGCGAGAAGCCTTGCCCCCACTGATGAATATAGATCTATAAACATCATAAGATATTTTGTTATCTTTATTACGCCAGCTTCGCAACCCAATACGTACCTAAGTCTTTATGACGCTCGAATAAATCCAGATTTAGCATCGTGGGCTCCCGTATTATAGGTATGTACCTATAATACCGAAGCGAAGTGAGGGCCGGTCGCTACTTTATATAATACAAACAGGCGTTCGATGTGGGCGAGGCTTGCTGGCTCTGCGGCTGGCACGAGACTTCGCTGGGCCGTCTCCTGCGGCAGGACATCGTCATTGTCATCCTGCGCTCGCAGCAGCCGCTCTCAATCAAGTTCATCGGCCTCCCGTACTTGTCGCTGGAAACATTCTCCTCGGTAATGTAACTTTAAGATAAAAGTTCTTTGTTTTAATTTGTTTTTTTATACCTAGTAGCTCGACATAATGGCTTCCCTACGCCTGATGGAAAGCGAAAGAGAAGCCCAAATCCCTGTGACAACGGGCAAGTAACTGGTCAGTTACCTGTTAGTTGCCACCGCGATGCCGGTCCAACCCTAACCCCCCACGAGCTCCGGAAACCCTACTCACCGGCATGAGGCACATCGCTACAACATAATATAATAAGCATAAGTTCTGGCGACTAGCAACAGATGGCGACAAACTTTCCACTATAATCTCCTAAGATATCTACAAACTTTTCAGGAGACCTACGAACCAAGTTAGTCCGTTGGACCGTGGTAACCGACCACAATCAACAGTCTCGCAAGAAATACTTTCACTTTTCGTAGGGACAAGTCTGGGGCCCTACTACAAAAACGAAAACGATCGTTCGTTGAACGGATCGCGTATTTTTGCCCGTGTTCGAATATACGAACTAAAATTCGTCAACGTCGATTTTCAACAATTTAATTGATGTACTTATTAGAACACAGGAGGGACAAATGAGAGGGATTAAAGGGGCAAAAATACGCGATCCGTTCAACGAACGATCGTTTTCGTTTTCTGTAGTACATGTCTAACACCTCCAATTGTTTAAATTTGAGTCAACTGAATTTGTTGATTAACAAAATAGACATGCGGATTAATCGCGCTCGACCCCGTAATAGTCCTACTTATTACGCGGTTACCTTAAAACTATGAGTTTAATAAATATTAAATTTATTTGTTTCAGCACATGAGCTCTGCATATTCGTACTTTAATATGTTAAGACATTATAACTAAACTAGCTATGCCCGCGACTTCGTCCGCGTGGATAGAGTTTCATCCCCTATTTTATCTCCTTGGGGGTAGAATTTATCAAAATCCTTTCTTAGCCTGGATGCCTACATCTACTTGCACGCCAAATTTCAGCCCGATCCGTCTAGTGGTTCAGGCTATGCGTTGATAGATCACTATGTCAGTCAGTCACCTATATGTTATTATAATGTATTTCGATAATGTCAAATACAAAGTATGTTATGTCTTTGTGTTAAATAAAGGTTTTTTTGTTTCACGTAACTTTTGTGAATTTATTGCTACTTTCGGGATTTATGACATTCAAAATTCTACTACACTCGGCGTCAAAAAAATCGCACCTTCGCGAAAATAACTTTCAAAATGGTATTAACCTTTGATACGCATATGTACCCCTACCAATATTGGTATCATTTGAAAGCTCAATAAATAAGCTTTAAGAAAATCATCACTTCATTTCATAAAAATAAAAATTGACGCCACAGTTGCGTTTTTTAAAAAATATGGTCATTTTGTTATTTTTGAGGTCCGCCAATTGCGCTAACTTTAATGTGTACAACAAGGTCGATACCGATTCAATTGGGGGTTTTTGCTAACAAACAAGTTAAGAAGGACAAAATGAAAGAATTGTCACAAGAAACACAGCTTGAATATGGATACCACACTTGAAGAAGCTGGTCAAATGATTGTACTGCTTCAATCAGGTATGCGGTAGGGTGAAGTCGGTTGGCAACTGAACTTGAACCGTTTTTGGTTTCGAAAAGTATACCATCGGTTCCTGGAGACCGGTGGCTACATCCATAGCCAAGGGTTTGGTAGATTTCACTGCATTTCGGAGAGAGCCAACCGCTTTCTTCTTTCAATGTGTTTACGAAATCGGTTCTCAAATGCCTTTGAGTTACAACAGGCAGCTTCAAACAGCACGCAGAAGAACCTTAAGTGTGTGTAGACACAGACGAAGACTGAGGGAGGAGAAGGAAATGGCGCACAGAGCTGCTAGGGGTCCAAAATTAACGGCAGCCCATCGACAAGTCGCTTGAAATTTGCTCGCGACCATGTTGATTGGACTCTTGACCAATGAAGGGCTGTAGTCTTCTCAGACGAGATGAATGTGTGCCTCTGTTGCTACGATAGACGCAAGAGAGTATATCGAAAACATGGAGGACGTTTTACCCAAGTTTGGGTATCCAGGACTGTTGAATACGGCGTCGTGTCCTGTATGTTCTGGGGCAACATGTCGGCTGACGGCAAAACCGAACTTCTTTGCGTCTCTCGGACTCAAATTACTCGCGGGTGAGGGTCGCTGACTGCGTTCCGGTACATTACAACGATCCTGGAAGAACATGTGGTCCCATACGCCGGTTTTGGAGGCGAAGAGTTTCAGCTAAGGCACGATAACGCCCGCGTTCACACTGCAGTGATTGTGCGTGAATACCTTCAAGAGGTTGGGATCTCTGTCACGCAGTGGCCAGCCCAAAATTCAGAGCTAAACCCCATAGAGCACCTCTTAGGCCATTCAAAGAGTAGGGTTCGATCTCGTGATTCCTTTTCCACCACACTCCAGGAACTCGAAGGTGCCGTGATGGAAGAATGGGTGTTAAAATTGGTTAGATCCATGAGGAAGTGCATGGAAGCTGCTATCAGAGCAAAGGGGGGTAACACTACATTTTAGGTCACTTTTAACCCTGTTTTGTAATTTTTTAAAAATTATTTACTTGTTTTTTTTAATCAATTTTAGTTGAAAATTTTTATGGTTTTGGAAAAGTATTTTTTCACATGTATTCCAGCAATAAAAATAAATAAATTTTATTGTTTTTGTATACCCCTTTTCATTACCTTTCCAACGATACCAAAAACCAACCAAATAATTGGGTCTTAATGAGCTTAAAAGTTGTTTGAAGTATTTTTTTCAAAAGGTGCGATTTTTTTGACGCTGAGTGTATGTATAACTTTGCAAACCATCTTCTTCTTGAGTCGATGACAAAACGAAATAAAGCAAACCATCAAAAATACATTATGTTACACACTAAACACGACAAATAGGTAGGTATTACATGGGCAAGGTACGAAGAAGAAGTCGTCTATATAGGTTGCGAATGTTGCGATGGATCACGGAAAAAGTCATGGTTGCTCAATTCGTATGGAATTATTTTGTTATATTCTAATAAAAAATTGTATTATTATTGTTGACTAATATCAAGAAGTGTGAGTTGAGCACAGGATTGCATTTATTTTATTATTTAAATAATATTTAAACAAGATAACACCAAAAAAATACTACAAACCGCTTTAACTAGGTATAGGGGTTATCGATATCTTGTGGGTCAAAGGTAAACTGATAGTTATGAAAGGTTAATTAGTAGGTGGGTTAAGATTTGAGTGAAGTGATACGATTACCTATTAAGTAATTAAGCGTAAAAACAAAATAATAATTAGTTACCTACATACTCATGAGGGATGTAAGGTAGCGACCCATCATCACTTCGTTCCAAGCCGCCCTCACCTCACCTGCCCGAGGAGCATCCTGCTGAATAACAGACTAGGCTCTGAGAACAATCGGAGAAGCCTACGTCCAGCAGTGGACTGCGATAGGCTGATGATGAAGTTACTTATGCAGTTAATGTCATTTTTTATAGAAACCCAACTCGCTGCGACAACGGGCAGGTAACCGGCCAGTCCTGTCACTCGCCACTACCATGCTGGCCGTAAGCTTCTTCACGCCCCGTTTCAAGGATCTCAAGAAAGAGGGAACACATGCACTGGCAATGAATTCCATTTTAAGGACGCGACGAGGCAAAAGTTTCAGTCAAATATACAACTCCTCAAAGCCTCAAACGCTACAAACTTAAGGTGCAGCGCAGACGGCACATTTTTTGTACGATAGAGTCTGCGTCTGAGACATTTAAAAGAGCATCTAGGACCCTACAGCTCTGCCGACAGAATGATCGAAGATGTGCGTTGAGTTGATTTTGCGCGTCGTGTGCGTTACTGCATATAATTGCATCACAGACTAAAAAGTGCGTCACGGATAGTCTGTCGTCTGCGCTGCCCCTAAAAGGACTCAGTTCCTAGATCCCCAAAAAAGTATAACAAAAAAACCGGCCAAGTGCGAGTCGGACTCGCGCACGTAGGGGTTCCGTACCACTGATTGAATGAAAAAAATTAGGTAATTTGATTTATGATGTTTAAAAAAAAACTACTGTCTAGATTTCATTGAAACTAATTTCGTTAGTAGTTTACAAAGTAATACACATCATATATTTTTTTCAGTTTTATAGTGCCCATATTTTAGAAGTTACGGGGGGGGGGGGGGGGGACGACACACATTTTACCACTTTGGAAGAGTTTCTCGCGCAAACTGAATAGTTAGTTCAGATGAATATCTGAGAAAAAAATGATGTTAGAAACCTCAACATCATTTTCAAATACCTATCCATAGATATCTCACACGTATGGGTTTGATGAAAAAAAAATTTTTGAGTTCCAGTTCCATGTATGGGGAACCCCAAAAATTTTGGACTTTTTTCTGATTTTACTTTAAAATCTTAATGCGGTTAACAGAATACATCTACGTACCAAATTTTAATAATGTAGCTCTTATAGTTTCGGAATAAACTGGCTGTGACATACGGACGGACAGACAGACAGACAGACAGACATGACGAATCTATAAGGGTCCCGTTTTTGCCATTTTGGCTACGGAACCCTAAAAAGACTGACTGGGACCGGCGATTAGACCGGGTGATTTGATCAATTTCATCCATTATCCACATTTTCTGGGTTCCGTCTTTTCGTGGGCATCTGTCGTGCCTTCAAATCTAAGAAATTGTGCTTGTATTAGATGTAACACAACAGTCCTATAAAAATCAATATGTATTACCGGCAACCAAGGTGGCATGGTGGCGTTAATCTTTTAAGCACCCAGAAATGAGGCACAAAAGAAAATCTATTATTATCGACGCACAATGAGTGTCAATAGCGTTCAACAGGTTAAGCCTAAAAGGGCGACGAACCGAAACGAACTAAATTATCTCGGCCCTGGGGCCTCTGGCTGTTTTGGGTGATGCCTCTAGTCTGGTACTTACAGTAAAAGGTAAAACCTTGGTTTGAGTTGAGAGATGGAGGTTAGTCTGAATTGTCTAGAGGATAATTAAAATTACGAGGGTTTAGGTTCAGTCAGTCAATTATTTGCTGCCTACATGTAGGTACTATAAGATGCATAATAGAAACAATAGCTGTTACATGTTCAAACGAGAGATCGAACACATATATTACTTACACAATAGATAGGTACACTAATTGTCTAATTATTACAAACAAAATTAAATATTATATACATTTGACCATATAAATTAATTTGCACACTCAATAACGGGATCCTTTATGCTCTGGCAGTAGAAAGTAAATAGTAACAGGACCTTTAGATGTATGTACTATTTCAGTGTGCCGTATCAGACGTGTTGCGGCCAGACCATACAGCAGGCATGGTATACCTAGACAATAAAGACATCAAATTAGATACAGAACCATCACATATGGTATGTTTGATATGTATTTCATTATCATTATCAGCCACTTGCAGTCCACAGCTGGACATAGGCCTCTGTAGTTGTTCGCCACTTTGGGTATGAAGTCATACCGCCATCAGTTGTTTGTCAGAGCCTCATCTATTATACAGCAGGAAGCGCCATAGGTAGGTGAGGATGGCATGGAGCGAAATGATGTCAGGTGTATGTATTTACAAAAAAGAAAGTATTTAAGTAGGTTTATCAGTTGTCTTGTACAAATTTGGTACTAAATGGGGTTGTGTGGCCCAGTTTGTCATAAGTTGGGTCATTTATATATTCTCATATTAGGTATTGTCTACATTTATGCAAAAATAGAACAAAAACTTCAATGGAATGATTCATACATACCAAAATTAACAACTTTGATAACTCTCATGAATTTGTCTGATACTTCCAGATTCTCAGCTTGCTTTTTAGAGCAGTGGTACTTTATGTAAGGGAAACATCCTGTCCTCAGGATCTGATAGTTGGAACCGCCAACCTTCCAATTGAAATTGGACATCCCAAACTGATCATCTTTCACACTCCTGTACTGGAAAAAAGTTTGATTACAGAATTAGCAAATCAATGGCAGAAAAAAAAATTCAAAGCCTTTTTATTTTAACACAATATTGTTTTGAAATTGTAGCACAGCATAGGATTTCCCACTTAATTAAAGGTAATCAATCAGCCATCAGTTGCCACCATCATAGCCACCAAATACTTCTTTCTTTTTGAGGAAGGAAGAAACATCATCATCATCAGCCCATTCAATCGACTGCTGGACGTAGGCCTCTCCAGTGTTCGCCATTTAGGGCAAACATCTGGAGGATATACCCATAATAGCCACACTGGGCAGGCGGGTTAGCGATTGCAGGGCGTAACTTCTCGCTTCGGTGACACTGCTGCCTGTCATTGGTCTGTGCTATTTAGCTACGCCTTCAATTGTGATGCTTATACCACCACCAGTTGGTTGCCAGCGCCTCGTTTGTTATTCGGCAGGATGCACCAAGGGCAGATGAGGTTGGCTTGGAGCCAAATGATGATAGGCCTTACATCCCCAATATAAATAAGGAAGAAACAATAAGCACATTTTAATGATGTGACAAAGCTAATATTTACAGAACATAGTTATTTGTTTTTAGGTAAGTTACACTTTAAGGTAAGTCACAATTGATTCATATGATACCAAGTAGGTGGTTTATCTTATCATATGGTAAGGACAGAAAGAGTTAGAGAAATTAATAGAAATCAAAGGGTTGCATGAATTTAAGAAAATAGAATCATTAAAGTTAGCTTAGCAATACTTGTTTTGTTAAAAGTAATATTGATACTTCATTTATTATGGTTTGTCTTCCAGAAATATATATATATAAGTTAACATAGATGTTAACTTTGCATAGCCCTACAGAATATTGTACTTAATCAATGTGCTGCTATGATGCAAGTGTATGCATCAGCCTGCAAACATAGCATAGGTCCAATCCCAATGATAACTGTCATTTGAAGGCTTTGCTTTAGACATAGAGCAAGTGGCTTTAGACACCACATTTGGCAGGCGGGTTGGTAATTGCAGTAGGATTTAATTGTACCCAGGTAATCACACGGACAGAAGTCTAATGCAGTAGGTATGTAGTATATGTAGTTGATAACCATGGTAACATATTAGATTTCTTCAACATGAGAATATGCAGCAACAGTTATTCGGCATAATGACGATAACATTACCTTTACAAAATATGAAGTCCACGGGGGTTCATTGCATTGCATTAAATATGCAGTTAGCACCTCCGAGGCAGTTGGTCTGGATGAAAAATATGCTACATAAACTTTAAACACATGTCCTTTTGACAACAACCTTAAATTAACATTCGTCATTTTGTCTTATTATGTCGTATTAATTGTTGTTACGTAAAAATAAACTTCGTCAACTTTTTTGATGGATGTTTGTTTTGACGTTTTTCTTTTTTCTTACTAGCAATCACCAAAGACAATTTGTAGATTTCTAAAAAAGTATAATCTAAAGACTATCTCTAAATAAAAAAAACCGGCCAAGTGCGAGTCGGGCTCGCGCACAAAGGGTTCCGTAGCAGCAAATATAATAAACTTAACCAAAATTACAGTTAAATCAACCTATCTCAAAAACTATAAGAGATACTTTGATCAAACCAAAAATCGTTGAAAGAGTTAATTAGCATGCATCACCTCTATTTTTTTTAGAATTTTATACCCCGTAGTTATAAAAATAGAGGGGGGGGGACATACTTTTTACGACTTTGAGAGCTGATATCTCAAAAACCGTTCACTTTAAGAAAAATGTTTTTTAGAAAACTTTATATCATTTTAAAAGACCTTTCCATTGATACCCCACACGGGTATGTACATCGAAAAAAAAATTTTCATCCCTCAGTTACATGTATGGGGGGCCCCACCCCCAATTCTTTTTTTTACTATTTAGTGTCATAATTTTGTAGCGGTTCATACAACACATATTCCCATCAAATTTCATCACTGTAGTACTTATAGTTTCCGAGTAAATCGGCTGTGACAGACGGACAGACGGACAGACGGACAGACGGACAGACGGACATGACGAAACTATAAGGGTTCCGTTTTTGCCATTTTGGCTACGGAACCCTAATAATTATGTTACGTGATGAATAATGTAAATTTAATGCTACCTACATAAATACTAAGTTTAGTAAAAATTGTTGATTTCTACAGCTGAAATAAAATGAATCGATCTGATTCATGCAAACATTTTGTCTTTGATTCTGGTATTTTCCCTAAATATAGAAGATTTAGTGTTGCCAACACATTGACAATATCCCACGGTTAGTGTAAATTACATAAACTTTTGTTTTTTTACACCAAATTGCTTTTCAATCTGATTCTGTGGGACGCATCCCCCATAAGAGAGTCTATCTAGTACAATGATACAATCTATTATTTCAGAGTATCTTGATTGTAGTACATAATTAGAGAAAATTTGAAATAAAAAAAAGGGGAAAATTAGCAAAATATAAAAGGGTCGCGATATATTCTTCATAGTGATTAAAAGAGTCGTATGATGAGAAAGGTTCAAAAATACTGATCCCGCTCGTAAAAATAAAAACAAATAATAGCTTTTTTCTTGAACTTGCTGATAAATTATCAAATACCTTATAAAAATAGCTAGGAAAATGCTATACTGTTGTAGCACTGGGACTTTTTAATATATCAAGAGTACACATTTAGCTAGTATACAAAGATGTTTACGAGCTGCTAGATGTCGCTACAAGTGGATATGGTTGCATTGTAGGTCTTCTGTGAAACATAGCAACTATTTATCTACAAACCATTTGATTGTGCCGCTCGAGAACATTTTGCCACAAAATGACAAGGAAAGTTATGCGGGAGCATAACATGGGAGAGATCCCATTCTCATCCTCACTCCCATAAAATACTGTAACCATTTTGTGGGTCTGTCTTGCGAGAAACGCAACAAACTGCTGGTTGTAATATTAGTTTATTAATATAATATCTATAGGTAAGTAAGTACCTAAGTGTATACCTACTCGTATTTGTGTTAAGTTGTTCTCATACTCAATGTCATAACATAGAGCCTAATAATCAAGTCATATAGGTACACTACTTTGATATCGGAGCAATATATATAATATAATGATGATCGATTTTTAATTATTCCATCATCATCATCTGCCTATTGCAGTCCACTGCTGGACATAGGCCTCTCCAGTTGTTCGCCATCTAAAGCAAACTTCTGGAGGACATACCCATAATCGCCACGCTGGGCAGGCGGGTTGGCGATCGCAGGGCGTAGCTTCTTGCTCCGGTGACGCTGCTGCCCGTCATCGGCCTGTGGTTTTTAGCTACGCCTTCTATCGTGATGGTTTAACCGCCACCAGTCGGTTTGCCAGAGCCTCGTTTGTTGTTCGGCAGGATGCACCACGGGCAAGTGAGGATGGCTTGGCTTTTAATTATTATTTTGCCAATAATATGTCAAATAAATATTTGTTACAATTTGTTAAGAAAAGATAAAAGCAGTACCTATTCTTTCAGCAGTAATATAAAATTTGTGTGGGACAACTATAATAAAAATTACGAATAGTTGTGATGTGACATCCAAGCCAAGTGTCTAATAATAACAGTCTCTTTGGTTGGTGGCATTGGAGCAGTCGCATTGGACTTTTAAAAATTTAAAGGACCTCGAGCTGCGGTGAATGTTAACCATTGTTTTTTGCCAAGAAATGATGAAAATTTAAACAATTGATTGTATTGGCTATTAGATATACATGCGTAAATACGAGCCCTTGTATCAGTAGGTACGTAAGACCTAAAGTGTTTTAAACTTATTTCATAACATTTATATTTTAAAATGTAACGAAAAGCACTTTGATGCTATCTCATGCAAGTATGTTTAAGTAGTAGGTACATACTATTAATGGGTAGCATTATTCATTTTTATGGCAACACAGCACACAGCGCTCGCAGTTGACTACTCGTCCAATAAATTCTCTTATTTACAGACGTAATTTACAAATTCAAGGCGACTTAATTAAGATATGAGTCTTTTATCTTATTGGGTACATTTCCGCGAAGATAGAGTTTACATTATTCTATAAAACGGTGTAATAGATACAAGTGAAAGGTACAATAACACGGCTCTGCTATGTCCTCATACAGCAGTGAATATGAAGAGCAGTGGCTCACCTCGAGCCCTCTAAGACCTCAGGTCGCCTCGGTGAGTTCTGGCAGCTCACCCCCACAGCTGGTACCCGAAAGCTGTCCTTTAACTGAGTTATTGCACTCAGTGGGAATCCGTGATGGTAAGTACCTACCTAATAATACTCAACTATAGAAAAACAAAAACTTGTAATACTATTTTAGTACACACATAAATAATATTCTTTCTTTAAATTTTCTTAACAAAATTGGTTAATCAAAGTGTGCTAATATGCAATCTTATCATTTTTTTTTGATAAAGCTGGGACCTAATCTCAAATATCCTCTTTGTTATTATTATTCAGTTATCTCTTTTATTGTTTTTTATTAGTTAAAAATATAAAATTTGATCTTGCTCGAAATATGCTGCTTATATAGCTTCATATCTTAACTAATATTATAAAGCTGAAGAGTTTGTTTGTTTGTTTGTTTGAACGCGCTAATCTCAGGAACTACTGGTCCGAATTGAAAAATTCTTTTTGTGTTGAATAGACCATTTATCGAGGAAGGCTATAGGCTATATAACATCACGCTGTAACTATAAGGAGCGAAGAAATAATGGAAAATGTAAAAAAAAAACGGGGAAAAAATAACTATTCCACACGGACGAAGTCGCGAGCACAGCTAGTAATATTATATACATTACATATGTACATGTCTAGTTACATTACTTAATTAATTATGTCTTTGTTACACCACTTCTCTCTGTGAGTTGAGATAACTCAAATAATGGTAGGTATGTACCTAATATAGGTATGTACCTATACCTAGTATATGTATACTATTTTGTACATTACAGATATGACACCATATTTAAAGATCATAGAACAGCCACAGTCACAGCATAAATTTCGATACCGGAGTGAGATGGAAAACTCTCATGGCTGTGTCTATGGTAAAACTTATGAAAGGGATAGAACATTAGAAAAAACATATCCAGAAGTTGAAGTAAGATATACAACATGTAAACATACATTATAATTATTAAATGTATAAATGACTTATGGATGTTTAGAATATTATATTTATAAACTTTATGAGTTTACCTATTATTGACATTATGATAAAAAGTAGAAGAGAATCTTGTATTTCATGAAAGATTTGATTTTTAACAGCTATTCAACTATCATGGGAGAGCAAGAATAAGATGTGACTTAGTTCAAGTCAACAATGATTTTGAACACCCCCATAAATTATGTGTCGGCCAAGAAGAGAATATAGCCGTAGAAGTACCTGTAAGAGATGTGTATAGAGTAAGGTAAGTTTAATGTGCCTGTGAGTTGAATTATTAATTTTCAGTTTAGGGGCAGCACAGACGGCACACTTTTTGTGCGATAGAGTCTGCGTCTGAGACATTTAAAAAGAGCATCTAGGTCCCTACAGCTTTGCCGACAGAATGATCGAAAATGTGCGTCGTCTGTGAAATATCTGCGACAGATTTTTGCACGTTGTGTGCGTTACTGCATATAATTGCATAGGTTAGACTAAAAAGTGCGTCACGGATAGTCTGTCGTCTGCGCTGCCCCTTATTTATATTATTATGAAATCACTATCACTAAATCTGCCGGAACAGAGGAGACGTAGATGCCGCCCGCTACTATCTTGGTGGTCCAGAAACAGAGAGATATCAAGGAAGCCCATTTGCCTGAACAGACAACCCAGGATAGATTATTCTGGCTCTAGAGTGAGGAGACCCAACCCAAAATAATGGGTAAAGGGAAGTACAAACAGGGATTGATATTATTATGAAATATGATATGACAAATGAAATTGTCTATGGTACTGTACAGTCAGCCTCAAAAGTTGATGATGCATTCCGTTTTTAAACCAATGTAAAGGGCTGCTTAAGTCTCCACTAATCCCAGAATGATGAAAAAATGGTCTACATAATTAATTAATTTAAAAACTGGCACCATAAAACATAATATGACTGTTTTGCACTCCAACAAAACAGGTATTATGTGTTGAAGAAAACACACAGCGTTGGTATGAAGAAAGCTGATGTGAACATGCCTTTAAACCAGTTGTCTATGGCCGAAACTTACCAAATTGTCTATGTTTCCTACCAGTGTGCACCTAACGAGGGTGCCTGTCACTAATGACATCTCATAGTAGTCTTCAGATCACCAGCAAGAGCATTGCTGCAACGCTGTGTGTTTTCTTCAACACATAATACCTGTTTTGTTGGAGTGCAAAACAGTCATATTATGTGTCTCCTAAAACACACAGCGTTGGTATGAAGACCTGTTTGGTATCTGCTGGTGGGAAACACAAACGCTATGATGAATATGTTTATAAAAGTATTTAGAACAATTTGTTTATTCAAAATTAAAAACAAATAACAACTTAACTTATTTCTTCTGATACATCCACATACCTTGGTCTATATGAACTACATATTTTGTATTCATATACATATATGTATATTTAAGTAAAATCAACATACAGTAAAAGCTGTCGGTGAAACTAACAGTTTCTAAATGAAATGAGATCAAATGTCTCAACAAGGCTAAGTGCCCTGCAAAGACGCAAGTTTGTTATAATTAATAAGAAAAATAACAACTTATTTGCATATTAGAATAGCTGGCACAGTAAATAAATACTGTTTGAATTGGTACTAAGTACACTATTCATTGGATGACCATTAAATAATACTCCTTAATTGCCTGAATGCATTTCAGACATTCTAATATTTTCTGGACAGGTAATCAGACAATACCCTAGCCAACTTCTTGAGGCTACAGCTGATCTGATACTGCCTGGTGAGGCATCACTCTTAGCATCCTTTAAGATGCTACAATCCAGTTTGCAATAATAGTTCACCATTCTGATAATGGTATGAACAAACTAGTCTTCTGCTCTGTACCTTTTCAATAGTTAGATATCCATATATCATCATATAGGATTCGTATCCTTGATGTGACATCATCTGTCATCACAGGACAAATCTGTTGATTCGGATGCTGCCGTAGCAACCATGCAGAATGCCTGCGGGTTCTGGAATCAGTCTTGAGAGTCAAATTTAGACCCTATAGTAGGTTTGTCTGTCATATCTATTCGATTTTAAGAATATATATTAAGTAAGGTGAGATCATAGACTCTATGACCTGAAACACGAGGCAGAACTAAAAGGCTGCCCATCTAAAAGCAATATTTAGCAAATATTGCAAAAATTATTTAGATATTTAACAAAATCTTAGTGTCCGACACAAGTAATTTTGTTGTTCAGATCAGGCAGGAGAAAATGCTTTCAATACCTGCTGGAAAAAGAAGACAATTTTGAAAACTACTTCTGATGCCATACAGTAAGTAGATACAGCTGATTTGTGCATACTGATAGTTCTGTATGCTAGCTTTTATTCTAGTCTAGAAATAATCTTGCTAGAAATTGGGCAACTTGTTAGCCCTCAGGCCATTGAGAAACCACTTGATAATTCCCACACTAAGTCAACTTAATTGGGGAACTGTATGATGTTAAGGTAGATGTCCGCCAACTACTTTTAAGTTTGTTCTCATATGGATTCAGGGCAACTTGTTTAGTCTACCCTCAATCTTCTAAGTCAGAAGAGACAACATGTCTACTTAAAGAGGCCAGGTGCCCATGGTGTTCTCTATTAAGACCCTCCGCAGGTCCAGTATTGGCAAAAATTGCCTGCTTCTTATGGTCTGATAACCAAAAGCACTTGGGTTCACTCCGGAACAATTAACTTAGTATATAAATTCCTTTGATCCAGTATTAAAGTATTCTTGATACAAATACTAAGCTGGGTGGGGGAAATGCCCGTCCCAACATAAGGTCCCATTGTCGGCTGATGGGAGTTGCAAAAAATTTGCAAGCTATTTCTGGAGTTACATACTTGGATACACCAGCCGACTCTCGTGACGCGAACAAATCTACGTCTGGGACACCCCCACTCTCTGAACATAGCCTCCGCGGCTGGGGGAAAAATGCCACTCTGGTACTTTGCAACACCTTGTCCGGCAGTCTGCAATTTTGTGTAATCTCTCCGGGAGATGGGTGGCTGAGAGTATCATGAGAAGCCTCTCGGTCAGTTCTAAGAGCCTGATTGTCAGTTTCAATAATACTAGGGATTGTTCCCTTCTGATATCTGATTCGAATAAATCATGTGCTCTGTTTAAAGTCATCCGCTGACTTTTTATTGCTGCAAATATAATTATAATTTGTAAACTTTATTGTACAAAATGGTTCAAAAGGCGAACCCAATGTTAGGAGAATTCTCCACCAGTCAATGTCTGGGTCATGCAGAGAGCAGAAAATATGTGCAGTGAGTGTGTAAAGAGAACACAGTACTTATAAGCAAAAACCCCACCTATAGTATACAGGGGGTATGGTGCTCAAATCTCTGATAGATAACTGCTCAAACGAGCTGCCTAGTCTGCATCCGCTGCATTTGTTATCAGGAAATGAAGCACTACTATCAGTACTATTGATATTGTACTTAATATTCTCTCAGTTAAAGGAAACCAGAGTAAAGAAAATTGGAGACTTGTGTACTTGCAACATCAAGGTCTACTATTCAAAATTATGTAAGTTGTAAAAGTTTTGCAAACTAAATAAGCCCTGAGCTTGTTTTAGTGAACTGTTTGTGCAACTCAATATCTTGTTGATTAATTTAATTCTTTGTTACCTTCCCTAAGACTCCCGAAGTCTTATCTTGTTCTGATCTAATGTTCCATGGGGAATAGGAACACCTGGGATATTTTAGTTCCTTAACAGGCTTTAGAACTGACTTTGTTATACACATGCTAGCTCCCTCATTAGGTTTCCAGTTGTTCTCAGTGTCTCCGAGACCCGAGTAAGAAGTTTGTCAGAAGGTCTTTCACAAGCTTAATATAATCTAGCCAGGTATAAAATTATATGGAAACCTTGAGGTCATAGGGTCTCCGCAACCCAATTAAATTTTGTGGCAAACATTCTTGGAACTGATAAGAGCTCCAAGGGGCAAGCAATGAACTAAGGACTTTATTGTCCAGCCACTCATTGGTCTATAAAAAAGATCCTCTCAACTCCAGTTTGAGATAAATAGTACCTAAGAAAAGTTGATAATGCTTGGTTATACAGGAGTTTCACTTGAGGTTAACATTATAAACCTGATTATTGGGAAACTGCAAAGGGGGGTTCCTTAGTTTGCCCCACTTGCAATGCTCCCCCCCCACCCCCCTTTCCTCCGTGAGAAGAGGGGTAGATTTATGCAACTAATTTAGGAGTTCTGTCATCAACTTTTTGTTGTGATCAATCTCTTTATGTATTAAGATGTTACATACACAAATTACTGTTACTACTAATTTATAGTCCTTATTTTGTAATTTATAAACCTCTGCACCCTAAACCTGTAATGTGCTGAGATAGAAACTCTTTAATGCACAAACTCAATGTCATAGGAAGGTACATTAAAAATTGAACATAACTCAATCTAGGTGCACTTATTGCTACCAGCGATCACTTCCAGACAATCTTCAGGTTAGGGAAACAAATAACATAGCTGGACGCTGTTAAGCATTCGTGTGTTAACCCACAAAAAATCGGGTATTGAGTTATGAATGCAGTCTTATTCTTTAAATCATAAGGTTTACGATGGTGCAATCCATTTCACTTACAAACATTCGCAGATTTTTCTAGAGTAAAAAAAATGTTATTGCTTATTTCTAAATGAAGTTTTGTATTTAGCATTTATGCCGTAAGTGCCTTGCATTATTATTGCCAAAATGTAATGACATTACAACAAAAAGCAATAATGTGTTATACTGCGGTTAACATAAAAATGCGTATATCGGAACGTGGGTTAGAACATAAATGCAATATTGGGCGAGTGCGGGTAGCTGCGACGGTGACGGGGTGGTAAGGATTGAGCCGGCTTGTTGACCATACTGACACGTAAGTTTTTATCCAATTTTGACTTAAATACAATTAGATGTGTTTAGTAATTCATTAAATTCTTATTATAATGACGAAAAGAGGGAGTGGGAAGTAAAGTTTAGATCAGTTCAGCCCTAAATTCAATACAAAATATAATACACTCGGCGTCAAAAAAATCGCACCTTCGCGAAAATAACTTTCAAAATGGTATTAACCTTTGATACGCATATGTACCCCTACCAATATTGGTATCATTTAAAAGCTCAATAAATAAGCGATAAGAAAATCATCACTTCATTTCATAAAAATAAAAATTGACGCCACAGTTGCGATTTTTAAAAAATATGGTCATTTTGTTATTTTTGAGGTCCGCCAATTGCGCTAACTTTAATGTATACAACAAGGTCGATACCGATTCAATTGGGGATTTTTGCTAACAAACAAGTTAAGAAGGACAAAATGAAAGAATTGTCACAAGAAACACAGCTTGAATATGGATACCACACTTGAAGAAGCTGGTCAAATGATTGTACTGCTTCAATCAGGTATGCGGTAGGGTGAAGTCGGTTAAAAGCTGTGGCCCAAACTGGCGGGGACGGCAGGCGCACTGAGCGGACTGCTGCCCAATATAGGGGGGCCCTCTGCGGCGTGCCGAAGGCTCTATTTAGGCGTCCTCAGGTCGATGGCCCTCTATGGGTCACCGGTCTGGGCCGGCGCCATTACAATGGAGACCTCCCGCGCGCTGTGGAGGGCCCAACGCCCCCTCACGTTGAGGGCCATCCGCGGATATAGAACTATATCCGCGGATGCCGCCATCGCGATTGCTGGGTCCCTACCCTGGGACCTAGACGCTGCCGTACTCGCTGCAGTATATCTGTGGCGAGCCGAGCAGCGGTCGCGGGGCCTCCGGCCTGCGCCCGCCGAGGTCGGAGCGCAAAGGGTGGCCGTTGAGGCGGAGGCGCTCGCAGTATGGCGTGAGCGCCTCGAGACCGCCCCCTGGGGACGCCGCACCACTCAGGCCATTGGCCCCATCTTGGAAGAGTGGATGCGGCGCCCTCACGGAGTGGTGACGTACCGGCTGACCCAGGTCCTCACGGGACATGGTTGCTTCGGCCGGTACTTGTGGAGGATCAGGCGTGAACCTGATCCTCTATGCCGTCACTGCGACAGTGGCTCGGAGGACACGGCAGAGCATACGCTTAGGCATTGCTCTGCCTGGGCCAATGAGCGCTCCGTCCTCGTCGCTGTCGCACAGGACCTCGATCTGCCGCAACTCTTGCGGCAGATGACGGCGTCAAAGGAGACCTGGCGAGCGATGCTCGCATTCTGCGAGACAGTGATCTCGTAGAAGGAGGCGGCGGAAAGAGAGCGTGAGGCCGCGGTAGACGCGCCTGCTCTACGCCGTCCCCGGCCCGGGCGTCGCCGGAGGGCATACAACGCATCGTATGCCCTCTGAGCCTCTCCTTCGAGCCCCGAGTGGTGAGTGCGGGGGCGCGATCCACTCATAGGGGCGTAACGGTGTGGTGGGTGCAACCACACCGTTGCACGAGGTCCGCCTGGGGAGCACCCTATTGCTCCCCGGAAGCCGGGGGTAGGGGTATTTGCCCTCCCCGGACCAGGAGTGCTGGCCGCTTGTCACCTGCGGCTGGCCAGGGCATGCAGGGATGCGGCGGTATGCTTCGGCGTTGCCCGTGTCCCTGCAACTTGCTGCCCACTGGCGACACAGGGGGGTTTAGTGGGTATACCCTCCCATTTCGGGAGGTGTGAGTCCCACACACCATGTCACCTCCCCCCGGAGGTGGCATGACGGTGCCTAATGCATTCCCCTCTAAAAAAAAAAAAGGGTGAAGTCGGTTGGCAACTGAACTTGAACCGTTTTTGGTTTCGAAAAGTATACCATCGGTTCCTGGAGACCGGTGGCTACATCCATAGCCAAGGGTTTGGTAGATTTCACTGCATTTCGGAGAGAGCCAACCGCTTTCTTGTTTCAATGTGTTTACGAAATCGGTTCTCAAATGCCTTTGAGTTACAACAGGCAGCTTCAAACAGCACGCAGAAGAACCGTAAGTGTGTGTAGACACAGACGAAGACTGAGGGAGGAGAAGGAAATGGCGCACAGAGCTGCTAGGGGTCCAAAATTAACGGCAGCCCATCGACAAGTCGCTTGAAATTTGCTCGCGACCATGTTGATTGGACTCTTGACCAATGAAGGGCTGTAGTCTTCTCAGACGAGATGAATGTGTGCCTCTGTTGCTACGATAGACGCAAGAGAGTATATCGAAAACATGGAGGACATTTTACCCAAAATTGGGTATCCAGGACTGTTGAATACGGCGTCGTGTCCTGTATGTTCTGGGGCAACATGTCGGCTGACGGCAAAACCGAACTTCTTTGCGTCTCTCGGACTCAAATTACTCGCGGGTGAGGGTCGCTGACTGCGTTCCGGTACATTACAACGATCCTGGAAGAGCATGTGGTCCCATACGCCGGTTTTGGAGGCGAAGAGTTTCAGCTAAGGCACGATAACGCCCGCGTTCACACTGCAGTGTTTGTGCGTGAATACCTTCAAGAGGTTGGGATCTCTGTCACGCAGTGGCCAGCCCAAAATTCAGAGCTAAACCCCATAGAGCACCTCTTAGGCCATTCAAAGAGTAGGGTTCGATCTCGTGATTCCGTTTCCACCACACTCCAGGAACTCGAAGGTGCCGTGATGGAAGAATGGGTGTTAAAATTGGTTAGATCCATGAGGAAGTGCATGGAAGCTGCTATCAGAGCAAAGGGGGGTAACACTACATTTTAGGTCACTTTTAACCCTTATTTGTAATTTTTTAAAAATTATTTACTTGTTTTTTTTAATCAATTTTAGTTGAAAATTTTTATGGTTTTGGAAAAGTATTTTTTCACATGTATTCCAGTAATAAAAATAAATAAATTTTATTGTTTTTGTATACCCCTTTTCATTACCTTTCCAACGATACCAAAAACCAACCAAATAATTGGGTCTTAATGAGCTTAAAAGTTGTTAGAAGTATTTTTTTCAAAAGGTGCGATTTTTTTGACGCTGAGTGTAGTTAGTAGTTTATTTCATTACATTTTCTAAAAATGACCCCAGTATTCATTTTAAAACAACAAATCAGAATTTTGCATTTATGTGTCGAGGCACATAACACATTAATGCTAATTTGTAATAAACCCTTCAGTAATTTAAGCATCAACCATTTTTACGCTCTTTCTATTTATTAATGAATTTATTGTAATATATTCATTTATATTATTAATCTATGCATTTCAACAAGAAAAATGATACCACATAACATATATATTTTTTTAACAATGAGCGGAAAAAGAAGATTGTTCTCAAAAACAAAGAATAGCTGATTACTCAAAACTAGCTCATTGTGGGTTAACACACGAATGCTTAACAGCGTCCAGCTCTGATCAGCCTGATTCTCTTTTCTCCCTCTCGGAAGATGTATTGAGCCAGGTGTGATAACCTGTTGTGAAGTTAAAGTAGCCTGCAAGGCATCAATCATCAGTGAAATTGACATTCCTATATGTGAAATGTATAGATCTATCTATAAGAGTACCTCTCAAATTAGGGTTTTCTATTTCCTCTGAATCTTATACTGCCTCACTTCAATGCACTCAGCCCTTTAGCCACATATAATTTGCATTGTGGTCTCAGACTTCCTATAAGCCTGCCGTGTAGAAACCAACAATTATCTCATAGACACTTCATATTAGAATCTGAATTATTTATTTTACAGAATAAAAAATACAAAAAGTATCATTAACACATCTGAAACCAGGTAATGGTCGCATTAGATGTTCCACATTTACACTATTTATTAAAAACAGTAGGGCTGTGGTACCAACCAAAAAATATTTTTATATCAAATATTTGGGCTTGTGAAAGTCCAGTCTTGTAGGTATTTCATGTAATTCTAAATGTAAATGTCTCTGTCCTGAAATATTGTTAGTTAAACCTGCCAATAGGCAGTGGTAGGTAACCCTACTCTCTGACCAAATAACCTTCACCCTTGTTAACATGGCACAGTTCCTTATCAAGTCTAAGACCTACAAAGCTCTCTTGTACTGAAAACCTTTCTACATCGGTCAAACTCTATAGGTGTGCCAGATTTTGCAGATGGACTAAATCTCGTAGACATTCCCTGTTCACTGGCTTTGTCGAAAAAATGGAATGTAAGATTATGAATTGAAATGAAGTGGGGCAGTTGGTTGTACAGATGGATTAAAATCGCAAGTATGTTTAGAAACAGTATCTAAATATGGTGTTAAATAATAATAGTGTTAAATAATGAGAGATGTGTCCCAAATGCTGTAGGTATTAAAGCACCAACACGCGGTTCCGAGCCGGTTAAAACTGGTCTGTACTTACAAAATTTCTTGCGAGTCTCGTTATGACGAGATGATGATATGTCCTCCTCATCCTCCGCAGATAAGGGAGATGACAAAAGATCAGAAACCACGCTCTCTGAGCGTTGATCTCACCGTGAATCTCCTTGGGAGATTTGATGAAAAATTCTTGACTTCTTTACCTCTACCGCATGGTTCGACACATTCCGTTTTCATCACGGTATTTCACTACAATTTTGCGGGAAAAACATAAATCCCGAGAAATACGGACGCTGTGTGATTTTATAACACACTTATTTATAAGTTTCATTATTACTTTTATCACAAAAATAAAATTTTGAAACTTCACGATGTTTAGCCGGCAAAATTCACAAACGCTATGAGATGTCATTAGTGACAGGCACCCTCGTTAGGTGCACACTGGTAGGAAACATAGACAATTTGGTAAGTTTCGGCCATAGACAACTGGTTTAAAGGCATGTTCACATCAGCTTTCTTCATACCAACGCTGTGTGTTTTAGGAGACACATAATATTGTTTTAATTTCTAATTTATTAATATTAAATGTCATGTCTGTTTGTATTGGTCTGGGTGTTTTCTATGTATAATATGTATTTATTTATAAAAAAAAATGTATCTAAGTAAGTTTATCAGTTGTCTAGTACCCATAGTACAAGCTTCGGCTTAGTTTGGGGCTAGATGGCGCTGTGTGGCCCAGGGTGGCATGTCTTGGGCTATTTATTTTATTTTATTTTTATTTAAATTAAATTTTATTAATATTGCATTTGACGATGACTTCACTTGGTATGTCTCTAATGCCATTAGAAACACAAAACAAACTCTGAGAGCTTGTTTTGTTTGTTCAAAATAAAGTGAATTAACTAGGTAGTCAAATACCCTATTTTTTCTTTATCTAAAGAGCTTGGTCATTTTATTACAAATTACTCTATTTACAGGTTTCAGGGCTTGTGCATAATATATACTTCACGAGATTTTGTAAAAACATGGTTGTACAGGGGACATAATATTGAAGGCCTTAGTCAGAATGAAATAGCAGATGTGAGTTATTGAACTATGTACCTATAATTAATTGTTATTGTCACTGAACATTTTTCATTTATAATGGTTGAAATGAATCACACACATCCTGTGGTCTGATTGCCATATTCATATTCCTACTGATATAATAAATGCGAAAGATTGATGGATGCATGTTAATGAACTTGTTAACGGACGGACAAAAACTACTGAACGGATTGGAATGAAATTATAGGCTATAAACGCTTATTACACCAACCGGTATTCAGGGACCCTAACTTTGAATAAGGGTGGTCTAATAAGATTTAGGGTAAGGGGTAGCGCAGACGACAGACTATCCGTGACGCACTTTTTGCAATTATATGCATCGCGGATATTTCACAGACTCAACGCACACGACGCACATCTTCGATCATTCTGTCGGCAGACCTAGAGCTCTTTTTAAATGTGCTCTATCGCACAAAAAGTGTGCCGTCTGCGCTGCCCCTAAGTGTCCTGATTTAGGGCGATCGGGCTGCCTAGCTACTTAACCGCTCTGCCGATCGCGTATTGTAATATATTTAGGGACCGATTTTCAGAGTAGTGTGCAGTACTCTGAATACCGGGTGGTGTAATAACAGCTATAATTCATAAGAATATTATCATTTCAAATGCCGTTATTCAAGCAGGCAAAGTCGCGGGAATATCTAATTTAGTTTAACTAGTCCAGTCTATATTTTATTAAAGTCTAGTTTATGTTGCAGGTTAAAAAACGATGCGAAAAGCTGGCAAAGATCATAAACTTAAATAGTATCCGTCTGAAGTTCAGCGCAGTTGATGTGGATACCGGTGCTGAAATATGTGTCCCCGTTTATTCTGATCCTATCAATAATTCGAGTAAGTTTTATAAATCAAGTGTATCAAATTAAAATAATACCTACTTATAAATAAAATAGCTTTAACTTTTTTTTATTTATACAGAGCACCCATCAACGAACAAGTTAAAAATATGCCGCATGAGTCGTGTGTGCTCCCGCGCACGCGGAGGAGACGACTTGATTCTACTAGTGGAAAAAGTTATGAAAAGTAAGATCCTATACATAAAAATTTGGCCTTCCATATTTTGAGGTGAGGTATCATCAATATCAGCTTAGCTTTGAACACTGTTCCAGTCGAAATTTACCGCTTCAGTCGAAAATTGGTGGTTCTTAAATTTTAATACTTTTGATCTGCTCATTTTGCGTCTAACCATTGGTCACATGATATAGATTTCAGGCAATCACGAAACGTAATTCGTAAAGTAAGTAAAAGCGCGCAAGTCGGTAGCCTCTCAACACAGCACAGATTTATTCCGTCTCCTGTAAAGTTAGTAAAAATTACTTTGCAGTGTTGTTAAGGATTAAAAGCAAAAAGAAACGAAATATATATTAGGTAGAGCTAACTATAGCGAAAGATGAAGAGGCGTTTATAAAAATGCTTGACATCAGGTCATTGGTTATAGAGCTTTTGTCTGTCCAAACGTTTTTGTAAAAATTCAAAAAGGTAGGTACTACCTACCTGGTAGATCTAAATAATTATGTAATTAAATTTATACTATACCTACAGTGCACAATAGGAAAAATGAATCCTAAATATTTTGATGTATGTGAAAATATTATAAGACGAAGACGGTCGCGGCGAGGCTGGACGTGGACAGTGCTATCATGCAGCACTGGACCTACGTTCAGCTCGCCAAAGACAATAAAATAAATTATTATTTTGCCTACTAACATAGTTTTTAAGATTAATTGTTACTAACATTATGGACCCTGTCTGAAATAAACATTTTTTTTCTTTTTTATTTTATTATTATATGTATAAAAATATTTATTTATTGTCTATTTAGACAAAAATATACTAAATACACAACAAGTGATATTAATATCAAAATTGGATGAAATGGACAAGATAGTAATATTGTTTAAAATGATTGGAAATTATATGACGCGCCAGACAAGTAACATCATGTTAATCATCATAACTCTATTCAATCAATCACAATGAAACTTAACTCGAATATTATTTTAATTTTTTTTTTTAGAAAACATCAAAGTTCGCTTTTTTGAGATATCCGACGATGGGGTCGAGACCTGGAGCCATTATGTAAACTTTTTGGAGAGCGACGTCCACCACGGCTGTGCTATAACATTCAGGTACAATAGGGATGTTTCCAGGGTCAAAATAATTACATTATATTTACCTAGTCCGTATTTTAGATTATAAAAATATATTGGACACGTATTTTTCCTTTTTTCACTTTAACAAAAAATAAAGATACAAGGCATCAAAATTTAGGAGTGGGGGTCTTTGAAACGTCAAAGTTACCGTTAAGTAACGACTTAGTGGCGAAAAAACTCCCACTCTGTGACGTCACGCGCAATTTTAACGGGCTATATCTTTGTAATTTTTGGTCTAATTTGTAAATGAAAAAATACATGTCTTTTATTTTTGAACAATCTAAAAGACGGACTAATTACATTTTTTACGGAAACAGGCCTATTATCCAACCGACTATGTTTCTATACTAATATTATAAAAAGGCCGCTATAAGAACCTCCGCCGGGAAAAGGGTAGACCCAAGAAGAGCTGGCTTGAAGTAGGGTTGTTTTCCGTCCGTCCGTCCGTGTTTTCCCGGATTTGTCCTAGTTTGAAGAGCGTCCGGGGTCACTTTTGAAATCGAAACGCAAATTCTTGTAGATAAGCGATAAACCTACATTCAAGAAGGCACGGCAAAATAATAAAAAAAAGAATGAAAAAATTCTGAAATGTACAGGGAAAATACCATATTTCGCCCAAAAGTCCCGAATTTTTGCGGCGCCGGCAATTTAGATGATGGCAGCCCTAGCTTGACGTAGACACCGAGGATTTGTGCGCCAATGTCATAAATAGGAAGGATTTGTAATTGTATTTGATATGCTTCGGGAAAGCTAGATTCTACAAAATTAACATAGGACATAGACAATACACAAACCAATCCAGTGGACTACAATGGCATGGCACTAGACTAGATCACATCTCCTGTTCTGCTGTCAGGAGATTCATAAAAAACGACTTAGGGCACATTTAAGCAGCATGTTTCTTTACATGTAAAAACGCCTCACCAATATGTAATGGAGGACGTCCTCGGGCCACGTGGAATGACGATTTATGCAAGATGGCTGCCAAATGCTGGCTGCGAGAAGCCCAGATTGATCAAAGTGACGAACATTAGGAGAGGTCTATGTCCAGCAGTGGACTGATGGAGGCTGACGATTTTTTTTTATAGTGGCTCGACATAATGGCTTCCCTATGCCTGATGGAAAGCGAAAGAGAAGCCCAAGTCGCTGTGACAACGGGCAAGTAACTGGTCAGTTACCTGTCAGTTGCCACCGCCATGCCGGCCTAACCCTAACCCCCCACGAGCTCTGGAAACCCTACTCACCGGCAGAAACACGACCCAGAGGTCATTTGACTGCGGTATTCTATAGGGTGGAGGTCATTCCCCGGACGGGCGGCTCAATTCGAGCGAAGATTCGCTATGCCCTACCTCTCTTCAAACGCAACGATGATGCGTCTCCTTAAAAGAGGCCTTCATTTCTTTCTTTCTTTCTTTCTTAAGCGAAGTATTCATCAATGACCCCAAATCGAATTCTCTTACAGGACTCCACCATATCGCATCCAGAATATCACGAAGAGAACGAGGGTCTGGTTGGAATTGGTACGACCGACAGATGGACACACAAGCGAGCCGAAAGAATATCACTACACACCTGAACCTTATATGTACGGGAGCAAGAAACGGAAAATTTACCATAACGAAGACCAGGGTAAGTTGGGCAAAGCTATGTTAAATTATATAATGAATTAATGAAAATACCTTTGTTATACCCTTATTAATGAAAATAACTTATGAATCGTCAAGTTAAATGTAAGCAACAAGTATATAAAAACGTGATTAAAAGTAATGTTAAAGAATATGCTACCGCCCTGTTCGGAAAGTAGATTTCTACCGAGAAGAACCGGCAAGAAACTCGGTAGGTTCATTGTAAAAATAATAATTTATGTATCTCTCTCTCTCTCTCTATGTGTGTGTACCTACTTACATCTAGAATCTAGACGGATTATGAGCTCTATATGTATCAGACTCTTAGTCGAAAATTGCTTGAAGAAAAAAAGGGAAATTGTGTATACTTATTATTGCTAATGCATTTTATGCATTGCTCGGCTATACTGTAAACAAATGACCGCTGGTTTTTCTCTCGGCGTGTGTCGGTATTTTAACCCTTTGTTTCGTGCAAAAGATGATCAACAAATAGTTTTAATACTAATTGTTTCTGTAATTTCAGATATTATATCCCTTAATAACGGTGCTAAAGATTACATCAATGCGGTAAGTTATTCTATTAATATAAGTAATAGTACCTTGTGCCCTCCTATTGTTTTACGCGAAGAATAGTCTTTGATTTTACCTTCGCGACTTCGTAACATAATTTCAATGAAAGAAGTATTTTAATATGTTTTTAATTTTTTTTTCTATGAGTTGAATAAGGTTTTTCAAATGATTTTATACCTGATAATAAAGAATAACATCTACAGTTTGAGTGCACACCACTCTAAAATCTGCTTTCATAGTTTGAGACCCGTCCCAAGACTGCACTTATTGATTACATTTTTTAGTGTTTTGTAAGTGTTTTCCCATGTTATTACTTCGAAACAACCTCCCCTGAACTTTAAGCAATAGTTTTAAAAGTCGTGATTATTATAATCAGCTTTCCTCTGTATTGGGTTTCAGCCGCCAATGGTTGCACCAAATTGGGCATCGTTCCCAACGATTCCGGAGACCTTCAGTCCAATCACTATCCCGGAGATTGCGAGCCCCATGATGCCCCAGAGCGAGGCCGTCACTTACATGGCAGCCACACCAGCTCCTGTAGATCCTGTGGGCCTTCCGGTAGACGATGACTATTTTAAAATGATTGAGAAAATAGGTTTAGATGGTAAGTATTTTTTAATACAATACTAACTGTGCCAGCGGCGTCGCACGCGTGAATATCGGGTTTTAAAAATAACGGACTTCGATAAAATGGTGCCTAAATTCTAAGTTAGACCTCTAGCAATACATTGGTGAAAACCGCATTCAGTTCCATGCAATAGTTTTTGCGTGATGCGCGTCCAAACATACAGATAAAAATTTCACCCGATTTCCCAACACTTCCATTCACTGCTGTAGTGTGATGAAAAGTATACTATAACCTGCCCAGTAGTATGAAGAATTTTTGTTTTTTGGCATCAGTATCGATCACTAATCACCCCCTGATAGTTATTTTGAAAATAGATTTAATGTACAGAATTGACCTCTCTACAGATTTATTATAAGTATAGATATAGATAAGTGCTTTGTTTATTTTTTATTTGTATTACAATTAATACAAATAAAAAATAAACAAAGACTTACAAAACATACACCAGTAATTGTCATAATACTAAAGACTATGGTAGATGTAACAATGCTGTTACAATTATAAGTTGGCCCGTTATGTATAAATTTCATACAGGGAGTAGGACACCTAATAAGGTGCAGAACAATAGAGTTCTTCTTCGGCTCAATTTGAGCGAAGATTTTGTTCAGTTCGATGGCCCAATTGGTAGTGAACCAAACGTCTTGGGTTCGATCCCCACCCGGGACAAACATTCGTGTGATGAAGATTTGTGTTTGTTCTGTGTCTGCGTGTTTATATTTTTTTTTTATAGTGGCTCGACATAGTGGCTTCCCTACGCCTGATGGAAAGCGAAAGAGAAGCCCAAGTCGCTGTGACAACGCCGCCATGCCGGCCCAACCCTAACCCCCCACGAGCTCCGGAAACCCTACTCACCGGCAGAAACACGACCCAGAGGTCATTTGACTGCGGTATTCTATAGGGTGGAGGTCCTTCCCCGGACGGGCGGCTCAATTCGAGCGAAGATTCGCTATGCCCTACCTCTCTTAAACGCGTGTTTATATTTATTGTATTTAAGTAGGTATATTTGTGGTACCTACCTTGGTTATTCTGATACCTAAAGGCCATAACACAAGTACTTAAGCTACTTACTTTGGGATCGGAGCAATGTATGTGATGCTGTCTGATTATTTTATTACTTATTCTATGCAAAAAAACTGATTAAATAATAAACCTCCTTGCTTGTTTTCAGAGTTCTTTAATTTGCCTTCTGATCTGACCGGCATTGAAGACCGTCCACGATACCAAAACCTTCCGGTAATATCTCTATTTATTGAACTTAAACGTAAAATTACTGATATAATTTGTTTTTTATTTATGCTAAATTACTATTAATGTTGTAGGTGTTTGATCGATTTGAGGCAGACGGCCACGGGCAGGTAAGTTAACAATGGCAATATTCTAGTGAGGTCTCGAATTAGTTTTTAACAGACTTCAAGAAAAAAAAGAGAAAGAAGGTTCCTTCTCATTTCGACAGATTTTTTTGGATGTTTGTTACCACTAGAGGATTCGGTCGTATTTTAGTCCCGAAATTTTCGGGATTAAATTTAAAGAGATCCCGGGATTTTCGGGATTGATATATTTTTAATAAAAGTTAGTAAAAATGTGCGTAAAACGAAACGCACTTACTTTCATTCATGCTTTCATTTGACGTTTCGACTGCCAGCTCATTTCCACGGCTGATTTCATTTGATTTTGCTAATGACCGGTACCGGATTATGTGTAAAAGTATCTAAAAAGTCCTCATCACGTCGTGATAAGTATTGATATTTATTTTGTTAGTTAATGAATTCATTATAAAATAAACATGCATTAAAGGTTTTGGAGTTTATCGAATTATCATCCGCCATCGCCTTTTCTTCTTTGATTACTTGTCTGATGTTACTTACATCAGAAAATAAGCATAATGTACCTAGTCCGTTCGGCCGCTAGTGCTAATAAATTATCGTACATCGTCCATTGAGCTAGTCTGTTTCCATTGTTTGGTTACAAAGTTGATATTGAACCTAATGTAAAGTGCTGTAGATTGATCATTTTAAATAATAGTCAGTATTGGACAGTGTGGTACAGGCATACAGTGACCAATGCGGGATTCTGCGCCTTTTCTAGTTCTTGCCGCGACAACGGTCACTTCTTTCACGCCCTCCCTCCCTTATCCACTTCAATGGCACGACGACGACATCGCAAACGTCCTACAGCGGCATCCCAATCCTCCCCCACCAGCTCGCTGTTTGAGGGGAGTTCACCAATATCCGTGGACTCCATGCAAACCTCAACGCCGTCCACCAACACCTCGAGACGGCGAGGCCTGCGATGCTGTTTCTGACGGAAATTCAGATTGGCTGCCCTGCCGATTCGGCATACCTGCACTACCGGTTATGTGCTGGAAGAGTCCTTCCACGCCAAGGCCTTTGTTCAGTTTTTTGAAAATATGACTAAAGATTTAAAATAAAAATTTGATTTTGAGGTTTTACTGCCTTTTTGTTACCACTTTCTATTACCAATATAATCCCGGGACTGTCCCGGGATGCCGGGACCGACTGTAGAAAATCCCGAAATCCCGGAATCAGAAAAATCGACCGGGATCGAATCCTCTAGTTACCACATATCTCCGAGAATTGTGAAACGATTTGAAAAATTATTATTTTTTTGTTCGAAAGGGTGTAGGTACTTCCGAGTTGGTCCCATTGTCATTGAAGTCGATTTTTGATGGGTCAATTTCTTGTGAACTTAAGTATCTTGTATAAATTTAATTTCTAGTTGATCTTATTATAAAGTTATTTATATAATCGTTTCGGAAAGGGAAATGGACTATTTCTTTCGATGTCCTTTTACACGATATTCGTTTACGAAAATTGTGACAATTTGCATTAGAACCATGGGGTTGGCGCCATTAAAAATTTGGATGGAATACTTGAACAAATGAAGAGGATATTAAGGGGCGACCTATTATCTTTTCGCTCTAAGCCATCCTCGCCTGCCCGTGGTGCATCCTGCTGAATACAAAACGAGGCGCTGGCAACCGACTGGTGGCGGTGTAACAAACACGATAGAGGGAAGTCGTAGATAATGCAATAAGCTGATGACGGACAGCAGCGTCATCGTTGCGAGAAGCTTCGCCCAGCAATCGCCAATCCGCCTGCCCAGCGTTTATGGGTATTCTGATGTTTGTTCCTCCGGATGTTTGCCAAAGTGGCAACCAACTGGAGAGGCCTATGTCCAGCAGTGAACTGCGAAAGGCTGATGATGACTTGAACTAACGAAACCGTTTCGCTTCAAGGAAGCATAATCTTTCCGTAATCAAACAATGTCTATATTTCTAATCTAACTTCTGTAATTTTTAGATAGAACCTCAAATGGAGACGGTACCCACGCCGCTAGATGATATCCAAAATAATTACGATAAAGTAATAATCAGACAGGTAACTATACTCTGATTAATTTAATTTTATAGTGTTTAGACCTTAAATACGCTCGCCGAGAGGCCAAATATAATAGCTTCACTGGCGACTATTCGACCAGCGTCACTGGCGTTCGAAGGGTTAAAAAAACCGGTCTCGCGTAAGCGGGCATTCATGGTGTGTAACACACACGCTCACTACACGACACTACGACACGACACCATTTCTGGTAAACTGGTTTGTAGTGAGATGTCGTGTAGTGAGCGAAACGCCGTTAATGCCCGTTTAGGGTCTCCCCACATTTATCGACGCGGAATCGGCTTAAGCCCAGTGCGTATCACCATACTACGTTTACTTAAATAAGTTTCGCCGTCAGCCGGTGTCGCGACGCGTCCTCCGAGCCGAGCCGACGCGAATAGCATTACTAACACCCTTATTTCATACACATAAAGGCTTTTTTGACCGGCGTTATCCGATACCGCGTCAATAAATGTGGGGAGACCCTTACGTAAGAGTTTTTTAACCCTTTGACCGCCAGTGACGCTTATATGCGGCAATGACATTGAAACACACTTTCCATTGTGTTTCATTTCTCGACGGTCAAAATAAGAGTACCTACGTTCATTTTAAACTGACCGAGAATTGATCTGACTGAACGGGCACGAGATTGAACTGACTGAGAATTGATTGTGCAATTTATAAAATCAAAATTGTTTGGTAATGCAAAAAGAATTCATAGGCTAAATCCTCTCGACTGAATCTTATCCAAACCTATGCCATATTTAAAAAAAAAAACTTAGTAAGCGATTGAAATTAGTATAGATATTTAACCTATGTAGTTACTTATTGCCAAGATTTAAAAAAAAACTAAAATTTGTTCTTTTAGAAAATCTCTATCATGTATGAATATAAAATATAAATTTATGTAACTATTGAAATTTTATTGTTGCAGATGGTCAAACGATTACAATCTATGGTTAGCGTGGTTCGCATCTTGAAGGCAAATAAAGAAGATACCATTGCAAACACACTCGAAGGACTCTTTAAATTTCGTCTATCCAATGGCGATACGTAAGTATATTGAGAAAGATACTTAAAATCTCATGTTTCAGTTCCATTCCATATCAATCTGCAGATTTATAACGTAACTTTTAAATCTGTAGGTACCTACAAACTTGTCTCTACGGAAAGTGGATGTACTTCCTATAGATGATCGTGGTTGGGGCGGTCTAACGTACCATCTTGGTTTTAGTGTACAAAACTTCACAAGTGCGTTGTAGGTTCTTCATAGAGCTTGTATGGAGCAGTTTTCGTATTGTGTGGAGATTGCTTACAGCGGCAGGTACATCGCCATCTGTTGTTAGTCGGCGGAAACTAGTGATTATATGTTGTAGCCATGTGGATACATGAAGATGTCGCTACATGAAGCTACAGATCAATCACAATCAGCTACTTATTCAGCTATTCGTGAAATCAATTGAAACTTTAACGGTTCAAATGCTTATTCAAAGGATATTCCGGAAACAATAAACCATAAAAAAGTTACTGTAGTGGAAAAATATTTATTTCCGTGGCATGAAAAAAGGACCTTTATAGATTGATGTCTATAATATTCCATGAATTTCTTGTTACTCAGCGCTTACGAACTTGAAGTTTCAAATTCTGGATTGATCTCAAAATTAGGCTGAAATTCTGCCACAGGAGAAAATTATGCTCTTCATTATATATTAAACATAGTCTATGGTTTGTCCTTATGTCTTCTGGAAGAAATCTGGTATAGGTAAGTGATTTCATTTTACAGTGTACTCCATCTTATTGTGGCCAGCAAACAGCCTTTACTGGATTATGTGATCAACTTAATTCACGAAACGAATATGACACATTTACTCAATCTGAAGAATGCGTTCATGCAGACTGTCCTACATCTGGCCGTGATGAACAACCTGCCCGATCTGATAGAAACTCTTTTATCTAAAGGTAAGGTTTCATATAATTTGTGGTCTACACTTTAATTTATGTCATTAGGTAATGCTGACCCGGCGAACTTCGTATCGCCTCAGAATCAAATGCTTTTCCCAAATCCAATCCCTATTCCGTTTTCATTCTTGTTCTCGGTGTCCGCTCCCGTTTTCATACCCGTTTTTTATCCCACAAAACTTACAAACTTTTAATCCTAAGTCTCCACCCCCATTTTACTCTGTTTTGAGATATGAAAAATACCTTTTTACTAACTCCCCCTTTGCTAACTTTCACCCACCTTAGGGACCCTTAAAATTTTTTTTTAATAACCAAAATTAGAAAAGACTTAGGTATGTCTTAACCCTTTCACGGGCATCGCAAACTACGCCAAACTTAAGCAAAGTCAGTATTAAATCTGAATAATAGTAGACTGAGGAGATCATTCAATATAAAAAAAGAAAAAAAATAACCCTGAAAATAGGTCTTTCAGGCGTGGCAAAATATTTGCCAATGACCTTTAAAAAATTTAACGTGGCCACTATATTGCCAGTGTTCGGAGAAAATTAAAAGAATTTTTATTTTATTTAAATCTATATTTATGAAAAAGTCAGTAAAAATATTGGCATTTGTCAAAAAACATTAAACACGAATATAAAACTTAAAATTAAATGACTCAAGGTAAAAAACAAGTTAAAATAATATTTTTTCCCTTTTTTTAATCTTTTTTCTATCTTTTTCTATATACTTATTCCTCTTACTAGTATATGATTCAAACGCCGTGCTGGCAGTATAAATCCAGCTCCATATAGGTGTGTTTGTATCGTTTTAGTTTTGTAATTTTTTTATTATATTTATTTATTCTTTCCTGTGGCGTCATCAAGACTATTTTCTGACATAAAACGATCTGGGATTTCTTAAATTTCAGTTATTTGTCTTGTACTTAAGGGTTTCATAATTTTCTTTTCATTTGGTATCTAAAACAAATAAAATATAGTTACGAAACTACCTAAGCATCGGCAAAAGTTTTGCCACACTAGTTTTCTTTACGGGCATTGGCAATTATTTTGCCACCTATATATTTTGTTCACGGGCATTGGCAACCTCGAAGATTTTTGTCAAAAACTTTATAATAGAGAAATGAATCAGCGAAATTATTATTATTTTAGGTAGGAAAACTATTTAGGAGTAAAAATAATGATGAATACTGACTTTTCACTCGGACAATCCTCAGATTTAAACGGCTATTTACGGAGCGGCACAAAAACGTCACACACTTACGCCATATTTTTGCAAATGACAGTTGTACAAGATAGCTAAACCAATCAGAGACTTTCTTTTTATTTTATCGTCTTTACAATATATGGAGCTAAAAGTAAGGAGCCTTATTTGTGGTTGATAAGGCTTAATTTAGTAATTATGTTTAAAAATATGGACTGGCAACTATTTTGCCTATACCAATGAAAGGGTTAAAACAAATCTTTACGCTGGGGTGCAATATGGGAAGCCTCCGCGTGTGGCTGTCCGTTAATAATCTCCTTCGGGACATTGTTAGCGGATGGTCCTGGCGCACCCCGGGCAACGGCGGGTAGTAGAGTTGTTGATGCTACCCGACGGCTAATTCCCTAGTAGGGAGCGCGCACTAGTGCGTGGCTCTGGAGCCGAGAGTGTCGGCGTCCATTTTGTGTTCGTGGACGCCTTCCACGGCAGTGCACTTGTGCACACCAAGTTGGGGCCTTTATGGCCAGAGGTGGATGAGAGGTCACTGGCTCATCCTACCTCATACGATGGGGCTTATGCCCGCAGGAGCGAAAACGACCGGATTTGACTTGGGCCCAAGGCCAACTCACCCGGACGAGACAGAGAGGGAGATTGCGCTATGCGCAATGCTGATGTGGTGCATTGCACCACTCAGCCGATGTTGGTGCCTTCGGGCGTAGGATGGCGGTGCATCACCGCGGCTCGGCGGGTCCTTCGGCCACGGTTCTCGTGGCCGTTGGATAGGTCCTTTATGGATTGGTCGCCGGGCAACCTGTTTCCCCTCGCAGGAGGGACCAGGGGGCTTGCCTTAATTGGCCGGCCCGAGTGGAGTGAGACCACAATAAAAAACCGCCTGTTATCCCGACTTCGGTCGGGACCAGGGGGCGCGAGCTCAAGTGGAGAAAACCACAATAAAAAACCACCGTGCGGCGGCGGCTGCACGCCCGACGGGGTTCCGCGAGGCCGGCACGGGGATTGCCGGCCACGTATTGCACGAACCCCGTCCTTGGAGGAGAGGGACGGCCCTTACGGGCCTGATCTCTAGGTCGCCCCAAGTGGGGGGGCCAGCCCGAGTCTGCCTAGCAGACCAGCGCTGACAGCTTCGCGGTGTTATAGCCCAGGACCCGCGTTGCTGTCGCCCAAGGCGCATTAGACGGTGCAAACCAGGGTTTTTTAGTGGGTATTCTCTGCCGACGCGGAGCGAGTCCCACATAACCCGTCTGCTCCCCCGGGCAGCGGGTATGCGTAAACTGCATTTCTCCCTGGTGAAACAAAAAAAAAAATCTTTACGCTAATTTTGACTCGTATAATTTTGGTTTCCTAATTTCGTAATGCTGCTGCCTAATTTCCTAATTGGGAATGTTAGTTACGCGTTAGTGAGTAGAACTCAACATTCCCTTGATTCACAGTATACTTATATTTCGATTTATATTGTACCTAAGGTTAGCATTGTTTCTCGATCAGGATGTGATCCTATGGCAGAAGATTTTGAGGGCAACAATATCATCCATTACGCGGTGATACACCAGGCTTGTCTGCAGCCGATATTGATGTGCCTCGATAAGTTGAATATAACCAAAAACTTGGATGCATACAACAATGGTAAGTCATTTCATCGTATCATGTTGATGATTCTTAGGCCTTATAAAGGCTAAGACGTATTGATTATAATTATGAGTTATACGTAAATTATAAATCAAGAGTTATTTATTTACATGTCATAACAGTTTAGGTTGTTATGGTAATGTTGGCAAGACACTTCAGTATGCAAGAAAGTTTTTTGGTAATTTTTTCACACCTTGGGTTGTATTATTGGGTACATTATTTTTTACTTGACGATTCATAAGTGCTTATTTTAAGTCTATGTGAATAAAGGTATTTTGAATTTTGGGGTTTTAATAACTTTAAAAAAATATAGCTTTCCAACAGTAAAAGAATTATTCAAATCGGTCCAGTAGTTTCAGAGCCTATTCAATGCAAACAAACAAACAATCAGATCTTTCCTCTTTATAATATTAGTGTAGATAAAGGGTGGACTATCTAATGAGACGCAATTCTTACCTTAGAAAGGCAAACAGCCTTGCACTGTGCGGTGATATACAAGAGCAAACAGAGCGTCCAGACTCTCCTGGATGGCGGAGCCAGCTACAGCGAACGCGACGCGGAAGGACGCACGCCGCTGCACCTCGCCGCCTACGACGACTGCCTGCCCGTGCTCGCCGCGCTGCTGACGCGACTGCTGCCGGTCAGTGCTGCTGCCGCTGTCCTATATATACACCCATACAGTGCCTGCTGCCGCTGTCCAGTGTGTACACCCATACAGCGCGACGACTGCCTGCCCGTGCTCGCCGCGCTGCTGACGCGACTGCTGCCGGTCAGTGCTGCTGCCGCTGTCCTATATATACACCCATACAGTGCCTGCTGCCGCTGTCCAGTGTGTACACCCATACAGCGCGACGACTGCCTGCCCGTGCTCGCCGCGCTGCTGACGCGACTGCTGCCGGTCAGTGCTGCTGCCGCTGTCCTATATATACACCCATACAGTGCCTGCTGCCGCTGTCCAGTGTGTACACCCATACAGCGCGACGACTGCCTGCCCGTGCTCGCCGCGCTGCTGACGCGACTGCTGCCGGTCAGTGCTGCTGCCGCTGTCCTATATATACACCCATACAGTGCCTGCTGCCGCTGTCCAGTGTGTACACCCATACAGCGCGACGACTGCCTGCCCGTGCTCGCCGCGCTGCTGACGCGACTGCTGCCGGTCAGTGCTGCTGCCGCTGTCCTATATATACACCCATACAGTGCCTGCTGCCGCTGTCCAGTGTGTACACCCATACAGCGCGACGACTGCCTGCCCGTGCTCGCCGCGCTGCTGACGCGACTGCTGCCGGTCAGTGCTGCTGCCGCTGTCCTATATATACACCCATACAGTGCCTGCTGCCGCTGTCCAGTGTGTACACCCATACAGCGCGACGACTGCCTGCCCGTGCTCGCCGCGCTGCTGACGCGACTGCTGCCGGTCAGTGCTGCTGCCGCTGTCCTATATATACACCCATACAGTGCCTGCTGCCGCTGTCCAGTGTGTACACCCATACAGCGCGACGACTGCCTGCCCGTGCTCGCCGCGCTGCTGACGCGACTGCTGCCGGTCAGTGCTGCTGCCGCTGTCCTATATATACACCCATACAGTGCCTGCTGCCGTAGGGCATAGCTTCTCGCTCCGGTGACGCTGCTGCCCGTCATCGGCCTGTGGTATTTAGCTACGCCTTCATTTGTGATGGTTATACCGCTCCCAGTCGGTTGCCAGCGCCTCGTTTGTTATTCGACAGGATGCACCACGGGCAGGTGAGGTTGACTTGGTGGGAAAAGATGTTAGGCCCCTCCCTTGCATCCCTATAATAGGTAATACCTAAACTATTATAATTCACCCCAGAGGCCCATGCTATAATGTCTTGTGTACTGTAATTTATACATGTTGCGATGTCTTGTCAACAATATTATATATGTATTAACGTGTTATTTTCGTTTCAGGAAGATATAGATGAAGTCGATGGGAATGGGTACACTGTGCTTCAAATAATGTGTGAATATGACCTCAAAGAGGGATCTTTGGAGATTATAAAACTTCTTCTTGATAAAGGTGTAAGTACTAGCTTATAACATGTAACCTGGTTTTTACTCGTCCTGTAGTTTCTGAGATGAACGTGTACAAACACAGAATAATTTTTTGGGTTCTTTCTTTTACTGTTTTTAGCGCTCTTTTTTGAAAAATATACATTATACATTTCTTTTAGTGATTTAACCGATTTCAAAAAAAGGAATTGGTTCTCAAATCGACTGATTATTTTTTCTTTTTTGCTGTAGGTATGTTTGTTTGTTGTTCAAATCGGTTCACAATTCTCGGAGATACATATCTCGGAGAATTGTGATTTGAAAAATTCTTTTTTTGTTCGAAAGGGTCCTTCCTAGTTTGTCCCATTGTCATCATATTGAAGTCGGTTCTTTTTTGCTAAAAATGCTGTTATATTATATGTATTGATTTCAACAGGCTGATCCGATGAAGAAACGTGAGGGCCACGAAACAACGGCCTGGCGGATGGCGCGAGACAAACCGGCCGTAAGAGATGTGATCAAGAGCTACCTTAAGGAGGAGCCAAGTTCGGACGAAGACAATTCGGATGACGAATACGAGTCCGCTGAAGAAGGCGTAAGTGTGAAATGGCATTAATTGGACATAGCTATTTTTATTTTAAGGGTGTCTGGCCACACTGGCGTCTTTTGAACGCAACGTCAACGCAGCGTCGACGCTCAATGGCTGCTGAACGCCGCATTTGAACAGCGCGGGCGTCGCGTTGTTCTTGTCTTGGGACGTCGTTTAACTGAGGCGTGCGAACATGCGCGGGGGAAGTGGGAGTTCCGTGAAGTACAATGGCTTCGTCGCATCACGCGTCGCCTGCGCGGCGCAAATACGGCGGACGTTCAAAAGACGCCAGTGTGGGGAGTCCATAAACGAGGGTGAAACTAAATTCCATATACTTCGCGGGCACGTACATCTAGAGGATGGTACAAGGAAGCGAGCGTACTTGGATCGGTCAATTGACCGCTAGGCGGATGAACGAATTCGAAAAGAACTTGCGTGAGGTTGCGCAGGACAGACCGAAATGGAGACTCAGTGTCACTACAACAATCTAGTTAGTTAGTTATTTCATAGAGGGGCCACTAACAGAGTTTTCTTTTCCAACAGGTTGATGACGATGAAGATGACGTTACGGACCTAGCGCTTCCCTTGAATAAAATGTCGATTGCAGGGCTAGTGTTGGATTAACGACAACCTTGACAGATGTTGACTTCCCATCTGTAAATCCATGTCTACGAAAGTAACGAGAAATCGTTGATATGTATAATCATTTTTGTGCATAATTTTGCGCATTATTAAGTCGCCATAATATTACTAGTTTAAAATGAACGTAAAGTCGTTAGCTTATAGTTTTTAAACCAAATAATCAATTCTAATTCATACTAAAACCAAATTTAGGTTTTTATGTTATTGATAGAGTTTACAATCTGTCATAAGCCGTGAGCATCAAGATGGCGGGATCAAATCCCCACTAAGTACAAAATGTATCACATTAAAGCGTTTGTGCTACAAATGTACTATTTGTACCCTTAAACAGACATTTTGTACCTTCAAAGGTAAAAGAAGTATGTCAAGACCTCCCTGATCCCGCCAATTTGACGTCAAAGTGGCACAATAGTACAGTCTTGCGCGACGCAAAGTAGTGTAGATCTTAATTGAATTTTATAAGTTAAGAAAATTATACAAATTAGGCTGCAGTGCTACTGACCAAAAACTAAATTTAATTATAAAAATAAAATAATGCCATTTTTGTCGCTATCATACTTATGATAGCGTACTTACGCTGTCACCTATCGGTCACAGCAGCGGGGCTTCCTAAGTACGTTCGGAAAGATCTGTCTTCGAAACGAGATCCGAGCGGAAACATTCTCGATCCTTCATTCAAATTTGACAGTTCTCGTCGATAACTTTCCCGAGATCATTGGAATATTAGAATGAACGAATGAGTCGTTCTAAAGAGATCTTTCCAAACGCATTTGCAGCATTTGCTGTTCGTGTATAAGAAATCTAAATGAGTTATAGGTACTTTGCACTGCTGAATTTACATAATTTGAAGGCAATTTTTATGTTACTGTATTTTTTAAAATATAAGCTTACTACGAATACGCAAGAATATATTATTTCTTATCTAAGGGCTACAGTTAATCTTGTATCGTATGACATGGAACAAGTCTAAAACATATGTGTGGTGCTTGTTTACTGTAAAAAATTACATCGCAAATGTTAATATTTAAGTACCTATTGTTTTGTAATGTACAGGGAGAATCAATATTATATTATAATATTCGATTTTATATAATAGATAAGCTTCAAATTATGTAGTAATATGAATGACAAATTGAAATTACCCGTGTTATTGCTGGTCGGTAATAGGAAAGTTTGATTTCGGCATTAAAGGCCGTGAAAGCGTTATTCGAGATATTGTAAGGATAACGAAGTTAATGAACAATGTTATCATAATAATTGTTATTTTTATGCAGTTAAGGCAATAAGTACATAGGTGATATAAGGCAATAAGTATATAGTACGCGACATATAGAGATAGTAGTAGTCGGAGTATACACTGAGGCGCTGGGAGGGGACACCCCCCACCCCAGTGCATCACTCTGCGGCGCGACTAATTGTGTTATAGTTGTGCTTTTCAACAGCACTATAACACAGTCAGTCGTAGCGCCTGTTATCCATACTAATATTATAAATGAGAAAGTGTGTGTGTCTGTCTGTATGTATGTTTGTTTCTTTCACGGCAAAACGGAGCGACGAATTGACGTGATTTTTAAGTGGAGATAGTTGAAGGGATGGAGAGTAACATAGGCTACTTTTTACCCCTTTCTTACCTCCACTTCCCTAAAATGGGGGGTGGAACTTTTATGGAGAATTCACCCCGAATTTAACGCGAGCGAAGCCGCGGGCAAAAGCTAGTTGTTTGTTAAATAAAATAAACTACCAACCCAGCTGGGAGACACCACATCTTAACATGCCGCGAGCGGACTATTTTTAGGTAATAATGATTAATAATTAATATAATTATGTACATACGGCTACAAATTAAATCTACTCTCTTTGACCAGATGCTGGCAAATTTCGAGTGTCCAACACATAGACTCGCTTAGCCATCTAGATGATTTTGACAGGTCGGGTACCTTAATGTGTAGCTGTGCGTATGTACAACGAACACATCACGTATTTTTTTACCAATAACTATGTATCACAAGAAGTTAAAGTAAGCATCACTAATTTAAATTTTTGAATACATATTTATGTCATCGGTGTTGCTATGACATTAACTTTTTATTATGTATTTGTTCATTTTTGGCATTTATTTTAATGTTATCACAAGCATGCAAAGTGCATTTTTAGGTATTCCAAATGAATAAGGTGATAATATTTTATTAGGATGACTTTTGACTTTGTTGCATATGATGCCCAAATCCAATATAAATAAAAATATATAACTTAGTTTGTCGGATATATTATAGTTAACTGTTTATATAAGTGCATAGCACTATTTATTTTAAAAGAATAAAAATTGAGTTTCAATTATTTTTATAAAACTTAAGTCTTTTATTTACTACAGTGTCCTACTATTACACCTTTGATATCCCTATAGTATACCCTAACTGAAACTAGTATTTATTGATATTATAATAAAAGAAACAGGTGAATAAAATATAAATTTATATTTATTACTGGATAACTTACAACATTATTCAATTAATTAATATTTAAATCTTAACAACAAAATTAAAACAAATATACTCTCGATTTAATCAATCATTAACATGATAAAAAAATTAAAATAATTTTACAATATTTTTTATGACGAATGTATATTGTGTAGAGTTCATGGCAGTTTTTTGGGCCAAGATCTAATAGCTAGTGCAAAAAATAAAACAAAATGTAATTTTTTATATCCTTAGGCTACAGACTATTGATTACAATTTTAATACATTAGTAAATGTACTCTGATCTGATGTGGTATTGTCAAAAATGCTGCTTCAATTAAAAAGTCTATTAAAAAAATAGTTTGCAAAATAAAAAGTTTTAAATCTCCAGAATCACCACATAACAGCCGGTGCTACACGAAATGATAACATAGAAAACGCATTCACCTAATACTCCACATTATAGCTAAGATAGAACGCTCCACACACTATTTATAATCCTCAAACACAATGATTCCGTCAACTATCAAGACACAACTTTATATCACAATAAACATTACACTGTTTAAACTAATCGTCTTTTAATAAGTTCTCCTTACGCTAATAAACTCTTTGGCAGTATGCTAATCGATGCACGCATGTATAATGTTAGCTGCTTTTGTTTCGCCTATTTGCTCGAGTATCATTGCCAATTCCTTTGAAGATAAGTCCTCGCCGACTTCCTGTAACATTCCATTATAACAATTATAAAAAAAAATATTGATGTTCATATTGATGATGATTTCAAAAAAACATAGTTGGGTTTATATTAGGTATTTCTAGTTGAAAATTGTTCGGGAAAAATGCAGGGCCCGCTTGGCGGCCGCAGCGCGATTGGTTAACGGCGAGGGTCGCAGAGGAAGAGGAGTGGTGGGTGGCCCTTCATTTCCCTTTTGGGGGAGTGTGTGGATCAGAGTACCCCCACCTGAACATATTCTCCTTGCCAACCAATCTGGGTACGGAGCCGGTTTAAAGACCTTTCTTTACTAACTTAACCTAACTTACTCGTAGCTTAGCTATAGCGGTGAAAAAAAAAGTGTGTGTCATATGTTTGTGTACCTTGAGGTGGCATAGTAGCGTACGAGCCGGGCTGACGGTGCGCGCGAACCACGCGTGCAGCGCGCGCAGCCCGCGCCGCTCGGCCAGCGCCGCCCACGCGCCCGACGCGTCCAGCGCGCGCGACACGGACTCCAGGTACGCCGCCAGCTCCGCCAGACACTCGCCTCCCGACTGCACACGTTACTCAAATAAATAAATAACCCAAGACATGCCACGTGGGTACAGGATTCGATCGCGGTCGATTTTTCTAATCCCGGGATTTCGGTATTTTCTACGGTTAGTCCCGGAATTCCGGAATAGTCCCGGGATTGTATTGGTAATAGAAGGTGGTAACAAAAAGACAGAACAAGACTTTAAAAAACTAAACAAAATTAAAATTACACACCATACAAAATTCTTAGGGTGATGACATCGTTAACTTCTTTAACCAAATGAAAATAACATTTACGCCGCGGCTACATGTTGGATATCGGTTTTCAAAAATAACGGAATGCCATAAAATAGTGCTTAAATAAGTTAGACCTCTAGCAATAAAATAAAATTTTTACTGATTTCATTTTTGGCTTAATGGGCCGTTACGCTTACAAATTAGGTACATTTATGCTTTTTACTTGCATCAGGCATGAACTCAACGAAAGAAAAGGCGATGGTGGATGATAACTCGATAAAGTTCAAGACCTCTAATACATTTTTGTTATTTTATAAATTCTTTGATTAACAAAATAAATATCAATAGTTATGACGACGTGATGAGGAATTTTCACTCACTTTTAAACATAATCCGGTACCGGTCGTTAGCGAAATCAAATGAAATCAGCCGTGTAAATGAGAGGGGCCGTCAAAACGTAAAGTAAGTGCGTTTCGTTTTACGCACATTTTTATTAACTTATATTAAAAATATATCAATCCCGAAAATCCCGGAATTCTTTAAATTATTTGCACCAACGGAACGTTTTGCGCTCAATGCACCAATGCGTGTAGAATAGAATAAAATAGAACAGTTATTTATTTAGCATCACACATTGTGTTATATAATAAAATGACCGAACACAAGCAATTGCGCTGATACTAAAAAGGCATCTCGTGTTTCGGTACTTTGACAAAATGAAGACATTGAGCGCGTTAGTATTGAGCAGTGGACAGTGATTGGACGCAAAGTTGAATCCAATGTGTGGCCGCGGCATTAGATGATGGAATGTTTGGGTACTCACGCCCTCGTCGGCGGACTCGAAGTCGTCCTCGGGCTCGGACTTGACGTCGTCGTGCAGCGGCAGCGGCAGCGGCGGCCGGTGCGCGCGCATGACGTCGCGCAGCGCCGCACGCCGCGCCGCCAGCTGCCATGCCGACGAGCCTAGCGACGACTGCAGCAGCGGGTCCGCCTGACGCGCAAACGGTTACATCATCACAACAATAATTATCATATATCATACAAATAAATAAAAAAATCATCATCATTAGCCTAAAGATAAGATAAAGATAATTTATTTGTTCGCAACATGTGTACATAGGTAGATGTCAGGTCAATAATACAGGTTTCAACATGTCGTACCTTTACTGTGTACAAATTATATAAAGTCAGACTAGGTACATATAATAATATCATTCATGCAATATTTTTGTCACATAAAAAGTCCGTCAATTTATAATATGTAACATTTGTTGATTAGTATTTGTTTCATTTTACATTTAAATTTGCTTAATTCTAATTTTCGCAATGTCAGGGGGAGAGTGTTATAAATTCTAGTTATCATATATAAAATACTCTTATTCATGAGTGCCGTCTACTGATGGAGATAAGCCTCACCAGTTGTTCGCCACTTAGGACAAACACCTGAAGGACATACCCATAATCGCCACGCTGGCAGGCGGGTTGGCGATCGCAGGGCGTAACTCCTCGCTCCGGTGACGCTGCTGCCCATCATCAACCTGTGGTATTTAGCTACGCCTTCAATACGGGCTAATGCCGCAGCCACAGCGGCAACACATTTCAACCATTTATGCATACCGTGGCAGCCTCTAATTAAGGCGTCACTTTAGCACTAATAATGGAACTATTGTTAATACCATGTTACTGAGTGATTGTTTTGTTGGCTGTCCTTAAATAAATAAATAAATAAAATTTTGATGGTTATACCGCCACGAGTCAGTTGCCAGTGCCTCGTTTGTTATTCGGCAGGATGCACCAAGGGCAAGCGAGGGTTTGGAGCGAAAAGATGATAGGTCGCTCCCTTACATCCCCGAACCGATTTTGACCAAACATAGCAGCCAGGACTTGACATGCTTGTTTTTAGTTAAAAAAAAATTTTAGAGATAAATCTCGAAAATAACATATTCTTTCACTTACTTGCTTCTCAAGTAGTAACTTGACCATATTGAGCGTATTTTCTCTAATTTCACCATCGCAAACAATTTGCAGCGCGGTATAGCCACGTCCATCTTCAGCGTCTATTTCACTCTAAAAGAAAATTCAATAATAAAATTAACTTTATGAATACTTTTCAACAGGCATTTTAATTATTGAAGTTTATCAGGCAGTCGTCGCGCTGTATGGGTGTACACATTGGACAGCGGCAGCAGGCACTGTATGGGTGTATATGTCGCAGTCATGTGGTTGAATCTCCTATTCAATTGAATGGCTAGCGCGTTCATTTAATGACGACATTCAATTGAATGCCTAAAGGACAACTCATCAAGTTATTGAATGAAACGTTCAACGTCTTGACTGAACGTCATTTTAGCATAGTCGTTGAATGGGTAAAAGCCGACTGTGTAATGTTAGTTTTAAATTTTTCTTTATAGTATCCGGCGGCGGCGTATTAATAGGTAAATCCATGGTGTCACCCAATTCTAGTACGAATAAGTCAACTTAAAGTAAATCTAATCAAAACAATAACAATACTGATCATATATTTTTGATCATGTGGCGTCAAGCCATATTTGTTTTGGCGACTACTAACGCCGCGTGGGTAAAAAATGAACTAAATTACAATCACCTGACTGCTTTTACGTCCGATCTGTTCAAAGGGCTATGTTTCAATCCGCTACCTATAGTTCATTCACGTTAAGAAAATAGTGACTGACAGGTCACTGACAGGCCACTAGCCAATTAAAACGCTAGAAATTATAATTTCTTAACGCGAATGAACTATAGTTGGACGTTAAGTGACGTGTGTCTTAGTCAACGTTCGGACTAGTCATTCAATTAAATGTCGTCATTCAATGAACGCGCTAGACATTCAATTGAATAGGAGATTCAACCAGACTGACTGCGACATATATATAGGACAGCGGCAGTAGCACTGACCGGCAGCAGTCGCGTCAGCAGCGCGGCGAGCACGGGCAGGCAGTCGTCGCGCTGTATGGGTGTACACACTGGACAGCGGCAGCAGGCACTGTATGGGTGTATATATAGGACAGCGGCAGCAGCACTGACCGGCAGCAGTCGCGTCAGCAGCGCGGCGAGCACGGGCAGGCAGTCGTCGCGCTGTATGGGTGTACACACTGGACAGCGGCAGCAGGCACTGTATGGGTGTATATATAGGACAGCGGCAGCAGCACTGACCGGCAGCAGTCGCGTCAGCAGCGCGGCGAGCACGGGCAGGCAGTCGTCGCGCTGTATGGGTGTACACACTGGACAGCGGCAGCAGGCACTGTATGGGTGTATATATAGGACAGCGGCAGCAGCACTGACCGGCAGCAGTCGCGTCAGCAGCGCGTCGAGCACGGGCAGGCAGTCGTCGTAGGCGGCGAGGTGCAGCGGAGTGCGTCCTTCCGCGTCGCGCACGCTGTAGCTGGCTCCTCTCTCCAGGAGCGTTCGTGTGGACGATACGCTCTTGCACATCACAGCCAAGTGTAGAGCCGTTTGTTTTTCTAAAAAGGAACCAATTTTTCAAAACATGTACGCACGCAATACGAGCGCGTGGCAGTGACAAGACAACGCTCACAACGCGCCGTCGTCGCTACGTCTATCTCCCCATGATCACACAATCTTATCCCACGCATTTTTCCTCTCGTTACACCATTTGTTACAGCCAACCTTTATTTTCCCTACTTAATGTTAATCCTGTAAGACTATGCTGTTACCTCATTTAAACTCAAAGCGCCATGACGGGCATGGCGTTTTGAGTTTAATACAGTCCCCGAGTTTAGTCAGCCGTTCGTAGCACAACGAGTTCTGGGTCAAGCGAGCGAATAAGATGATGACAGGAGATTTGTAGGTATAGGTCACGGCCAGCTTATTTTGGAATTAAATAGTTAAATACCACAAAATTTCATCATCATCTTCAGCCTATCGCAGTCCAATGCTGGACATAGGCCTCTCCATTTTGTGTAAAACACCTGGAGGTTTTACCCATAATCGACACGCTGAGCAGGCGGGTTGGCGATCGCAGGGCGTAGCTCCTCGCTCCGGTGTTACTCTGCCCATCCTCGGCCTGCAGTATTTAGCTACGCCTTCAACTTCGTTTGTTATTCAGCACGGTGCACCACGGGCAGATGTGGGTAGCTTGGACTGATAAAATTAAGCAAAAATCAAAACTCACCATTATTATACGCGTTCAAATCGTAAGACACTTTGTTCGCTTTGAGAGCGTCCAACAGCGGCTCCAGGCAAGCCTGGTACGTCACAGCGTAGTGGATCACATTATTGCCTTCTATGTCCTCGATCATTGGGTTGCAACCTGTTATAATAGGACTGTTATTGCCGGTATTCTAAAGTAATGGGTAGCGCTTAATTCCGACTCGTCTGATGTTAAGCGACGTTAGAACCTACGATCTTACCTTTGGAAGCGAGGAATGACACGATATTCGGCATATCGTGTACCACAGCCAAATGAAATATTGTTTGTGACATATTATTCGTCATATTTAGCAGATGCGTCATCTTCATGTTGTAAATTAGTTTAACAATGTAATCTAGACTGGGTTGTTTGCTGCATAACGTCATGTGTAGGAACCTAAAAATAAAATTTCCTCAAGAGTTAATGTTGCAAATAAAATGCAATGTCTATTTATGTAATTGACTAATAGAAATTATCTTATGTATATGAAATGTAATGTATTTAATCAAAATACGTGTCTTTTTGACGGCATATTTGAATATTGCATTTTCTTATTCGATTTTTGAATAAAATAGCCACAATATATACAGAAAATTATTTTAGTGCTTCTTATTACATACGGATGTTTTCTCAACTTTGTTAAATAGCTAATTATCTATAAAACTGTCCAATTAATCAAAAAAATCACATGTACTTACGTGTCTCCGTTGGATAGCCTCATGTCAAAGAGCCTCTCAAGCTTGGCCCTTACAATTTGTTTCCTGACGCCAGTTTTGTCCCTTATCATCTCGCACAGCTCCTTAACTAGCTAAAAGTGGGGATTCATAACAGATTATGAAATTGTTCAATTCCATCTAATTAACTTATATGCTTACATGTACTAATTCTTAACAAAAATCATGCATGCACAGACTGTGCAGTTAACGAAGGAACGGGTTACTAAAAAGAACTAGTTGAAATGGACGTCCTATTGCACTGCTAGTCTTTAAATAAGACAACACAATTCTTTTCTACACTATTAAGTATTGTATGTATAAAGAGGAAAGATTTAATTTCTTTTTTTGTTTGTTTGCATTGAATAGACTCAAAACTACTTGACCTATTTGCAAAATTCCTTTACTGTTGGTATGCTACACTATTTATAATGGGCTATTTATTTGGTTAACATGGGCTATACTAAATGAATACCCGTGCAAAGCCGGGGGCAGGTTGCTAGTTTTTTTATAATTTGAGGGTACTAGGTAGGTTCGGTTATATTTTTGAAGGCGTTTTGAAAGCATATTGTCACTACATATTTTGCCTTTGCAGGAATCTAGGTGGAATCAAGCGGTTTATTAAAAATGAACAAATTTTTATTAATTTTCCAAAATTTTGTGCCGTGTGGGAATATGCGCAATGGTACAGTTTGTTGCGTTTTAATTTTGGGTTAATGACAACAGAACAGACCAGTCTCACCAGAATGAACAGCCATTTTTAAAGATTAGCTGTGCAATTGGACGTCTAAGTCAACTAGTTACCAATAACATATAAAGAACGGACTCATTACGAGTTTTTTCATGAAAATCCTAAATGGAACGCTATTAATAGCGAAAAAACTACTAATAACAAAAAAAATGTGCAAACAATTTATTAGTAGAAATAAAAATGGATCTTGTAAACGTATGTACGACCATAACTTTCGAATGGCTGCACTAAATTAGACGAATCTTAGCGTTATGTATTGGTTATTGTTGGGACAAGGTTTGTGTAATATAAAAATTACATAAAATACTTTAGTTAAAAACTTGGGATATTAAGTACGTCGGGTCAGCTTGTTTCTAATAAAAAGGAACAGATGTGGTAAACTGATGCTAACTTTATGTTTGCCTACAAAGCAGACATGGACGCAACTTCGACGCAACGGAAATAATGATGTCATTCCTTGTGATATACAGATTGTGTCATTATAGCTATGTGACCTGAATTTGGACAAGATGAATGAACAAACAGTAAGTTATTGTTGGGTAAATATACATACATACAACGATGCATTTGAAAACTATAATCCAGGGCCACGATTGAGAAATTAATGAAACATAATGAATGTCTTTTTAATATAAAAGTAAGTGAAAGCAAGATCAGTTCAATTGAGAATGAATACTTCGTTAACTACACAGTCTGCACATGCATGATAGCCATTAAAAACATAGAACATATAAACCCATAAACCTAATAAATGGAATTCATCAATTTTATAATTTGTCAACACACCAACACCACTAATAGTAATAAAATGTATCCATCTGTAAGTCAATAATACAACATATGAAGTAACTGTACAAGTAGTGTGTACAGTACTTCAGTTTAACAATCAATATCATCATCATCATCACCGGCCATCGTAGTCCAGTGCTGTCCATAGGCCTCTCCAGTAGTTCGCCGCCTGGGTCAAACATCTGAAGGCTTTGTCCACAACAAACAAAATAAATGCATACAACCAACCCTCGCTCTTGTATATGAATAATGGACCCTATGCTTTGAACACAAAGTTAAGATTTATTTGGGACAGAATCAAAAGTGCCATGTCTACAATCAATATAAATCTTACAATGAAAAAAAATATACACATATATTTTAATAAGTAGTTGAACTGCGCAAAGCAAGTTACTATTGAAGTACCTAGTAAATGTTTTAGCACTTTCTGCTGTTCAATTTAAATAGCGTTTCAAAAGGCTAAAGAGATGTTGGCCTCATATTTTCCATGTTCAAAAATTCGTGTTAACCTGTAAATAAATTTTACATGTGTCCTAAACAATTTATTTACCTTTTTCACCTCAGCACCATCTTCGGACTTATAGTAGGCAGTATATTCGGCGTCCCCCTTACGTTTTTCTAAAGTCGGTTTAACATCTTCTTTCTTGCTTTGTTGTCCGCTACTAGATGAAGCTTGGGTTTTCTAAAAAAAAAAAAATATTCTTTTTGTCGATTCGAGCAGGGAACTGAAAAAGGGTTTTCACAAACCATTACATAACTGTTAATTTATAAATCTTAACTAATATTATAAAGCTGAAGAGTCTGTTTGTTTGTTTGTTTGAACGCGCTAATCTCAGGAACTACTGGTCCGAATTGAAAAATTATTTTTGTGTTGAATAGACCATTTATCGAGGAAGGCTTTAGGCTATATAACATCACGTTGCAACTATTAGGAGCGAAGAAATAATGGAAAATGTAAAAAACATGGGGAAAAAATAACTATTCCACGCGGACGAAGTCGCGAGCACAGCTAGTATTATATAATCTTCTAGTATACTTACGTTTCCCCTACCGGAATCGGAGACCAGCATCGATCGGATGAACTCCATACCATTAGATTGATTGTTCTGGAACAATATAATTCATATTAAGAACTAAATTCTCTGATCCTGGAGCTCGCATGAGACTTGGCAACAACGTTTTCTTTTTTAATTTTTTGGCAAGAATAAAATATGTTTTGGTGAGTTAGCGGCCTCGGGCTTTATGCCGTTCGGACTCTCCGTCTTCGGGGGGAGTGTATAAGCATTTGTTGTATGTGCGTGTCTGTTTGAATTGGTCTGGGTGTTTGCTATGTATAATATGCATTTATTTACAAAAATCTAAATAACTTTATCAGTTGTCTTGTATCCATAGTACAAGCTTGGGCTTAGTTTGGGACTAGATGGCGCTGTGTGGCCCAGCGTAACATTTTTTATTTATTTAAACGGGCCAAAAGTCACCTGATGGTAAGTGATCACTTCAGCCCATAGACAACACCAGTGATCAGAGAATCAGCTGCGTTGCTGTTTTGGCATGTCTTGGGTTACGACATAATGGCTTCCCTACGCCTGATGGAAAGCGGCGGTGACAACTGACAGGTAATTGATCAGTTACTTGCCCGTTGTCACAGTGACTTGGGCTTCTCTTTCGCTTTCCATCAGGCGTATGGAAGCTATTATGTTTTTTTTTTATGCGAGAGGCGGCAGACGAGCAAGTGTGATGCCTGATGGTAAGCAGTCGACACCGCCCATGGACACCCGCAGCTCTAACCGAGTTTAGGGTCGCTGCCGGCCTTTTAAATATGAATACGCTCGTTTCTTGAAGGTTCCCAAGTCGTAGCTGTTCGGAAAGACTGCCGCAGGAAGTTGGTTCCACAAAACCGAGGCGCGAGGCAAGAAGTTCCTCATAAAACGTACAGTCGAGGATCGCCAGCCATCGAGATGATGTGGATGGAATTTCAGTCGGTTACGTGTGGTGCGGTGAAGAAACTCCGCTGCAGGCAGTAAACCAAACAATTCTTCAGAACATTCCCCATGATAGATGCGGTAGAGAAAGCACATGGATGCAACGTCTCTTCGCAATGTCGAGCTATTATAAAAAATATCCTAGATGCCGTCCGGACTTACCTCACCGGGCAAGCTATGCAAGCTATCCGGGAACGAGAGCATATACTCGGACCAGTCCACCTTGGTGATCTGCTCCGTCTCGTCGGCCGGGATGCTGAGGTTGTCCCTCAGGATCCTCTGGAACTCGGCCGAGTTGAACTGCAGGTCCGGCGGGTCGGCCACGCTCTGTGCCAACATGGGGCTGCCGTAGTATGTTCCGTCTGACGTGTTCGTCTCGGACCTCATGCCGTATAGGATCGCCTCGCCCAAGTCGCTGGAGCTGCTCGGCGATGGTTGAGGGATAGTCGGTATCTGTAAAACCAACCCATTAATGGAATACCTCGAAGATAGGGATGTTTCCAGGGTCAAAACATTTACTTAGTCCGTATTTTAGATTATAAAAATATGTTGGACACGTATTTTTCCTTTTTTCATTTAATAGGTACTTTGACTGCCGAGAAACTAGACACAATAGAAAAACTATTGTTTGTCGGTCACCGGTGACCGTCACGGCGCTCAACGTGTTTAACAAAAAATAACAAAGATACAAGGCAACATTCAGGAGCGGGAGTCTTCGACGTCACTGCGTGCGAAAAAATGACACACGGCATGACGTCACGCGTAATTTTAACGGGCTATATCTTTTTGGTCTGATTTGCAAATGAAAAACGTGTCGTTAATATTAAACAATCTAAAAAGACGGACTAATCACGATTAGTAGCAATGAATCGATCCAGTAAAACAGGACGACGGGGATGTAACGGACCGGCTTATCGTCTTTTCGCTACAAACCAACCTCACCTTCCCGTGGTGCATCCTGCCGAATAACAAACGAGGCGCTGGCAACCGACTGGTGGCGGTATAACCATCACAATTAGGATGATGACTAAAAAATAATTTAATGTCCATCAGATAGATTAATGAAAAATATTGGATACGTATTTTTTATTTTGCCTCTTGTTCAAAAACTTACGAAGATACATTGATTTTAAATGTCACATGACGTCACGTTAGAGTACAAAATATACTCTAACGTGACGTAGTTAGCCCCCACTCCGTAACTTTAATGCGCTATATCTAAGTATTTTCTTGTTATTTCGACAAAACAAAAAATACGGGTCTTATATTTTTTTATTATCTAAGAGACGGACTAATTATTTTCTTCATTTTCATACCTTGTCATCATCCGTATTGAAGGCGTAGCTAAGTACTACAGGACGATGACCGCGATGCGCCCTACGATCGCCAACCCGCTTGCCCAGCGTGGCGATTATGGGTATATCCTCAAGATGTTTGCTCTAGGTGGCAAACAACAGGAGAGGCCTATCACCTATGTCCAGCAGTGGACTGCAACAGACTGATATTTGGATGGGAATATTAGCTAATATTAGTACCTGAGGTATAGTACACATTTGAACGTCATTGCTGGGCTCTTCAATGTGCTCGTTGCTGTGTGGCTAAAAAGAATTATAAATTAGTAAGTCATCATTATTTATTTATTCACTAATGATATAAGTATAACAACTATAAGAAACCCATGTGTAAGGTTTGGAGCGATGTTTTCTATCAGAAAGGAATAAGACTTAATTTATTTTTTAATTTTCAGCATACTGACAATTTAGGCGATAAAGGGTTGAACTTACACTTGATTAAAATTAATTGATTAAAACTTACATTTACTTTCATGTATAAAACAGTGGCGGGCACATCTCCGTTACTTCTTAGTGATCCATCTGAAAAGATTAGATAAATGATGACATGGACATGTATTCTGGGGCCCTACTACAGAAAACGAAAACGATCGTTCGTTGAACGGATCGCGTATTTTTGCCCCATAAATCCCTCTCATTTGTCCCTCCCGTGTTATAATATAACTATTAAATTGTTGAAAATCGACGTTGACGAATTTTAGTTCGTATATTCGAACACGGGAGGGACAAATGAGAGGGATTTATGGGGCAAAAATACGCGATCCTTTCAACGAACGATCGTTTCCGTTTTCTGTAGTAGGGCACCTGGTCGCGTCTCTGTACGAAGACAGCACTCCATTTAGAAATAACGTTGAATAAGATTTAAACTATTATTCATAACAGCATTTTTTAGTAAAAAAGCCGACTTCGATATGGTGAAAATGGGATCAACTAGGAAATACACCCGAACAAAAAAATCATTCTTCAAATCGGTTCACAATAGGGAATATGCATGAAAAATAGTTTCAGGTATTTACTAATTTATCGTAAAATAGATCAAAATCTACTACGAACAGTGAAAACAAAATCAAAATTGGTTGAAAAATGGGCGAGATACAGTCATTGAAAGTGAATATATCCGTCTCTCTCTCGCGAAACAGATTTTTCTATGGAGTTAGTACGGCGCTCACGGTACGTGACGTCAACTACCGCATCGGATCTCTCTGTCTAATCAATAACTTTAACGCTTTATAACTCGCATAATAGAAAAGATAGTTTAAAAATTCTTCGATATTTATGTATCTGGAAGACAAAAGATCTCAATAAATCCATAAAAAAAAGTCATGCATATTCCCTATTCTCGGAGATATGTGATAACAAAATTAAAAAAAAATCAGTTGAATCAAAAGAAGAGGAGGATGTTCTCACCTCCTCCTTTTCTTTGAAGTCGGTTAAAAATGTTATTAAGATCTTACACAATATCAATAAATAGCACTAGTGAGCATGTGATACCCCAATGATGATATATTAAAAATATTTATAATTTATATTAGACACATGAGACGTAATTATTTTATGCTAATACTTTTTAAAAACGTAAGTATTATTTTTACATATTTCATTTGAAAGAGAACTCTCGACCCTTCTTGAAAGTAACCACTTAAGTTTACTAAATGTTAGAAATAAATAAAAAGCGTCACTAGGCACTTGACTTAAATTTTTTATCGCCTAGCATAAGTGACTGTGAATTCCGTGCGCACACACTAGACAAAATGAGTCGAATCTGATCCCTTAATAAAGTGACATAATTTGACTAATATTGTGAGAAAAATTGGCGTTGAAAAGAGCAACTGTCGAGTTTCTTGCCGGTTCTTCCCGATAGAAGCTGCATTCCGAATCCGGTGATAATTTAATTCCTTTAAATTTACTATTTTCAATATTGAAGATTTATAAGTGCTTGTCTTAAGCCTATGTAAATAAAGAAATTTTTGATTTGATTTGAGTGCCCTTTTCTAAATTTTCTTAATCTCTTTTTCAACAAGACTTTCTTGTCAGTTTTGGTGATATCTATTTACGTTTCGAGCTTTTACTACAATGTTTCTACAGCGATTCTCATACTCGCAGAATCGTCTCGTGGGACGACCAGGGAGGTAGACAATAAATGACTTAACAAAATTTGCAAGATAGCGCTGGATGAAGGCTGCCTTCAGCCGGGCACATGGAAATGTTTGACAGAGCAGTCGTTTGATATCCTGGGATTATGATGGTGAGTCTACGACATACTAAAATAATACACTATACTCACTTAAACGTGGCGATTCAAATTTCATATCAGTATTGATCAAGGACTGCATATTCGACGTCCTATTCAACTTGTTTTTGCGGTTTCTTAATCCGTCTGACAGGCGACCTATCTCGATCAACACATTCTTATCCTTTGCTGCGAGCAAATCGTACCGAGACGCATTTCTACTCAGAGAATCGTTAGAGAAATCGGTCAAAGGCTGATAAGTCTTCTTTCTTTTCGACTGGTTTTGTATGTTGTGATCCGGCTCGCCTTGGCCGAATGGCGTGGTATATCTACATTTCTGGCTCTGTGCTGCGCTTATGCAAGGTCGAGGTAAGCTCAACTCACCAGAGGAACTGATGGAGGAGTACGGCGAAGAGTTCTTCTTCCTCTTGCCTAGGCCCCTGAAGGACGGCGACGCTTTGTACTTGAACTCTTTCGGCTCGCTCGTCCGCCCGTCCGACGGACGGACCAACTCGATAAACACTTTCTTGTCCACGGTGGTGTTCACGTCTCTGTACGGGGGAGTCCTGTTGAATGAAGTGAACTTAAGCACGTAGTTGGGTGAATAGGTATAGGTGGTTGATTAAGAATAGGGTATTCCACTATGATTGATTTTGCTTGTTACTTATTGATTACCAGAAAGTATCCGTAAAACTTAACCTATTTAACAAATCACAACTAAAATTAGTTGCAAAACGGAACGACAATAGGCCTGCAAAATTGACAGAAAAATACCATTTTCAAAGTGGAAAATTTATTCAAATATATTATACCATCTTTTAAGTAGCATTAAATATAACATATTTTGTTATGAAACCAATTACATAAACGCAATATTTAATATAGCTGTCAAACTGTTAATTTTCTAATAAAATTTCTTTGATTTCATGTTAGGTCGGCGAGGCGGTGCGTTATCGTCACGTATTCGATACGAAAAATCCTTTAGAAACCAATACAATTTTAGGATATCTCAATCTGTTATTGACTGTTGGTACACTTTCTCATATAAAATTTCATTCCTTATTTTAACCCCCACATCCGTTACTTTGTATTGGTAAAGGTCATACTAATTTTAACAGCAAAAATCAATATAAAAAAGGGATGTTATCGGCGTATATAATATGTAACATAGAAACCTTAACCTTACATTTTAGATTTGGTGGTCATTTCCACACTTTTATATACATCATGTGTGTACGATCCGTTATATTATAAGTCTGACGATTACTCCTCGAGTATCTATCGATTATTTGAATGGCATCAATACCGAGCACATTTCGGGATGGTCCTAGATACATACCCCATAGTTACTTTCGCATTTCTAATATCAATACCGTTGTTAACATTACTAGCTATATGCATTTTCCACAACAGTATACTATACATTACCTAAATACAATGGCGTACTGATGATGCACGTCACTCTGCAGGAAGTGGCCGGTGGCTTGCCAAATCTCGTCACCAGCCTCATTCAACTCGTACAAACGTACCATAATGTTTTCTGCAAGAAAAATCCACATTGAATAAAGCTTTTATTTTCTAAGCACCATCGCCGTTGACGTCTAATGCATTAAACACTATCGCGCCGTCTGCGGGCTACGTCGTTGTGGTGTGGAACTCACACCTTATCTGGCCATCTATCCATCCAAACTAAAGTGTGAAACTCTCAGAATGGAAGGGCATACAAAATGGTTCAAATGGTCACACTCAGAAAAAAAGGTTGTTTTAAACATTGTCAGGTTCAAGATGAATTATAGCTTTAAAAAATTTCTAGGTTGGCGTCTGAAGATGTGCGATGTTACAGTCCAGTGAACATCAAAGAAATAAAAGCAGATAATATTTACATTGAGTTTACTATGCATTGAGCCACGCCTCATCGAGGTATGAAACTCAATTCGAAGTGCTAAAAGACTTCATCATCATCAGCCTTTATTATCGGTCCCGCTGCAGGGCATAGGCTTCCTCTCTTGATTGCCATTCATCACGGTCCTGCGCTACTCTCATCCAAGTTTTCCCCGCCACGTCATCGTTTCCATGTCATCCGACCATCTGGAGGGCGGACGTAAAAGACTTAATTTTAAACAGTTCTTTCACGACCGAATTCGGAAGTACGCTCGTTTAAAGGCGTAACCACGGCACCTAAATACATTTGTAAACCTAGGCGCATACACATCACCTACTTAAAACCTAATACCTACCTATTTCTAAGAATTGATATACAATCAATTCACGCGTAATGTTTTCCAGGTAGCAAATAATAACGAACGATAAAATCATGGTTTTATCTTTGAAACCTACGTCTGAGCAGATATTTTAACTTAAGCCTTATTTTATTTTGCCCACAGACATTAATTAATGGCTACGGCCAGTGGCGTACTATACTAACTATACAATTAGAAATAGCGAAGGCTTCGTTAGCACAACGGGTAGCGGAAGTCTCTTCCCTAGTAACCTTTGACCTGCCACTATTCACGCACTTTCGGTACACAATAGGTAACGGTAACAATTCTCTATGAGGAAAATTAATGATGACCGGTATTCAGTCATTATCGCTAGGTATAGAAGCAACAGTGAACACTGGCCTCTGGTATAGTGATCGCAGGTTCGATTGCTGCACAGCACAAACATTTTGTGTGTTTGTATCGATCTGTTTGCTATGTATAATATGTACGTACATACATATTTATAAAGTATCTAAGTTTCTTCATCAGTATTCTTACTTGAAAACTGATGAACGTCCTTAAGATACTTTACAAGTACAAGCTTACCATGTCTTAATTATCATCATCATGTCATATGGCTTTTTATGGTAAAGTCCTTAATAACTCAATGTCCAATTGGCGAAGACAATCCGACGCGGCCGGAGTGGTTCATAAAGCTTACGCTTTCTGCCAAGTAAACGACGTAGGGGACAATCCTCCACGATATGTGTGCTGGTGTGATTTGGAGCCCCACAATCAAAATCCAGCATGTCTTAATTGAAAAAATAATAGTTAAATAGCACTCACTTTTATTAACTTTCTCGACTAGCAAGAACACGTCCTCACCGCCGCTCGCCCGGCCACAGGTCCGACTTATACGACTTATCCTGAGATCATTTGTGGCAGCACTCTCTGTGGAGCAAATGGAATAGATATTATTGAATTAAAAACACGCGCACATGTAAGCTCAGGAATGAGCTGAAAGCGAGTGTTACCTGAACGCTACGACTTGTCCTTCTTCGAACGTGGTCTAAAGTGAGTTCTTTCCTCACGGTAGGCAGCGGCTTAGCTGTGTCCCTAGCATTGAGTCCATGACCGGCGATACCCGTTTAACATCCGACGGATCGCTTACTCGCTCGCTTGCCACGCTCAGTAAAAAGATCTACACTTTACGACCAATACTACACTGGGGGTTATTATCGTTAACATTGAATAACTTTGACTGTGTATGTCATGGAACAAGCCTGATAGATTATACCGGAAGTAGTATTAGCTGGTTATCTGAATAGCTTCGTGATAGCCCGAAACTTCAGTAGTAAACTTGGGAATAGGCCGAGTTTCAGAGTATATTTGGATTTTGAAGAGATCCATTTTTGTCGATAAATATGTCTAAAAACCTACACATCCTATACAAACCTACATATTTAACATAAAAAAATTAATAAACAATGATGTTCGATTATTTGCTTTATAAAAGTGTTTAGTACGTCTGTTAAATTATTAACTTTACGTACTTACATTGCATGCAATACGATAAATACCTACACTGTATATTATCGCAAAGTTAATTTGTATCATAACTACCTAATAATTATTATGGGTCTACTAAGTCAATAGTCATTGCCCATGCCTTTCCTAGATATGGCACGGAATCACGGATATAATACTAACAGCGTGACGTAATTTAAAATATATATAACTTGATTTGATATACATACATACATTATATGTATTTTGATGTAAAGTTTTGATAAGAAAAAAGCTTAGTATTTGGGATTTTTAAATAAAAAAACTGGTAAATACAGAGTTTTTGACTAAAATACTCTGGCAGTCGCTAGACTACTAACATTGGTGGGGAAAAACATCATTGGAAGATTATAGCCCCATGTGGCGAACAACTGGAGAGGCCTATGTCCAGCAGTAAAGTGAAATAGGCTGATGATGATGATAGATAAATGAGGTGCGAATTAAAGGAGGCCTACGTTTAGCAGTGGACGGTCCGGGGCTGTTAATTGATTGAATGTAAATCAAATGTACATAAAATAATACACAAATTAGATGGATACTCACTCATATTATGAATCGGTTTGGAGAACACTGGCGGGCAAATCTCCTCATCGGTGTTTATATCGTGCGCGCTAAACCTGAGCCGCACTATGTTTAGGTTTATGCCCTTCGCTTCGTTCTCGCAGTGTATGCGGAGCTAAAATATAAAATATTTATTGTAAACTAATAACTTAAACGTACCGCAGTCCGCGCAGTAGAACATAGCGAGTGTTATCGTGGTTTCGCGTTATCACACGCCCGGGTAGCGCGGACGTGCGCTCCCGACCCAACAAGTGGTTAAAGTGGGCGACTGATACAACTAGAGGCGCATACGCACTCCCTTAAGGGCGGTCACATACATTCGGAATTCCGAATTAAAATAAATATTCGCAACAAACATGCTATACTTACATATAAAATGCTGGAGCGCTTTTCTATGCAAGTAGAGCATTTTCAAACGTATATTTCAATTCGGAATTCCGAATGTATGTGACCGCCCTAACATATTCACACCTCCAAGATTTTCTTGAAGTTCAACGTTATGCCGCATAAACATCGCTGACTACAGACGCTGTGGACATCATAGGCGTTAGCGGGTCGGAGAAACAATGAACACGCCGCACGTGTCCAAGGGGTTAACTAAAGTAAATTCTGATTCGCGCTTCCGTCGCTGTATGTTTGCTACTGCAGCGCAACTTAGAAGCGTTGCAGTCGGGTGAGTAAAATGCCTAAATAGTCACCGTAAAGCGAAAAGTAAATAAATAGTTTCAGACGTATTTTGAGTTATATGACGGTTTAAAATGATAAAAAACAAAATATAGGGTTGTAATGTAATAAAGGGCTGGCGTGCAAAAGGTTAAAAACTATTTCAACGCTAGTAACGCTTATTTATACGATAACAATAATATTTCTATTGTGTCCCATTACTCGACGATCACAGGATTAATGACTGGATCTGTTTACAAAGTTTCAAGTTGAAACCACCATCAGTTGATGATGATGTGACTTCAACCTTTGTAATGAAAGTATGTCCTATGGAACTGTAAGCAGGAACCTGAATCTGTATCGTCCAACACTAAACCTCATCTGTCAAAGAACTTTGAGTTCACATATTAAATTGTGTGGACTGTAAAACACCTCAAGGCCGTTATTCAAAACCATACTTAAAACATTCGACACAGACATTTAGATTAATGTAACACACACAATCGTGTATTAAGATCATTCATAGAATCCGTCTACAAATAGATTTGAGAACTGATGAGGTATCACATTTTTATGAACAACGGATATTAAACATTACTTTTACAGCTTATGTAGTATGTTAAATTATATTATACTAACTAAATTTACGAGGTTACACTTTAACATAATTGTAATGTATTATTATTTATCACTCAGGCAGAGTAGCAGTGAAAAAAATAAGAGTTTGAATAGATGATTGCGAGAAAATGAAATGTACCAAATCCTTATCTTCCTATCAATTCTTCTATCAATTATGAAAACTGTACGAAAATCCGTTTAGTATTTTTTTAGTTTTTTTGAATTTTGAATAGCGTATGTCAATTTAATGCTATGCTACACTTAGGTACTTATATCAACATATACTTAATTTTTGTGGCACGAAATCCGTGCCGATAGTACGTAATTTAAGGTATATGAGTAGACAAGTGAAAATAACTACTTACATCTTTTGGGTTGTGTTGCGGGTTGCTTTCTGAATATTTTTTAAACAGCAACGAAGGTACATCCTTTTTGGCAGTGTGTATTATCCCCATACCACCAAATCTTAGAAAAAATAAAACATTTTATTAATCAAATAATAGTTAATAGCTATACCAAAATCTTTTGCTAAGGCCTCAGGATATTAGAAAAAAAAAACAAAAAGAATTATGTATATAGAATTTCAATCTCTTTGAATTAATTATACATACAGGTTTTGTTTATATAGGTACGGAAATTATAAAGTACCTATAAGTATGACAAGTGAAAATATCATAATGAAACTAAAATGTGTGCACCCCAAAAGACCTAAAGAGTTGCAAACCTGAAACCGAATTAATGAGTTTTTTTTTTAGTCAAACAAATCAAGAGTTACTTTTTAGTCTTTGTTTTTAAACACAAGTGCTTGCTTCAAATGATAACAAAAACGGATTACAGAAACAGTAATGTCACATCTTAAGCCTATTGCAGTCCACTGCTAGGCATAGGCCTCTCCAGTTGTTCACCTCTTAGGGCAAACATCTGGAGGATATACAACAGTAAAGTATATGAATTTCAAAACCTATGTACACAAGTTTGTAGTAACCCTATGAAACAAATCCTATTCAAAAGTTAACGCATATATGAAAATAAACATAAGATTGAAGTTTCAAATAACAATGGGGTTTGTTGTTTCTACATAGAGGCACGTCCATTATACATACTGTGGCATAAAAGCATCGTTATAAGAAGTATGTCGTAGGCTTGAAATAAAGATTGGTATTTGTAACCATTGCTAATAGGGAATATGCATGAAAAATAGTTTCAGGTATTTACTAATTTATCGTAAAATAGATCAAAATCTACTACGAACAGTGAAAACAAAATCAAAATTGGTTGAAAAATGGGCGAGATACAGTCATTGAAAGTGAATATATCCGTCTCTCTCTCGCGAAACAGATTTTTCTATGGAGTTAGTACGGCGCTTACGGTACGTGACGTCAACTACCGCATCGGATCTCTCTGTCTAATCAATAACTTTAACGCTTTATAACTCGCTTAATAGAAAAGATAGTTTAAAAATTCTTCGATATTTATGTATCTGGAAGACAAAAGATCTCAATAAATCCATAAAAAAAAGTCATGCATATTCCCTATTGGTCTGTTGGTCCCATTTTTAACTGACTTCAAAAAACAGAAGAAGGTTCTCAATTCGAGTGAATTATTATTTCCGAGAATTGTAAACCGATTTGGAAAATTCTTTTTTTGTTTGAAAAGATGGTCTTCCTAGTTTACCCCATTGTCATTATATTGAAGTCGGTGTTTTTGTGTTAAAAATGCTTTTATTTATGAAAATATCTAGTTGGATGATACGATTTCCGCCTTGTACAGACTGATAAGGATATTTTGGCACGAGGACATGAGGGCGTTAGCGTGAAACAAAATTGCCAAAATCCCAAACAAAAATAGGCTATTATAGCTAAAAATTGTAATTAGTCCGTCTTTTAGCTTATTCAAAAATAAAAGACACGTATTTTTCCTTTTTTTATTCAAATAAACAATAGCAAAGATACAAGGCATCAAAAGTTAGGAGCGGGAGTCTTTGACGTCACTCGCACCCGTAAAAATGCCTCACCAAGTGACGTCACGCGTAATTTCAACGGGCTATAACTTTGTATAAATAAAAAAATACGTGTCTTTCATTTTTGAATGAGCTAAAAGACGGACTAATACAATTTTTAGGCATAATAGCCTATTATTTGTGAAAATCTGACAGATGGGGTTTGAATTTAATTAATTCAATTCGTATTTACTTCGATTCGAACGATCTTATTCGATTGTTATTGTAGAGCCCCCGGAACGTACGGTATACGCAGGAGCGTTCAATCAGTGCGCCACTCCGACGATGTTAAAAAATATTATTTTATGTATAAGAGTAAAACATACCCGACTTTGTAACTGCCATGTTCAGGCACCTCATAGCTAACATCCCGGTCTTGTTCATCTTCCAGCAGTTTGTGGGGATGTTCGTTAGGGTTCTTGTCTTGAGCCAAACGACACCGGATGATCGCTCTGCCAGAATAGTTCACCAACTGTCCCAAGAAAATCCATTAACTGTACTAGCCATATTTCTCTAAAAATCTATATTTGGCCGAATTCACTACTTTACATTGTAAACGAAGTAATCTCGGGCACTGAAATATAAATTTAGACCGAGAAGGCTACATCAAAATGTAATAGTAGGAAACTCGGCCGCGGATGAGATTTTTTTTGTGTCCGAGTTAGTAACAAACATTTTCCAAAATAAATCTTTTGAATTGCTACTAGCCTATCAGATAAACATGTTACAACATATCTAATTATTAAAATACGTAACTCCATTTGAGTCATTAGTTTAGTTGAATCTAATTTGGAATTACTTTTAGAGTTTAATTATCCCACCAAAACCACTTTCATGTGAAATGTAATAAAAGATGACCTCTTCCACAGAGTAAAAATAAACCGCTGTTATTTTTTTTTTTTTTTTTTTTTTGCTTTTTTTGGCTTTGTACGGCTTGTACATTAGCCACAGACAAGGAAAAGGTAGGGAAACGTATGGATTTTGAAAGGAAGCGAGATAGGATAGGAATTTCGTATGGATCAGAAAAGTTTACAATAAGAAAAATATAGTATAGGTGCATGAATTTAAATCTTAATATTGTTAGTGTTTATAAAAATAGATAAAACTGTATATATATTGTAATCGTTCATACATAAAAGGCTAGGAATGGATACAGGGAAAGGCACACGGAGGGAGGTAAGAGAGGACATGAAAACAGAACGATCATATTTTGTGCAAGAAAAGAACATATGATTCAAATCACCCACATCGGCACCGCAGTCACACATGGAATTATCCACAATACGTAAACGAGCCAAATGAACAGGTGTACACACGTGTCCTAAGCGCATCCTGATAAGAATAGAAGTGGCTAACTTATCTAGCTTCCATTTGGAAAACCATGGTTTAATAGGAATATTCGGTTGAATACTTTTATAAAAGCTACCTTTGGTTTTACTACTTTCTTCCCAGTTTTCTTCCCAAGCTTTTTGTAGGGATATCTTAGCTAGAGGAATCAAGTCGTGGCAGAAGTTCTTATATGGGAACATATCACCACATAAAATCGCATCATTCGCCAATCGATCAGCTATTTCATTTCCAGAAATTCCAGAATGTCCTGGAATCCACCCAAAAGCCACTTGAAAACCGCTTATGAAGCATTGATATAATAATTTCTTACAATCAATTATAATTGGGTAACAAATATTTGACTTAAAAGGGAACTTGATTAGAGCTTGTAACGCACTTTTAGAATCCGAAAAAATCATTGTTTTTTTAAGTTTAAGGAGCAGTACATATTCTAATGATTTATAAATACCGAAACATTCTCCCGTAAATACCGATGATTCGGGAGGCAATTTAATTTTTTGTGTTATATTAAACTGCTGATGATGAACTCCAACACCTACATGAGAATCTGAAGTATGTTTCGAAGCGTCACAAAACAGATAGTGCCAATCTTGACAGTGTTGTTGGAGATAATTGTTAAATTTGGCATTAGAATGTCTATCGTTTTTAGAAACATTTATATCAAAATTAACGGCTGGTGGATAAATCAAAGCTTCAAAAGGAATAGAAAAAATAGGATGATTAGAACATCTGTGCGTTGGAGCTTCGAGGAATGAAAATTTACGGAAACTGATAACTAAACAGGGTGTAGATTTATGTGACCAATAAGAAGATTTATCTATTAATTCTGATAATTTTTGCAACTTAGCATAGAGAGGATGGTTATAAATCTGTAAAGCTCGGAATAAATACCTATCGCATAAGAACTGACGCCGAAGTCTTAGAGGTGGATCCCCGCACTCCACTTGCAAGGCATTGTTGGGACTCGATTTCATTGCGCCAGCAACAATACGAAGAGCTTTCGTTTGGATGACATCCAATTTTCTAAGCCCCACTATGCTACAAGGTTCCATAAAGTAAGTGCCGTAATCTAGTGTGCTTCTAATAAGCGCATTATATAGTAGTTTAAGAGATAATGGGTGCGAACCCCACCAAACCCCCGATAAACATCTTAAAATATTTAAGTATCGTTCGCATTTTGCAGTAATGTAATAAAAATGTGAAAGACCTGATAATTTATTGTCCAGAATTACGCCTAGAAACTTAGCTTCCCTTTTAACAGGAATAATGGAATTATCATAAACGACAGAAAAGGGTGGTGGACATCGCATTCTAGAGAATAATACTACTGTACTCTTTTGTACAGAAAGGCTTAAGCCATTTGTGTCTAACCATGACTTTAAAAATTGAAGTGAGTTGGATAAAGACGATGACAAGTCTTCTATACTCGTACCCGACACATAAAACAACAAGTCATCAGCATATTGTAAAATATTAAGTCCACCCGGGAGAGAATGCTCTAAATCGTATGTATAAATGTTGAAGAGTAATGGACTTAATACTGAACCCTGGGGAAGGCCTTTCCATAACAATCTTGATTTTTTTGAGCCATCTTGGTGAATTTCAATAGCCCGCTCTGATAACATATTGATAACAAAATTTATAAGCAATATTGGAACTTCTAGTTCAATTAATTTTCTTTTTAAAACTGGTAGTAAAACATTGTCATATGCTGCAGTAATGTCAAGAAAAGCTGCTAAAACAGATTTATTACACGAAAAAGCAAGACGGATGTCAGTAATGAAAATACCGATACTGTCCATAGTACCCTTACCTTTCCTAAACCCAAATTGATTCTGTCCTAATAAACCCTTGTTTTCCACAAACCACTCTAGTCTATTTTTTACTAAGTGTTCAGAAACTTTTGCTAAAACAGATGAAAGTGCTATTGGGCGGTACGAATCCGCTTCACCAGAAGGTTTGCCGGGTTTTAATATAGGAATCACTTCTTGTTCTTTCCATTTTGAGGGAATACAGCCAGTTAACAACACAGAATTTATTACATTTAGAAAATATGCTAAGCTAGAGTCGCTTAAGTGGGACAAAAACGAATAAGGAATTCCGTCAATCCCTGGAGCAGAATCTTTAACATAGGCAAGAACTCCTTTCAGTTCACAAAGACTGAATAGGCCATTCAGTCCGGAGTGATCAAAATTAGGTATTATAAATGAAGTCGCAGTAAGAAGGTTTTCAGGAACAAAAGAAGGAGCAAGCTTATCTAAAAAACTATCTAATAAAGAATCATCTAAAATACGTGGTGTTGATTCATTGAAAACAGACCGAAATCTTCTGATGTTAGACCACACAACAGAAGCCGGTGTGTTTGGAGATATTGATGTGCAAAACTTTTGCCACCCTTCCCATTTTTTTTTCTTTATTAATTTACGCGTATTTTTTGTTATATCTACAAGGGAATCAAAATTTTCAATAGTGGAATTAGTACGATAAAGTAACTCTGCTTTCTTTCTATTTCTAATCGCTTCATGGCATTCATTATCCCACCAAGGAGGAGAAGGCAATTTCCGATTCCGGTTGTTTTTAATGGGAAATAATTCATCTGCAGTATTTAATAACAATGAAGCTAAGGCCTCTGCACACACTGATTGATTGGTATCATTTACTACTGGAAGTGAACCAATTCTACTCTCAACCTTGTCTTTAAATGATATCCAATCAGCATTCGCTAATTTGTATTTCAATCGCGGAGAACTATTATTCCGAATTCGAGCAACTGTTGGAAAAGTGACGAGAACAGGGAAATGGTCACTGCCGAAAGATGAATATAACGTAGACCATGTCAAAGTAGAGGCCATGTGAGAAGAGCAAAGAGTTAAATCCGGAGCGCTGATACCTTCGTGTGGCTGAGTGCGTCGTGTGGGACATCCATTATTTAAGATACATAAGTTATTGCTATCTAAGAGGTCTAAAATACGATTGCCGTAATAATTTGAGTTGGAACTTCCCCAAGCTTGATGTTGGGCATTAAAATCTCCTAATATGATTATAGGCCTGGGTAAATTGCTAATGATGCTATCAAGTTCATTATATATTATAGATGATGGATGAGGGATATACACAGAAACATAAGAAATATTATTTACACGAATGGCAATAATGGAATATTCAGTACTATGGTTAGGGATGGGAATATGTACAAATGAGTATGAATTATTTACAAGTAGAGCTACACCACCGTAGCTGTCAGCCCGGTCTTCTCGGATACATGAGAAGCCCGAGACTTTAAAAATTGAATCTGGCCGAAGCCAGGTTTCTTGAAGTGCAATAATAAACGGACAGAATTTGTTTATCATAAAAATTAAATCAGCTTTCTTAGTTTGAATGCTGCGACAATTCCACTGGATCACCGTTTCCAATAGATCCATTATGGGTATTATTAACATTTACTACTTCTTTAACAGGTATGGCAGCGTTGGACGGTGAATCTAATACATTTGACTGAGAGAGATAATTAATCAAGGCAATTATTAAATCTTTTATTGGAAGATTACTAAGCGACGGATTTTGGTCGCTATTCGCTAAAATATTTTGACTTGGTGAAAAGGGCGTATTATAATCCCTAATTAAAGCTTCATGAGCAGCGCGATCATATCCTTTAGCGGGTTTTGGTGGAGATTTGGGTTTGAGAAAAACTGTTTTTTTGTAAGAGTTAACACCAGGGCTAATATTCGGTGATCCATGTTTGAGTTCATAATTGAAATTTGAAGAATTACGCAAAGGTGTGTTGGTGTTTACTATATCAGCATAAGATTTTGAAATGGGTGGGTGTAATTTTAAAGCTTCCGCATAGGTAATACAATTATTGGCCATAGTTTCTTTAATATTCTTTTGCCTAAAGAACTCAGGGCATTTCCTACTTGTAGCCACGTGGTGACCAGAGCAAAGGCAACACGTAATACTCTCCTCATCAACCTGACAATTCTCCCCTGAGTGACCTTGACCACATTTATAACATTTAGGGGTGGAACGACATTGGCTTTTAATATGACCATATCTACAGCAATTGTAACACTGTATGGTGGGATATATATACAAATCTACAGGTAAAGAATTGAAACACAAAAATACCCTTTTGGGAAGAGTTTGCCCATCGAAAGTAATAACGACCGTTTCTATGGGAACAAATTCTGGCTTTCCGTTAATGAAAGACTTCTTTTTGATACGTCGTGCTTTTAAAACATGCCCAACGCCTATGGGTACAGATAAATTTTCAATAATTTGTTCCTCAGTCCAATCTGTTGGAACTCCTCTAACAACGCCCATTCGAGTGACATTAAACACGGGGATGAAAGCTTTATAACTATTATGCTTTAAAGTCTCACTATTAAGGAATGAATTGGCATCTTCGAAATTCGAAAAAGATATTGATAATCTATTTCTACCAATTTTCTTTAGACTACCATTTATTATATTTCTCACGCAATTCTTTTTTAAAAAATGACCAAAACTTATGGGGTGAATGTTGCGATTGTCATTAGGCGTGATCTGCTCTCGCTGAACATGAACAACGTATGGTGCCAAATCAGAAGCTAGATATGTAACTCTACCAACAGGAGTCCTTGGTACATTATTATCCGAGATATCATGCACTGAATTTGAAGTCGAAGCGGGTGTATTGGAAGTAATAGGTTCCTTATTTAACACTTGAGATTCAATCGGATCATTAAGGAAACTACTACCACACCGACAACTAAAGTCATCGCCTGAATCTACCAAAGATGATGTTTTATGATGCCTTCTCTTCTTTTTACAATGTTTACAAACTTTTCGTGCAGATGCCCTCTTACGTTTAGTAATAAATTCTTTATTAATACCACCGTCCGTGTCCTGTAAGGAGCCTTCCGTCTCCATACCCGAATTCGAACACGTTATTGTAACAAAATTAGCGACCGGGGGGGGCGTACCCCCCGGGTCGTGGGGCTCGTTCATACGAAAATAGTAAGTTGAAAAAACTTACCAAAAACTGCAGATAATAACACTAATATATGAAATATATACAATTTATATTAAATACACACAAGTTCTACTACTTATCTGATCCAAATAAAGATTTTAAGATTAAAATGAAAAAAAGCCAAAAAAGTCGACCGCTCGGCTAGACGTTTCCCGCGCTTTTTTCAACCGCTGTTATTACATGCGGTGTGTTTAGTTAGTAAATACTCAAATGAAGCTATGCATGCTAATTAGGCTGACAAACTGGAACTTAAAACTTTTGCTTTATAATAGCAAATTCACTTCATCTATACTTATAATAAATCTGTATAGAAGTCAATTCTGTACATCTTAACTAATATTATAAAGCTGAAGAGTCTGTTTGTTTGTTTGTTTGAACGCCCTAATCTCAGGAACTACTGGTCTGAATTGAAAAATTCTTTTTGTTTTGAATAGACCATTTATCGAGGAAGGCTTTAGGCTATATAACATCACGCTGCAACTATTAGAAGCGAAGAAATAATGGAAAATGTAAAAATAAACGGGGGAAAAATAACTATTCCACGCGGACGAAGTCGCGAGCACAGCTAGTTGAATATATTTTCAAAATAACTACCAGGAGGTGATCAGTGATCGATACTGATGCCAAAAATGCAATCAGTAAAAATTTTGTCTGTCTGTCTGTATGTTCGTTATAGAAAACAAAACTACTGGACGGATTTTAATGAAACTTGGTACGATTATTCTTCATACTCCTGGGCAGGTTATAGTATACTCTTCATCACGCTACAATCAATAGGAGCAGAGCAGTGACGGGAAGTGTTGGGAAAACGGGAGAAATTTTTATTTGCATGTTTGATCGCGCATCACGCGAGAACTACTGCATGGAATTAAATGCTGTTTTCACCAATGTTATGTATTGCTAGAGGTCTAACTTAAAATTTAGGTACCATTTTATGGAAATCCGTTATTTTTGAAACCCGATATCCACGCGTGCGACGCCGCCGGCACAGCTAGTGTTTAAAAAAAAATGATGGTTTATTATAATTACTCACCTCAACAGTGGGATGTGTCTTAGTTTTACTTGTCCCATAGGATTCCCCAAGCAAACAGCCGTGAGTGCCAACCATCTCACTTCTGTAGCGGAAACGGAAGTGGTCTTGCGGCTGTTCCACTAGCCTCAGGAAGCATTTCCCTGTTGAATTAAATAAAGAAGAAATATTTAACGATACTTAATTACCTAAGACCGTAATGAATATGAGTGTGACTGGATGGAGGGGGCGACACCACCCAAAGAAAAGATGGATGGACTGTGTGAAGGATGATATGGCTGAGAAAGGGGGACCATGTCGGCTGATAGGGATGAATGGAAGAAGAAAACATATTACGCCCACCCTAGATAATAGGAACAGGGCAGGTAGAGGATGATGATTTAATGATACCTATTGCTTTTATAGTTTTGGGTTTTGGTGAATTGTAGGTAAGGTTTATATGGAAGGCAATGGTTCAAGCCCTACCTGTACCAACCAATGTGTTTAAAATTTTAAATTCATTTTTGTATGTTTTTTGTATACATGCGTTTATTTGATGATCATAAATATGGTGAATCATAGAAGTAATATATTATTTAACACTGCAAGGAACTTCAGCAACATTTCGATGTAGGTATGTGTAATAGTGCCCTGTCTTCTCCCAATTCGGAGGAAGCCAGAGCATTATACAAGTTGTATTGCAAGTGCTTTAAGTGACGATTACAGATTATTTATATTTATTTAGTTATAATGTGTGTTGTTACAATGGAGCGACATAGTCTATGTTGACTAAGCTCCTTAAATATAAAAAAATAACACTGCAAGGAAAACATTGTGAGGAAATTTGCACACCAGTGAAGGGATTCTAAGGTTGTGTGAAGGTGACCAGCCCACACTGGGCATGTGTGGTTAACTAAAGCTGGCCATACATGCAGGGTGTACCTGACAGGTTTGCCTGAATAGGTAAACTGGAGTGTGTATGTTACAGAACTGTTTTTTTAAACAGTTTATTTTTGTTTTTTCACTCAACTTTACCTGACAGGCGTAACTGCACAGGCAAACCTGTCAGGTACACCCTTGCGTGTATGACCTGCTTAAGGCCATATTGTTACTTACTAGTTTAGGGTAGGCTTGAACTATTCAGTGGGGATGTATATGAGCTGCTTATTTTTTAAAAAGTTCGCGTGAGCAACCCCATTTTCAAAAAGTTGCAATATGGCAAAACATTTTTTCCATACAAAATAAAGCAACATGTGATGACGTCACACCGTAACAAATGAGATTTCCAATGTCAGGCGGCGGTACAAACCGCAAAAATGGGATGTATTGCAGCGCAAAGGAGCGACAGTATACAAAGGAGAATGTTTTTTTATGTATGGACTTTGGTTTCACATTTTTTCACGTTGTACCTCGATGAAATCTATCTCATTTGATAGAGCTTTAAACATAGAATAAATTACAAAAAACAATAAACCTCTAATTCGCCGGAGTTACGAGCATCAGGTTCATGAAGTTCATTATTTTAGGTTATGTTTCACAATGTCAGATATCAAAACGGCATCCATTTTGACAGCTATCAATTACGTAACTAATGATAATACTTGAATAAAATAAAATGTTTTTGAAACATGGACAATCATGAACAGAATAGGTACCTACCTACTCTTAGTACCTAACCTATTCTGTTGACGTGTGGCGGTATAACCATCACAATTGAAGGCGTAGCTAAATACCACAGACCGATGACGGGCAGCAGCATCACCGGGGCCAAAAAGCTACGCCCTACGATCGCCAATCCGCCTGCCCAGTGTGGCGATTAAGATAAGATATTCTTTATTGCACCAAAAAAAACAAACATTTATAGACAAGGTATAACAACTAGTAGTACAATTTAGGCGGTCTTATCGCTACTAAGCGATCTCTTCCAGACAACCTTCAGGTAGAGGATAGATTAAACAGAAGGGGTGAGGTGAACAATCGACTGATGAAACAGATTTAGTCAAAATATAAATACATAATAATAAATAAATGAATACGTAAGTAAGATACAGATATAATAAATACATAGGTTTAAAACATAATATACAATATATATGTTATGGACCAAGTGATTAATGCGGGCATTATTTATAATGCTAGGGCATTATGAATAATGTCAAATTCTATTGGGCAAAGTGATAATTACTATCTAAACTTCATTATTTATCACATTGGCCGGTCATTATTGTATGCTACTTGGCAATTAGGCAATTTGATAATAAAGCAAAGGGGAGGGACGCACGCGTACTTATTCGGAGATCGATGTATCCGGTAATGTTTTTTTTAACCAACTGCGAAAAAGGAGGAGGTTCTTAATTCGTCTGTATGTATAATATTTTATGTATGTTCACCGATATTTCCGTCAATTATATGTAGATGAATGTGAAAATTTTTTTTTTGTTCGACAGAAGACACTTCCGTGGTGGTCCCATTATCACCAAGTCAGGATCTGATGATGGTATTCGGAAGAAATTGAGGGCAACAACCAAAGTTGTATGCTCATATGGTGATTTTGATACGCAATCATAACCTACTCAGGCATATGCTTCCGGGCGTCAACATCTGGTGCTGATGATGAAGCCATAGAACTCCTTAACGGTTAGGATATAGGGGACAGTACTGCCATTGGTCGATGGGAACTAGGTAGTAGTATGTACTTATGCAGGGCTAATAGGGCAGCTGATTTGACAAGTAATTTGCTTGATTCTACTTCGTAACGTTTTCACTTGACTTAAAGCAAATTTTTTCTTTCCTAAGTAAAACTCTTAAGGACTTCAGTTCCCATCATTATGCAATAGTGCTGCATTTGCCGAGTAGGTATTATTACTGAGTGCGTCATCTTGGAGCAGTCAGAAGTAATGTCTGGCCTGTGTATCACATACACATATTATATTATCTCAGGAGTGGATGAGCTTGCGCCCCCACGCAAGCCTTACAGAGGACCAGGAGACTGCGAAATAGTTATAAAATATGTTTTTATTACTTTGCCCAAAGGGTGATAAACAATATTTATAATGCCCGATCAATTTGATTATTTTAATAATGATTATCAAATTGCCCTCTCATATTGGCCATTTATCAGAATGCCCGGGCATTATATATAATGCTACATTTATCACTTGGTCCATAACATATACATTACTATACACACATATAAATATTATACAGACATACAACATATACACATAATACATACACAAATAATATATACAAACATATACAATCGTTATCTACTATATGGAACCAGTGTGGCGATTATGGGTATGTCCTCCAGATGTTTGTCTTAAGTGGCGAAGAACTGGAGAGGCCTATGTCCAGCAGTGGACTGCAACAGGCTGATGATGACGAATGTTTTCCTATACATAGGTAATGTCTGTGTTTTGTGCAATAGAGTATTTATTTATCTATATTAGGTATATAAATAAAACCTATTTTGTCTACGATTCCTCAATAGCTATGCAATGCTTGCTGCTTTTAATTATTTCATTAAGGTGGTTGGTCAACAGTGGTGGAATAAAACAAAAATGGTAATTTCTCTAGATTATTTATATTTCATAAGTATATTCATTAAATATATCGTCCAAAAACGTGGCCGGGGCAGTTACATCATTAAATCTGCCCCAGCCCAGATACCATGCCACAGCCATAACATGGGCACAACAACCCACAGTCCTATTACCTACAAGACAGCTGCAGTAATAAGCCGAGATGGCATTGATAGTATTGGCAACATTTTCATTTCGACTTATAACCAAATAGGTATAGTGTGTTCTGCTGCCAACATGTCGAGACTTTATTCTCCCTCTTAATAAATAATTATTAGCACCCAAAATAAGAGGGATATCGTCTTCGATTTCGTTATTAACTTCTATGGTGTATGTTCCATTAGTTCGCATATGCTCACCATAGTAAGAGCGTGCTTGCTTTAGTTGGTATGTCCCTAAAGCAAGCCTCTTCAAATCATCTATCGTGAGTCTTGGAAACTGATCCAAATGTGGGTCGTTAGAGTCAATGGTGGTAAATGTGGCTCGTCGTCTGTTCAGATTTTCTGTTCTTACAGTATTGCCTAATACATTTTCGACATTTAATCTTTGCCTGGCAATTGCTAAATATTCTAAAGCTTCAGGTTTATCTTCAATCAGGGGATGGAATTTATTTATTAACGCACAACCATTCCGAAAATCGGTCATTAGATGTTTGGCGGCCCTATTAAAAAAGTCTTGGCGAAACAATTTGAAGTCCCGTTTGAGATGACCATTGACTACTTCAACCACCCATCTACACATTGTAATGCATCTCGACTTATTGGCCTGCAGTGTTGTAAGCTGATGCTCACCCTGTGACAAAGACTCTGGCATGTGAGCTTGATAGCCATATTCTATTAATTGTGGCACCACATCCCGAAAACCTCTATCAAGGATAAAAACATCACCCTCCCGGAAATATGTCCTCATTGGCCCATTAGTGTCTCTAAATGCGTCACTCATAATAGTGGCATCATTCACCGTTGCTCTATATAGGCCTAGACAATCTAGAATATGGCCATCACAACATACAATCATAAAAGGTTTTACTAGGTTTTGGTATTTGTGTAAACTATATGTTTGTTTTTGAAATAAGTAGTTGCTACTACTCTGAACATACACATATGTAGCATCACATATGACAATAGCAGGCTTGCTTTGACTGGGCAGGTTTGGATTTCCAAATAAACCCTCAGGAATTATCTTATTGCGTGCAGCGACTTCTGCTATTGTCATATGATTTAAACCTATATGCAAAGAAGCCATTTGCTGGCTCATGCTTTCTCTTGCCTTTGTCATGAATCGTTCCAAAGTGCTTCTCGATATTTGAAATAAACTACACAATCTGTCATTGCTATCACCAGCGCGCAATTTAACCAAGTAAATACTTAAAGCAAGACTTGCATTTGATACTTCACCATACAGACTTGGCATTTCAGCTAAAAGTTCATGGAACTGAGTCGCCGTCATTCCCAGCCAATATTGGCAGAGATGTGGTGGCATTATATTAATATTTCTGAAATCTAATGTTTTGACACTTATTCTCTCCATCATCAAGAGCATTTGGTCCATCAGTGCTGCACTAAAATCTCTATTATTTGAGTCCAATTGCTCCCAGCAATCATTGTCTAAATGGAATTGACAAATGCGAGCTGACGGTGGAACAAAGAACCTATAGCGGCTTAATAACATTTCTTTGATTGTACTTGGCACCAATAAACGTTCAACATTTTCACATCGGGAATACATGCAATATCTTGAGGATGATACAGCACGTCTATGTGTTTGCGACACAATTCTGACACTTTCTGGTTCTCGGGGTTGTGGATAAGTAATCTGTGGTAATGGAGGGGGCACAGGTATATGATAGGATACTTCTATTTCCATACTTGAGGAATCCACTGGTCTGTTGGCATCTTGCTGAATTTGCTTTTGGATGTTTCTTCTAGCAGCAATCCAGCATGCATTGCAAACTCTAGTCAGATGAGGAACCTAAAATAAAAATAACTTGTTAAATAAATCCATGCTCAAATTAATACTCATTAAATATGTAAATGCCTAGTTAAAAAACATGGTGATATATGTTTGTGAATAAGGCGTAATAGCGGCCTTATTCACAAACATTACTATGCGACATACGAACGCACAGTGCCTAAAATCCTATGGGTTTTTGGGCACCTGTGTGTTTGCGCGACGCATAGTAACGTTTGTGAATACTGCTGAGGCGGATGGGTGAGCAATTGAAACACTTGAATTGATCTGCACTCAATAAAAATATAATTATATCAAAATACAAATGAAAAGATTTTCGCATTACACAAAGACAGCCGAAGAGAAAAGTAATGTTTTTCTAAACAGTTGACGGCTGCAGTAAATAGGTTAAACTACCAAGGAGGTAGCCACACTGCCATTAATATGCCAGTTCAGCTAGTTATAAATACAATAGATTAGAATCTGAGTTACAAGAAACCTTAAAATATATATTTAGGTATATAAAATAGGTACACATTATTTTTAAAATAATACATACCAAATGAGGTAATATCCATCCAATTATAACATTTCTCTCCAGGCAATTAAGATGTACTAGATGACTGCGTGTCCTTAAAATAGATACACCACAAGCAAAGCACACGCTTCTATGACCAAATGTTGGTGCTACTGCTCCCACAGCCTCAGGTACTTCTTGTAGCAATCCAAAGCACTCAGTACAGAGTCTTTTTTCAGGAGAAACCTAAAAAAAAACACCTTTATTGATATTTCAACAAATATACATAAACATGCAAACATAGACTGGCTTGATGGCTCATTTGGTAGTGACCTAGGGTTAAATTCCCAGATAGTACCCATAGTACAGGCTTCGGCTTAGTTTGGGGCTAGATGGTGAAGTGTGGCCCAGCATGGCATGCCTTGGGTTATTTATTATTTATTCATGTATAATACAACTTCTGGCCATTATAGTCAACATTAATATTTTAGATATCAAACGATTAATAGTTGTTAATATATTATAGGTTACAAATAGGTTTCTTTGGAACAGAATTCTTTACAATATAACTCTTAAATAACCAATGGAGCATCCATACCACAGTTATATTTTGTTGAGCAAGAGCAACAACCCTTGTTACCCCTCATTCTAGAAAAATAAGAACTGTTGTAATAAACCTGCTATAGCAGCCTATTTTATTATTTTTTCTTATCATTGTCCACATTTGTCAAAAAGGACAGATCAGTATGTACTTTAGCCAGAAATGGTAATCAAACTCGTATTTATGACTACAAATATGTGTCTAAGTTAATGTCGGTTCCAAGTGTTTTCCGGATAGTTAAAAATGTACTTACTGGTGTTGGTGATATCCAGGTACGGAGAATATCCAACATATGTTCAGTTGCATCTTGCAACGTGCGCCAGCGCTGGTGCGTCAGCCTTATAGAACAGTTGATACAACGGCGAATATCATCCATTGTGATATGAGTTTGATTCACAACGAACACCAAATTCAAGAGTCTCTGTCTCGTACATTTTCATTTCTATAGTTACGGAGGAGCAAGGTGCTCAACTCAACGTAAAGCTAGATGAAAACGATTAAATCACTGAAACACTCATAAACTCTCATGAACTCAAGAGCACGAAACTTACGAACGTCGTCAGTGAAAAAAACATTTCTCGTAATGTCATTCTTCAGGGCTTGGTAACGTTACCAATTTAACATTATAATAGCGGTAAGTAACGTTACTTCATAATGTTACTTTTTTTACCGGTAAAATAATTACCGGTAAGTCGGTAGCGATACTAAATTTTAACGGTAATTTTTACCGGAACGCAAACTTAACGTTAAGTTTCAGGTATCGATACTGCAATATAACGTTAAAAGTATCGATACCTGCTTAAGTTACCGGTAAAAGTAACGATACTTATTACGCTACTTTGCTGCGTTGCCGCTCCGCACGGTTACCTATAGCAGAGCGGCAACTTCGCGACACGAGACGCTTGAGACCATGTTGGGTGGGAGCGATAGAGACAGAGAATGAATTTAATCCAAAATTAAGTAAGTAACGTTTAAACGTTTACCGATACTTTTACCGATACCATCATGAAGGTAGCGGTAATTTATAACGTTAAAAATTACCGCTACTTTATCGCTACTTAAAAAAGTATCGATACCTCGGCGAGGCAAAAGCAACGTTACCATATTTTTACCGGTATTCCAAGCTCTGTCATTATTATTTGCTTTTTGTTTTAGTGTTGCCAGTCACAATATTTTGGCGATTTAAAAATGCGAATCGATACATGTTCCTTGGAATATTTATTTAATTATTTGGAAGGTAAAATTTAACTAAATATTCTTGAAAAATGTAATTCTTATATTCAATAAGAAGATTTTGTATAATAAATATCCTAAATCTTTTCTTTTTAACCCTTATTCATCCTTTCGATTCTTGCACCATGAATCGATTACTAAGAATTGATATCTTAAATACTGGTAACCCTACAAAAAGAATAGTTCTTTCTTTGGTTAACGGAAGTACTTAAGCGATATACTACAACTTCCACTCTACGGGGCCGACATCATATGTTACGCAGACGACACAGTGATACTTTTTCAGAGCTCCACGTGGGACGCGGTTTATGACATGGCTGAGAAAGGAATGAACATCGTAAGTGACTGGTTAAGATCGAACTTACTCACAATCAATATAGAAAAAACTAAACACATAGCTTTTCATAAAACTCGCGCCTCCCAGCCTCCACTCACAAAACAACTGAAACTCCATACATGCCCCAACTATGTCTCACATACTTCAGTCCCTTGCAATTGCAGTTTAATAACTCGTACTGACAGGATTAAGTACCTTGGAGTGACATTAGACGAAAAATTAACATATAAACACCATATCTCTGTTTTATCAGGCCGAATAAGAAGAACTGCATACATTATTAAATCTCTCAGGAGCTCTGCACCCAAAAGTACACTGCTTTTAGTGTACAAAGCGCTTTGTCAGTCTCTTCTTATATACTGTAATAAGGCATGGGGCGCTGCCACAAAATCAATCATGATAGAAGTAGAACGAGCTCAACGGACCGTCCTAAAAATTATGCTAAGTAAGCCCCGTCGATTCAGTACTTATCTACTTTATAAAGAATCGAAAGTACTGAGCGTCAGACAATTATTTATTTCCCGCGCTGTAGCCCACATCCACAAGACCACCTTAAGATCGCCAGATTATGATAAGCTACTCAGGCTACGAATTTACAAAATTCCCATACCATCATTACACAGTACCTTCGCAAAACGGCATCCTTACTTCGTACTGCCACGTTTATACAATATCGTAAACAGTTTAGTTAACATAAAAGAATCTACTCTGCGAGAAGCAAAATATGCAATAGAATCCTGGCTATTAGACTTAAATTATGCTCAAACTGAATGCCTCTTAATTTGATTTCATACACGTAACAAAACACAAGCACGCACAAACACACACATACACACACACACTTACACACATATACACACTTACACACGCATACTTCATCACACGTAACTTTCCTCTAACTTACATAACATCATTTTTATTTTTTCCTTTCTTTTATATTCCTTGTTTTTCTTTCTGTGATTAGAAAACTCCCACAAACCGAACCGTGACCAATAAATGTACCTGGTAATTTGTAAAGGTTACTGCGATACAAGCACTATGCTTAGTGCAGAGCCGTTAGATATAAGTTCTTCACTACTTGTTACATGGAAATAAAAACTTTATTATTATTATTATTATTAAAAAAACGATTCTTAATTTTGCAATTTTTTCCCCGGCGAAGTTTACACTTGTTTTTGTAGGAGGTATTGTAAAAATAAAATACATTTTTTTTCAGGTTAATTTCGTTCGTGTACAAAACGAAACCATATTTGGGCATTCTCCTTTACTCATATATTTGACGTTGGGCCATATTCTGCCAATATACATATCAAAACCTGTAGGGCGTCATAAGTAGTTGTGTTGTTTCATAAGCATTTACTCACTACATCATGTGATGTGGCTCACGTGAATGTGTTAATGAAGCCTAGTGCATGGTTCCACATTTGACGGGTCATAGTATCAACGAAACTGGAATAACTGGTGCATAAGGGTCCACCAGTCAATATTTTGTAATTTTCACAAACTTGAATTTGTATTTCATGCTTGAAATGATACTAAAGTTTAACTGTAATTTTTACCGGAACTCAGACCTAACGTGAAGTTTCAGGTATTGATATTGTAATATAACGTTAAAAGTATCTGATTTAGTGAAAAGTAATACCTGCTTTAGTTACCAGTAAAGGTAACGATACTTAATACGCTACTTTGCTGTGTTGCTGGCCCGCAAGGTTACCTATAGCAAAGCGGCAACTTCGCGACACGAGACGCATGAGACCATGTTGGGTGGGAGCAATAGAGAGAGAATGGATTATACAGTAGGTATTGATACGGCAGAAGTAGCATTACCATATTTTTACCTGTATTCCAAGCCCTGGTTACTTGTATTCAATTATACATGCCATTGAGAACTTCCAGAGCTTCTTTATCATATACATATAGGTACTTAATTGCTAGAATAATAAAATATTAACCAGTCAAAATTAAAAGTTACATTGAAAATATAGTTTCAATAAAAAAAAATATTTTTCAAACCAAAGCTACAACTTGACCAAGTGTAACCAAGCAACTGAATGAATTTAAATATACAGTAATATAGCCTGAAAGTATATTATATTATAGGGGATAACATCTAATGTACATATAGATATGTCATTGATATATAGGCATAAACCGGCATTGAAAACCCGCCGGAATGCACTTATATAGTCAGACTATAATACTTAACTCGACCTTACATACATTTGCCAATGATAAACAAAAAATTTACCTTTTTCCGGGTGTAAGTACTTGTTGTCAGTACATCTTAATTCGGTCATGGAGTACGCAAGTTGCGGAACTTGCTGCGATGGCGAACTGTAAGGGGACTCCATCGCTGACTGCGGGGAGGCCATATTCGAACCCTCCGTATCAGACATATTTGCTTACTGATAATAATATTTTTCGCACGTTATCAATTGCAATTTCCATGAAATGTAAGTCGAAACTTTCAAAACACTGCAGTTCAGAACACTGACCAAAAACAAACACTGAGTTTCGTCAAAGTTATCTACATATTAAAATGCATTAAACTGATGATCATTTTCAATGTGAAGAGATTAAATTTACAGGGAAGTCAGACAGAGTCAAGAGACGCACAATTATAGCAGGCAAACAACACGAACGAATCCAGTTTGACATTTGTTTGTGAAATCAACACCGCTCTGACGGCCATTTTTGAGTTGCCATTACACAATTTTTAATTTCCCAATATATTCGTCATTCGTAGCATATAAAAAGAGCATTTATTAAATAACTTTAGCATAAACGTCTACAGAACCAGGTCCAAATTATCAGCTGATTCATGATAACAAAACTTCTGGGATTAGCTATTAATAATGACTTTGCTAATTACATGACATAAACTTCTTTGTAATCTTTTGTAATTATTGACTTTGCAACAATTGGTGTTTTTACTTTTAACTCGATAACAAAATATGAAATGAAAAACTTAATAGGCACACACCTGCATTGCAGATTCATCATTAAATTCTATTGTTTCGTGGCCGAATTTGTAACTATATCTTTAAATCCGTAAAAAGGAGTACACTTTAGCGGAAGAGACATTTTAATATTTAAATAAAATCCAATGACGTATGTACTATATAATACAGCTAGAGAAGTTGACAGACAATATTGAATATTCTCAGAGTTATAAATATTTGCCCAGTTTTATGTAGATCAACTTAACATGGCATCATATTTTTTCGATCCATCAATGACGCAACGCAGTAGGTATTATTTGACAAACGGGGAAGAACCACGGACCACGTGACTGTGAGTCATAAAAAGTCCCGAGCCCGAGATATGAAATTAAAACTATTAAAAGTTCCTAATCCTTCCTACCTTTCTTATTTCGCTCGTTGTTTGATGTTTGTTAAAATTGTTGACCTAGTTTTCTGCTTACGAATTTATGAAATGCACACAAGCACATATTTGGGATTTTGATTTACAAATAAGATTATAATGATCAAAGCAATTACTACGCTATTAGTATAAAAAAGAAAGAAAAGGTTAAACCTTCTTGACTTGATTGGCTGACCTACTATGATTTTGCTCAGACTGAATTTCAAACGACAGTCTTACAGAGGAAGCATTGATTTAATTACGTTACGCCATAGGTTGTGGTTCTTGTCACTATGACTCGTCCACCCTTCTATCTACATAACTGCATGGAAGTATCAAGTACTACGTACAAAAGGAATGAGCTCTATCTATGCATCTTGCAGGTCGTAAGAGTCTTGTTGCGCGCAAAATAAGAACGTAACCAATGAGAGGGAAAATAGTGAACAAAACGTCCCTTTCTAGCAGCGACTAGATTGCTAGATAGAGTACGAAACACCGGACCTAGAGGCGCCCTACCACCAAAAACGAAAACGATCGCTCGCTCAACGGATGGCGTACCCTTGAGCCATGAATCCCACTCATTTGTCCCCCCCGTGTTCGAATATACAAACTAAAATTCGTCAAAGTTGATTTTCGTTAATTTAATTCATATATTCAAACACGGAAAGGAATAATGGGAGGGATTGATTTTGCAAAAATACGCGATCCGTTCAACGAACGATCGCTCTCGAACCGGTGGTACATATTACTTCTATGCATAACTGTGATTGATTTTGTATGTTTTTTTGGTTAGGTACCAGACAGAATAAGTACCATAATCAGATCTCTTTGAAAAATCCATGGTTAAAATTGTTTGAATTGAATGGCAATGGCTTTCTAATATGGTCCTTGTTTAACTTTTATTAATCGATAGGTTTAATCATCAGATGGCAATGCAACCGCGCACTGCTGTATCCTAATCGCCTATCTTGAGAAATAATGGCCTTAAGTATCAATGAGAATCAATAACTAAAAATACTAAAATTATAAAAATTGATATGTACTTGTGGGAATTGTGGGGTCAATAAAATACTAAGTAAGGCTTTAAAAGCGTATATTTAAAAATACTTCATCAAAATCTTAATAATAAGGCACTTTAATAACAACACAATAATAACAAATACATTTTCATCAAAAAAGCTCTCCAGTATTTTCACTTATTTGCTAATTCTACTTAACAAGTATTTTATTTAGAGTAACAATAAGGTTGAATTTAATGGAATGTAAACTTTGGAAGACGCATAGAGATTTTTTTTTAAATTTCATACCTTCTAGCCTGCCTTCTAGCAAAAGAAGTTTGTGTAAAACTTTTATTCAATTTTTATCTGGTTTGAAAAATGTAATATAAAAATATCTTTAACTGTATTGTTACTAAACATATTATAAGAACGATTACAATTTTCTCTTATGTCTAGGGAGATTATTTAGTGGAGATACAGTAGTGCGATGATATAATGGTGATAATTGCATAATGGTAAGTTCAAACAGATGCTTCTCTTCGAACGTTTCCATACTTTGCCGTATGTTTGTAGTCTTCACTCATCGCAGGATGCCCGATGTCTCCGTGCCGTGCTATCCTAAAGCCTCAGATACACAAGGGAACATTATGTTAGGACATCGTTAGTGCTCTTACTTTCGAGGCCCCTTTTTTTATAAACCGGGGAAAATGCTTTTACGCATTCCCCATTCATATGTGGGACTCACGCCGCTCTCAAAAAACGGAGAGCGGCACCCTGTTTCAGGATGGTAGGACTTTGGGGTGGTGTCACGGGGCTTGGAATGGTCTAGAACTGCAAGCTCCATTTGACCCCTAGTGTATACGTGACTTAACCTCGTAAGACCGAGATTTCCAAACACAATAGTTTTAATAATTTTGGGATTTTTTACATTTTCATAGGTTTTATTTCGAAAGACATTATTAGAAATTAGCAAGATATTAGTCTTGGGAGATACATTGCGCGTTTAAAAAGGGCATTCGGTCTTACGACTTTAATCCATTGGTTGTCCGCAAAGCAGACACAATAGATAAACAATAACTAACTGTGCAATACATGCAGTACACGGGACAGTCAACGTGTTAATACAAGTCTGCGGCTCAACCCCATTGTCTTAGTGGTGGAACAGCCTAAGGCTGGTGTGCGCGAGAGTGATCTTGTACTCGTTGCAGGCGTCGATAACTTCCTTGTCGTTGTTGGACCCGGCCGGGCTGCCGATGTACTCCACCCCACTCTGTGTAAGTAAAAACAAATGTTTTGTAATGATTTCAAGGTTTGATTCCCATCTGATCTCGTGGTATTGTAGAGATCGGACAACAGCATTTCATCATCACCAGCTGTTCGCTACTTAGTGCAAACACCTGGAGGATATACCCATAATCGCCACGCTGGGCAGGCGGGTTGGCGATCGCAGGGCGTAGCTTCTGGCTCCGGTGACGCTGCTGCCCGTCATCAGCCTGTGGTATTTAGTACGCCTTCAATTGTGGTGGTTGTATCGTCACCAGTCGATTGCCAGCTCCTCGTGTGTTATTCGGCAGGATACACCACGGGCAGGTGAGGTTGGCTTGGAGCGAAAAGATGATACGCCGCTCCCTTACATCCCAACAGCATTTAGCTGGGTACTAATTAAAGTTACTATGGTCACTAAATCACCAATACGCCTGCCAAGCGTGGTGACTAAGGCAAATCCCCCCTAATGACTGTCAATCCTGCTTCCTCATGGTTGTGGGTTTAAAAATATATCAATGTTTGAGCCCACAACTGATAATAGACAAGGCTCTGGCAACCGACTGATGGCGGTATCACCATCACTGTTAAAAGCGTAGCTAAATGCCACACGCTGATGACGGGCAGCAGCGTAATTGGAATGAGAAGCTACGCCCTGCGATCGCCAACCCGCCTGCCCAGCGTGGCACGTTTTCGCCCAAAATGGCGAACAACTGGAGAGGCCCATATGCAGTGCAGCAGTGGACTATGATCTGACGATGATGTCTAATGAAGACTACCAAACTGACCTGTACGGCCCTATCGACGTTGTCCCTGAAGGGGAAGAAGGCGTCGGAGGCGAGGGCGACTTTGTCCATCTTCTTGGCCCACGCGTCGCGCTCCTCCGGCGTCAGCTGCGCCGGCGCAGCGCCCTCGAACAGCGCGTTGAACTGATCCAATGGTAGGTCCGAACCTGCGTAGGGACATACAATAATCAGTTTTTCCCCTTACATGTGTACATAAAATGTGATAATGAAAAAGAAAGAAAGACAAAATACTTAAGTTTATTGGCAACACAACAAGACATCAAGACACTCGAGAGCGTGTCAGCCAAGTTCCAGCGAAGAGTACTGGCAGACCCCACTAAGTGTATAATAGATGATAAGATGCAATAAGACCAGCCTGAATGACTCACTTACCTACAGTTCCGTTGACGAAATTGTCTATGGCGTTAGACTGCACAGCACGCGTGACACCGGCGCGGAACTGTGAATTAAAAACAATAAATAGATTATTTTAACTTGATAATTACATAAACAAATAAAAATTATTACTTGTATGACCGAGATTTTCAGACACAATTGTAACAATATCGTAACAAGAATATTACGTCACATTATAATGCCCCAATGGGCCACATAGCGCCATCTAGTCCCAAACAAATCCAAAGCTTTTTTGTTTTATAGTAGCTCGACATCATGGCTTCCCTACGCTTGATGGAAAGCGAAAGAGAAGCCCATGACATTTTTGCTTCATGCTTATCCTTTTATCAATGTCACTCACGTGCCAAAATATCGTTGTTAGTCTGTACGTCAACCAGTAATTTTGCTTAATCCCTATTAGAGATGTTTCCAGGGTCAAAATAATTACATTTTATATATTTAGTCCGTAATGTAGATTACAAAAGTATATTGGACACATATTTTTCCATTTTTCATTTAAACAAAAAATAAAAAAGATACAAGTCATCAAAATGTAGAAGTGGGGGTCTTTGACGTCACTCGTTTGCGAAAAAACTCCCAAAATCTGACGTCACGCGTAATTTTAATGGGCTAATATCTTTGTCATTTTTGGTCTAATTTACAAATGAAAAAATACTTGGCTTTTATTTTTGAACAATGTAAAAGACGGAGTAATTACTTTTTTTTCGGCAACAGGCTAATTACGTTTTTTACGGCAACAGGCCTATTGTAATGTCGTGTGGCCGTAAGCTTGTTTGTATGCGTTACCTTCATGGCCGCGACGCGCGGGTGCCTGCGCAGCCACCACAGCGCGGCCTTGCCGCCCGCCAGCCGCGTGCAGTGGATGCGCGACTGCTGCCCTGCGCCGATGCCCACCACCTGCCCACGACATACATACACGCTGTAAATACAACCCGAGACATGCCACGCTGGGCCACACATCGCCGTCTAGCCCCAAACTAAGCCGAAGCTTGTACTATGGGTGCTAGACAACTGATAGTTGGACATATGTACTTAGATCCTTTTTTTAATAAATACATAATATTATACATAGAAAACACCCAATAAACAGAATCTATATAAGAAGTAGTTAAGTGACCAACCAACCTTTTCTATATTGGGATGTAAGGGAGTGGTCTATGATCTTTTCGCTCCAAGCCAGCACTTGAGATTGGCTATACCATAGGTAAGGCGTAGCTAAATACCACAGACCGATGATGGTCAGCAGCGTCACCGGAGCGAGAAGCTACGCCCTGCGATCGCCAACCCGCCTGCCCAGCGTGGCGATTATGGGTATATCCTCCAGATGTTTGCCCTAAGTGGCGAACAACTGGGGAGGCCTATGTCCAGCAGTGGACTGCAATAGGCTGATGATGATGATGACACCAGAGGTTTAAGTTTTAGCAAAAGCTGTTTACTTAATAACTTCTTCCTAAAGTTATGGGATAAAAATACAATTAAAGCGAAATCGCTGGCAAAACCTAGTTAAACACCGTACCTGTCCATCCCTGGCGTAGCAGACTGAGTTGCTCTGTGTGTACTTGAGAGCAATAGTGGCCACTATGAGATCCCTGATAGCGTTCTCCGGCAGACTCTTGTTATCTGTTACCACATTGGTGAAGAGCTCCTTAGTGATCTTGGCGTCGTTGCGTCTCTGTTCAAGAGTGAGACCGAAGATTGTCTTCCTCTCGATGAGGTCAGGCTCGTAGTTGGGATCCATCTGGGGATTATTATTGGAGATATTAGTCATTTTAGATACTTTGTAGCTGGGGGCGATGACAGGCAATAGCGTCATTGGAACAAGGAGCTACATCCTCTGATTGCCAACCCGTCTGTCCGATTTCTGCCTCCAGGTGTTTAACTGGTGAGGCCTATGTCTAGCAGTGGACTGCGAAAGGCTGATAATGATGATGAGACACTTTGCAATGACTATCTAAACAAAACCTTCATCGATTTTTGCTGGTCTATGACTCTCCTTAAAACAGCGACCATAGGGACAATAAACGCCCAATAATAGACGTCTTTAAAATAAATAAAATAAAATAAAAAGTATTTATTTCCGATAACTAAGATCCATAAAGTGCTACAAGCTTAATTTCTATGTTAGTATTTTATTTCTAAACATTTTGCCGATCAGCGGACATTCCTCACTGTGGGCTATCACCTTCAGCACGCTATGGCGGCTGCCGCGCACTCTGTGCAATAAAGATGCGCACTGTTTGCGCATGATGGCGTCAAAGCTATCGACGCCCGCCAACGCAAACATCGCGGACGCGGAGCTGTATTGCTTAACTTTTTCTAGGGGTAAGTCGCCGAACGAACTCGTTCAGTTATTTGAACAGCTACAGAAGACATCACGAACCTGTAAAACGCAGTAGCTGCCGCCCTTCTTCTTCTTCAGTATCTCGAGCGCTGCAGGCGAGTATCCAGGCGCCACGATGCCGTCAGACACCTCCCGAGAGATGATGCGAGCGGTGATCTCGTCACACTCGTCTGATACAGCGATGAAGTCGCCTAACGAACTCGTTCACTTATTTGGACAGCTACAGAAGATATAACGAACCTGTAAAACGCAGTAGCTGCCGCCCTTCTTCTTCTTCAGTATCTCGAGCGCTGCAGGCGAGTATCCAGGCGCCACGATGCCGTCAGACACCTCCCGAGAGATGATGCGAGCGGTGATCTCGTCACACTCGTCTGATACAGCGATGAAGTCGCCTAACGAACTCGTTCACTTATTTGGACAGCTACAGAAGATATAACGAACCTGTAAAACGCAGTAGCTGCCGCCCTTCTTCTTCTTCAGTATCTCGAGCGCTGCAGGCGAGTATCCAGGCGCCACGATGCCGTCAGACACCTCCCGAGAGATGATGCGAGCGGTGATCTCGTCACACTCGTCTGATACAGCGATGAAGTCGCCTAACGAACTCGTTCACTTATTTGGACAGCTACAGAAGATATAACGAACCTGTAAAACGCAGTAGCTGCCGCCCTTCTTCTTCTTCAGTATCTCGAGCGCTGCAGGCGAGTATCCAGGCGCCACGATGCCGTCAGACACCTCCCGAGAGATGATGCGCGCGGTGATCTCGTCACACTCGTCTGATACAGCGATGAAGTCGCCTAACGAACTCGTTCACTTATTTGGACAGCTACAGAAGATATAACGAACCTGTAAAACGCAGTAGCTGCCGCCCTTCTTCTTCTTCAGTATCTCGAGCGCTGCAGGCGAGTATCCAGGCGCCACGATGCCGTCAGACACCTCCCGAGAGATGATGCGCGCGGTGATCTCGTCACACTCGTCTGATACAGCGATGAAGTCGCCTAACGAACTCGTTCACTTATTTGGACAGCTACAGAAGATATAACGAACCTGTAAAACGCAGTAGCTGCCGCCCTTCTTCTTCTTCAGTATCTCGAGCGCTGCAGGCGAGTATCCAGGCGCCACGATGCCGTCAGACACCTCCCGAGAGATGATGCGAGCGGTGATCTCGTCACACTCGTCTGATACAGCGATGAAGTCGCCTAACGAACTCGTTCACTTATTTGGACAGCTACAGAAGATATAACGAACCTGTAAAACGCAGTAGCTGCCGCCCTTCTTCTTCTTCAGTATCTCGAGCGCTGCAGGCGAGTATCCAGGCGCCACGATGCCGTCAGACACCTCCCGAGAGATGATGCGAGCGGTGATCTCGTCACACTCGTCTGATACAGCGATGAAGTCGCCTAACGAACTCGTTCACTTATTTGGACAGCTACAGAAGATATAACGAACCTGTAAAACGCAGTAGCTGCCGCCCTTCTTCTTCTTCAGTATCTCGAGCGCTGCAGGCGAGTATCCAGGCGCCACGATGCCGTCAGACACCTCCCGAGAGATGATGCGCGCGGTGATCTCGTCACACTCGTCTGATACAGCGATGAAGTCGCCTAACGAACTCGTTCACTTATTTGGACAGCTACAGAAGATATAACGAACCTGTAAAACGCAGTAGCTGCCGCCCTTCTTCTTCTTCAGTATCTCGAGCGCTGCAGGCGAGTATCCAGGCGCCACGATGCCGTCAGACACCTCCCGAGAGATGATGCGCGCGGTGATCTCGTCACACTCGTCTGATACAGCGATGAAGTCGCCTAACGAACTCGTTCACTTATTTGGACAGCTACAGAAGATATAACGAACCTGTAAAACGCAGTAGCTGCCGCCCTTCTTCTTCTTCAGTATCTCGAGCGCTGCAGGCGAGTATCCAGGCGCCACGATGCCGTCAGACACCTCCCGAGAGATGATGCGCGCGGTGATCTCGTCACACTCGTCTGATACAGCGATGAAGTCGCCTAACGAACTCGTTCACTTATTTGGACAGCTACAGAAGATATAACGAACCTGTAAAACGCAGTAGCTGCCGCCCTTCTTCTTCTTCAGTATCTCGAGCGCTGCAGGCGAGTATCCAGGCGCCACGATGCCGTCAGACACCTCCCGAGAGATGATGCGCGCGGTGATCTCGTCACACTCGTCTAATACAGCGATGAAGTCGCCTAACGAACTCGTTCACTTATTTGGACAGTTACAGAAGATATAACTAACCTGTAAAACGCAGTAGCTGCCGCCCTTCTTCTTCTTCAGTATCTCGAGCGCTGCTGGCGAGTATCCAGGCGCCACGATGCCGTCAGACACCTCCCGAGAGATGATGCGCGCGGTGATCTCGTCACACTCGTCTGATACAGCGATGAAGTCGCCTAACGAACTCGTTCACTTATTTGGACAGCTACAGAAGATATAACGAACCTGTAAAACGCAGTAGCTGCCGCCCTTCTTCTTCTTCAGTATCTCGAGCGCTGCAGGCGAGTATCCAGGCGCCACGATGCCGTCAGACACCTCCCGAGAGATGATGCGCGCGGTGATCTCGTCACACTCGTCTGATACAGCGATGAAGTCGCCTAACGAACTCGTTCACTTATTTGGACAGCTACAGAAGATATAACGAACCTGTAAAACGCAGTAGCTGCCGCCCTTCTTCTTCTTCAGTATCTCGAGCGCTGCAGGCGAGTATCCAGGCGCCACGATGCCGTCAGACACCTCCCGAGAGATGATGCGCGCGGTGATCTCGTCACACTCGTCTGATACAGCGATGAAGTCACCGAACGAACTCGTTCACTTATTTGAACAGCTACAGAAGACATCACGAACCTGTAAAACGCAGTAACTGCCGCCCTTCTTCTTCTTCAGTATCTCGAGCGCTGCAGGCGAGTATCCAGGCGCCACGATGCCGTCAGACACCTCCCGAGAGATGATGCGCGCGGTGATCTCGTCACACTCGTCGGATACTGCAATGAAGTCGCCGAACGAACTCATGCGGTCGGCGCCTCGAGCGCGTGCGTACGCGCAGGCCACGGGCGTCAACTTCGGCAGAAGATCCGTCACCATACATACGGATGCCTGAGTACAAGATATGAGTTCATTACTTTTTCACCAACTCTGACGGAGGGGAATACAGTCTGGCATGATGGCAATTAAATTGATTCACTGAAATTATCAGACTCGTTAATTTCTAGTATCATAGCAAACCTTGGGCTCCCAAGTAAAAGCTTTGCACCACAACCAATATACTCACTAAGATAAAAGTCGTTGTAAATTGAATAGAAGGTATTATAAAATAACAGGTTAAAATAATTAATTTCACATCCCTTACTTACTAACTCACTTAACTATAGAAATCGCAAAAGATATTTAAGTCGATCATTCTAAATTTCGGTTTGAGATAGTCTCTTGTTTCTTTGAGACAGAGTCTCAAGAGAGAAGAGTTTTAAGAGATTTCCTTAAAAGGCATATACAAACACCATTCTACTCGTACATTCGTTTTAAGCTAGTTTCTTGTCTCAAAGAGACTTTTGACCCTTGGCTTAAGAGACAAAAGTCTCAAGATGCAAGAGTCTCAAGAGACTGCCTTAAGTGGCACATACCTCCTCCTCAGTGAGTGGCAGGCCCACGGCTGCGCCGGCCGGGGACACGTGCTTAAAGCTGGTGGCAGCCGGCAGACCCAGTGCTTCCTTCAGCTCGCGGACCAGCTGCCAAGCGTTCAGAGCATCGCACAGGTTAATGAAACCAGGGGATCCGTTGAGCGTCGTCAGCGGCAACCTGTCGCGGGTCGTGAACACTTGCGCTGGCTTTTGATGAGGGTTCATACCTAAAAACCATTTACAATTGTACAGACATGTAGCGACATCTATCTCCACAAAGCTACATACAACGATAAGTTCCGCCTACTAACAACAGATGGCGATATACCTTCCGCGGCAAACAATCTCCATTACAAAATTGTTATATGGAAATCCTACAACGCACATACGAAGTTTTCTTAACGACTTAGCATAATATGATATACTAGCTTTTGCCCGCGACTTCGTCCGCGTGTTTAAATTTATACATACAAAAGTTTTTTCCCGCTAACTCCCGTTCCCGTGGGAATTTCTCAAAATACAGCCATAACTAAACTTTATATTTACTAAGGTACCTGCATGCCAAATTTCAAGCGTCTAACTTAAGCGGTTTAGATTTTTCATACAAAAGGATTTTCCCGCTAATTCCCGTTCCCGTGGGAATTTCGGGAATTCCTTTCTTAGTGCACCCCTACGGTACCTAAGCTACGTCCCTTCCAAATTTCAAGTGCCTACGTTTAGCCGTTTGGGCTGTGCGTTGATATGTCAGTCAGTCAGTCAGTCAGTTTCTCCTTTTATATATATATATAAGAAGATGATAAACCAATATTGACTGTCGAACTGCGGTCCCCGTGCATAGTTATACTGTACTACACATTTATGTACTACACATAGATAAAAAACACTGCGACTGGTAAATAGAGGGAATCATTTAAAAAGCGTACCGACCCTATACCTTTCTATAAAATTGACTGCCGACCTTAGGTATAGGTAGGTGAGTACGAATTTTTTTTTAACTTGTTAACATATAAATGTATTTTCCTTGCAATTTTCAAGACATGATTTATTCAAAATTCTCCATATACCTTACTGCTACGGCGCTTGCGCTACTAGTAGTCTGACAGTTTACCATACAGCTATATGATTCTTACTAAGGTGTATTTAATTTTTAGATTGTTTATTGTGTGTGTCAAGAACAACATTTTGAGCTGTTATGCACAATTCCTTTTTCGAATAATAGTGTGAAGCAAGATTGTATAGTTTTATAATTCAGGTCATGCCAATAATAATGAGGAAATTTACGATCCATTGACTCACCATATCTCAGGGTCAACTGTGACTGGCCGGCGGAGTATTGTTTGCGGAAATAGTCTGATATGGCGAGATCGTACTCTGACGTGTGTGTGAAAGCCTTCAACGCCAGCCTTTGTCTGCAGACAAATTATAATTTATGATATGGGATAGAGGAACATGGTTAAGTAATGTCTGTAGATAAAAAAAGCTTTAGGGTATGAACACAAAACTTCGATGCGACGCGATGCGAATTCGCAACGCAGAAAATTGCGACACGAATTGATGCGATGTGATATCGTTCTGTCTGTTCGGGATGTAAGGGAGCGGCTTATCACCTTTTCGCTCCAAGCCATCCTCACCTGCCCGTGGTGCATCCTGCCGAACAACAAACGAGGCTCTGGCAAACCGACTGGTGGCGGTATAACCATCGCGATAGAAGGCGTAGCTAAATACCACAGGCCGATGACGGGCAGCAGCGTCACCGGAACAAGAAGCTACGCCCTGCGATCGCCAACCCGCCTGCCCAGCGTGGCGATTATGGGTATATCCTCCAGAGGTTTGCCCTAGGTGGCGAGCAGCTGGAGAGGCCAGCAGTGGACTGCAATAGGCTGATGATGATGATGATATCGTTCGGCAGGCGTAACCCTTCACTATCCGGGTAATATCGCAGGAAAGCGCGATGTGAATGAATTCGCAAGTTCTTGCGTTGCTTCGAGGGAGTTTGCAGATTTTTACGACCGTCGCACCGCAGTTTTTTGTATTTAAGCATGCATAATCTACAAAGTGTAAAACGAATCTTTATTAACAACTCAGAGACGTCTTTATCAAAATTCATTTTTTTAATAGCTTTTTTAGGGTACCGTAGCCAAAATAGCAAAAACGGGCCCTTATAGATTCGTCGATTCGAAAGATTTTATCTCGGAACAAGGAGCCTATGCAAAGACTTCCATAGTTTAGCTGTAATAGCTAAGGAGATAGTGATTTTCAAAAACTTCCTAAATTGTCTGACACCTTTTAACAAAGGTACAAATACAGTGTGTTCCTATTACATACCTAGTTTCTAGCGAGGTCTGATGGTCTTTTGTTCCCTTCAGCTCTTCAATAATTTTATCATAGTCAGTCGGGTCACAGACCACAGTGACTCTGTCGTGGTTCTTCGCCGCAGCACGGAGCAGCGTTACGCCACCGATATCCACGTTCTCTACGGCATCAGCGATTGTGACCTCGGGCTTAGATACGGTCTGCACAAACGGGTACAGATTGCACACAACCACGCTGATCATATCGAACTTCTGCCTTTTCATGTCAGCCTGATCCGAGTCTGTGAGTCTGGAATGCAAAATGGTAATGAGGTTTGATTATGCGTTCTTTATCTAATAAGGGATGTAAGGGAGCGACCTATCACCTTATCGTTCCAAGCCATCCTCACCTGCCCGTGGTGCATCCTGCCGAACAACAAACGAGGCTCTGGCAAACCGACTGGTGGCGGTTAAACCATCACGATAGGAGGCGTAGCTAAAAACCACAGGCCGATGACGGGCAGCAGCGTCACCGGAGCAAGAAGCTACGCAATCGCCCTGCAATCGCCAACCCGCCTGCCCAGCGTGGCGATTATGGGTATGTCCTCCAGAAGTTTGCTTTAGATGGCGAACAACTGGAGAGGCCTATGTCCAGCAGTGGACTGCAATAGGCTGATGATGGTGATGATGATGATGGATCTAATAAGGTAAGGTTGAAAAAAAGTGTGATGTGCAAATTACTAGAAAATAAAAAAAGAAATAAACTATTTTATTTATTTTTTATTTTATCACAATAATAGGAAAATTTTTAATGGAATTGCATAAAATTGCAGTGAGCAAAGAGGAAAGAAGATTTTATTTATCGATGTATTTTCCGCGTGCCTACTTATGTATGTGTCGCAGTCATCTGGTTGAATCTCCTATTCAATTGAATCGCTAGCGCGTTCATTGAATGACGACATTCAATTGAATGACTAGACCGAACGTTGACTAAACACGCGTCACTTAACGTCCAACTAGGTAGCGGATTGAAACATAGCCCTTTGAAAAGAGCGGACGTAAAAGCAGTCAAGTGATTGTAATTTAGTTCATTTTTTTCCCGCGCGGCGTTAGTGACTACTAAAACAAATATGGCGTCGAACATGATCACCTGAGTGTTGATATTTTTTTGATTAGATGTACTTTAAACTGACTTATACGTAATAAAATAGTGTGACAGCATGGATTTACCTATTAATACGCCGCCTCTGGATACTTTTAAAGAAAAATTAAAAACTAAACATTAAACAGTCGGCTTTTACCCATTCAACGGCTATGCTAAAATGACGTTCAGTCAAGACGTTGAACGTTTCATTCAATAACTTGACGACTTGTCCTTTAGGCATTCAATTAAATGTCGTCATTCAATGAACGCGCTAGTCATTCAATTGAATAGCAGATTCAACCAGATGACTGCGACATATGTAACGTTAAGGAGAATAGATACTGCATGCGATAACAAAAAATATCGACGATATAGATCAAAGCACGAATGTCATCTCCACCTTATTTCAGCGGAATAATATCATTGGTCAATAGGGAATATGCATGACTTTTTTTTTATGGATTTATTGAGTTCTTTTATCTTCCAGATACATAAATATCGAAGAATTTTTAAACTATCTTTTCTATTAAGCGAGTTATAAAGCGTTAAAGTTATTGATTAGACAGAGAGATCCGACGCGGTTGATGACGTCACGTACCGTGAGCGCCGTACTGACTCCATAGAAAAATCTGTTTCGCGAGAGAGAGACGGATATATTCACTTTCAACGACTGTATCTCGCCCATTTTTCAGCCAATTTTGATTTTGTTTTCACTGTTCGTAATAGATTTTGATCTATTTTACGATAAATTAGTAAATACCTGAAACTATTTTTCATGCATATTCCCTATTTTGGTCCGCTTCAGAACCGCTTCTATCAAATTGTCGCTTATTTGCGTCGATAAAAATAAATTTTCTATTGTGGCAGATTTCTCGGTGGTTAAATTATTAAGGAGTTTGGACCTTTCACAAGCGATAAGCATGGAGAGATGTCGGCATTCTATATTTGATTTGTTTGCTTATTCTTAGACACAATAATAATTACTGAACAAAATGTCTGCTTGTGTGGTAAGTGGTATGGGGACCTTTAGGTTCGCGCTACCAAAGCCATATATTCTATCTTAATTACGAACTAAAGTACAGTAGTAGTTAATTAACAACAGGCTGACTTATTATGCTATCTTATTTCAACAAATAAATATAATAATGAAGAGGTCAGAGGTTGTTGATATGCGAGTTACTTAAAGGCTTATTATTATTGAGGCGAATGAAAAATTAAGAGGGTTATAACCTATTGGCATCTACAAATATAATTGGGCAATGTTTAAATAATTTGGCTTCAATTATATTGGATAGCCAGCAATTGCAAAGTATTATAAAAAATTAAATAACGGCTGCGACTTCTTGGTAGTATTTTTTTATATATGGCGATTGAAATTATAGGTGGGGTACTAAAAATAATGACATGGCGACTAATATTAACAGTCGGATAGCAAATAATATTATTATGGCTACTGTAGACTTCCATCTAAAAAAACACTTTCTGGCTATAATTAACGAGCAGCTGTAATTTTAAATTGAATACTAAAATAAATATTAGGGAATCCTTTTTTATTTTTGGAAATCATAATATAATGAAAACGGCGGCAGGCGTTTATACCTGTAAACATATATTGGGCTTTGCCTTAAGGTTAAAATTAACAACGCCGCCTTTGGAGGCAAAAATGATTCCAATAGGGCAAAAAAGAAAGCGTGGGCGCCCCGCCAAATCGAAGCCGGCCCTAATTATCCAGTGATAATTTTAGTATTTATATACCTAGGTATAATTTCGTAACAATTACGTAACAATAAACAAATAAATAAAGATTGATTATTGATAATCGTACTGCCTTACGTACGACACACGCACTCATTTTACCATTTTGGAAGAGTCTCTCGCGCAAACTATTCAGTTTTAGAAAAAAATTATGTTAGAAACCTCATTATCATTTTCAAATACTATCCATAGATACCCCACACGTATAGGTTTGATGAAAAAAAAAAATTTTTCTATGTAAGGGGAACCCCAAAAATTTTGTATTTTTTTTCTGATTTTATTTTAAAATCTTAATGCGGATTAATGTGGCTCTTATAGTTTCGGAATAAACTGGCTGTGACATACGGACGGACAGACAGACATGACGAATCTATAAGGGTCCCGTTTTTGCCATTTTGGCTACAGAACCCTAAAAATAAGTCAAGAAATAAAACTTACAATATTTAAATTGCAAGCTATTTTTTACTTTATTTGCAGCTTACATGTCACACCACATATTATGTTAATTAGATCTCAATCTTATTAAATACTACCTGAAATCATTTAAATAGATACCTCTACTTTACAATTTATGAATGCCTATTTTGTACTTTTTAGTTGCTTCCGAGTTTCCGCTTAACCATAAATTCAATTGCCAAAAGAAAAACTCGATGCCAGTTTAAATTAAACTAAAGCTTAAAATTACTTTTTAATGCTGCCAGTTTTTACATAATAATGTACTCCACCGTTGCAGCCAACCTATTATATTTCCTATCCACTTTAACTATTTTATAAACCTTAAATCAGATTTATTAGTCGCAGCGTTAAATACATGCCTTACTTAAATAAAACAGTCTATGAATACCAAGGATAGATAATCTTACATTGTCAGGTCATGGGCTTGTGAATTATCATAGTATCATGTGATATGCACAACACAACATTATGTGCACTTTTTGTTTCAGCAAGAGTGTTTAAAGAAACATCCAAATTCCGAAGATCTGGTGTGGAATTTGGAATGGGACCAACCAGCTATTTTATAACATATGGGACTGCATTTCTTAGCATATTTTGCTCAGTCTGATGAACATTTTTGCTGAGTCATTAAAAAACACCTAAATCACTTGATAAAGATGTCATAATGGAGAAACAATTTATCATTAATCATTATTATAAAGGCCCCACGGACTAAGCGGCTGACAGTAGCTCGTAAATAAAGCATGATTAAAATTTGTTTTCAACTTACCTAGCAAGTATTCCTCCATGCACAGCAGGGTGCAGCGACTTGACGCGCCCTCCCAGCATTTCTGGAGCTCCTGTGATATCAGACACATCCAGGACCTTGAGGCCGGCGTTGCGGAGCGCAGTGGCGGTGCCTCCGCTGCCCACCAGTCCGAGGCCGATGTCGGACAGACATTTGGCTAGGGGCAACAGGCCTGTCTTGTCCGATACACTGAGGAGAGCTAGTAAAAGGCAAGAAATATTAAATTACATTGTTTAAAAGGGTCCATCCGTTTTAGCTGAGACAGGTTATCATTTGATATAGACCTATGTCAATCCATAAGCTATATCACACAAATTTAATTAGAATAGAATAGAAAAAAAAATTTGGACACATAACAAAAAAAAAACACTTTTCTTTGATTTTTTTTTGTTAAAAAATTTTAAAGAAAAGTGATAAATATGCCTGCTGTTGGCACCCACGAGAACATAACATACCTAATTACGAAAATAACTTGCGACTTAGTAATGATGATAATATCATGGAAAAACTGTACCTCTATTAATTTATTGTTTAACATAGGAAAAAGGATTTGTTACATAAAATAGATGATTAAAATGTTCTTTCAATATATGATCTCTCCATTTCTACATACCTAGTTTTCCATTAGCAGCCATGTCTGAACGTTTGAACCTGTGGCGTTGAACTGATCGGGCCAAATATAGTTCTTAACAAGTTGTTGTTACAGTTGACCTCTCGCAGGGGTTCCTGATAAAAGGAGAAGCTATTTGTTAACTGGATAAACATGCATAGGGCTGTCACTCAAGACAAGTAATTGCTGTCTTATCAATTTTGATTCAGAATCAAAATTATTAACCTACTCTTTAGACTTTGTAAATGAAGAATCAATGTAACATTCAAACTTTCTAGTGAAAGCCCAATGATCTATACAGTTCCCTGTCAATTAAAAGAATATAGTAATATACAAAATACTTTTACATAGAGGTATAAAAAGTGGCTCCAAATAGTTTGTAGGTAGGTGTGTGTATGCACATGAAATGAAATAATTTTTAAATACATGGGTATGGTCGTCAGTTCTCTTTGCTGGAACTTGGCTGACATACTCCCGTGTGTCTAGATATTATTTTAAATAAAAGGTAGGTAATAATGAAGGTACCTATAATAAAATTGTTCAGTTAGTCACAGCCCTAACGACAATTACGTCAAATATAATTATGATGTAAATAATGTTGGCATTGCTGCGGGAAACAAATAAATTGAAATATTGCTATTGTTATTTCAACAAGTGGAAATTTTCTTTACATTAAAATTAGGTACCAAAATAGGTAAGTATTTAATTTTCAAATTATTATAGGCTCTTTGTATGATATTAAACAAAAAATGATAAAAAGCCGTTCTGATGAGACTTACAACACTTTGTTTGATTATTTAAATTGGGTTCTTATATAAATTGGGTCAAATACCCAGGGTATTTTTTTTTTAAATACCTACCTTAAGAACTTTTAAAAAATTGTTAGAAAAACAAAAGTACAAACAAATAAAGTACTAAGCTAGTTACCAAAGGTGGAACTGGGAGAATTTAAAAAGGTAGGTACCTACTTTCAATAATATTAAGACAAACAAAAAAAGTAAGTTTTTTTTTTTTTTTTTTTTTTTGTGGTTGGATGGCAATGCACGGCTTGTGCTTATGCCAGTTGCGATAAAAGTTTGGGAAAACTGTTGCAAGGAAAAATAAAATTGGAATGAACGGAACGGAATTTTGATAGGATCAAAGGAGTTATGGAATCGTGAGGAGTTTCATGAAATTGGGTGAGGATGTAATATGACGATATGGTGATAATACAATACACAAATTACAATTTAATATCATTTTTTAGAATGAATTCAGATATGGCATTATAAATATCATAATTTTTTAATAACAATATGGAAATAATCGATGTAGGGAAAGGAACACGTAAAGTTATTAAACTCACTATAAATGAAGATCGATCATATTTAGAACAACTAAAGAATATATGGTTCAGATCTCCAATCCCCGCGCCACACTCGCACATAGGGTTATCAATTATGTGAAATCTAGCTAGATTTGCAGGGGAACAAACATGACCCAATCGCATTCTTATGATACTGGTAGTGGCAATTTTTCCAAGTCTTATTTTAGAGAACCACGGCTTTAATGCAATTTCATTTTGAATCAATTTATAGTGTTTTGCTTTGAATTGAGTGGTATGATCCCAATTTACTTCCCAAGTCCTATGAAGATAGACTTTGGCCAAATGAACTAAGTCCTCACAAAAGTTTTTATATGGGGTTAAATCTCCACAAAGAACAGCTTCATTTGCCAACTTGTCAGCTCTAACATTACCATAAATGTTTTTATGGCCAGGAACCCACATAAAACATATTTTAAACCCCCTGTTTACGCATTGATATAGTAGCTTTTTGCAATCAAAGATAACTGTATTAATAGTATTACATTTAAATGGAAATTTTTCTAGGGCTTGAAGAGCGCTTTTCGAATCTGAGATAATTAGAGCTTTCGAAAGTTTAAACAATAATACATACTCAAGAGCCTTGAAGATGCCAAAACATTCACCAGTGAAAACAGAAGTTTCAGGAGGAAGTTTAATCTTTTGTACGATTCCATACTCATGATGATACACGCCCACACCTACAGGGCTTATACCATTATGTTTAGATGCATCGGTATATATACAATGGTAGTTTTCAAAATCCCTGGCTAAAATAAGATTAAAATGAAAATCAGCTTTATTATCATTTGGAATATTGAGATCTAAATTAACATTAGGTTTGTGGATCAATGAATTAAAATCTATGGCAAAAATGGGCAGATATGATGATTTATGGGTAGGTGCTTCTAAAGAGATAAACTTACGGTAACTTATTACAAGGCATGGCATATCTTTGCGAGACCAATAAGAAGAATTTTCTATATAATCTGAAAGAATTCGTAATTTTAAGTGTAATAAATGATTAGAATGCTGCAACACACGGAAAAGAAAACGGTCGCATAAATACTGTCGCCGGAATTTTAAGGGTGGATCACATAACTCTACTTGTAAAGCATTGATAGGGCTAGTTTTCATAGCTCCAGCTACAATTCTTAAGGCTTTGGATTGCACTTTATCTAATTTGGACATAGCAAGTACACTGCAAGGCTCCAAGAGATAGGTGCCATAGTCTAGAACACTCCTTATCAATGCGTTGTAGAGTAATTTTAAAGAAAAAGGGTGTGATCCCCACCATACGCCTGTGAGGCATCTAAGAATGTTAATAGAACGTTCACATTTAGCAGCAATATAATAACAGTGGGGAATACCAGTAAGTTTACTATCTAATAATACTCCTAGGAACTTAGCTTCGTTTTGTTGAGGAATAATAGAATTATCATAACATATAGAAATAGAAGGTGGAGTGCGCATTCTTGTGAATAAGACAACAGAACTCTTAGAAACTGACAAAGCTAAACCATTGTTATCTAACCATTGTTTGAGTAATTTTAAGGATGAATCTAGGGAAGAAGTTAAATTTTCTAATGATCGGCCAGAACTATATAAAAGTAAATCGTCTGCGTATTGAAGTATTCTAACAGTACCATTCAGGCTTGCTTCCAAATCGAAAGTATATATGTTGTAAAGGATAGGGCTCAAAACGGAACCTTGAGGAAGACCTCGCCATAATACTCTAGATTTAGTAGTCGAGTCTTCAAGGTTGACACTGATACACCTTTCTGCTAATAAATTGACTATAAAATTTGAAAGCATTAAAGGAACATTTAATTTTTCGAGTTTATGTTTAAGAATAGATACCTCGACATTATCGTAAGCGGCAGTAATATCCAAAAAAGCAGCAAGGAGACTTTCATTTTTTGAAAAAGCAATACGAATATCTGTGGTAAATATAGCAATACTATCTATTGTACTTTTACCCTTTCTGAAACCGAATTGACTAGGGGCTAATAATCCGTTACTTTCAAGAAACCATTCTAGCCTGTTTTTAACAAGGTGCTCGGCTATCTTTATAAGGACTGATGATAAGGCTATAGGGCGATAAGACGAAGCTTCAAAAGGTTGCTTACCTGGTTTCAATATGGGTATTACCTCTTGAGATTTCCAAGAAAGCGGTATTATACCAGATAACATTACAGAATTAATTAAAGTAAGAAAATAGGTCAAACTAGAATCACTTAAGTGAGATAGAAAAGAATATGGGATCCCATCCAACCCTGGAGCTGAATCGGTCACATAAGATAAAATGCCTTTAAGCTCATTAAGATTAAAAGGTGCATTCAAGCCTACTCGTTCTTCAGAATTTAAACATAAAATAGATGGCTTAATAATATCTAATGGAACAAAAGATGGCGCTAACTTATCAAGAAACTTTTCGGCAATCGAGCTATGTAGGAAGGGAGGCTTTGATTCTTTATAAATAGACCTATATCTCCTTATGTTATTCCAAACAATAGAAGCAGGGATATCTGGTGATATAGAAGCGCAGAATTTTTTCCAACCTTCCCATTTTTTATTTTTGAATAATTTTCTAGTGCTTGTAATCAACTCGGCCAACACGTTATAATTTTCCTCTGTAGAAATATCTTTGTACTTTTTTTCCGCAGCTTTTCTCGCCTTGATTGCAGACGAGCAATCACTGTCCCACCAAGGAGGGAGAGGAATTTTTCTAGGGCCGCATTTTTTTAATGGGAAAGTTCTATTTGCGGTTTCAATTAACAGTGTAGCTAATGCGTGAGCACATTCAGATTGGTTAGACTGAGTAACTGTAGGCAAAGATGTCAGTTCCTGTTCAATTTGTTCTTTGAACGAGGTCCATCTGTCTTTTTTAAGTGTATATTTTAATCGTGGGGAATAACTAGGTGATGATGAATTGATTACCATGTTAGGAAAACGGATTATTATGGGAAAATGGTCACTGCCTAGTGTTGAAGTATGCACATGCCAGGTTAAAGAAGTTGCTAAACTAGGAGAGCATATAGACAAGTCAGGAGCACTTATTGCTTCATGAGGCTGAGTACGCCTAGTTGGGTCACCGGTATTTAATATACATAAATTATTTACATCTAACATATCTAAAATTCTAGATCCATAATAATTGCTATTTGAGCTACCCCATGAATAATGTTGAGCATTAAAATCACCCAAGATCAGTAGAGGAGTAGGGAGAGTAGAAATGATATTTTCAACTTCGTCATAAATATCTGAAGAAGGGTGGGGTATATAAACGGAAACAAAACATATATTATTAATACTAGCGGCAATAATTGAAAAGTCAGGACTATGCACAGGAATGGGAATATGATAAAATGGAACATTATGTTTGATAAGTAAGGCAACACCAGCATAGCTGTCAGATCTATCTTCTCTGACGCATGAATAATTATTTATTTTAAAAATACTATCATGTTTTAACCATGTTTCTTGTAATGCAACTACAAACGGATTGTAATTATTAATAAAATAAATTAAGTCGCATTTCTTATTAGAAATGCTACGGCAATTCCACTGCATTATTAGTGGGACGTGGGCCATATTGGATGTTTAAAATATCTAACAAATCGGAGGAATTGATGGCGGCGTTGGTCGGTGAAACGGAAGAAGATTGAGTTAACTTGTTAATAAGGTGTATCAGTAATTCTTTAACAGACATATCTGTTAGGGGCAAATCAGTACTATAGCCACATCCATTGGATGGAGAAGGCATGTTATAGTCGTGTGTTAGATTTTCATGGGCTGCTCGATCATATCCTTTACTTAGGGGTTTAGGAGGGCTTTTTTTCAAAATTACTTGTTTTTTATAATTGGTCCTGATGGGATGATTTTTAGACGGAGAATGCATGGAATGAACTGGAGATTGAGGTGCTATGGAAGTTAAGACATCAGCATAAGATTTGGTGATTGGTGGATGAAGCTTAATAGCTTCCGAGTAAGATACACAATTCTTTGCCATGGATTCCTTTATTGCCTTTTGCCTCGAAAATTCAGGGCACTTACGGCTGGTTGCAAAATGATTGCCCGAACACATACAACATGTAACATACTCCTCATCTACTGAACAATTTTCTCCTGAGTGCCCTTGTCCACATTTATAACATTTAGGAGTCGACCTGCATTGGCTTTTTATGTGCCCATACCTACAACATTGGAAACATTGGATAGTAGGAAAGATATATAGGTCAACTGGCAGAGCATTGTAACATAGAAATACTCTCTTAGGTAAGATTTGCCCGTCAAAAGTCAACACTACAGTTTCTATCGGAACAAATTCACTCTTTCCATTCACTACATTCTTCCGTTTCAATCGCCTCACTTTTAATATATTCCCTGTTCCTACTGGCACTGTGATATTTTCAATGATTTCTTCATCAGACCAACTGTTAGGTACACCTCGTATCACACCCATACGAGTTGTGTTAAATGTAGGAATAAATGCTTTGTAGCTGTTCTTCTTCAAAGCACCATTGACTATAAATGAATTTGCATCTTCAAAGTTTGTAAATGACAGAGTTGCCCTGTTTCTACCAATTCGCTTGACACTTCCATTTACTATATTTCTAATGTTGTTTTTTTTTAGAAAATGTCCAAAAGAAATGGGATGAATATATGTGTTGTCATTGGGAGATGTTTGCTCCCTCTGCACATGTACCACATACGGAGATACATCAGTAGCACTATAGTATGCTCGTCCTACAGGAGTGCGCTGAGTATTCGATTCCAGAGTGTTTGAAGCCAAAGGATCTTGAATAGGTGTCTGAGGAGCAGACACCGGAGTGGGAGGTGGACAATCTGAATTATTAACTTCAATTTTCTTGGAAATGGGTTGAGAAGAATCGGAAAAACATTCGCAATTGCAATCAATCTCATTTAAAGGAGCTATTAAAGTGGATTTATGATGCCTTCGTTTCTTTTTATTACAATGCTTACATATTTTTTTACCAGAACAACGCTTTCTTTTTGTAGTATTTCTGGCATTTTCAGACCCATCAGTGTCGACTACTGAACCTTCCGTGTCCATTTCAGACCCATTATGGGTAATAGTTACAGTGTGGAAGACCTGGGGGACTGTCCCCCCAGGATCTTCAGGGTCGTTCATGAAGAACGAAGAATGAATTAAAAAACTTACCAGATGATGATGTTATTTACACTACAACTACTAAAAATAAATAAATGAACTTAAATATGTACACTACGCAACAAATTTGATCCTATATAACAAATTAATTAATTAAAATATCAAAGCCGAAAAAGGGACGCCCGCTCAAGTTGAGATTTCCCGCGCTTTTCCCAAAAAAAAAAAAAAAAAAAAAAAAGTAAGTTATCTTCAACGTAAAAAAATGTTTACATATTTTTAAATGATAACCTCAAAATCTACACGCCGCGGTGGCCCGAAGTTTTTAAACTTTTGTTTTTCTTTTGTTTATGGCATTGGATGTTTGATTATTACATGCAGGGCTTGGAACAGGGCTTGGTAACGTTACCAATTTAACATTATAATAGCGGTAAGTAACGTTAATTTATAATGTTACTTTTTTTACCGGTAAAATAATTACCGGTAAGTCGGTAGCGATACTAAATTTTAACGGTAAATTATAACGGTAATTTTTACCGGAACGAAAACTTAACGTTAAGTTTGGTAACGTTACCAAGCCCTGATTACATGTATCAATGTTTCCATTTAAGGCCCCCCAGTACACAATGGGCCATGATGGGCGATGATTTGCAAGGCACAACTGTAGGCCACGAACCCTTGGCCCTTGGTGTTCACACAATGGCGCATGTCTCATCTCATTACTGCCTGAGCAGCCATTTACATCGGACGTAGAAATAAGTACGGGCTAAGAAATAATACGGGCTCAGACTGATATAAATCAATGAATTTGAAGGTTTCTTCGTTACTCCACGATACAGACAATTTTATCTATTAAAAAATTATAGGTACCTACTCGTAGTACGCAACAAAATGTGTACTATCTCCGTCAGCGGTCGGTAAACACCACAGGCCACGCTACGCCACGATTCCTAAGTGTGCCCGAAAAACCGAAAACTTGCCGATTGGCCCGATTGCACGCCACTCTCGACAATTTCCCGCCACTACATCATACAATTGCCCCCTGTACACAATGGTCATTGCCTGTAGTGGCCCATCATGGCCGATTGTGTACTAAGGCCTTTACATTATACATTGTGTGGCTGTCCCTCCATTATGAAAGTCAAAACAGTAAAGTATCTTGGAGTAATGGTAGATCAAAGACTGAACTGGCACTCACACATTGACTTAGTCTCTAGTAGGTTACGAAAACTGATTTGGATTTTTAAAGGACTAAGATATATAGCTGATAAAAAACTACTAAATGAAATATACGTGGCACTGGCTCAATCGATTGCGATTTATTCTATCCCTGTATGGAGTGGAGCTCTTAAAACAAAATTCATTGAGGTAGAGCGTGCACAAAGAGCATTATTAAAAGTGATGTATTTTAAAAAAAGGAGATTTCCTACTGATACGCTGTACTCATCTGCAGATTTACTTACTGTTCGAAAGCTGTATGTATTACATACAGTTCTAAAGAAACACAAGTCACTAGGATATCACCCGGATATGAAAGTTAAAAGAAGAAACGTTATTGTAGCTCCAGTACCATCTGTACACACTAAATTTGCTAGACATCAACTCTCACACCTCTCGGCACGAATGTATAATAATATAAATGAATCACTAAAGATATACCCTATGTCACAAAGAGAGTGTAAATTAGAACTTACAAAATGGCTAAAATGTCTTGATTATAACGAAACTGAAATGATTCTTATTAGATAAATAAATAGAAAGTATAATAATTTTCCACGTTAATTCCATATTATTTACACCCACACACAGAGACATACACACACACACATGCACACACACACACACAAACACACACATACATACCTACACACACACACTTGCACGCAAACACACACTTGAATTATTTCCTAAACCAGGCTATACCTTCATTTCATTATTTTTGTAAAATGTAATAGTTAATTATATATATATAGATATGTAAATTAGTTATATGCACAAAAGGTATTTAGATAGGACTTATAAGCTAGGGAAGAGTGGCTCCCTCTGACACAGGTGCCTTGGCACTTACTAGAGGAAGTCAACAACAAATTTGTCAAAACAGCCTTTTAACTGAATAAAGATTATTTTATTTTATTTTATTTATTTATTTTTATTGTAACTTCCGTAATTCCGTTGCCATTAATAAAAAAAAATAAACTCATGTTGTTAAAATGTCAGTATTGTCAGTGACTCAGTGTAGTTTTTTGTAGGGACTTGCACCGGAGCGAAATTTTGACAACCGATTGAATTCACCGGTTTTTTGTAAAGCTCCGGTGATTCACCGGTGATCACCGGAGCTTTACAAAAATAATTAAGATATTTTTTTTTTTAATATTTGAGGACAAATCACACTGTTTGAGCTGGCCCCAAAGTAAGTTCGAAACTTGTGTTGTGTTTGTTATTGCTTAGACAGAGAGATCCGACGTGGCGGATGACGTCACGTACCGTGCCCGCCATACAAACTCCATAGAAAAATCTGTTTCGCGTGAGAGAGAAATATATATTCACTTTCAACGACTCTATCTCGCCCAATTTTCAGCCAATTTTGATTTTGTTTTCACTGTTCGTAGTATATTTTTATGTATTTTACGATAAATTAGTAAATACATGAAATTATTTTTCATGCATATTCCCTATTGTAAGGTGCTCTTTGTAAGGTGAGGAGCTCGGTGGCGCCGCGGTCTTGTAGAGGAGCTCGGTGGCGCCGCGGTCTTGTAGAGGAGCTCGGTGGCGCCGCGGTCTTGTACGCTTAACAATGATCGCAAAGTTGTGCAATCATTGGCGCGGTCAATCCGATGATGGGTGACCAAAATTTGACACCGATTTCCTCCGTGCTTCGGAAGGCACGTTAAGCTGTTGGTCCCGGGTGCTATCTTTACCAACTCAGATAGCAGTCGTCACATCATATCAGAGATGATGATAACTCTGACTCCTAACTGGGCATGGGTATAGCTTACCCTAAGGGTTGCGGAGGTCTGATGGCAGTCGCTCTGTGTAAAAGCTTAGCCCTCGCCAAATCTCTCAGTTTGGGAAGCCGACCCTGATATAATCGGGAAAAAGGCTAGGATGATGATGATTCCCTATTGTAAGGCCGGATGGCTACTTTATTAGATATTTTTGATGAAAAACTGGTAGTTTACGAATAGCTCTAATAGGCCGAATCCAGGTCCATCCAAGGAAAAAGATTTACGAAAAAAATGAGGTACAATAATTTTGTCATCAAATAAAAATGCACTTCTATAGTAGTTTCCACCAAATATTTCAAATAATCAAGATACCAGAAGAAATGAAACTGGAACTCAAACTGAAAATATAGATCATGCACGTTGCAACGAATTATGCGGAAGATTGATAGCTAGTGAAATGAATCATATAAAAGAACAAGAACGTTTTCAGATAATGACTGAAATTATTAATCTTATAAGATTCAAGCAAATTCGTAAATAATTTAAATTAATGTGGTTAAATAATTAAAATACTTATTGATTAATGAATCTTTATAAATACAATACATTTTTCTTCATAAATACAATACAATCACCGGAGTTTAATCGATTAATCACCGATTAGTTTTAATCGATTACTTTTACCGATGAATCACCGGTGATTCTCCGGTTCTCACTGCTCCGGTGCAAGTCCCTAGTTTTTTGGGATATTTTGTATGAAATAATTCTAATTGTTTATTATCGTAAATGTGCAATGTGATTTGTTATCATTAGTTTTTGTCCAATATTCATCCTATCGCATGCATGTGCGTCCTTCACAGTTCACATTAATCTTGAATCAGACGTTAAATATAAATTGAGGTTATGTCTCAACCTGTAGCTAAACCTCCAGGCAAAAGTTGGCGTGAAATAAATCAAGAGCGGAAGGCGTTAAAACGACAGCGCAATGAAGAGAAAATAATAAAACGTGAAAAGAGAATTGCTTTAGAAAAGGAGGTTGAAGTGCAGACGAAAGAAGAGCTTGAGAAAGAGAAGAAATATTCTGAAATATCAACCATCAGTATAGCGGTGCCTGGTTCTATATTAGAAAATGCTCAGTCCGCGGAACTGCGTACGTACCTCGCTGGGCAGATCGCTAGGGCTGCTTGTGTGTTCTGTGTCGACGAGGTGATAGTATACGACGATGTTGGAGACAAACTGGATACGAAGAAATCGAAATTGGAGGAGGCAGATGGTGTGAAAGTGGCGCGTAAAAGCTGCGTCCAACTGGCCCGCATATTACAGTACTTGGAGTGTCCACAGTATTTGAGGAAGCACTTCTTTCCTTTGCACAAGGATTTGGAGTTTGCAGGTTTGCTGAATCCCTTGGATGCTCCCCATCATTTGCGGCAGTCAAATACATTTAAATTTAGGTGCGTCTATTTTTTATATAAAATTCTTTTTGATGTTGTGATTTTTTTCTCCACTACATGTTTGTTGTTCTGTGTCAAAGGTAGCATTTTGTGAACCGTTTGGTTGTCAGTTTGAAATATGAAAGTCTGTATTTTGTATCTACATACCATTTCTGAAAATCTGGTTACATTACATAACAGCTAAAAATGTCTTTGATAGTAGGTATTTATCGTTTTTATTAATTTCAAATTGCAGAGAAGGAATAACAATGAACAAGAAAGTAAAACCAGGTAAAGGGTCCCAGGTGAATGTGGGGCTCCTTCAAGATGTGTCTACAGACAAATTATTGAACCCTGGCATCAGAGTTACAGTGAGGATGCTGCCAACAGCTGAAGGAAGCAAGAAATTGAAAGGCAAGATAGTGAGCTTGACTACTCCGAGGGCAGAAACTGGTGTATACTGGGGATATACAGTTAGGATAGCAAATAATCTGAGTCAAGTCTTCACACAATCACCTTACAAGGATGGGTAAGCTGTTAATAAATATTTTTCATAATGATTTTTTTTATTAAATTATTTATTATCATTATACCTTTAATACACCAAGTAATAGTTATCATGTAGAATATAATATTATATATTCATGTTATGAATTTGAACGTTTAATGAAATAATTGAAATGCAAGGATTTTAGGCACAAATTGTGTCTGAATTTGACCATTATGGCAGTTAAAAGTTTAAGACAATTTTCCAAAACTCATTATAATTAATGATAACTTGATTTCAGATATGATCTAACTGTTGGAACATCAGACAGGGGTACACCTATAGATGACTTGCCTAATAAAGAATTATCATACAACCATGCACTCATAGTGTTTGGAGGATTACATGGCATTGAAGCAGCATTGGAGAGTGATGAACAGTTGCAAATTAACGAAGCCAATCTACTCTTCAATCACTACCTTAATGTCCTACCGCACCAAGGATCAAGGACAATCAGAACAGAAGAAGCTATATTGGTTACTCTCTCAGGCCTCAGACCTAAATTGAAAGCAAATAACGAACCTATGGTGTTCCAAGAAGCTGGTATTGCAACAAGTTCAACATTCCCCCCAACAAAAATAGATAACTCTGACAACTCTGCAGGTGAAAGTAAACTAGATTTAAGTAGATTTGATTAAAAAAACTATAAAATAATAATTCTTTTATTTAATGTAAAAGTGTAAATTGGAAGACTGGTCCCTGTTACCACAAAACAAGAAATGCAATTAAGTATCCTTATTATTATTATCGCTTATCAATAGCATTTTGTACTGTGTCACGAAGCAGTTTGATGGTTTGAGACTGATCTGCAGCACCAATGACAGCTGTTCCCGAAACAATCATATTAGCTCCAGCCTGAAATGTAAAAATACAGAATCTTCAAGATCTTTTATGAGACAATCCCTTCTTTTTAGTAATCCATACAGTTTAGATTAAAAAAATTATATAGGGGAAAGTGGGGTAGATTGGTACAGAAAATTAAGTTAAATTTTTCCAGACATTATTTTTATTTCTAAAGCTAATCCTAGAATCTTGGTGTGATTCTGTTAAAAAAGAATTGTTGGCAGCCATTTGAACTAATAATCTAAGCAAATTACTTACATTAGCACAGCAACTAATTGTAGATGGACCTACACCACCATCCACTTCAATATCCAACAGAGGATACTGTTCCCTCAAGTACCTCACTTTTGCCATTTGGTCCTCCATGAACTTTTGCCCACCAAACCCTGGTTCCACTGTCATGATCAGTACCATATCTGAGATTGATATGTACTTTTCCACTTCAGAAACTGGTGTACCTGGTTTGATTGCTACCCCCACCTGGAAAATTAAGTTCTGTAAGTGAATCTTGTATCTGTAGACTGAGTTAATCAACTAGTTATTTGAGATCAGTGGTTCCCAACCTTCTTTTGACAAAGGACCATTGTAATCTCTTTGTAAGGACCTCAATGTACAAAAAAATAAAGTTAAGCATAATAATAAATTGGTGTAACCAAAATTTCAAAGCATTTGTGGAACATATTTTAATTCCTGCAGACTGGCAGTGTGTGGACTGCCTACTGGTTTTGAACCTTTGGTTTAGATTTATTTTGTTCCAGTTTTTTTTAGTTTAACATTCCACTATAACCTAACAAATTTAGGTGTAGTCATTATTTTTGAATGAGAAAAGAGGTTTGTGTTATAGGTATAACTTACTTTCATTCCATGTTCTTTTATTTTTCTGCACACTTCTTCTACATTTGTCACAGGTTCAATATGGAATGTGTATTGATTCACTCCAGCATCAGCCATGGGTGCTATCCACTGAAATTAAAAAAGGAAAAACATAGATGTTAGCTTTCAAAATTGAATTATATTATGAACCTACTACCTATATATGAGCTGTTCAACTGTAAATCCGTACACTATTATTGTTAACATTGGTACTAAGTTTTTTATCACTATACAGTCCTTACCCAGGTTGAAGTTTCAGTAGAGATATGCTCAAAGAACTAGGTGGTTATCACACTGCAGAATCTGCTACCCTGTTACTGTGTGAGAACCACCTTTAGATCATTGTTTAAAAAATCAAGTTAACAACTTACTAATTAACGGGGCTGTCCAGTTTTAAATTATTGCATTGCAGTCATGTAGGTACTTACTTGCTCAGGCTTGGCGACCATCATGTGTGTTTCAAAGAACGCTTCCTTGATTTTACTCCGCAGACATTTGACCACCGGATGACCAAATGTAAGATTGGGCACAAATTGACCATCCATTACATCTAAGTGTAAGTAATCAGCACCATTCTGGAGCAGTTTGTGAGATTCTTCGTAAAGCTGAGATAAATCTGCATTCAGAATAGAAGGCCCGATCAGTGCCTTCAAGGATCGGCTCATTGTTTCTAATATTACGACTCTGCTACAGGAGTTGCAAACCGACCGTAATAAATAACGAAAGCAAGAAAGTAAAGTTTGAATTATAGGTTATGTGATGAACTTTGTTTGACTTATCGATAATGTTATCATTCGTAAGGTCAATAATGTCATTGTCACTTTGACAGAATAAGGATGCGGTAGAGAACGTTCGACTACACAATGTAAGATTATGAGATTAAGGTTTATAATCGTAACAAATCAAAGTAGTGAAAATCAAAGAAAACTTTATGCAAAAGGTTTTGGCGTGATTGAGTAACGATCCTGTTACTGTAAAGTTCATGCGGAAGAAAAGGCTATCAGCTAGTTCCGCGATAAAGATACAATCCACATTTTATATATGTTGCGTACATATCTAGCTGATATCTAGCGGACGAATAGCCCTTTCTTGCACATTGGATGTCTGTTCACGTCCATCTCATCCTAGTTTAATTGACCCACGCACGTTACGTTTTAGAATTTTAATCAAAAATCTATTGGAACTGTGTATTTTTGCTGTTTCTGAAATAAAAGAAATCTTTTCATAGCATACCATACTAGTTATACCGTAGCCGTAGGCACATTGCATGTAGGTATAGTATAATACTATACTTCTCTTTCTCGGGTTCGTAATCCAACCCTATTGCGTTGTTAATAGCTTTTTTAATCCTAAGCTTTGGCTAGTAGATTTTTCACTACCCCCTACTATGTAATCCGGAACCATCTCGATGTACCTACTTTTTATACTCCCGTATTGTTACTTATATTATTTTAATGAGTATCAAATTGTTTTTATATACAGTATTTACACAATATTTATTTCTAATTACTGTATTAGCTGGCGTTGCAATAAATTATTGTAGTCCGAAGTTTTGTAACAACAGCAAACAACACACACTTTGCAGATTTCGTGTGAGTATTATAAAAGTTTACGTTACAATTTTATTTTTCCTCATAATCTTTGGTGTAGGTACTTAACTTAAGATGTGTAGAGGTAATCTCAATATTTGCAATCAATTAGATACAATAACTAAGTACTTTTTGAAATAAGTTCTTTTCTTAAATTTAAGTCTACACCTAGCTAAACGCAGATTAAAAAATCTATACTTATAATAAATCTGTAGAGAGGTCAATTCTGTCAAAATGCAATCAGTAAAATTTTTGTCTGTCTGTCTGTCTGTCTGTCTGTCTGTATGTTCGTTATAGAAAAAAAAACTACTGAACAGATTTTGACGAAACTTGGTACAATTATTCTTCATACTCCTGGGCAGGTTATAGGATACTTTTCATCACGCTACAATCAATAGGAGCGGAGCAGTGACGGGAAGTGTTGGGAAAACGCGAGAAATTTAAACCTGTATGTTTGAACGCGCATTACGCGAAAACTACTGCATAGAATTGAATGCGGTTTTCACCAATGTATTGCTAGAGGTCTAACTTAAAACTTAGGTACAAGGTATAGATGGGTATTATATGGAAGTCCGTTATTTTGAAACCCGATATCCACGCGAGCGACGCCGCTGGCACAGCTAGTCCATAATAAAAATAAAAAAGTGTTTAATAAAAATATTTAAATATTCCCGATTTAAGTCTCCAGGACAGGCCTCTGAGTGCACCGACTATGAAAGGACCATTACGAATAAGGAGCAAAAGGCAGCATTACTCGACAAGATCAATAGTCGCCGCAGTAAGATAGCATCTGGAGACGTCCGTTCGTTTCCGCCAGCGGAGAACATGATGAGATTGGTACGAAGATGAGTTCAATATGAATGTAGTACCTACCTTTTTTTTTTTTTTTGTTGCACCGGGGGAAAATGCATTTACGCATACCTGCTACTCGGGGACGCAGCAGGTTATGTGGGACTCACTCCGCCTCTAGATGTTAGCGAGACGGAGAATACCCACTAAAAAACCCCGGTCTACACCGTCAACGCGCCTTGGGTGATGATGACGTGGGATCTTGGTATGAACCATAACACCACGCCACCACCAGCGCAGTCCGCTTGCGCAGACTCGACTGGCCCCCCCACTTGGGGCAGCCTAGGGCTCAGGCAGAAGCCGTCGCCCTCCTCCAAGGACGGGATCCGTGCAAGGCAAGGGAGATGTCCCCACACCAACCCTCGCTGGACCCCGTCGGGCGTGCAGTCGCCACCGCACGGTGGATTTTTAGTGTGGTTTTCTCCACTTGAGCTTGCGCCCCCTGGTCCCGACCGAAGTCGGGATAACAGGCGGTTTTTTATTGTGGTCTCACTCCACTCGGGCTCGCCAGTCAAGGCAAGCCCCCTGGTCCCTCCAGCGAGGGGAAACAGGTTGCCCGGCGACCAGTCCAAAAGGACCATATCCGACGACCACGAGAACCGTGGCCATCGGACCCGCCGCGCCGCAGTGATACACTGCCATACCGCGCCGTCAAACGGCTCCTCTGGTAAGGCGGCAACGGTCGCAGAAGACAGGGAGGACGGCAACGAAACACCGCGAGATCCCCCGAAGGGCACTCCTCTTCCCCTGCGACCATCGCCGACAAACCGACGCAAAATGCGTCCCACAACACGTCTCTCACCAATCGGACAAACGCCCCGCCATTGGGAGAGACCCACAGGCCAAAAGGCCCCCATCTTGGGTAAGGCGGCAACGGTCGCAGAAGACAGGGAGGACGGCAACGAAACACCGCGAGATCCCCCGAAGGGCACTCCTCTTCCCCTGCGACCATCGCCGACAAACCGACGCAAAATGCGTCCAACAACACGTCTCTCACCAATCGGGCAAATACCCCGCCATTGGGAGAGACCCACAGGCCAAAAGGCCCCATCAATGTGCCGAAGCACAGCCGTGGAAGGCGTCGGGGCCATCGACGCCAACACTTGGCTCCCGGAGCCACGCACAAGTGCGTGCTCCCACAGGGAATTAGCCGTCGGGTAGTAGCCATCCTCTACTACCCGCCGTTGCCCGGGGTACGCCGGGCCGTCTGCAAGACGACCACGCGTGGAGGCTTCCCTTGTTGTACCCCATGTAGTACCTACCTACTTGACGTGTAGTAACTACTGCCTTCTGAGTCAAGGATCGTGGGTTCGATTTCCGCTAAACATTTGTGTTCATGAATATGTCTGTTTGTATTGGTCTGGGTGTTTACTATGCATAATATATATTTATTTACAAAAAAAGTACCCATAGGACAAGCTTTGGCTTAGTTTTAGATGCGGCTAGATGGCGATTGTGTGGCCCAGCGTGGCCATATCTTGTCTTATTTATCATACACTATTTATTTCTAACACATAATACTCTCCTCACCGAATTCGGCCACAGTGGCCGATCTCCAAGGGGACCAGCCAATTATCAGTTGTAAAAGTGCACAAGTGTGTGCGCAAACACAGTGCACTCTCTGTTCACAATCCGATGAGACGTTCGACACATCCGGAGATACGAACGTGCATTCCGATGCACAGGGATGTATCACCACCGACTTCCGAGGCCGCTGGGTAATTTATTTACCAGTGACAATTTATGGTCTTTCGACCACTAGACCAACGAGATAAGGTGTAATGTGTACCTAAGGTGTGTGCACTTTACACATACCTTTTTAACTCGATGTTACCTTTATATTTCATGTTATACTCGTACCAATGATGCAACACGAAAGTTTGAAAGTTATAAGTAGCGGGTTCAGGTTGCTTGCCTCGCCTGTCTAGCGATGGCAAGTGCCACCTAAGAACCGGGAGGTTCCAAGTTCCGATCGGGTAAAAAAATTGCTTCCGGGTTTTTCTGTCCAGGAATTAATTGAATTTTTAATGTTCAGATCTGGAACGAGGACTTGGCAGAGTCAGCACAAAGATGGGCCGATCAATGTGTGGCAGAAAACGCACTTGGCTATGAAGACATTTGTCGAGATTTAGGTTAGTAACCAACCCACCCAGCGTGGCGATTATGGGTATATGCTCCAACAACTAGAGAGGCCTATGTCCAGCTGTGGACTGCAATAGGCTGATGATGATGATGAGGTTAGTAAAATTTAGAAATGTTGCGACAAATATAACCTACGATGTTTACTTGTGTTTTTAACGGCCTACTATAATAACATTTCGGTTTTCAGATGGCACTCCTGTTGGTCAGAGCGTCGCATCAGTTTATGGCGAAGCACCTGGTCTTTCGCCTCTGTCGTTAGTAGATGTCTGGTACATGGAACTGCTTAATGTAAACTCTTCGGTGCTACCGCATTATCGTCCGTACGTATACCTAACTGTACCGATTTACCGTAATGAGATTCTCAGTCATCATCGACGGCTGGACTGGCGAAAGGTGGCTGAGGACAGACTAGGGTGGTAAAATCTCGTGTCAGAGGCCAATATCCACTTCGGGTCCTTGAGCCAGCGCAGTGTAATAAAACAGTAATAGCAGTGCGAATGTGCGAAGGTAATGTAGGCTGACATTAAACATCTTAAAGTAGCTGGTTCATGCACCATCCTCCCCGCCTATACAGCTGGGTTTCCCTAAGCTTGACCTTACATAAGTAACATATAAGCTTCTCAGGGAGAGAAAATATCTTCAGGATACTGGTTTCGCTGGAACTTAGCTGACACACTCCCATGTGTCTAGATCCAAAAATTTTCCTTGTTAAGTTGCTGCTGCAAAATTGGCAGGAAATATTGTCATCATATTTACTGTGTTCTAACTAATCTACTTACATTCAACTTAAAAGTAGATATTTGGAGAGAATTTGATTGCATAATCAAAAGGTAATAACTGTTTAATGTTAATTTGAATCGAAATAACAAGTGACTTCCAATTAGGTAATGGATTGATTTCAGGTCATCTGAAAGAGGTCTTTCACATTACGATTACTTCGCACAACTTGTGTGGGCTCGTTCAAGTGAGGTCGGTTGTGGGAGTGTTAAGTTCAAAGTAAGTGTACTTAACTTAGTTTCTTCGGCTCACTGAACAGTCTAGAGTAAAACTATTTTCTACACAGTTACGACTATTGTGCAACTTTTCACCTTGTTCTCTGTACCATAGGAGTACTTTTTGCCTGTCGTTTGTGTGATATATTTACCATTTCAAGCGGTATTTGTGTGGCAATTAGAGTTGATATTAACTTAGGTCTTCTAGTGTTTTTCGAATGGTATTAATTCTAATTACTTTCTTGGCCGATTTTCGCAACAACAGTAGGTAGATGTGTAGGAAATGTATAAGTTAGCGAACATAGGTTAATCACTCAGTGTCATAACTCATTAGTTCCTCCTACCACAACAGGAAGGAACCACAATGAAGGAACAAATTGGTAGGAACTACAATTTGATAAGACGGAAGAGAGTTTTGAGTTAACTTTTTAAACTAACAAGCTTAAGAATAATGTTTAGATTTCAAAGACGCAGTCCACACTCTATCAATAAACCAAGAAATACAGTTGTGTTGTACGTTTTTAGTAAGATTCTTCTGATAGGTAGGAAGGTATGACAGTTTCGCATTTGGCCTTCGCTTCCGATCAAAAGGAAAGTAGGTATAACATAATTATTGATTTTAATAATAATAAATTATTTATCTTTATTTCCAAATGACGGTTTAAGTACATTGTGTAGTTTCTAACGGTCTCTGCACTAAGCCAAGCTTGTTACACAGTGGCCAATTAATTGAAATGTTTTACATTTTACCTAGGTAGGTAACATTTGATGGGAAACTTCGCAAAGTAATTGCTGCATGTGAGGTGAAAAATTATACCTTCCCATAATTTATTTGCAAAGTTTATAATTTCTATTTTACATGCCAAACAAAATTGCTAGATAGATTAAAGAAATAATGAATTGCGAAAAAACAGCAATCATTGTTAAATTTCCAACTAAACTTTCATTATACTCGAGTCACCTTGCAGTTTTTGTATTAAAAGCGGTTGGTAAATTACTTAGTCACTTCCCTTACCCAGCTGTATTAGAATCTTAGCTGATTGTTCATTTAAAGTTCAGCCATGGCTTAACATAATGAAAGTCGCGCTATTTTCGAGGTGTCTCCCGCAGATAGAATTCGATAATTCGAGACGTAAAGGTAGTGAAATTGGGCGCGATCTCTAAGTATATTGAAATGGAAATGGGTGGGAAAGTACGTCTGAAGACTCTAACTAAGGGACGATTTTGTAGACAAGTGTTTGATTGAGTAGAGATTTAGTTTAGCTTTCAGTACGATGACCTGATCACTTGATAGTACGATAGGGATTGCTCAGACTGGGATGGCTGGCGAGAAAGGTCCAATTCCGACTCTATCTTGTATGATTAACACAAGCTGATTGAGTTTCTTCTTAGAATAAGTACATACATAGATAATGTCACGCCTTTCTCCCAGCGGTGTAGGCAGACCACGTCCTTCCATTTGCTACTATTCTGGTACACAACTTTTGCTTCGTCCACATTCATCAATCTCTTCATACATGCTCGTGGGTTTAGAGTACTTGGTATTTTATTTTTTAGCATATTCTATCGAAACTATAAGGTAAGGTTTCTCGAATAACTATAAGGAAATAATTTCTTTGTAACTGCTATTCTATTGTTAAGGATATCTTATTCGTCCGCCCGTAAAACAAATAAGTACTTGGTCCCGAAAATGTTTCTAACGGCGCCCTAAACACGATACGATATTATGACATACAGTTACACAACTCAGTTAAAAAATCAAACAGGGTATTGTAATTTCAACGTACGTAAATGTGGACAACTTGAGATATAAACTTTGAGAACCCCTATTTTGTATAATATTTACCGGTCTATAGACGTTATATATTCCAATTTTTTACAGGAACGATTAAGATCTTCTAAAAGCAGAAAGAATAGAACTGTTTATAGACTGGTGTGCAACTTTGCGCCGAGTGGTAATGTCTTGAATGAGCCTGTGTACACTGAAGGGCCAATTTGTTCGAGATGTCCCAATGGAGCCAATTGTGATTCCACATACAGTTCTCTATGCAGTTAGTAGCATCGAATTTAACATTTGCATCAGTTTTTTTCGTATACCTTGTTAACTTAACTAAGATTGGGTGAATCCTGCCTCCTGCGAGGACCACACACTACCCCTACTCCAGATACGGCACAAAAGAGTCTAACCTCTAGAAAAACAATCCTACCTCTTGTAAATATATTTATGTACACTACAGTATTGTGCATTTTTTCAGGTGCTACAAAAACTGATCAATTAGAAGCAAAGATCAATGAGCCAGTGAAAATGGAAGAAATGCCAGTTTTTTCCGTTGAAAGCTCATTACAAGACGATATTAATTTGCCACAATCTGAGTTTGAGTCTAATGTCACAGATGATAATACGAGCGTGATAGATTATTTCTCCGAAATTTACGACTTTACGAGACAATCTGTAACTATGCCGACTGTTAAAAGTAGTTATCCATGCAAAGATTCATTGGAAGTCGATGATTTTGTTGAATTGTTAAAAAAAAAGTTAACCACCGATCCTTTGTTTAAAGAGTTGTTATCAACAAAACAGTCCATACAAAATGGAAATATAGACGTTTCTTTTACCGATCCTAGTGTAGCAGCATTTGTGAGCAAATTATATAGCAAAAAAGAAGAAACGACTACTACTAAATTACCTGAACAAGAATATGTGAATTCAACGTTGTTAGTCGACTTAGTTGAAGCGGTGATATTTAGAAGCGGAGGTATGATAATTTTGCGAATTCATATGTAATCCAGTCAATTGTACATGTATGATGACAAAAATTTGCATAAAGCCAAAAATTGGTGTGAATGTTCCAAACACCATTAAATACAAGCTGAAAAGTAGTTCATTCGTGCTTGGAAAAAGTATATTTTATAATTTCTAATGTCTCAAAAATGTATTTTCTTGCCCTGCTGTTGCACTTTGAACCGGTCTTTATTAAACCAAACTTTGTTTATTTTACAGACAAAACATTCTCTACTGAAGAACCAAAAGATTTTTCACAGTCTTTATTTGATGTAAGCCCTGTCAAAATTCAAGCAGAGCTAGCAGAAGTTAAATTAAACAATGACTTTACCGGACATTACTTTTTCCCGGAAGACAGCCCAGAAGAATCTGTTCAAGAAACAACAGATTCATATTATGACACTTCAAATATTCCCGCATCAGATGTGATATTCGAATTAGAAAGCATTAAAAGAGAGAAAGTAACGCAGGACTTTTTAGAAGAAATAATAGAATCTGATGCTGGAGCCGATGAAAGTACGACAAAGTTTAATTCCTTAGCGTTTGATGAAGTTAATTTGTATACGAGCTGTTACAACGGGCCTATCCCACAAGGTTTTAAAAAAAGGATTTAATTAAAACACAATGATTTAGAATTTATAGTTCGAGATGGCAACCGGCGCGTATGAGGATCGGGGATAGACTGGCGTTCGTGAAGCGAACCCAGTCGGTCGGGACCTAAACTGCCTATCTAGCATTTTATGGTAGGGCTGCCGGTCAGCCTAAAGGTAGACATCGGAGGGATGTAACACCTCCCCCCTTTAAGAGTAAACTTAAGGGTTAAGTCCTTTAAGTTTATGAAGAAAATGGAACTAGGAATGGTAAGTAGTGAGATAGTAAATAGTGGAAATATATGAAATAGTAAGAATAGAAATAGATTGTAAATGGACATGGTAATTGAAATGGCAATTAGAATTAGTAGTTAGGAATAGTAATTGGATTTAGCAATGATAAAAATAGTAAATGATAGGAATGGTAAATAGATAATAGGGACAATAATATATTTGTTATATATTTATATAGAGGTGAATATGCTACAGTAATATCTTAAAGATGGGATTTTAGATTTTGGTTCGAGTTTGTGCAAAGGGCTTTTCATCTAATTCGGGGGATTCGGGTTTAGAATCTAAAGTCGAAGTCAGAGTTTGTCTGTCATTGTTTCCTAAAATAGGACGATTCGTGATGTTAACTAAGGGGATGTCGTGATGACTGTCTTCACGAGGGTTGCCACCTTGTTTTTTAATTACAAATTTATATAAAACAAAACATGAAATAGTAAAAATAAGAAACAGTGTTAATACAGAATAATGTGCCCCATATTTTACAATGTGCGGTTGATCAATAATATTGTTTAAGTCTTTGTAAATTTTATCATTAATATTCTTATGGAAATCTATTTTGTCTAAATTTAAATGTTCTAGTTTTAATTTGGGGACACTGTTTGACATTTTGTTAAATTTGGCTAAGTTACAACATGAGTCATTAATAAGGTTAAAATCTAAATTTATAGTAGGTACAGTGATATTAAATACATTTGTTTTAGGTAAAAGTTTAGTGTCTTTACAATATGCTTTACAAAAGGGCTTAATTTCTAAGATGCCGGTGCCTAATATATTTAACTCTAATAGCTCGGTTTTGGAACAATCTATGGATAACTTAGAAGAGAGAGATTATATAAATAGCCACCTATTTCCACGGAGTGGCTTCCAAATATCTAAGGTTCCGTGGATGAACTCCGTTTTACATTGAACTGGTAATTTCGTAACAAATTTGGATAACAATTCGCTTTCACAGCTGGGATTGGTATTTGTTGGAATTACACTCATTATTTCACAGATGTAATTTTCATAAATAGTGTTTTTGCATTTCTCTAAGGAATCGACGCGGCCGTAGTAGAGTTTGTCCTTAGTTATAAGTGTATATCTGTTTTCAGGGATTACCACGCTGAATGAGTCTGGTCTTGTAGCGTTATGGGGAATTGGTAAAGGGATACAGTGATAGAAATAGAATTCGCGTGGACTAACTAAGGGGACTTGTAAAATATACATAATCTTATCTTTAACATAGTAGCTAATTAACTTACTTATTCTCATTAACACATGGATATTATCTATGTCTAGGCTTACAGCTAGCTCTAGATCATTTGGCAAATGCCTGTAGTTATCGGCAAGCTCTTGGAATAATTGTCGCGGCGTTATGATCGAGGGATGAATAGTATTCAATCCAGCGAATAGCAAAGAATTCGTAATGTCCTCGAGTTGAAAGGAGAGAGTTAGTAGTGAGGATTCTAGGTTTGTAAATAGGGTATTCATTTCTGAACTAATGAGAAGCAGGTTGGATGTAGCTGCTACATCTTCAAGTTTCGCAGAGAGCTTGTCAATAGCTACACGGAGAAGGCCTTCATTAATTTGTACCTTATGAAAGGTTTCATTGAATTTGGTAAGAACAGATTGAGTAACTAAAATGTGATCTTGCATTAGTGAAGCCATCCTCTTTTGGTCATTCTGAATAGAATTAACAGCATTATCGTATTTGACAGCATCGTTTTCATCTAACGTGCCGAAGATTTGTTTCATGACGGAACCTATTCCGCTAAACCATGCGCGTTTAGATCTAGTATCAATCAAATGAGATATAGAAGAGTATTCTTTAATAATGCCTTTGAACCGGAGAGCGAGAACTTGGAATTCATTGTTGCACTCAGAATTATCTAAAACCTTAAGTTGACTACATATAATATTAACTTTACTTAGGATGATATTGATATTGTCTACATGTGACTTAACATAGGATATATCTATCGGGATTACTATGCTTAAGTGTCCGTTGATTATCTTGGCTTTTCCAATATAATCGAAATAAATCCCTGAACTCGAAGGGATCTGAGATATGTATTGTGGTGTTGTTAGGGCCCACACCCTGGAAATAGAAAATAGAAATTTATGAAATAGTAGTTATCAAAGCATTAAAACGATATTTATTAACTAGATCTTAATAAACAGGGAATAGTAACTAACTTATGCTAAAAGGAAATAGAATCTGATTCGCGGTTGCCAATGAGATAGTATTAGAACTAAATTATTAATATATATATTTATTTATGGAGAACTAGGGTGGACGCCCGCCAGTTTCACCTCATCAAAATGATGTTTGGCGTGGCGTCGGTTTATTAGTAACGTTAATGTGTTGTTGCCATGTATGGCTATTACCCTATATGGTCCCTTCCATATGGGCGAAAGTGCCTTCCGCAATCTTAAGTGATTTTTTAGGTAAACGTAATCTCCAACCTTGTACCGGATGGGACGCGTCTTATTGTCATAGTAGGATTTGGACCTGTCCTTGGATTTCTGGACATTCTCTACAGCCTTTTCCCACGATAATTTGAGCCGGTGTTGAAGCATCCGGATGTAGTCCGGGTAAGTGGTAAGGTCCTGGCTGTAGAGGGAATCAGGGATGAAGGCCTTATGGCCGAAAAGGAGCTCGTATGGCGAAAAATTTGTTGTACAATGTATCGCGGTATTGTAAGCCAACATCGCCGTATACACGTACCGGGGCCAGTCGTCCTGGTTGTCGTTGACAAACGATTTAAGGTATTCTTTTAGAGTGGAATGGCTCCTTTCAAGGGCGCCTTGAGACTGAGGGTGGTAAGGAGTCGACCATAATTGTTTGATTTTGAGGAATTGACAAGTTTTCTTGAAGAGGTCAGCTGTGAAGTTGGTACCCTGGTCGGTGAAAATGGTTTTAGGGATACCAAAGAGAGAAATGAAATGAATGAGGCAGTCGGTAGTTTCTTCAGCAGTGACGCTGCGAAGAGGGTATGCTGCAGAGAATTTAGTTAGGTCGTCCTGAAGGGTCATAATGTACTTGAGCTTAGCAGTTCCTGATTCTGGTAGAGGACCAACAATGTCTAGAGATATTCTTTGAAAGGGACTAGTAGAGGTGGTGGTAATTTGCATCGGTGCTCGGTTGCACCTCCTAAGGGCTTTATTCTCTTGGCAAGATGAGCATTGTTTAATGTAGTTCTCTACGTCTGTCTTCATCCCCTTCCAGTAATATTTTTCCTGAATCCGGCTTAGCATTCGGTTCACGCCCAAATGGCCGGCTATGGGAAGGTCGTGATTTTCCTTCAGGATCTTTTTTATCTCACTGAGGCTTGGATATATTATGGTGTTGTGGTAAACGTTGACTGAGATATTTGTGTTATGGAAAAGGTAGACCAGGATGTTATAGATTTTTGCAAAGGAATGTTTTTCGAATGGATTTTGGAAGTCGGATACAGCGATCTCTTTGACTTGGTCGCCGAGAGTTACAAGGTGGTTTCGAATGGCTCTCAAGGTCTGGAATATTTCCGGGTAGGTACAGTCGTCAAAATGATTTACCTTTGAGAACATAAAAAATAAGTGTTTGTTGCTGAAAGGGACCTCCTCAAAGGAGTATAGTTGCTTTTCTTTATATATGGTATCTTTGGGATCTGTGAGTTGTTCAAGTATTTCAGGAACATATGCGTTAGAGTCATCCAGATCTATTGATGTAGGAACGAGGACAGTTTTTATTTGAGTTTTCAAAAGGGATTCATTGTGTTCAAAGATTCTAGTATTGAAAGTTTTACTTTGGCTATTAACTTCCCTTAGGAATGATGGATAATCGCAAGTCTCGGGAATAGCATTTGGTATTTCTTGCGTTTCAGGATTAGGTGTGGAAGGATCCAGAGCAGGAGATGGTATAGGTAAGTCACTTTCTATTTCAGGTAAAGAGCGGGGAGATCGAGATTGTAAAGGTAAGTTGTTGTTTTCAGGATTTGGAACCGAGGGTGTAGAAGTCTGCCGATTTGCAGCAGATAATGAACTAGTAGGGTCCTCAGGATCGGGACCTTCGGATTTAGTAGTTACGTTAGGGTTTGGTGGGCTGTAAAGCCCTAGGTCCTCGTCATTATCGTCGAGCAGGTCTATGCATGGTAGACTATTGCTATCGTAATTGGAAATAGCAGGAAGGCTTATGCCGAGGTCGTTCAGGCTCAGAGGGCTGAACGGTGACGATGCATCATTATCGTATTGGCCGCCAGGCGGCGCTTGCTCTGGTAAGTCCCCTTGAGGTTGAGGATTTGAAGTTGACTGATGCAGAGGATTTGGTACAGGAATAGTAGAACTAGTAGGATTCATGGAAGTAGTAGGATCTGCAGGACTGGCATTATCAGCGGAGTCAGTGGGATTAGTAGGATTAGTAGAAGTAGTAGGGTTGGTAGAACTAGTAGGATCAGTGGAGTCAGTGGGATTGGTTGGTCTTGTACGTCGATTTCGTAGAATAGGATTTACAGGGTATCGTGAGAGTGCGTCGGCGGCTGCATTTAATTTTCCCTTTCGGTAAACTATTTCGTACTCGTACTCTTCGAGTTTGAGACGCCAGCGTTGCATTTTACTGCTGGGGTCTTTATGATTGAATAGCCATTTAAGAGGCCGGTGGTCGGTCACGATTTGGAATTTTCGACCATAAAGGTATGGTCGGAATTGTTTGCAGCCAAAGATTATAGCAAGGAGTTCTTTCTCCGTTGTGCTGTAATTGCATTCGCTTTTATTAAGTGTTCGCGAGGCATATGCGATGGGTTGGTCTCTGCCAACTTCGCCTTGAGAGATTACAGCGCCGACAGCATGATTGGAAGCATCACATGTTAGTATAAATGGTTTGGTGAAATCAGGATAGGAGAGGACAGGCGCAGAAGTAAGCATTTCTTTAAGGTAATCGAATGCGACCTGTTGTTGGTTTTCCCATTTGAATGGAACATTTTTCTTTAAGAGTGAGGTCAGTGGTTTTGCGGTCTTAGAGAAGTCAGGTATGAAACGGCGATAATAAGAGACCAGACCAAGGAATGATTTAATGTCCTTGGGAGTAGAAGGAGTTGGAAATTGGACTACGGCTTTGATCTTGTCGGGGTTTGGTTTGACCCCTTCGGTTGAAATAGTATGGCCCAGATAAGCGACCTCTTTCCTGAGGAATTCACACTTGTCGGGCTGGAGTTTTAGGTTGGCTTCCCTGAGTCTTTGGAAAATGGTGGAAAGGTTCTGGATTTGAGATTTAAGATCATATGAATACGAGACGATGTCGTCAAGGTAGACGAAACACCGAAGGCCTTGTAATCCGGATAAGACTGTGTTCATCAGTCGTTGAAAGGTTGAAGGTGCATTCTTCAATCCGAAGGGCATGCGTGTGAATTGGAAATGGCCCTGAGGCACGTTAAAAGCTGTTTTTTCGGGGTTATTTACCAGAATTTGGTGAAATCCGGAGGCCAAGTCTAAAGTTGAGAAATATTTGCTGTTCCCCAATTGATCTAATATTTCGGCTATTTGGGGAATGGGATAAGTGTCACCTACAGTGATATCGTTCAATTTTCTGTAGTCAATGACGACGCGCCACTTTTGCTGGCCTGATGCGTCGAGTTTTTTAGGTACTACCCAGATAGGGGAAGACCATGGAGAAATGGAAGGTTCAATGATGTTTTGTTCGAGCATTTGATTCATTTGCTTATTTACTTCTTGTTTATGGACTTCAGGGAACCTATAGGTCTTAGTATGGATTGGTACTTCGGATGTAGTAATTATGTCATGTTTCAGGACATTAGTAAAGGTAAGTTTTTCATCAGGGAGGTGGAAGATGTCGGAGTAGTCCGTACAGAGTTGGAGAAGAGCATCAGCTTCTTCGTCATTGAGGTGATCTATCCTCAATAGGTCTAGCACTCGTTGAGTTCTTTCAAGAGTATTTTGATTTTCAGGTTGGTGATTGGAATAGTTTACTGGAATAGTATCTTCGGCGGATTCGGAGCGGATTGAGTCAACTGGGGTAAGTATTAGGTTAAGGTTAGTTTTTAAGTTAACAGCAGATTCAGATGTGTTAATAACAGATAAATTTACTTTATTGTTTTTCTTTACTTTAACTAAGCAATTTGCAATTAGGATTTCCTTTGAAGGGCTTTGATCTAGAACGAGACCCTCTTTCAGGCCTGGGTTTGAGACAGTGCACTCTATGACCTTTTCGGTGCGTGCAGGAATGATAAAGAATGGGTCAGTAAAGAAAAGTTTTATTTCGAGTTTAGATAGTCTCATAATTTCCCTAGTGAAATTGATACTGCCCTGGAATTTGGTAAGCAAATCATTACCAATGATACCATCATATGGTAAATCTACATTATCCACCACATGGAATTTGTGTGTTAGGTGGTGATGAGGGTTTTCGTCTATTTTTATTTTAATGTTTAACGACCCCAAAGTGGGAACAGTGTCCTCAGTAGAACTGAAACCCTTAAGTTTTAAGGTTTCTTTTTGTAATGGTGATTTTGTTTCTATTACTGATTTTTTCACGAGACTAATTGCAGAACCGGTGTCTACTAAAAAGGTTAAGGGTAAGGTTGATACAGTGGTATTTACAATTACGTAGGGTAGAGACTTTTTAGATGGATCAAAAGAGATTTCGTATACTTCTGACTCTTTACTGAGAGGAAGTTTGGATTGAGTAGGTTCTGGTAAGCTACTTTTGGGTTCAGGAGTTGTAGGATGTTTGGATACAGTGTGATTTTTAGAAGCCTTGGATGCAGTGAATACGACTGATTTTATAATTGCAGGCTTTTCTGGATTGGATGACAAAGAGGATACAGTGGATTTAGTAATGGTTGTTGCAGGGAACCCGCAAGCGGCGGATTGTGCAGGATTAGTAATATCATTTGATTTGGTATGGTTTGTTGCAGGGAATCCACAAGTAGCGGACTGTGCAGAAATAGAAGTTTTGTTCGATTTAGTAGTTTTTGTTGCAGGGAATCCGCAAGCGGCGGACTGTGCAGAAATAGTATTTTTATTTGATTTAGTAGGGTTTGTTGCAGGGAATCCGCAAGCGGCGGACTGTGCAGAAATAGTATTGTTATTTGATTTAGTAGGATTTGTTGCAGGGAATCCGCAAGCCGCGGACTGTGCAGAAATAGTATTTTTATTTGATTTAGTAGGGTTTGTTGCAGGGAATCCGCAAGCCGCGGACTGTGCAGAAATAGTATTTTTATTTGATTTAGTAGATTTTGTTGCAGGGAATCCGCAAGTTGCGGACTGTGCAGAAATAGTATTTTTATTTGATTTAGTAAGTTTTGTTGCAGGGAATCCGCAAGCCGCGGACTGTGCAGAAATAGTATTTTTATTTGATTTAGTAAGTTTTGTTGCAGGGAATCCGCAAGCCGCGGACTGTGCAGAAATAGTATTTTTATTTGATTTAGTAGATTTTGTTGCAGGGAATCCGCAAGCCGCGGACTGTGCAGAGATAGTATTTTTATTTGAGTTAGTAATTTTCCTACCTACTGCAGAAGCATATGACGTCTGAGCGGTGGATTCAAGGGCGTCATTGTTTGCAGAAATGCGACTCGTGCGACGCCTAAACGAGGCGCCGTTTAGTTTTCCGAGGTCGGTTCATCCTGGACCTCGTCTTCCGACCCATGGGTGAAGTTTACCCTACGCATTGGGTTCGGATTAGAACTGGAAGGTTGCTGTTGGAAATTTGTATGAAACTTGTTATTGTTGTATGCCCGTTTTCTACAATTTTCTATCGTATGCCCGGGGAATTTGCAATACCTACAGGTCACGGTGTTACCGCCCTGTGGGGTCCTATTGGGCCTAAATGGAACGAGGGAACGAGTCGGGTTTGGATTCGGTACGCCCCTAGCGAAAGGCCTTCTTGGCTGCGAGTCATTACGTTCTGAAATAGCACTTCTTTTCGATAATGTCTGTTGAATTCTTTCTTCAGATATAGCAAGGTTTATGGCTTCGTTAAGAGTTTTTGGAGACCTGCACCTTATGATGGTGCAGAGTCTGGGGTGCAACCCCATTAGAAAGTGGTGAAGGGCTAGCTCCTGCATGGAGGCAGTACGCCCAGGAATTTCTTTAACTTTCGTGTCGCTGAGAGAAATCTCAGTGAGCAGTTGGGAGAGGTATGTTTCGACGCGTAAGGCGTATTGGCTAACATTTTCATTTGGTAATTGTCTGCTCTCCTGGAGCTCAGTGAGCAGGTGGGCGAAGTGCTTTCTTTCGCTGAATTGATTTTTTAAGAAATCTTTTAATTGCTCCCAATTTGTGAATTCTTTGATGGAGCAGGCTATCTCGGCCTTGCCCTGGAGTTGGCATATGATGTATTTAAATATGATCTGTTTTTGTGACTCGCTGGCCAGTTCATAGGCATTGTTACAATTTATTAAGAAACTATTTAGTGTTTCCCTACTCCCGTCGTAGGGTTTAATAAACTTTAAAAGGATATTGAAATCTAGGAATGGCAGAGGAACTGGTACGGCGGCGGGGCTTTTGCCTCCTCGTGCCCTTTTGTCTGCCAGTGCGGGCCCCGGACTCGGGGGCCTAGTATCTGAGTGAATTGTCTGGTCATATTCGGATATAGGAACCGTCAAGATATCGTCCTTAGGCATTGTTCACACACATAAAATATAGAAATTTACACAACTTAATTATAATTTACGAGATTAAATAATATGACGCAACTTTTAACTAAACTATAAGACGGGATTAAACGATACGGAGAAATGCTTATGATTATTGTGAGACGTAACAAAGTAACACTATTGCTTAGTGTATAGGAACAAAGACCAGACTCACTGCGACAATGTTGCACATACGGCGAGTGTAGCGGCGACGGGAAGTTGGGACCGCATTCCGATGCGATAAGGGATTCGATTCTTGTTAGATGATGTTGATGATTTTCTTGCACGCGGGACTCGGAGGTAAGTATCTTCTTTCTTTACAGGATGCAGTGACGATACAGCGGGATACAGAGGTAAGTTGACTACTTTACTACTTCTATTTGCAGGGTACTCAGCTGGACACGGCGGATGACTCAGCGGGACACGGTGAACGACTCAGCAGGACACGGTGATTGACTCAGCGGGACACGGTGATTGACTCAGCGGGACACGGTGATTGATTCGGCGGGACACGGTGAACGACTCGGCGGGACACGGTGATTGATTCGGCGGGACACGGTGATTGATTCGGCGGGACACGGCGAACTTCTCTTTCACAGGATACGGAGATGATACAGTGAGATACAGCGATGTGAAGAGATATAGTTCACGGATTTAGCACACATTCACAGTGGATAAAACAAATTTATATTTCACGGATATTGCACAAACGAGACGTTCCGAGGATGATTTTTCACATCCCACCGCTGCCACCAATGTTACAACGGGCCTATCCCACAAGGTTTTAAAAAAAGGATTTAATTAAAACACAATGATTTAGAATTTATAGTTCGAGATGGCAACCGGCGCGTATGAGGATCGGGGATAGACTGGCGTTCGTGAAGCGAACCCAGTCGGTCGGGACCTAAACTGCCTATCTAGCATTTTATGGTAGGGCTGCCGGTCAGCCTAAAGGTAGACATCGGAGGGATGTAACAGAGCGATCAAAACGTTATGAAAAAGTTTATTGAAGAAATAGGAGATAAAGTTTCAAAGTATGAACTCGATTATTTTTAGGAAAATACGACTCCATATTTTTTTTGTTTTGATAATACATACCTACATACAATGTAGAATACGTTATTTTAGAATAGTTTTTAGAATGGTATTTAGTTTTATACTCATTTGCCTAGCACCAAATGACGACGATTTCCATTTAATATTTTTAAATGTAAACTTATTGTACTGTACTGAGTATACTTTATTATTCTTTCAGGTAAAGAAACGAGGAAAAAACGTACAAGCGGGAGGGAAGATTTCCCAAATGAGTATAATTTTCGAAAGGATTATGAAGACAGGGAAATAAAATTGGCGCCATATGATTACACTGACGATAACATAATAGTAAAGTATTCTGAATTGCTGCAAAAATTAGCATCAGATTTCAAACAGTTAAAGTTGAATGATAGGTTTCATTGCTCATGCTCACAAAATGACACTGGAAATACAAAAATACCAAAATCACTAAGATTAATACTGACAAGTATTATGTTGTGGAGTTATATGTTTTGGAAGCAATAAAGTTGTTTAAATAAATATTAATTTTATTAGTATGTTGTATAAAAATATAAATAATAGTAATACGACGGACCCCCTAATAAATCTCCCAGAGTTACAAAAGCATGTACTGACTCGACTTGCCTTCTGATTTTTATTCCACCTCCGCATAATTTTCTGCAAGACCAAATAAAACAAGTCGCCGTAAGATGGACTATTATTCGATCTGTAAGATTTATTGCGTGGTTCGAAAGATTTTCTATCATTTCTTTTCATTCTTGTGTTCTCTTTTTCACATATGCAGTTGTTTAACGTTGGAGTTGGTATTGTACTTGTTCTTTTATAATCATATTCAATATCTTCCACAAAATAAGTATACATGATGGTAGTTGTATAAGGTGTAGCTGTGGAAGTTTGGTAATGAGAGTTATCATCATTTTCATAATTGATCACCTGTCCTGAATCACGTTTACGGACATCCAAAGCACGTTTCTCACAGTAATCTTCATCTTCCAATGTAGTTTCGCCTGACCCTGTTTCATCAGATATTGTCGAGAACTTGTTACGATCCATAAAGTCACGTGTACAGGTAGAGGTTCGAGTGCATCCCTCCACATAACCTGGCGGAGTTTTCGATCCACGGTCACCGCCTAGGCCAGGTACTAGTACACTCCCATCAGCACCAATAACAGTTGGAGCAGTCCAAGTACAAGTTAATTTTCTAGTACAATGTTTTTTTCTCATGAAGGGCGTATTGGTGGTATATGTAGATGTTGGAGGTGTGTTGGCATTGCGTCTACCATCCGGACTTAGATTCACACTACTACCGCCGCGTGTAACATCAGTTGCAAAATCGGTGCTTGTTAACTTTCTAAGATGCATCAACTCATCGAACGATAAGTATTTTTCTGTTACCATATGTTTTTGGATTTCCTTCACTTTTGTTTCCTCCTTGAATTTGACAGTTATGGATTCTGTAGTTTGCGACAAACGTACTGTGGGATTCGTTCGCTTAGTTTTTTTAATTCTTCTACTATTAGGTAACGTCGTATACCTCATAGACTTTAATAACGTAGATTTACCACGGTTGAATTCATCCATTTGCCAAAAAGGTTTGAATGTAATATCATCAGGACTACGCCTTTTTCTTTCTCTGGAATGAGAGGAGTCATAAATGTAGTCGTAATCATGTTTACTGTTTCTCGTAGTCTCAAATATATTTTTTACCTGTTTTTGATTATGTTTTACCATAGGTATCAACTTTTTGAAAACATCTCCAATTGTTGTATCGTATTGGATCCATTCATTTCTTTCCGGAGGGGGAAATCTTTCTTTGAGCGGGGATTGTTCCTTCGAATTATCTCCGCTACGTATTGCCATATTAGGCAAGAAATCGTAATAATGAAGGTCCACCGACTTTTTTGTTTCATCTTTGTTTTCCAAATTACCACTTCTTCGAAATGGTGGGCATGGAGTGTTAGCGCATTCATCGTTAAAACATTTGCAGTTTACATTGCACTGGCATCTCGGAGGTAGGGTAGCGCAAGGCGTGCTAGGACTGTTACATGGACAATTGTTTCCGTGTCTGGTCTTCATCATGCAAGCCGGGGTGTCCGTCTGACAAGGGAGAGTAGTCAACATGCAGTTGTCAGCAAGGTCTCGTGTACATCCAGTACACGGAGTCTTGTGATTTATTTCACAATCGTTCCTCTTTGGTTCGTTTCTTCTGGTGCATTGATTATTTCTATTATATTTTCTTAAATCCTCTGTTACTTCCAAGTTAATTTGTTCTGATGTATCGTCATTGTCAAGTCTACGAAAGTTTTCACTGTTTTGATAGTTTCCACTTGTTGGGTTGTTTTGGGTTACATAGTTTTGTATAGTAGCTTCGAAGTTGTTGTCATGAAAGTTATGGCCATGATAGACTCTTGAGTGACCTCTTTCCTGTTGATGCTGGTGCAACTGGACTCTTGAAGAATTGGATGGGTAATTCCTATGATTACGCATCGGTGAAGGAGGCCTGTTTTTGAGGAAAGCTGGAATGAGAATATGGCAACTGTTAATACACTTTTATGTTTTATTGTCTGTAAACTATGTAGTAGAAACATGACGGTCAATATTTTACTGGAAAGTGTTTCTTTAATTACATTACAAAAAATATTTTGTAATTACATTTTTGGTGCAATCAAAAAGAAATCAAGAGTTAATCAATTAACTGAAAAGGGAATAATTTAATTATAATTGGGAAGTTACCATAACTGTTATTGAAGAGAACATGCCTCGTTTTTTGATTTCTCAGTTCACTGGTCTCGTTAACGTCAAATTTAACTTGCTTTAAGTTATTCCGATTGGAGTCCGTTTCTGGTTTATTGGACAAATTGAGAATCCTGAGGAAACTGTTCACCGGAGGCTTGATCGTAGCAAATACTTTGTCTGAAATAGAAATAGATAGATACTCTTTATAGGGCACGATAAGAATTGACTAGAATTGGGCAAAGTATACAGTTGTTGTACAATTTAGGTGGTCTTATCGCTATGACTATATCTTCAAATTGCCATCTCATTTTGTACGTAAATCTGTTTTATTTAGTTACTAGCTGTGCCAGCGGCGTCGCTCGCGTGGATATCGGGTTTCAAAAATAACGGACTTCCATATAATACCCATCTATACCTTGTGCCTAAGTTTTAAGTTAGACCTCTAGCAATACATTGGTGAAAACCGCATTCAATTCTATGCAGTAGTTTTCGCGTAATGCGCGTTCAAACATACAGGTTTAAATTTCTCGCGTTTTCCCAACACTTCCCGTCACTGCTCCGCTCCTATTAAATGTAGCGTGATAAAAAGTATCCTATAACCTGCCCAGGAGTATGAAGAATAATTGTACCAAGTTTCGTCAAAATCTGTTCAGTAGTTTTTTTTTCTATAACGAACATACAGACAGACAGACAGACAGACAAAAATTTTACTGATTGCATTTTTGGTATCAGTATCGATCACTTATCACCCCCTGATAGTTATTTTGAAAAAATATTTTATGTACAGAATTGACCTCTCTACAGATTTATTATAAGTATAGAAGATTGTTTAGGCCTGAACTCATTAATGCTCATGTCTGTTACGACTACATATTGAAATCCTGAAGCCTGTGTGTCAGCATAAAGAATCAGGGACTTCTAATAAGTAGGTAGTGAATACGGACCTTAACCGTATTCGGAAAAAGCAAATAAGGAATGGTGTCAACAGATTTTATGTTGGGAGTATTTGTTGGGAATAAAGTGGTTCCGTAAATGTTTGCTTAAATCATGACAGTCGCTAGCTGGGAAATGGAGTCCAGTAATCAAATATATGGCAGTGTTTCACTCGGTTAGAAAGTCCGCGAAATTATTTAGAACTTACTAGGGTCAGCTGGACTATTTTTAGACTGGCTCGATAGTTCATTTGGTAGTGACCTCTGCCTTCTAAGACAAGGATCGTGGGTTTGATTCCCGCACAGTACAAACATTTGTGTTCATGAACATGTCTGTTTGTATTGGTCTGGGCGTTTACTACGTATAATAATTTATTTCCAAAAAAAGGTGTCCAAGTATGTAAATCTGTTGTCTAGCACCCATAGTACAAGCTTCAACTTAGTTAAGGGCTAGGTGGTGCTGTACTGGCATGTCTTGAGTTATCTATTTAGTAGGAAATATAAGGGCCATCTCTATAAACTACTATACTATGACTTTTGGACCATTCCTCCATTCTCATCACAGCTCGTCACTTTTGTGGTCTGGGACTCCTTTCTTCCTTGGGTGCGCTTTAAAAAATTTATCAGTGAGTTCTTAGCTTTGTTTCCAATTTTAGCTACTCGCCAAATTAAAAAAAAAATCGGATATATTACAATATTGTAATTAAGGATTCTAAAACTTATAAACGTATAGGATTATTAATGACTAGCTGTGCCAGCGGCGTCGCACGCGTGGATATCGGTTTTCAAAAATAACGGACTTCTATAAAATGCTACCTAAATTTTAACTTAGACCTCTAGCAATACATTGGTGAAAACCGCATTCAATTCCATGAAGTAGTTTTTGCGTGATGCGCGATCAAACATACGGATAAAAATTTCTCCCGTTTTCCCAACACTTCCCGTCAGTGCTCTGCTCCTATTGATTGTAGCGTGATCAAAAGTATACTATAACCTGCCCAGGGGTCTGAAGAATAATTGTACCAAGTTTCGTTAAAATCCGTCGAGTAGTTTTTGTTTCTATAAGGAACATACAGACAGACAGACAGACAGACAGACAAAAATTTTACTGATTGCATTTTTGGCATCAGTATCGATCACTAATCACCCCCTGATAGTTATTTTGAAAATATATTTCATGTACAGAATTGACCTCTCTACAGATTTATTATAAGTATAGATAAGACTCATACCGCCATCGTCCGTGTAATATCGACACAAACTTTGAAATTTCCGATCAGGTGTTTTATTGTTTTGACACAGGGTCCCGGGGTAGCCGACTGCATACACTGGCTTGCCGTGTACGTTGCCTTTAGGAGCGAAGTTGCACACCAATCTTTCTATCATTGATTGCTTTTGTTCTATCTAGAATAGAAAATAATAGTTATTTTTTTTTAGGTAAATTGCATTGATATTTATTAACTGTGTTACGGATTTTCCTGGATTCGCAAATTGTGTATTAATTATTATATTTTTTTGTTTGTGGAAATCCAAAGGTTCCGGGATAAATTCCGGGTAGGGCTAAGAAAGGTACGATTAATTTTTTTTGGTCTGGGTGTTCTGGTAGATGCCCCCAGTCATCATCTGATACTCATAGTATAAGTTTATCTACCTAAATATGGGTTGGTGTGCTTTATTTATTATGCACAACAGCAACTGCCAGATATAAGATTTAATTTTGGAAATAGATTAAAATTTCATATTTTTGGATATAAAAAGTGCCCGGTATCTTGAAAACATCTTCACAGCCTCTTCAAATTCTTGTCACAGCGCAATTTCAGCTTCCTAGAAATCTATTCCTGGTTCCTGTTTAAATAAAGGTTGACACCGAACGAATATTGTATTAGGACTATTTATTAAACTGATCAACATGGTCAATCAATTTCACCTCTAACGAAAGTCAAATACTTATTTACATAAAACCTGGCCCGTCCACAGCCGATCCGGTCCGATTCACCCCAAATTAATTGAGTGAAGTAATTTGTCTTCCGGCTACGCGTCCTGAAACAAATGAATCTCACTGTTTAGATGAAAAATTGTTTGAACCTCCGATATTTCTTGTTGTCAAACCAGTCATTTATTTATTATCTTCTTCTTTTGTGAGTATATAATAGAAATCCTGTTCGCCTCCTCGCTAAAACTCGAGAACGTCTGGGCCGATAGGTATGGCTAATTTTGTCGAAGTCCAGGGCAGTTTTAAAAGGTGAATAACGGGTCTCCCGTGTCAGCTAGTTATGTTGTAAAAAGGCTATAGGTACAGAGTGGGTGGCAGTATGGATGGCGCGGGTCCCCTGTGTAGCTTCGAACGCCGCTGTTGCGAATTATTTTTTTACTGCCTCATTGGTTCGAAAGCTTCCATAAGCTTTCGAACCAATGAGGCTATACTCGAATTTTGTAATCGCGGAAGACGCTGATTCGAAAAACATTTTCACTGTCTCATGCGCTCCAATGCATGATTTCATAACTTTTTATCGCCGATTAACCGCAGGGATAATGTTGTATCTCTGTAGTAAAATCTATTAGCATTTTTTTATGTTTTCAATTACAATAAAAGGTGGCTTATAACCGGTTGAAGTCAAGCCGGCGGCTTACAAGATGTCCTTGCCCCGTACCTAAGAAATAAGCGGGCATCTACTTATTATACCTTTCAACTTTTCCTACTATTCCCATTTTAATACCCTAACAGTTAATGTTATAGTAATTTTTCTATCAAAATAAAATAACATGAACTCTATAGCATCAATTCACACAGAAGTGTATCATTTTGCTGCGAGAAAACCACCTTTAAAATTAACGTTGCATAAACCTTTATACAATTATGAGCAAGCGCGGAGTGTGGATCTGAAGCGTCTGTGCAACTTAGTGACAATTTGAAACTTCGTTAAGAGAATTAAAGAGCAAGTCCACCGTGCAGCAAGTACTTAAAAGAGTAAAAACTCGAGACTTGACGGACTTTTCATAAATACGGAGAAACCAAAACACAAAAGTTTCTAAGATTGGACACTGATTTCGAAATATATCTATACTTAATCGCTACGCTGGGCAAGCGGGTTGGCGATCACAGCACGTAGCTCTTCGCACCGGTGACGCTGCTGCCCGTCATCAGCCTTTGGTATTTAGTATTCTATCGTGTTGGTTACACCGCCACCAGACGGTTGCCAGAGCCTGTGAGGGTGGATTACAGCGAAAAGATATCGCTTATGTATGTAAGCTTATATTTATCTTCATTCCAGTTATATCCACATATCTACATGAATTCGGCATAATCATTTATTCCCCCATCTTGAATCACGATGACATGTTGATTCTGGATTAGCATATCTAATTTCATGGTGTGGATGTAAACTGAATTTCCGTAGATAACTAACCAATATAATAGATTTGAATGCATAATCTGTAATCTACGCTGATCCCACTGAGGATAACGTGAAATAGAGGTGATAAGCTGAGTATTCATAAAGAAGAGAAAAAAATGATACAATTCAAGTATTAGAACCAACGGTATGACTATACCCTCTGAGGCCCATGGCAAATTCTTTGAGTGGGGCCCTACCAGTGAAAATTGACAGGTTAACGATTAGAGCTGCTAGATTGGCTGGGACCCTCTAGGGTCGGGGGCCTATGGCATTTCACCAGTGTGCCACCCTATAGTTACGCGGTTATTTAGAGCAATTTAGCTACCATGGATTCCCTGGGGACTAATTTTTCCGTAAGGCGGTTTCAATTTCAAGTCGCTATCGGGTACAAAGCAAGTTGTCTACGGGACAAGATGCTCGATTCTTTTTTTTATGCAAGAGGCGGCAGACGAGTCATGCAACTCAAATCAAGTTCACCAACAAGACAACAGGTGTATGCTCGAAGGCGATTTATTTCAAATAGATTTAGATTGCTTTCCTTACACGAATATGAAAAGATAGATTATGTTTCGCAGCTTGATTCGACTCGTTTTTAACCCAACTCCATGTTAAAATGTTACGTACTTACTGATTGTAATACATCACGCTGCCTGTGTAGTCCAGGTTTTGCATGAACCATACGTCTATCATACTCTTTAACTGCATGCCGGGCGCAGGGCCCTCCACGGTGACTATAGCCTGACCCACGCTAGTGTCATCTGCAATGTAAAACGAACACACAAGAATATTTTAACTTTAAGGTGTTTCGAACAAAAGGGAGTGCTCTGCCGTATTCAACTCATTTGGTAGAAACAGTGCCTTTTGAGTTTGGGGAAGATCAAATCCGACATTTTGTTACAATATAAATACATTTATATTTGTTTATTTTTTTCTTCGCCCTAATGTTTTCCTGGACCAGTAGTACCAGGGTCCGCTTTCCAACACATTCTCGTCCAATTTGCCTAATGTTTGACATCCTATAGCGTAAGATTGTTGTCTCCAACGTTTCTTGAGCTTGCCGCGTGTTTTAATTACTTTAAAAAAATTGAATTAAAATACTATAGTGAGCAACGGAAAAGAATCCAAATTACCACCCCATTTCTTTCCGTGGGTGTCTAAAGGCCTTCAGCTAGTTAAACAATGATAGGGGGTTTACCCTTTTGATTAGCGACTTACAATAAAGGTACCTAGGTAGGTAGTAAAGGTATACCTACTCGACAAAACACTCGCGAAATGAATGCGGTCGCATTTCGAGATCAATCGACTTATAGCCAGAATAATCCTACAGTCCAGTATCGCCATACTGCCTGCGGCAACTGAGTGATTGGATTGATTTCTTGTCTATTAGCGATTCAGGCCACTTTTTACTTTCCATCAGACGATGAGAGGCCACTCTGCAGCACAACCTCAAAATAACTTTAGTCGACCCCGAGCCCGGCGAAGTAATTAAGTATTTCTAAATGCTTTATGCACCACGGGCAGGTGAGGATGGCTTGGAGCGAAATGGTGATAGGTCGCTCCCTTACATCCCCATCATCCCCATCATAGGTACATCCTGCCGAACAACAAACGAGGCTCTGGCAAACCGAATGGTGGCGGTAAAACCATCACGATAGAAGGCGTAGCTAAATACCACAGGCCGATGACGGGCAGCAGCGTCATCGGGGCAAGAAGCTACGCCCTGCGATCGCCAACCCGCCTGCCCAGCGTGGCGATTATGGGTATATCCTCCAGAAGTTTGCCCTAGGCGGCGAACAATTGGAGAGGCCTATGTCCAGCAGTGGACTGCAATAGGCTGATGATGATGATGATGATGATGAAATGCTTTATGTCAAGCTATTAAGTTGAGTTATTTATAAACTTTAGACAGTCTAAGCTAATGATATGTAAGTTAATTTACACATTTGGACCATTAAAATACGCTAACGGGGTGTGAACGACCGGCCATCTACGAACAATTGCTACGAGCGCTCGTAGCAAACATGGGCGAAAATAAGTTGCTGTAGCTAATCTCGTTGTTGACTACGACGCTACGGAACTAGGTTACAAAATGCTACGCATTTTTAAAGCAACTTGGAGCTAATCTTATACGAGTAATTCATTATAAATAGTAATAGCCTTGTTTAATGCTATTTTATTCATGAATGACAGTTCCAATCAGATTCCTGACACTCTTGTTTCTTTCAAATGAACTAGGTCTAAATCGAAAAGAAATATGTATTTGATGTCAAAAATAACCTGTAATCCAATTTACATAATAATTTGTTATCATAAAAGTAATTTCACACGTTCATCTGAAAAAATGTACCTATATCGAAGTCTGATGCTTTCGACAGTTCTAATTTTACACCAAAATATCGATATGAAAACGAAAGATACTGCATATAGCAATATTTATCAGTGAGGCTTGGATGAATTCTCTAGTCTAGACCGGCTTAAGCACGCAGTTAGTTGGTTAGAACGGGCCATTTTCTGCAACTCGACGTCTGCGCGCCTGGGACTTATTGAGTAATGGTTACAAGCGGTAGAAGTATATGTTCTACCCAGACCAGAAGTGCCGGCCGCTTGTCATCAGCTTCTGGCCAGGGCAGGCAAGGGCGCGGCCGTATACCTACTTCTTATCGTATCCTTGCCAATTGGTTACCTCGGAAGAATTCCTTCACCACAAATCGTAAAGCACGTATTTATATATCTCACCCATATAAGTAATAGGTACTACGTGTACTTATTACTTCCATGGTCTCACCTAAATCTCTGCATTCGTCTTCTCTATCAGGCCGCGTGGCAGCATCGCATTGGTCCACCCATCTCTGCGCCATAGCCGCCAGTTCTTCTGACCAGTACTGAAATTTGAATTTAGTTGATTTGGTCTAAAAAGCTCAGTAACATGAGAGGTTTATTATTTTGTTTATTAGTTTATTAAAAAGATTTATGATAATGAGTACAAAGAAAAATATAATTTTTTATAGGTCGGCTTATTAAGATTTTCTGATTGACATGACTAACTGCCCTTAATACCTAGATTGATCAATGCTATAATTAAATAATAACATAACTGTTACAGTACGAATAAAGTAACTAAGAATTCTTAAGTAGGTGATAGAAGGTTTCTAACAACTTTGTTCATATTGGCGGCTTGAGGAAGCCCCAATAAGCCTGAAGCGACGAAGTTCCGCCGCTCGTTAATTTTGTTAATAATATTATTAACATCATCCCTTTTAATTGGTATCTCTTCATAATCTTTGCACGATGAACTTGGGCCTGGCATCTGGAAGATCAAAGTAATTTACAAGTAAGTTGCCATCAAATATAACAAAGATTGCATTGTACACTCTATTAATAGATAAAATTGGAAATATTTAAACTATAATATAAGAACAAGCAAAAAATATAAGAACGGTTTCTTTTCAAATATAAAATACAGAAGGAAGGAAAGAATGAAGTAAGTAGATTATTGAAAGACAAATAAGATATTTTGAACACAAAAACGAAACATTAATGTACCTTAACTGAATAATTGGTTGGCATTCTTAGCAAGGAAATGTAATGATGACTTACTGTTGCATTTATTACTTACGGTGAATTTACAAAGGGTATGGTTAGGACATATTTCACAATATTTGGTGGAGCTGACAACGATATCAATACTAAAGAATAATACAATTAATTTCGCATTTATCATAATAAATCATAAAATATATTAGACGCAAATGACGTGTATAAAATGAAGTTGTTATTTCATGGCTTAATAGATTTGAACAATGTGTCCTGATGATTATAACTACATTATATTAATAAAAAGGTAAAATGGACAATTTCCTATTGATTGGTTATGTTTTTTGTGTCTCGTATACTAATGATTTTTATTATTTATATAACGCAAATAAATAGTGCAGTCTCGGAAGACACAATTGAAATTTTACAGAACACAGACGGAACAACATTTACTAGCAAAGGTAATATTATTTATTCTTATCAAGACGAAATATTTAGATGTTGATTGAAAATTGATTGTTTTCTTTTAATTAATGTTGCAGAGAACACAGAAAAAGATGTACACAGTTTCACTACACCTAGACCATTATTTCAAATGATTCATAATTTAACAAAGACCAAGGCATCTAATCTAAAATCTAATGTTTTTGATAAAATGCTCTCAGATGAAATCTTATCTATTAAGAAACATTTTTATGAAAAAGATAAAAGTACAACATTCGTAACTAAAGCTACAACAAGCAATCCTCCCACACCAACTCTGGAAGTAAAGCAAAACTGGCCTATTATTGGATTTACAATACAACCTAACTATCAGAGTAATGAAGAAACATTTCATGAATATAACCCAAATGATATTTCCACTGAAAAGCATAAGGAGAAAATAATCAAACCTCATCAACAAGAAAATGAGAGTTTAAAAAAAGCCATGCATAATGAAAGAATACTAGGACTAAGAAGTTTGCCAGAAGTAAAGACTAATGCCCATCACCACCCTATTTATCGGAATCAAGGCGATAGAATGTGTACATGTATGAAAACAAACTCTCCACTTGGGTGCACTCAGCGCTGCACAAGCGCCAATTTAAAAACGACTTGTTCTCAAAGCCCAAATCCATGGCTAAATCACATATTGTTTCCTACATATACAGTACCTCCTGTATACTTCGCAACTATTCAACCCTACATTTTCGGTGTTACAACTATGTTTCCTTACGTAAACGCTTACCATCATCCTAGCATTATGAATCCTATGAAATTACCAAGAAAAACTAAACGAAGAAAAACAACCCAAGAGAATATCGATAAAAATTTATATTATGAAGAATCTACAGAAGAAACAAATAATTATAAGGACGAGAATGATGTGAACTACGACGATATAGGAACGCATAAAACTGTCAAAGATGAGGAACAAACAATCAGAATAAATGTGAATTATGAAAATGAAATAGAGGACCAAAAACCGAAAATTCAAAAACTAAGTTCCGATAGTAATAAACAAGTGGTGAATAGAAACCAAGAAACCTTAGTGCAAGACATTTTTAACGACATAAGAACGTATTATGGTGATTCGGTAATTAAGAATTGTTATTGCAGTTCATGGATATCGTCTTCTTCTGCTTATTATCCGTCTGTAGTTTTATGTTTCCAATGTTTAATTTTGTTATTGATTGTAAATTGACTGAATAAATTCGTGTTTAGTAAGATTGATTAATTTTTTTAGAACACTGATATACTCGTACATATACCAATAATGCGATAAGAAAATTTTCCTTCTACCTCTAGCGGTCATACTTGTTTGTTATTGCGGCACGCACCTACATAATTTTAAAATGTATTAGTCACACCGTAGTGCTAGGTTATAATGAAATTGATAATATTGAGCAGAAAATAATGTTTTATAAGTGGCAGCTAAATGATAAGACGAAATGAAAAAAAAATCTCGCATATATCAAAGTTTAAAAGTGGCTGCCAAGATTTTTGTAGGAATATTGTCATGACAATGCTCTATTTTAGGAAAGAGAAACATGTTCACTTATTAGATTGTGGAGGTGGTACACTAATAATGTACCTAAATTTGACTTTTAAATGATGTAGAGTCTATTTAGAATGTGAAACTATGTAGGTATATACTCCTAGAGCGTTTCTGAAGTGAAAGTAGAAATCTTGTATGAATAATTCAGAACTACGAGTATATTTTGTGGGGATTCAAATGTGTACTATTTCTGGAATACTGAAAAAAAAGTGTTAGTGAATTCGAACCAATTTCCCTTCGCCGCGTTCCTGTCTCCGGGGCGGCCTCTAAATCTTCCTTACGTGATTAATGCGTCGAAAACCTTGAATATTTTGCAGAATTCAGTATCACCGTGACTTTGTTATTTTGTTTTTATAGTTTGTTCTCAATACAATAGAAGCATTCTCGGGATGGATATTGGCCTTGACCTGAATCCTAGGGGTTACATCGAGGGGGTCATCACTACGGCATCCCATAAGCTGGGTGTTCTGAACAAGGTGAAGGGGTACTTCACGCCTGAGCAGCGCTGTCTCTTGTATAAGACCCAGGTTCGCTCCTGCGTGGAATACTGCTCTCTCCTTTGGGATGGTTCCGCTAAGTACCTAAAGGACGCACTCGAAAGGTTACAAAGGCGAGCTATCCGAATTATTGGCAATGCTGATGTCCCTGGACATTTTGAGGATCTGCAGTTGCGTAGAGACGTAGCGTCGCTTAGTGTTTTCTACCGTATACATCACGGCGACTGCTCCGAAGAACTCTTTGATTTAGTCCTTCCCTCTCCTTTTCTAAATAGAACTACGCGTGCAGGTTTGAGATGTCACAAAAATACTGTGCAGTCAATTGGCTGTCGTACTACTTGTAAAGCACAGTAAATCTTACTTTTGTCGTACAATTAGGCTGTAGAACTATCTTCCAGCACACGTGTTCCCTTCCTCTTATAGTCTTGGGTCTTTTAAACGGGGCGTGAAGCGGCACTTATGCAGGCCGTCATAGTATGATCGATGCGCGTTGCACTAACCATGTGTGATGAGGATCGCTTACATTTTTTGGACTTCGTCGATTGCTTAACATCAGGCAGGCAGGACGCAAATAATATTATTATTTTCCCAATATGAGAGTTTATAGTACATAGTTTTCTCCCTCATAATTCGAAATAATGAATGCTGTTTGTTTATAACCGTAAGACTTTAATAAGTAGGTATTGTTGTGATCTCAATAGAAAATTAATTGGATCGAGAAGAAAAATAATTAATCGCCACTTACGTTTATACGACTCCTTAATTATGAGACCATTGTGTGAAGGATCTGTTAATATCCCTGCGATTAACTTTTCTTTGTATCGCCCTAACATTAATTAATAAGTTTGTCAACATCACTCCCTCTGCGATAGATGGGAGTAAATAAGAAATTACATGGTGATTATAATATTAATGTATCGGGTAGCAGGGATAATTGTTAAAGCTTCCACGAAGGCACGATTGTTAACGAGGATTGGGTTTACGCATGGCCGAGGGAATTATTCGCTGCCCATCGCTGTATTTTTAATAGGATCTTTTGTCGGTTTGGGTTGACTGGAGTACTTTCTTGAGGAGAGTTTTTAGTTACATACAACCCTTGAACTAAAATCGATTCGTATGTGGAAAGCGGGGGGTATTGTACGTATTTCATAACGTTAGTAGAGTAGGAGAAACGTGGCGAGCGATTTTTTTAGTAACTAAATAATCCAACCAAAAGTTTCAATTACGGAATTAATTCCTCCGTAATTAATGCTTCTTTCTCTAGCTAGCTTCTAATTTAGTAGTAGTAAGTGCCGCCTAATGGTTAAGAGGTCGCGGGTTCGAATCCCGGGTTGGGTCAATATTTTTTACTACATTCCCGGAGCGGGACGTTGTTGGCTAAAAAGCACCAGTAGGTATGGTAGGGCCGTAAAAGAGGAGGAAATATTTTTTTATGCGAGCTAGTTCATCTGGATTGTCTTAACACAAAAAACCTAGAAATGCCCCCTACAAGTGCTTTTCATTTCGTACATGAAGGACATACTCGTACTAATAGGAGAAAACTCTTTGAAATCTAAAATATTTCTTTTTATTAAATAGTTCAGACAGCGCACACCATTCGCACTTTCCTCAATTGATGTAGGTAGGTACTCTTTAGAAATATTGGCTTGGATCGTAAATCATCGAACTCTCTCCACGCTTATTGGATTGCCAATATCATTGGTTTGAAATGAAAATCTTAAATAGCTTTATTTCTAGTTTGATGAATTCTCATCAAACGATATAAGTACTTAGAAATGTAGAGGGTAACGAACGCTGAATAGGTGTAAGGCAGATAAACTCAAATACCTTTACCATATAAGTTTAGAGTTCCAGGTGACTTATCTACCATCTACATTATTGAAGGTAAGTACGGAGGTTTATTCAGTAAAATATTAAGATCACAAGAAATACAACGGTAGAGATATGTAATAAATCTTTGCTATCTCGTTTTGATAAAGACGAGTTCTATGTTTTTCCGTTTCTTACTTTTACATCTGGCAAGTGTTCCCATCTAAACCATTTTTTACACGGAAACAACAAAATATAAAATTATGCAAATCCCAACCAAGAAAGGTCAGTGAATGTAAATAAGAAGTAGAAGATTAGGGTCATCACTCGCTTAGAATAGTATGAAATGATGTGTTGGTTTCTTCTTTTAAAAGTACCTACATGAATATTCAGCCTAAAAGTAAGAAAGCCCATAACAGGATTTCTTACTAAATAAAATTATGACTTTTGTGATCACTCATATTATTTATTTCTCAGTCTGTTAAACTTTATCTGACGGTTGGAAAATCAGCCCTTAATGTAACTACTAACTTTAGGTTGACTATTTTAATAAGCTTCTTCTTTAACCAGACCAGTGGCAAAAATTGTCAACCTAACGATTGCATATTCTATTATTTTGTATACCTATTCTTTATTATTCTATTACAAGAAAGACATTTCTATAAGTTCCATATTCTTTATTCTATCAATAAGTAATTTGAACTTTGTAAATATCAACTATGTCGTACTAATTTTCCAACTTCGCAACTAAGTCAAGGATATCACAAGAAAGGAGCTGATGTGAAATCAAAATGTACTTACACTTCACCATGTAAAGTGAGTAAGCATTTCTGTGTTTCGGGACGAAATTACGGCAATTAGCTACTGAGTAATACGAGACATACCACTGTCGTTTCATGTAATACAGGCGTAGGGGATGCGTATCTATATTAATAAAATGAATAAAATACTACCTAGGTAGCGACCGGTGGTGTATAGAGCTTTTCCCTCCAGAATACCACATAACAAGAGCAGTACTGGCAGTGCTAGAGCCTAAAAGAAATCGCGGTAGGCGATACATAACCTGTATGGGAGCCCTAGGGCCTAACTACTTAGGCGTATGAAGATGCTATGACTACAGCTGGATTTGACGCAGACACGTCCAGAATGGCGCATTAGGATACAGAGTGCCGATCCCAAGAAACATGGAAAATTAGGTACCTATAGAAGAAGAAGAAGACCGCCTAGGTTATATATGAATATGCGTTTTCTACGAAATCGTATCGCAGCAATTCCTATTCACAATACGGATGATGACAAGGTATGAAAATGAAGAAAATAATTAGTCCGTCTCTTAGATAATAAAAAAATATAAGACCCGTATTTTTTGTTTTGTCGAAATAACAAGAAAATACTTAGATATAGCGCATTAAAGTTACGGAGTGGGGGCTAACTACGTCACGTTAGAGTATATTTTGTACTCTAACGTGACGTCATGTGACATTTAAAATCAATGTATCTTCGTAAGTTTTTGAACAAGAGGCAAAATAAAAAATACGTATCCAATATTTTTCATTAATCTATCTGATGGACATTAAATTATTTTTTAGTCATCATCCCAATTTTCATAGTTTCAAATTCGCATCACGTCGCAGTTTTGTGTAAGCGCTATTTATACTTAAACATACCTACTTTTAGATATAATAAAATTTTTGAAGACCATTTGAAATCATGGGGTTTCACATTTAATTTAATATTGGTACTTAGTTAGTACATAGACATGTTCTTAATCGTTGAATTTATGCCTAGGAAATCAAACAGGAAAAGTTCTAACAAAAGTACCTATTATAATGAAAACATTTTGTCAATACTTTGGCAGCCCTTATACGATCCGGCACTGTTATTATCACGGTTTTACAGATAATGGTAGCTTAGATCTTGAGCGAAGTATACAGCTATGTGTTTTGTTTTGTTTTCTCTAAGTACATAGAGATCTGAAATTTGTTGAGATAGCGGAATATTATCTTGGATTTTTCATCTGACAGATTGCTTTAAATTAAAAGTAGAGTTTCTGAAATTGACAAAACTTTTTGGTGAAAATGCGGTGAATAAAGTAGATATTATCCACGTGATAAGATGTTCGGATGTTGCGTAATTCTTTAAGAGTTTACATCCTTTTCTGTATAACAATTTGTAACATATTGATGAATTCTTTAGACATAAATTTAAAATCGATTCGGTACAGTAACCAAAATTTGTAAATAAAACAATTCGTAAGTATACCGTTTATTCATTTCTAATTACTGAATTAACATTTTCTCCTCATTTCACTCCATTAAAGTTGGTTGTAACGATTAACCAGAGAGCTTTAACATCGACCTGGTTTTAATGTTTAATTATCTGACCTCGTTATTGTAATTTTATTCATGAACAATTTGGAGATCTTAGTGAAAGAGCGTTTAGTAAAACAGTCGGGGAACATTTTAATTTATAGAAGCTATAAAGATCTAATACACAATAGACAAAATAATACTTTTTACGTAATGTGAAGTAATGTATTTTCTTCAAAAAAACGTAAAGAAGATAATAATATATTAATACGCATTATACGAGTAGGTATAATAATTTGAATATATAATCTGGATATACCTACTTACGCATAAGTAATTTGTTTTATCTAATCTAGCAAAAAAGTATTGGCATCTTTCACCGCTATGCCGATCAGTAAGATGGTTTATTGCTTTTCAAACCAACTAACTGGATAGACATGATAAGTTGAGAAGGGTCTTCGAACTGCAAAGACATAGCTGGAAACGGATGGGTGATGAGCAGAGTTGTAAAATTGGGTGTGAGAGGCAACATTCACTTTTGATCGTTGAACAGTAGTCTATTTTTTCTGTTGACTGTACTTATTAGCTGTTCGGAGTTCATAAAAGATTCCGGTTGTCATCGTACATTTGCTAGCAACAAAACTTTGACAGGTATTACTGAACTTACGTAATTCTCGCCCTAATTGACGGAAGAAGGTATCTGAACAGTTTAGAAACATTTACCTACTTTGAATATTGCGGTGATTTAGGTAAATGGGAAGATTACGTCGCTACGTTAAGACTAGGAACCTAATTAAGACCAGTCTTTCTCAAAGTGTGAGATAAAAACATCCTGTGGTAAGGAGCCTAGAAAAATATTGGTCATAGTGGCAGAGAGGAGCGATTCGTAGCTTCTATACCTACTTTGATATTAATTTGGTGGAGTGACTCTTTGCGCAAGATGGTTGGATTCGAGAAGCTCATCGATCGAGCAAAGTAGCGAATAATTGGAGAGGCCTATGTTCAGCAGGGGTCTGCGAGAGGCTACCATATCATCATAATATTAGAAATTCAACTGACTGGAAGTTAGCAATCAGAATAACTTAAACTGTCTACATAATTTTCTATCATCTATCAATCAGACACTGATTTTCTTGAATGTGAATCTAGTGCAGTTGCAATTGTTACATTTCGATATTTAGTACCTACCTGCTTGCCCATAAAATTTACTTTCGCTTTTGTTCCATTTTCCTGTTTACTTCAACTTCAACATCCAGCTTAAACTTGTAATACATCTTACTAAGCGTTGAGAAAGTAAGTATATTAACTTGAGTTTGGTATTTAAACTTTGGTTGTTTAATACTAACATGTTTCGTGTCAGGTAGGCAAATTTCTCGAATCTTGCTGAATAATTTATCTCAAAGGTATTTATCTCACAGTATCTATGGTTATAGATACTGTTCAGTCAAAGAAATAACTAGATTAAAATCAAGGTAAGGGAGCCTTAAAGATATCTGATGGTAAGTGACCCAAATTTTATTTAATTTTATTAGATTACCAATCATTTCCTTTGACAGAGTCTTTGTTAGACTTAAATATGTGCTTTGACAACCAAACAAAGCATATTACTCGTAGTCTGTAGATAATATATCATTATTAGATTATATTCTTAAAGGTCGCTTAGTCCCCATAGTATAACATTTTTTATAATAATACTCTTGACTTGATTTTGCAAGTACGCAGGAGATATTATAGTGCAGACGTGTGTGCGCAAACACAGGTGTGCAATTTTTGTTTTACCTTTATCCGATGGATTTTTTATAACAGTATAGCATACTGTCCTCCTTTATCTGATGGAAAGCGAAAGAGTTAGGAATTTTTGGCCCGGATTGGTTGACGCTGAGCGATCATCTCATTTCATCATCATCATGATGATAAGATAAAAAAAACATGAGCGTTATGTTTCAAGTTACAATAAACCTCGGATCCTCGGGGCGCACGGCGAATAACTTGAATGCGAATTGTGTATCTAACTACAAACAGGGGCCCTACTACAGAAAACGAAAACGATCGTTCGTTGAACGGATCGCGTATTTTTGCCCCATAAATCCCTCTCATTTGTCCCTCCCGTGTTCTAATATATCAATTAAATTGTTGAAAATCGACGTTGACGAATTTTAGTTCGTGTATTCGAACACGGGAGGGACAAATGAGAGGGATTTATGGGGACAAATACGCGATCCGTTCACCGAACGATCGTTTTCGTTTTCTGTAGTAGGGCCCCTGTTTGTAGTTGGATACACAATTCGCATTCAAGTTATTCGCCGTGCGCCCCGAGGATCTGCTGTGACGTCAGCGCTAAATTAATTACAAAATGGAAATTAATTTTTAATCTCCCGGCTGCAATCCAGACGCAGCTAATCACAGGCTTAATCTAACACATAAATTAAAACCCGATCCCTATTTTAAAACAACCGACCGAGCAACAGTAGGTAACTATTGGCTTTAAAATTTAATAACGATGTGTATTTAAGTTAATAAAATAATGAGTTCTAATTTGATTAAGGATTCCTTTATATAACATTTGTTATAGGATTTTCGTTCATTATGTTTGCGTTGAAAAGTTTTCGGAATGATTAATTTCTCTCGATCCCTTTTTCTTAAGCCGGGGAGGTATTGGCATCATGATTTAAAAATTGAAGGACAAAGCTGCTTTACTTACATACTGCTATGAGATATTTTGGTATCTTTGTAGAAAATTACAAGAAAATAAAACAAATTATAGTAGTAACAGTTTATCCTGAAATGTGCGTACTTATATCAGATTCAACTAGCCTGGCCTAGCCTAAACTGGTTTATCCTTTGGGGCTGAGGACACTAGTTTAGACTAGGCTATACCAGTATTTCGCTTACCTATACCAAGCCAAACGTCAAACTATTTTGTCCTGATATCGAGTTTGGCACATACACTATAAATACCTCAAGAGTATGTGACGCTCTAGATGTTTGAAATAAAATCCGAAAGTATTGAGCGATAGTGGAAAGTCTTGTTAACAAACAGAAGCTGAATTTTAAAGCAAATAAGAACTGCAGGAGTAAACAAATCGTACGTGACGCCAGTGTCACATAAACATAGCGCTTATATAAACAGATAAACAACGGAGGCACAAATAGTCCTTTCGACGCCACGGAAATTCAAATTGTAAACAACACTTGTTAAGGAGGAGGAGTTAATTTAAATTTATTATGTGAAACAAAGGCTCGCTTTAAATTACATCCAGTTTGTAGCATTGATAACAATATTATGGTGACAGTATTCAACACTTGCTCTTATTTTCTAATATTATGACACGTTTTCGCATAAATCTATTGAAAAATAATACGTTAAATTGTAAGCAGTCCGTTTGGTTCACAATCTGTCGACAGTTAACAATCTCGCTGGATAGATTATAACCTAACGGTATTTACAATTTTACGGTGACGTATCTACAAAACTCGGTGAATAAAAACCGTCCTAAAACAAGGACTTTCCGCCTCCGTACACGATTACTAAAAAGTGGAATTCGTTGTCGGGACTGGTGTTTCCTCTTTTATATCATATGGGATCCTTTTAATAAAGCATGAAACATTATAATAACTTTTAAGCTTTCGCGTTGCATAATATAATAATATATAACTAGCGGGATTTAACCGTCGTGTAAAAACCGTCAAACCACCAAATCAGCCATAGCAGAACATCTGCTGGAATCGGGTACCAATCACTGGATTGAGTTTTACCGGACACAAATACTGTCATCCGAACGTCATCACCATTCGACACTTGTACGTGAGGCGGTTGAAATAAAGAAACACCCAAATAATTTCAATCGTGAGGACGGTTTAAAGTTGTCTACAACATGGAATCCAGTGATTGCAAAAACACTCCCCCTTTTTAGTGCGAAGTCGGTTAATTCTCGTCAAAATGTGGACACTGTTAGTGTGATTTGTGATGGTGGTTGGAGAAACAAAAATGTGCGGGTAGAAAAATATTCTGCCGCGCAGACGGAGTAACATCGCTGCACCAGTACTCCCCGTGACCACAGTCGTTGTAACACGGCCGAAACGTCGGGTTTTTAAAAAAGGTATGCGCGTTAAATCCCGCTAGTTATATATTATTATGAAACATTATTTCGCGGGTCAGCATAGCAATGGCAACTGACAGATTTATATTATAGATGCCTGTCCATTGTCTCAGTTACTTGAACTCCTTTTATCGCTTTCCATCAGGTGAAAAGAGGTTATAATGTTGTGTTACTATAAAAAAGATGATAGGTACCATAGATTCCTGCATTCTACGAATTATCCTATCATAGCGTTTCCTACCCCATGAGTGGCTCAACATAATTTTGTATACAGCGATAAAGACAAAGGCATGCCGTAACATCGCCATAAAATATTTAACATGGTACCATCTACGATCACATAACTAAACTAACGTTTTACGCGGTGGCTTGTTTACCCTTTATTTTCTGAAGTAACGGTTAATTGCTACCTTTTATGATACAGTTTTGAAATAACTTTCTCTTTATTATTTCTGTAGGAAGAATATTGTAAGTAGTTTACAGAAATTATCTACATAATTATACGTATACAGCGGCAAACAGTTGTCAACATTGCTGTGCGGCGCTTTATTTTCTTTTATTCGGCCTACGCTTGACCGACCAACGTAAGCGTAGGAGGAAATCAAGTCTAAATCGACGGGATCTCCGGTGAGTATTGTAAAACACTTAGTTCAAGTCGTACGAGTCAAATTAAAACACACTCGAGCTTATAATAAGCAAGCAGAATTAAACAGGCTTTTACGTCAATATGGAGCCCAAATAAATAGCCCTCTGTATTAAAAGCTTTTCATTACAATCTAATGCGTGAGATAAACAAAGGCTGCGCATTTCGGTTGGACGTACCTGCTTGCCTAATGGTTGAGCGCTCTCAGGGACATATAAATTATATTGTCTTCAGTGTGGTGAAGTATATTTATTCACAGGTAGACGTTATTGTATCAGCGATTTACTCAAACTGCGCCTGAAATTCCCGGCCGTGGCAGATTCCATTTGTGTGACATAGTAGACAAATTGCAGGCGTGTCGCGTGCTTTGATATACTTACTAACACTTTACGGGAACCAGTAAGATTCACGGCAAACAAATTTCTTTTAGCGACTCTGATAACTACATAAAGTAAAGATTACTCGTGTTGTTTAAGTACACTGGCTTAATTAACATAATACTATTCATATTATAGCAAATTTAGCAAACTAGGACTGGCCCTATGGCTCATTTGGTAGTGATCTCTGCCTACTGAGCTAAAGGGTCGTGGGTACGATCTCCGGACAGTACAAACATTTGTGTGCATGAACATGTCTGCTTGTATTGGTCTGGGTGTTTTCTATGTATCATCATACATATCATCATCATTAGCCTATTGCAGTCCACTGCTGGACATAGGCCTCTCCAGTTGTCTCCAGCTGCTGTCTGTATAATATGTATTTATTTACAAAAAAGAAGATTATCAGTTGTTTAGTACTCATAGCTTCGGCTTAGTTTGGGGCTAGATAGCGATGTGTGGCCCAGCGTGACACGTCATGGGTTATTTATTAATTTATTATAGGCTTTCCTCAACTTGAACTTATCTTTAAAGGTGTAGCCGTTATCAAGTAACCTTTTTAAATCTCCGTCTTATTAAAATATGTTTTTAAGTTAATATTAAAGCTTATCTATTGAAATTACTCTTCTTAATCTTTTTATTTTGTGAGCCTTCAGCGAAAGTTCCGAACTTTCAAGTACTTTGTTCAAGTTTTATGATTCCGGCGTTTAATCTAATAAACGTTAACCTATTATTGCGTACCTTAGCGATTTTATTAATTCTCGAAGATGGCTGTAAAACTAAAAAGTTTGAAAATGAGGAGATGTAAGTACCTATACTTTTATAACCAGCCATATTATGTGCCTTCATTTTCATTACAACCACTCTTCCCTCTCTTTGGAGTACGTAGTTGCATGGTAATTCATTAGGCTTTTAGTGTTTTCGTCCATTATATAATGCGTATAAATGTGATCTAATTCTGTGATCTGCATTTCAGTGAAGTGATAAGGATAAAGAATCATTAAAATAAATTGTCTCCGAGCGTGGATTGAGCGTCGAGTGATTTTCCTCTTGAGCAACTTTTGTTGATAGTGACTTTAAACCTGCCTAAGTTAAGAGTAGCATCCAAGCAACAGACGAAAATTATATAAATCTGCTTAACACTCAATTTGTTGGGTAAAATTATATCAGTTTTCACTCTACATGGTGAATATGGTGATCTCTCTAGTTTGGCGTAGATTCAAGGCCAATTGATACAAGCAATGAATAGTATTTTGTAGACACCCATAATATTTTACAAAATATTTTCCGAGTAGGTAAGACTGCGTCTCGGCAAACGTAGTGTAGGACGCCCTCGGGCCAGGTGGAGTGACGATTTGCGCAGGACGGCTGGCAAGTGCTGGATGCGAGAGGCCCGGGACCGATCGGCGAAGAAGAGCATTGGGAGAGGCCTATGTCCAGCAGTGGACTGATGTGGGCTGATGATGATGATGAAGCGCTTTTTGCAATGTAATCTCTATAAATAACCGTATGAACTAATGAAGTTACATAAGCCTAGTTTACCTTCAAAGTACAGCATGCGGACTACCATCTTTATTTTTTTAGGAGTTTGAAACTGGCCGATATATTTAATGGAATTTTAGGAGTGATGTACAAATATGAGTATGTTTTAGGAATTCGCGAACCCTCTTCCTCTTCCAGTTTGTCATAAACTTAGCAAATTTAAGATAGGAGAAGAGGAGATCCAAGTATAAATAAACATAAATTATTTTTATTATCATTCTTTCAACAGTATGCCAGTATGCATATAGATTGTGATAAGAACATTTGTCATTCCAAACGACTATTCATTACCAAAGATAGGTATTTTAAAGTTCACCGACGGTTCTAATCAGTCTGAGAATGCTAATGCAGTAAGTACGAAATATACCATTCGTATGTTAAAATTAACTTTTACCCAAGTCGAAAGTGCTATTCATTTATCTCTGCTTGCCGTTTACTTTAGAATACTTGATATCATTAGTAAATAAGTATACAAAGTTAGAAGTTTTAACATAGATTAGGAGAGAGTTACTAAAATTTCGTTATGTTAGCGATTATAATTTAAATATTATTACATAAATGTATCTATTTCAATTTTATAATAACATTCTTTAAAAATAGAAGAAAATGTTTAATCTTTAAGTAAAAATGTATGGCAACACTGATATTTGGTTTTGACAGTGATGTGTCAAAAACAAGGGGAGAAGTGTGCGCGCGCCAAAATGTGATCCAAGTGTTTTAATAAGTTGATGAACCATTGTAAAGTTTATATCGCAATTATATTACTGTTAATTTCTGATTCCGGTGTCTAATTCGTCACCTTACCGCCTGACCAACCTGTGGGTGAGTCCTACATATCAGAAGAGGGAACAGACAAGCAAACCGCCCGCATTCTCAGGTATGTTTTTGTCTTTTGAATGGAACTCTGATCAACGTATTTTATTCACCCAGTTTTACAGTATATTGAATACAGAAGGTACTTTACAACAACTAGGTACCAAATAAAAAGAAAATGGAACGGTTACATACCGTGGTTACTAGCTACATATCACCTACATTATGTTACTTTTACCTACAAGTCCATACTAATAAACAACATAAGCATTACTGGGTTCTAAGCATCTGAATATTGTTTATTTTACTTTATTACTAATTACTAATATTGGTCAGAGTATAGAGAGGAAACATTTCATTGTTTTTTTTGCATCTACATAACCAATTTGAAAGATTCTTTCACTGTTGGGAGGCTGCACTGCCCCAGTGAACCTAGGCCATATTAAATTTTAAATGTTGGGGATGCCTAACTTGCCAATGGTGTGATCCATTGTTGTTTTTATCTGAAATACCCGAAGCTAAGTAAGGATGGGTACATTTATATAGGTTTGCCAACTGTATACATTTGTCATCTATGTATGTATTGAACTGATTTTATGAAATTCTATTATGAGCACACCAACTTGCAAATTATTTCCCAATAAGTAGTTAAATCACACAGCCGTTAAAGGAGAAAAAAATGGTCCTGTTATAGCTGGCCATGTAATAAAATGTAAATAAAAAATATATCACACCAATCTGAAAGTATCAACCGACTGGAAAATATTAGATTTTGAAAAGTATCAATGGATGTTGTCAAATTTAACTATGATAAATTGACAAAATATGTACATACAATAAATACATACAACTTTGGAACTTAGTTTTCAAATCTGTAAAATGAAAATATTCAACGGAATACATGGACTTAAGACTGGCCGGATGGCTCATTTGGTGGTGGCCCCTGCCTTCTGAGCCGGGGGTTGTGGGTTCAATTCCCATACAGTATTAGTGTTCACAAGTGTGTCTGTGTCAGTTTGGATGTTTACTATATATAATTATGTACCTATTATCTATTTAAAGGAAGAGTATCTAAGTGAGTTTATCAGTTGCCTGGTGCCCATGGTGCTTCGGCTTGGTTTAGGATTGGATGTTGATTTGTGGCCCGGAGTGGTGTGTCTTGGGTTATTTTAATTATTATTAGACACCTACTTACTAGGTTATCATAATAGAACATGGAAAATTATCTTAAGACATGAAATCGTATCAACATTAAAATAATTGTGATAATATTAATTTATGGGTGATGTTAAGTTATTATTTATGGATATTTTATTCAAATTCAGATTCAAAATTATTTCTTGCATTATCATAGGCAGGTACATTAAAATCTGTTACAGTCATAGTTAGTTCAGCCATGATATACCTCATGAAGGTGTACAATAAACTCTCAATCACAGGATTGATTAAGCAAGAATAACTTTATATTTCACTGAACAAACAGAGCCATTTCAAATATGTATAAACATGCAAGTCAAGATTTTTAAGTCCCTAAAGAGGGGTTTACATGACACCGTCTGATCAGAGATACCACAAGCGGCCCTTAAGCCTTAATATAATACCACATTGTAGATTAGACATGATATAGGCATGGAATGCCAATATTAATTAGATTATGATCTGACATTAGAATATGTTCCTCTACTTATTACAAATCATGCAAGTGATATAATCTCTGTAACTACTATTTAATATAATATATAGCTACAACTTGATGTGCATGTTGGCTAAGAAATTAGACTATACACTTGCCTTGCATGAAGTCAGGTTAAATACTTGGAATAATATGTCAGTGTCACTGTGGCAATTAATCGAAAGAATCATTAGGAAAGTAACCTTTGGGGGATATATGACGAATCACCATGGTTATGCAACCTGTTTATGATTCTTTTCTGTTGTACCTACTTGATAACAATGAATTGTTATATATTTCCTTCCTTTCTCTCTCCTTGGGCATACCTAACTAAATACCTTGCAGTTTGAAACACTTGCACACAATGTCTGACTACAATATAACATTGAATGCGCAAGGACCTAATTTTAAATCACCAGATAAATTATTGAAATGTTGTTGTTACATCATTACTTTTAAAAGTATTAAAAGATCCCAGAAAGTTTAGTATACCTCAAAGAGCAGTTACACTAACATTATCAAAGAGTATAAAAACAATGTGTTATGTTTTCAAGTATGTTTTCATTCCTCATAACCAGATCATATTATTGCTCCCAAATGTTGGATAGAATTACAAAAGTGCAGCTAATGCAATTGGCCAGGACGCCTACCTGAGAGATACTGCTGACAGGCTTTATCCACATAGAGTAGAAAACAGCTTTTACCGATTTTGCGAAGTCGGTGTACAGCTTTCAAAGACAGTGTTGCAGAAGATTTAAACTTGACTATTAGTCGCGAAAGTCTACCCCTTGTAAAAGGTTTTACCTCTGGCATTCTGAAATCTACCGGGAAAGATCAAGTTGATTTGGGGTTCAAGGGTTGACCTTATCAGTGCTAACTCTGTAGTGATCTGTCATGAAAAGTCTCCTGGTCTTTCATACGCGCGGTCTGGCATATGAGTGTGAAGGGGACGGATTTGCTACTGTTTATAAATACAGTGTGATCTTTCTTTTGTAATTTAACCTTCAGCGTAATTTTTTTCAAATGTAGGTAGTTATTTTCATGACTATTAAAAAAATAATTTACATTAATTTAAAAAAAAACAGTACCTATTTAGATTTTATGCCATAACAAATGATGATAATAAAGTAACATAAATTCTGAAATCTTAGTTCAGAAATTGTTAAGTGAAAATAAGTAATAAATGGCAAACAGTCATTAATTCATAAATAAATCATAATTATTATACGTTTTATGCTAAAAGTGTAATTCTTATTTATTTCAATAATAATAATATTATACATTACATTACTACAAGCATAAGTTTAATAAAAGCGAAAAGTTCATTATTGATTAATCAACATTTCGTTTTGGTCACTTAATGAATACTTGCAGTAACGCGACGAATACAAATGTAATTATTTATCTACAACGCATTCATCTTACGGAAACTTAACTCTAGTCTACGCTTAAACTAAAGTCGCATTTTGAATTAAAAACATTTATTTTAAATATACTGTATAGCGAAATTGCATTAGTGTGAATACCGTGAAGAAATTATGACGTTACCAGGATTGTACTTTATAAAACAAAGTATGTGTGCTATACCAGTAGTGACGTATTGTTTGCAAAAGATAAACTTCTGACTAAAGTATGCTTAATACCTCTATAGACCGATTTAATGCTACCACAACCCGACCGATTTAAATGAACAAACAACTTTAGACACGTTGAACTTAGGTACAGCCAGTAACGGAAAAAAAAGAAAACAGAAACAAGAACCCTAAGAGGTACTGGTTAATAAATTTTGTGATTATTTTGCGTTAAATTTACATGAATCAGGTACGACAATGGTCTGGCCGCTGGTAGAGTGCGTCTCAGACCGGTCGTCTTCAAACGAGCGATACAACTACGAACTGGCTTACTTTAAATCTACGACAGAATTTCAAATAACTGTAATTTACTTTATTAACGACTGAAGGCTCGAATAATTGAGTAATTATACCAACTTACAATAAACGTGGTAATTCTGGGCAAAATCTATATATTGAACAATTATCAAACATACAAATAATACTTGCAATACTTTACTACAAGTCTTTTTTTTGGTGCAGTGACACAATAACGAGGCAATTGAATCGAATATTACTTTTGTAATAGAATATCTTTAATCTTAATGTAATCAAAAATAGGTATAGTTATATAATGCCCTACTTTAAAAACAAAGATTTATAATGCACCATTTATATATAAAAGAAATATAGAAGACTACATTTTCCACCACATCATATAACTGATGTCATGTCAGAGGCAAATTGTAAAGTTAATCGACCACGTAAATTGTCTATTCTTTTTTCATTCTATACATTCAGAAATTACATATAAAATTCAATACATGTGTTAATTAAAAATTATATTTACATTTTGTGTTTTCAAAATTAAATAGATTACTGTTAAAATAACGAAAAATGTATTGTCTTAAATACATAAAATATGCAGAACGAATGGAATAAATAATGTTACTCAATATTATCAATGTTATGTACTATTTGTACATAATACCTACATATGTATAATATTATGAGTCATGACGACCGCATTCTTTGGACGACCGAACTATAATTTATCTGAAATACACATCCAACTCCAAGATAGTATTCCGGAATCCGCTTTATCGATTACCATTCAGCGAGAGGATAATTGTACGCGATATAATAAATAAGCTGTTACATATTAATATAATTCAAGGGTCAAACTCTTCTTATGCTATCCCTATAGATAGATATATAGTCTTGATTGCGCACCAAACAGGTGAACTAAAACTAGGTATAGTAGACACTTATATAAGCGGCTTTGTCGCTGTAAGCGGCCTCTTCCAGACAATCTTAAGGTAACCTTAAAGTATAGTTAGGGGAAAGAGTGAGGTGAGCTATCAACTAAATCAGATTTTAGAAAATAAACGTAAACATAAATAAATAACAATAATAGTACAATACATGAATAATAATATATATATATAAATTATTGGTAAATAAAAAAAATGGAGAGCACTGCCTATGTAACTTGCTTTAAGTAAAACTGAACAAATTCATCTCATACCAGTTATAGATTTGTTTATTTAAACTTTATTGCACAAAATGGTACAAAAGGCGAACTTAATGCTAGGAACATTCTCTACCAGTTAAATTTTGGATCATGCAGAGAGCAAATGTGAGAGTGGTGAGTGTAAAAAGAAACACTGTAAAAGATAATACCTAATTTATAATTAATAAACTAATATGCTAAATATACTACATTTATCAGCTAAGCGGCCTTGGTTTATTTTACTAGCTCTGACCTAAAATCAAGGTATTAGCTAATTTCGATGGCCGAGAGGTCCCGATGCATCACAGTAACGTCTGATGGGCATTAAGGATACGCACGTATGGCATTCGACTTGCTCAATGCTCCGCGGTATTCCAACATTATGTTATGATTAATAAAGCTCTTAGTAAGGACTGGTATTAGCTTTCAAACATTGTAGAATGTTTATATAAAGAGAGTAACTGTCGAGTTTCTTGCCGGTTCTTCTTGATGGAAGCTGCATTCCAAATGCGGTGGTAGTAATATTTTTTGATTTAATGTATTTAGTATTGACGATTTATAAGTACTTGGCTCAAGCATGTGTGGTCCACACCACTCCACATATGAAGATTTTTGATTTAATTTGCTACACCAATAAATGGACGATTTACTTTTCCCATCGTTTTGTCGTGGAATAAATCTTGGACATATTTCATAGCGGATCCAATTAAAGTGTTCACTCACGAGTTTTGAGAAAACATTAACGACCTAGACTTAACTCCCGTATGAGGTGGTGGCTTTCACTCCAGGAGTAATACTGTTTTGTGTATCGAGTACTGCCCATATGGAGATATGCAGCACGTGGATGCTTCCAGTAGAAATCCTATCCCTAATACTAATCAAGTTGATGACATTGATGACGCTGACACTTATGAAATGATGAACATTATAGTCATTATCATCATCAGCCTATTGCAGTCCACTGCTGGACATAGGCTTCTCCAGTTATACGATTATATATACTACTAATTCAGACTGGCTGCAGTCCGTCTAGTTACCGGATTCAGAGCCAAAACTAGTAAAGCCATATTAAATAGTGATTTCTATATTTATCAGTGAAACATGCTACGAATGTAGTGATCACTGTACTTACCAGGGAAATATGCTACGAATGTAGTGATCTCTATAGGTACTTACCAGTGAAACATGCTACGAATGTAGTGATCACTGTACTAACCAGGGAAATATGCTACGAATGTAGTGATCTCTATATTTACCAGTGAGACATGCTACGAATGTAGTGATCACTGTACTAACCAGGGAAATATGCTACGAATGTAGTGATCTCTATATTTACCAGTGAAACATGCTACGAATGTAGTGATCACTGTACTAACCAGGGAAATATGCTACGAATGTAGTGATCTCTATATTTACCAGTGAAACATGCTACGAATGTAGTGATCACTGTACTAACCAGGGAAATATGCTACGAATGTAGTGATCTCTATATTTACCAGTGAAACATGCTACGAATGTAGTGATCACTGTACTAACCAGGGAAATATGCTACGAATGTAGTGATCTCTATATTTACCAGTGAAACATGCTACGAATGTAGTGATCACTGTACTAACCAGGGAAATATGCTACGAATGTAGTGATCTCTATATTTACCAGTGAAACATGCTACGAATGTAGTGATCACTGTACTAACCAGGGAAATATGCTACGAATGTAGTGATCTCTATACTTCCCAGTGAAACATGCTACGAATGTAGTGATCACTGTACTTACCAGGGAAACATGCTACGAATGTAGTGATCTCTATACTTACCAGGGAAACATGCTACGAACGTAGTGATCTCTATATTTACCAGTGTAACATAAATAGGAAAGGTATACGCTTTATTGGTTTACAGAACTCACCAGAAAGAAAATGAATTCAGAAGAACAATACGAATGTACTTACCAGTGAAACATGCTACTAATGTAGTGATCACTGTACTTACCAGTGAAACATGCTACTAATGTAGTGATCACTGTACTTACCAGTGAAACATGCTACTAATGTAGTGATCACTGTATTTACCAGGGAAACATGCTACTAATGTAGTGATCACTGTACTTATCAGTGAAGCATGCTACTAATGTAGTGATCACTGTACTTACCAGGGAAACATGCTACGAATGTAGTGATCTCTATATTTACCGGTGTAACATAAATAGGAAAGCTATATGCTTTATTTGGTTTACAGAACTCACGAGAAAGATAATGAAGTCAGAAGAACAATACGAATGTACTTACCAGTGAAACATGCTACGAATGTAGTGATCACTGTACTTATCAGGGAAACATGCTAGGGATGTAGTCATCCCGTACTTACCAGAGAAACATGCTACGGATGTAGTGATCTCTATACTTACCAGTGAAAAATGCTATGGATGTAGTGATCACTGCACTTATCAGGGAAACATGCTACGGATGTAGCGATCCCGTACTTACCAGAGAAGCATGCTACGGATGTAGTGATCTCTATACCTACCAGTGAAACATGCTACGAATGTAGTGATCACTGTACTTATCAGGGAAACATGCTACGTATGTAGTGATCCCCTACCTACCAGAGAAATCGGATGTAGTGATCTCTACAATTACCAGTGAACCATGCTACGGATGTAGTGATCACTGTACTTAGCAGTGTAACATAAATAGGAAAACTTATATGGTTTATTTGGTTTACAGGACTCCCGGGAAAGAAAATGAAGAGTCACAGGAACAATAACAAATCGGGTTATTAATGTCATGTACATTACAATGTAACTACTCTAAGTAATTAATTAAAGCTCAACGAAACATCAGGTATTAATAGTAACAGTAGTTCCTAGACAAAAACATATTAATTTTGTTACTTTATGTATATGAAAATAATATGATTTAAGTGTATTGCGATTGTATAGAGACACACAACAACCGAATGGCCGGACTGGAATAGGGACATTCCACTACCAGGACGGCCGTCTGTTAGCGATTATAATTTAAATATTATTACATAAATGTATCTATTTCAATTTTATAATAACATTCTTTAAAAATAGAAGAAAATGTTTAATCTTTAAGTAAAAATGTATGGCAACACTGATATTTGGTTTTGACAGTGATGTGTCAAAAACAAGGGGAGAAGTGTGCGCGCGCCAAAATGTGATCCAAGTGTTTTAATAAGTTGATGAACCATTGTAAAGTTTATATCGCAATTATATTACTGTTAATTTCTGATTCCGGTGTCTAATTCGTCACCTTACCGCCTGACCAACCTGTGGGTGAGTCCTACAGTTATAATGTGCCTTTTATTTTACTTACATTTAGCACTAATTTATTTTGCTAGGAAAGATATACATTTAATTACACAAAAAACAACTTCAAATACAAGAAGATTAAAAATATCCTACATCACGTCTACTTATAGGCGGTGTCTACTCCAAGACTGGTTAGCTCCACCGATTGGCAGTTCTAAACGGCAGAACGGCACACATGACCAGGCCCCTGCCACTTCAGCCTAATCTTCCGAACAAGTAAGAAGAGCTGCTGGCTTTGCAGAGGCGGATCGTAAATTTGTGGGGCCTTGGGCTGAAACTACATAGTGGCCTTACTCTCATGTACTCAAATGTAAAAAAGCTTTAGAGGGGTCTGGGAGCCTCCAGCAACCTCAGGGCCTTGGACTGCAGCCCATATATCCCTTAGGTAGATCCGGCCCTGTGGCTTTGGATAGGGAAAACCCGGGATATAGAATCGTGACGCGAATTAAAGTCAGCCTACGATCAGTAGTGGACCAGGGCTTGCGATTGATTGACAGAGATTGTTTATTAATTTAATATTGAAATAACATAACACGCACGTTGTGGTGCGCAAAAGCGATTTAATTGAGATACCTATACGAATATAAGTATTTTAATTGAAAAAAGGCCTAGAGCTATATTTGACGAAAGCAGCGAACAACTGGAGAGACCTATGTCTAGCAGTACTGGACTGTAATAGGCTGATGATGATGATGTAGGGTCACTGTCACTAATAGCAAGGTACAAGTGTGTAGGTATAAAACAATCCGTTATATACAAAATGTAGTTGGTACGTAGTTTTTTACGGACTTCTGAATCATTAACATCTATACATATAATAAAAATGTAACGAGTCGCTGTCTGTACATGGAAGATATATGTGAAAAAATATTATGGGAGGCCTTTATTAATGCAATAGTACCCAAAACAATGATTTTTGGAATTTTTGTCTGTTTGTCGGTTTGTCTGTTTGTCTGTATGTTTGTGCACGCTAATCTCAGAAACCGCGTATCCGATTAAGATGCGGTTTTCATTAATATATTGCTGGAAGCTTCCCTTAACATTTAGTGTTTGTTTCATGTTAATCGGTCTATAAATAAAAAAGTTACGCCCTTTTAACTAATCACGTCGAGCCTGCTGTACGTTTGCGCGGGTATATAAAGCGCGCCGAGATCTGCGCCGCGCCGCTGCCAGCTGCCAGGCACTGGGGGTCATTAAAATCACTACCCATGAAATTATTCCACGCGGACGAAGTCGCTGGCACAGCTAGTCTACAATAAAAATACATGAAATCTCTTACCGCTAATGTCGTAACACACTCGAACGTGCCCACGCAGTGGAATCGACTTCCAGCACATACATATGTTCCCTGTCATTATGATGCTATCAAAATCTTTTCGGCGTAGCTCTTACACCCTTTAAAGATCGTAGTCGCACCTGAGACCCTAATGGGGTCATAAAGTGATAACTTGCTATTACATAAGTGGCCAGTTCGTTTCTGACATGAATGTATAATATTTTTTTTTGCTGTCAAGTATACATGTATGTATAGAATACTAATAGATGTATTGTACGTGCGCGCAAACTTTAAATTAAAATGTCTACCACATATCATAACTACCAAAATATGCAGACGGATAATGGATTTCACCATTAGACACATAAAATTACAAACCGACTGGGATATTTTGGCATCTGACATTGACATGAGGGCGTTAGTGAAACAAAATTGTCAAATGTCAACGTCAAAAGTGACGTTTAGTGCGAGAGCGGCATTGGTTCCGATTTCGGCCACGTGCTAAAACATCCGTGTCGGTCTGTATTTGAAAGTTGTTTGGGGAAATTTGACGGGTTGGAAAGGTCGATGTGTGGCCGTCAGTACATATTCAGCTAATCTCAGTGAACATTACGAGCTTCCAGCCAAGGAGTTTGATTTATTTGGAGCTTTTCTTATAATTTAAAAGTGCACACACACACGCACAGAACATTCACAGAGAACATTCCCGTGTACTATTGAAAATCTTAGATCCGACTTTGCGTTATGTAATACATCACTACTTTCACGACTGACGAAGATTTGCTTGTAATGTACCTAACTTATAGATTTGACTTTGCCATTAATGTTGCAAATCATATCGAGGTATTAAACATTGTATCATTACAAGGTGCGCATTGTAATGCTGGGTTTTCCTCTCTCTGGTGTACCTTAAGGCTCAAATATGTAACGTTACAGTAGGTATATAAATTTGCGGTAATGTAACGCTACAGATTCTCTCCCGGTGTGGGAAGATCTTAACCTTAGACTATTTATTAATCTTAGTCAACACACTTTAAGGCACCTCCGTTTGAAGAACGTTTACATATAGGTATATAACCTAATTTCCATACAAATTGCCCTGTTGCGTCGCATTCTCATCTTTCAATGGGAACTTTGCAAACAAAGTAATGTCAGTCAACGCTCTACAAAGAACAGTTCCTACAAGGGATGCCGAACAGTCGCTAGCATTTGATGATTTACACATTCTACAGTTGATCGATGGGGTATTTCACTTACCACATGTTTACTAACTCCGTTCATACGGAAATAGGCGACTGCTCACTCAATCACTCAAGGTTAAAAACGGGTAAAGTTTTATTTACCTTACATTTTCTGGGGTATGATTCATCATCGTTTAAGGAGATTTTTAATCGATAACATTTTAATCATGTTATCGAGCTATTTGATTCAGTCTATGTTGTACGTGCGGCCCGCTGCATGATTTATTATACATACAAAATTTATTTATTATACATAATATTTCACATACTTATACTTAATTTGAAAAAACTTATACACGAGTTATTCATATTTATACTAAAAAAAATTAAGCATAAACCATTTAGGTTACAGTACAGTTTCACTAAAATTTGTGTCGCTTAACTTCAAACGGAGGTAACTCCAGCGAACGTGAATTTGAGTTATTTGAGAAAAACTGATTGTGGCCAAAATACACAGTTTAATTTTAAAAAAAATGGTTATTCGTTTGCAATAGACACTAAATATTTAAATTAAGCATAAAAAAGATTAATTAAACGCCGAATAAAATGGAAAAATGCGTTTTTAGTTTGGATTTGTCTATGTTTGATATAACATGGCTGGACTTACCCGTTATTGAAATAATACTGCATGGATTTGCCTATTTATGATAAAACTTGACTGGACTTGCCCAGATTTGATAAAATCTACTTTTGGTTAGATTTCTTCTACAAACATTCAAGGGCTGTCACCAAATCAGCTAATAATGTTATAAATACGTAAATACGAGATATGCCGGAATGTAGATTATAGGTAAGCCACAATAAATGTGGAAATGATTTTCTATTCGAAGGACGACCAACCACATTTTGGCTGCTTAGTAGGTCCTCTTTCGTAAATGTCTGGTTCCTGAAATAGTGGGCAATTTTGACAAATGAAATTATAAAAGCCAATGTAAGCTTTGAACTTTGAAAAGCGGCATTATGTATAAAACTCAATGTTGACTAGATTAGTAGTAGAGTTACCCAGTAGCTAATTTTAATGTGTGCAAAATAAACTAACGTAAAATGCAGACCTGGGTCAGCTAACTACTAGGTCACAAGCTAACGTAAGTACAGATCGCTTACTTTTGCACCATAAATCCCTCTCATTTGTACCTCCCGTGTTCTAATATATCAATTAAATTGTTGAAAATCGACGTTGACGAATTTTAGTTCGTATATTCGAACACGGGAGGGACAAATGAGAGGGATTTATGGGGCAAAAATACGCGATCCGTTCAACGAACGATCGTTTTCATTTTCTGTAGAAGGGCCCAAGACATCGATATTGTTTTGCAATTGTGATAATTGCCAGTCATGATTGATCATCAACATAAAGTAGAAAAATATTTCACCAACATCTGTAACACGACAAAATAAAAGTCTTTGTGAGGAATAATACTTGTACAACCCTGGGTTAGCGCAACTGTCAAAATCTGTTAAAAAAAAGCAAAGTAGTAGATTACTTTCAGTTTCTTTGCCTTTTCCCGTTGTTAACCTTTAATTTTTATGTTTTAAACGTTTTTGGGCTTTACTCGGGACACAGTTTTCACTAAATTACCCATTGTAATCAACTGAAAATCAGTTAAATAATTAAAAAATCGCAATGCAGATAACCGTCTTTTGACTACAATGCATTTATTAACGGCCATATTGAAAAAATGCATTACGCTGATTGGTTGAGGAGGATTTGCCTTCATTTGATAAAAACGCCTAGTAGGATTTGTCTAAGTTTGTTAAAAAAGCACGATTTTCTGGTCGTTTTATTCGAAATATAATGGGATTTATCTTTTTATGTTAAAAAGGATATGTAGAATTTTTTTTCAGCTTTCATTTGATACCAAAATCTCCAATATTTCGGAAAATGGAGTTACCTCCGTTTGAAGTTAAGCGCCACAATTTATTGTCATTTGAAATCGACCGAATTACTAATTTTGACCTGTCAAAAATAATCGCGCTCGACATGGCGGGGGCACTGCGCCGTGCCCCCCGATATTTATAAGCGGAGGTACACTTCAATAGGTAGTAACAGATAATAATCATCGACCATGCCAGTTCCTCATGTAAAAAATTGTAGATTTAAACAGATCCACAAGGATGTCTTGGCACATGGGTGCCTTTGACATGCTGTACCTTATAGCTCATTTACACTCTCATACGAGTGGCGAGGCGAGAGTGTGACTAGAAGCTTACGAGAGTGTAAACACCAAACTCGTTTACCTTACCGTAGATCTCGCGAGGTGCGAGCCACGAGACGAAGTAAGAGGCGATAGTGTAATTGTGGTACCTATAATATTGTAAAATTAAAATGTCAAAAATCTACTTCAAAAGTAACATTTTGTATGAGAGTGGCATTAGTTTCGATTTCGACCACGTGTTATAACATTCTTGCCAATCTGTACTGAACTTAACGTTCGAAGCAAAAACTATCAAGATTACTCATTCAGACTACGCTCTCTTACCCATTCAGACCCATACTTTCAATCAAAACAAAGGTAAACAAATCATCGCCTTCTCATTTCGAAACATGTTCCAAATGTCAATGTTTACATTTCTCAGATGAACATGGACATGACCGACATGGCTTAGCCTTGACAGACCGAGAGTTTTTTCTATCGGCAGTATTTCTGGATCCCACATCCGATCAAATATCCGCAGCGCTCATTACACGGCCGCTATAATTAGACGGCCGGGATCCATCACCACTTCAATTACGAACATTCATGATTAATATGGCCACACGTTCTGCTAATAAGTTAAATCGAAGTTATTGCTGATGGTGTAATAAATGCAGTCGACAATACATCTAACACTTCATTATAATTAATTGCGTATCGAGCAAGCGTCTCGTAAGAAATTTTCTCGATAACTGTGTAAAATGTTGCGTTTATGTAGTTGGTTTCAGTTTCATAAACGTAACAGTAAATCATATATTTTTGGTGATATGCTACTAATAGTGTAGATTATAATATGATGGTGTACTTATCATAATATAAGTAATACACCATCTTATAAAATGTAAGTATTCTTATATCAATTTTGCACTTTTAAAATACATAGGTAAGTACAAGCAATTGATTTGACTCGCCCGATGACTCATTTGGTGGTGCCCTTTGGGGCCAAGGATCGTGGGTTCAATCCCGCCACTGTACAAACGTTGAACAAAAAAAAGTATCTAAGTAAATTTATCAGTTATCTAGCACCCATATAATGATAGTACACGCTTCGTCTTAGTTTGGGGCTAGATGGCGATGTGCAGCTCAGCGTGCCATGTCTTAGGTTATTTATTAATTTAATTTGGAAGGCCTATTGCTGTATCATTTAGCTATCAATTTTAATCGTGATTTCTCAAACAGGTCTGTTCCGATACTTATCTGATCACCATAAAATGGCATACTTAAAATCAAACACAATCATGTAGCCAATTTCTGTTCATCATCAGCTTATTGCAGTCCACTGCTGGACATAGGCTTCTCCAGTTGTTCGCCACTTAGGGCAAACATCTAGAGGATAGGTATATCCTAAAATTATAATCGCCACGCTGGGCAGGCGGGTTGGCGATCGTAGGGCGCAGCTTCTCGCTCCGATGACACTGCTGCCCGTCATCATTCTGTGGTATTTAGCTACGCCTTCAGTTGTGATGGTTATACCGCCACCAGTCGGTCGCCAGCGCCTCGTTTGTTATTCGGCAGGATGCACCACGGGCAGGTGAGGTTGGCTTGAAGCTAAAAAGATGATAGGCCGCTTCCTTACATCCTTCAATTTCTGTTCAATACAATTTTTATTAGAAACGCTTAAAGGTTCCTTAAAATAAATCGTAAACACATCAAGGCTTTCCAAATATAGGTGCAAAGACATCCCCTTCATTTTCATTATTCAGCCATTTCCATTCTAACGTTCTTAGATGGAGCGCTTAATTTCTTTCGCGTCGCTGAGATAAAAATTAAACCAGGAAATGGGTTAATGCGATGGCGACATTGTGGAATTGAAGTAAGTAAATGTATTGATGTCATGGCGTAGGTGTATACGACGGGTTAATAAAAAAGCGCAATACAAGACCATCCTAATTCATATTAGCTAAAAATGCACGAACACTAGTATTCAAATTAGAGAAATTATAAACATGCGAATATTCTTTATTAATCAAAGTAACTTCAGGGTTTGCGCTTTTGCAATAACATGTTGCGACGGTCGTCGACCAAATTTCAGCCTTTGGGCAATATTTTGCAGCAAACAAAAGGTCGAACGTTTTTGTACCACTCAATTGTACTCAATTAGCTTGTGGTGGCAGACGAGGAAGTGGCCTGTCTGATGTTAAACAGTAAACGCCGCCCATGGACATCAGCATTGCCGGGGGCACAGACATGCCTCTGAGGAAAGAGCTGTCATTAAACCGAGTTTAAAGAAAGGCATGCCAATTGCCAATGTAGGTGATTTTAATTAATCGTGAATACCTTTTCCAAATATATCATTATATGTGTACCTGTATGTACGTTTGAGTATATATCGTGGGGGGTTAGGGTTGGGCCGGCATGGCGGTGGCAACTGACAGGTAACTGACCAGTTACTTGCCCGTTGTCACAGCGACTTGGGCTTCTCTTTCGCTTTCCATCAGGTGTAGGGAAGCCATTATGTCGAGCCACTATAAAAAAAAAAATATATATCTGAGAAAACTTTTACTTGTTTCCTTCGCTTTTCTTTATTCCAGCAATTACCCTAAATTCGTGGAAAAGTACAGTTACGGTCTACTCTAAATTACAGGATGTGATATGTAATCAAGTGGACCGCGAAACAGTGATAAAAATCTTTTACCTACTAGGGTAGCACAAAAAACGCGAGTGGCTTGAATGATCGGCAGTAAAGGTAATGTCGTATTTTATGCAGACATTTTGTCGTTTACGACTTGGGTAAAGACTATAATTCCTGTAGCAAAGTCGCCATAAATTTCACTTTCTATTCTTATATGAGCCGTAGACGTCTAGTTTTGCTATACCTATTGAGCATATACCTAAATGTTATTGCGAATAGGAGAAACGTTGAAAGTTCGCTAATAAAACTTCATGCTTTTGTCGTCAATTATTTTATTTTTGTACGACGGTCGACGTACGTTATCTTCTATACTTATAATAAATCTGTAGAGAGGTCAATTCTGTACATGAAATATATTTTCAAAATAACTATCAGGGGGTGATAAGTGATCGATACTGATGCCAAAAATGCAATCAGTAAAATTTTTGTTTGTCTGTATGTTCGCTATAGAAAAAAAAACTACGGACGGATTTTAACGAAACTTGGTACGATTATTCTTCATACTCCTGGGCAGGTTATAGTATACTTTTCATCACGCTACAATCAATAGGAGCAGAGCAGTAACGGGAAGCGTTGAGAAAACGGGAGAAATTTTTATCTGCATGTTTGATTGCGCATCACGCAAAAACTACTGCATGGAATCAAATGCGGTTTTCACCAATGTATTGTTAGAGGTCTAACTTAAAATGTAGGTACCATTTTATGGATTTCCGTTATTTTTGAAACCCGATATCCACGCGTGCGACGCCGCCGGCACAGCTAGTGAAATAAATAAACCCCCGCCACAGATTGGAATAAATTATTATTCGAATCTGTGAATATGGGTCCTAACCAACCCTCATATTTATAAAGTGTTTTGACGTGTCGACATTATTAAGGGATTATAAAGGGACAAAACGACGAAATAAGTAAGCATACTCGAAATCTCCAAAAAGGTTTTGTAATGCAATGCTTGTGTTTGTGGACACCGGCATGCATAAACATGATTAGGATTTTACAAATAATATTTTGTAAATCTCAAAAGGTTTCAAGGTTATGAAAGCAACGCACCTTATGTACTGTTTTAAGCTTTGACGGTCACTATTTTTATTTATTTTGCGCAATTCTAGCGTGCGTGTAATTACATACGGAACTTTTTCTGGTGTTGTTTTTACAGTAGGCTAAAAATAAAAAGAAGTACACTATATGCGGGTGATTCCGAATGATTCGTGTACGATTAATATAAAAGCTCTGACCTTTCAAGTCTAACTTTTGGTGAACGTGCAATGTGCATGGATTATAAGTAACGCCCAACATTTAATTTCGGAGAATAAATCTAAAAGGTCTGTTTTTCTTATTCATTTGCTGATTTGGCAAGGTTCGTGGAAAGGGGTGTGTTTGATTGCATTAACCGGCACAGCTAGTCATGAATAAGGTAGAAAATACTTGAAAACAAAAGAGTATCCCATTTCAGTCCACAATAATATCAGACAACAGCCGGCGAACAATCGATCACAAACTAATTTGGAGTGATTAATTAGGCTAATGGTACAAACGATAAACTCCAAAATATTTGTTAACTGTTTGTCAAGTAATAAAGCCTCGTCTCCGCTACAATGTGGGTGGATCCAAATTAATTTACATTTTAAATTATACCTAACTAGCTTTTGCTCGTGGCTTCGAACGTGTGATAACAAAGTGAAATTGAATTTATTTATTAGACAATTTGAACGATGTTGCCTCTCTTCGGAAAATTAGACTGCCTCTACCTGAAGGTTGTCTGGAAGAAAGCGCTTGCTGTAATACCTTTTTCTATCAATATATATCTGGTATACATTCATACTAGGTCTTTTGTCGGGCTCTAGAATATTCTGTGTACTAAAACTAACTACAATTTAAATTGGTTCAGTCGTTTTGACCTGAGAACGTTACAGACAAACAAATCACATACTTTCGCATTTATAATATTGTTAATAATTAATTCTTCTATTGATTGATGATGATCCCTTTATAATAAAAATCGGAAACTTTGATTTCATATTTAATTCTGCCTTACGTTAGCAGAAATTCGGAACAGTTGGTATTATAAATCAATCGCGGTAGCTCAGAATAACAAGTAGGAAAGTTGGTTAGGTTAACGTCCTCATAAGTGCTCACGTTTCATCAAAGTTGGCTCTTTAGTCTTTATCATCAATATCTATACTTATTAAGGAGCAGGAAATCAACCCAGATTTGCTACATATCTAAATGTATTTAATGTACACTGTACCTACGTACCTACATGTGTAATGTAATGAAGGTGGACATTTATTTGAAGACTGATTACGGACTGTAATCTACTGAAATGCACTAAATAAATGAATTAAAACAATTACATAATATTATGGTTGACTGATAGAGAATGCCATACGGCATTAAGTCCGACATACTTTCTTTGTGCAATAAAGATTAAATAAATAAATAGGTATTATAGATTGAAAAATCAAGAGACTTTTGGAAGACAATTTTCAACGCGACGAAAAGAAATTTTATTCTTATTAAAAATGGTATAGTAAAAAAAGCAATTTATACTAAAAAGGTTGCAACAGTATCTAAGCAAAACAACCATTTCTTGATTGCATAAAGTATTCTTCTTTCAAATATTTTGTTTGCATAAATACGAGTATTTTACATAATTGATAAGTAGAGTACCTCGACAGTTGAGATGATCATGAAAAGCCAAAAAACGTATCAGACAAATAACTGCTTGTTCAGACGAATTTGATTTAACACTTTTTGTAACTATCGACTGCTGTTTATCGTGTAAAAGCTTAAGTGCTTACATGCGTATTTGACTGTACCTACATGCCAAAATCTTTGTCTAAACTAATATTATAAAGAGGAAAGATTTGATTGTTTGTTTGTTTGTTTGTTTGTTTGTTTGTTTGTTTGTTTGATACGAATAGGCTCCGAAACTACTGGACCGATTTGAATAATTCTTTCACCGTCGGATAGCTACAGTATCTGCGCTGAACATAGGCTATATTATATTTTAAAAAAAGTTAGGGATCCGTGCTAAAACTCCAATAATGTAACCCAAATTTACCAAAAAGATTTTAATCTACAAAAAAAGAAAACGATCTTACATACTGACGTCTCATGACAACGTTCCCATAGCAACCGAAACTGTTATGACAACTAAATAAATAAATTCTAATATGAAATCGTACTTTCACGTAAAAACTACTGAAAGGATTTTGATGAAACTTTACAGGAATGTTATTTATGCATCAGATTTACACACAGGCTATAGATTACAAGGGTATCTTACATTTTAGATTTTACAATTTCGGCAAAATATGTTACATACTTTTTGAAATGACCATAGATACTGTCATTTCTTGAATTTGTCAAAGAAATTGTCATTTGGACATGACAGGTACTACATCGAAGTAAATACGGAATTATCGAAAATTTACAATTACAACAAACAGTGATATAAATATTTGTGAACCGTCGGCTTACTTTCAGGATAAAATTCTTCGGAAAATACTATAAGCAAATTGCTATAGCTAAAAATACGACCACCTTGAAAACACACCACCGGTGTTTCCTGCATCAATGCTGCTATCAGCTTGGAGGCTCCTCATTTAGCAACAAATCGGAACAACATTTAGGAATAGTGCACAGTCGAACAAATCTAGCATAATCCGTGAACAAGGCATCCTGAATCATAGTGACATGAAGCTCTAAGAACCCAAAAAATATGAATGCATTCTTTCAAGGTTTAGGTAGGCTCACATAATGAAAACTGCGATCTGTGCATGCATAATAAATTTTTTTCTTTTCTAATCCGATGTTATAATTTCTGTACCCTATATTAGGTAATAGTATGTATGTATTTTAGCCTAATAAAATAGTTTTAATTACGCTTGGGTTGTAAGGGAGCGGCCTGTCATCATTTCGTTCCAACCCAACCTCACCTGCCCGTGGTGCATCCTGCCGAATAACAAACGAGGCGCTGGCAACCGACTGGTGGCGGTATAACCATCACAATTGAAGGCGTAGCTAGGTACCACAGACCGATGACGGGCAGCAGCGTCACCGGAGCGAGGAGCTACGTCCTGCGATCGCCAACCCGCCTGCCCAGGGTGGCGATTATGGGTATAACCTCCAGGTGTTTGTCCTAAGTGGCGAACAACTGCAGAGGCCTATGTTCAGCAGTGGACTGCAATAGGCTGATGATGATGATGATGACGCATGGGGTAGGGGATGCGAATTTGTGTTCGACCCACGGTTCAATGTGAGGGATCGGCCTATCATCTTTTCGCTCCAAGTCAACCTCACCTGCCCGTGTTGCATCCTGCCGAATAACAAACAAAGCGCTGGTAGCCGACTCTGGGCGGTATAACCGTCACAGATGAAGGCGTAGCTAAATATCACAGACCGATGACGGGCAACAGCGTCACCGGAGCGTAAAGCTACGCCCTGCGATCGCCAACCCGCCTGCCCAACGTGGCGATTATGGAGATCTATGTCCAGTAGTGGACTATAATAGGCTAATGATGAAGAATTACGCATGTCGGAAGAAAATAGCGCTATTAAAGTAGGTATTGCTTTTTGGTCGGCGTCATTATCGCTAAATCATTTTTAAGGTAATTTCATGTAGGTACTAATATGAAAAATGCTGATGAAAGATGAAAAATGGTTTTGAGTTTACGGCAAGTAACTGGTCAGTTACCTGTCAGTTGCCACTGCCATGCTGGCCCAACCCAAACCCCCCACGAGCTCCGGTAACGCTACTCACCGGCAGAAACACGAACCATCATTTGGCTGCGGTATTCTATAGGGTGGAGGGCCTTCCCCGGACGGGCAGCTCAATTCGAGCGAAGATTCGCTATGCCCTACCTCTCTTAAAGTCATCAGTGTTTAGAAGGCGTCGCTAGATATATAATTATTCATCTGAACTAACAGCAAATTGAACCTTAGCTAAGAGCAGGTGGTTCCTGAACAAAAGGCCTGAACAACGTATTGCTTTTATGTTAACTGCATCACATATTGCGTTTGTTATATGTCAAGCCGTGTTCAAATTTCTCAGCCTTCGAATCGAATGTACTTTCATGTTGTTTCTAGCATCCATTAATTTTAGCATTGTAAGCGTGTGTATAGGTTATACTAGCTTTCGCCGCACGCTCTTCGCGCGTGCGTGCTCAAGCTAGGTCTGCGACGCTGGACGCTCCGGGCTTCGCCCTACGCGGAGCTCGGCCTGCGGCCTCGCGATACGCAGCTCGGCCTGCGGCCTCGCGAAATTACTTTTAAATAATTGATTTATCCGAAGCGAAGCGAGGAGCGGGCTGCTAGTCCAGAATAATTTTAATAATGACAGCTCGGGACCATGGACAAAGGCCTCTTACCTTTTCGTTTATAACCGTAATAAATTCTCGCAGTCTTTATGGGTTACGTATTCATATTATAAATCGCATTAAAATTCCTGTCCTACAAAAAGCTAATTTGGAGCTAGTGAATTTCGGTAATGCGTCATTCTGCGTCAATGAATACAAAAGAAAATAACGAATGGTGACTGATAAGTATTATTAAATTTTAAAAAGCATACAGTTATGACTGTCTTATAAATCAGATCCGTAGACGAACGAAGGTCACAGACATAGCTCAGAGGACGTCGCAGGAAGGGGTTCGATGCGAGCGGCGTACAATCGGCCGTTATGGCTGTGGAAGTCTTGTCCTGCGGTGGGCCTCCTATGGCTGAATATAACAATGTGATAAATGTGCAGTCCACTGCTGGACATAGGCCAAACAACTGGAGGTTTGGGCAAACATCTGGAGCTCCGAGCTCCGGTGACGCAGCTGGCCGTCACCGGTCTGTGGTATTTAGCTACGCCTTCAACTGTGATTAACATATTGAAGTCTAACATAATTGTTAAGGACCAAAATGATTCCGTAACCAATTTTATTAAAATAAATAGGTAAATAAGAGAATATGAATATTGAATGCAGGCAGCACAATAAGGGCCTACGTTTTCATGTGTGATGTGTATTTGATATGATATGAAAACGTCTTTTCTTTACTCTTGGTGCCAATATAAAATATATTTTAGCGCAGCAAATGTGAAAAATATTTCATCATAGCGGCTTATCTACATAAGTTAGTACAATCATACAATGTGAAATTGATTGGAACAGAACAAAGCAAAATAATTACTAAAATTACATGAACATTTGAACGAGGCACTCGATGAGAATCAGAATGTGTTTTGATAAGTATTCCATTCACAAAAGCAGCCGGTCCCAATTTAGGAAAATTAAATGGGTTTCTCGTATTCGTTAGCAAGTTTGTACGTATTGTTAGGAAATCCTAATTAGTAGGCGACAAGTCATTTCAGTCTACACGATGCCCCGTAGAAAGATTTAATTTGAAACTTAGGAAAAACTTGGTTTGTTCTATGTTGATTTGATGGGAATTGTTGCTACCTGATTTGTTTATCCAAGTGTAGACCGGCAAGGGTCCAACCCAAAATTTTTGGGGTTTGCAAAAAACTTTACCAATATCAGGTGCCAAGTGCAACTTTCTTGTTTGGTAATACAGCTGTTATGGTTTTGCGGAACAACGGGTGAACGATAAATAAAATCATTGTAATTGGAGAGACCTAGACGTAAATTCAAATAGACTGTGTTGTTATAGCAACTGGTTCATAAGAATATCTGAAATATTAGCGTCAGCCGTCATCATCATCTGATGATGATGGCGATCTTCCAGATATTTGCCCTACCTGGCAATAAGCTAGAAAGGCCTATGTCCAGTAGTAGACTGCAATAGGCTGTCTATGATCACGCTGGGCAGGCGGATTGGCGATCACAGGGCGTGGCTTTTCGCTCCGGTTCTTGGTATTCAGCTAGGCCTTCAATTGTGATGGTTATACCGCCACCAGTCAGTTGCCAGCGCCTAGTTTGTAATTCGGCAGGATGCACCACGGGCAGGTGGGGTTGGCTTGGAGCGAAAAGATGACAGGCCGCTCCCTTACATCCCAATGTCACGTCTGCCGTCGTAGCGTAAATATAGTATTTGTTTAAGTTCGTTACAATTCCCTAAATGTCGTCGTTATCTGTCGTAGTGGAAATGTAAGAGGGCGGTTAGAAGTTCTTAATTCACGACTGTTGGCCGATAGGGTCTGGTGTCCGACCGATTGCGCTCACGTTGATGTGGGGACCCTACTCCCGTACGTATTCGTGCGTGGGCCGGGCCGGGACAATACTTATGCTTTTTTTAAAAGTCGGGAATCCCTTCCGGGGTGTAACGGGAATACAGACGGAGCTAGTGAGCGGAGACTCTACTTCAATCTTAGGAGCATAGTGCTCACTCTGGCTCCTAAGCGAAACTCTACCAATACTATAAGTCAGTTCGGTATTTAAAAAAAATGTAGGTACTTACAAAAGGAAATATTATTGATGTAAAGACGTTCTAAACTATGTTTTTCCAATACATTTTGTTATATTTTACCTAAACTATTTATTAGTAAAACCGCAAAAGCCATGCAGGAGTATTTGAGTTTATCGCAAACAAACAAACGCCGCTACGGAATTTGTTGTATAATGTGATGTAATAATTTCAGGATTTAATAGAAATGTAAATATCTTAAGACTTACTTATTCATTTATTCGTGCTACAGCTTTTAAACGTGCGAAGTCGGCGTAATCCAGTGAATTATAATATTAATCGTAGCGAATTTCAGATGTATCTAAATTAAGACTTCATTATTAGTACCATCTTAACAAATGCTCGAGTAAGTAAGTAGGTATACATTTGAATACCTATGCTACCTCCGACTATTTCTTAGAAAGGATGGATGGATTTTCAGATAGGTACTATCTACTCCTAACATGTAAAAATTACTGAACGGATTTTAATGAAACTTTACAATACATCTTACCTATTTAAGAGCATACATAGGTAAGATGTTAATCTTAACAAAGGCGAAAGGAAATGATTTACCTATAAGAATATGCACGCGGGCAGTTCGGGGCATTCAGAGGGAAAATTAGTGGTGACATACCTAATATTAAAATAGCATTTGGATGTGTACAATTTTAAAGTTGATTGAAAAGTTGATAAAATCTAAGAAAATATGTCTGGAGGCTCACTTTAAGTCGCCTCTTAAGATTAGCCGGGATATCCCGACAGCATAATACAACATAGCCCCATATCGCAGGGCGCTTTTATAACATAGGACGTTTAAGGCAAGATTTTAAATTAGGTAACTTCTTTTATCATGGGGTTTCTTCGTTTGATTTCACTTAATGAAAGAATAAAGAATAAATTGTTTCGACCGAATGACATTTGCTGTCTTAATAAAACTAACGGGTCTAACTAACTGGTTGATTGCTATAAAACAAGACAACGTAACTCATGATGTGTGAATAAAATCAAAGAAACGAATGTTATATATTAAACACGTCTTTCAGTGAAGCTGCCGACAAGAATTATACATAGGACCTACATAGTGCCGTTGATATGGTATTTATTTACTAATTCAAATAGCAACGAAACGTTTACAGTAGCTATATATATATGTCATAAATGACTTATTTAGATGCTAAAATCGTTTTGTTCTGTACATTTACCTATCAGCATAATTTTTATATGCTTTTATCTTTATATCTTAAGTTTAGTAGGTATTTTATATCCTAATTTGTTCAGTCGGTCAGGTTTCAAGGCAGATCTATCTTAAATGCCGCTTGGCAACTGATTGATTGCTTGTCGGCTGCCGCAGCGCAGCACTTTGACCTTTCGATTATCAGGTGATTGGAGCTTTTACGCTGTGCCACTGTAAAAAACCTAGTATAATAAGTGAAATATACAGTTTAATAATGGTGTAAACCAGGGTTTCCCAAACTTGTCGGGACCGCGATCCATCTACAAGAAAGTTTTAAGTTGGCGGCCCACCTTGTGTCATGAAGACAAAAAAGCAGCTTGCTGCCGTATTTACGTGTTTATTCTTATCTTAGTTCACCACCATACCATCATCATCAGCCTATTGATGTTCACTGTTGAACTTGGACCTTTTCTAAAGCTCGTCACCACACCGAGTAGAACAGTTACCGACATTTTTTTAATCCAACTTTTTTTTATTAAAAAATACAATTTTTGTTAAATTTATTATACAGGTGCACTAGCTAAGGGCGCCGCGCGCTCGTAGATTGCAAGATCTATACGACAATCAGGACCCACCCAAAATCTACCTGCGACCCACCAGTGGGTCGCGACCCACACTTAGGGAAATATTGATATATACGATCCAATAAAAAAACCTGCACAAGAGAGCGGCGTCAAAGTATTGATTGGCGGGAATTCGCCATAGCTGTCGATGTCAACACAACGTCATCTGTCAGCGATATTGCGGAGAACGAGGCGAATAGTGCTGTCCGTAGTGGCCGATTACTCTCTGCTATCACAAGAAACGATTTCGAATTACTTAGTTCAGCATAGGCATTGATTAATTATCAAGCCTTGTATAGGTAAGTTCAGTATTGATTACTAAGCCTATACTTAGGTAAGTAGAAGCAAAACGTTTCCAATAAGCTACATTTCTCGAGCACAATCGAGACATGCCGCCCGATATTACATATTACGTTTCGCAATTGCTCGACAGATAATATGGACGGAATAGGTGTACCTACTCAGACATCAGACGTCGTATCTAGAGACCTCAGTCGTCCCCAACGACGCTTGATCTCGTCTGGAATCTTTAGAGACATGTGTTACATTCTTGTAACGTCTTATAACAGATATAGATAAATAGAAAGACATCTATTCCTTAGTGTATATTACGTTACGTTTGAACCTTTTAAGCTAAGAAGTCCCCTAAGTTAACTAGACGTTTTGGCGTTAATTATTCTGCTGTCCCAATCAAGGATCCCCTATCTTTCACCTTCGGAAGGTTACATTCACTCTGAGTAACATAGGTTGTATAAAGATTTACTAAAAAGCCAATAATGTAACCAAATTAAATGTTTATTTGAAACTTAGCTAAACCCGTAGCGAATCGGCCTTGCGGGTATTTCAAATAAACCCGAATAAATATAAAAGTATGTACCTACCTATTTATAATTCAGTAACGTTTAAAGAACGACTTCTTAATAGAGTTATGTATTTATTTACATGACCTGTGGTAACGTTTTCACAACACGTCAGTTTGTAAAAAGCTTTTTGGTATTTTGTTTACATCATGGTTTACATTATTGGAGTTTTACCATGGATCCCTAACCTTTTAAAAATATAATATAGCCTATACTTACCGGCGATATTGTAGCTTTCCGACAGTGAGAGAATTATTTAATTCGGTGCAGTAGTTTCCGAGCCTATTCAATTAAAACAAACAATCAAATCTTTCCTCTTTATATTAAGTGTAGATACCCTAAGCGAAACGAGGGCGGTTCACTAGTTTAAACGTATATATAGCGATAGCCTTTACGAGGGAGAAAAAAACAATGTTTTTCAGAAATGAATAGGTCTCAAGCGACGTGCAAAACATTTTTTGTGGCAGAATGAATTCAACGCGAGCGGATGCTTGTGATGAATAATAATTAAAAAGTTGAGACGAATGCGAATGACAAAAATAATTTGAGTACCCCAATTTGGTGCCCGCGACGGCAATAAGTAGACGTCAAAGGCTTCCTCTATCAGGTGTTTTACTTCCTATATTAAAATGTAATGTATTTCCTCCTCCATTGCGTAGAAGACGTTTGTAATAAAATTCAATATCTATTGTGATATATTTCAATATGGTTTGTGCAACGTGACATTCGCAAGAGAAGTAAATGTAGTCTTTATATGAAAGAAGGTTTTATTTTACTTTTTATTTCAAGCAAACCTTAAATCTATCCTTATCTTTGATCCTTACAGTATACATACATATATGAACTCTTAATATTTCTGTTGATACAGGCGATGCGTAGCGCCTAAAAATTTAAAATACCTACTAATTACGTTTATAGTCTCCATTAAGACTGATGCGAAGTAAAATGATTTTTCTAATTTCTCTAATTTGAGGTTTCCACAGCATCACAATAAACAAATACTTACAACAGAAAAACAACATGTGCACAAGAATTTACAGAATAAGTTGCGCAGAGTACAGAATTTACTTAACTAAATTAGTTTCAGCAATTAGTTCAGATGATGTAAGTACTCGCATTGTTGATACCACAGAAATGTATTAAGGATAGAATGGACTTGTGTGTGCTAAACACGTGACTTAGACTTGCAGTATGTACTTTGCAAAACGTAAATTCATGATCAATTAAGACTATAATTTCGTTTAGCATAGGCGAATTACAGTCAAGTCAATAAGAGAGGTAAGGCATAGCGAATCACAAACTCTTGTTGATGATGTCGAATCAAATAATATTAAAAAAACTGAATATTTTTTCAATTACAAGCAAATTACCACACTTACACAACGATTTTCACTTGAAAGCTATATCTCGTAAACAAGAGCTGCTATAAAAATCTGAGGGTAGATTCGAAATCAGGCAAGTCAAAATAGTAGACATCAAGTGACAAATGTCAATCATCAGAGAAAAATTGCAATTTTGTTGGGCAGTGATTATCATCATCAGCCTATTGCAGTCCACTGCTGGACATAGGCCTCTCCAGTTGTTCGCCACCTAGGGCAAACTTCTGGAGGATATACCCATAATCGCCACGCTGGGCAGGCGGATTGGCGATCGCAGGGCGTAGCCTCTCGCTCCGGTGACACTGCTGCCCGTCACCGGCTAGCTACGCCTTCTATCGTGATGGTTTTACCGCCACCAGTTGGTTTGCCAGAGGCTCGTTTGTTGTTCGGCAGGATGCACCACGGGCAGGTGAGGATGGCTTGGAGCAAAAAAGTGATAGGTCACTCCCTTACATCCCCTATAATATATAGGATACTATACTGCAGCTAAATGACCTGCAGTGCTGTATCGGCAGGGGTTAAGGTAGGCAACGCATAATTGCTTAAAACCAGGGCCAAGCTTGCCACCTTCGTGGTATAAAAAAAGCACAAACCCATTTAAAATAAAAAAAAACCATTGTAAATATGTGATCGCCGTCTATCTAGATATATTTCTGTGGTTGATACGAACTTTATACATGTAGTGAAATAGTTTTGAGTGTAGAATGACTTTTGCATTAACTTATTTGAGTTTTTGAATTCCCAGTGTATGGTCTGTGGGTGTGAATGTTTGGTCGTATGAATTAGGGGCGATAGTAATGCAGGTGGTTTAATTTGCATTGCTCGGAATACGGGACCCCGGGGAAATAGCATCGTTCCAGACTGAGAGTTTAAAGCTATAAGTTAACTTTTAAAACTTGCTACGCTTTATTAAAAATAAAAAATTTAAAGACTAAGTTAAGGTCACTATTTGGAAACTGTACTGAATTAATAAAGAAGGAGGGATATCTCGGTTCTTTAAATTTCGGACTGGTGTCATTAGAAAAGTTTAATAGAGTTCTATAGCAAAACTATAGTTTCCGAGTCTACTGAAACGGGTTAGTACAGATGTGGTCTAAAACCATGGAAGAAATAAAAAAATTTAAAATATAAAATGATTTATGATTGAAAAGGTAGAGAAGTACGGGAAATAAAGATGGGGAAAGAAAATCAGGCGAACGATATAGATAGACGCATACGTCTCATGTGGCCTAATCAAAACTAGATTTTGCTTTCAAGATGAACATCACAGCTGAACAGAAAGCCAGGTTGTTCGATCAATGTATTTTGCCGGTGCTTACCTACGGAGCAGAAACCTGGGTCCTGACATGAGAGTGTATCAACAAGATACAGGTTGCCCAGAGGAAGCTAGAAAGGAGGCAAGTGGGGGTTACATTGAGAGATCGCAAGACAAACACTCGGCTTAGCAAAGCAAAGTCGCGGATGCCGTAAAACGTGTTGCAAATTTGATGTGGCAGTGGGCAGGTCACATAGCCCGTAAATATGGCTCTTGGAGCAAGGCGGTCCTGGAATGGAGACCATGGGAGGCAAAACGTCCTAGAGGCAGACCACAATTGCGGTGGAAGGACGACATTCAGAAAATAGCAGGGAAGAACTGGATGAGAGAAGCGCAAGACCGTGACAGATGGCGCGCTCTGAAGGAGGCCTACACCACACTGGTTGAGGATGGCTAAGAAGAAAGAAAGAAGAGAAAGAGATTTATGTTGCATCTAGCTGCCCATGGTGCATCCCACTGAATAACCAGGCTCTGCCAACCGATTGATGGTGGTATAACCATCAGGATTGAAGGTGTAGCTAAGTACCACATGCCGATGACGGATGGCGTCTCCGGAGCGAGTAGCTCCGGCGATCGCTAACCCACCTGCTTACCCAGTGTGGCGTTTTCGGGCTCCAGATATTTGACCATACTGGCGAACAACTGGAGAGACCTATGTCCAGCCGTGGACTGCGATAGGCTGATTATCATGGTAATGATAATGGCACATGTTCCAAAAACTCGCACAAAATAAAATAAAAAAAAAAAATATTTCTGCAAATAGATTTACAAGTAAATTCTTTTGCACGTCAAACTTTTTTTTCCCTACTAGCACTTCGATGTGATAAGGATGAGGCCTGATGAGAAGAAGTGCCGCAAGAACCTCATCAATTTTGGCTTTTTTCAAAAATATACAAAATCATCATACTTTTGATGTCATACATTAATACAATATTTGTTAAGTGCAGGCGAGCAGCTCATTATGTCCATGTAGTATTATCGTCTAGGAAGTCTTGTATTTTACAGTGCGTTGGCCTCCACATTCATATTGCTAACGGTTAAACTTTGGAACTCTATGCCAGGATCCATATAAATAGATATTATTTATTGCACACAGTAGGTACAACTGTCATAGAACTAAGAATACGAACATTTGTTGTACAGCTTTATCGCCTTGTTCCCCGATAGATATAATCTTCAGATTTTCAAAGCGAGAGTGAATTGGTTTATGTCAGGTGAGTGCGTTCTATCGTAGACTCTAACGTGTCCTTTAACATCTCTCTCTCTCATTTAAAAAAAGGAAAGACGTTTATAATGTTTGGACCTTATGTAGACACTTAATTTTGTTGTTTATACACTGTTAAATACACATTAACACTATGTCTGCCTGTCGCATTTCGGGTAGAGGCCGTAACGATCCCTGAGGAAGCTAAGGGAAAACACTGCGATGATTATGAACACTGCCCACATTATCCCAAGTCGCAGCACATTGTAAACGCCTATAAATTACCGTTATTTTTCCGGAATAATGTACTGACTATAGTAGGTATAGCTATGGGTATTTTATTAGTGGAAGATCTGAGTAGGTATAAGACGACTTGCAGCGAACCGGTTAATGAATGAAAAATATTTTATATAAATTGAATTACGTTAATAAATATCGTACATACATATACAAGTAGTTTGCCTAAATAATTTGAGTCATAACACAAGAAATATAAGTTAAAAAAATATCATTTAAGCACCGTAACTTAAAATCACATACATACCTATGTACCTTTTCAAGACATAATATATCAAATACCTATGTTCTAGTATGAAATTAACCTATTAAAAGTACCTATACAAGTAATTCTTTCTAACAGTACCTAACACCTACCTACGTATATAATAGTGTAGGACAGATAATTTAAAAAGGGAAAGCAGTAATGATAAATCAGCAGCGATGCATGCAAGCGATTCAAGCAAAATTAGGTACTACTAGGAACGCCACAAATTTCAAACTGTAAAAATAAATTAAACGAATGGACAGACAGACTATAGTTAATATGAATCGTATTCACATATGTAACAAATATCCGCACAGTATGTTTCATGTAGTTTAGTTTGGGCGGACAACTGACATGTCTGTTTGTCGGGTTGTATAAATAAAATTCAATACAAAAAATGGGCTTTGATCATAGCTAAAAGAGAATTGTTGCAAGATTGATTTAATTTTAACTATAATGTCCGCCATTTTAATGCTTCGCTACGCTGTCTTCTACGGACGATAAGAGAAAGTGAAAATACATAGGTAGGTGTTCTGTTTTTTTATATAAAAGGTTTGTAATCACCCCCCGATAGTTATTTTGAAAAAACATTTAAGGTATACTTCTACAGATTTGTTATAAGTATATATATAGATAAGCTTCTAACACAGTGTCCATGCAAACGAAGTCGCAGGCACTATCTAGTATTTAATAGGCATTGATGTGAAACTGTCACGTCAAACATGTCACAAGATTCGTTTCTTGAGTCGGAGTACCATTCAAACCAACTGTAAAAATAAATTAAACGAATGGACAGACAGACTATAGTTAATATGAATCGTATTCACATATGTAACAAATATCCGCACAGTATGTTTCATGTAGTTTAGTTTGGGCGGACAACTGACATGTCTGTTTGTCGGGTTGTATAAATAAAATTCCATACAAAAAATGGGCTTTGATCATAGCTAAAAGAGAATTGTTGCAAGATTGATTTAATTTTAACTATAATGTCCGCCATTTTAATGCTTCGCTACGCTGTCTTCTACGGACGATAAGAGAAAGTGAAAATACATAGGTAGGTGTTCTTTTTTTTATATAAAAGGTTTGTAATCACCCCCCGATAGTTATTTTGAAAAAACATTTAAGGTATACTTCTACAGATTTGTTATAAGTATATATATAGATAAGCTTCTAACACAGTGTCCATGCAAACGAAGTCGCAGGCACTATCTAGTATTTAATAGGCATTGATGTGAAACTGTCACGTCAAACATGTCACAAGATTCGTTTCTTGAGTCGGAGTACCATTCAAACCAACTGTTTCTAAGATTTATTGAGGCAAGGATGCCCTTCACCGAATCCGCTTATGCAGACTTAACATAAATTAAGACCTGTCTTCAACAAATCCGACCACAATAGGAGGAATTTTTGAAGACTCAGGACAAGGGTTGTTCACCTGACCGAATTTCGGTCAGTGGAAGCGAATTAGATGAATATTTTTGTGAAAACCTCTTACGAAGGAATTAACAATGTTTAACGTTTTCTTAGAATCTTTATGGCCAGGTGAAACGTCTATTTGGGCAAGAAAATTTCGGCGGCTCGATTCCCGGTCGGGTTAATTTAAGAAAATTAAATGAACTTTTCTAAAGTGTCTCGAATCTTGGTGTCTTGGTGAATGATGGTCCCAAATTAAGGTTATATTATGAGTATAGTGTGAATAGCATACCATCTGGATAGTTTGAATTGCCTAATGATATAGGATAATGTTTATTTTGTATTATTATTTATTAAAAAATTGTAGTTGTAGCACTTCAGATGCAAGTATTTGAGACATCATTGAAAAGTAATTGTCGTGCGGACGAATTCGGGTGTACGGTCACACACTTTGATCCAAAGTAAGTAGGTACCCAATGGTACCTACTTACTTTGGGGTTACTAAAACGCAATCGTTATGGGTATCAGACAAGCGTAGTATAGAAGTCGGTTAATAGAATTATACTTACTTTAATACAAATAAGTACAAACACTGAGACACAGAATGAATACGAAATACAAGTGTTCATCATATGAATGCTTGTCTCGGATGGGGATCGAACCCCAGCCCTCTGGCCGAGATAGTGCGCCACCAGTCAAATATTTCGTCATTAAAGTTCATTCGATAGTAGTATAAAATTCCTTTATATTATTACCATGTAATTTAGTGAATTTGAACATTCGGTATGTTGGTTACCTACTCGTAATTAGCAGTAGGTATTTAATTACACATTCTGCATACATGTGAAACTTATTAAAAGCATGACGATATGTAATGTTGACATACCTACATATTAGTACATATTAAGGAAAATTGCCCTAATTAGATTTATCTATGGCTTTGAAGTGTTATGTATGTTAAATAAGATATACGAGAATAATTTTAAGCTTTTATGTATAAATAAATGTTAAGTTATTAACAGACTTAGAACTCTGTACAATGTATACTCTGATTTTCAACATTAGCTTTCAACAAAAAAACTAGTGGTAATTAACCTTTTCCTTACACAAATTACAAGCGACTTTGAGCTGTCAAATAAACCAAGTGTCAACCTAAAAAAAGTCACGTTTCATGTTTGCCACTAACAGTGGTCTATAGGTATTTTATAGTGTACCTGCACGTTTCAAGACTATTTTACAGACGATATTTATCTTGTCATTTATAAACCTATCTATTAATATGTTTAAATAGAAATATCTAAAATATTTTAATAGAATGTTCACATTCTAAACAAAATACATACGAATTTATTCGTTAGACTGTAAGTAGTATATGTTCATAACAATTTTCATCAAAATTATTACATGCAGGTACACTACAGTTGGTCCCTACTAAAATTCAGATCATTAAAGTAGATTGCATGTTATGATGAGATGCAGTCCTTGAAATAAGCGTAGGTAGTATGTCAAGGATGTTGCGACTTTGGACCATAAGGTACATTAAAGATAACGAGTAAGTCTTTTGGGGACAATAAAATGGAAAGGGGTGTCTTAAAAGACGACGTTGTGTTGGTAAGCACCATTAGCCGCATGTTTTCTAACTTAAAGATCCTAAAAACATCTCCAAGATATTTTTGGGCCCTTAGCGTCTGCCAAGTTTGCAAGTAATTTTCATCCATCACCGGATTTCGGAAAGAAATAAATCAGATATCGACCCGCTTACAATGAAGTTTAAGAATTTTCCGCCTACAAATTCGTGTTTGCCGAAAATAGGTGTCTACATAATATTTTTCATACGTTTATATTTGTTATTTTTAAAGACGTTCAATTGATTATGATAGATAGATTTGTTTATACAACTGACTTAGATTTAAGTATCTATAGTAGACATTTGTTGCAGGTACGTACCTAATTAAAAATTTTATAGCAATAAGATCGTTTTATCCATTCGATCTCTTCCAGACAACCTTTGGGTATAGAAGATACTTTATAGGAGGGGTGATGATAGTGATTAAATTCAACCTCTTTATTTAAGAGTGTAATGTGTAAATTTTGAAATACCCAGAAAGATATTTTAAGGTGAGCAAAGATCGACTATCAATACATTATATTGACCATATATTTCAGGTACAATATTAAATTAGGAATCGAATGTGAGTATCATAAAAATTAAGCAAAGTGAAGATACGTGCCGAGCTTCAACCTACAAATTTATTAGCTAACACTCAACTGCTCAGAATCTGAGCCTCAGATGATAAATGGAAAAATATTTTTTCTAGACGAGTTTTAAACCTGACGTAAATTCCGAGATCTACTATTCACTTGTCAAGAGGCTACATAGAGAGGTACCACCACAAGCGAACTCTTGAGAGACCAATATCCGTGAATTATAATGATCTCCCTTGTAATGCCCTATTAATTTAAAAATACTTAACCTTTCTCGTAGATGAGCTATTGCTTGTTAGAATCCCCTAATTAAATTTCAATGTAAAATTGGTTAAGTTTACATTACCTACATTTTATAGCGAATGATAAGTACAATAAATAGATACAGGTCGACATAATCTTAGCAAAATATTATATATCATTTTGAATGGTGGCATTTTATAAAATTGATGATTAGGTATTATATTATTTTAGCTATTTCGACGACGATTTTGGTTCAGTGGTAGTGAACGCTGGCTCTGATAAAGGGGTCGCGGGTTCGATTCCCGCACATTACAAACATCTTGTGTGCATGAACAGGACTGTTTGTATTGGTCTGGTTTTTTTTTTTTTTTTTTTTTTTTTTTTTTCCTAAATGACTACGATGATGGCCAGGACGGCCTTGTCATCATCACCGGACTGTTGGGGGAGCGGAAGGCTCTCACCCCTAGGTAAGCTAAGCAGCACAGCTAAGGGCGCCCCCTAGTGGGGCTCGGGCCTCGGCTTAGGGCGCTGCTGGGAGGGTCCCTACGGACGATATTTTGAGGAGAGGGGCGACCGGTTGCGGGCCGGTTTCGCGGGCGGGACGCGGAAGCTAAGGGACGACGCGGCGCAGGACCCCGCCAGCGGGGTCGGAACGACGGGCGTGACGTGTTAGAATGTGTCGCGAGCTGTTCGGCGGCGGCCAGCATGGCGAGGGTGATAGGATCGTCATCGTCCAGGAGGACGTGACGGGGGCGACGTTTCCTACTATGGGGGGCTTCGGGAGGGACGTAGTCAGCGGCGGAGACCACTAACGGATTGGGGTGATGCGGAGCAGAGTCAAAATATTTAGTGGAGCATCGCTTAAGGTACTGCGCGATAGTCGGCAGTTCTAAGTCGATGTGAAGGTTTTCGTTCCTAAGGAACCAGGGGGCGCCTGTTGCCTTACGCAAGAAGCGGTTCTGAACGACTTGGAGTCGTTTGATATGTGACGGAGCGGCGTGTGCGAAGACAACGCTCGCGTACGTCATGATAGGGCGGATGCAAGTCGTGTAAAGTCGAACCTTATTTCTAAGGGACAGTTTACTACGCTTGTTCAGAAGGCAATGTAGGCGGCCGAGCGTAAAAGACGCTCGGTCGCGGACTGTCTTGATGTGATGTCGGAAGGTCAGTCCATTGTCCAGGTACACACCCAGGTAACGGACAACTCGTTCCCAAGGGATCGATTTGCCGAACATCGAAATCGGAAGGCTCCGCGGGAGTACCGCGTTCCTCCGGAACATGATGGCAGAGCTCTTGGCGGGATTGACTTCGATCCTCCATTTAGTGAACCAAGCGCCGAGGGAATCGGCGGCGTTCTGGAGGGTTCGGATGATGGGAGCCTCGGTGCGGGACGTACAGTATATAGCTGTATCGTCGGCAAAGAGGGCCACGTGAGCCTGGAGAGGCTTGGGAACGTCGAAGGTGGGGATGTCGCTGGTGTACAGCGTGAACAAAATGGGGGAGAGCACGGAGCCCTGGGGGACCCCGGCTCTGATGGGGTGGGGGGGGGAAAGTACCCCCTCGACTTTGTAGCGGAAAGTACGGTTCGACAAAAAGTCCTGTAAGATGTGCACAAGACGGTCTGGCACTTCGAGTGTGTAGAGCTTATAAATTAAGCCCTGGTGCCAGACTTTGTCGAACGCTTTCGCTACGTCGAAGAATATCGCCCCCGTCCTGCGAGGGCGGGGGCGATTGAAATTGAGGAGGATGTGCTCAACAATGCGATGCACTTGTTGTACGCACGAATGTCTGGCACGGAAGCCGAACTGCTCATCGGGAATGAGCCTATGGTCGTGGGCGAAGTCTCTAAGGCGATTATAAATAATGCGCTCATAGATCTTGCCAATGGTACAGAGAAGGCTGATAGGCCTGTAGCTGGAGGGCTCAGTTTTCGGTTTCCCGGGCTTCGGGATACCTATGACTGTGGCCTCCTTCCACGACTGTGGGAAGATGCAATTACTCAGAGCCGCGTTGAAAATAGCGGTGAGTAAGAGAAGTAGGTGTTGGGGAAAGCGTCTGAGCACTTTGTTGGTAATCCCGTCGCAACCTGGCGCTTTGCGCGGGTGGAGTCCCCTCACAATGGACTGAACCTCGTCTATCGTCACCGGCTCAAGCGGTGGGGAGGTTGCCGGAAGGGCAGATCTACGTTCGACCTCCGCCTCGACTGTGGCGAGGTGGTCTGGGTCTACTGGTAGGGTACTGGGGGAGCATTGGGCCTCGAGACTCTCGGCCAAACATTCCGACTTTTCCTCGTCATCAAAGGCGGGGGGTTGGTCGGGACGGTGGAGGGGGGGCGTCGAAGCGCAACTATCGGTCTTAAGCTTACGGGCCAAGTGCCAGAAAGCGAATTGGTCGGGGTTGAGATTACCCACGAACGTGTGCCACTGATCGTTCCGAAGTGCCGCAATACGCTGCTTTACAGATCTCTGTAGAGCCCGCATGCGGACGCGGTTCGGTTCAGTGGGATAAGAGTCGTACGCTCTGACAGCCGCGTTCTTCTCGGTCAACAGGGCCCGCACATCCGCAGGCAGGTTCCAGCGACGGTGGGCCGTCACCGGAACCCGCCGCGAACAGTCGCGAACGACGTTCTGCACGTGCCCTGTGAGCGAGTCGATTGCAACTAGCGTGTCTTGGACAGAGACGATATCGTCTGGAATAGCGTCTAAGAGCGGAGATGTTACCGACTTTAGGCTCTCGCCGAGTCGGTCCCAGTCCACCTTGACTTTGGTGGGGGGTGACAGGCCCTCAGTGGGGAGACCTAACCTGGGGATAAGCTCTATAACTACGGGCCTGTGGTCTGAATCTAGCTCGTGCATCACTTCTATAGAGCGCAAACGTAAGTTCACATTCTTTAGGAGTACGACGTCTAGGATATCCGGGCGACATTCCACATTGTGCGGAAAGTGCGTAGGGGACATGGGAGCCACTATGTCAAAGTGGAGAGACTCGGAAAGAGACTCAAGAAGGCGACCGCGAGGATTAGTTGTATGACAACACCAAGCGGTATTTTTGGCGTTTAGGTCGCCCCCGATAATTACGGAGGCGCCTAGCCCTAATAAGGCCTCTAGATCTTCGCTAAGGAGTGATCTAGGATTGGCCGATGAGTTTGGCGGTGGGAGGTACGCGGATACTAGTACGATAGGCTGATGGCCAGTCATACCTATCCGGCATACAGAGGCCTCAATGTGGGTGAGGCGGGGAGTGTCCACAGGGGAACAATAGAGAGAGCTTTTGTAATAAAGCAGGGTGCCACCAAGGGCAGACGTGGTGCGATCGTTGCGAACTAACTTGTAGTTCGCGATCTTGGGGTCCCGGGTGCCGGGTTTGAGAAAGGTCTCTTGGACCAGAAGGACATCAAGTTGGTGGTCTGAGAGAAAAGCGGCTACTTCGGCCCTCTGGGACAAGAGCCCGTTGGCATTGAAGTAGCCCACTTTGAGGCTGTTCGGTTTGACTCTGCTCCTAGGGGAAAGTAATTCCATTATGGAGATACTTTAAACGAGGCGAGAGACGCCCGGAGGGGTTCGGCCATAAGGGCCACCTGTAGCATGGCGGAAGGATTACCTTCCGCCCTCCTCAGGGACTCGGCCACGCGTGTCACCTGGACAAAGTCGATCTCCTCGAAAAAGCGGGAGATCAGTGCGTGGTCGGCCCATAGGGACGCCTGGGAGGGAGCCACAGGCGGGGGGTTGCGCTGCTGCGGCGCTGGGGCCGCAGGGGTGCGCGGAGGTTGGGGGGCACCCTTAGGGGGTGCTTGTGCGGGCTTGGTGACCCACGGGGCGGGCCACTGTGGGGCCAAACGCGGCGGCGAAGAGGTTGCCTGTACAGCAACTTTCGCCGGGGTAGGGGGGGCCTGAGGGGCCGGGGGGGTAGGTGCCTTAGAGGCAGGGCGAGGGGCGGGACGCGCTGAAACCGCCTTGGAGGCGGCCGCTGCCCGTTGTGCAACCTTCCGGTTTGCACGCGGGGCACGCGGGCACCCGCGATAGTTCGCGGGGTGTCCCACCTCCCCGCAGAGCACGCAGCTAGGCGGCTCTGCGCAAAGCGCCCTGTCTTTCGGGCGGGTACAGTCGGTGGTGCCGTGATCACCGAGGCACTTGACGCACCTCGGCTTGGCGAAGCAGTTACGGGCAGAGTGCCCGTAGAGCTGGCAGCGGTGACACTGCCCTGGAGGCCCCTTCTTATGGGGAGTCTCGACCGTTATGCCAGATAACTGGCATATGGTCTTGACATTGAAAATGCCCTTGCCGGCCTCTGTGCGTTCTAGCACAATGAGTACCAGGTCGAAGGGCTGGGGGTTGGGCGATTTGCCCTTGTGCAGCCTGTGCACCTCAAGGGCGGGGAAAGCCTGCGCTTTGAGATCCTCGAGGATCTCAGCGCTGGAGAGTTCCTTGGGAACTCCCCTGGCGATCACCCGGAGCTGGCGCTCCTCGGGCAGGGCATAGGTGTGGAAGCCTATTCCCATTTGCTTGAGCATCGTCGTGAAGCGACGATGCTCGTTGGAGGTCTGGACCTGCACCTTAATACCCTGCTGGGTGGTGCGTGCCGATAGATAATTGATGCCAAGAGTTTGGCATCGCTGGGTGATGGCCAGCCACTTGTCCTTTTCCTGGACGTAAAGTGGCGGCGGAGAGGGCTCCTTGCGGGGGGCCGTGGCGGAAGAGGGCGAGTTCCCCGGCTTGGGGACCCTCTTCGCCCGGGGGGCGGGGGGGGGCTGCTGCCGATTTGGCAGGCTTCGGGCGGCGGGCGCGCTTGCGCTTCGAGCCCTCGACGAGCGTAAACTCGTCCGAGGACTCGGCCGATTGCTCCTCCTCCGAGGTGGTGGAGGAGCTGGAGGAGGGGATGGACTCCGCGTCCATTTGCTCATCGAGCAAAGGCGCGGAAGTCGAGGCGGCCTTGTCGGCCAGGACGGCCTGCACTGACGGCGGAGGCCGCAGTGGGGCGGGGGCGGGGGGCGCTGAGGGCGCGGGGGGCGCCAGAGTGGCGGCAGGGGCCGAGGACGGAAGGTCCTCAGATGAAGCAGCAGCCGCGAGGGCGGGGACCTCCGCGAGGAGGGTTGCCCGCACAAGCGGGAACTTGGCCAAGGCCCTAAGGACCTCAGCGAGGGCGGGGTCGACCATGGCGGTCGGCCCAACAGCTACTGTACGAACGGTAAACTACACTGCTTCGTTCGCGTCGCGTTCCGTGGGAAGAAGCAGCAAGAAACCACACGGCAGTCGCGCCTAACTGGCCTACGTTCGCCCCGGGCTGGAACGGCCCGGGGGTGTGTTGCTAGTTTGACCTCCCCGCCGGGATAGGCGGGAAGGGTGTTCCTATGGTGAGCCCTAAGCTTGTATTCCCCCTGCCAATCTCAATGTGCAGGGGGTTCCTAGCTGCCCCGGGTGCAGAGGGTAGCTTCGGGTCGAAACCCTAGGCGCCCAAACAACAACCGAGGAATGGGAAGAAGGAAGGGTAAGGTCGGGAGGGAGATGGCTAGCTTCGGCTAGGAGACCCCCCAAGGCCGGTGGAGCTAGCCCCAGCCGAGTGATTGCTTTGCCCTGAGGGGGCGCAGCGAGTGCCTCGGGTCAGCACCCCGTTTGGTTTCGTTGGCACCGTTAGGTATCCACCAAACGACCACTAAACCGTGGATTTGCAACTGCAGGGCGCGAAGAATATCCTTACGGGAAAGGATATTCTCGTTGTCTATATGAAATAGGATAACAGCGATTTGCTCTTAAAAGTGCAGATCGGTGCGTAAGTCGTAGCGACGTCCGGCGAGCACGGCGGCAGAAAGCAGAATCTCGACCTCCTCAACCGTATTGGTCTGGGTGTGTGCTATGTATAATTATCTACCTATATATTTACAAAAAGTATCTAAGTAAGTTTATCAGTTGTCTAGTACCCCTAGTACAAGCTTCGGCTTAGTTTGAGACTAGATTGCTGTGTAGCCAACGTGGGCATGTCTTAGGCTATTTATTTATTTATTTAATTAATGCTGCTGTTACTTCGGAGAAATGTGTTTTACATTTTGCTTTTGTTGTACTTTATTAATGAACAGATAAAATAGTTTTGAAACTGATTAATTGGTGCAATTATTAGAACGGCTGAAATAATGCTTATTTACGGCACGCTTGGAATTCACATTAATCATTTATATAAGGTACACTTAAAGTAGTTTTCCGAATTATTAGTGTAGGTAATGTGTGCAAAAAGGTTCTACTAAAGAAAGTATGCTTAAAAGTAACAATTGTGGACAATTTATGTAATTTACTTACTTTATTGATATCGCTGTTTTCCGTTTCCAACAATCTCTAACAATATTTCCTTCCTTTGTTTTTTCTTCTGTTCCCTTTAAGAGAAATACCATTAATTTTAGAATGGGTTTCATAGGTCGCTTCCTACTTATTCTTGTAATGGTACATCAAACAAATTTCATTTTGACAGTGTTTGACTATAATAATTTTTAATTTAGGGCTCGGCCAAATAAAATAAATGAAAGTAAACAACGGGCGGTAGGTTTGATTTGGTACAAATTGACTTTGTTTAAAAGATGATTGCAAAAGTTAGTTTCTTAATCATAATTAGCTACTATATAGAAAGAGCAAATATCAGTTTAATACTGAGGTAGGCAAAGAATGCCAAGTTTACCAAGTCTAAGGCATAAAAACTATGATTATTTTACTCAGTCATCTTTTATTTACTTTCCCTCTAGAAAATCTTTAACGGCATAGAATGTTTTTTGTGCCTGGGAAAGAAACTTATGCCTGGGAAAGGAAGCAGAAAGAAAATAAGTTTATTTGGCGCAAAAGACACAAATTACATCGAATCGGCATTAGATTGTATTTACACGGTAGGTAAGTTAATCAAAGTAAAGTGAACAAACACTTAAAAAATACTATATTTTTAGAAACCAGAAGTGAGGTTAGTTTTTAATGGCTAACGATAAATTACTAGGCAAGAATTCAACAACAAAATAAAGATCATCCGTCCAGGACAACCACAAACCACCCAGGAATCACAACTACGACAATTCCTGGTCTTCAATCCGATATTCCCATCGTTTCAAGGCTCGAGCCAAGTTATTCTTCCACCCGCCAAAACTCTCTTCAAAACCAAATCGTTCCATAGACTGCACAGCAAGTCTGTCAACAGATACAAAAACCATAAAGCCAAGGAATCGGTAACACGGCCGTTCCTGACAGCTGCACGTCCTCGTCAGCGTAGTTTTCTTCAACTTGGACTTCGGCAACCAAGATGAAAACGCTTTCGTCTTCGGCAAATAGCTCTTCATTGACTCGGCGCCAAGTCCTCGATCTATCTAGAACAGCCTACAAGCGTCAAAAAGCAAAATTAGAATGTCACACATCACATCATCATTGTAATACTTAAATAGCCAAAATGTCGAGGCTAGAACAAAACCACACAAGTCATAGTGTCACGGTCATAAATTATTAGAAAAGCCATAACGTCAGGGTCATAACATAATACACAAGTCGCATTGTCGGTCCACCGAGTACAAGAACACATAATACACAATCCACATTGTCAGTGCTACATGAACACACAATACATTAGCCAAATGATGGGGCCAAATTTATGTTTACACTTTTGCAATCATGGACTAACATAGATTAAGCTTTTTGTTACTCACCAATGGATCTGTATAAATGAATTCATCGTTATTATTATAAAAACACATAGTACATAGGCCAAATTGTGGGACCATATATAAGTTTAGATTTTTGCAATCATGGACCAACATAGATTAAGCTAAATTTCGTTACTCACCAATGGATCTGTATAAATGAATTCATCATTATTATTATAAGAACACATAGTACATAGGCCAAATTGTGGGGGCCATATCAATGTTTACATTTTTGCAATTACTTATGTACTAACATAGATCAAGTCAAACTTTCGTTACTAACCACTGGGTTGGTTTTACCTGAATAAATGAATTCATTATTATCATTATAAGAACACAGAACACATAGTAGGTACATAGTAGCCAAATTGTCGAGGCATAAAGAACACGCAATACTTGAGCCAAATTGTCGAGGCATCAAGAACACATAATACATGAGCCAAAATGTCGAGGCATAAAGAATACGTAATACATGAGCCAAATTGTCGAGGCATTAAGAACACGCAATACTTGAGCCAAATTGTCGAGGCATCAAGAAGACATAATACATGAGCCAAATTGTCGAGGCCCAAGAACACGTATTACATGGGCCAAATTGTCGAGGCACCAAGAACACATAATACATGAGGCAAAATTAAATATGTCACCGATGTAGAGGGTGCGAGCACGGCGCGCACTCGGCCCAGGCGCAGCCACGCATTTGGCGCGCTATGAGCGCAGCCGACGACACGGCGCGCTATGAGCGCAGCCGGCGACACGTGGCGGCCGTCTCGGGCGCAGCCACGCGTATGGTGCGCCCTGAGAGCAGCCGTCGACACGGCGCGGCCGTCTCAGGCGCAACCACGCGTATGGCGCGCCCTGAGAGCAGCCGTAGACACGGCGCGGCCGTCTCAGGCGCAACCACGCGTATGGCGCGCCCTGAGAGCAGCCGTAGACACGGCGCGGCCGTCTCAGGCGCAACCACGCGTATGGCGCGCCCTGAGAGCAGCCGTCGACACGGCGCGGCCGTCGACACGGCAGGACGCAGCCGCCGTTATAGCGCAGCCGCGAGCACGGCAGGACGCAGCCGCCGTTACAGCGCAGCCGCAAGCACGGCGCGCCCGCGGCGCGGCTGCGAGCACTGCGCGCCATCGCCTCAGCCGCGAGCATGGCGCGCACTCAGCACAGGCGCAGCCACGCACACGGCACAGCCACGAGCACGGCACGCCACGAGCTCTGCCGTAGCCATGGATACGGCGCGACCGCCTCTTGGGCGCAGCCATGCATAATGGCGCGTCTGAATACGGCGACTCTAAGCAGCCGCACGTACTACGCTTGCCTGTCGACATAACCGCAAGTATGATTAGCAAAACACATTAAAATGCGACTCGGCCTTACCTGACCATGATCTCAATACACACAAATTCACTACAAAAGATCCTACAAACTTTCCATATTGTACACGACACATGTATTGGGTGGAAATGTGGTGATTTGTATCACAATCAGACAATTACAATTTCAAACTAGGTAGGTAGGTGCCCATAAAATCACTTTTACGTCGATATTCGAGCAGAGTTATCACGATCTCTAAACACATATCTAGAATCGACTAAAAGCAAACACAATAACTGGAGAACTTATGAATGGTATGGCAAAAGCGGTAGAACGGGGCGTATTCAATCCAATCCAATCCCACTTCTGATTTTAGAAACCAGAAGTGAGGTTAGTTTTTAATGGCTAACGATAAATTACTAGGCAAGAATTCAACAACAAAATAAAGATCATCCGTCCAGGACAACCACAAACCACCCAGGAATCACAACTACGACAATTCCTGGTCTTCAATCCGATATTCCCATCGTTTCAAGGCTCGAGCCAAGTTATTCTTCCACCCGCCAAAACTCTCTTCAAAACCAAATCGTTCCATAGACTGCACAGCAAGTCTGTCAACAGATACAAAAACCATAAAGCCAAGGAATCGGTAACAATATACTATAACAAAATGACAGTTTCTTTTTTATGATGTCAATGGAAGGAAAGAGTGTAATTCCAACTAGGAAGTACACCCTTTAGAACAAAATAAGAATTTTCCAAATCGATTCAAAATTCTCGGAGATAGTTACATACGTGTTAACGAATATAAAAAAAAGAATTCAATCGAATTGAGAACCCTCCTCCTTTTTTGAAGTCGGTTGAAAAAAAAAGAAAAGGTCGGGACGGAACGTTAAAATAATTTGACAGGTTTCGACATGACGAAGTTAAGGCAGCGCTTGTCAGTTCAAACATTAAATTACAACAGGTGACTTCCAGATTAGATGCATTAAAAATGATTTTTTCTATGTGAATACGATAACAGCCAAGAGCGGGAGGCTTTCACCCTATTATACATGGGAAGACTTTCTATATGAAACGCGCTGTTATAAACTTTAGCGTAAAACGTTCAGCCGTCACGGGCACAAACTGGCGCAAGTTTCGACGGCGCGTTGGCGCGATTGACGCGTTTGGCGCGTTTTGGCGCGAATCGCGGATTACGACGAGTCGTCGACTCGACGCCTGCGGACCGACCGCTCGCATCGTAGCGGCAGCGGCTGCGAACACATTCACGAGTTCGCGACGCGCGACGCATCGACGTTTGAGATTGTGTACTACGAGTCTTAAGTATCCGCACTTCGAAATTAGTTTTGAAAGTTCTGATTAGTTCAGTTTTAGTTAGTTCATAATTTTATGAGTGACGTTCAAAACGGCAAGCACTGGAAAGTTGTTTATAAATCACCGGAAGGGCGCAAAATTTGGTAAGTGCGATGTATATTGTTTATTTTTATTATGTTATTTATCAATGCAACAGCAGTATTTATGAGTATTCAAAAAAGGCTATGACCGAAAAATTATGTAATGTGGCTCGTAGTGAGATATTTTTAAATAACAACGATTTTTAAAAATTGTAATAAAAATATCATCGACCCCAAATTTAACAATCCATGCCAAAATTTCACAAAGTAACTAGGGCTTACACTATTATATGCCTACCTATTTTATTTGATTAATTATTTTGATTGATTTTTTTACGTGAGTGGACATTTTTTTTTCATTTGTGAATGGATATTTAGGCCCTTCATAACAGTTGATTGGTGCCGTTATATTTCATAAGCTGATTTAATCAATAAACAGGTAGGTAAAAGTACCTATATTTCAGTGGGCTAAAAAGGAGTCAAAGTAGGTATAATTCACTGGACTAAAATCTTTCCGATTGGAACTCATATTTAGTAGATTTGTAATAGAACAATATGTCCCAGTTTTCAGATCATAGAATGATCTCGATTGGTAGGGTCTTCCGTAGCAGAGAAGAGGTCGAATTGACATTCAAACGTGTCCCATTCGATTACATAGACCTATGCCTATGTAGTCTGACTATGTTGCAATAAAATAATGGTGATAAATTCAGTTTAGTGGTCCACGAATAGTGGAGGGCACATAATTAGGTACCTATATTGTATGAACACTTTTGTTAATTGGAAATGGTTGTAGGTATGTACCAACGCGTATACTGTATTTATATTTAGCAACTTTAAGAGAGGTAGGGCATAGCGAATCTTTGCTTGAATTGAGCCGCCCGTCCGGGGAAGGACTTCCACTCTACAGAATACCGCAGTCAAATGACCTCTGGGTCGTGTTTCTGCCGGTGAGTAGGGTTTCCGGAGCTTGTGGGGAGTTAGGGTTGGGCCGGCATGGCGGTGGCAACTGACCAGTTACTTGCCCGTTGTCACAGCGACTTGGGCTTCTCTTTCGCTTTCCATCAAGCTACTATAAAAAATGAATTTCATTTGAAATGGTTGTACCTAACTATGTATACTGTAGGTATTTACAAGTATAATAACAACTGTAAAACTTAACCTTGGATAAAACCTTCTTGATTTACTTGTTTATTTTTCATAAAACTTTCACCTAAACAGAGTATCCCCAGACTTTGCATATGTACGAAACAAATGGTAATTCATGCATCGAGCGGCGACCCATCCGGGGAACAATGGACAGTTTGAGTGTCACGGCAGACCCTTTCTTAAAGGGTAACGGAATATATGTCTAGTGCGTACGCCGAACATTTACTCGTGTCGGATGGTCATTGAGCAAGTAGATTGTTTAAGGTGTGTTGGTTTGGTGCTGTGACGGAAAAGAATACAAATCACCGCCCCTTTGTTCATTATATATGTCACCGTGAAATTGTAAATACCGTTAGATTATAATCTATCTCGCGAGATTGTAAACTGTCGAAAAATTGTGAACTGTAACTAATGCTTACAGCTTCACTATCATTTTTCGGTAGACTGTAATCGATAGAAGTGAAATTCTGAAATTAAAATTTGTCGCGCGTTAAATTTTTTTTTTATCGATAGATTGTTCTACCGAAAAGTATTACTTAAACATTGTTACTAAAATAAATTAATTTTAGTTTTATTTATATGTATTAAAGGTTTGTGCTTGAGCGCAATTCATTGTGGTCTACGATAGAGCATGCACAATTGCACACACAACATCAGCAAAAGTTAAAGTTATGGACTACTCTGTTTGATAAAACATACATTTGTAAATATAATCAAACAGAATACCGCAGCCAAATGACCTCCGGGTCGTGTTTCTGCCTGTGAATAGAGTTTCCGGAGCTCGTGGGGGGTTGGGCCGGCATGGCGGTGGCAACTGACAGGTAACTGACCAGTTACTTGCCCGTTGTCACATCGACTTGGGATTATTTTTCGCTTTCCATCAGGCGTAGGGAAGCCATTATGTCGAACCACTATAAAAAATAACATTTCAAATAAAGTATTTAAGTTAGTTAATCAGTTGTCTAGTACCTACCCATATTACAAGCTTTCGCTTAGTTTGAGACTAGGTGGCACTGTATAGCCCAGCGTAACACGGCTTGAGTTATTTATTGTCGTTATAGCCCGTTTACACTCGCGTGCGAGTGACGAGGCGAGGCGCGAGGCGAGCGACGAGGCGAGAGTGTGAACACTCGCTCGCGCCTTAGTTTATTCAAAAATAAAAGACACGTATTTTTCCTTTTTTCATTCAAATAAACAATAGCAAAGATACAAGGCATCAAAAGTTAGGAGTGGGAGTCTTTGACGTAACTCGCGCTCCCGTAAAAAATGCCTCACCGAGTGACGTCACGCGTAATTTCAACGGGCTATAACTTTGTAAGTTTTAGTCTAATTTACAAATAAAAAAATACGTGTCTTTTATTTTTGAATAAGCTAAAAGACGGACTAATTACAATTTTTAGCCATAATAGCCTATTCTGTGGAACCCAAAATAAATACCATAAAATGAACCAAAAAGTAAACGATGCGTGGAAGAGGTTGTCATTACAAATGAAATGAATAGACCTTTAATTGATTTAAAACATAAGACATTTTACTTTTTTATTTGTATTTAATGTGTGTAGTTCAATAAACCATGACTTGTTGCCGCTAACATTTCGACGTCCTCCATTGTCGCGAGCTCAAAGACAACTGAACTCGTGACGAGAGTGTAAACACCAAGCTCGTTTCGGGGGGCGTGGCGCGAGTCACGAGGCGAGGTACGAGGCGAGTCGCGAGGCGAGAGTGTAAATGGGGTATTAGAGTTAGTTTAGAAAAACATATCGTTAGTGTCATATCATGTGTTATCTTATAATTACAAAAAATATTTTTACCGGGATGTAAAGGAGCGACCCATCATCTTTTCGCTCCAAGCCAACCTAACCTGCACGTGGTGCATCCTGCCGAATAACAAACGAGGCGCTAGCAACCGACTGGTGGCGGTATAACCATCACAATTGAAGGCGTAGCTAAATGCCACAGACCGATAACGGGCAGCAGCGTCACCGGAGCGAGAAGCTACGCCCTGCGATCGCCAATCCGCCTGCGTGCGTGGCGATTATGGGTATATCCTCCAGATGTTTGCCCTAAGTGGCGAACAACTGGAGAGGCCTATGTCCAGCAGTGGACTGCAATAGGCTGATGATGATGATGACAATTTTTACCACTCACCTTATGTACCTGTAAAGATCTCCTGCAAAATCTGATAAAGTTTTCCTAGACTCTGACTCGTCTATCGGCTTGGGTTAGAATCCGATTATGAATGGGAGGGTCTTAAATAATTGTCTACCCTAAGTCGACCTTCTAGCAAAACCCTAATGTTTCTAATTTGTATCCTAATCCTAACTAATATCCGAAGGTATATAAGGCTCTTACCTTTGCACCAAATGCCTCCCCGAAATCTTAATACAAGATTAATGGCTTAGCGAAATTGTGTGCAATCAAGGAAGTGTATAAAATGCGGTGTTCGAAATCAACTTCGAAGGCTTTTCGGGATAATGGCGGATCACCTGATTATTGACCATGACGCGACATCGTTAAAATAGTTTTTTTTTATCTTCAAATGCCAAAAAGGCTTTGACCACACTAGTCATCGCAACATCGTTCTAATACTGGGATAAATATAAACAAATAACTCAAGACACCTTGGGCCACACATCGCCATCTAGCTCCAAACTACACTACTACACAAAAAACTAAACATATTGTGTTGTGATGGTCTGCGACAAAACAGAATATGTTCATGAACAAAGATATGAATAGAATAGAATAGAATAGAATATTTATTTGCTAAAAGCATGGTACACATAGATGTTACATAAATATAAAAGTCCACATGCTTAACCAAAATTGGCATGCAAATTCGTACATACAAGTATATCAAGTAGTATTTTTATACACACACATTAGGTTACACACGTATATACGCACATACTAGGTTTTTTATTATAATAATACACGTGAATAATTGTTAATACTTTAATTAACAATTATTCACGTGTATATTTGCTGAAATTATAGAACTCATCTAAAGAGTAGAAGGTTTTTTCTTTTAGCCACTTACTTAACATGCTCTTAAATGATCTTTTAGGATACATTTTAATAAACTTAGGAAGCGCGTTAAATATTTTTACACACATTGCGTCACATTGTCTGAGGTAGTGTGTTAAATTTGGACTATTATTATAAACTAATTTGTAAGGGTCACGCGCACTCCTATAACTTCCAGAATTCGACGTTCTAAACAGATGTAAGTTATTTTTAACAAACGTGGCTGTTTCGAGAATGTACATGCACGGAAAGGGTAAAATACCTAAAGACTTGAATAGAGGCCTACAAGATTCTCGGGAAGTTTTCCCACACATAGCACGAATGCATTTCTTCTGGGCAATAAAGAGCTTAGAACTGTCCACAGAATTGCCCCAAATTAATAGGCCGTAATTTAATAATGAAGAAATATACCCATGATATGCTGCGAGCGTAGCAGCCTTTGTGGCAGTATGTCGAAGCCTACTTAGGACGTAAACATAGCGATTTATTTTATCCCTCAATATATCTATATGTCCCTTCCAGTCACATGAAATGTACAAAGACTTTAAGAACATTCAATAAGAGTGTACAGAATGTTTGCTGACGACGGCCCTTTAGGTAGCTATCAAAACATCTTTGCTTCATATTACGAGTATATTTTTTTTACATTAATTAATTGATTACGATTTCCATAACACATATGTTTATGTTGTTACTTATTTTGGGATGTTGATATCGAACTTATCAGTGAGTGAACAGCCCAGCTCGAATCACGGCGATACCAACAATACGCAGCCTGCGTGACTGATAATGTGGCAAAATAGTTTAATTTTTAATTATCTTCAAACCTTTGCATCTGAGTAATGCTTGTGCTGTGCAGAATAGGTAATATGCATGAAAAATAGTTTCATAATTTATCATAGGTATAATAGATAAAAATATACTACGAACAGAGAAAACAAAATCAAAAATGGCTGAAAAATGGGCGAAATACAGTCGTTGAAAATAAATATATCCGTATCTCTCACGCGAAACAGATTTTTTTATGGAATTTGTATGACGCGCACGATACGTGGCGTCATCCGCCGCGTCGGATCTCACTGCCTAAGCAATAACTTTAACGCTTTATAACTCTAAATTTTAAGTAGACCTCTACATTGGTAAAAACTGAATTTAGTTCCATGCAGTCGTTTTTGCGTAATGCGCGATCAAACATAGAGATAAAAATTTCTCCCGGTTTCCCAACACTTCCCATCACTGCTCTGCTCCTATTGATTGTGGCGTGATGAAACGTATACTATAACCTGCCCAGGAGTATGATCCGTCCAGTCCGTCCAGTAGTTTTTTTTCTATAGCGAACATACAGACAGCAGAAAGACAGACAAAAATTTTACTGATTGCATTTTTGGCATCAGTATCGATCACTAATCACCCCCTGATAGTTATTTTGAAAATATATTTCGTGTACAGAATTGACTTCTCTACAAATTTATTATAAGTATATAAGTATGTACACTGTATACTTTTCGATCAGGTAGGTAGGATCAGAGTCCTTTAGCTTTTCCTGTCGCCAATATAAAAATTCAGTTGAGAACGTCGAGACACTTTTAATAGGTGTCAAAACTTTTCGTATATACCTAGCTTCACGAATTTATCCAATTATACGTACAGCGGGGAGACGTTAGCTGGTTTGATAGATTTGAAAATATTTCATAGTTGATTCAAAAGTTGATATGATAAAATTATGCTGTTATAGAAAAGAAATATATTAATTTGTCCATTTAATAATGTATTATGTATAATCGGCGGTATATTAAAATACTCTCCCGATGATGGTCTGGTCTGCTACAAGCGCTATGTCTAAGGCGGGTTGGGATGTCCGAAGGAACTCGAGGCACCGGTATGCGGTATTTCCTCACAGGCGTGTAGGTTTCTTCACGATGTTTTTCTAACGATGGGTTTCTTTTGAAATCCTCCTGCCTCATGAAGTCAACGGCCTTTCATAATGTTTAATTTTAACTGAATGCCCTGTCGGTGTGTCGGACTGTAGCGGACTGTAGATTTGTTTTGATGTAATTAAAGGCTGGCGTATCGATATATCGATACCTGGAAGATATATCGATTATATCGATTTGTTTCTAGCTTCTTAAGATGCGTGTGGCTGTTACAAATGCCAGACCGCAAGAGGAAGTTTTTTTAATAAGTTTAATGTCTTAAACATATCTAAGTGTAGATTTTATGGATATGTGCCTACGTTGAGATATCCCTCGAAACGCACAAACAGAGGAACATTGGAACTATCAATATAAACTATAATTATTGCATATCAATCACCGATAGGAATTTTATTACAAAACGTATCTATGGAATATGTGCCCGATAGATGTGCCTACGTAAACCAGATAGGAATTGGTTTATCTATCGTAAATTACTATTTGAAATCAGATACCATGGACTGAAACGATCTATGTTAGCGTTTATTTTCTCATCATCTATGGCTCAGTAAATATTTGTATTTTTGCCTACTTCACAAGGGATATGGTTAGAATATTCTAGCGTTTTAGAGTTTATCGAAACGATCCGAATGAAATACAGCAAGTTAACTTTTCTAACGCTGTCGTCAGCAGCAGATAATTGTCAGCGTTGCATAGGCTATTATGGCTTAAAATTGTAATTAGTCCGTCTTATAGCTTATTCAAAAATAAAAGGTATTTTTTTACTTGTAAATTAGACCACAAATTACAAAGAATAGGCCTGTTGCCGTAAAAAATGTAATTAGTCCGTCTTTCAGATTGTACAAAAATAAAAGACACGTATTTATTCATTTGTAAATTAGACCAAAAATGACAAAGATATAGCTTGTTAAATTTACGCGTGACGTCAAAGAGTAGGAGTTCTTTCGCCACTGAGTGACGTCAAAGACCCCACTCCTACATTTTGATGCCTTGTATCTTTGTTATTTTTGTATAAATTAAAAAAGAAAAATACGTGTGTAATATATTTTTTTTATCTAAAATACGGACTAAATATATTGTAATTATTTTGACCCTGGAAACATCTCTATTAAGCCGTTAAAATTACGCGTGACGTCACGCCGTGTGGCATTTTTTCGTACGGAGTGAAGTCAAAGACTCCCAGTCTTAAATTTTGATGCCTTGTATCTTTGTTATTTTATGTTTATAAGAAAAAAGAAAAAATACGCCTTTCATACATTTTTATGATCTAAGTTACGGACTAAATATAATGTAGATAATTATTTTGACACTGGAAACATCTCTATTGTCTGTAGGTACTTAGTTATTTATTATTATTATATTCAGCAAAAGGATCGTCCCAGCTTTAATCCCCCATCTTTAGGTCGTTTACCAGGTTGCATCACTATGTGTTGCATACTTAGCGTTAAACCCTGGTTGCATCTTAAGTATGCGTATCGGCATCCAGGATCCGCTTTACCGACAGCATTATCATATCGTATTCTCAAAATCCCGCTATAATGTTCTATAAATTCCATAATGTATCCAGATAGTGTGCTTTTCCACTCTTTCAGATCATCGACCGCTTCAGACGGCCAACAAAAAAAAACAAGTAAAGGAATACCTACTTGTTTTTTTTAGTTAATTCTATATTTTATTTGCGCTTGGCCTCACTCTTGGCATTCACCTGATGCTAAGTGATATTGAAGCCTGCGATGCCCTTACCCAGGAAATACCGATCCCCTCTCGCCTTGAAAACCTAAAGATTGTGTGTCTCAGGAAGTAAAGAGTCTGGCAAGGAGTTCCATAGTTTAGCCGGTCGCACTAAGAGAGTAATACCTATAAAGTCGCATTTTATAAGGTCACGTTGCGTCTATTGGTGTTTTTAGACAACAAACTTTCCCATTTATAATATTATAATAATATTAGTAGGATTAGTGGGATAATACATAATAATAATGAATATAGTAAGATAGTAAGAAAGTAAGATATTAGCAAGATAGTAGGACACTAACTACATGAGTTTCTTGCCGGTTTCTTCTAGGTAGAATGCCGCATTCCGAACCAGTGGTAGTTTGTAATTTGACGATTTGTAAATGTAAATCTATATATACCTACAAATAAATATTACTTCGACTTTGACTTTGAAACGTTTGTGTGCATGATCTTGTCTGGCTGTATTGGTCTGAGTGTTTGATATGTATGTGATAAGGCAAATCTATAAAGTCCGATGCGTCCCTGCGTACACCTACGTTCCTTTGTTTTGTAGCTGTAATTAAAAGCGCCCTTATAACTGAATAACGCCGACATATGCACTAAGTTCCTAATGAGCGCAAACTGCTAAAACTGGATGACAGGTAACAGGTTTGCTATAATTAATGACTGTACCTGAGTTGGGCGTAGGGGATACACCGCCGTAAGTACAGGAAAAAGGCGTGACTTGTAAGAATTCCGACAGCGAAGATGTTCCCTAAAGGTGCCCCTTTTCAGTTTAAGACTATTACCTACATTTCTTGTAATATAAGGGAGCGACCCATCATCTTTTCGCTCCAAGCCGACTGCTGAATAGCTAACGAGGTTCTAGCACCTGACTGGTGGTGGTATAGTCATCACGATTGAAGGCGTAGCTGAATACTACAGCACGATGATGGGCAGCAGCGTCACCGTCAACCGGACCGAGAAACTGCCAGCCCGCCTGCCCAGTGTGGCGATTATGGGTAAATCCTTCAAGCGTACCATAGTGGCGAGTTACCGGGGTGGCCCATGTCTACCAGTGGACTGTGGGCCATGATGGTGATGACCTAGAATAAACAAACTTCTTTTTGATTCCATCGGAGCTCGCTAATCGTTGTCAAATGCAGGCCTACGATAGCTATTTTAGTACGCAGAAATCCATTTCGTATTCATTCAGACGAAACTTTTTAAATGTCCGTTAAAAAAGCGTTCAAATAGGACAAATGCATTCCAAAGAATGGTATGCGTAGTATGTTCACACGTCGCTTTTAGAATTCAATGGTTTTTTTATCGCGTGTATATGTTCGAGGATAGATAGATAGGTGCCTTAGTAAATTATTTTTTTTATACAAGAGTCGGCAGACGAGCAAGTGTAATGCCTGATGGTAAGCAGTCGACACTGCCCATGGACACCCGCAACTCAGATCGAGTTCTGGGGTCGCTGCCGGCCTTTTAAATAGGAGTTCCTTCGTTCCTTGAAGGCTCCCAAGTCGTAGCTGTTCGGAAAGACTGACGCGAGAGTTGGTTCCATAAAACCGATGCGCGTGGCAAGACGTTCCTCATAAAGCGTACAGTGGAGGATCGCCAACCATCGAGATGAGGATGGAATTGCAATCGATTACGTGTGATGCGGAATAATAGTTTGGTATTCATTTTGCACGTGAATATATAAACTATAAACAGTCAAATGAAACTACTAAATAATATTAGGATTATTTTATATTGACAATAACTTGATTGAGTATTACATATTTATTTTCTACAATCCAATCTTCGTTTTCAGGTGTATCTTATAAGAAATTCTGGGCACTATTTCATGCTCTAGGTAAATCGTGTAAGTTGAGCTTGATTGTCGGCCCAATATCAAAGCCTTCTTAAGAAGCTTTGGGACCAAATTTAGGCTTTTTTTAGGTCTTATGATAATTTTAATGGACTCCTGGACAGTCCTAATCCGGTTAGTAGTCGAGCCTCAGGTAATCCGTTTAGTGTCTACTTTACATAGCCCCCGACCGACCCCGAGCATAAGTAATAAAATTGAGTTCCAATAGGAAGTGGTGGTTCATATCTATTGCTCATCATGCGTAGCTATGGTATACGTAGTATATACATGTACTATGGTGTTATTAAGCCTTTAATTTCTGTGAAATTGGACACAATAGAAAATATATTGCATTCTCTTTAACATTAGGTATTTAATTGCTTGTTAACTTAAGGGCGCTGCCTCGTTAGTTTATTTATTTTTAACAGCACGTCGCTAAAGAAAAATTATCGCCTCTCAGGTTGACAGGCTCCAATCCCAGTTCAAAAATTTTATTGGGTTTTTTGTATAGATATACCTATTCCATGACCAAATAGAAGTGCCTTAAAAAGGTAAAATACTATGTACCCTAAACCGACGAGCATGTATTGAAGAGATTGATGAATGTGGACGAAGCAAAAGTTGTGTGCCAGGATCGTAGCAAATGGAAGGACGTGGTCTGCCTACCCCTCTGGGAGAAAGGCGTGATGTTATATATGTATGTATATATGTTTTGTATAGAAAATATTTAGTATTTGTATTCCAGTGAAGTTCCATTAGGATTTGCACCTTGGTTTTTCTATCTTTTTCAGTGATTATTAGTTGTGACAAAGTGTAGTATTAAACTACATAATTATCGAAAAGTCTCTCAGTTCTGTCTACACCTACTGTAATTTGAATTTTGTCATATTACTCGTACCATCTCTGAATTGAAAGTTCGTTGTGATTTATCTTTAATTCAGCCATTATATTTATCTGACCAAATTCCACTAATAAATAATTCTCTATTTTTCTATACCATATAACGTTGGGGTCATGCAGTTGACAAATGACCGGGCAACATTTTATCCCGACCGAAAATGTCAAAGAGGCCTAGTCAGGAGGTATCATAGTGTACAAATACGAGTATAATATGTTACACGTCATAACCCGTTTTTAGTTATTTATAAAAATCATTATTTTAGTAATTTGTTTAAACTAGTTTTTACAAATTCTCAAAATTTATTATCGGAACATGTTCGTATTATATTTAAACAAACAATTTATTACTGAAGTGAGTCGGTTATAAGTGTTCCATCCGAGGTTAAAGTTCATTTTAACGTAGGTACCCGTATTTTTTATTTGAATTTGAACACACGTACTTGGCGGGTTTTGAACCATTGTCTCTTGTACGCCACCTGTCTTTATCACTAGGGCACAAATGTTCTCTAAATATAAAAAGAAGCCTAATTACTGTCAACTACCTTCAGCCTATAGTCGTGTACCTAATATAAGTAAATTTTAATAGGTAGATACATTAATATTTGTTACAATTAAACCAGCTTTAGTCCAATCATTTTATAGTCGACAGTTCTAAATTACAAACGCTCTAATAAGTATAGTCTTTATGTTAAATTTGCTTACCGAAAATAGACTTACAGACGCTTCATACATGTTTTAATTATGACTCCTAAGTATTATTAACGGAACGTATCTAGCGGAGCAGTGTAAACACGACGTAGGATCTAGTAATAACCTCGTTTCATAATTATTTGTTATACGAAGTTATACGAAGAGTCATATCATCATCATCATCATCAGCCTATTGCGGTCGACTGCTGGACATAGGCTTCTCCAGTTGTTCGCCACTTAGGGCAAACATCTGGAGGATATACCCATAATCGCCACGCTGGGCAGGCTGGTTGGCAATCGTAGGGCGCAGCTTCTCGCTCCGATGACACTGCTGCCCGTCATCATTCTGTGGTATTTAGCTACGCCTTCAGTTGTGATGGTTATACCGCTATCAGTCAGTTGTAAGCGCCTCGTTTGTTATTCGGCAAGATGCACCACGTACAGGTGAGTTTGGTTTGGAGCGAAAAGATGATAGGCCGCTCCCTTACAACCCTTACTACCTGTGACAAGAGTCATATAACTAAATAGATAATGCCAGGTTTTATCAAACTATTGGTACATCATCATCATCATTCATCTCATTCATGTCGTGTCGATAGCAATAACAAGCAGTCAGATTTTCCGAGACCAAAACTGTTACACGGACAGCATTACCATTAGCGAGTAAGAGAACTTCTCGTAGGGACGTAAGGGAGAGGCCTATCATCGTTTCGCTCCAAGCCAACCTCACCTGCTCGTGGTGCATCCTACCTAATAACAAACGAGGCGATGGCCAATCATGGTAACTATCACAATTGAAGGCGGAGCTAAATACCACATCCGATGATGGGCAGCCCGTTACCGGAGCGAGAAGCTAGGTCCCGCCTACCCAGCGCGGCGATTATGGGTATATCCTCCAGATGTTTGCCGTAAGTGGTGAATAACTGGAGACTGCAATGGGCTGATGATGATGATGATGAGGTCTTCTCGTGAGCACCTGTCCGGACGAGCTGGGCAGTCCAGAAGGTGAGCCATTATTAGTAGCCTGCGACAGTCCTCTGCTGGTCTGTATGAAATGATTTGTATGAAATCTTTAAAAGTAAAGATAGGCTTTGATATAAAATTGAAAAGTCAGTCAGTCAGTCATCATGATTCACATCACAGTCCACAGTCCGAGAGACCATTCGTCAAAACTCTCAGGAAATGTGCCTAGGATTCAGGTAAAGGCTTAGTCCAAGATTCAGAATTTAGTTAAGTAACAAAAAGTTGCTGGGCTGTCGATTCGATATTTACTTTTGACTGGCTTGATGGCTCTTGAGCCAAGGGTTGTGGGTTCGATTCCCTCACAGTACAAACATTTGTGGTCGTGAACATGTCTGTTTGTGTTGGTCTGGGTGTTTCCTATGTATATGTATCTATTTATTTAGAAAAAAAAGTATCTAAGTAAATTTATCACCTATCTACATAGTACTCATAGTACAAGATTAAGCTTAACTTGGGGCTAGATGGCGACGTGTGGCCCAGCGTGGCATGTCTTGGGCATGGCATGGCCTGGGGTATTTGTAAATTATTAAGTCTAAATAATTAAAAATTCCACCTAAAAACACTATTCCACGCGGACGAAGTCGCGGGCATTGAATTTCATATTATCTAATTATTATTGTCAGAATAATTAGATAATATGAAATTCAATGCCATGTCGAGTTATTAATAATTGTAACTGAATGTGTAGCTAAGTAAATATTGTAGACTTAAATAAACAACCCAGCAAGTCGTGAGCATTATGAATACGATAATTACAGTTAGTGCACGAAGAGCTGAACGCTTGTTCAGGAGGATGGAAATCATAGTGCGCAAGATGCTCTGCGTATTAATTATGCCAAATTTTAATTGGGATAGCATTTCAGTTAGCAGTGAGTATTTATTTATTTAAAACTTTATTGCACAAAATGGTACAAATGGCGAACTTAATGAGTATCAGGCTAGATTACGGAAGATCTCAATTATCGACGAAATCATAAATTTACCTACCTTTGTTATAAATAAATACTTAATAAATATCAGACCAATATCAGTCTTGCAAGCGCAAATTTCAAATAAGTTTCCATTATTGTAGCAACTTTAAATGAAGTTTATTTCTATCCTTTTTGTCAGTAAAACATCCATACACATACATATTTCGTTAGTAGGTACAATACACGAAAAACAACACTGCAATAATTTTTATCTCAAAGCTTCAAGTCAGACTGAGTCTGAATTGCCAGCTGCTGTTTATGATTTTTGGCTTTTCTTTGTGAGTACCTTTTTGTTTTAAACTTTCACTGTAGAAATAATAAAGTGTAGGTTAAGTTAGTTCGCTACATCCACTTACTAAAATAAATTTAGCGTTCACGAGTGGGAAGGAAACTGCTATTTTGACGTTCGTTGCTCTGTTCTACGCTCTTGTTGAAGGTCTAACCTTTAAAGCAAACCACTACATAGTATAAATAAAACAAAGTCGCTTTTGTCTATCTGTACTTATGTATGCTTCATCATCATCATCAGCCTATTGCAGTTCACTACTGGACATAGGCCTCTCCAGTTGTGCGCCACCTAGGGCAAACTTCTGGAGGATATACCCATAATCGCCACGCTGGGCAGGCGAGTTGGCGATCGCAGGGCGTAGCTTTTTGCTCCGGTGACGATGCTGCCCGTCATCGGCCTGTGGTATTTGATTACGTCTTCTATGGTGATGGTTGTACCGTCACCAGTCGGTTGGCCAGAGCCTCGTTTGTTGTTCGGCAGGATGCACCGCGGGCAGGCGAGGATGGCTTGGAGCGAAAAGGTGATAGGTCGCTCCCTTACATCCCATGTATGCTTAGATATTAAAAACTACAGAACAGATTTTGATGCGGTTTTTGTTTCAAATAGCAAGAGCCACAATATATTCTTGTGCAATAAATGTATTTTTTTGCTTTAAGCAGGCATAAGTTTGCCTATTAAAAAATAGGGATTATAGTAGTGTTTTACTGACAATAGATTGATTTTGACACATGGAATTTCTCGTCTTCCTTATTAATGAGTAGGTAAGTAAAGAAGGCCTATATTACGAGTACATTCCGTAATTTGCACTTCTGAGTAGGGAGGCTAGGCCTAAAATATTCTAGAGTAACAGGAGATCAGACGCAGGTCAATTTCCTGTTTTATAAATCAGGAAATTAGCTACTACAGAATCAATCCTATTTTTTACAGTGTAGTAGGAATTTATTCGTCAGATTATCCGTAGATCTGAAATGTTTAAATAGATCATAGAGGAATAATAATACTTACGCATGGAATAATAAAACGGAATAAATTATTATCCCATATAATAATAAAGGACTGGCTCGATGGCTCATTTGGTCACTACCAAAAATTCTGAACCAAGGGTCGTGGGTTCGATCCCCGCACAGGACAAACATGTGTACCTATGCATGAATATGTCTAAGTAAGTTTATCAGTTGTCTAGTACCAGCTTCGGCTTAGTTTGGGGCTAAATAAACGCTGTGTGGCTTGCCTTGGGTTATTTATTTATTATATATAATAATACAATTCTTTATTTTGTTCTTAATCTGTCTATTGTTTATTTGAATGAAAAAAGGAAAAATACGTGTCTTTTGTTCTTGAATAAGCTAAAAGACTGACTAAACACAATTTTTAGCCATAATAGCCTATTGTTGATTTCCCATACTTAGACGATTGCTTTTAATTAACTTCACAAATATTATAAAAAAAATATAAACAAATAACCAAGCTTAGCAACGTTTGATGTTAAACACAGCGTTTATATCATATTTACGATTAATTTTACGATCCACCTATTCCTATAAACCAGATCTCTTTTCATTCACATAACACATCAGCCAAGCATAAATACGAGCACGATATTTAATGTGAAAAGCTCGTTCCCGGTAGAGTTCGTTACGAAATTTTAATAAAATGCCGAAAATAGCCTTCGACTTGGCCGAGTTCAATGACTGATTGACACGGGGTGAAAAGCTGGCTTTCAAGATTGATACGGGACGGAAAGAAAAGCTCTGTAGGTACAGTTGGCCTACAGATGAAGCTTATATAATTATTTTTATAGGAATATTAGTGACACGCCTTCGTTTCGCTTCCGGTATATCAGATTTCCCGACTATATTATGCATGTATCTAAATATATATAACTCAAAGGTGACTGACTGACTGACTTACATAGTATTCTATCCATGGACAGTCCAAACTACTAGACCAATCGGGCTGAAATTTAGCGTGCATTGATGTTATGACATCCGCTAAGAAAGGATTTTGATCAATTCTACCCCCAAGTGGTTATTAAGGGGGATGAAATTCTAATCCACGCGGGCGAAGTCGCGGGCACAGCTAGCTATACATATAGACCTTCCTTTTGAATCTATTGAAAAAATCACTCGAATTGTTATTTTATATTTAACACCATAGCATATTGTATTCACTATAAAAGAACAAAAAGGCAATAAATACCTTTTGCGTAATATGTCAATTAATTGAAAAGCGTGCATTCATACCAATTCAATTACATAAGAGGTTCTCGGTGGAAACATAATCCACATTGTTTGTACATTAAAAGCTATCGGCATTTTCAAATCCCAGTGAGGTTTAAAACGTTCGCAACTAGTGAACAGGGTGCTTATCGATTTAAGAGAAATGCACATTCCTTTAAATAGTTATTTTCCAAAATATTCTCGTGCTTTGTGTGTATAATACGGAATAGCGATCGTATCCCATTTCAACTGTACAAAGTATGGACAATACGCCTCTATCTAAACGAGTCTATAATACAAAGCAACAGATTGACTTTGCTCCCCACTCAAGTACCCAGAGAACCTTTGAACTTTTTTGTAACATGCCAATGTTTTGACAGTTAGAGGCGACATCAAACTTTAATCTAATCTAAAAAAGTTCATTGAACTCTAATACCAAACAGGCGCGTCTGTTACAATATTTGGTGCAGACAGAGTTTATTAGATATAGCTCATTTCTGCAACGTTAATAAACTTCATATTTCAAACTTAAGCGAGATAATATTGACGATAATTGAAACGAGACCTTTGTTTTATCCTTTTTTTAGACAGGTTACTTGGTTGACCTATTTAATTTAGCAGCTTTTTCTTTCTCTAACTTTGGCCTGGAAGTCTATCATAACTTTGGTCTTAACGTCTATCAATTTGTATGTATTTCGTCATACATGCGTCTCAGGTCAGATAAATGGATAGATAGAAACCCTTTATTACACAAAAACACGGACATTATAAGAAAGTACATTACAAACAATGAAGTACAACTTAGGCAGCCTTATCACTTATAGCGATCTCTTACAGACAACCTTCAGTTAGCGGAAACCAGATAGCCAGACCAGTCAGCTCCAAGTAGATCATTTCCTTAAATTGACCAGGCATATTTTCAAATCCGAGAGCATTCTTATGCAATGTTTATATTTGGTAATTACCTATGAACCAATTCTGAGTGGCAACTTTTAGATCACTGTGTATGCTTAAGATTTGGAATCAAAAATTAAGATATAAAATGTATATGCTATGTTTTGTCACTGTCAAATCGCATTAAAAATAGACAAAATGTAACTTCCGAAATGGACAACAAATGATTTACGACAGTCACAAATAACTATTCCGACAAAGTCTTCATATTCATAGGCTTTCATTAATTAGAGACTGAACTACAGCAAAATAGAGTTAACGCACACCAACATTCCACCAGTTATTACCGGTTAACATACCACAGTTACAACTAGGCTATAATTCTGATATGAAATTCACATCATACCAAAATGAATTAGATACGTCTATATCTATTTTCATAGAACTTGTCAATTCCAACATTATTAGATAGACGGTATGAGCATTTGCTTTGAAACTAATTACACAACATTAACATGTTATAACTTTTCATCCCACACATAATACTGAAACATGTTTCTCAAAATTTATCTAATCGCAAATCTTTACAAAGGCTATCCAATTCCAAGAAATGAATGTAATAGTTTGAGAAAGGCTCAACCTTTATATTATTGAATTATATGTATAACAATAAAATACATAGACATGTAGAATCTAAAACTGATTGGCTGATCGATCAAGTCAAGTCTTGGAGCATGAAATTTTACACAAAAGTTAAACTATTTAGGCAGGCGTGCACGCGTGCGTGTAACATGGACATGATAAACATTGAAATTCTTATTCTATTGAATAACATAAGATGATAGATAAAGAGGCATGTTCTAAATCGTAACGATCAATTTTAATAACGTCTTAAATAAATAGACTGGAATTTTCCTCAAAAACAACTTATCAAAATTCCCAATATTAATTGAGAGACACTGGGTCAGTGTTTTTCCTACTCCTGTCATAATGTCCTTTAAATAATTACAAGATGCCGGCTCAATCTACTTAATTTCCGGCAAATATCCCAAAATAAATCTAAATATTATAGATTGGTTATGGTTATTGGTATTGGTTATGGTAATTGGTTGAATATTATGTCCAAATTAAATTTATTAAAACTGTCCACACGTAAGTTACTGGTCTTTTACTAATCTTACCTACATACTAAAGGGCACTTATACGTGTATGAAATTAATACATATATTCAATTTATTAAATAGCAATAGACATAGTCCTCTACAGTTGCAAACACCTGGAGGATTTTCCCATAATCGCCACGCTGGGCAGGCGGGTTGGCGATCACAGAAAATGCTCCTCGCCTCGGTGACACTGCTGCCCTTTATCGGCCTGTGGTATTTAGCTACGCCTTCAATGGTGATGGTAATACCGCCACGAGTCAGACATCTCTAAAACATTTTGTTGGCTTTACTTAATCTCACATTGATTTTAAAATTTCATTGGTAATTTACACAAAACTACACAAAGGGAAGACTTTATACTACAAACTTAATATGTTAAAATACTTAACACCTAGTGTTTTGTGCAACAACCGCATCCACATTTCCAACGTTTTTAATTCCACTAAACTATGTTATATCCTCAGACCACTATTCAAGCAGAGATAAAGCTTCCTCGGCAACGAACATAGAGACGTAACCGCAATACCCGAAACATCCACTCAAGGCGAGAGCGTTCACGGCTACACGAGTCAACATCATTACACTATATAAATAATCCTTTACATCACCTAAATTTTAACAATTGTATACCCTCAGTTTACTTAAATACATCTTCGGTTGGATTTAACCTGTGGATTTAACAAAAATAACAAACGTCTGTAGTTGTATTTTCTTTGTGAATATCAATCGCACCACTACTATACACACGATTTTTCAACGCATTTTACCATTTTTCTTTGAAAAAGAACTACAGCTACATTAAAACATTTTATGCAAAGATAGCCGTTTAGGAGCAGTATTTCTCAGAGGACGTTTATAGATGAGCAACATTTCTTTTGTGTTTACGAGTATATAAATGTAGATATCCATCAACCTCATAACTTCAACATTCATGGTGTTTTATACCTACCTACTTTCCGCACCTTACAGTTTATGCTTATAATAGCATTATGTACCAGCATGAAGCCAAAATTTGTTAAATGTAGATACTGTATCGTCTGTATCCTACTACGAGTAATAACTGCGATTTGTTTAGATTGGCGTATGTTACACTTTTACGCAAAACTACGGATTTTATTGAAACTTTACAGTATTATAGTTCATAATCATATGCCGGGGTAACACAAAGGCTAAGATTTATAAAGATATTATCATTTCTCATTATTATCACCTATTATTCACGCTGGAAAAGCCGCTAGCTGCAGCTAGGATACACGTATATTTTTAAACTAGCTGTGCCGGCGTCGTCGCACGCGTGGATGTCGGGTTTCAAAAATAACGGACTTCCATAAAATAGTATCTACCTGAATTTTAAGTTAGACTGCTAGCAATACATTGGTGAAAGCCGCATTCAATTCCATGCAGTAGTTTTTGCGTGATGCGCGATCAAACATGCAGATAAAAATTTCTCCCGTTTTCCCAACACTTCCCGTCACTGCTCTCCTCCTATTGATTGTAGCGTGATGAAAAGTATACTATAACCTGCCCAGGAGTATGAAGAATAATCGTACCAAGTTTCGTTAAAATCCGTTCCGTAGTTTTTTTTTCTATAACGAACATACAGACAGACAGACAAAAATTTTACTGATTGCATTTTTGGCATCAGTATCGATCACTAATCACCCCCTGATAGTTATTTTGAAAATATATTCCACTAGCTTTTGCCCGCGACTTCGTCCGCGTGTTTAGATTTTTACATTCAAAAGTTTTTTCCCAATAATTCCCATTCCCGTTGGAATTTTGCAATATCGCGTTGCAAGTAATTTTTACCTACATTAAGGTACCTGCATGCCAAATTTCAATCATCTATCTTACGCGATTTAGATGTTTTCATACAATAGGTTTTTCCCGCTCACTCCTGTTCCCGTGGGAAGTTTGCAATATCCTGTTGCAACTGAGCTTAAAGTTCACTAAGGTACCTGGGCATGCCCAATTCAAACGTCTAACTTAAGCGGCTTAGATTTTTTATACAAAAGGATTTTCCCGCTAATAGGGATTATGGATGACCTTTTTTATGAATTTAAAAGATAAAAGATCTTATATTTTACATATATAAATATCGAAGAATTTTTAAACTATCTTTTTTATTAAGCGTGTTATAAAGCGTTAAAGTTATTGCTTAGACAGAGAGATCCGAAGTGGCGGATGAACTCCATAGAACTCCATAGAAAAATCTGTTTTCGTAATATATTTTTCAGCCAATTTTGATTTTGTTTTCACTATTTATAGTATATTTTTATCTATTTTACGATAAATTAGTATATACATGAAACTATTTTTCATATTCCCTATTCTCGTTCCCGTGGGAATTTCGGGAATTCCTTTCTTAGTGCACCTCTACGGTACCTAAGCTACGTCCCTTCTAAATTTCAAGTGCCTACGTTTAGACGTTTACGCTGTGCGTTGATAATTATGTCAGTCAGGGAGTTTCTTCTTCTCCTTTTATATATTTAGATTTAATTTGACCGGTAACGCCATTTATTGAGAGGAATCAGTAGTTTTGGGCTATTTTATTTCTCGGCCTTTCAAGTTGTTTCCCTCTTTTATCCCGTAAAGGGTTGATTTAAAAATTTGAATCCCTTTCGGAGTGGAATTTATTGAAACCTTTTCTTGGCAATATCATGGTATAGCTTTGTGAATGCAAAGTCTCAGCCCAAACGGTTTAAAATTGACAAAGTTTCATACAAACTTTCATCCCCTTGGGGCTAGAAATGATCAAAACCCTTTTTAGCGGATGCTTAAACGTCATAGTAGCTTTATACATGCAAAGTCTTAGCCCAATCGGCTTAAAATTGACAAAATTATATACAAACTTTCATCACCTATTTTATCCCCTTGGGGGTTGAAATGATCAAAACCCTTTTTTAGCGGATGCCTACGTCATAGTAGCTTTATACATGCAAAGTCTTAGTAATTGGCTTAAAATTGTCAAAATTTTATACAAACTTTCATCCTCTATTTTATCCCCTGGGGGGTAGAAAATATCAAAACCCATTTTTAGCGGATTCTTACGTCGTAGTAACTTTACAAATGTAAAGTCTTAGCCCAATCGGCTTAAAATTGACAAAGTTTTATATAAACTTTCATCCCCTATTTTATCCCCTTGGGGGTGGAATTGATCAAAATCCCTTCTTAGCGAATGCCTACGTCATAATATCTACCTGCATGCCAAATTTCAGCCCGATCGGTCCAGTAGTTTGGGCTGTGCGTTGATAGATCACTATGTCAGTCAGTCAGTCAGTCAGTCAGTCAGTCAGTCAGTCACCTTTGAGTTTTATATATTTAGATGTACAGAATTGACTTCTCTACAGATTTATTATAAGTATAGATGTAAGATACTTGTCTACTATATAAAAATAAGTCGGGTTTTCCTCCCTGACGCTATAACTCCAGAACGCACGAACCGATTTCCACGGTTTTGCATTCGTTAGAATAATCTCGGGCTCCGTGAGGTTTATAGCAAAGAAAATTAAGGAAAAAAAAAATTACAGCCATCTGGTGGCGAAACGGAGTTCGTCGGGTTTGCTAGTAGCTAATAAAGTTCTTGCTATTTTCATCTCGTTTCGTTGAATGTCATTAACATTATACAGCCTTGTATTCGACCTACACCGAAAAGTTTGTTGTTTGGTGGCTATAAAACGCTTACAACAGTTTTTTTAGAAGTTAGACCTTTGCAAAGTACGAATTATTACGAGCATGTTAAAATTAGTTCAGAATTAGTTACGCCAACAACGGGGCGTCTGACTAACAATTATAAAACTAAAATTTAAGTGGGTATGTAAGCTACTTTTTATTTTTAAACAGTGACCGGCCGTGAGCTCCCTTTAAAGACAGTTAGAGACATTTTTCTTCTTTTTTACCGACTTCGATAAAAAAGGAGGAGGTTCTCAAATCGACTGAATTATTTTTTGTTTTTTGAAAAATTCTTCTTTGCTTGAAAGGGTCAACTAGGAATTTCACCCTTTCAAACAAAGAAGAATTGTCACCAGTGGCGGCTGGTGGGTTATCGAACTGGTGGTGCACTTTACTAAAATATTAAAATTAGTAAAAAAAACCTACCTACTTACACTTTATACAATTGGGATAAAATATGTTTATTTTTATTATTTTTATACATTAAATCAATGCGACGACATATTTCTGAAGCGAAATGTTAAATTACCTATTTATTAAAATCGGGTATTGTTTGTATATTTAAAAAAAAAAGTGCGATAATGTAAACAAACAATAACTAACGCGCATGGAAGTAATAAGTACTTATTACTTCCATGCGCGTTAGTTAGAGATTCAGAGAGGTTCCGTAGCCAAATGGCAAAAACGGGACCCTTATAGATTCGTCATGCCTGTCTGTCCGTCCGTATGTCACAGCCAGTTTATTCCGAAACTATAAGAGCTGCATTAATGAAATTTGGTGCGTAGATGTATTCTGTAAACCGCATTAAGATTTTGAAATAAAATCAGAAAAAAATCCAAAATTTTTTCATCAAACCTATACATACAAGTGGGATATTTATGGATAGGTATTTTAAAATGATGTTGAGGTTTCTAATATCATTTTTGTCTAAACTGAATAGTTTGCGCGAGAGACTCTTCCAAAGTGGTAAAATGTGTGCCCCCCCGTAACTTCTAAAATATGGGCATGATAAAACTGAAAAAAATATGTGATGTGTATTACTATGCAAACTACGAAACGAAACGAAAATTGGTTGGAATGAGATCTAGACAGTAGTTTTGTTTTTAAGCGTCATAAATCAAATTACCTAATTTTTTTCATTCAATCAACTCCAATATAATAAAAAAATTAAGAAAAACATTTATTTAGCTGTATAGTGGTACGGAACCCTACGTGCGCGAGTCCGACTCGCACTTGGCCGGTTTTTAAAACCTAGAACGGATGTGAGATGCGAGTCGAGTGCATTTTGAATGAGAAAAAAATGAAATACGATACGAGCTGCACATCCTCGAAGACTAACAAGCGCCCGGGCAATGCCAGATGCAGTTAGTTTTTTGTTGCCTGTGCGACCAGATAAGTCGGATGTCCGGCGTGTCCGATTTTATACGCTTTTCAAAGACTTTTCTTACATTATTTTGTCATTTTTCGTGAGCTTGGAGACCGGAACGATCCTCACCGGCGACAAACACTCGAGTGATGAACGTTTGTGTTTGTTCCGTGTCTGGGTGATCCATAACATAAGTGCTTAATGCACCTTGGGATCGAAGCATAATATGTAGGCTATGTCTGATCATCATCATCAGCCTATTGCAGTCCACTGCTGGACATAGGCCTCTCCAGTTGATCGCCACTTAGGGCAAACATCTGGAGAATATACCCATAATCGCCACGCTGGGCAAGCGGGTTGGCGATCGCAGGGCGTAGCGACGCTTTAGCTTTTATTTAACAATTCTTATTCTTTTTATTACTGATAAGGCAATTAACTAACTAAATAACCCAAGACATGCCACATCTAGCCCCAAGTTAAGCCGAAGCTTGTGCTATAGATACTTAGATACTTTTTTTTTGTAAATAAGTACATATTATACATAGTAAACACCTAGACCAATACAAACAGGCACGTTTATGAACGCAAATGATTGTACTGTGCGGGAATCGAACCCACGACCCTTGGCTCAGAAGGCAGAGGTCATTACTAAATGAGCCATCGAGCTAGTCAAATTAAGGTAAAACGGTATCTCTCACGCTTCACCTTGACTTGATAGTCTGGTGGTCTTGTGACCACTTGACGACTTGATTGACCGAGAGGTCAATCAAGTCGAGTGGTCCCAAACCACGTGTTACATACCAGAGTTATAGATTTTCCGAAAACCCGCCGAGCATAAAGCAATGACTTTGAAAACCACGCCAAACGGACGTGGCGTAGGTCCGCAACGAACCAACTGATTGACAGATTTGGCCACTCAAACGCTATTGATATGTCGCAGTCATCTGGTTGAATCTCGTATTTAATTGAATGGCTAGCACGTTCATTGAATGACGGCATTTAATTGAATTTTTTTTTTAATTTATTTATTGCACAAAGGCATTTTATACCAGTCAACCATTGGGCTAAGCAGAGACAATAAGAAGGTAGTGTGCTACAAATAAATACATATGAGACTTTTAGGAAGACCCAAAACAAAATAAGAACTAATAAACAATAAAAATGTTATATGTTGATTCATAGCATACATAATTACATATGCATAATAACTATTTACTATACTGGAATAAACAAGCGTCACTTAACGTCCAACTAGTTATCGAATTGTATCATAGCCCTTTGAACAGAGCGGACGTAAAAGCAGTCAGGTGATTGTAATTTACCTAGTTAATTATTTTCCCACTGCGGCGTAGTCACCAAAACAAATATGAAAGTCACCAAAAGAAATGGACTACCGAAAGAATTTTAGAGGTTATAAACAATGTTCAGAAGGCTAGGGTAGCCCTATCTTAACACTTAAAATACAGCATAAAATCATATTCATTTAAATAAATGTCGTCATTCAATGAACGCGCTAGCCATTCGATTAAATAGGAGATTCAACCAGATGACTGCGACAGATATACAGCAAACTGAAGCGTGTATTCGTGTAAACCATTTTCGTGATAGCGTTGCGAGATGCAGTTCGTGTTCCTAGTTTCATGATTGAATATGACATTCGTGAAACTCGGTATGGGTACTGTGACCAACCGAACTCCTTCATGTTTTTATATCGTTTTAACATGTTTATGTAGTCAACGTCTTATCTATGAATTATAAATATATTCTCTATGAAAACCACCACGGCCGATGCCGGTAAGTTTTATTTATCGTCAGTCCCTGTACTCTTCCCAGACGAATAGACAGGTCACCCTCACCCTCACACCCTCCTCACACATTTCCATCTTTAATAGGTACTGTATAGACGTTGCGGTTACATATAACAAACACATAATTTAGTATTTAGAAAATCTACAGTGTTACGATTTTTGTAACTTATTGTAATTTAAATTAAGGCCAATAAGAGGTTTTCCTTTAACAACATCAATACGTCACTGGAGCTTTACATCAAAGTCATAGACAAATAAACATTTGAGTATGTATTACAAAATCAGCTTTTTCCTCAAAGAACTCCATGACCAATAACATACCCCCATTCTATATTTGGAAGGGTGCTGCATATTGATTTACAACAAGTACATGCTGAATGTGACCGGAGCTCGAACAGATATGATACTTTATTGGGGAGCCCATAGTCACGTAGTAGATTACATATCAGTTCAGTTGGCAGGCCGAACGAAACATAATTTTCATGTAGACATTGCCGCTTTCTGAAAATTTACGCCGCCCGAAAAGCATTTAGGACAAATAAAAACAGTATTTGTTTGTGCTAAACGGACTTATATACGGCACGATAAATCTGTCGTTTTGGTTCATTCTGTACGAAACTACAAATCGACATGTACTTATGTGTAAATCGTAAACGAGAGTATCATTTGAAGCGATTGATTGTTACTATTAACGTCAGATTGATCGTAAAGTTCATTTCCTAAGTTGACCCAACCGAAAATCGAATTTGAAACCTTCGGGTTGTCCGCGCTTTACGCTTGACGCTCTAACAATTGCGCCACAGAGGCCGTCTTGCTTACTTACTTTTTTTTTTAAAAAAGAAGTTAAATATATACCTATTCTATGGTTACGCTTGATCGACAAAGCTAATTTGCCAATGTAACTTGTGCCTTTTAGTAGGTTTATTCAGGATACTTCGTTAATACAACCAATTATTATGATGATGATGATCATTGCTTCCGACCGATTTCGGCCATGGCGACCACTTCGACTCCTAATCTAGTCTGCGCTGATGCGCACGAAGATGACTTATATAGCCGATCCTCGCAACAAACTCTCGTGCACAATGTGGACACGTTAGTCTGCCGTTCACAAGGTGGTAAGATGGCTGCGGGTGTACGGGCTTTAAGCTCATCGCGTTTGGCATTATGATAATAAAATATAAAAATACCTTAATCAAAATATAGGTAGGTAAAAAACATTTTGAATTTATTATTCCTTACGTCATTTCACAATTTTCGTCTTGTAAATTATGTAGAAGTAATAACCGTGAGGCACCATAATTATTACAAGGTTTATGACATAATAATAATATTTTTATAGTTATAATAGCACACGTGTAAAAGTCGTAAACAAATTTTAAGCGCGTGATCGTAAGTATCAAAGCCATATGGGTGGTAGAGTCCAATGTTGGTAATATCAAAATATGTTTTCTCATGTAAGCGTCGGCACAAAAATGTGGTTTATGGAAGTTTGCGCTCAGATGCCGCGGAACTCGCCAAGATGAGGCAAAAGAATTTGAGTTACAGCCCATTCGATACACGTGTTCCCTATTTTTCGCAAAATACTCCATAAAACGGTACTAGGCTCTGGTTTAATCTGCATCTTTTCAAATTTCACTTTACTCCGGGACGTGTAAGTATTTTTATGATATTTGAGGTAAATTTGTATGGAAATTTGACGTTGATTATAATATGCAAGCGTGTAAAAGGTGTATCAAATAAGTAGCTTTTACTTTTTCGGGGAAATATTGACAAGACGGAAGCTGTATTTAGTCTCAGCAAGAGTGAAATAACTATTACCGGAGAATAACACAAATCACCGCCCCATTACGTCCCGCGAAGTGGGTGTTGAAAGAGTTAAAAGGGACTTCTTGAGATTTCAGCCTCTGAGCCGGTTAGAAGTTTATCCGACTGGCTGGCAACTACAGTAAACACACCCGTGAAGTGACTCCGGTCGCGTTTCGGGATAAGTCGGTGTGTTTCATGGTGGTGGCTATTGACAAAAGAATGATTTGGTTACTTCTCCGTTGCAATATCAAGATGAGCTTCTCTTTCGCTTTTCATTCGACCGGAGAGCCACTACAAAAAAACAAAAAAATCTTTTATAAAAATGGTTATGACATCACAGATAGGTACGAAACGACATCGACGATCTGACAACTTTATTAGGTCAGACGGGTTTATGACGCGGGTTCAGATTTTTGCCGTTTGTCTACGAAATCATAAAAAAGCATTTTGCTTTAAGACAATGGGCGATTCTGTCTCGTGAGCATTCCGGTCATGGAATGGAAAAGATTTAGACAAAAGACTGTAAAAGTTTTACGAGGGCAGTTCTTTGCGAGAATTCGTTTGGAAATTTTAATTGTCGGTACTTTGTATAAATTAAATAGCTATTATTCATTAAACATCAAACAATTCACTACAACTTGTTCCTTTTGATAAACCATAAATGTAGGGTGTGAACTAGACCATCATGGTAAGGAATCATATATTCTGTATATTGGTATATAAAAGCGAAATACCCCTCTCAAGATTAATCACGAAATCTCAGAAACTATAACACATAACAAACTTGAAATTAGGCAGGTAGGTTCCATAAAGGTCATACATCCGTATTGAACTAGAAGGACTTTACGAAACTCCATACCTAAGGTGGTAAAACGGGGGTTGAAAGTTTTAGAATATGTAGGTATTTAGTATTGCATTGCATCCGTGTGAAGCCAGGACGGGTCGCTAATATATGAATAGTTTTATTTTTGTTTAATTTTCATCCACAGTAATTGGCCAGAAGTAATTTTTTTATTAGTACAAAATTAAATTTGCATGCCAATATTGGCTTTTAAATAATATTTGATCTCTTTGTACCATATTTTTTCAAATAAATCTATTCTATTCTACTGGAATCGTTACAAATCTCAAAGAACGCTTACCATAAGGCTAGATAGTTGCCAGACCGAAGGTAAATTGCGTTTGTGTTCGTATTTAATTGAATCCACGCAAAGTGTCGGTACATTTTGTCAAATTGACTTTACACGCGCACTCGACCCAATTGCGAGGCGTGTCCACAGTCCAATTATTCCGAACGTTTGTAAAGCCCGCAGTATACAGCAAGAGAACCGTAAGCCGCCTATACTGTTGGCTGAGGCCAACGCTGTGGGGAGTTGCGTCGAGTCCCGTTGGACATCCCAACCTCTTTTTTTTATGCCGAGGAAAATGCAATTAGGCATTCCCGCCACTCGGGGGGAGTGACGGGGTATATGGGCCTTACCCTGCCTCAAGGTGCAAAGGAAGCAGGGAATACCCACTAAAAACCCCGGCCCCTTCTGTCAAACGCCTATGGAAATGGTGTCACGGGACTCGGAAAGATTAGGACTTTTTTTTTCCCTGGCTTTTATTTGATTTCTTCAAGATTCTGCTATTTGATACAGAATCGTGAAATAAAGACTAGGACTGCTGCGACACCACTAGCACTGCCCGTCTACGCGTGCCCAACTGGCCCCCCTTTAAGGGGAGCGACGGGAGCGGCCCGGAGGGCCGGCTCACTTCCATTCAACAGGGACGGGGACCCGTGCAAGGTGGGTGGAGTTGACATCCCGACCCCAAGACAGAGTGCTCGTGGTGGACCACCGTCGAGTTTAGTGGGTAACTCGCACAACACCCAGGTGTCTCGTAACCAGGGCCAAGGGGTAGGTCAACGCGAGTGTCGGCTAATAGGTAGGTACATGATCACATCAGGAACGTGAAAGCGACGCCCTCTCTCAAGTTGTCCCTGTCAATAGTTGGAAGACAGGAAATACCCACTAAAACCCCGAGTCTCTAGTCTAGCGCCTCTAGTAGGTATGCTCGGAATTGTCTAGGACTGCCGCAAATAATATTAAGCCTAGCACATTAGCCTAGCTGACCGTGTCAAAATATCTTTGTAGATATTGTAGCATACACGAACATATAAACAGACACACACAACTACACACACTGTCAAACATCTGACAGTGACATCTGACACTGACATCTGACATTGACATCTGACACTGACAACTGTCGTCTCGTTCCTACACTTCACGCAAGGTGCGGGGTGGGAGGACAGTCAGTCCGCGTCCCACCGCCGCCGAGTAAAGACGTGTTCGTGTAAGGATAGCGAGCCGATATCATCGGTACCATCACATCGTTCATTACTTTATTGTTCATGGTTATTTCATATGTGGATTAGTGTCTACTACAGATATTATTATTATATTTTAGTTCGCGGGTTTAATTCCCGAATTAGTTACCAGCAAGAAATGTTTCTAAAGAGTAAAGATCTTTGTATTTTACTACAAAATATCTCTTCTGTTATTGTCTATATTTTGGTGGGCACTGGCTTTCTGGTCTGGCAAAGCTGTCGTTACTCAGAGAGTAAACGAGAATCGAGCTTGTTGCTCGAAGCTACAATATATTAAATACTAGCCGCAGCCCTCGGCTTTGCCCAATTTTTAGGGAGTCTTCCGCTCCCCAACAGTCCGATGATGATGACAAGGACGCCTTGGCTATCATCGTAGTCACTTAGCCCTAAGTGGCAAACAACTGGAGAGGCCTATATCTAGTAGTAGACTGCAATAGGCTGATAATGATATTAAACTGAAGTATGCGTTATATTACTGTAAAGTTTTAATCAAATCTATTGGGTAGTTATCGCGTGAAACAGAAATAAACATCTACACATCCAAACAAACTTTCGCTTTTATAATGTTAGTAGGATGTAGCTGCTTTGAGGTGGAATTTCTGCTCATTATTCGATAATTTTTATTAGACATCTATTGAAAATTAGTGGTGTATCCTTGGGCTTTTTATTCTTGTAATATTAATAACATAATAACAACTTCTATCATTATTTATTATGGTAAGAAAAATATAATATACTCGTATGTCAGTCCTTATTACGGTGCGGCAACTCAATAGCGTCATTATTTTTGATTTGTATGTTGTAGGTAGGTATAATATTTATAAAGAATGTTCATCATGTAATTGTATAGGAACAAATAAATTGATAGATCTAAATTATTATCATTTCTCGTATTACAAAAGAATTATTCAAATTGGTCCAGTAGTCTCAAAGCCTATCCAATCAAACAAACAAACAATAAAATCTTTCCCCTTTATTTTCTTAGTGTAGATTAGTTTCATTTACCATTGTTTAGGTTTGGATTACCCATAGGGATACTAGACAACTGATAAACTTACTAGATGTTCAAATAAACACTTATTATATAATGTAGAAATATCCAGACCAATATAAACGGAAATTAATTTTATATAAAAAAGTGTTACATATTACATAAATATTAATAAATAATAATTATTAGCTTAGCAAACATAGCTAGTTACTCGTATGTGATATTATTTCTTACATCGCACAAGATCTTACGTAAGATAGTATGTAGGAGGCATCATTCGCTGTCTGCGGGACCTTAAAGGGTCCAATTTATTCCTACGAGTAATAGCATTTCATCTTTACTGTATTAAATTGCAAAGCTGCTTACAAAAGGTACATCAAATCAACCCACACTAAATTTATGCAGGTAGATTCGCACCCACTTGCATATAAATAGAAATCAGACTATTTCGTGTACGGACGGCCACATATAAACCTATCCTTATCTGTCAAAATAGTTAAGCCTTAGATTGTTAGTGGAAAATTGACTGGCTCGGTGGCTCAATTGGTAGTGACCTCTGCCTTCTGAGCCAAGGGTCGTGGGTTCGATCCCCACACATTACAAACATTTGTGTGCATGAATATGTCTGTTTGTATTGGTCTGGGTGTTTTCTATGTATAATATGTATTTATTTACAAAAAAAAATGTATCTAAGTATGTTTATCAGTTGTCTAGTACCCATAGTACAAGCTTCGGCTTAGTTTGGGGCTAGATGGCGCTGTGTGGCCCAGCGTGGCATGTCTTGGGTTATTTATTTATTTAAATTGATTGGGGTAAGATAGAATGTGTCGTCGTCGTATAAGTAGTTTGATTTGATCCGAAAGTATCTAAGTAAGTTTATCAATAGGGATGTTTCCTGGGTCAAAATACTTAAATTATATTTAGTCCGTATTTTCGATTATAAAAATATATTGGACACGTATTTTTCCTTTTTTTCATTTACACGAAAAATAACAAAGATACAAAGCATCAAAATTTAGGAGTGGGGGTGTTTGATGTCACGCCGTGCGACAAAATGCTGCACGGCGTGACGTCACGCGAAACTTTAACGGGGTACATCTTTGTAATCTTTCGTCTAATTTATAAATGATAAAATACGTATCTTTTATTTTTGAATAATCTAGAAGACGGACTAATTAATTTTTTTAAGGAAACAAGCCTATTGTGTAGTACCCATAGTACTCGTACAAGCTTCGGCTTCGTTTCGGGGCTAGATGATGCTGTGTTGCCGAGCGTGGCATGTCGCCAATTGTTTATATTTACTGTTACAAAGAAGACCTGGCCACCGCCACTGTGTAGACAATTTATATATAAAAAGTAAAAATACCGCCATGACAGGTGGATAAGTGATAGATTTGGTTACTTGTCCGTTGCTGCAGTGACTTGGGCTTTTCTTACGCTTTCAATCAAACGGTAGGACGGGCCACTAAGCTGTATTACTATAGAAAAGCTAAACATTTGAAATGACGCAGTGGTACATGTCAGGTTGGAAACTAAGATCTTTTAAGGAGTACCAAAGGGTTATTTCCGCTCTACTCACCGCTGCTGCTTTGCTGTTATTTTAGCCCTTATCGGCACTTTGCAAAGGTAATTAATTCTATTAGACCTTTCTACTACTAAGCTACATACATATATCTCTCATCTCCATAATTCCGAGGTTTGCCGATCGATTTTATGTGGTACAGTTTATCGTTGGAATTCGTTTTTCCTAGTCAAAAAGTTTCTAGTGAAAATTATAATTTGCTTCTGATTTTCAGTTAAGACTAGTTGTCTATAAATAATGTCTAAAAATGACTAGTTGTCTATATATAACCGAGCTTTAGTGAATATTAGGACTAGATACACTAATTTGGGATAGAAAACAAGTACCATGGGCCGACTAGACAGTAAAGCTGTCTATCAGGTCAGTTGGTGACTAGTTCGTGGTGACCATCCAATTACGTTGTAATAATATTATTTTTATGACTTCTAATCAACGTAAATCGGTGTGTTTGGTACATTGTTATGGGTGATTCTTGGAAAGGAAACATGATTTATTGGGATGGTTACCTAAAGTTGCAAATACACAAAAATGACGTATTTTGATCTACATCTAATGATGATGATGAACTCCAACGGATTTCGGTCATGGCGACCATTATAGAACATAATATTTACATCGATAAATAGATATACTTTATTGCACACCTTACAGTTGACTTAACTAAGTATAATAGATATTTGTTGCATAATTAGGCGGCCTTATCACATTAAGCGATCTCTTCCAGACAAGAGAAGAGTAGAGGATAAATTAATCAGAATAGATATACGAACTACAACAAACAATCTGCAAGAGTCAACATTTATGATGATTTCGACTACCTACAGCTGATTTGGCGCGTGTATGTTCGAAGATAGCTTATGTAGCCTACGTCCGAGCACATTGAGGGCACGTAACTAAGGCAAGTCCCCCCAAATGACAATCGTTATTGGGGGAAGCCTATGTCCAGCAGTGGACTTGTGCAGGCTAATGTTGATGATTAGCATCAGGTCAGCTTTGCCTTGGTCCTCGAACTCGGCAACTTGGTAGTTTAAAATCCTCCCTTTTGGACAATAAAACCATACAGAGTTATTAATGGTATCATTAATTTATACACAATATTAACAATCACAACCAAACAAAAAAATTCATCTGAATATTTGCCTGCGTGGGATACCCCTGGCGCACGGAACAGATTAGATAAACGAGCTTGTATAAAATATACGAGTGTGGAATGTTTAAATTAATGAGGCGTGAAAAACATCAGAGGATACTTCTCTTTCCGCCATTTCCTCGAAATACTCATATCTTTTAAAATATTATCTTCACCAATTTGTAATGGATCTGTCGTTATGACACGTATCGATATAAGTCGATGAGACGACTGTTTTATTATTGCTTTTGTTTGTATTCGATAGCAAGAAATCCGTTTGTCGTCCTTTGACGCATACAATTCAATTAGGTAGGTACATACTTACATGTAGTCGGCTTTTCGTTTATTCATGTTTGTGTCTACGTTAGTACATTATAAATTATGGTAGGAGAGCTAAATGTATGTAGGGTTACATAATGCTTTGGAACGAGTTACGAAACCTCAACTTCTTTTCTTCATTCATTGGTGCTTTTGTTCACGTACGAACGTTTTAAGTTATAAGGCGAACTTAATAGGCTTTAAGACATCAAAGGGTAAATTTATATAATATTAATAATGATCGTATCTAACATTTAATATTAATTGCGTACACAACCTTCGTTAAGCGAGTTCACACTTTCAAAGTTCCGTCTCCATAGGCAACAGTGATTCGGAAATTCAGAGGAAAAGTTTAGTACCAACTGGAAAATTAAGAACGATATAATTTTGTTACAAGAAATTTGCTTCCCGTAACTTCCATTTGGATGGCATCATCTTTATACCGCTCATCAGTCATCATAAAAACAGCACCTACTACGATTTGCGATACTACGTTTTATTTTTTTTTCGGTCCGGTATTCGCATCGTCATTTCACTCCTAAGTTGTGAATTTATCTATCGTTCAGATTTTTCTTTTACGGGATCTCTTGGTGGTCAATTTTTTTCCCTAATATTATGTAAAAAGTCAGAATTTATTAATGGAATTTCCGATACTATAGTGTAATGTTGAGTAGGTATAGGTCTCCTATCTACCTATTAAAGTAGCGTAATGATTAGGATCAAGTAGGTAAAACTTAGGAATTGGTATTATTTTGTTGGTCCTTTGCAGTGTATTCTTTTCTTATTAAACCATTTTATTGCTAGCAGCTGACAAAGATGAGAAAAAATATCTGCAATATATGAATTTTTACCATGAAAGGATTTGGTTTTCCGAATTCAGGTAAACATAAAAGAGAGCGCGTGAAATGCGAAGTGAATTTCATGTTAACCTTTTATTGGCATTTGAAAAGCAATTTAAAAGCACAACTCAAAAGGCATACTGCACTCTACGACAAGTGTGTTAGAAAGTGCTTATAAGTAATTCTTTAGTTCAAATTTTAAATTAAATTCGCGTAGATACACAGTATGTCGTAGTCAACTGTTTAAATAAAAAAATGACTCAAGACATGCTGCACAGGGCCACAGCGCCATCTAGTCCCAAACTAAACCGGACCTTATGTTATAGGTCGACTGATAAACGTACATATTTTTTGTAAACAAATACATAATATTAGCAAATACCCAGACCAATACAAACAGAGATGTCCATATGTTTGTACGGTGCCGGGCCGCGGGGGAATCTGCAACCACTTTCGGACGCAACGAAGAAAATAAAATTTGTGTACTGCAATTTTTAAGATAAAGTACTTATTTCACTACATTAGTTACCTATACATACATCCAAAAGTAATTATACCCTCGTATTTAAGGAAATATAAGAATCTTGAAATGCTGAATTACTAACAAGGTATTACGTAGATTTACTCGCTACGTTTATGAAAAGACTTAGGCCTCATAAAGGCTAATTTGAATAGCACTTATAAAATTATTGGCGTAATCTGTGGAGTAGGTGAAATGAAAATGGTTTTAAAAGAAAAGCAATTTATTTTCAATATTTCTATTAAGAATTCATTTTATAATTACTAAAATGTTTTATTGTACCATCTTACACAATGATGACCTCTGGTGGCGAAGGAGTATAGAATCGAATCTATATTTATTTTCCATGAATAATTTTGACTGGCTCGGTGGCTCAATTGGTAGTGACCCCTGCCTTCTCAACCAAGGGTCGTGGGTTCGATTACCACCCAGGACAAACATTTTTATATATTTACGACATAATGGCTTCCCTACGCCTGATGGAAAGCGAAAGAGAAGCCCAAGTCGCTGTGACAACTGGCAAGTAACTGGTCAGTTACCCCCCGCACTAGTTTCACTAACCCCCGCAAGCTCCGGAGACCCTACTCACCAGCAGAAATACGACCCGGAGGTCATTTGGCTGCGGTATTCTACAGGGTGGAGGTCCTTCCCCGGACGGGCAGCTCAATTCGAGCGAAGATTCGCTATGTCCTACCTCTCTTAACTATTATGATGACGGAAGAGCAGATAAACCCTCGCACGTATTGGTTATCGAACAACAATAAATAACAGAGATTCATTTTTATGTGTACTTTGTCGATGTGATTCCAGCTGTATTTGATCAGAGAAACTGTGGATGTAAGCTGAATGATTGCTTCGTACTTCTGCCAATAAACTGAATTTTATGGAGCCTTTTTACTTTAATATGTTTAGGGAACATTTGCCGTGAACTTAATTGACAGTTTAGAAATGTGAAGAGAATAAATGTTGGTGTACTACCGATATTTTCTAATATGGTCTTCGCTTTATTATAAGCTAAACAGAAATTGCAAAATTTGCGTAAATCCTACTATAATATTTAAAAATGCGAAAGTTTGTTTGGAAGGATGTTTGTTACTCTTTCACGCAAAAAATACTGAACGGATTTTAATGAAACTTCACAGTAATATAGCTTATACGTTGGATTAACACATAGACTATGTTTTATACGAATATTCATGGGGGCAGAGCCGCGGGCAGCAGCTATTATTATATAAAGCCCATTCTTATATAAAGCCCATTCTTATATAATCCCCAAATAGGGGAAACCGCGTCAAACCCCTGAACTAGGAATCTGAAGTTTTAAAGAAAAGCTCTTATTTTTTCGTTTGAAAATTGGACATTATAATTCGTTATAATAAATAGGAATATTCCAGGCAATTGCGACCCGTTTAATATAAATCGTCCCAGATGTTTTCACGACAAACACTCTAAAGATTTCCTCAATATTTCTAAAAAGAAACCAAGACTTTGTTACAAGTGATTTAAATTAAGTCTGTGGATATCTTAGAGATGTTTCATTTTTAGAATGTTCGGAGATTATATCATTCAGAAGTTCAGCGAAGCAGTTGATAAATAGAAGGCAAATGGTTGAAGTTCTTCCAATACCTATTAAAAATATGTTCTATAAATAAATAAATTCTGTTAATATTACTTTTATAATGTCTAACCTATCAGAGTTTATTTAAAGACTTCCGAAATATCAGGAATAGTCTTAAAATAATTTGATCTAAGTTACGAGCAAAGGTCGGTCCATCTGCTCCCACCCAGCAAAAAGAATAAAATTCAAATAAGGGCTGTAAAAATTGCTCTTTAGATATATTTCACACTAGCTGTGCTCGCGACTTCGTCCGCGTGGAATAGTTATTTTTTCCCAGTTTTTTTTTACATTTTCCATTATTTCTTCGCTCCTAATTGTTGCAGCGTGATGTTATATAGCCTAAAGCCTTCCTCGATAAATGGTCTATTCAACACAAAAATATTTTTTCAATTCGGACCAGTAGTTCCTGAGATTAGCGCGTTCAAACAAACAAACTCTTCAGCTTTATAATATTAAGTTAAGATTGGCACCGAGCGGTAAGATCGCCGTCAGCGAACTGTCTGCTAATTTATGATGCCATTGTAAATTACGTCTAAAGAGCAATATTTAAAGCCTATAATTGATTTTTATGGTATTTGCCGGGTGGGAGCCGGTGTAAATGTGCTACGTCCTTTATAGATACTTTAAAGTGACAATGTTGCACCATGTTTGGAACGCGGGTTGGTGACCGCAGAAGGTTTTATTTGTAGCCACTTAAACGCTGCTACATTTCCATTCATTTTGTTGTTTTCTATGACTCCCACTGGTTGAGATTGGGTGGCCTAAATCCAGAAACGACACGGATATAATATATTGCCTTCTTTTTTAATCATTTGTCATAATAAAACCCCTTTTTTGTAATCATTCATCGTGATATAAGCCCCTTTCTGTAATCATTCGCCATACTACTTACTAGCAAAGAGAAAGCTTAGGCACTTAACTCTAATGATACCAAAGTATCTGAAGTAGTCCGAACTAAGTATCCACAAAGTTACTCTAACACCCTGATAGCCTAAATGTGTGACCGCATTGGTGGCGGTAAATCTCATTTTGTTTTGTAACTCCATTATTGCCCTACTTATTGTTATTAAACGGCTTAATTTAACTTGACCCGTTGGTTTGGGTCAAATGTTGTAATTGAAATTTTACCCTCTTCTGGTTAACGGATTGTTGTGAAGTTTTGTACATACATTACGTAGGTAGGTTACCTTTATATTCGATGATAGTGATGATTACATAAAACTGTAATCAATATTATTGTTCTTTTTGATATAAGGTGAGTTGGGGTCAAATGACAGCGTTCGACCCATCTCGCTAAAGCCACGTTAGAGCTTATGATAGGGCGCGTGTTGCCAGTACAAACAGATTCACTCTCCGTATGTTAGAAGCATCGGAAGATTATATCTCTCGGGGAACAAGGAGCCCGGCAAAGAGTTCCATAGTTTAGAAATCTTCCAATCTTCCAGAAATGTTCCAGGCGAGAGTAAACCGGTTTTTGCTGGGTGAGTGCGTTCCATCGTAGACTACGATATCGCCTACCATCAGGCGAATCGCAGTCAAGCGCAAACTCATTTTGAATAAAAAATAAAACTCTCAACCTAGTTCTAAGTTAATTTTTGGTTGGTTTTGGTGGTGGTTATACTAAAAAATATCTATCTCTCTATTATTTCAAAAACTAGCTGTTTTGTAAATTACCCGGATCTGCGATTCTCATGCGTCTTAGACACTCTGTGTGGAAAGCATTAAAATAATTCATGCTAGATCATATTTCTTGCGCCGGCAGGTCGTTACAGCGTTTAAGTCTCAGGAGTTTACCCGACATCATCGCCGGAAATGTATTCAGCCGGTATAAACATACTTTATTATTATCTCTGTGATATTAATAACTAGCAGACTCTTTTGATTTTATTTCAAACCTTGCAAATTACAGCCCATGGTTAGCATCTTAGTGCGGATTCGTTAACAATAAAAAACTTTAAAGTTGTCTTTCTATCACTCGTGAATAGATATCAAATGAGCCATCAGGCCAGCCTAAAGCCTTTTTTTTACCCGGAAAAATGCTTTTGCGTATCCCCGTCGTTCGGGGGAGCAACGGGGTATGTGGGACTCACGCCGCCCTCAAAACGGGAGGGCAGCACCCTGCCTCAAGATGAAGAGGAGACAGGGAATACCCACTAAAAAACCGGGACCTCCTTTCAGCGCTCCGCGGGTGGTGTCCGGGACCCCGTGAGCCAAAACTGCCTTGACACCACGAGATAAGTATGTCATACATTTTAATGTGGATTGATTAATATGTATTTTTCGTTTGGATTTCATTTGTCATGCGAATATGATTATATAAGAACAGGGGGTAATCTGTGTGTAAGAATGATGGTGATTACTTAAGTTTTTGAAAGAAAATAGGTTTAAGTAAAGTTGTCAAACAAGAAAAGTCGTATAATGACACCATCAGGTATTTTTATAGGTAATATTATATGTATGATTTTGGCTTTCTGAACAAGACGGCCTTTTTCAATAAAAAAAAGTTAGGTATAAGCCGAGTATAGTATCGACGTGATTTGTATAGTTCCTAAATGGCTGGAAGCCATGTAGCCGAATACACGCGATATTCTCATCACAAAAGTTAGACTTGACGAATAGCTGCGCTATAATGTTGATGTAGCGTAAAACACAAAAATAAATTATCTAGCCAATTAAATGAAACTGAATTCTATGCGATGCATCTACAGATAATGTACACGAAATATTATTATAGTTTAGTAATCATTTTGACTGATGAATCATCATTCATACGACAGTGATGCTCCTTTCTGAGCCTCCTGGATTCTTGGGTTAAAAAATCATACAGTTACTTACATTGAGAAATTTACAAAAGCGTGTGTAACTGTGTACGTAGATAATCCGTCGAATAGGTACCAGAATATTGCTTTTTTTAAAAATAATTTGGTTACAATCCACCGGGTCGCTTTAGGTACTTCATATTTACAGGAAATTATTTTCATACAAAAGCACGATTCTATTCCCATCCACCTCAATACTCATATGATGAACATTTTGTGTAATTTTTTTTATTGGAATAACTAAGGTATGTTGTAGGTTTGAATATAATCGTGAAATAATGTGAAGTTTTCAAAGGCAAGTACCTATAACTATGAAGTTAGTACATACAAAATGCAGTAATTTCAATTTCATTTGAAAATGTAATAGATAATTACACAATTGTTATATTTTTCCATTCTCCATCCCCAGTAACGTAGCAATAAAAATAGCTTTTAAGTAGGTATTTCTGCCGGAGAAGAAAATGTCTATTTAGATGTTGTTTAGCATTTCCTTAATTAAATTCTCGCTTAATAATAAATTTAGGACTGAAACAAATAACAACAAGCCCAGATTGACAGTGTATATTAATCCAAAATTCTTAGAATTGTTCTACGTACGTAATCTATTATTTACCTACTCAATTTCATGCTCTGTACATTTCAAATAAATGCGGCAAATAGAGAAATTAATGAAGTAGCTAAATATAGAACATAAAGTCAACTAATAAGTCTAGTCGTAGGTTGTACATTTTGTACACTGACAAATAGATAGCTTTATATTATGCGTCATGATTTATATTATGCAGTTGTATGACAATTAGTACCTAGTTTTTAAAACACACAAGTCATATAAACTACGCGACGCGGTAAGGTAAACTACTTGTATGTATAGTCAGTAGTTACGCATTACCAATTTGTCATGCCTGCCTAAGACCCAACAGGTCCCGAGGTCGAATCCCGGGTCAGGATAAATATTTATTGATTCTGATTGAAAATAAAGTCATTTTTGTTTCCAAATTTGTCGTTTCTCGTGTTTCAAAATTCCCAAAATTCTCGTGTTTTGGATGTAAAGTCAGTGATACTTACAAAAATCGTCCAGAGACAGCTAACTTTACAAAAAGTCATGACTCTGCTATCTGCTATCGTGTTTGGAATTTAAAAACAAAACATTTTGTTTTGCTGTTCGCTTCAAAGTGAAACCAACATGAAGTAAGCCACTGGTTGAACAAAGCCCTCTAGCACTAATGTCAAAATATTAATTGATAGGCTGTTTAACCAGTTGAATGCAACATTAACATTCAGACGTTAAAACAAAGGATAGTTCGCAATCACAATCATTCACGAAACAAACGCGTCAAGATATAAATCAAAACACCGTAACTGTTTTAATGAATTTACAGGCAGCCGTTTGTTAGTCCGGTCCGGTTGTAAACACACAAATCTTTTTTGTTTAACATTCTAGGACTTTTACTTTGCAAGTTCTGCAGTTACGACAACTCATTGTGCTTGGGGAAATCAAATGGCATATTACTGGAAGGATTCGAGCCGTTGCCAAAAAAAACAATTATAAATAGAGTACCTACCTACCTATGGAATCAAAGAAAAAGAAATTGTATTTTGTATCTCGTTATGAGTGAGAAAAACAAACGAGTATTTTAACAGAGTAGAGATAAATGGCTATATTAGATACCTTTAATTTTCCATTCGCGAGCAATGGTGTTAAATATGAAGTACATAGGAATACAAGTGCTTGTTTAATAGGAATAAAGCATTAAAATTGCAACGACGTTTTCAGACTTTCTACAGAGAGTAGAAGTTATATCCGTTAAGATGTCAAGAAATGTAATAGAAAATTTTATAATGAACTCTCTCTGAGATTAATTTTTAAAGAAGTATTCCTAAGAATATTTTAAAAGTTCTTATTAATTTTATAGAACTTAATCCCTTTGAGTTTTTGTGTGGAGCTATTTTAAAGCTTGCTGTAGAATATACAACGTTGAAAGTGCTACGATTTTAGTGAAACCAAAACGTAGATAGATAGTAGAACACAAAAAACAAACATTTACAGAAAATGCATTCAGTGAGCTATGGTAGATACAATATAGGCGGTCTTATCGCTAGTAAGCGATCTCTTCCAGACAACCTTAAGGTAGAGGAAGTGAAATTTTCTGAAGAGAGGAGCGACGTCGTGCAAACTGTTCTAATAAATAAGTATATGAATGAATAATAAATATAAATAAATAATAAATTTATACATACGAGTATACGAGTATGAATATATAATTTAAAAAATATAGATGTTTTTTTTTTTACCACTTTTTACCACTTTGGAAGAGTCTCTCGCGCAAAGTATTCAGTTGAGAAAAAAATGATGTTAGAAACCTCAATACCATTTTCAAATACCTATCCATAGATACCCCACACGTATAGGTTTGAAGAAAAAAAAAATTTTGAGTTTCAGTTCTATGTATGGGGAACCCCAAAAATTTTGGATTTTTTTCTGATTTTATTTTAAAATCATAATGCATTAACAAAATACATCTATGGACCAAATTTCAATAATGTAGCACTTATAGTTTCGGTATAAACTGGCTGTGACATACGGACGGACAGACAGACAGACATGACGAATCTATAAGGGTCCCGTTTTTGCCATTTGGCTACGGAACCCTAAAAAGAAGTGCGGGATCGAAAGGCACATGATTAGACAACTCGTATTAATAGTGTACCTATGTTTACATATTATGTGAAGATTTATTTATTTATCCGTCCAGTTCTAGATCAAAATCTAAAAGTGGAAATATTTAAATGTGTAAAAAAGTTCTAACAAAATCAAGTCTATAGTAAAAATGATGATGCTGGTCTTTACAACGTATATCCGTCGACGGCGAATCTGGCAATTTTATTTGGAATTCCGCAGGTGAGGCCGTACATAACAGATGTGTCTAAATAAAATACAGAAAATTTTTGTTGAAAAACGTGAAATTAATACATTATGGGCTTTGAAAATTGTAATATAAGCACCATAAAGCTTCTCCGGAATGATTACCAAAATTCACGCGGTCGAAAATCTATTACATTACTACTTATCTCGTAGTACCTACTGCGACATTTCTCTCTTTTACGTAAAACATCTACGACTACGTAATACATTTTCTTTCTTACAAACCAATGAAGATCACTCCATCGGTTTCTAACAAATAAAATGTTTTACGTTTGTTCTGTATAACGTTGTTTATAAATGCACACTTTTATTGTTAAGCTGTCGTTTTGAATAATTTTATATACTCGTAGCACACTTTGTAGTTAACAATCTTTTGTTTTTCAGAAACCGCTTATGTATTCTCTGTACTCGGAGAGTATAGCGTTTATTGTCTGCCGTTGCATATTAAGAGCACGATAGGCAAGTGTAAAGGTGTATCGAGTATTTAACCTCGTATGACCGAGATTTTAGACATAATAGTTTTAACAATAAAATAGGACATTCGGTCTTATGATTGTAATGTTTCATAGCATCCCTGTACTTCTGGAGGCGGTATAAAGGCTTTTGACTAATATCTCCGTTGTACCTTGCCTTGAAATGTACCTGTGAAGTAATTTAGAGTGCGTTTCAGGACCAGTCGCTGTATGTGTAGCCAATAATCCTACAGGTCTGGTCTACCAGCATGAGGCGACAACTGACAAGTGATTGATTTGGTTACTTGTCCATTTTCGCAGCGACTTGGGCCCCTCTTTCGTTTGTCAGCAGACGACGGGAGGCCAGTATGCAGTGGTACTATATAAAAGAACAAGAAAACATACTTCAAAATGTACACCGATATTTATGCCACTCAGCACTCAGTGATCGAATAGTATTTGAGTTTTTCTGCAAAGAACCTCATCATTTATCTCTTTCATCTGTCGCTCTATTGACTTTAAAGTGGACAGTTGGTACTTACAAACTCATCCCAAATATGAAGGATATAAGAGAAAGGTTATCTCTTATCTACCTGCAGAGTGCAATATAGATCACTTGTTATGTAGTGTGTTACAGACACAGAATAAACATAACTATTGATTTATGGTAAAAATTAATGTTTGTCCTATTGTGGATCACAACCACGACTATTGATTAGGGCGAAGCTGTCTTTTTTGGCCAACAAACTAGTCTAATTAAATTCAGTTGTCACGTGGCCTCTGACTGCTAGACTAACGAAGCACAAGATAACACAATATAACATGTTTACATTTACTATACGAGTATCAGTACAGACCGCCTAAATTGTACAACAATTGTAAACTTTTTCTAGTTCTAAAACGCAAAAAACCGCATGTCTGATTTTTGGCGTGCAATAAAGAAGACTCGGATATGTGTGAATCACTCACTTATTTACCTAAACGTTTTCCACCAATCATATAAAGAATACTTTTTTAGTGGATAGGGTAGGATAGCCCTCGTTAAAATAACAGCAACGTCGCTATGTCGCTCATTTTAATTTTATCTGTAAGATAAAAAGTATTTATAGTACGACACTTGATACTCCTGCCTTGGGTAACGATCTCGGATAATCTGAATTTAGATATTTAAGTGTTTCGTAATTAAATGAATGTCACCTGCTTGGGTTTGTCTTTATACTGGATTTCTCTTACATATTGAAAATTATAATTTAAATTACGTACCTACGTTTAATTATATATTACGTACCGCTATTGTGAACCTGATTAAGTAAGTGCTAATAACATCTACGGTAGTAAATGCGCGACAGGAATAAAAACATAATTTTATGTTATGTTCGCCTTCAGGCTGATGATGATGATGATGTTCTATCTATAGTATTCCAATCTGGCAACAGTACTTGATACGAAACCAAGGTGTCCTCCAAGGTTTGATACTGTACTCTATGTTCTAGAACTATTTCAGTATGGACATGGAAACTAAGTTAAACGAAGACTATACCACCTCCAGCTGTGACAGCTATTGACGAGGCGTTATGCCTCGTGTCTATCCTCGACTTAAACAATAACGGGCACGGAAATTTCGATGGCACGAAACGTTTTTCTAGAAAGTTTCCTGATAAATAATAAATAAATAAATATCAGACAATATCACATACATTGCTGCGATCCCAAAGTAAGTAGCTTAAGCACTTGTGTTATGGGTATCAGAACAACGAAGGTACCACAAATAAATACTTAAATACAAATGTAAACACCCAGCCCAGACACGGAACAAACACAAGTAAGATAAACAAATAAACTACTTACCGATTATGCTATGTTCATATAATTCAATTAAATTATTATCTAAATAGCGTATACCAATCAACACAAAACACACAGTAATTGTTTTAAAACAATTTAGATTTCTTGTACTACCTAGGTACTTATTTTAACATTTAAAATTTTTAGTTTTATCAATAGATTAGGATTTTAAAAGTAGATGTGGTCTTATAACTTTAACATTTTTTGTTGTCAATGTTGTCTGGAAGAGCTCGCGATTAATTGTATAACTAATGTTTATTATTATATACTTAGTTTTAAGTCAATCGTATATTGTGCTATAAAGTATATCTATCTATCTATAATATAATTTTTCGGAGGAAGGCGCTGACTGTCTGTCCAGATATAGAGACTCATGATGTTTGTGATACTGATTTGTTTGAATAAAATCATCCAGTGACCTTTAGACCCAGTCCGAAGCCCTTTAGTCCGCCCTTATCATGCGTTTTTGCTCCGGCGCGTGGACAGCATAAGAAAACGTATGAATTAAATATACCATTATCAGCCATTATTAGTCGTCTTTGATTCTATTACACGTTATTTCTAAAACATGTCATGAATGTTGTGTTTACACCTAAATAAATCACAGAAATAACTAATCGCTCTTGGACCAGTAAAAACTGGCCAAGTGCGTGTCGGACTCGCATACGAAGGGTTCCGTAGCAATATTTATTAGTTTGTTGTATAGCGGTCCTTCGTAAACAATTATTTTACTTTACGAAGTATTCTGTAATCATTTCAAGCGTCTATTGCCGTTCTTAAATCGAGCAAAAACGGTAAAAACACTTTTGTCGTATTTTACTCGTATTTTTTTTTATAAAATAGGGGGCAGACGAGCACACGGCTCACCTGATGGTAAGTGATAACCGCCGCCCATGTACGTACATCTGCAAGAAGGCCTTTAAGAAAGAGGTACGCTCTTTTCTTGAACATTTGAAGGTCGTATTGGTCCGAAAATACCGCTGGCGACAAGGCATTCCACAGTTTAGTTGTGCGGAGCTGAAAATTTTATTCGGTTTTTAATATTCGTTGTTATATGGCCAACAGTAATAACTATCTACCAACTATAACAAACACAGACAGATGGATAGCAAAGTCTTAGTAATAATGTACTGTTTTTGCCCTATAGGTACGGAACCCCGAAAGGACATAAAACGTAAATAGCATTTGTTACTGTTACCAGACGTACCTACGTAAAAGTTTACGTGTGTTTCTTTTAGAACCCGTTACATTTCATATAATATATTTTACGAGACATTATGACACTAATACTTTTTATTTAGGATGTCTATAATGTATTTTAAATGATCATACTTACTTGAGTATTGGGGGTAATCTGTGCTTGAGTAACACAACAAACATTGATACCTATTTATTTTATTTACGTGGTAATAAGACATATCAGACAACATCACATGCATTGATCCGATCCCAAAGTAAGTAGCTTGAGGCGTTGTGTCACGGGTATCAGAACAACGAAAGTACTACAAATATTAACTTACAAATTCATACCTACTTACAAATACTAAATACAATCATCCAAACACGGAAAAGAAATAAACGTTCATCAAACAAATGCTTGTCCCTGTTGGGAATCGAACCCTCTACCCCTTGGTTCAGAAGGCAAGGGTCACTATCAAAAGTCGCCGGGCCATTCAGGTGGTTTTTGTTATTTCATGAAAAAGATACGTTACATTAAATTGCCCTTCTTTTTAATGGATAATTAAAATCAGCTGTTCGCATTTTTATGGAAAAAGGAAACATGTTCCTGTAGTTTACTACGCAGCTTTGGTCAAACATTTCTTTTAATAGATAAAAACTAACAAGCTCTATCCGAATATAATTATTTTAACGAGACATTGAAAATATCTACGAAGCATTTTTATGTAAATATATTCTTTTACGTGTGAACGTTTATTTACCTTTCGATGTTTACAAAGACGTTTTATTCATATAAAATATTTGGCGGATTCTAAAAGAAGAAGGGAGGTACTCCGATAAAATCGGTACACATCAGGCACAGTTTTAGAGATCAAGACTGCTTCTTTGCGTGTCACTGGCGAATTAAACAGCCACATCTTCTGTGCCACCTCAATTGCACCCCCAGCCACGGACATAAGCTCTGCGTGAGCAAGTTTCACCACACGTTGAACAGCAGATCAGATGAAACATTTTTTGGCATCACAGATCTAAACTGAGATCTTTTATTTTTTTAATTTATTTATTGGTTAAACAATTACAATTTGACAAATATTTATGTACAGTTTTCGAAAACAACTGAGGTTTATAATATAATATAATATCTAGTCAGTCCAGCGATTCAAGCGCCGGCCTCTAGGAGATTTCTCTTCAATTTTTTCGGTGACCATCAGAGATATTTAAATACAATGCGCCTGTTTTCTTGGACCATACCATAACGTTGGCACAACAATGATTACTACAAGTAGTACCACTCAAAGCCTCCTCGTCACTTTTACAAGAAACTTTTATTTGGGCCGTTTTTCTTTTTTTCTTTAGTTGGGGAGACGTGTTCACAAACATTGTTAACGCAAAGTATTCTCAAATTCTCATGGGATGCACAGATGTGACCCGATTTTAAAAGTAGATCTGTAATCATATTATTGTGTTTACACGTGAAAAAAGAGTAAGGAATCTAGGTGTAGATTTTGCTAAGTAAGAAGGCTTCACTTTTCGAATAATCCTTATTTAAATTGATTTTTTAAATAGGAACAGAATAGAATAATCTAACACAGAGAACAATTTCACATCATTTATCGAACTTATATATTATATATTATAGGGATTATCTCTGAGCAATGTGACCAAAATGGTATACACTCAGCTACTTAATGTAACAAACATTCTGCTTGAATTTCAGTGAAAACCATCGACAACTTAATGTCACTAATCAACGTTGAAACATAAAGCGGTACAGATAATAAAACAAAGTTAAAACTACTGTGGTTAACAAAAAGGTAAACAAAATGAAAATCCACGAAAAAAGAAAATCGGGCTTTTGGGTGAGAGCAAATTTGTACGAGTGTAATGTGTGTTTGTGAGAGATGAGGAAATATGTCACGTTGATGCACGTTTAAGTAAAATAAGTTAAAACCACATTTACTCTGAGATATACTACATGTCCAAGTGGTTTCCAGATTTGCAATATGACCATTCCACAGTTTTCAGCCGTACATTTATTATCATCATCAGCATCGCAGTTCACTGTTGGACATATAGACCTCTCCAATAGTTCGCCACTTAGATTGATTATCAACTCGATCCTGGGCTTTTCGCATCCAGCACTTGCCAGCCATCTTGCGCAAATCGTCCCTCCATATGGCCTGAGGACGATCTAGTAGAGCGTAGTAGATCCTAATGCTGTGACGATAAGTACGGACTGTCTGGATTTCGACCCGATCATCATCATCAGCCTATTGCAGTCCACTGCTGGACATAGGCCTCTCTAATTGTTCGGCACTTAGGGAAAACATCTGAAGAATATACCCATAATCGCCACGCTGGGCAGGCGGGTTCGCGACCGCAGGGCGTAGTTACTCGCTCCGGTGACGCTGCTGTCTCTCATCAGCCTATGGTATTTAGCTACGCTTTCAACTGTGATGGTTATACCGCCACCAGTCGGTTGCCAGAGCCCCGTCTGTTATTCAGCAGGATGCACCACGAACAGATAAGGGTAGCTTGGAGCGAAAAGATGATGTTTCGCTTCCTTACATCCCTAGGTCGACATACTCTACCTACGTACATTACGTAATATGTGGCTGAATTAAATACTTTCACGTTCATTCGTACATCTTTATACAATATACCTACAAGGAGTCTAGAAACCTTACTCAGTGGGTTTATTATTTATCGCACATTATTCATTTGTCCCTGATAGCGAGGCACATTTTTCACACATAAATTCAAGCTATAACTCGTTATTTATAACGTAATGATGATATGTGGAAATAGCTCCTAAACGGCATACCTATTTATTTTGTATAATACTAGAAAGACTGAATGTCGTATTAGGGATGTTGAGGATGCGTAAGGCCATCATCATCATAAGCCTAAATAAAACTACGCGTGCAGGTTTGAGATGCCACAAAAATACTGTGCAGTCAATTGGCTCTCGTACTATAAAGCACAGTAAATCTTACCTTTGTCGTACAATTAGGCTGTGGAACTTTCTTCCAGCACACGTGTTCCCTTCCTTTTTTATTTTTTTATAAAATAGGGGGCAGACGAGCAGACGGCTCACCTGATGGTAAGCGATAACCGCCGCCCATGTACATCTGCAACATCAGGAGTTACAACTACGCTGCCGGCCTTTAAGAAAGAGGTACGCTCTTTTCTTGAAGATTTGAAGGTCGTATCGGTCCTCTTATAGTCCTGGGTCTTTTAAACGGGGCGTGAAGCGGCACTTACGCAGGGCGTCATAGTGTGATCGATCCGCGTTGCACTAACCAGGTGTGATGAGGATCGCTTACACTTTTTGGACTTCGTCGTTTACTTAACATCAGGCAGGACGCAGTCATTTTGACGTGCTAATATAAAAAAAGCCTATCACAGTCCACAACTATATATAGGCCTATCTAGTTGTGTGCCACTTTGGGCAAACATCTGGTGGTTTTATCCATAATCGCCCCGCCGGGCAGGCGGGTTGGCGATCGCAGTGCGTAGCTCCTCACTCCGGCGACGCTGCTGCCCGTCATCGGCCCGTGGTATTTAGCTACGCGTTCAATTGTGATGATCATACCACCACCAGAGGGTTGCCAGAGCCCTGTTGGTTAGTCGGAAGGTCACACTACAGGCAGGCGAGGGGGGTAGGTTGGAGCGAAACGGTGATAAGTTACTCCCTTACATCCTAAAAGTATGCGTAAGGTAACTTTCATTATTAACTTATTTATTTCTATGAAACTACTATTACTACAATCGAAAAAGATAGGTTTGATCGAAAAAGATTAGCTATAAATCCCTTACTCCCTCCCTTATTTGTCCCTCCCTCCCGTGTTCGTACAAACCAATTAATTTCATAAAGACAAACATTGCCAGATCCACAAAAAAGCTCGTTGTTTGCCTCATTAAATTTAGAATCTTTACCTATGTTATAGATAGATATAGCTCGTATATTTATGATAAGTAAATTATCGATGTAGGCATCTATCGGTGACCAGAGGGATATCCGCTCTAATTTCATTGTGGTTAACTTAGTTAATAGTGAATTTTGCTAGCTCTAACGAGTTTCGTACTGATCGGATTTCCCTTTTCATCCCCATCGACTACTTTAACTACACCCAAGGGAAGGTATGGAAAAGCAATCTCCTCTACCGTTCACTGTTATATCCTTTCACCTCTACCGAGGCCACAGTATTGAAACGTTATTGTAAAGTGTAATCTGTGGTTGACTTTTTTATAGTAGCACGACATAATGGCTTCCCTGCGCCTGATGGTAAGCGAAAGAGAAACCCAAATCGCTGTGACGACGGGCAAGTTGTTAGTTGCCACCGCCATGCCGGCTCAACTCTGACCCCCGGCTGCCGATGGAGCACTAACCCCATGAACTCCGGAGACCCTACTCACCGACAGAAACACGAACCGGAGGTCATTTGGCTGCGGTATTCTATAGGGTGGAGGTCCCCGGTCGGGCGGCTCAATTCGAGCGAAGATTCGCTATGCCCTACCTCACTCAAACAGGTATCGCGATTATGATCAGTAGGTTCTACTAAAATGAGATCTTTTTCAATCTAACGCACGATGAGTAAGGCGGCGTGTTTCGCCTCGCCGGATGCGACTCGGCACAACGCATGCCCTTAAGGGGCAGCGCAGACGACAGACTATTCGTGACGCACTTTTTAGTCTGTGAAAATAGAACCTATGCAATTATATGCAGTTACCATGGAAGTAATAGTACTTAATACTTCCATGGCAGTTACGCACACGACGCGCAAAAAGTCCGGCGCACAAAAAATCCGTGTAATTCGGGTAGACCGCACCGCGCCGCGCCAAAAAAATTGAATGTTTGCTTCAACGCGCGCTATGACAGTTGTCCCACCAACGACGAGAAAACGACTAACTATCGGCTATTTTCTCGCTCAAGAAACGTACAATAGATTTACTTTCCGTGTGAACAAAAGAGATGCATATGTCGCAGGCAAATTCTATAATTCGCTCGTATACAAACGGCGTCGGCAGTTTAGAAAGATAAATACGTGTTATAAAATGCCGAAGGCAAATTGTCATCGCATCAACGTCAACTTGGTTTGTGTATTAGGGTGACCATGATAATAGAAATGAAACAGGGTTTTTAATCATTTTATTTAGGTATTTAAGATTCATAATAGAATATTATTAAATAATTGACTACGAAAATAAATTCGTCGATTAAATAAGCATGAAATTGAAACCGTAACCGAACAAAACCTGCACTAAATGGTACCGTGTGAGAACATATTCTCCTTAATCTTAGGATCCTTACACATACATAGTAAACTTACCAAGAATTACCTATTAATTAAACAAGACATTCAGTGGTAATAACAAAAATAAATTCAACAAAGTTTCTTTGTTTCACTTATTCTGCTAAGCTTAAACAAGCGTAAAACCATCAGCGAAACAATTGATTTACAGCGAATCAAAATACAATGCATTTTATTGCAATTTTTTGTACCACTTTACCAGTTTCCATGGACACCCTAGCGTTTTTACGTGCTGGATAACCTCGAATTTTTTTGTTTTTTTTTCCACGGTGTTTTCGGAGCCCCCTTTGTGATTAGTTTAATTTCAATAGTTTCCTATAATACTAGCCCTTAAAATCTATTTGAAACAGCCGATATTAGACATATTTATAATATTTTTTTTCTTCAACACTTTCACTGTTGACCGCCATATTGGTTTTGGAGACTAGTAGCGCCAGGGCGCGGTTAAATTTGGTACTAATTGGAACGATATGCCGAGGCAATTTGTAATCGGCTGTAATATCGTAGCTCGGCATATTAGTAAATGAACGACATCTTACATACGGCGTACGGCATTTTATATAACAAATTTGTCTTTGTAAACTGCCGACGCCGTTTGTATACGGGCGAATAATAGAATTTGCCTGCGACACATATACAAACAGTTGATCGCTGACTGTTCACACTGCCGGCAAGCACTCGGTGAGTATCGCCGAGCGAGTGTTATCTTTGTTTGGTCATTTATCTACAGTGCGTATCTATCGAAAGTACACGGTTTTTTTTATTTAATATAAACTTGCTTATAGCCGAGCTACACAACTATCGGATCTACGCACTCGCTCCCCACGTCTCGCTAACTCGTTTCTAGTTCTAGCTGTACTCGTTACTCGTTAATCGTTGCCGGTGAGACAAGTCCTAACGCAGACGGCGATCGAGTCTGCGGCGCACAAAAAGTCGTAACGCACACGATCTAATCATGGCGCCAGAGGTAGATGTAATGATGTTAATTCAAGAAATACAAAACAGACCAGCAATTTATGATACTTCTAAGGTAGAATATAATGATAGACATTTAAAAAGAGCGTCTAGGTCCATACGGCTCTGCCGACAGAATGATTGACGATGTGCGTCGTGTGCGTTGAGTCTGTGAAAAATCCGCGACAGACTTCTTGCGCGCCATGAAGACTTTTTGTGTGCCGCACGCAGGCTCGATCGCACAAAAAGTATGCCGTCTGCGCTGCACCTAAGCGAAACCTTAAAAAAATATTTAAAAAAAAAATTAAACCGACTTCAAAAAAAACACAAACGACCAAAACTAAAAAGCGATAAATAACGTAAGTAATTATCTCCTTAATACATATTATATGTATAACTATAATTATTTAAATATTAAAATTATCACTTATTTTTGGAGTCGGTGCCAGCCTCTAGGTACTTAGGTAGACTGTTGTAAGACGCGCGCGGCCGGCAAATCCACAAGACAAACACAAAAAATTATGTATTTGTTTAGCTGGCACCGACTTCAAAAATAAGTGATAATTATAATATTTAAATAATTATGGTTATACATATAATATGTATTAAGGAGACAATTACTTACGTTATTTATCGCTTTTTAGTTTTGGTCGTATGTGTTTTTTTTGAAGTCGGTTTAATTTATTTTTTTAAAATAATTTTATTTCTCGATTTTTAGTTGCGTTAATGTGCTGTGAAATTGATTAAAGGCTAATTAATGTCCTTAAGAGTTTTACTTAGTAATGAAAAATTTTGCTTTAAGTCAAGTGAAGACTTTGCGATCTAGAATCAAGCAAATCACTTACCAAATCACCTGCCCTATTAGCCCTGCATAAGTACATACTACTACCTAGGTTCCATCGACCAATGGCAGTACTGTCCCCTAACTCCTAACCGTTAAGGGGTTCTGTGGCTTCAACATCAGCACCAGATGTTGACGCCCGGAATCATATACCTGAGTAAAATATGATTACGTAACAAAAGCACCATATGGGCATACAATTTACGGTTGTTGCCCTCACTTTTTCCAGGATCCCATCATCAGATCCTGACTTGGTGATAATGGGACCACCTCGAAAGTGTCCTCTGTCGAACAAAAAAAATTTTTTTGAAATCCATCCATAATTGACGGAATAATCGGTGAACATACATAAAAAAAAAATATTATACATACAGACGAATTGAGAACCTCATCCTTTTTCGAAGTCGGTTAAAAACTCTCTAAGTGTAACTTAACGGAAGCGCGTTTGGCGACGCGTATGGCACTTAACATGAAAAACGTCCGACGTCTAACATCGGACTCGCACGATATCGTGAAATAATTCAAGCGTTTACGTAGTTCTGATTTTAATATCAGGCAAAAAGCGCTAAAATACTACATTTATTATATGAGAATAAAATTTTTACTATTGTGAAAATACAAGTTCTGAGTATTTTGTGAACATTTTAAGTGCCTATCTGTTAACATTATTGATATCGAGCAAAAAGGGAAAAATATGCGTTTGTTATGTGAGCCGCTCTTGAATATTTATTTTCAATTGTTTTAGCTTATTTTATTTGTTGTTATAGTGGCAAAGGAAAGACATAATTTGTGAACATTTTAAGTGTCGAGCTATCGTGGTTCTTAGGGAGCGAGCCATCAACTTTTCGCTCCAGGCCATCCTCACCTGCCCATGATGCATCCTGCTGAATAACGCACGAGGCTCTGGCAACCGATTGGCGTAGGTAAATATTACAGGCCAATGAAGGCCAGCAGCGTCAGCGGAGCGAGGTGCTACGTCCTGCGACCGCCAACCTGCCTGCCCAGCGTGGCGATTATGGGTAGAGCCTCCAGATTTTTGCCCAAAGTAGCGAACAAATGGATAGGCCTATGTCCACCAGCTGACAGCTATAGGCTGATGATGATATCGCGGTTCTTGGGATTTAGCCTGGTGATAGACGGACGAACAGACAGACAGTGAAGTCTGAGTAGGTAATAGGGTCTCGTTATTACCATTTGGGTTGCGTACCCTAAAATGAAGTTGTAGATCTACCAATGTAAGTGGTTCAAAAGGTCGTGTTAGAAAACGAGGTAAAATGGTTTAAGGTAATGAGATTTTGTTCATTATCCGCCTACGTATAAGAGAGGTAGCGCATAGCGAATCTTCGCTCGAAAAAAAAAATTAAACCGACTTAAAAAAAAAACACAAACGACCAAAACTAAAAAGCGATAAATAACGTAAATAATTCTATCCTTAATACATAATTATTTAAATATTACAATTATCACTTATTTTTGAAGTCGGTGCCAGCCTCTCGGTACCTAACGTAGACTGTTGTTGTATGACGCGCGGCCGGCAAATCCACACGACAATATACATTTATTTGTTTGGCTGGCACCGACTTCAAAAATAAGTGATAATTGTAATATTTAAATAATTATGTATTAAGGATAGAATTATTTACGTTATTTATCGCTTTTTAGTTTTGGTCGTTTGTGTTTTTTTTTGAAGTCGGTTTAATTTTTTTTTTTAAATAATTTTATTTCTCTATTTTTAGTTGCGTTAATGTGCTGTGACCTTGAATAAAGGCTAATTAATGTCCTTAAGAGTTTGACTTAGGAATGAAAAATTTTGCTTTAAGTCAAGTGAAGACTTTGCGATCTATAATCAAGCATATTACTTACCAATTCACCTGCCCTATAAGCCCTGCATAAGTACATACTACTACCTAGTTTAATATCGACCAATGTCAGTACTGTCCCCTAACTCCTAACCGTTAAGGAGTTTTGTGGCTTCATCATCAGCACCAGATGTTGACGCCCGGAAGCATATACCTGAGTAAAACATGATTACGTAACAAAAACACCATATGAGCATACAATTTTCGGTTGTTGCCTTCGATTTCTCCAGAATCCCATCATCAGATCCTGACTTGGTAATAATGGGACCACCTCGGAAGTGTCCTCTGTCGAACTGTCGAAAAATTTTTGAAATCCATCCATAATTGACGGAAATATCGGTGAACATACATAAAAAAAAAAAAAAATATTATACATACAGACGAATTGAGAACCTCCTCCTTTTTTCGAAGTCGGTTAAAAATAGAATACCGCGGCCAAATGACCTCCGGCTCCGGGTCGTGTTTCTTCCGGTGAATAGGGTTTCCGGAGCTTGTGGGGGTTAGGGTTGGGCCGACATGGCGGTGACAACTGACAGGTAACTGACCACTTACTTGCCCGTTGTCACAGCCACTTGGGTTTCTCTTGGCTTTCCATCAAGCGTAGGGAAGCCATTATGTTGAGCTGCTATATGCTCTATTTATGGATATGTCAAAAGCATTCGATTACGTCAACCATAGTATGCTTTTACACAAGCTCTACCATTATGGTATACGTGGAATTGCATTAAATCTGTTAGAGTCCTATCTTAGCAATAGAACGCAGCAAACTGCTATAAAAAACATTTCAAAACAGTTCTTACTCGAGAAAGACTATCTGTCAGAATGTAGAGATGTAGAGTTCGGCGTTTCACAAGGAACAATACTAGGGCCTCTCCTATTTATTATCTATATAAACGACTAGCTGCTGCCCGCGGCTTTGCCCGCGTGAATATTTGTATAAAACATAGCCTATGTGTTATTCCAATGTATAAGTTTTATTACTGTAAAGTTTCATTAAAATCCGTTCAGTAATTAATGCGTGAAAGAGGAACAAACATCCATCCATCTATCCATCCAAACAAACTTTCGCATTTATAATATTAGTAGGATTTACCAGCGAAAATTAAATATCCTATGACATTATTTGCCGATGACAGTAAAATTATAATTAAATGCAATAATAACATGACATATGAAAAAGAAATTAATTTGACATTAAATACTATAATAGAATGGTTAGAAGGAAATAATCTGGTAATTAATGTAGACAAAACTAAAATAATGCATTTTAAACAATATACACAAACACCTAACTTGACTATACAATACAAAAATGAGATCATAGAACCTGTTACATTTACTAAGTTCCTAGGGTTAAATATAGATCAACAAACAAACTGGACAATACACACAGAACAGCTCTGCACACGACTTAATAAATTTGTATTTGCGCTAAAATCTCTATCAAGAATTTCAAACATAGACACAGTTCTGGCAGCATATAACGGATATGTCGCGTCTATCCTACGTTATGGCATAATATTTTGGGGTAATTGTTCTAATAAATTGCAAGTTTTCCGCGCACAAAAAAAGTGTATTAGAGCCATTATGGCATTAAAGAGCCAGGATAGTTGTAAGGTACACTTTAAGAACTTAAAGATATTAACGGTACCATCATTGTACATTTACGAAACTGCAATGTTTGTCAAGAGAAATCCACATCTGTTTCCCACTATATCAGAAGGTCAGTTGAAAAAGAGCAGACGCCATGGTCACAAATTAAGCGCACCCCTTACTAAGACTGCATTGAAAGGAAAAAGCCTGTTCTGCATGGCTCCAAGGATCTATAATAAACTACCACAAAAATTAAAAGACGCTAATATTCATATATTTCGTAAGCAATTAATAAATATTTTGACTAATAAAGCTTATTATACCTTGACGGAGTTCTTGACTGACCAATTTTAATCTTTATTTTAATTTTGATTTTAATTACACTTATAATAATTTTATTAATTAATTACAAATTGTTTCACATTTGACTGAATAATATCAATGTAATAAATAAATTAAAAATTTGTACGCCTAAATGTGGCAAAACATAGAGATACTTACCTTATGTACACTATATCTGTATTTTACCTATGTTTACAAATAAATTATTTGATTTGATTTGATTGATTTGATTTATAAATAAAATGCATTTGTGGGACGTGTCCTTGGTCAAATCAAGCTAAGTACGTATGTACCTAATATCGGCAATGTATCTGAGTAAACTGAACACTACTAGATTCGTTTGCAAAGATATCGCTTCGTACCAATGTACGAACTGAGTGAAATACGCTAGGTAGGTACCTAAGGCAATGCATTCTAGAATTTCATTTATATAGTACATTTTATAATACAAGTCCTTATTTGAGTTGAGAAGTACAAAATTTTAATCTTTATTTGTATTAACTATAAATGAATATGTAGGTGGGGCTTGTACGTAATTTATTAGGTATAGACAACTGATAGACTAGAGTTAGATAGAGCGAAAAGAATTATTGCTAGTAAATATTAGTTTAGTTTTTGCCTTTTAAATAAATCTTAATCGATCTTATATTTTTTAAAATATATAAATCAATTCCAAACTAAGTATGTAAATAAAAATTAAATTTTAGATTAACATTGTGGCCTATTTTGCTCGAATTGTTACAATTTATACAATTTTGTTTGTATTCGTACGTACAGAGAGCCATAATTAATCATGCCTTTCGTAATAATGAAAGTGTAGACTGTCTAATATCAGCCTATATAGGTAGGGTAAGGTCGCCTAAGTCGTACCAGTTCAAGGAAAATAGCTATAATTTCTATTGTAATATAAATAATAGAAAAATCTTTACACACATAAAGTCTTCATTTATTAACAAATAAAAAAAACATGAATAGACATTTAAAAATCTTTAATAAAACTGTTCTTTAAAGGTTTTACAAAAACCTTTTTTCGGTACGACTTAGGCAACCGGTTGCCTTAATCGTACCACCCATGGCCTAAGTCGTACTTAGAGTAATTATAATACTTTTCCAACTAGAAATCTTAGAACAATAAAAACACTGCGTATACTTGTATGCTACGAGATCAATTTCAGTCTTCCTTATTATAACAGTGATAAACAAATCTTAGTTTTATTTAGTAATAATGACTAGCTATTACTTAAATAAATCATTTTTTATACAAATATACGATACTTTTAGGAAGTACGACTTAGGAAGTTTATACAGGTACGAGTTAGGCAGCAGGGTGTACAAAGTTATAAATCAAAATTGACAACGTAACCTAGAAACCGTTTACCGTTTGACCTAACTCATGTCATCCAGAAAACACTACAAAAACAGACATGAATAAAAAAAATATCGATTTCATCATAATCTTCTGTGAAATGGCTTACGACTAACGTAAAAATACTAGTGAACACTGAGCAAAAAACTTCCTTTTCCATTATTTTACGATCGCGAAATCCGGCAAGCCGCCGAGTTGTTTACCCGTGCGACTGAGTAGAACCATATTGCATGGTTACATGTCACCTTTTCATGACGGGTGCGCAGATATTGACGTGGTACGACTTAAGCACTGGTACGACTAAAGGTACTTTACCCTACGTCCCAATTTTTTTCACAATGTCATCACATCTAATTAAGATTCATATTTCATCTCGAATTTGTCATATCAAGTCCATAGGATGATGGGCTCAAATTCAATAAAAGTAGATTAAAATCTGCTCAAAAGATATAACAATAAATGACTGAAAACTTTATAGTCGACAAGTGAAGTGACTCACTACAACAAAACACATTTAGTCACTTTAATTTTTAAGACTTTTCGAAACAAATTCGAATCGTGAATTCATTCTAACTTTTCTCTTCAAAATGTTTTACAAAAGGTACCTTAACCTTTTGTGTCCTTAACAGGGCAAACATCTTCGCTACATGAAGTATTTGAACAACTACAATAGATTTGTTCGTGTTTATAGTAAATTTCTAAAGTTAACTTCACTTTAGGCAATAAACTATAGTAACTTCCCACTATCCCATCCCATCCCACTAATATTATAAACGCGAAAGTTTGTTTAGATAGATGGATGGATGTTTGTTCCACTTTCACGCAAAAACTACTGAACGGATTTTAATGAAACTTTACAAGAATATAGTTTGTACATCAGATTAACGCATAGGCTTTAAATTACAAGGATTTATCAATTTTTTAATTTATAATTTCGGGAAAATATGTTACGAAATGTTTACGGACTTTTTGAAAAGACTGTCATACTGACACTGATAACAAAGTCAAGAAATGTCACTATGACGGTAATGACAGTCAGTGTCAGTGACAGACGGTGAAATTCTTCTTAGAATACTAGAAGCAAACCGATATAGCTGAAAAGAAAATAAAATAACGCTCTAAAGTAAGTAAGGATTTATACACCGGCCAAGTGGTCGCGTTTTGGTCGACTTGATACTTAAAATGTAAAAAAAAATGTTTGTACTAACATGTACATACATAGTTAGGTACCACCTATAAATAAAAATCTTATTAATTTTACCGGTAAATAACTTTCAAGGTAATCTCATGTAGTAGATGAAAAATTGACCGTCACAGAATATTCTTAGGGGCGCTCAGTATGAAATAATTAAAAAATAGAAGATACAAAGACGCTATTTTTACGCGTGGCTTCTTTCTAGAATCTATTTATAAGCGCGTGTAATAAAATAAGAGACAAAGAAGCGTACATGATATTATGACAGAGGAAGCTCTTTATGACAAACCGATGTTCACGCAGGCAAAGCCGCGGGCAGCAGCTAGTAGTTTCATACAACTGTTTTCTAGAAATTTTTAGGCACGTAACTTTTAAATTCAACCGGAATAGGGTTTAAGACTCAGTACAGTTTACCCTTTGATGCACAATAACTCTAGGGTGGGTACCTATTATTTAGATTCTAAATTTTAGACCGCGGTAAAGAAGCAAATAATATAAGAATACTTTTTATGCAAAATGTCTATATTAAGAGAGGTAGGGCATAGCAAATCTTCGCTCGAAGTGAGCTGCCCTGTCCGGGGAAGGACCTCTACCCTATAGAATACCGCAGCCAAATAACCTCCGGATCGTGTTTCTGCTGGTGAGCAGGGTTTCCGAAGCTCGTGGGGGGTTAGGGTTGGGCCGGCATGGCGGTGGCAAATGACAGGTAACAGATCGTTGTTACAGCGACTTGGGCTTCTCTTTCGCTTTCCATCAGGCATAGGGAAGCCATTAAGTCGAGCTACTATAAAAAAAACAAATGGCCCACGAGCGGATTGAGAGCAGCAAGAAAAAACATATTTGTCATGTCATATCACGCTGCGGTAGATAATTAAGTTGGTACGTGGATTGACGGAAACTCAGCAAGTCACGGACTTCAATAGCCGGGCCGATAATAATAGAACTAATGTGAAACGATCCAACAATGCCGAGTAATTTATTCCAAACGTACTTTAAAAACCGATTTAGTGTACCGTGAGTAAACGATTTCCTTGACGGAATCTGTAAAGGGCACCCCGACATCTAGAAAGGGTTATTTCTTTATTTGTATTACCCGGTACAGTAATTTTACGTTACCAAAATAGACATGTAGGAAATTTATTGAAGGAGCACGTACCTACCTAAGTAATAATAAGGTTAAAAAGGGTTGAAGATCAATTTGCACTTTCAAACTATTAGGTTAGGGCCTGGTCGCTGGTAGAAGGGCCGGAACTCTGACTCAGGGATTGCTAACTATTAAAGGGTATGTTGTTTATATAGTCTTCTTCTAGGTATTTTTAGTCTACTGAGGCAGCTTGAACTTATCCCGTGGGATGAGTTGGCCTAATCAATGTTTTCAATGGGGCAACTGACCCCACTGAATATTTTTTTAATTAACGGTGTTATTTTTCAATCGATAAGTTTGAAGCGGGATCAGCTGACTAAAGAGTATGTATTACTAGCTGCTGCCCGCGGCTCTGCCCGCATGAATATTTGTATAAAACATAGCCTATGTGTTAATCCAACGTATAAGCTATATTACTGTAAAGTTTCATTAAAATCCGTTTAGTAATTAATGCGTGAAAGAGGAACAAACATCCATCCAAACAAACTTTCGCATTTTTATTATTAGTAAGATATAGTAAATTCTAGTCATGTTGAAAAATGTTGCTTAGTAAAATAATTATATATAGATATCACCTTATTAATTCCAACATAATTTAAACAACTTTATTATAACACACATAATTTGATAAATATATGCGACAGTTCCAATTTTATTAATAAACATTTGAAAAGTTGTGTGAACATGAACATCATTAGCTGATATGAAGCTTGGGTTAAAATAAGCTAATGAAATGTTGTACTATGGCAATAAATCTACCAATATTCCCCTTTTATTTATTGATGACTTTCATAAATGCCAAAATATAAGATGGATGTAAATAAATAAGATGTTCATTTTATTAAAAAGGTAGGTATTATTAATTTTCCAATTCAATCCTTTTCCAATAATGGTAAAAGGTTTTCCTCGTTCTTCCGAAAACAGGCATTTTAACGGCTTTGCAAGGAAAATTTAACAGAGGCTGTAATTGCTCATATGAAAAAAAAAATGCGCACTGTTATCGGTCTCAAACTGGTCAGTGGGTATATCCTTCAGATGTTTGCCCTAAGGGGCGAACAACTGGGGAGACCTATGTCCAGCAGTGGACTGAAATAGGCTGATGATAATGATCTCATGACTAAGCCAATAGCAGGTACGGGCAGCAGCGTTTACGTGGGTACAAATATAACGTACTACGAACATCAACCCGTCTGCGAATGACAATCGGGAGAGGCCTATGTCCATCAATGGACGTTAACAGGCTTATGACGATGATAAAAAGCTTAAATATATTATTGAAAAGAATAAAGCTTTGATAATCCACACTTGAATTTTACATAATAAAAATAGACGGATGGAAGTGAATGAACTTTAACAAACAGCTTAGGTAGGTACTAATTGGCCTTTAAGCTTAACACAGAACATTTTCGCGGAAGAGCTACTAAAATATGCTCTAGAAAATTCCTAAAAAAATATCTCTATTCTAGCTACTACCGTCATTAAACAACCTTTTACTGCAGTAATTAATAATATCTTTTTCTTTTTACCTTATCCCTAATGAATACCTAAATGTAGTTTCCAATGAGCTCAGCAATAAAGTATTTCAGGAGAATTTTCTACGACAAATTGACTAAGTTTAGCTAGACGGCTGTTCCACAAGGTTTCTTCAAGGAGAACATTTCTTTATAACTGTTATTACTTAATAACTGTCAAAATGTGAGTACCGACGCTTTTCTTTGGTATGAAATGCAAATAATTTGTAACCTTCTTTTTCTTTTCGAGTCTATGATAAATCCCTGATAATACTAAATTACACAGATCCCGACCAAAACTTAGCTACTGAAATATCGCTGTCCGTCGCTTGGCAGAGATCCTCCAAAGTGCAGGTGGTGGGGCACAATGGACAGGTGATCATATGCGACATTGTTTGAGAGGTCGCGCCACGTCGCAGCCACTTTGCGCCCCCTCATTCAAACCCCATTTGGCCATATCTGCCCTACATCAACCAACCCTGGACCGAAGTCGATTCAGAGACTTCCAAACCGGCCAAGGTTCCCTGTGACCTGGTGGCAAATGTTCAGCAGGCGCGACATAATTGGTAGGTGGTGGCATTTTAGCTGACCAAAGACCAATCTACGCATGTGTGTGTTGCACTGCAATAGCGTCAGTACACCTCAGAAAAGAGAGGTAGGGCATACCGAATCTTCGCTCGAATTGAGCTGCCTGTCCGGGGAAGGATCTCCACCCTACAGAATACCGCAGCCAAATGACCTCCGGGTCGTGATTCTGCTGGTGAGTAGGGTTTCCGGAGTTCGTGGGGGGTTAGGGTTAGGCCGGCATGGCAGTGGCAACTGACAGGTAACTGACCAGTTACTTGCTAGTAGACACAGCGACTTGGGCTTCTCTTTCGCTTTCCATCAGGCGTAGGGAAGCCATTATGTCGAACTACTATAAAAAAAAACTCTTGCGGCTCTTTAAAATGGCCCTCGGCAGCTGCTGGCATAGGTCTCTCCATTTCTTTGCGACTTTGCTCGATCTTGGCCCTCTCGAATTTAGCTCCTGGTAGTCATCTTACGAAAATCGTCACGCGAGACGCGGTATCCACACTAGAACTCGTTTACCCCAACGGTTGTCGGTTCTTCGTATGTAAATCTGTATGTAGGCACATCTTCTAGTAGTATCGTTAATTCGCATACTAAATGATAAAAGATACAAGTACCTAACTTACATGCCCAACATACCTACATTATTTGTATATATTCCTCATCTATTCATGTTTCTTCCGTGCAGTGACGGATAAAGAACCCAAATGATAGCCGCATCTTTTCTCATAAGTGTCATAACACGGAGAAAATACATGTCATAGTTACTCAACTGATAATGTTGATGGTGTAAGTAATAGATTAGAGTCAAACTCCATAAAAGAGATCGTAAAAAGCCGATATTTTGCGACAAATGATTTATGATACGCGGCCTTAATGAATTCTTGGCCTCAGGGGAGCCATCCATCAATAAATACAAGGTATTTCCCCTCAGGGATGCAACAGATTCACAAATGGCTGGTAAGTTATATACACCGCCAGTATACTCGTAGTACAAGTACACAGCTATGAGTACTTATTACTAGGTGTATTATAAAATTGAAACGGGTCCGTAAATTGAAAATTTCAATTTAAAAAGGACAAGCAGGAATACGGTGAATAGACACCGTTATATGGTGCAAGTTCCTAAGACTCGCACAGCGCGTTTCGCCTCTACCTTCATAGTGCGAACGGCTAAACTATGGATCTCTTCTTTGCCGGGCTCCTTGTTCCCCGAGAGTTATCATCTTCCGATGTTCAAGGCGAGAGTGAATCGGTTTTTTGCTGGGTGTGCGCGTTCCATCGTAGACTGCGATATCGCTTACCATCAGGTGAAACCTCTAAATATAATGTAATTCAAAGGTGACTGATTGACTGGCTGACTGACATAGTGATCTATCAACGCACAGCCCTAACCACTGGACGGATCGGGCTGAAATTTGGCATGTAGGTAGGTTTTGATCCCCAAGGGGATAAAATAGAGGATAAAATAGGGAATGAAACTCTAATCCACGCGGACGAAGTCGCGGACACAGCTAGTATAAAATAAGTTTCATCCAATAAACGTCTCGGAGAAGGTCGTTGTATAGCGGGATCTTAGACCAGTAACTATTCATAATAAAGTACTTACAACAAAGAATGCTATTTTAATAAAAGCTAAGCTCTGAACTTCAGCGTATAAATAAATCCATAAGAAATATTCGAAATTCCTCTTTTATTACTTTGAATATTACGACTACTAAACGTTGAAAAATAACCGGACTGATGCCCATTTCCTGCCAACAGCCTTATTAGTTTCCGGATTTAGAATAGGACCACCTCATTTCTTCCATGTCGTAGAAGACGATTAAAGGAATTCCTACGTTTACCTGGGTACATTAAAACCTACTACGGTCACCAACCCGCCAGCCTAGCATAGTCACTAAGGCAAAGCCCCCCAAACGACAATTGTCATTGGGGGCGGCCTAAAGGTTCTTAGTTTTGCAGCTGTTGGTGAAAACTATGAACTGCATGTGTTACACTCCTGTTCTATCATCAATTCCCAAAGAATTTTGAACCAAGTTTCCAATGCATAGAGTCCACTAGATTTTCATCATCAGCCTATCGCAGTTCAATGCTGGACATAGACCTCTCCCATAATTTATGACCCCCATAATCGGACGGGTTGACGATCACAGGGTGTAGCTTCTCGCTCCGGTGACGCTGCTGCCCGTCATCGGCCTGTGGTATTTAAGTACGCTTTCGACCGCGATGGTTATACCGCCACCGGTCGGTTGGCAGAGCCTCTGTTATTCAGCAGGATGCACCACAGACAGGTGAGGTAGGCTTGGAGCGTGAGATGGGGGTACCCTCCCTTACATCCTTCTAGATTTCATTTTGCGGAAATTTATCGTATAAGGTTCGATTGATATATACGAGCAGACGTCTGTATCTACCCAAGAAAGCAATAAGTTTGCAGTGCGACCGTTCGAGCGAATCCGACACATCTTCACGCCCTATAGCTTAATTTCATAAGCATCTATGTGAAATATATTAATGTGTGGGACGTGGTGCGAAGGGTAAAAGATGAAGTTATATTTACACTGTTTTAACACACGTCTCACAAATATAAAAGGGAAATTAAACCGGCTTCAAGAAACACGAAACGACCAAAACTTTAATCTGACAAAAACTGTACCTGCATAACTAAAAAGCGATAAATAAGGTTAGTAATTATCTACTTATTACATATTATATGTATAACTATAATTATTTCAATATTAACAATTATCACCTATTTTTGGAGTCGGTGCCAGCCTCTTATCTAGGTAACGTAGACTGTTGTGTTGTATGACGCGCGCGGCCGGCAAATCCACACGACAAAATACATTTATTTGCTTGGCTGGCACCGAATTCAAAAATAAGTGATAATTGTAAATATTTAAATAATTATAGTTAAACATATAATATATATTAAGTAGACAATTACTTACGTTATTTATCGCTTTTTAGTTATGCAGGTACAGTTTTGGCAGATTAAAGTTCTATCTATCATAAGTAATATTGGAGGGTTCCAAGGAATCTGTCCTATATCCATGATAACGACTGTGCATGTACCTATGTATCTATTCGTAATAATAGTTCATACTAAGCGATTATGTCTGTTGCAACTTCTATATGTTCCCGAGGGAAGTGATCTACTAAAGCTATCTGTTACATTCGGTAAGTGTAGATAATGTCACATAGTTAAGTTCTATGATATTCGTGATCTAACACATTGTTTGTCCCATTATTTAATATTATTCATTATTTTAATAACGGCTTTGAGCGAACTAACGCAGATAGAACCGTAAAATAACCACTTATTAACTGCCTAAAAGGAAAAAGTCATAGACAAAAATTATAGCAATAGAGGAAAAGTATAATCATTACGATACGATGATACCTATTTTTTTTTTCTTTTTTTTTTACAAAAGTCATATCTTATTTTATAAGAAATACATAATACAAAACCGGCCAAGTGCGAGTCGGACTCTCGCACGTAGGGTTCCGTACCACTATACAGCTAAATAAATGATTTTCTTTACGTTTTATTATATTGGAGTTAATTAAATAAAAAAAATTAGGTAATTTGATTTATGACGTTTAAAAAAAAACTACTGGCCTGATTTCATTCAAACCAAATTTCGTTAGTAGTTTTTATAGTGATACACATGATATATTTTTTTCAGTTTTATCATGCCCATATTTTAGAAGTTACGGGGGGGGGGACACTCATTTTACCACTTTGGAAGAGTCTCTCGCGCAAACTATTCAGTTTAGAAAAAAATGATGTTAGTAACCTCAACATCATTTTTAAATACCTATCCATAGATACCCCACACGTATAGGTTCGATGAAAAAAAAAAATTTCAGTTTCAGTTCTATGTATGGGGAACCCCAAAAATTTTGGATTTTTTTCTGATTTTATTTTAAAATCTTAATGCGGTTCACAGAATACATCTACGTACCAAATTTCAATAATGTAGCTCTTATAGTTTCGGAATAAACTGGCTGTGACATACGGACGGACAGACAGACAGACAGACAGACAGACAGACAGACAGACAGACAGACAGACAGACAGACAGACAGACAGACAGACAGACATGACGAATCTATAAGGGTCCCGTTTTTGCCATTTTGGCTACGGAACCCTAAAAATGACTTCCTGTCAAGGCATTCTTACCTTTTATCTGACTGGTAAATTTTATCCGGTCTCCATAAATAAAATAACCCAATATATACCACGCTGGGCCACACAGCGCCATCTGATTCTAGTTTCAAAATAAGCCAAAGCTTGTACGATGGGTACTAGGCAACTGACATGAGATACTTGTTTTTGTAAATAACTAAATAGCAAACAGTCGACCAAATACAAACAGACGTGTTCATGCACACACACGTTTGTACTCGAACCAGCGACCATTATATCAGAGGCAGCGTTCACTATTACTGAGCTAAACTGATCATCAAACCTACTAAGTATTAGTCTTTGTAATTTCAAACGCATTCCGTGAATGTTTATTTTGTAGAGCAGCTTCGTACACCAGGAGCATTCGTACGGTGGTCATATCTCCACTATCCTATACATTAGCGAGCCCGTATTAATTGTGTGCGTGAGTCCCGCTCAGGTGCCAACGTCGCCCACGGAACGGGAGGACACTGCGGCCATGGGCGTCGGTGGGACTGGTCGAAAAGTGTTTTCGAGCTCCGTAAGTAATTTTTGTATTCTCGTTTGATGACGCGTAGCTGACAGATTTTTATCAAATCACAAGAGTTAATTGTCATAGTTTCTGCAGTGTTAACTTAGTTTAACATGCAAACAATGCTTTTGAGGCTAACTGTAATGGATAATTTTATTTTCAAATTTGTTATTGTTTTTTTGGATTGGATTGGGGATGATTCGTACAGGCACGAGTGGGGTAGATTCGTACTGTACGAATGCTCCCCATTCCATTTCCATCTTCACGATATTTAACAATGATGTTATTGTTGTTACAGAACAAAGCCAAGAATATACGAGTACGTAAAGATCTCCCGATCGTGTACCTTACACGATCTTTACCATTTTTTTTTGTGACGACGATTTTGCATCTATGTATGTTTATCACCAAGCTTTTAGTTCAGCTTCAGCTCCGACAGCGAATATTGAAGAAATTATTCCTGATGAAATAACTCAACACAAGCCACTGTCAACATCGAAATTTATGCAAGCTTCTACTTCAGCTCTCTAGCTGTCAGAAGCCGCCCAAGGTACCAGAGAGGATCAGGAATCCAATTTGCCAGAAAATGAACTTACCGAAAAAGCTAAAAAATTTAAGAAGGAAGAACAAGACATGAAACGAAGAGCTAAGGAGATGAAGAGAATATTACATTTATTATCAAATAATGATAGGTATAAGCACCATCGTAAGAAACAGAATTCCGTTAAACCAAAGAGACAAAAACAAAGTGTCTCAAACTTTGATCTCAATTAATAAATGTTAAATAAATAAGTCGGATGTAATTCCTCAACTGTTTAATAAAAATGACAGTAAAAAATACTGTTGTTATGGTTGACACAGTGCAGGTAGAGTCTGTATTTATTATAATATTTGATTTTTGCCCCAATAAATGGTATATACCATTATAAAAAAGGCATTTTATTTGACAGTACGAAGCCTCCACACCATGTACGAATGTAACCCACACTATGTACGAATCTACCTCACCTGTGGGGGAGGTTTGTACAATTTCCACTTTTTAGAAAAGTGGCCGTAGCCGCTCCGTTATGTTTTGTATCGATACACTTCGTTACTATAATGAAAGCCAGATAAGTAGGGTCTATGACAGTACTAAAGTTATTTTAAAATAATTAATCGTTTTTCATACAAACGGTTGAGAATAAATAGTGTACGAATGCTACCTGCTTTTCCCTAAATCCTTAATACAAGGTGACTTTTTAATCACTATCCAAATTTTTTCTGGGCATTAGGTATCGTTATTAAAGCCTATTTCTGCAAAAATAAATATAGTTAATATTTTCACAACAAAGTTATTGTCCCGAATCCATTATAAATTTCGCATGGTTACCATTTCTGGCGTAAATATTTAGTACGCAAAACGATACGAACGAAATATCAATGGTATTACGAATTTAAGGTACGAATTAAAGGTAAGACGGTATTACCGCGAGTACTACGAAATGGTAACCATGTGAAATTTATAATTGGTTCGGGACAATGAATTTGTTGTAAAAATTTTACCTATATTTTTTTTTTGCAGAAATGGGCTCTATTAACGATACCTAATGCCCAGAAAAAATTTGGATAGTGATTAAAAAGTCACCTTGTATATACTTGGATATTTTTATAGTATTCATTGAGTTAGTTAGTCGTACCTACATAATATTTACGCTGTTTATTTTTGTACCCACGACTGGTGATTGAATGCACGATTTGTCGAGTGGACAAAATAGCATTTTTCCACTTGAATTCCCTTTACTCGAATAGTTGATGTGGACAAAACCAATTTCGAATGGAAGAATGAAGACTTACAGCAAATCGTTTTTCTAGTCAGATATTAATGAAGACTTTTTTATGAAAGATCGGATGGCATACAAGATTTATATGAATAAACTTTTTTTAATCTTGATCATACTTAGTACTAAACAAGATTCCCCGGAGTTTGAAGTTTTGGGTTCGATCCCCGCACATTACAAACATTTGTGTTAATGTACATGTCTGCTTGTATTGGTCTGGGTGTTTTCTATGTATAATATGTATTTATTTACAAAAAAAAAGTATCTGAGTAAGTTTATCACTTGTCTAGTACCTATAGTACAAGCTTCGGCTTAGTTTGGGGCTAGACGGCGCTGTGTGGCCCAGTGTGTCATGTCTTGGGTTATTTATTTATTGGGTGATATAATCACCTGCTAACGTCCACAGCTGGACATAAGCCTCCTCCAATTGTCATTTGTGGGATTTGCTTTAGTCGCTTGGCAAGCAGGTTGGTGACCGCAGTAGGTTATTTGTACCCAGGTAAACGCTGGTGCCGGTTTCCTCATATTCCTTTAGTAGTTTTCTCCGACACCCACGAGATGAAATGGGAGTCCTATTCTAAATCCGGAAGCCATTTTCTAGATTACCGCAGCCAAATGACCTCCGGGGTCGTGTTTCTCCGGTGCTCGTGGGGTGAGTGCTGCATCGGCGACCGGGGGCTAGGGTTGGGCCGACATGGCGGTGGCAACCGACAGGTAACGGACAAGTAACTTGCCCATTGTCACAGCGATTTGGGCGTCTCTTTCGCTTTCCATCAGGCGTATGGAAGCCATTATGTCGTGCTACTATAAAAAAAACACGGACGAAAATCTATCTTCTATCTATCTATATCTTCTTCTTCTTCTTCTATACATATAATAAAAATGTAACGAATCGCTGTCTGTACATGGAAGATATATGTGAAAAAATATTATGAGAGGCCTTTATTAATGCAATAGTACCCAAAACAATGATTTTTGGAATTTTTGTCTGTTTGTCTGTATGTTTGTGCACGCTAATCTCAGAAACCGCGTATCCGATTAAGATGCGGTTTTCACTAATATATTGCTGGAAGCTTCCCTTAACATTTAGTGTTTGTTTCATGTTAATCGGTCCATAAATAAAAAAGTTACGCCCATTTAACTAATCACGTCAAGCCTGCTGTACGTTTGCGCGGGTATATAAAGCGCGCCGAGTTCTGCGCCGCGCCGCTGCCAGCTGCCAGGCACTGGGGGTCATTAAAATCACTACCCAAGAAACTATTCCACGCGGACGAAGTCGCTGGCACAGCTAGTAAAAAAATATAATAGGTACAGCGAGAAAATAGCCAATAGTTAGTCGTTTTCTCGCCGACGGCGATAGAGAAGATCCTATAACCACGCCATCAGTCTTGGGTCAGTTAATGGATTGGACCTCTGTTGTGTAGCGGAAGGAGAGGACATTAATTTGGTTTGTTGAGGACGCCACTTGTTTGTGGCGAGGGGATACGCTCAGTCTTAAGCGCATTATCAAGTAAACAGTAAACATCAAGGGTTGTCTCGTTAGACTAGTTTTAGCAAGTCCAAGAGAGAATGCGAATACCGAATCGTGTCAAAAAATTCTGGTTAGCCTGTCAAGAATTTCTTATATAAACGAGATCTGGTAAAAATAAGTATGTGTAATAAAAATGCAGAAGGTATAACTCAGGTGGGACGGCTGCCTAACAGTGAATCTAATTCATGTCATTTGCAATCCTATTCACTTAATTGGATTTCTAAACGTGTTTAGCGACGCAGCTATGTGACTTGACTTCAATTGCAGTTGATTCTTCATTTTTACAGCTGAAAGAGATTTTCTTTTAGGCCGAACTTGGCCTCGTAACAATCATAAACATAAAATAAATAAATAGATAAGTAGTGGAGCGGTTAAGACGTCTCTGGGTCAATTTTGCAGTATGAATGAGAAAAATTTAAAGTTATTTGCACTTAACAGAAAGATAGAACCTTTTAAATTTTCGGAAATTCTTAAAAGTGAACAGGCCACCGAAGCATTCGTGCATCTGGTAACCTACATAGTGTCTCGACTTAGAAATATAAATAAAACTTAAATATCGCAATTAAATGTAAATCTAACCTGTATCCGATCACAGGTATATGTCACCGGAAAATAGCAAGAATCGTAAGTTGATCAATTTCCTAGGTAGTTGATTAACTTTCGGAATATAACAAACGGTAGTTGAAATGTATTATTTAACGCAATGGATTTCAGTTAGTTGATCAATTTACGGTCTGACAGTCATTTAATAATTTACGATTTTGACACAAGTAAAATCGTCCTCAAATGGGCCAATCGTTGCTCAATGTACTATTTAACGGTGCACTATTACCCGTAAATTAATACACTGTTCCCTGATTGGATGCCGGGATAACGCCACGTGAGCCATTGAACCAATCAACGTTCACCTCACCTTCGTCGGATGATTTTACTGCAAGACCCCGTAAAATGATCAATTTACTAAAATACATAACGTTAAATAATACATTTCAACTGCCGTTTATTATTTTCCGGAAGTTAATCAACTACCTATGAAATTGATCAACTTACGATTCTTGCTATTTTCCGGTGACATATATAAATATCAAAGAGCCAACAAATTTTAATCAACTAAGTCGAGTCGAGTACCGTAATTACAACAATAGTTATGTTAAAATTCCATAATTTACCTACTTATATTTTAAAAAAGAAGTCACTGGAAGTGCGAGCAGTCTATAATTCATACGTCTCTCTTTGTTGACACAGAGTGTATCAATTGTATCCGCAATACCCGCATTTGAAGTTGTACGATCATCAAAGGATACTTACGGCCAAATTCTAAATTACTTTTCAATTGTATATCTGGAACTCAAATACATTTCATTTGAAGTGTTAATCTCAAAATGTAATTTCAAATCTAACGATCTGTAATCATAACGAGAAGATGGTACAGATTCTCATTTAATCATTGAGCTACCACCTATTTTTTTATTAAATTAATGGAAATTTATGTAAAGATAAAAATAATATTTTAAACACGGCGACACGTTTTACGTGTTTACATCACAATTTTATTACTGGTAGCTTGAAAGTTCTGGAAGGGAAATGGGTAGATAAGGATAAAATGTTGACAAGCTCAGTGGAATTATATGAGAGAAGATTTACTATATAAAAATATTAGATGTAGGTACGTAGATATTTATTAAATTTTATGTTCAGATACCTACCTACAGTTAAATTGTATAATATTATGTGCGCTGCCGTGCAGTAAGCGAGTAAGAATACTACTGAGGTATCCCTAAAACTGTTGCTGGCGCCCAGGACGCGGCCTTAGATGCTACTAAACGAGCCTTCGGGGTTGCGGGGCGCGATTTGGCGAAACTTGATATTATTTCAGTCTTACCGCGGCATAGATCATAACTAAATTTAAGTAGTAAAACGAAACAACCAAAACATGCGCTTGTTTTGTTAATTATTATCGTTGCCGCGTCGTGTGAACTCATAGCCAGCAGATATGTGTGTATCCTCCTTCGTTTTAAATGAGACCCTTGAAACTGGGCTTGAAGGAGTATCTTATGGGCCGTAATGGCTGTGGCAACTGACAGGTAACTGGATACCTGCCAATAGGCTTGTTGCCTTAAAAATGTAATTAGTCCGTCTTTTAGCTTATTCAAAAATGAAAGACACGTATTTTTAATTTGTAAATTAGACTAAAAATTACAAAGTTATAGCCCGTTGAAATTACGCGTGACGTCACGCGGTGTGGCATTTTTACGGGACGGAGTGACGTCAAAAACTCCCACTCCTAACTTTTGATGCCTTGTATCTTTGCTATTTTTTATTGGAATGAAAAAAGGAAAAATACGTGTCCAATACATTTTTATGATCGATAATACGGACTAAATATAATGTAATTGTTTTGACCCCTAAAACATCCCTATTATGCTGGGGTAAAAAAAAATGATAAAGATGTGATACAATGTATGATTGTGTACTACATATTTGAATATATGATTTTAATCGTATTTTTTTTGCATAATGTTCTACATCGTAAAAGGTAGATACGTACATTAACGATCATTAGCGACTGAGGCCAAGGATACTGAACAAAAGAGCATTTTATTACATTTTTTTATAATTATTATTTAAGAAAATTTGAGAAACAAGCTTTCATGAAAGCACAGGAAAATTATCAAACAGACGCCTTATTGCTACGTTTGTGAAATATCTTTAAATTAAATGAAAACGCTGCTTATTACATTTTGTGAGTGGCGTGTTTATAAAATGTCAAAGGGAAATACGAATAGGTATATTTTTTTATTTCTGTTGGTGGCAGACGAGCAAGTGGCCCATTTGATGTTAAACGGTTACCGCCGCTCATAAACTTTGCAACGCTACAAGTAAAGTAAATTTTAGAGTTGTTTCAAAAAATATTCGAAACTAGTATTAAGCCAAGCCCTTGACCTGTAAAATCATATTACCGAAAGTATACATATTATTATGCCCTGTCCACAAGAACAAATGACAAATGTCGATTTTATAAATATCACAAATGTGTTTTTTTCTAAATGATCATTTGACAATTAAATTGAAAATTAACATTTAATTACATCAAAAGGCGAATGATTTATCTCCATTAAAGGGAAATCAGAGTTTATTTCTTCAAAACATAAATTGTCAATCAATTTGTTTATGTTTGACGTTTATTGAAAAAGAGCTGGTTAGTATAAACAGTTCACATTGAAACTTGTGTGCCTATATTTATTGCTATTGACGTTTAATAACTGATAATGAATTTTTGTAAACCCCATGTTCGTTTAAAAAGTTCACGACGCTGTGGTACATTTTAAATACAAACGTGCCAAACATGTTTCATGACAAAAAGTCCAAAAGTTCAATTACAACATTCAGACAACATGGGTCGCGACCGCTGTCACAACTTGGTGTACAAAATTATGTACTTCTTTCATTTTTCTTGCATACAAAAATTTGGACATGAACAAATATGTCACCATATTTTCATGTCCCATGTCAACGTAGCTTTACATCTTCATACCTATTTATTAATGGTGTTATTTTAGAAAAATACACTAAAAGTTGTCAGGTGAGATTTACAGCTTATAAAAGAGTTAATTCCCCACAGGACAGGCTTAGCCTAGTGTGGGGACCAGTGTAAATAACCATTGTTGTACTTTGTGTTTTTATGGTAATAAATTTTATTATTATTATTTAGCTTTAATTTTGGTAAAATTTTATAATTTTCATTTAGATAAGGATTTATTTTCATAGCACACGATGACTAAGTACGAGTATAAGAGGTTTTAGTCGGCATGGAAATTTTTTGGCTTCTTCGTTTTCACGTTATTATTCCTACATTGATGAATATTATTGTTCATGAATTTTCACTATTTCATAATTATGATTCTTTGCCTATATTGGTATTTTAAAATATTTAGTCGCTAGCTAATTGTGTAACAGTGGAAAATAAGTTCTAAAGAAACCAGGTGGTTTCTTCACTGTTAGGCTAGGTAGCCTACGAAAAATAAATGGTTTTAATAGGTATTAGTTTGATTGTTGGATATTGATGATGAAAACATTACTCCACATGCGCCTATTAAGGTACAGCTACGTCGCAAAAGCGGTTAGTGCAATATTTCTAAAAGTTCCATATCGCATCGTTAATCGCAATCGCGCCCTTCGAAGCGAATTCTCATTCATTAATTCGATGGACGTTTCACGAGCCATAAAAAAATTATTGGCTGTGAAATTACGATGCAATAAAATGATTGTCTTTTGTTTCAGGTAGAAACAATCCCTGCCCGCGCGGCGTGCACGTGAACATGTGAGAAGAAGATGCAACATGTTCGACGTAAACGACTATGAGTTCGTCAATCAAGAGACGAGTACGGGCTACGCCGAGCTCACGGCGGAATCGACCAGCTACTACCCTGCTGAGAGCACCACAGTGGCCACGAACGAGACGTGGTCTGATTACGATGTCATCTGTACTATGGACGCTTCGGGCGGCTTCCTGACTTCGACTTTCTTCCAAAGCTGTGTCTACATCATGTACAGTATTGTGTTCGTGGTAGCACTCCTCGGTAACGGCCTGGTGTGCTTCGTGGTGCACACCTCGCCTAGAATGAAGACTGTGACTAATTACTTCATAGTTAATTTGGCTGTGGGTGATATATTGATGACGCTGTTCTGTGTGCCGTTTTCGTTTGTGTCTATGCTGGTGCTGCGGTACTGGCCGTTTGGTGGAGTGATGTGCAAAGTGGTGAACTTCTCTCAAGCAGTGTCTGTGTTGGTGAGCGCGTATACGCTGCTGGCTATCTCGATAGATAGGTATATGGTGATTATGCACCCGCTGAGGCCGCGGTTGGGGAAGACTGCAGCCAAGCTTGTGGTGGCGGGGGTCTGGAGCGGAGCCCTGGCCACGGCTGCGCCGATCCCTGCCGTGTCTCAGGTGCAGAGGCCAACAGAGTGGCATAAATTCTGTCAAACGTAAGCCACAATACTCCTTACTTCCTTATTGTTAGGGGTGAGAGCCTTTCGCTTCCCCGCAGTCTTGTGATGATTACAACCTTGCGATCATCGTAGTCACAGACTTGGCTCTAAAGAACTTCTTTACTAATCTATAAATGCGAAAGTAACTCTGTCTATCTGTCTGTCGCGTTTGTGCCACAATGACTGAACCAATTAATGAAATTTTCTACACATTATGACTATTTAGTGCCTATATATAGAGCTTGCAAAACGACATAGGGAATTTTTAATGTGACAAAAGGTAGTTGTCTACTCGGATGATGTCGCGGGCAACGCTAGTAATAAAATATATTACCTACTCTTATTAGAAGAATGGTACTCCACAAAATATTCCATGTCTTCATTTATTATCCTTTGTTGGCTTCGGCTTTCATCTCATAGGTACCTATTTTATCTCCAAAATTGTACCTTTTAGCCACTTATATTTCTTGACAATAAAGTTGTCTACTTTTTGCACAGCTGCCTAACAACTTTTATCTTGCCTAATTTAGAGTTATGTTCTCTGATGTTTATTCTTTACATATACTTTCGTCTACATTTATTTAGTTACCAATTTGCCTGTGCGTTTTTCTCATTAATCCATCAAACTGGATTAGGTATCCTTACGCTGTAGTTAATTTGAGATAGGAGTCAGTAGCTTCAAGCAGGATTAAGAGCTAATGTAGTATTAGTGGTGCTTGATTTTGCGGTGCACGAATGAAATAACTTTCCGGTATTAAATAATTATACTTACCAAATAAATAGTAGCTAAAAATAGGTATATCTTCTACCTAGCTAACTGAACTTCATATCGCTTTAAATATAATCCTAAACCCAGTCTCTTTCCTAAATCCAATCCTGATCCCGTTCCCGTCTCAGTTTCCATTCCCCTCTTATTCCTTTGACTTTTTAGGGGAATGCACTTTTATGGCGAATACGGGGGAGTTAGCGGGATGTCTGGAACTCACAACTCCCAAAGTAAGTGGGTAACACTAAACGCCCCTACTCATGATGATGATGAGTAGACAGCGCGCCTGCGCTCAGCGTGATTTGAAACAGCGTTCATTACAACTCACTTCCTCACATCATTATCACCAGCCTATTCCAATCCACTGCTGGACATAAGCCACTCCAGTTGTTGACCATAATCGCCACACTGGGCAAGTGGGTTGGCGATCGCAGGGCGTAGCTTCTCGCTCCGGTGCTGCCCGTCATCGGCCTGTGGTCCTTAGCTACGCCTTCAATTGTGATGGTTATACCCCCTCCAGTCGGTTACCAGTGCCTCGTTAGTTAGTCGGCAGGATGCTGCCCGTGGTGAGGGTGGCCTGGACTCGTCCTCCCATTTCTTTATATTGAAGAATGTTTATGGAAGCGTGGTCCATTTTAATTTACATAGTACGCGTATGTTCACAGAGATATTTGCCTGGAACAGTGGGACCGGCCGGCGCAGAGCGAGCAATACACTTGCGCGCTACTTGCGCTACAGTTTGTGCTGCCGTTGAGTGCGCTGGTGTGCACGTATGCACGGATAGCGCACGTCGTGTGGGGCGGCAGACCGCCGGGAGAAGCGCATTCAGCGAGGGACTCACGTATGCAACGCTCTAAGAGAAAAGTAAGTAGTCGTATTCTTTGTCTCTGCTGAGTCTGCCCATAAGGCGGTTCCTTGGCAATGTGTCCTGTCGTGGAGCGCGGGGCGGCAGATCTGCTCTCTGCTTCTCTACGCAAGGATTCACTTTATAGCCGATCTCTTTGCTTTAATGCTAAAATACGAGGCATTCCCCGTGGGCGATGATTTGTTCTTACAACCGTCTGTCTACATGACATTTCATTTAGACGTTGTAAGGTTTTTTCCTGTTTTGTTGTTAGGATGTAAGGAAGCGACCCATCATCTTTTCGCTCCAAGCCAACCTCACCTGCCCGTGGTGCATCCTGCCGAATAACAAACGAGGCGCTGGCAACCGACTGGTGGCGGTATAACCGTCACAATTGAAGGCGTAGCTAAATACCACAGACCGATGACGGGCAGCATCATCATCTGCCTATTGCAGTGCACTGCTGGGCATAGTCCTCTCCAGTTGTTCGCGACTTGTGGCAAACATCTGGAGGATATACCCATAATCGCCACGCTGGGCAGGCGGGTTGGCGATCGCAGGGCGTAGCTTCTCGCTCCGGGTGACGCTGCTGCCCGTCATCGGTCTGTGGTATTTCGCTATGCCTTCAATTGTGATGGGTATACCGCCACCAGTCGGTTGCCAGTGCCTCGTTTGTTATTCGGCAGGATGCACTATGGGCAGGTAAGGTTGTCTTGGAGCGAAGTGGTAATAGACCACTCCCTTACATCCCTGTAGCGTGCACATTCAGCATTTAACAATCGCCTTATATGTACTGAAGACCATCTGTTTCAAGACTGTTTCATGTTTCCTCTATTTGCGTAGGAAAGCATTAAAATTCCGGCGAGATGGTGCCACGAATGTGCCTCTGCATCGTGACAATGCGTTCACTTTGTATGGCCGCTAGTCTAAGTAACCCTCGAATTGTTATCACGATGTGCGTGAACAATCGTTCTGCTTAAACAATAACATTCAATAGCGCTTGTTCGTCGATTGAAAACCGTGTTGAAAACACTTTCGAAAGGTCTCAGTTTGACGCATGAACAATGTGATTTTCGGCCTTTATCATTAGTGAAGAATTAAAAGAGATCAGTAGGCATCATAAACAACATTATAAATTTTGTATTTATGCTGTATTTTGTATTATGGCTGATAAGTAAGACCGCAAAAGGTTTCAAAATTAATATTGATTTATTGGTGTGTGATATTAGCTAACTTATCACTACCTAAATAATACTTTGTAAGCCGTAAAATGTATAAGTTCCAATTTGCATTATAAGTATTGTATTTACCATAGAATGTTTTGAATATTATAATCATTTGACATCAGGCAGACTATTATATGTTTCGCAAAGTTATTTTAAAGCTTTCTTGACTTTTATGCGCCATAAAAATGATATGTGACGAATTGAATATGTTCTGCAAAAATAAGTGACATATTTAATGTTCAATAAACTTGTTTACACATACTAATATATCTGTTGAATAGCACAAATTACGTTATAAATCATACGGGTTATAATTGGAAAAAGTTTTACATTGTTGTTTTTAAAAATTTCGACCCTGTTGGTAAGAATCAAGTTTTTTTGGAGAGCATAGGTGAGCATGTGGTACATTCTAATTTGACCGCTTTATATCATTTTATTTTGACACTTTTATAAAGAAAAAATTACACCTTTATTTGCATTTATCATAAAACAAGTTTAGTTTTTTTGTAAATGTTTGATGAAATATTTATGTACGACTGGTCCGGTAGCTCATTTGGTAACGAGAACGATCCTGCCTTCTGAAATATGGGTCGTGAGTTTGATCCTCGCCCAGGACAAACATTCATGTGACGAACATTTGTGTTTGTTCTGTGTCTAAGAGTTAGTATGTGTTGTGTTTAAGTATACATACTCGTACAAGTATTTGCGGTATAGATGTGGTGTCATCAGCCTGCAGACGTCCACTGCTGGGCATAGGATCACACGATGACAATTGTCGTTTAGGGAGATCTGCCTTAGTCATTACACTTAGCAGGGGGGTTGGTGGCCGTAATAGGTTTTATTTGTACCCAGATAAACCGACGCTGCCCGTTTCCTGATTTTCCCTTAGTTGTCTTCTACGAACCCCACGGGATAAGATCGGGTCGACCTTGCAGCAGCGAGTTGTTCATATGTAAACTTGAAATGGTTTTTCCGTTCATGGATATTTTTAATACTTATGTAAGTACCTAATTATTTTCATACTCTATCCGCTAATCACGAAGTTAAAATTTCTAGCAAAGCACATTGCTTTCCAAGATAGATATTGGTCGTAAGATTTATGTTACATTCTGTTAGGAATATGTTCCTTAGTCACGACTGTCTTGCCCTCTCCTGAATGGTCTGGCAAATTTATAGTTAGGGATTCCAAATACATTTTCAGCAGTCTTTGTTCGGATCAGTGTAAATGTAACGTATGCACTCGTAATTCAATACCTACTGAAGAGAAAAGAGATCCTCCTTTCTTGTAGTTTGAAGTAAATTGAAGTTTTTTTTTACGAGCTGACTAGACTATGTTTGTTTGTGGATTTGCATCCAACCACCATAGTTCACAAACAATCGTATCTGACAGTAAAAGAAGACAAAATTCTTTTTTTAGGTCTCTTATTATGCATGTGTTTATCTTCACTATTTATGATCTGATTTCTAAAATGCATTCGTTTGAAAGGGTCTATTCCCTAGACGGTGCCATTTCATAAAGTCACGTTCCGACGCGGGAGGACCATGTAAATCACGTCTCGTAAATATTTTTAAATTTATATTCGACAATCTGACCTTTTTTTTTTGTTGCACCGGGGGAAAATGCATTTACGCATACCTGCTACTCGGGGACGCAGCAGGTTATGTGGGACTCACTCCGCCTCTAGATGGTAGCGAGACGGAGAATACCCACTAAAAAACCCCGGTCTACACCGTCAACGCGCCTTGGGTGATGGTGACGTGGGATCTTGGTATGAACCATTACACCACGCCACCACCAGCGCTGTCTGCTAGGCAGATCCGGCCGGCCCCCCCACTTGGGGCAGCCTAGGGCTCAGGCAGAAGCCCTCGCCCTCCTCCAAGGACGGGATCCGTGCAAGGCAAGGGAGATGTCCCCACACCAACCCTCGCTGGACCCCGTCGGGCGTGCAGTCACCACCGCACGGTAGATTTTTAGTGTGGTTTTCTCCACTTGGGCCAACCGGTGAAGGTAAGCCCCCTGGCCCCCGCCGAAACAGGGGTAACAGGTGGTTTTTTCTGTGGTTTTCTCCACTCGGGCCTACCAGTTAAGGCAGACCCCCTGGCCCCCGTCGAAGCAGGGGTAACAGGTTGCGCGGCGGTTGGTCAACGACCTGTCCGACGACCACGAGAACCGAGGCCGCCGAACCCGCCGCGCCGCGGCGTATAAATACGCCGCCCACCAGGTCGCGTCCGGGAAAACGGCCAATGGCCAACACCCACTGTCACGTCCGAGTGATACCGAGGCGGGAACAAGTCCCCCTCGCCGGCCACAAGGACCCCCCAGTGCGCACAAGTGCGCAGCCAGGACAGCGTCCGCAGACCCAACAGACGCCGTCAACCGGCTCCACCAAAGGTAAGGCGGCAAAGGTCGCAGAAGACAGGGAGGACAGCAACGATACACTGCGAGGTCCCCCGAAGGGCACTCCTCTTCCTCTGCGACCATCGCTGACAAACCACACGCATCATCATGCGTCCATCCACTACCGCCAATGCGGTCCAACCATGCTGCGCGCCCACGTCGCGCAGCTGCAGAACTCTGTCTGCCCCGAGGCGGGACGAGCAAGCCCGTCCCCCTCGTCGAGAATTAGCCGTCGAGTGGCAATCTCCCAAGAGATTACCACCCGCCGTTGCCCAGGGTGCGCCGGGACCCACTACTACCAATCCCCCGAAGGAGATTAGTAGCAGTTTGCCACTCGAGGAGGCTTCTCTTTGTTGCACCCCTCGACAATCTGACCTTTTGTATCGCTTTCAACCATTTCAACCCATACATACCATTCCCTTGTTACAATATACGTCCCTATTTTCTTTATTTCTTTCTTTCATAAGAATAAGAACCTTCTTCTTACAATAACCGGTAAATCATCGAAACCGGTTCTGTCTTTCACGCGTAATGACATTATCAAGGGAAACGGAGATTCATTTTTATCATCATCAGTCTATCGCAGTCCACTGCTGGACAAAAGATTATCCTGTTGTTCGTCACTTTAGGTAAAATTCTGTATAATTATGTTTTAGAAATATTTTATTTTTTGCTTGACTTGGACAGTAAGTAAATTACGTCTGTAATAATCTGTCACAATCATGTGGAGTATCTAATGTTATGTTTCTGTAAGAATGTCCAAAACATTACTCTATGGTTAACGGAAACATGTCACCTAAACTAGTTAGTCGTTCACGAGCTATTATTTATTTATTTATTTAATCTTTATTGCACAATTAAGTAGTGTACAAAAGGCGGACTTAATGCCACATAGGCATTCTCTACCAGTCAACCATTAGGCTAAGCAGAAACTAATTTTAAGGTAGTGTGCTACAAAGTTAATTTGAAAAACAATAACTCAATAATAATATAATAATAATAATATGGTAACATAAAATACATATTCCTACATAAATAAATATCTATATACATATGCAAGAAGGAATAAAATATAATTTTACATAGTATAATATGTTTAGAATAAACTAATAAATATTTCATATACTTACAAATATAATACTATACATACTTATAATAGAATAATAATAAATAGGACGACGACTATTGCGCTAAATGTTGGAGGTGATAATATTTTTGAAGCCTTAACTTGAAAGATGCCCTGCTTGGAGCACTACGGATGCTCTCAGGTAGTCCGTTCCAGAGTCTGGCTGCTTGCACACCAAAGGCTATCTATCAGATACGGGATTTACTTGTTCAGTTGAATTAGACCGAACTTGATATGGATTGGAACTGGTAAACCACGTAATGGATCTTCTGGACAAATAGCATGATTAATATTGAATTTATTGTTAGTATATATTTCTGTTTCTTAGTTATCTTGCAGTTAATATCTACCTACAATTAATTATTGCTTATTAATCCTTACTTATATTATAAATGCGAAAGTAACTCTGTCTGTCTGTTACGCTTTCCCGCTTAAACCTCTCAACCGATTTTGATGAGGCACAGACAATTTTTAGACCCTGAGAAAGGACATAGGCTACCTTTTATTGTGAAAAAACGGATGTGACGGAACGGAACGGAACGAAACGCTTCTGTGACACACTTACATGAACGCGGGCGAAACCGCGGGCACAGCTAGTATAATATATATGCCATATTGTATTCGCCAAAGAACTAAGGTAATATTGCGCGCTGAATTTGCACATTAAAGTGAAAATCCGGGCCGGTCATGTCTCCAGGCGCTCCGATGGAGTAGGAGGGTGTTGGAATGGACTCCTTGTTTTGGCAAACGAAGTGTGGGACATCCTCCAAAGCGGTGGGAATGACTTGACCATCACAATTGAAGGTGTAGCTAAATACCACAAGTCGATGACGGGTAGCAGAGTGAGGAGCTACGCCCTTCGATCCTGGACTTCTCGCATCCAGCTCCACCGGGCCTCAGAGCCTCCTACACTACCTTAGCCGAGAGGCGGTCTCCACTCCAGAACTCGTATAACCCAACTGTTACTTATTTCTTTATATTACATTATTTTTATTTATATTAATTTTTCGTCTTTCGCCCAACTGGGAATGGGTATAGCTTACCCTAAGTGTTGCGGAGGTCTGATGGCAGTCGCTCTGTGTAAAAGCTTAGCCCTCGTCAAATCTCTCAGTTTGGGAAGCCGACCCTGAGACAATCAGGAAAAAGGCTAGGATGATGATATTAATTTTTCGTCTATTTCTCTTTTCCAGATGATCAAAATGATGGTGACAGTGGTCGTCGTGTTCACCGTTTGCTGGCTGCCACTCAACTTGTTTATTGCAAGTACTCATTGTGTGTCAGTGTACTAGTAGCTACTATTTTAACTTTTATTTATAGTTTATTTATCGCCGTGAATTGCATGCATGGCTTTGTGTATTAAAAGTTCGCGTGAATTAATACTCGATTGAAACGATTGGACTTGTTTGTTCATTTAAGTTGCATATGTTATTGGAACACAATATATTTTCCTTTATCCTACTAACTGAATCAAATTACGAGTAAAATGAATGTGTAAAAAATTCCTGAATCGGTGTGATATTATTTGAATAGTGGAAAAAATAAAACTAAGCCAAACGCCAATGAGACTAGCCATGTAGGTACATAGGGGATATTAAAGTACCGTGGGTTACCGTCCAAATTTTGGTCCAGAGTATGTTTTGCTGGATGGTGGAATAACGGAATAGAGAAATCTGACGCGAATTACAGGAGGCTAATGTTCAGCAGTGGAAGGACCAGGGCTGTTGATTAACTGATTGATTGTAATTCAATCAGACCGGTGCAAAATGCAAGTATCAATTTACCTGTTTATACCTGGCTACCCAAGAGTTGTGACCGGAAAAGAATAGGCAGCATAACGTTTGCATATTCTATGGGCTTCATACTTTCGCTTGGTTTAGAATTTATCTAATAAACAACCAGGTGAAATGTTTAACCATGCTCACCACATCCATCCAATCACACCCTGGACTAAAATTTGATCGGCAACCCATATGCATTATATTTATTGATATATTTAATTACATATACAATAAGTTTCATCCAATAAACGTCTCGGTGAAGGTCGCTGTATAGCGGGATCATCTACTACCTGCTCTCATGTATATCGCGTGCTAAACTATGTGTAGGGATTGAAACCAACTCGATCACAGTAACTTCATTTATTTACTTGTTTCACTTCACTAGCTTACATTCACATTATACATTGGTACTCTTACACAATTACACGGGCAGCATTTTAGGACGTCTGTTCATCACTATGGTCGAACTGCTTGTGTCTTTATGATCGGCCTTTTTATACTGTTATAATCCGCAATCCCCACCAGGGTAGTGGTGTGGGTTGTAACTGTCACAGAAAAAAAAGAAAAGGTAAGACCAAGACATCAAAGCGTATGATGCCATATCCGTCGACACTGACACCTAACATATGATAGTGCAGATATCATCTGACGAGTATGTGGATGGAAATATGTGTTCTTGATGTCGCAAAAACTATTTATCTTCCAAAATGCGAATATTTGAATATCTGACTCGATGGCTCTTTTGGTAGTGACCTCTGCCTTCGGAGCCAAGGGTCGTGGGTACGATTCCCGCACAGTGCAGACATTTATGTTCATGAACATGTCATGTCATGAACACGTATAATATGTATTTATTTACAAAAAAAAGTATTTAAGTAAGTTTATCAGTTGTCTAGTATCCATAGTACAAGCTTCGGCTTAGTTTGGGGCTAGATGGCGCTGTGTGGCCCAGCGTGGCATGTCTTGGGTTATTTATTTATTCATTTATCATGATGGCATTCAATTGCCTAGGTCAGGCATTAGTCTCATTACACAATATACAAGAGTTTTATAACTGCCTGTAAATGTACCTTGTGATGAGAAAATAAATAAAATTTATTATCTAATATTTAACGTGCACTCTTAAAACATTTTCCTGTGAACATGTTCTGTTTCCGTATAAACTTTATAAGCTTCTTTCAATTCGTTATATAAAGTCGCTACTCTTCTTTGCTGTTTGGAGTATAATAGCTTTTGTTGAACTGAGTGTTCTATTTGTTGCGACCTTTTGTTTTCGGCTTTAACTTCAAACCCTGTAGAAGTTTAATTACCTACGTTAAGCCTGTCATTAGATCGGCATGGTATATTTCCATAAATATTTTTGATGAAAGTAAGTCTGATATTGTTAGGCGCTTTTTTGTTTTAATGGGCAACATTAATAAGGTAGTAATTGCTGAGACATTTTAACGACACGAGGTAATTACCTGAAATTCGTTCGTGTCGTATAATTATGCGAAATTTTAGTACGTCACACAATTGACACTAAACTTATATTATAGGTAGGGCGTAGATTAGCGCAGTGACTCAGTACAAGCCTTGATCTATATGCCTTGATATTAAAACAAAAGGCTCTACTAAGGTTTATTGCTGCGCCACCTTTTCCATTCATCCAACTAGAGCTCAAGAAAGTTGTTTCTAACTTCATCCCACAGCGCTACCTAACACAATGTCATCTATGTAGGCTGCTTCATGTACGTTCGCTTCATTGCACGGTCTTCCCCCGTTCTATCAAGATATATTCGAGCCAAAGATGTTATGTTAGACTTATTCTTACAACAAAACAATCGAATACTTCATCAAACTATGAAAATTAGTTCAGTTATTTTGGAAATAACTTGCTGAAATCATATCTTTCATCGTCTTAATATTATTATCATAAATAAGAGCTAAGAACCTATATTTTCAACTAAAACTTTCGCAGCGAGAAAACTTTAAAGTGTCCTCTCGTATTTCTCAAATGAACTCCTTAATCGTGAATTAACCCCGACGAGACGGGCAGTTAGGAGTAATTAAAAAAGGGAAATCAATCTAAAGCGAAAAGGTTCTGAGGGAGATACAGATAATTACCTACATATTACATCTTCTATATCTATCTACATATAATAAATCTGTAGAGAGGTCAATTCTGTACATGAAATATATTTGCAAAATAAATATCAGGGGGTGATTAGTGATCGATACTGATGCCAAAAATGAAATCTGTAAAATTTTTGTTTGTCTGTCTGTCAGTCTGTATGATCGTTATAGAAACAAAAACTACTCGACGGATTTTAACGAAACTTAGTATAATTATTCTTCATACTTCTGGGCAGGTTATAGTATAATTTTCATCACGCTACAATTAATAGGAGCAGAGCAGTGACGGGAAGTGTTGGGAAAACGGGAGAATTTTTTATCTGTTTGATCGCGCATCACGTGATAACCACTGCATGGAATTGAATGCGGTTTTCACCAATGTATTGCTAGAGGTCTTACTTAAAATTTTGGCATCATTTTATGGAAGTCCGTTATTTTTGAAACCCGATAACCAAGCGTCGACGCCGCTGGCACAGCTAATCTTCTATCTTCTTCTTCTATACTCGTACTTATAATTAATCTGTAGAGAGGTAAATTCTCCACATTAAATATATTTTCAAAATAACTATTAGGGAATGATTAGTGATCGATACTGATGCCAAAAATGCAATCAGTAAAATTTTTGTTTGTCTGTCTGTCTGTCCGTCTGTCTGTCTGTCTGACTGTCTGTCTGTATGTTCGTTATAGAAACAAAAACTTCTGAACGGATTTTAATGAAACTTGGTACAACTATTCTTCATACTCCTGGGCAGGTTATAGTATACTTTTCATCACGCTACCATCAATGGGAGCAGAGCAGTGAAGGAAAGTGTTGGGAAAACGGGAGAAATTTTTTATCTGTATGTTTGAACGCGCATCACGTTAAAACTACGGCGTGACGACAGTATCAAATAATATAAGATTTGATGATTTTGGGAAAAAATACATATTAAAAGGATTTAAATCGTTGATTTAATTTTCATAAGAAAATAAGATTAACAAGATTTTCAATAAATGAAAATTACAAAATACATGCTTTTTCGCCACGACTCCGGAATGTTTTTGGTAGTTAAGATGAGTTGTTTGACATCATCTTAACTACCAAAAACATTCCGGAGTCGTGGCGAAAAAGTTACATACTGCCTTTCTACAAAAATAAAGGAGATGTAGCAGAGTGCGGAAACTATAGAGGTATTAAACTCACTTCGCATACGTTGAAAATATGGGAACGAATCATTAAAAAACGTCACTGCTCTCATCAAGATGTATCCGAATCAATTTGGGTTCACTACATCTAAGTCGACTACCGACGCCATACAAGCGATCAGGATTCTGATGGAAAAACATAGAACTAACAACAAAGACCTACACATAGCATTCATAGACCTCGAAAAGGCGTTTGACCGCGTGCCGCGTAAACTTGTTTGGCAAGCACTTCGAGACCAAAACGTACCGGAACACTACGTCCAGATTATACAGGAAATGAACTATGGTGCTAGCACAAAAGTTCGAAGTCTGGCAGGTTTAAGCAAGGCTTTCGAGGTCAAAGTGGGTGTCCATCAGGGTTCCGCACTAAGCCCTTTACTTTTTAATCTGGTGATGAATTACCTCACTAAGGATATACCTGCACCATTACCGTGGACCATGCTGTATGCTGATGATATTGTGCTGGCCACAAACACTGCCCAACATCTGCAAGAACTCCTCAATAGGTAGGAGTAGGACACAGTCTCTAGAAAAGTACGGCTTACGTGTTAGCAGGAGCAAAACCGAGTATATGATATGCCCCTTTAGTGGAAATACAAAGGAAGAGACAATACACATTGGGACGACACTCATACCAACGGTGAGGAAGTTCAAATACCTGGGTTCCATGCTGACACCCGACGCAAGCGTAGATGACGACGTCACTCACCGCGTAAATGTTGCTTGGCAAAAGTGGAGAACGCTCACGGGAGTATTGTGTGATCCTCGTATGCCCGTAAAGGTAAAGGGCAAAGTTTACAAGACCGCAGTACGCCCGGCGCTACTTTACGGATCCGAATGCTGGACAGTAAAGAGAACCCACGAGCAAAAGGTCCATGTCAACGAGATGAAGATGCTGAGATGGGCGGGAGGTGTGACTCGACTTGATAAAGTGCGCAACGAATTTATAAGAGGCAGCTTTAAAGTCGCACCAATCACCCAGAAACTCACTGAAAACCGTCTCAGGTGGTATGGACATGTCAAAAAACGAAGCGAGGACCATGTGGTGAAAATTGCACTGAACCTACCGGAACAGAGGAGAGGTAGAGGCCGCCCGCCACTAACCTGGTGGTCCAAAATACAGAGAGACCTCAAGGAAGCCCATTTGCCTGAACAGACAACCCAGGATAGACTATCCTGGCGCAAAAGGGTGAGGAGACCCGACCCCAAATAATGGGAAAAGGGAAGGACTGAGAAGAAGAAGACAAAGAAGAAAAGAAAATTACAAAATACAGCAATCGGCCATTCTGATTGAAACACCAATCACAGCGCAAAACGTCACGATTTGGTAATAGTGATGGGTCGTAACAGGTAAAATTTAATACTTGTTATCTTAAAACTTAAGGGATGTAAGGGAGCGGCCTATCATCTTTTCGCTCCAAGCCAACCTCACCTGCCCGTGGTGCATCCTGCCGAATAACAAACGAGGCGCTGGCAACCGACTGGTGGCGGTATAACCATCACAATTGAAGGCGTAGCTAAATACTAAAGACCGGTGACGGGCAGCAGCGTCACCGGAGCAAGAAGCTACGCCCTGCGAACGCCAACCCGCCTGCCCAGCGTGGCGATTATGGGTATATCCTCCAGATGTTTGCTCTAAGTGGCGAACAACTGGAGAGGCCTTTGTCCAGCAGTGGACTGTAATAGGCTGATGATGATGATGTTATCTTAAAATAACAGTTCCAAATATCTGTTCTGAAATAACACCTGTTATTTTTTGATTTAACTTCATCTCCTCTGTAGGCACAGATTGTTGGCTGGAGCTTGCTCCTTCATTAATACTTGTGGTGCTTTCAGTAGCTACGCGATTTATTATTCTCTGAAATTTCACTTTTGTTCAACATGTTTCTTTAAATTAGTAACAGACGATTTGAAGCTAAGCTTCGTTTTACATATAATTACAAATTGCGTAATGCCCGCCAATGTCTGTGAAATGGTCCCACACTACACTCTTCTTATTTACAGTCGCCATTGTAAAAAGCTATAATACTTTAACCTAATTAAACCTAATTTATTTAAAGTACCTACCTAAATTTTAACTAAACTATTATTCACAGAACTAATTAATTACTGATTTATAGAGTATTTATAAACAATTTGTAGTTCGAGAAACGACTTATCCACTGCATAACTTCTCTCACTTGCGATGAAATGAAACTTTTAAGTCACGCAGATTGAAAAAACGACAAAAGTTTGTTTATGTTGTTGGTATTGATATGTTTAATGTAGGTATTGATATGTCCAAAAACAATACATTACTTCGTAGTAACAGTTCTCAATGTTCCATAGATAAATATCTGTTATACATATCTGTTACGATAAATACGCCTCACCGCTATTTGGTAAACATGCTGTCACCTGTCAGTCCTGTCACTGTGTTTTGTTGTAAAGGCCCCAGTACACATTGGCCCATGATGGGCGATGCTTTGCAATGCACAACTGTAGGCCACGATCGTTTGGTGTTCACACAATGGCGCAGAATGAGACAGACATTTTACCACTTTGGAAGAGTCTCTCGCGCAAAAGATTCAGTTTAAAAAAATTATGTTAAAAATCTCAACATCTTTTTAAAATACCACACGTATAGGTTTGACGAAAAAAAAAATTTTTGAGTTTCAGTTCTATGTATGGGGAACCCCAAAAATTTTGGATTATTTTCTGATTTTATTTTAAAATCATAATGCGGTTTACAGAATACATCTACGCACCAAATTTCAATAATGTAGCTCTTATAGTTTCGGAATAAACTGGCTGTGTCATACGGACGGACAGACAGACAGACAGCTACGGAACCCTAAAAATTATAAGTAGGTAGGGAACTAAAGACCTACTCGTAGTACGCAACAAAAATGTGTACTATCACCGTCAGCGGTCGGTGACGAACTAAGCAATGGCCGATTGTGTGAACACCACAGGCCACGCTACGCCACGATTCCTTTGAAGTGTGCCCGAAAAACCGACAACTTGCCAATTGCGCGCCACGATCGACAATTGTCCGCCACTACACACAAATACCCCCTGTACACAATGGTCATGGCCTGTATTGGCCCAACATTGCCGATTGTGTACTGGGGCCTTTATGAATGATAGTTTACGCATTTACGCATTTCATTGGCTTTTTATTGGTTTACGTATCGATCGACAATTGTCCGCCACTACACACAAATACCCCCTGTACACAATGGTCATGGCCTGTATTGGCCCAACATTGCCTATTGTGTACTGGGGCCTTTATGATATGATAGTTTACGCATTTCATTGGCTTTTTATTGGTTTACGTAAAGGCCCCAGTACACAATGGGCCATGATGGGCGATGCTTTGCAATGCACAACTGTAGGCCACGATCGCTTCGTGTTCACACAATGGCGCATGTCTCATTACGGCCTCAGCAGTCATTTGCAACGGACGTAGAAATAAGTACTGGCTAAGAAATAATACGGGCTCAGACTGATATAAATCAATGAATTTGAAGGTTTCTTCGTTACTCCACGATACAGACATTTTTTTATCTATCAAAAATTTTAGGTACCTACTCGTAGTACGCAACAAAAATATGTACTATCTCCGTCAGCGGTCGGTGACGAACTAAGCAATGGCCGATTGTGTGAACACCACAGGCCACGCTACGCCACGATTCCTTTGAAGTGTGCACGAAAAACCGACAACTTGCCGATTGCGCGCCACGATCGACAATTGTCCGCCACTACACACAAATACCCCCTGTACACAATGGTCATGGCCTGTAGTGGCCCATCATGGCCGATTGTCTACTGGGGCCTTAACATTTTACGTTTAAAACCTACCAGAACATGATAATTGATAACATACATACATCAAAGTGGTCTTCACAGAAATAAAGTGGTGCATTCATGCTTACCTCGTTCGGGTTGCACCGTGCGAGCTTTAACCATTGATGTCTTATTAATCTCTTACAAGGGACATTTTAAAAAACCTTGTCGGGTGTTTTTATTAACGTATTTTTACACTGCACACCACTTATAACATCTATTGTTCATTTCTTACACGATACACGAAACTGAACAATGTTTGTTTACATTGTCCTTAGACGCCGTATTTGACAAATTTGACGTTTACTATATGGTGACGTCAGACCCGACGCCATGACACTGCGAGCTGTTTTTGAGCCACATTGAAAAAGTATTAGAAAATTAGCTTTAATCTTCGCTAAATTTGGAGTTTTTATCGAAATAAAGGTTTTTTCGTAATCAGTAAATGTGTACCCTCTTTACGGAAGAGGATTTCAAAATCATTCGTCATGCCTAATGCGGTTTTCACCAATGTATTGCAAGAGGTCTAAGTTAAAATTTAGGCACAATTTTATGTAAGTCCGTTATTTTTAAAACCCGATATCCACGCGTGCGACGCCGCTGGCACAGCAAGTAGTAACATAAATTGCAAAGCAATGCAATAGAAAAGATAAACAGAAGTAGTTATTTAAATGCCTAGTTTCATATTTCTATATTGATTGTTACTTATAACTAAATACAAGACATGTCGCAGTAGGTCATACAACATCATATACCTACTCTCAAATTAAGCCGAAGCTCGTCCCATGGGTTCTAGACAAGTAGGTGATAAACTTACTTAAATACTGTCTTTTATCATTATCATCAGCCTATTGCTGTCCAGTGCTGGACATAGGCCTCTACAGTTCTCACCACTTAGGGCAAACATCTGGAGGATATACCCATAATCGCCGCGCTGGGCAGGCGAGTTGGCGATCGTGGCGGTTCTTTTGTAAATAAATACATATTATACATAGCAATCACCCATACCAATACAAACAGATATGTTCATGCACACAAATTCTTGTATTGTGCGGGGATCGAACTTGCGACCACTGTATTAGAGGCAAGGTTTGCTGTCACTGAACCGAAGTGGTCGTCAAACTTCAAGCCACAGTTAACACTTTCGAACTTACTATGAGGAATTTCGCGAAATCTCTTTATGAATTTACCGTGCTTACTCTCGTTGACAAGGGAAAACGTCGTGATGAAACTTGTATTAAATTTTGACCCGGGATTTTGCCCCGGACTTTTAGATTCTTGACGGGTCTTTAGCAGACATTCGTGATGTTTAGCTCAATATGAGTTCATTCAACCGAGTTTTTTTTATTACGAATATAACTAGAATAGATTTTTGTAATATAGCTGTGCCGGCGGCGTCGCACGCGTGGATATCGGGTTTCAAAAATAACGGACTTCCATAAAATGGAACCTTAATTTTAAGTTAGACTTCTAGCAATACAGTGGTGAAAACCGCATTTAATTCCATGCAGTAGTTTTCGCGTGATGCGCGATCAAACATACAGATAAAAATTTCTCCCGTTTTCCCAATACTTCCCATCACTACTCTGCTCCTATTGATTGTAGCGTGATGAAAAGTATACTATAACCTGCCCAGAAGTATGAAAAATAATTGTACCAAGTTTCGTCAAAATCCGTCCAGTAGTTTTTTTTCTATAACGAACAGACAGACAGGCAGAGATAAAAATTTTACTGATTGCATTTTTGGCATCAGTATCGATCACTAATCACCTCCCGATAGTTATTTTGAAAATATATTTCATGTACAGAATTGACTTGTCTACAGATTTATTATAAGTAGGTATAGATAGATGATTATGGAAAGGTTATGAATGTGATGTCGCCCAGTGTAGCGATTTATGAGTAAAACCTCACTACCTTATAAAACGTCATATAAAATCTCCACCTGTTTGCCTAAAGTGGCAAACAACTGGGGAGGCCTACCTATGTCCAGCAGGGGACAGCGATAGGCTGATGATGACCAGATCGTATAATAAAGAAATAGTAAAAATATTATCGGAAAATTAACATATACGATATAGGTACTCTTATAAATCACACACACACAAAATACCACACGCACAACTCACGCATACACACACACTCACGTACGCACGCACACACACACAGACTCACGCACACACACTAGTCACATGCACGCGCACACACACACACACACATACACACACACACACCCACACACCCACACACACACCCACACCCACACACTCACGAACGCACGCGCACCCGCGCGCGTGCATACACACACACACACACACACACACAATTATTTGAATCTTTATATGTAAAATGAAACCAACGCTTATTTGTTACTGTTTACCTATAAAATTGTATTTTAAGTAAGGTTATTGTAAAATTGTGGTTCTATCAATAAATAAATGATGTTGAAGAATATGATAAAAGCTGGCCATTTAACTATTTTATACCGGTGCGTATTAAGTTTCTTCGTATAAAAATTACTTAGAATATTAGCAGAAATTCTAAATAATTTTAATAAAATAGGTCTCAAAGGGATAAAAAGCCGATTAAAAGTCAACAAAATTACACCAACAAAGCATTTCTACGGATGGATTAGAAATTATTATAAGTTACATTTACTTTTAAGTCTTCATCTATCAAGTAGGTACTTACTAATTGAAAAAGATGGACCGGGCCAGAGTTCTGAAGTTCTTAGAAGTTTGATTAGAAAGTAAAATTAATGACGCGTGGTTAGAAGTCTGTATTTATGAATAAGAAAGGTCATTGAATAAGAAATTAAATCTTGGTAAAGAACATCATATAAAGCTGATAATCAGTAGGTTGTTGTAGGATTTTAATAAGAGACAAACAAGCCAAGTATTACAACTTAAATGATTATTATTATGACGGTAATCATTCCGCTGGGAAGTTCACAAGATTACGTAATTTGAAGGAAAAATCCTGCTTGAGGTTATTTATTTCAAAGTACTTGACCGTTCACGGATTCAGAATAGGATCACCCATCTCATCCCATGGGTGTCGTAGAAGATGACTAAGGGAATATCAGGAAACGGGCATTTATCTGGACACAAATAAAATCTACTGCCAAGCGTGGTGACCAAGACAAATCCCCCCAAATGACAATAAAATTGACATAGGGGAGACCTATGTCCAGGATGTTTGCAGGCTGATGATGGTGATAATGTGTTCTAGCGAGATTTATCTACATCGCTACAACATAGATTCCTACACCACCCATGCGATGTTTTCGTCATCACCTCGAGCACGATTACCTAGCTCGCAGGAAGTACTTCCACTATTCGTAAGGAAAGTGTTCTTGCCGTGTTACACTGTTAGGAGTTTTAATAAGTACTTTCCTCTACAGATTCTCTGGACAGTTAACGGAGACGACGTGAGGTGGGCTTCCTGGCCGGGCATGCCGTACGTGTGGTTTGCTAGCCATTGGCTGGCCATGTCCCACTCTTGTTACAACCCCATCATCTACTGCTACATGAATACCAGATACCGTAGAGGATTCAAACAGGTCAGCCTTCTTCTTTTTTTTTATAGTAGCTCGATATAATGGCTTCCCTACGCCTGATGGAAAGCGAAAGAGAAGCCCAAGTCGCTGTGACAACGAGCAAGTAACTAGTCAGTCACCTGTCAGTTGCCACCGCTATGCCGGCCTAACCCTAACCCGCTACGAGCTCCAGGAACAATACTCACTGACAGAAACACGACCCGGTCATTTGGCTATGGTTCTATAGGTTGGAAGTCCTTCTCCGGACGGGCGGCTCAACTCAAGCACGATTCGCTATGCACTACCTCTTTTAAAGTAGGTACTACAGTACTTAATAACGAGTGATAAATAACACAAAAACCGAACTACATATTTATCATCGTTCTACTTGTATCATATTCGGAAAACGAGAACAGATCGATCATACTGACATAACATATGATTAACTATGTAGTTAGGTATTTTGTAATGCGCCATAGAGATAAGTTTAAGTGTTTAAATAATTCAAACCAAACACATTTTCAGCGTTATTAGTGAATCGTGGACGATAAAATCCATTCGCACTGAGTACCTATTTCGTTCAGTCATAACCGCCCAAGTGCCCAGTCCAAAATCGGAGTAGTTTTTCGTTACTTTTTCGAAGAAAAATGTAAAATCTTGAATACGATAACCGGACCTTAGCATAACGCAACTCTGAAACATTTTTGCGAAGCAAATAGCTACCTCTATGGAAAATATTCAGTCAGCAAGAAATGAGTGTTCAGTAGCTGGCTACTCGGGTTGCTCTGATATCGTACCCTTTATGCTAAGGACCTTATGAATTCCAAATGAGGCCACTATTGGAATTCAGAAACCGGTCTGAGGTAGATTGGATACACGTGTTAATTAATTTCAATAATCCCTTTACATTTATCATGGAATTCGAAAATATTATGACATCTTATGCCTATTTTTACCAACTGTCACTTAAAAACCTCTTAAGCAGCATTTACATTTGCTTTGCCATCACGAGCGTTCCCAAAATTCTGAGGGGTTTCTTATCTTAAGGGGCTGATGTTGAAAATATCATAAATTTATTTTTAGGCACTAGGTTGGATGCTGCGTATACGTGTGGACCAGCCTTCCAACCAATCCTGCAACCGGTACAGCATGTGTGATGGGATGCCCATGTCTGGTGAGTAATCAAATATTGTACCAAACAGTATTTAAATATTGCCCTCCAATATAAATATTGGGCACAGCGGACCATTTTTAAGAACGCAAATACGAAGGTATTATTTTAAACTTTCATTCCTCAATATGGGGAGGTATATGTCCAGCAGTGCCATTAGCAGGCTGATGATGATGACGAATATTTTATAGATGTTTAGGATAAATAAATTAATAATATTCGAGAGATCTACAAATATCCTAAGTTCCAGCTAACTATGCTTAAGCTAACTCAGTACCTATACCTACTTATTGCGCATGCAACGACTAAGGTAAATTCATTGATATTTAATGCTGGGTAGACGAGGGTTTTATGAAAGTGAAATGAAGCCGTCAATTGTTTGGTGCATAAGTGGAACTAAGAAATAAAATATTGTTCACTATAACTTTTGTATGTAAGTAGTGGCCATTTTGTTTTTATAACGTAAGGGATCTCAAAAGAATAATTAAAACATCAAATGTAAGCTTAAGTAAGCGTATGTATAGATATTATTCTATGATAGTAAGTTATACCTATATTGTGTGTCCTGTGAAAACTGATATTATCTCGAAAATGAAATTTTTTTAATAGAGTAGTTTTTATATAAATAATCATAGAATTTGTTAGCATAATCATTTTACCAAAAAAGTAACACAATTTGTACCAATTTTTTTTTGTATTTAGTATGTTTTGTGCTGAATGTGCAATTTTCCACCATAATTGGACCTAGTTCTGCAGAAAGCAGCCATGTGGCACTTTTTCGAAAATCGAGTTATTAACACAGCCATATTAAATGCGACATGCCGGATTTTTTGCAAAGACAGCCATCTCGATATCTCTTTTAATGGCGGAGATATGAGCTGTCAAATGCAGCCATCCAACAAGAATATTTTGTAGAAAACAGTCATAATGGTGTAAAATGCAGCCAATTTGGACACAAATTGCTAAAACCAATACTGCATAAGTCAGTCTACTGAGTCAGTATATGGCTGTTTTGAAAAAAATTCAAAATGTTAGGAGTTATCAGGGATCGAGTTACGTATAAGACAGCCACTTCGCCATGTTTGTTGATGCCACGTCCTTTCCATTTCAGCGTCTTGAACCATATCCTCCATTTCATTAGTGAACAATTGTGGGAAATGACATTTTCTTGCCTACAGGCCTTCCTACAGGTTTGCTGATTCTGTGCAATACTTGGACGGACAAGATTGCTTCATAGACAGATACATGCACATTTCTTCATTTGGATGTATCGCCAGTCTACTTGGCATCGCTGCAGAGTCTCCAGAAAAGGCCAGATTCCAATCGAGCCAAAGGCATTCTCTTAGTCCATGAATGCTAGATACAAGCACTGATTATACTGTTACTCTTCATAAATAGGTAGGTATATTCTGCCGCTCTGTGTGAATGTGCCGTATACTCTTCGAAATCTAGCTTGTTCTGGCCGTTGGAATTTGTCGAATCTTTGCGAAAGACGATTCGTGATCACTCTTAAACACTATATAGACGTGCAATAGGGTCTACTTTTTTTAAAGAACAGAACAACACTCTTATTCCACGCCCCTGGAGTTCTACCTTCAAATAAGACAGCGTTTTAGGTGGCTTCTTCCAGAGACTGTACACACTCTGAATATTGCAAAATCTCGAGCCTTTTTCCATGAGGACACGAATCACATTTTTAAGTTGCTGGTTAACGTCAGTGGTAGTTTTCAAGGCAGAAAATGGATTCTCTAGGTTGGAGAACTTTATCAAGCGGACACCTTCGGCTTTAAAGTCGAAATTCAGAGTGCCTCGGACAAGACAAGTCCGTCATCGCTGCCGGAGTTGGTCTCGTTGATCGCGGATACATCTCTGAATATGTGCCGGCCTGTCTGCTATAATAAAGTCGATCTCGTTTTCGTCGAAGTGTCGGAGCTTTGCCATGTCTACGTTTTTTGAGGCTGCTTCTTGAAGAAAGAGTTTATCAAGAAGAGCCCCTCACGTTCCAGAAAGTTGTCAACATCTGCCCCCTTTGATTCCTGACCCAAAAATCATAAGATCATACTACCGATTCACTACAATTCTGTACTCCCGCTTTAGCTTTGAAGTCCTCATGACGACATTGTAGTGGATCTTGGTTGAACATTTCCTCCACTTCGTAATCCGAGGGTGCCGAGGTCACTTTTAAATAAAGAAGTAGTGTTCATAAATCTAAGAAGACAATAAACATTGTGTTATTTTTTTTTAATTAACACGATTTTTTAGTTTTCTCACAAATTACAAACATTATTTTACATGAAATCGTAAAGCTATGTGTATATTATGACGAAGTCTGTCCTTTATATTATTGTTATGCCATTTTAAATTAGTGCAGAATACAGCCAATTTACATCATCCAGCATCCAACATCTAGCCATCGTAAGTTGGCTGTTTATTCGGTACAAAATTTGATGAAATAAGCTATTTAGCACAAAACAGCCACATCAAAAAACAACTATTATTGGTGTTATGCTAAACGATATATAGTCGTAGATATGATATAAAAATCTGCTTTACTTTTCCGAATAATTCTCAAATATAAAATAAACAGAAAAGTCATAAATAACTGAAGGGGAACATTCGACAGAAAAACGCTCATATCTCCGTTCGTACTTTCCATCATTTGGCTGCTTTCTGCAGAACTAGGTCCAATTTTTCTATATAGGCTTGAATTTTGAAACTTCCGTAATTACATAGGTTTTCTTCACCAAGTCATTGTGCGTTAGATAATTCTAACCCTAGAATTCATAAATGGAGAGAGGACGAGCCTTATTGTACATAGGTACAATAAGGCTCGCCCTCACTCACCTCACTAAGCCCACTCGCAATACCTACACTAATAGATGTGTATTGCGAGTGGGCTATTGAGCCGTGGATATCAATAATGTTTTGAAAGAGAAATGGAACAGATACTCCAATATTCTAAAGCATTACAATAATAGTAATTATTGTAATGCTTTAGAATATTGGATTAAATAATAACCCAAGACATGTCACGCTGGGCCACACATCGACATCTAGCCCCAAACTTAAGCTGAAGCTTGTACTATGGGTACTAGACAACTGATAAACTTACTTAGATACCTTTTTTTGTGAATAAATACATATTATAGGTACATATTAAACACCCAGACATGTTCGTTCATGAACATAAATGTTTGTACTGTGCGGGAATCGAACCCACGACCCTTGGCTCAGAAGGCAGAGGTCACTACCAAATGAGCCATTGAGCCAGTCTTGAATCAGGAATGTTCTATGTTACTTAGTATATGAAGGTATATTTTATAATATATGATATAAACGGCAAATGATATACCTAACTCTTGGTCAGTTTAAAGAAATGCAAAATAATCATACAGCGGAGTTGAGCGAATGCCTTTGAAACCCACTAGTATTCGTTGATATTTATTAAAATAAACTTGAAAACCACTAATAATATAATGAACAAGTAAGTTATATTAAGTGATTTAAGCACTAGATAATTTAGTACACAATAATAATAATATTCAATAGGATTATGTAAGTAACTGAGCCGGACAATTCACTTCAACTGGTCTCAAACGAAGGTTTTCTATGAAGGCTTGTACTATGAGTACCGGATGCCGACGAGGAGCGTCTCATATTATATTTAACCCCCTTTTCCATTATGTTGTGATCTGTTTACAGTGCCTAATCCAGAAATTGGTAGTAATGCATTAGTTTCATTTTGTCATTAGTTCATTACAAGTTTCTGGAAATCAAATTTCTAATTTTAGTTTCTACTACCACCATGATTTGTTCGTTCAGAGTTGAAATGGCAAAATTTAATATCGAAATCTCATTTAACTACATAGCAATTATTCGCTTTGATGTTATACTCATAATAGCGCATATTAGCAAAATTGTAATTTCGTACTAAGTATCACTAAAACTCAGTAGTCTGTTAAGTTTAGTACTTTAGATTTACATTTTTTCATTCGATAATGACCTTGCCTAACTAGTGACCTTGTAAATTGAAGAACTGGGGTTTGAAACCCTCTAGGGCTTAAAACAAGTTACTTACTTCAGCTTCAAAATTCAGATTAATGTGTGTGATATTTTTACAATATCAGTTGAAATAACGTTTTCAACTGATATAATTTTCATAAACTATAAAAACGAATAACCTAATTTCATTTCACCTAATGTTTCATTTCATATAATGTTCATTTAGTATAACTTCATTTATTATAACGGTCATTTAGGTTAGGTAAAAAAAAGGTTAGGTTAGGTTAGGTTTGTGACTTTGCTATTAAGAATAGGCATTTGAAATATAATTATTTCTAAATTATGCTCGTACTTAATGATAATACTTATTGAAATTCGAGTAAATTATTGTTATATGAGATGTGCATTATAAAATATGTTCATTAGAGTAAATGAAATTAGGTGAAATGAAGTTATATCAAAAAAACGTTATGTCATTTGTTCATTATATGAAAAAAAAAGTATACCAAGTGAAATTAGGTTAAGCCATCGTTAGAACTTTTGTTATTATGTCAAACATTACACACCCGTTAGAAGCAGAGTACCTAAACGCTGCCTCTGACACTGAACCAAATATCAAAACATAATATACGAGTAGAGTAGGTAGTTACATCCGTATATCAAACTATGAACTGGAATACATTATAGGTATATTAATTTACAAATCCGCTGATATTAAAGTTAAACCGAAAAAATAAAGGTTACTTCTACGTATTAATAATCTGTATACATACGAGTATTATTAATTTGTAGCGTTGACTGTTAATGTTACTATACGAGCATATAGGCAGGCAAGGATATTAACATAAGTTGGAATTAGGATTAATGAGGGACCTTTCCTTTGTTCAACAGAAATGGTGGGTGTTAACGGGCTGACGCGTCGGGGTACCACCAGCAGTTGTGTGAGCCGCCTTCACAGGGGTCCCACGTGTTCCTCCTGTGCCTCCTTCCGTCGGGTGCCCCAGTCCACGAGCTCGGCCCTCCGCACTCCCAACGTGCCTGTGCGAGCTCTCTCCGTGCGCACTCACTTCAACTGAACAAGACAATCCAGAACCTCCACCAGAATACTTTTAGGAGCGCCGTTACGGACTGGCCGCATGGCGGGCAACCTCCTTAGCTTATGCATATACTTCTTTATATTTTCGTTTATCTTTTGTTTCTATGAAAATTTCTGGTCGGTTCTATATTTTTGTTAATTTACTTTGAGCCCGGTTTTAACACAAAATAAAAATAACACAACACGCACGGAATCGACACAAAATCGGATATTCTCGATTTTGTGCATTTTTATGCAAAGATAGGTATAAGGAAACCTAATACATAAGCCGATTTTACAATTAAAACAACCTTTATTCAGTAGCGGTTCTTTAATGAACTCAGCAGCATCCAACTTATTCATCATAGGTTGCATTCCCTATACTCGTAATTCAATTAAGAATTTTGACGAACCCGTCAAGAACAAAAAAGCTTCAGATATCAGAATGATTGAGATTAGATGACGAGTATATGGCTAGTAATCGGGTCGACCACAATTGTTACGCGCTTTCGTACAACGAAAAACATCCGTGATATTTCAAGAAAAATTCAACCGTTTTTCAAAGCTTCGCTTCTACCGAAAAGAGCACAACTCTGCGATTTGAATTTCGGCCACTTCACTGTACCTCGCTACCTTTGCCAATCGAAATTTTCATTAAGGAATTGGTTCACGCTCTAGCTTTTATCGGTTCTACCCTACACATAGTAGTAGGATACTTAGTATTATCTATGTCTATAGGTACTTTGTCTCTTTCTAACCTAAGCAGTTTGACAGCGACAAACCATAATAGATATATAATGATCTGCCCTGAGTGTGTTTAGAACGTAATTTTTTGAACTAAGTGATGTTTAGTTCAAAAAATTACGTTTTCTCTACCTGAAGGTGACTTGAAGGAGATCGTTCAGTAGCGGAAGCGAAATAATGCCATAAGATGTCTGTATACCCTTGGCTATAACTTATTTGTATTTTTGTGCAATAAAGAATATCTAAGATCTATCTATTGAGACACAGATATATAAATGTTCAGCTTAATGAATGTTTGTCTTAGATAGGATATGAATCCACGATAAACTGTTTAAAAGGCAAGATTTGCTAATGATTGAGCTACTAATTCATTAAAGTGATTTTAATTTGACATCAGAAGTGATACTACCTTTACAAAAAGATTTTATCAAAATGTTAAGTTGCAAAGTGATATTAAAATAAGAAATTTTCCTGAAACTAATGACGGCTTAATTTATACTTAGGTAACAATGAGTTTCTAATAATAAGAAGACAGTTTGGTGTAGAATTACTGAGCAGGTGCGCGGAATTTGAAATTAGGTATAAACTCATTATGAAAAACTTGATTCAACACTGAAGTTTGATACTTATTGTGCCTGTGAATCAATCTTCAATCTCTCTTATGTATTTGATTCAGTATTCTTAATACTATTCTTGGGATAATTCATTAAATACATCGCATCTTTAAAATAATAACACTTTCCAGAGCTCACTTGTCTTGTTTTTATTACCATCCATCAGATAAGACCGTTTAATAATCAAATAATATTATTTACGTTTGAAATTAATATCTATACAAGTAAATATTCTGTGAATATTTCAATTGTATACCATGCAAATATTTGAACGTTGTTAATATCGAGCATAAAACGGAAAAAAGTTCTACATTGTGTGTATTTATTTTACTCTGTTTTTATTATAGGAGTTAACGGGAATAGATCATTAGTGAAAATTGGAACTGTCTAGCTATGACAGCACACAAGAGAGACAACCTGATAACAGACAGACGAAGAGCGAAGTCTTAATAATAGGGGCCCGTTTTTACCCTTTGATTAAGGAAAAGTTCCATGGTTGCGAGGAATGTTTCTCCTGTATCCTTGTGAAGTATGTGCCCAAACACAGATGTACTTTCTGTTCTCACAGCTCGATAGACGCATACATTGATGCATCACTGGTCATTTTCTGACTGTAGGCTACTACAGAGTAAGTAATTAACAGATCGCTTTTAGCTGTACCTGGCACGGGAACTAAATATGAAGCATGCATGCCTTATGTATTGAACAAAGTAGACGCCTTGCCTTTGATGATGTCGACAGATGCGAGCAATATGGAACCTACCTACACCCAAGATATATGGATCTTTGATTGACCATCCACCTAAGCTTCACATTCATTTTTTAACTTCCCACGTGGCTATGCGCTCCTATATATAACCTATAGGCTAAGCGTTCATAAAATATACTACTAAATTATAACAATAAAATGAATAGGTATACGAAAAAATATAAAAAGGAAATGTTTCTTTTATAACATGGACTTGGGCCTCTCTTTCGCTTTCCATCAGGCGTAGGGAAGTCATTATGTCGAGCTACTATAAAAAAAAAAACATTTATTTTAACAAGATATGAAAATCCAGTGAAACACGAAAACAATTAGACCAAATATCTCTTATATTTAAAAAATACTTACATATTTTTTTTCGAATAATGATTTCATTAAATGCTGCCTAGCTATGTTTAAACCTTCATAAGTTCATAATATCAACAGATAAAATTACTACTTACCTATAAGCTTTTTAAAGTGTCTGATTCAAATCCACTGACATTGCGCCACGAAAACTTTGGTCTCAAATTATACCTACTTATTTATCATCTACCTACAGTCAAACTGCAAACATGATGAAATGTAATTTGAGTTATTTGGCTTTATCAAAATATGTTATTTCAATTATGTCTTTGTACCTAAGTGTCACCGCACACGTGCAACATAACACCACCACAAAACGTCACCACCGGCATATTATTTATGGATGTTTCACACAAGTCGTTGCAGCTCGCTACCTATGGCACCATCAACAAAAAGCCGATACCGAACGCCGCCATTATGCTATTCGTGCGTTTCTCCACTTCAGGATTTCCTCCTACGCTGTATTCTGTCTAACGTACCATTATACGCTAGTACTTCTCATACTTCTATGATGTACCGCACTGCAACGCTGTCAATAAATAATCTGCCGCTGACGACAGTATTGTGGTGTACCTAGGTTCATAGAGTTAAACTTAATATGATACGCTCGACTGACGTCACCGTCAAGAGAGGTAATAGGGCAGAGCGAATCTTCGCTCGGGGAAGTACCTCCACTCTATAGAATATTGCAGCTAAATCACTTTCGGGTCGTGTTTCTGCCGGTGTGTGGGGTTACCGTACCGGAGCTCGTGGGGTGAGTGCTGCATCGACAGACGGGGTGTTAGGGTCAGCAACGCGCGTGGTGATACCCCTGGTGTTGCAGGCGTCCATAGGCTGTGGTACCTAACCTCTTAACATCAGGTGGGACATAGGCTTGTTTGCCACCTTTGTAGTATAAAAAAACCGTAGAAATACCTAAACCAAGCCTTCTCGTTAGAGTCTATTATTACAAGGGTTGAAAAAAGTAGCTGCCATCAATAGAAATACGACTACTAAGTGGCTGCAGCAGCTTCTGCTACCTTTGTAGTTGGTCCTAGCTTTTCATAGCGGGTTTGCGGGTCGCCTGTGTACTGGCTATAACTTACTTACCTCAGATTTCTGAGGTCATCTGAGGACATCGTGTGCTATGTCATATGAGGTCATAGGCCTTTTCTGAAATGTGGCACTTAATAATTAAAGATCCCTCGTACGAAAAATACCTAGGGTGATATGTTTTTTTTTTTAGTTTGTGGTACAATGGGTTGTAGAAATAGAGTTTGGAGTTGGTAATTTGGGGGATAAAGAGATTTATGATCCCTGCTAAAGGATACAGGGATTGATGAGCGGTGCCTATATGTTTTCTGTTTCATGCTATTGTTATTGGTAGTTCGGTAGTAGGTACCGCTTAAGGTCCAAGAGGCACTTTAATATCTTTTGCTTTTATTGCGGCCAATCTCCAAGGATATTACATAGCACAAATTTGGTCAAGAGAATATTATTATTGATAGTTAAAATTCGAATCTAAGGCATTATGTTATATGACGCACGGTGCTATCAGTTTGAGTTGTTATTCTAAGTTGTTCTAAGTTCACTTGTATAATAAGTGTTTGTATTAATTAGAGTTTAATAATACATGTCTACATAATACTAACGAAAACAGAGCCTAGTCAGAATTTTAGAGATTATATTGTAAATAACTGAATTAAGCATCAAAGTTTCATGAATCTTAAATAACTTGTTTGTGACATCTCTATTCTAGTCTTAAGATATTCTACCTATGCTGTTGTAAAGCTTTATTTTTGTAAATCAGAGTCTATTTATAATGTTAACTCCTATTAACCGATCTTATTACAGACCATTTTCTCTTTGTAATTAATAAGAAAGCTGTAAGTTAGCAATAGTACCTACCTACCTTCATTATATCTGTTATTTTTTCAGCCAGAGTGCACTATAATATCTATTCAGAGTAAACGAAAAATTTAATAAAAAGAAATTCAATGGAAGAAACATAATGTAGAAAATATTCAAAGACATTATAACGATACAAACAATGTAAATTACCTATAAGTATAGTTTAATTATGTGGCACTTCACATCACTATTTAACTGTTAATATTTGGTAGGTTAATCGGGGAGCTTTTCTCAAAGATATTGGCTCATCATCTCCAGCCTATCGCAGTCCACTGGTGGACATAGGCCTCTTTACCTACTCACCACTCGGGGCAAACATTTGGCAGCTTTACCCATAATCGCCACGCTGGGCAGGCGGGTTGGCCATCACAGGGCAAAAAAGGTGATAGGTCGCTCTCTTGATCCCGTAACTCGGCACAAGGTTATTGTAAAATAGATTCCACTGATGATGATGATTCATTAAAAATATCTTAATTACCACATCACATACACAGGTATTATTTATTACTTTTTGTAAGATACCATAGAGCACCATATTACAATATTTATTTTAGATCATATTGTAAAATAGTAACACATAATCATAAATAAATTGTTCTTACAATTTTCTGTAAAGTATAATAATGTAAATATCTCCGAACAGTAGGTAAGTGTAGACGGGACATAAGACTGATTTAACCCATTAAAATATTATATGAATGTGTAAATTGGTTTTAATTTTACCTTGGACTATACTAAGTAATGTTAGATTCATAGTTTTAATTTTTTTTATGCAAGCGGCGGCAGACGAGCAAGTGTGATGCCTGATGGTAAGCAGGAACTCAAATCGAGTTCTGGGGTCGCTGCTAAAAAAAAAGCTCAGAATTCCCCGGACTGCATTCCGTACAAACGTGTCCATCTTACGCGAACTAAACATCAAGACTAGACTATCCTTCAATCTTATTTATTCATGCTTGGTTTTTCCTTAAATTCTTTATTTCTTTATTTTTAATATTAATTGCTCTTACTTACCTATACCTTTTACACCATACCATCTCACGCTGTCTGTATCTTACTATTCTGTACCTTAAGGTTGTCGAGAAGAAACCGCTCATAGCAATAAGACTGCCTAAATTGTGCAACTATTGTAAACTTTCCTAGTTGTAAGCAAATTTTTATGGTAGGTATATAATAAAGTGTATACCTATATCTATCTACCTGTATGCGAAGAGTACTTGAATGTTTTGGCCACATAGCTAGGATAAGTGACCAAAACCTAGAACGGCACGTCGTCACGGGCAAGGTTGATGGGAAAAGATCAAGAGGCCGCAGTCTGACAAGATGATCAGACTAGGTCCGTTCCTCCCTCCACACCCCACACAACTACACGTCGCACTACATGATGCCAAAATCGACACAGGTGGCGAGGCATCATCAGGAAGAAGCTCATCCAAGGAGAACTTCCAAGCCCTTAGCAATGAGGATTACGATATCTTTAGGCGGGGCGTGAAACGGCATCGCGGTGGGCCTTCAGGGTGAGGGCGACCTATTTGGACCTCACGACCGCTTACCATTAAATGGAGTGAGGTCATCCTGAACGCTCTTGTTATAAAAAAAGGTACTCCAAGGAATATTTCCAAAAAATATCGTAATCGATTAGCTGTTCACGAGTTATGCATTTAACAACTTATTTGGCGATATTTTTTTATAGTAGGTACCTACTTATAGATAATTAGAGATAATTCTGAGTAAAACACTCGGATCCTTCAAGAGGAATTCTGCAAATCTCCTCATTCCTGATTCTGATCTCGTAGACAATAGCCCCATAACTCGAAGCGCAGCCTTGACCTTTCTTATGAGGCCCATACGAGACAATTACGAAAGGAGCCCAGACAAGAAGTTATAGGTTGTAATTAGTCCGGCGAAGGTTATTTCTTTTATGATAACACTGCTATTAAAGGAGCAGACCGTTAACCTGTGATGTATCTACTGGCTCTTCCTCATTAAGGTAGTGAGTTAAGTAGATATTATGTATTTTTGTAGATATTTATTGTCCCGACTGGCTCGATGGCTCTTTTGGTAGTGATCTCTGCCTTCTGAACCAAGGGTCATGTATGCAAGGGTACAAACATTTGTGTGCATGAACATATCTGTTTGTATTTAATTGGTCTGGGTGTTTTCTTTGTATAATATGTATGAATTTACTTGTTGTGCCAGCGGAGTCCACGCGTGGATATCGGGTTTCAAAAATAACGGACTTCTATAAAATGGCGCCTAAATTTTAAGTTAGACCTCTAGTAATACATTGGTGAAAACCACAATCAATTCCATGCAGAAGTTAGAAGCAGATAAAAATTTCTCCCATTTTCCCGTATGTATTTATTTACAAAAAAAAGTGTATCTAAGTAAATTTTACCCATAGTACAAGCTTCGGCTTAGTTTGTTGCTAGATGGCGCTGTGTGGCACTACGTGGCATGTCTTGGGTTATTTATTTATTTGTCCGTCACTCCAGGATCCGGTGCAGTGGCGTTTTAGGCCCCACTGGCCTAAATTTATCAGAATAATTTGAATCTGGCGGATTCAATTTATTTATTTATCTAGGTTCACGCGTACATTACGTGTTGAAAACGTTGATTTATAAAATTAACTGGACCCGAATACGATTTTCGGTCTAGTTAATTTAAGCAAGAAACTTTCTGAAATGAATGGAGATATTTCCCCATTTCCAAAGGGCGACTTATTTTGAGATCAAATTATCAGTACGCAGTTATTTTAAGTATTATTTCATGTCAAAGTACCAGATATAACAGTAGCAGGTAGGTATAGCAGTGTTTTCAATTAACCTTTGTAGCTTGATCTGAAGTGTTAGAATAACTGAAGTGAATCATTTTAATGACGCCATTAATTTGAATATCCATACAAAGTAATTAAGGATTTCCCAAATAAACGAATAAACGAAGTTTTCAAAACTGTTTTAAGTTTTCACGGTGACTAACGTCATTCTAATTTACTTATGGAGTTTTTAATTTGCTACGATATTTCGGAGCGCCATGGTCACGACAGAAGTCTGTATCACTCTCGTGAGGACGAACTCTTTGAAATCTTAATTAATTAATAACATCAGGCGGGCCGTAGGCTTGTTTGCCACCCTATTGGTTTTAAAAAAAAAATTAACACCCCATTTCTTTTAATGAGATGCTATTCGACTAATGGGACTACACACTTTAAGTATTCAAGATAAATGAGAGTACGAGTCATCATCATCATCAGATAATCTTCACGCTGGGCAGGCGGGTTGGCGATCGCAGGGCGTAGCTTTTCGCTCCGGTGACGCTGCTGCCCGTAATCGGCCTGTCGTATTTAGCTGCGCCTTCAATTGTGATGGTTATCTGCCACCAGTTGGTTGCCAGTGCCTCGTTTGTTATTCGGTAGGATGCACTACGGGCAGGTGAGGTTGGGTTGGAGCGAAAAGATAGGACCTTTTTTATAACATAACCGCATAGTCGCTTCCCGTCGCTTGTTGGATAACTAAAGAGAGGCCCAAGTCGCCGAGGTTTCTAGCTTTAATACCATATTTTATATGAACGTTGTAATATAGATATAGGCGATAAAAAATAGTAATTGTTATGCCGATTCTTCCCAAAAGAAACCGATTTCCAAACCCAGCGATATTTATTTTTATTTGCTAAATAATTGATTGTCATGTATAAAAAAAGATATTTTCAATCTGCCTGGTTCATCTATAACAAAAGTAAAAACTTAGGCGTAGGAAACATACATCTGGTAGATCAGTTGAAGCTTTATAGTGTTACAAATTTAAAACAGACATCATCTTTTAACAGATTACTGTAACTCGGATGTTTATTTGTATATAGGTATCCACGTCTGCAGTATATTCCAATCACATGTGGTGAGTACATTCAAAACGTTGATTGAAGTCTGTTTTCATCGACAAAAAATGCAAACACAAACATGGAGAATAGGGATGTTTCCAGGGTCCAAATAATTACATTATATTTAGTCCGTATTTTAGATTATAAAAATATATTAGAAACGTATTTTTCCTTTTTTCATTTAAACAAAAAATAACAAAGATACAAGGCATCAAAATGTAGGAGTGGGGGTCTTTGACGTCACTCAGTGGCGAATAACTTCCACTCTTTGCCGTCACGCGTAATTTGAACGGGCTATATATATATAATAAATGAAAAAATACCTACGTGTCTTTTATTTACCATTTCTCTCGCGGGAAAAACCGCATTACGAATACAGGGTTTTAAATTCACTGGAATAAGCATTCATTTTTGCCAAAGAATTTCCGAGGATTTGCCATCGCCTACTAAGTTTGCCAGAAGCTCTTAAAACATCGGGGCTTCTAATAACGCTTTTGATTCCAAAAGCGTTAGAACAATGCACTTTATGATGTAGGAATAATGACAACATAGGTACACATACATATTTATGAGATTTCTCTATTTTATAGTGACCGTGGTTTGGTATCAGCATATTAGCAGGCAACAGCATCGCTCGCCTGGAAAGTGATGAAAGCGTATGCCCAAGTTGTTGCAGGAAGTAACCAAATAAATAATTTATCAGTTGTCACCGCCACGTGGGGACTAAGGCAAATCATTGGGGGTAATTGGGGGGCCCTATGTGTAGCATGGGCTGTTAGCAAACTTATGATGATGCTGATGATAAACCTGGCTTTGAATTTTGTCGTTCTGTGAGCTCACATTGCCATTGCGAATATGAATAGTCCCGCAGGCTTCCATACAACTTCACATGTTCGGTTAGCTGTGCAGCCATACTGCCTGGTACATTAAGGGATTAGCTCTTAAGAAAACATACTATGTGCATGTTTTCTTAAGAGAAAACATGCACATAGTATGTTTCTTCCGCCGTAAATATTTATCTTCCGCCCGCCTGGGGAAGTATCTCCACCCTATAGAATACCGCAACTAAATGACCTCCGGGTCGTGTTTCTGCCGGTGAGTCGGGTTCCCGGGGCACGTGGGGTGTGTGCTTTTTTTTATGCGAGAGGCGGCAGACGAGCAAGTGTGATGCCTGATGGTAAGCAGTCGACACCGCCCATGGACACCCGCAGCTCTAACCGAGTTTAGGGTCGCTGCCGGCCTTTTATATATGAATACGCTCGTTTCTTGAAGGTTCCCAAGTCGTAGCTGTTCGGAAAGACTGTCGCAGGAAGTTGGTTCCACAAAACCGAGGCGCGAGGCAAGAAGTTCCTCATAAAACGTACAGGCGAGGATCGCCAGCCATCTGCAGCCGGGGGGAAGGGTCGGCAACGCGCGTGTGTGATACCGCTGCTGCAGCTGTTGCAGGCGTTTATAGGCTGCGGTAACCGTTTAAAGTCAGGCGGGCCGTAGGCTTGTTTTCCAGATTTGTGGAATAAAAAATGTCCTTCCTCATACGTAACATCTACGAGTATATACTTATAATAAATCTGGAGAGAGGTCAATTCTGTCCATGAAATATATTTTCAAAATAACTATCAGGGGGTGATTAGTGATCGATACTAATGCCAAAAATGCAATCACTAAAATTTTTGTCTGTCTGTCTGTATGTATGTTCGTTGTAGAAACCAAAACTACTCGACGGATTTTAACGAAACTTGGTACAATTATTCCTCATACTCCTAGGCAGGTTATTGTATACTTTTCATCACGCTACAATCTATAGGAGCAGAACAGTATAGGGAAGTGTTGGTAAAACGGGAGAATTTTTATCTGTATGTTTGAACGCGCATCACGCGAAACTTTCTGCATGGAATTGAATGTGGTTTTCACGAATGTATTGCTAAAGGTTTAACTAAAAATTTAGGCACCATTTTATGGAAGTCCGTTATTTTTGAAACCCGATATCCACGCGTGGGACGCCGCTGGCACAGCTAGTATCAAAATAAAAACAAACAAAAGGCAGCTATTACATACTTACGCAAGATTAACGTCGTATGTGTTTCGTGTCATATCGAAGCGTTTTGTTTACCCATTTTATCGCACCGTCGCGAGGCACGTCACGTTCTTGCTTAATCTATATCTCTTGGACTGGTAACGACCAGTTACCCTGATCCCGTGTCCCTATCCCGTGGGGTGCGAATGAATATAAGTAAAAAGAACTCGTGTCGACGTAACGCGTTGTCGGCAAGTGTTTTCTTCATTCGGTTACATATATATAAAATTATGTCAAAATTTAGACGCTGTAGCTATTTGGCTTGCTCGTATATAGGTACGAGGGTTTCTCGATTCATATAAGAACACAGTAAAAAAGAGTGTATTGTTCAATGACTATTTTCCAAAAATAAAAATATATGAGGGTTATTATATGTATAACAGAGCCAGATTCCTGTCTTTTTGTTTGTACTAATACTAATCATACTACTACTACTAATCATCAGACGAATCGCATTTAAGGGAAAACCTAGTTTGATTAAAAACTGAACAAAACTGCTGGACAGAATCGAATGATTTTTTTTTGTTTTACAACTAATAAGTTGATTTTAGAAACCGGAACATTTGATGCTGAAATATAAATAGACCAGCTACTGGTAAGCTGCTAATGTTAAGCATTTTTTGTTCATCATCATCATCATCAGCCCATATCAGTCCACTGCTGGACATAGGCCTCTCCCAATGTTCGCCACCTTGATCGATCCTGGGCTTCTCGCATCCAGCACTTGCCAGCCGTCCTGCGCAAATTGTCACTCCACCTGGCCTGAGGGCGTCCTACACTACGTTTGCCGAGACGCGGTCTCCACTCCAGAATCAGCATTATGAGTCAACAAGTTAAAAACCTAACGTAAACTATTCGATAGCAAGTAACGTTTTACATTCCTTTGTATGAGAAACGGTACCATAAGTCAGACTTTTGACAGATGCCATCGAGAAACACCTTTACTATGGTAGTTAACTATTTCACTAGCGTTTTGATGCGTGAAGAAGTGTTTTATTGACTAAAGAACTTTGTATTTTGTGAAAACAATGTCTGCAAGAAGATATTTAGCATGGAATATGCTGTCGGCGGCTAGTTATCAAGACGAACGACGCGAACAAGCAATTTTTCAAGCTGGCATGAGAAAGGCAATTGGAAATCCTCTTGAACACTTTTCTCCATTTGTCTAGAGATTTTGTATCACCAGTTGCATCTGCATTTAACAACTCTGTGACATCCTGCCAACTTTTCAAGTTATTGGCCCTTCCTTGAGGTCCCTCTGTGGGCTTGCTTAGGTCACCGTACCTACAAAACAAAAAAAAGTGACGAAGAAAGATCTACTTAACATGTTTCAAAAGATCGCTTCTTCGAATTTAACTAACCACTTGAGACGAAAATAAAATATCTCGATAAAAAAACTGGCTTAGTTACAAAAACTTTTTTCAACTTGAAAATGATTATTTAGGTACATACCTTTCCATATAATCCACCAATAACTGAAATTGCGATGCACTAGTCCTCATTTTAGAGTTACTTATTATTTTCACTTAGATTATTCACGTTAAAACTACACGAACTAAACAAAATATAAACAAACAACAAAACGAGTCAAATTCTCCGCTACACAGCGTTCCACAGATTATGCTAAAGTAAACAATGCTAAACTATATTGACAAGTATAACCAACTAATTTAAAAATCTTCATAAAGTTAAGCTTTACGCACTGTTGTACAACATTCAAAATAAGTAGGATTATCTAAACTTTTTAATTCGTTACGGCTTGGATACACGCGGTTGTAGAAACATATATCGCTCTCTGTCTTTTGAGTGAAGATAGAAAGAAACGGCTACATTGTGTGTGAAGTTGGATACGTGATTAGGATTGTACCAACATAACAACGCGATAACTATACTCACTATCGAGCTCACCTTAACCACTCAAGTAAACGTTCCGGCGACACATACTAATGACATAATAGTAAACTATTCGATGCGCGTTTTAACTTTACCGACTGTAGTAAGTTTGCGATAGAACCCATGGTAAGGCTACAGAACTCGTTTACCCTAACGGTTATCGGTTCTGTAGATGTAGGTATAATAAATCTGTAGAGAGGTCAATTCTGTACATGAAATATATTTTGAAAATAACTATCAGGGGGTGATTAGTGATCGATACTGATGCTAAAAATGCAATCAGTAAAATTTTTGTCTGTCTGTCTGTATGTTCGTTATAGAAATAAAAACTACTAGACAGATTTTAACGAAACTTGGTACAATTATTCTTCATACTCCTGGGCAGGTTATAGTATACATTTCATCACGCTACAATTAAGAGGGGCAGAGCAGGGATGGGAAGTGTTGGGAAAACGGGAGAAATTTTTATCTGTATGTTTGATCGCGCATCACGCTAAAACTACTGCATGGATTTGAATGCGGTTTTCACCAATGTATTGCTAGAGGTTTAACTTAAAATTTGGGCACCGTTTTATGAAAGTCCGTTATTTTCGAAACCCGATATCCACGCGTGCGACGCCGCTGGCACAGCTAGTTGACTAATGAAATATGTTATTATCAGAGAATTAATCTCTGATAATAACATATTCGCAACCTGTTGGATTCGTCTAAAACATTTTTTTTAAATTAGGTAAGGTTTAATTAGGTTAGGTAAGGTTAGCGTGCGTGGGGTACAACAAGGGAAGCCTCCACGCGTGGTCGTCTTTGACGGCCCGGCGTACCCCGGGCAACGGCGGGTAGTAGGCTATCGTTCGACTACTACCCGACGGCTAATTCCCTAGAGGAGAGACGCTTGGATCCCGTCTCTCCTCGAACAAGGTGGGGCCAGTGTTGGCGTTGTACACTGCGACGCCAACACACGGCCAGTGCTTCGGCACATTTTGATGTGGCCATTACGGCCGGGGGTCTCCCCCAATGGCGGGGCATTTGCCCGATTGACGAGACGTGCTACCGGACTTGACTTGGGCCTAAGGCCAATTCTCCCGGACGCGACATTTGGTGGGCGCATTTGCGCGAACCGAACGGATGCGTTTGCGCATCTTTTCGGTGAAAGACGTTGCCGTAGGGCGTAGGATGGCGGTGTATCACCGCGGCTCGGCGGGTCCGTCGACTACGGTTCTCGTAGTCGTCGGATAGGTCCATTTTGGACTGGTCGTCGGGCAACCTGTTTCCCCTTGCAGAAGGGACCAGGGGGCTTGCCTTAATTGGCCGGCCCGAGTGGAGTGAGACCACAATAAAAAACCACCTGTTATCCCGACTTCGGTCGGGACCAGGGGGCGCGAGCTCAAGTGGAGAAAACCACAATAAAAAACCACCGTGCGGCGGCGGCTGCACGCCCGACGGGGTTCCGCGAGGTCGGCACGGGGATGCTGGCCACGTATTGCACGAACCCCGTCCTTGGAGGAGAGAGACGGCCCTTACGGGCCTGATCTCTAGGTCGCCCCAAGTGGGGGGGCCAGCCCGAGTCTGCCTAGCAGACCAGCGCTGACAGCGTCGCGGCGTTATAGTTGAGGACCCGCGATGCTGTCGCCCAAGGCGCATTTGACGGTGCAAACCAGGGTTTTTTAGTGGGTATTCTCTGCCGACGCGGAGTGAGTCCCACATAACCCGTCTGCTTCCCCGGGCAGCGGGTATGCGTAAACTGCATTTCTCCCTGGTGAAACAAAAAAAAAAAAAAAAAAAAAAAAGGTTAGCGTGCGTACCTGTACCTATGCCTGTGTAGCTGTCGGCGGGCGCGCGGGGCCGGCGATACCTGCCCACCTCGAGCCAACTAATGCCCGTGCTGTTGTTTTACACATACACATTCCCGTACACTATTATAGGTATATATGTCGCAGGCAAATTCTATAATTCGCCTGTATACAAACGGCGTCGGCAGTTTACAAAGACAAATTCGTTATATAAAATTCCGTACGCCGTATGTAAGATGTCGTTCATTTTCTAATATGCCGAGCTACGATATTACAACCGATTACAAATTGCCTCGGCATATCGTTCGAATTAATACCAAATTTAACCGCGCGTAGCGCTGCGTGTCGCCAAAACCAATATGGCGGTTAGCAGTGAAAGTGTGCACGAAAAAAAATATCAAAAATATGTCTAATATCGGTTGTTTCAAATAGATTTTAAGGGCTAGTATTATAGGAAACTATTGAAATTAAACCAATCACAAAGGGAGCTCCGAAAACACCGTGGAAAAAAAACAAAAAAATTGAGGTTATCCAGCACATAAAAACGATAGGGTGTCCATGGAAACTGGTCAAGTGGAACTGAAAATTGCAATAAAATGCTTTGTATTTTAATTTTTGTAATTCAATTGTTTCGCTAATGGTTTTATGCTTGGTTAAGCTTAGCAGAATAAGTGAAACAAAGAAACGTTGTTGAATTTATTTTTGTTATTACTTATGAATGTCTTGTTTGATTAATAGGTAATTCTTGGTAAGTTTACTAGGTATGTGTAAGTATCCTAAGATTAGGGAGAATATGTTCTCACACGGTACCATTTAGTGCAGGTTTTGTTTGGTTTCGGTTTCAATTTCATGTTTATTTAATCAACGAATTTATTTACAGCACAGCACAGCTAGTTAAACCTAAATACCTAAATAAAATGATTAAAAACCCTGTTTCATTTCTATTATCATGGTCACCCTAATACACAAACCAAGTCGACGTTGATGCGATGACAATTTGCCTTCGGCATTTTATAATACGTATTTATCTTTGTAAACTGCCGACGCCGTTTGTATCGTATACAATTTATTTATATATGCCGCAGGCGAATTATAGAATTTGCCTGCGACATATATAAAATTGTATAGTATTTAAGTATGAGTATGTAAGTAAGAATATTTTAGGATTGGAAAGTTGTTTGTGTAATTAGTAGATGTTTTTTATATATATATAACCAAAACTTGATAGTAATAAATGAATAGTACCTATATGTATATATCTATCTATTGCCAATATATTTAAATATACCTATTTATTGTAAAATATAGAATATAAATGAGAGCAGGTACAATCGTCCGTGGGCTTCACTCAGCAGGACTCATTGAAAACCAGCGCCGTGGCTTCTACGGGGGCCACGGCCTAATGCTGAGTGAGGCCCTTTTATTTTGGACGTCGCAACGGCTGTGTCCGGTCTAATTGTTATGTGTATTATGTTTGTATGTTTATCTTTGTTTGTGTTTAAGTGTAATTTGTATGTTCTGTATATCATGTTGTGATGTTCAAAAATAATAAACATTTCTTATTTCTTATAATTAGTTAGGTGAATTTTAAGTAGGTACGTACAATGAATGAAATGTCTACTATCTTAATTATTATATTTGTTATGATACTATGAATTACGAGCATAAATAAAATGAAAACTTTTTGCGTCAGGAGTGAAAAAAAGTTCAGTTCTATATTGATTCTACCCCTCCAGTCTAAACGACTTCAAAAGAGGATGTCAAAGTTACCAAATTTCGTCAAGTAGCTAATTAGCGAGGGCTTCATTTAAATTGTCTCATCAAAATTCCGCCATAATTTCCACTGGCAACAAACGAGTTGATGCACATTTCTCGACGGTGCAATGTGAATTGCGTAAAGTAGACCAAATAAGTTTAACCCTTTCCTGCCGGAATACCGAAATCGTTTAAATTTCGTATTTTTTTCTACAAATTCTGAATATTGTTTTTAAAATGAAACACATATATTTTTTTTAGATTTTTATTGTACCTAGAACTAGGTTTTTCAGTACCTAGACTTATCTGTACCGTCAGGCACTTTATGTATCACATTAATTAGGAACTCCTTCAGGACTGGTCTAATTTTGTATACCTCATCTTTGAAATTTCGAGGCATTTGAGTGTTATCATTGCAGTGAAAATAGGCAAATATGGACGGGCTGGTGTTTGCGGGGTTCTTGACGTGGATCCACTCGTTGAAGGTTGGACATCATGAGAATTGTCAGAGAAGAGGCTAGGAACTGGAGATACCTGATCTATTGGAGATGGTGGTCGTGATGATTGTTCCATTTCATCTAAGGCCTGTTTGATAGCTTCCTCGAACATGTCATCGAAGTTTCTCGAGGTGCCTGGTGTGGGTAGTTGAATATTTTGTTCATTTTCTTCATCCGAAGTATCAACCTCCGAAACGTCGTTGCAATCGGGCAAGTCTTCAAACAATAATTCTATCAGGGCTGTATTTTTTGCGATATTCATATCTGGACAAAACACAATGAACGCTGAACATTTACAATTAAAAACATATAAATTCATATAATTTTATAAAATATCTAGTGAAATAATAACTACGCACACCATACAAAACACATACCTAAAGTGACTGTCGGTACTTTTTAGTACGCACCAGTCTTGGGAACATTTAGGCGTGTAATAATGCAAAACATTATGAAACAATCATCTTTATACAACCTTTATTACATACATAAATGGAAATAATAACACAAAAGGCCACTTACCTACGATAAACAATTTTAAAACAATTCTCAAGTCACGCTTCATTTTCTTCGTCAAGTCTTCGACAAATTGTAACTAGCAAACCCATTTGATTGGCCGTTTGCGGCGCGATACGAACCGAAGCGCTCTCATTGGCTAAGGGAGTGATCCCAGAAAGGAACGACAGTGTTTTAGAAGCGCTGTTTGTTTGCGTTCTCGATAGAACAGACGAAATATGAGCGAGTTCATAAAAGTACCGTCAGTCAGGAAAGGGTTAAGATGGCTCTAAAGTTTAATTACAAGCGCTGTTAAGTACAGAAAATTAATGGTGTTGACGCAACTTAAGACTTTGGATCTTCTTGGTTTCCTTAACCCGTCGTTGACTCATATGTCTGTGCTACCAAGAATTATTAAACATAGAAATATATTTTTTCCCTGTCATCTTTGGTGATGGTGGGATGTCTCTTGGGGTGATAGCTTTCGGCTTCCCCCAGTCCGGTGTCCCCCATTTCTATGATAAATTAACATTTGTTTGTATACATATTCCATCATCCCATGACTAATTCGTTGTTTGTATGATTTAGACATATTTCATACAAGTATATTTTTTTTATAGTAAGCTTAATTGCAGCAAATGTTACGAAAGTGGAAAGAGTACCTACTCTATCTCCTTGCGCTGCAGCATGGTGCGGGAGACAGCTGTCAGTATAACTTTGACACCTATCATTACCACTTGACTAGAGATGTGGTATTATGCAAATTCTTTTTTTCGATAGCGATACTCGTAAATCTTATACACCGACAATGGTCTTTTGGCTGGTCGAAGACCGTAAATAAAACGAAAAGAGACATTATGTCTCTGATTGAGATCGTGTCATCTGTATTGAAAATGTAATGTGCACATTATTTGTTACAGATTACGATGATGAGTTATGTGACAATTCAGATGCTACTGACCTTACCTTATGATTTAGTGGATTAGTTAGATAAAGATAAAGATCAATTTATTTACCAAAACATGTGTGTACATATAACATTTGCATGAATATATTTCAGATGTCAGTAATTAGTTTTAGTTATGTCAACATGTCTTGCTATATGGCGTGTAAAAATTGGGGTTAGTGATATGTTTATTGGGGTTAAAAGGTACAATAATATTAATAATTCCATCGAAATGAGAGTTCTTAAAAATTTAAAATTTCAATAAACATACCTTACCTTAATGTTCTATTTTTTCATTTATAATAATTTTAAAACAAATTATAGACGTTTTACCAATAAAAATAGAACTATTTACGTACAAAATACGTTTTTTACTATAAAATATATCGACTATCCATCTTAATAATACATCCCATCACACATAACATCTTTGGCGTTACGTTATACGCATAATATTTATTGCTAAATTTTGCTTTCAATTTAATTTTATTTGTTGAGTAAAGCATTCTGGTTGGGTTTAATATAATTTACTACTATTGTTAATAATTATATGCATTACGAATGTGGCGGGGCTGAAATAGTGAATCATAATTGTAAATCGCGGCAATTTACAACAGTGAAACGGAACTGGTCCGTAAACTGTCACCCGCACTATACTACAGCGCAAGGAGTAAGTATAGTGTTTTGAATTCACAATCAAAATTTCACAATACTTACAGAATCCGACTGCTTACTGCACCACGTCTGCTAATGACAGCCGCAGTACCGCAATATGACGTCATTGTTGTTGCGAGTTGTGGAGTAGTTGAGTTTTGGAGCTTTTAAGTAAACGTACTTTAAGACGACCTGTTGTGGTGACTTAGAAGAACTACTTCCAGTGGCTGAATGTGGTGAGCCAATAGGGAAGTAAACATGAAGATGATGCGATGCGAATTAAAGAAGGCCTAGTCTCAGCAGTGATCGGACCGGGTCATGGGTTTGTCATTGATTCGATAATACGTTGTCACTATGGGGATTTATTTTTGAAGTTCATTCATTAAGACTCGAAAAGAAGAAGAAATGTTACATTAACGTTTATTTGTATTCTGAATTACGTTGAAAATGAAATGTAGATATGATAAATGAATTAGTACTAACAGTCCAAACCATAGGACAGATCGGGCTGAAATTTGGTATGCAGGTAGATGTTATGCTTATGACGTAGGCATCCGCTAAGAAAGGATTTTGATCTACCCCCAAGTGGATAAAATCTATATATCTTATAAACTTATAATAAATCTGTAGAAAGGTCAGTTCTATACATGAAATAATTTTTTCAAAATAACTATCAGGGGGTGATTAGTAATCGCTACTGATGCCAAAAATGCAATCAGTAAGATTTTTGTCTGTCTGTCTGTCCGTCCGTCTGTCTGTATGTATGTTCGCTATAGAAACAAAAACTACTCAACGGATTTTAACGAAACTTGGTACAATTATTTTTCATACTCCTGGGCAGATTATAGTATACTTTTCATCACTCTACAATCAATAGAAGCACAGCAGTGAAGGGAAATGTTAGGAAAACGGGAGAAATTTTTACCTTTATGTTTGAACGCGCATCACTCAAAAACTACTGCATGGAATTGAATGCGGTTTTCACCAATATATTGCTAAGGGTCTAACTTAAAATTAAAGCATCATTTTATGTAAGTCCGTCATTTTTGAAACCCGATATCCACGCGTGCGCCGCCGCTGGCACAGTTAGTAGGGGGTAAAACTCTATTCCACGCGGACGAAGTCGCGGGCACAGCTAGTAATACAACAAAGCTGCTAATACCAAAGCACAGAATAGAACAGAAGATAATACCTATATCGTGCCTGTTTTTTGTAGTGTTATGTTTATTCAATACTTTTTTTGGATCGATTGGGATCCTGAATTGTAATACATTTGTTCTCTTCGGCTCAAGTACGTACTCGTATAAGTATTATTGAATTTACGTACCGTGATGTTCGGCGCATATTGATATTTTAAAAGTACCTATCTGTATCATGCCGTGTTAATATTTTTTTAATAGTAGGTACGCGTGTTAAAATATTTGCTTTGGTAATTTGTAATATCACAGGAGCTATGGAGAAAAGAAAGTCTTTTTGTAATTCAACAGGGGTTTGAACATTTTTTTATGACAAGGGGTAAACGGGCCTGAAGGTCATTTATTTATTTATTTAAGGACAGCCAACAAAACAATCACTCAGTAACATGGTATTAACAATAGTTCCATTATTAGTGCTAAAGTGACGCCTTAATTAGAGGCTGCCACGGCATGCATAAATGGTTGAAATGTGTTGCCGCTGTGGCTGCGGCATTAGCCCTACGAATACACGTCTTGGGATCGAGAGATTCTCACTAATGCCACTGCCACAGAGGCAACACTGCCGCTGATACAACAGCGATACCCACTTTGGGCTTAACTATTTATTAAAGTGGTACAAATAGATCTCATAAAAACACCTGGCTTATCGAATATGTCTATATGTGTGCCTTTAGAGACTTTGTTATACAGTAACTGCATTCTATTTACTGATGACAAGTGACCCAAGTTGCTTTTAAACATTTTAGTGGAAAACAAAATAGATGGTAAGTGATCCCTTAACCCCTAGGCAACAGGGGAGTCACAGGTGCGTTGCCGGCCGTTGAGAAACTTGTATTACCTATTGCTTCTTGAAGGTACCTATGTCGCAAGTACTTCGAAAGTACTTCACAATTTTTGTATAAGAGCTAAGAATTTCCAAATTTAAATTTAAGACTTATCTTCTTTGTACGTGAATAATGTGGTTTCTTGGCAATAAGCACTAAGACATTATGATTTTAGAGAGAAGGAAATGTAAAAAATAGTTAAAGTTCAAAGATTTTAATTAATTATAGAAGTTATTAGGGTTAGACGTAGAAAGTTCTCTGGTACTCGTTATCTTCTATCTATCTATCTATATACGAGTACTCGTAGGTACTTATAATAAATCTGTAGAGAGGTCAATTCTGTACATTTAATATATATTTTCAAAATAACTATCAGGGGATGATTAGTGATCGATACTGGTGCCAAAAATGCAATCAGTAAAATTTTTGTCTGTCTGTATGTTCGTTATAGAAACAAAAACTACTGAACGGATTTTAACTAAACTTGGTACAATTATTCTTCATACTCCTGGGCAGGTTATAGTATCTATATTATATTTTATTATATTTTACTTTTCATCACGCTACGATCAATAGGAGCAGAGCAGTAAAGGGAAGTGTTGGGAAAACGGAAGAATTTTTGTCTGTAAGTATGTTTGAAAGCACATCACGTAAAAACTACTGCTTGGAATTGAATGCGGTTGCACTAATGTATTGCTAGAGGTCTAACTTAAAATTTAGGTACCATTTTATGGAAGTCCGTTATTTTTGCGTGCGACGCCGCTGGCACAGCTAGTTCATTATAATATCATAAATGCGCTTATTTTATGAAACATTTAAGTTAACCAAGCGTTTCAATATGCATTCAAAACGTGCACACCAAAGCTACATTATTTTCATGAGTGCTAAAAGCACAATAATAATGGGATTAAACTACGAGTACTCTAGTTAATGCAAGGATTTCAGTTGTTTCAATTTTATAATGAACTCCCAATATTAATACATGCTCATATTGTAGTAGGTATACACACACAGGGGTACAACAAGGGAAGCCTCCACGCGTGGTCGTCTGCTTGCAGATGGCCCGGCGTACCCTGGGCAACGGCGGGTGGTATACCAGGTAGTACCACCCGACGGCTAATTCCCTAGAGGAGAGACGTAGATCCCGTCTCTCCTCGACCAAGATGGGGCCAAGTGTTGGCGTCGTTGGCTGCGACGCCTTCCACGGCCGTGCTTAGGCACATTTTTGATGGGGCCATTATGGCCAGGGGGTCTCCCCCAATGACGGGGCATTTGCCCGATTGGAGCGAGTCGAGTATCGGACATGACATTGGGCCTAAGGCCAATTCTCCCGGACGCGACACAGAAGGAGGGCGCATTTGCGCGATACTGGAGTGATGCGTCCGCGCATCACTTTGGTAGAAGACGATGCCTGAGGGCGTGGGATGGCGGTGTATCACCGCGGCTCGGCGGGTCCGTCGGTCAAGGTTCTTGTGGCCGTCGGATAGGTCCTTTTTGGATTGTTCGCCAGGCAACCTGTTTCCCCTCGCAGGAGGGACCAGGGGGCTTGCCTTAATTGGCCGGCCCGAGTGGAGCAAACCACAATAAAAAACCGCCTGTTATCCTGACTTCGGTCGGGACCAGGGGGCACGAGCTCAAGTAGAGAAAATCACAATAAAAATCCACCGTGCAGCGGCGGCTGCACGCCCGACGAGGTTCCGCGAGGGTTGGCACGGGGGTGCCTTCCCTTGTATTGCACGAACCTCGTCCTTGGAGGAGGGAGACGTCATTTTCAGGACCGATCCCTAGGCTGCCCCAAGTGGGGGGGGGGGGGGGGGGGGCAAGCCGAGTCTGCACTGCAGACGAGCGCTGGTGGCTTCACGGTGTTGTTGATAGAGGACCCGTGTCGCCACAACCCAAGGCGCACTCGGTGGCAACCAGGGTTTTTTAGTGGGTATTCTCTGCCGACGCGGAGCGAGTCCCACATAACCTGCTGCTCCCCCGGGCAGCGGGTATGCGTAAACTGCATTTCTCCCTGGTGAAACAAAAAAAAAAAAGGTAAACACACACAGTACTTTCATGTCAAACAAATTAATATCTATTAAGTTCTGTCCTTTTGATAAATCGAGGTCTTACGAGGAAAAGTAAAAAGTACTTTCTAAATTCAAATCGTTTTTGCAAGCTCTTGTTTACCAAAATTGTCGTCACGTCGGATTATGCATGCAAAATGCACACACACTCGTTTACTATAAAACTTATTATCTTGTTTGCCTTTCGACCTCACTTTATAGCAACACAAATTCCTTTAGATGCTTAATTGTAAGTCAACAAAACAAATACATAAATAAAAGTAATATTTCAAAGTATCTTAAGGACATTTCTCTAATCTCTTTTTTGTGTGTATTTGAAATTAATATACGTTCAAGTGAATTTTAACGATATCTTTTGTAGCGACTAGCGACACCTATGACCACATCACTACAACTATCTCCACGCCGCTACACAATATAAAAGCACTAGTTCCGCCAGCTAACAACAGATGGAGATGTTACATCCGCGGCACGCAATGTCCATACAAAATGAAATCGCTCCATACAAGTTCTATGGAAGACCTACAACGCGCATACGAAGTTTTCATCTCGACTCGCTACATATACGAAAAACCAAGATGGTCCATAGGACCGCGGTCTCCGAGCACGATCACCTACCTCGGCGGAAGTACTTCCACTTTTCGTAGGGATAAGTCTGTTCCTAAACTTTCAATTAATATCGTCTTGTCTTACAAACATTATCAATAGTTGCTGAGTGGACTAGGCCAGGCGCGAAAAGTGACTTTCTTCCTTTATTTAGACGTCTATGTATACTTCCACAATAAAATAAAGACAAAGTTTCGACGGATTTGTACAGTAGGAAGCTACGAAAAGTAATAACTTTGAATTGCCCTAACTAAACATTCTAGGAATCCTATTTACAAAGGAGCAGGTTCTTTACGTAATTGGTAGCTAACAAAACCTTATCTGAATTACAATCACGGATAATAGTATTAGTTCAACAGAAAGCATTCGATAGGATTTGATAATGATATAAATGAGTTGCTTTATTTGAATTGAAGCTATCTAATTTATGAAATGGAAGAGAACCTACTTAAGCATACATGCAGAATTAGCATGACTTGACAGCATTATTGTGTGTTAAATAACCTGAAACAACAGTGGCTTCTGGCTAGAAAACTAGCTGTAATTTTTAGCAACGACATTCTACATAAAAAAAATTGACAAGCAATAAACCTAAGTACATCGTCGAGTTCAGTCAGATATGAAATTTAGCAAGAAAAATAAACGATTCCTTAAATTGGATTTGAAGAATTCTTTACCTTGATGTAAAATGATATCTGCCGAGATCGTTAAAATTCAAATTAATTAAATTGATAAGTACCTACTCGTTCTAAAATAAAATATCGCACGTAGGTAAGAGTTTTAATATTGATTGATTGGTTTATTTCGATAAAACTTATAAAAACTTGTATGTACCAATTATGTAAATAATTAGGACTCTGTGTAGGTAGGTACTACTTTAATGTTGAATGTTTAAAAATATATATTTTATTAAGCTGTACGTGAGTACTTGAAACTCAAGGTCTGGGATACTTATGAATGATGTACGAGTAGAGAATAAGATGTAGATTGCCATCCGCATTCCATAAAGACGATGGTGGCGCGCACCAAGAGGTTTAGTTAAGTGAACACAATTAATTATAACAATCATCACAAAAGAATCAGGGTAAATAAATTTGAAGTACTTTGAAGAGAACAATGTTGCCACAATAATATAAGACAGATCATTTGTATTGAAGCACCGAATTAATTGGTAGGTAACTATTAGCAGTCATTTGCTCAACTTAGTACTTGGGAGTTTGAGGTTACGTTTCAACGTTATTAATAGTTTTGAGAGAAACACAGTATTCTATTATCAGGCTTAGAATAATGAGATAACAGAAACCTCAAGGGGGAACTTTTTGAAAACTATTTGCCTTTTTAAACATACATACATAATAATATCAGACAACCAAATACCAAATGAGTCACCGACTTAGTCAAGTAGCTAGTTTAAAAAACTTACTTACAAATACATACAAGTTGTTAAATAGTCATTCAGAGGTCCTACTATAACAATCGAAAACGAGCGTTCGTATTTTGGTAAGATAAATAAATTCATGAAACGAACTAAACTCATGAAGATCGACGTTGACGGTTCCGCAAGAGATCGCTGTTTTTTATCGCGATCCATCCATCGAACGATCGTTTATTGTTCGTTCGATTGTCATACATTTATAGGTCATCTACATCCTTGCATTCCTAAGATTCGTGTCTGATAAATCAACATAATACCTCAATATTAGTTACTGCACAGTTCTCATATCTTCAGTGGCATTAATAGGAAGCAACTACTTTTATTTTCGTTCAGATAACAATAACAGAAAGGTTTGTCGTAAGGAAACGTCACTGTTATTAGTAGCATTAGTACTGACTACAGGGTGCCTTTCATAGTAATTACTTTGGTGCGTAGTGTGAATCTCACAATGTAGAGGTGACTACGTAAGGTAACTGTTTAAATACCTGAACAAAGAAAAAAAATGCGCCGGACCGACGCGGCACCGGACACCTAGTCCTTAACTAAGGTTCTCCCTGGTGGTTTAAGTAGGTATTACCCAAGATAATTAAGGGAAATTCACTATAAATGACCAAACCGGGATTCTAACCTGAAAGTTTTGAATCGCCCGTGATTTCGCCGTTCTGGCCGCCAATATAAAGAGAAAATTCGCATAAATGTAAGATGAGAGCTAGCCGATAGGTACCCTAAATGTATGTACTGGTGATACCTCGCTGCCAACGAGTCGCCCGTTCATCATCTATATCTATACTTATAATAAATCTGTAGAGAGGTCAATTCTGTACATTAAATATATTTTCAAAATATCAGGGGGTTATTATTGATCGATACTGACGCCAAAAATGCAATCAGTAAAATTTTTGTCTGTCTGTCTGTATTTTCGTTATAGAAACAAAAACTACGGGACGGATTTTAAAGAAACTTAGTACAATTATTCTTCATACTCCTGGGCAGGTTATAGTATACATTTCATCACGCTACAATCAATAGGGGCAGAGCAGGGATGGGACGTGTTGGGAAAACGGGAGAAATTTTTATCTGTATGTTTGATCGCGCATCACGCAAAAACTACTGCATGGAATTGAATGCGGTTTTCGCCAATGTATTGCTAGAGGTCTAACATAAAATTTAGGCACCATTTTATGGAAGTCTGTAATTTTTTAAACCCGATATCCTCGCGTGCGACGCCGCTGGCACAGCTAGTCGTAAATATAATTATTGAAAAAAAAAACACTACCTTTTCGTAACAATGATAAAAGTGAATTTTAACTTTGACAACTAAGGGCCATAGTACACGGCGTATTTTAAACGCGCCGACGACGCGCGTTTCAGGAACGCACGTCTTCGGCGCCGTGGACGCTGCTTGTTGCGTTTACATTGATGAAACAAGCGCGCGCATGAAGCGCGTATACTCGCGTTCGAAGCGATACAAACGCGCGTACAAAGGAGCAGAGTAGGAGCAGGGGGTGGGTCAATCCAATAGATTCGCTTTCTTTTACATTTTTTCTTTTTAAAGGAGTACTAAAGCCAACGTAAGCAGTGTTGTCTCAACCGAGGCCATTGTGCAACTGAAGAAGAGGAGTCTCTGATCAAAACGCAAAAGCTACGCGCATCTACTGCGCTTATGCGCGCAGATACAGCGCGTATAAGCGCAGTAGAGGCGCGTTTCACGATCGCCCCGTGTGCTTAGGTTACTAGGTTGCGTTCGAATTGCGTTTGAAGCGCGTATACGCGCGTCATCTGCGCGTCGTAGGCGCGTTTAAAATACGCCGTGTACTATGGGCCTAACACTTTTTCATGTTTTAATGCAACATTTATTATTTTGTATATGATGTGATTGGAAGTTGTAGGTACCTACCGATTTTAGCTGGTTTCCGCGTGTCTTAGAATCTAGTTGCTAACCAATCTACTATCATTTATTACAGACAATAATGATTGAATAACAAAACAAAGAATTGACCCTTTTAAAAAAAACATTATTTTATATAAATAACAAAGTTTCTTCACTGTTGGTTTATTTAATTGTAATTTTGCGGTTCAACGACCAATGTAAAGCTGGTGGTACACATGACATGAGACTCCATGTAATGATCACTAAGAATAAATGAAAACAATTTTATTGTAATATACACTATAATAATGTAGTTGTTTAATGTTTGTTACAATATCCTATATCAGCCTGTAGAACGGTCGTAGTATCTTCTCGGGTACTTGTCATTTTTACTTAGCCATTCTGACCGATGTCGTATGCGACACAATCTTACCTGAAGTCTGACATTATATTTTATGTATTTTCCGATGCGATAATGTAGACATCATCAGCCTATCACAGTCCACTGCTGGACGTAGGCCTCTCCAGTTGTTCGCCACTTTGGGCAAACACCTGGAGGATAACCTCCAGGTGCCCGCCTGCCCAGCGTGGCGATTATAGGTATAAACCCATAATCGCCACGCTGGGCAGGCGGGTTGAAGATCGCAGGACGTAGCTTCTCACTCCGGTAATGCTGCTGCCCGTCATCGGCTTGAGGTGTTTAGCTTCGCTTTCAATCGTGATGGTTATAACGCCACCAATCAGTTCCCAGAGCCTCATTTATTATTCAGCAGGATGCACCATGGGTTGTTTTGCGTAAGTAAAATTAAGTATACTCGTATAAAGATCGGAAAAGTGCGTGATCAAGTTTCTAACTTGTTGTTGTTTGAGTATCGTTAAGTATATTTTGATAATCACATTTGTTTTGAGATCATAATTAAAATAAAATTTATCGATTAGTATGTGTTTAAAATTTTAGAAATATGGCTTGGTTGTTGCGACATCTCGCGATTTCGATCGAATCGAATACCTATTATTGTTATTGGCTCTTCAAATTTCTTTATCTCTACAGTTAACCTGGGATGCTGATCGCAGAAAACGAAATTTTCAAACAACCTGGACATTGTAATATTTTTTGATTCGGGAACAAGGGGACATCTACATGGATATCACTGGTAAGTCAGTTTTAAAATAAAAAATAAAAAAATAAAAATGTTTTTATTGGAACAATAAAAAGGTTACAGCAGATATAGTATGCACGATAATAGCAGCAGTAGTTATACAACTGTGGCGCAGCTACTAACGCCCACCTCTGAGAGGCTAGACAGAGTTCCAAAACAATTCAATACAAAACAAGCAAAATTAGAGAAAAGGTTAGAGATAATTAAGAAAGTGTGTTTAATGAGCACGTGCAGTGTGGGAGTATATATTGTGTGTGTGTGTGCGTGTGTAAGTGTGTGTGCGTGTGTAAGTGTGAGTGTGTGTGTGAGTGCGTGTGTGTGTACCTGAGGGTGAGAGAGGTTGGTGTGTTCGGCTCCAGTATGACAGGAAGGAAAAGTGAAAGAAACCAATTTCTTGATGATAATATTATTATGTTGCTACCTATCTAAAATCTGTTCAATCTCCTCATAAGTAAGGCCGTGAAGCCAATCATCGACGATGGATTTACACTCTCTCAATAGGAGTTTATAAATGTTGAGTATCTTATTTATTTTATTATATAGTTTAGGACCTAGAAATTTATAATGCCGCATAGCTACAACCAGGCTGCAAGCTTCAGTCCTGCACACTCTATCTGACCTCCGCACTAGGTTTTCAAAATTAGGGTCATAATTATATTAAGTTGGAATGTGTTCGGAGTACCGTATGTAAAATAAACGAATGTCTGACCCTTGGTAATTTACATAGAGTATTTTTCAATAAAATAGGATACTTTCCTGTGATTTGGAGAAGTAATTACATTATTACACAGGTATTTTTAATGCAATTATTTTACATTGAAAGCTTTTGAGCTTCCAAGGTAACTTTTATTACTATAATTATGTCTTTATGAAAGTTTGATATCGTGTATCTGATTTAGTTTATCGGTGATCATGGCGCTTGTAACAGTGCCTAAATATCGGAGCTTTATAAATTAAGTAAAATTTAAAAACCCTGTTGATCAATATTTATGTCATATTGTCTGATAAATATATCTAGCGTAACGATTATAGGTAAAGTGTTTTCCCAAAGCGGTAAGCAACTGGAGAGGCCTATGTCCAGCGGTGGACTGCGTTAAGCTGATGATGATGATATTTGTTCTCTGGCTATAAAAATTATACGCCACTTTATCCGGTCTGGGCAAAATGCTCGGTCACCCGGTGTGGGCTTCTCGCATCCAAGTCTTGCCAGCCATCTTGCGCAAATCTTGCGTAGGTTTATAAATGACTTTTTAAACAAAAATTATACCGACTTTAAAAAAACACAAACGACCAAAACTCCAAACAAAAACTGTACCTGCATAACTAAAAAGCGATAAATAACGTAACTAATGAACTACTTAGTACATATTATATGTATAACTTTAATTATTTAAATATTTACAATTATCACTTATTTTTGGAGTCGGTGCCAGCCTAGGTAACGTAGACTGTTGTGTTGTATGACGCGCGCGGTCGACAAATCCTCACGACAAAATACATTACTTGTTTGGCTGGCAATATTATACATACAGACGAATTGAGAACCTCCTTTTTTTTAATTCGGTTAAAAACTTAAAACTTAGAATGCGCCCGGTAAAACTAGATCCTGAATTTTGGGGAGCATTGCGCCCAACTCGCTTTAGGGCACGCATATTTCCTGGCTGCGTGAGGGTTATATCTCAGCTGTCTTATTACTCCTGGTTCAATGGCCGTATTCCTGCTAGTACTTTATTTTTGTGAGAAAATGTGAAATATAAATTTAAGGATGTTAGCTTGTTATTCTTTTTTAAAAGAGCAATTACAAAATCTTCTTTGGGAAATATAAAAAAAAAATTTTTTTCTTTCCCGGCCCCTCATTCGTTAGTGACCGCTGCCTTTTGAACAAAGGGTCGTGGGTTCGATTCCCACCCGGGACATACATTCATATGGTAAGCATTTTTGTTTGTTCCGTGTCGTATATATTTGTGGCACTTTCGTTGTAAGGTATACCTACAAGAAATAGCTTAAGCACTATTTTCTTTGGGATCGGAGCAGTGTATGTGATGTGTCTGATATTTATTTACTTATATTATACATTGCCTCCTCGGTCTAGTACGAGTAGTAGCCAACTATATAGTAAAAATAGATGACACCTATTATAGTCTAGTTCGTGTCCATGTTTTAGAATAGGACCACCCTATCTCATCTCGTGGGTGTCGTAGAAGACAACTAAGGGAATATCAGGAAACGGGCAGCAGCGTTTATCTGGGTTCAATTAAAACCCACTTTTAAAGGCTTTTGTCCAACAGTGGGGCGTTTGCAGGGATAATGATGATAGCCTGTTCGCGGGTGGATCGGTGATCGTGGATCGATGGCGGCTTCGGATTCAGGAAATTTGCAGTGATATAGGCACCATGCACCGGGAAGTACGCTTATATACCTATTAGTGTTTGCTTACTATATTATGCATGTACTCGTATTATACATGTAAACCTTCCTCTTGAATCGCTTTATCTAAAGCGAAAGAGAAGCCCAAGTCGCTGTGACAACGGGCAAGTAACTAGTCAGTTACCTGTCAGTTGCCACCGCCATGTCGACCCAACCCTAACCCCCACAAGCTCCGGAAATCCTACTTACCGGCAGAAACACGACCCGGAGGTCATTTGGCTGCGTATTCTATAGGGTGGAGGTCCTTCCCCGGGCGGGTAGCTCAACTCGAGCGAAGATTCGCTATGCCTACCTCTCTCTTTTGCGTAGTTTTAAAGATCTAGGCATACATAGGGACAGATAGACGGAAAAGTGACTTTGTTTTATACTATTTGCTCTTATTACTCGTGTATTTCCGATCCTACCTAACGATTTATTCAGTAAGCGATTACTGTCGACATCACCGTGCGCAAGAGATAAATAAAAATAACGTAAAAAATATACGAGTACAACGCCATTTTCGGTGCATCTAAAACCGGAAACTCCAATACATTTTATGATGGTTCTTCTGTCCTTTTTTCGGTGTATACTTCTCTCTACAATAGTAGTAGAGGAATTTTTTCCATCCAAATTTTTTCCTTTTCATTTTCAATTTCCATATAAATTTTTAGAGAGTTATTTTTAAAATCTTTGTTTTCCTTTATGCGTTTCCAAACTATTGACCTGATTGTGGTGAAACTTTGATCCCCAGAACAAAGAACACACATGTATGAGCGCACACAAATGCTTGTAAGTACTGTGCGGGAATAGAGCCCGCAACCCGCAATCACTGTTTCAAAGGAAGCGTTCACTTACACTAAACTGGTCATTTTAAAGCTTATTTCCCAACTAGCTGTGCCGGCGGCGTCGCACGCGTGGATATCGGGTTAAAAAAATAACGGACTTGTATAAAATGGTGCCTAAATTTTAAGTTAGACCTCTAGCAATACATTGGTGAAAACCGCATTCAAATCCATGCAGTAGTTTTCACGTGATGCGCGTTCAAACATACAGATAAAAATTACTCCCGTTTTCCCCACACTTTCCTTCACTGCTTTGCTCCTATTGGTTGTAGCGTGATCAAAAGTATATTATGACCTGCCCAGGAGTATGTAATTGTACCAAGTTTTGACAAAATCCATTGAGTAGTTTTTGTTACTATAACGAACATACAGACAGACAGACAGACAAAAATTTTACTGATTGCATTTTTGGCATCAGTATCGATCACCAATAACCCCCTGATAGTTATTTTGAAAAAATATTTCATGTACAGAATTGACCTCTCTACAGATTTATTATATGTATAGAAGATATTATACGAAATTTTTATCGATCAGGGAACCAGAGATATTTTTGTTATATGAAATATTGAAAGGAACGTGAATGCTGGTAAAAGGGTGAATGGTGCACTGCACACCTTTGTGAAGAGCCAGAAGGTCTCCAAAAAGGCATGCTAGAAGTGAAAAAGTGAAAAATCTGTTGGAAGGGGAGACCTAGAAGGACATTCCAACATAAGTGTCTTAAAAAAAGATACCCTAAACCGACAAGCATGTATAAACTAATGTGGACGAAGCAAAAGTTGTGTGCAAGGATCGTAGCAAATGGAAGGACTCTGTCTACCCCTCTGGGAGAGAGGAGTGACGTTATGTATGTATATTTAAAATCGCTGTGAAACCTTACGTGACTCCTTTTTTTTTTTTTTTTTTTTTTTATAATAGCACGTCAAAATGACTACGTCCTGCCTGATGTTAAGCAAACGACGAAGTCCAAAAAGTGTAAGCGATCCTCATCACACATGAGTGCAATGTGGATCGATCACACTATGACGGCCTGCATAAGTGCCGCTTCACGCCCCGTTTAAAAGACCCAAGACTATAAGAGGAAGGGAACACGTGTGCTGGAAGAGAGTTCCACAGCCTAATTGTACGACAAAAGTAAGATTTACTGTGCTTTATAGTACGAGAGCCAATTGACTGCACAGTATTTTTGTGACATCTCAAGCCTGCACGCGTAGTTCTATTCAGAAAAGGAGAGGGAGGGACCAAATCAAAGAGTTCTTCGGAGCATTCGCCGTGATGTATACGGTAGAAAACACTAAGCGACGCTACGTCTCTACGTAGCTGCAGATCCTCAAGATGTCCAGTGACATCATCATTGCCAATAATTCGGATAGCTCGCCTTTGTAACCTGTCGAGTGCGTCCTTTAGGTACTTAGCGGACCATCCCAAAGGTGAGAGCAGTATTCCACGCAGGAGCGAACCTGGGTCTTATACAAGAGACAGCGCTGCTCAGGCGTGAAGTACCCCTTCACCTTGTTTAGAACACCTAGTTTACGGGATGCCGTAGTGATGACCCCCTCGATGTAACCCTTAGGATTCAGGTCACGGCCAATATCCATCCCGAGAATGCTAAGGTCACTGGACACTGGTAACGAAACACCCCGGAGAGAAGGAAGAGAATGGAAAGGTGACACTTTGGTAGAAAATGCGCATACCTGAGTCTTACTAGCATTAAACTCAACCAGGTTATCAAACCCCCACTGGGAGACCTTATTCAGAACCAGGTTAAGCTCAGATACTAGTTCCTCCCGTTTACTAAGCATTTCCGCTCGCCCCATCGATGGATGCCCCAGGTAACGTCCGTGTACTGTACTATCATCTGCATAACAATGAATATTACCAAGAGATAACATGTCATTGATATGCAGAAGAAAGAGAGTAGGTGATAACACAGAACCCTGAGGCACACCTGCGTTGACCGAATAGTACCGTGACGAGCAGCCCTCGCAAAGGACACGAATTTTCCGCTCACACAGAAAGTTGGCTATCCAGTCACACAAACGAGGCGGTAAGCCGTATGCCGGTAGCTTGGAAAGAAGAGAACGATGCCAAACTCTATCGAACGCTTTGGCAATATCAAGGCTGATGGCCAAAGACTCACCATGCCTGTCAATGCCTCGCCCCATATATGCGTAACGAACGCTAGAAGATCACCCGTTGACCGCTTCGGCCTAAATCCGTATTGGCGATCATGCAGGAGGGAATGATCTTCTAGGTAGTGGATGAGCTGTGAGTTAATGATTCTTTCGAATACTTTGCACAGCACAGATGTAACAGCAATGGGTCGATAGTTGTTTGGATCCGAACGATCTCCCTTTTTGGGAACTGGTTGAACGTTCGTCCTATAGAAAACTAGTAACGTACCTATCTAATAGTTGGCGTTTATGTTGCACTATAAACTATAAAATAGTTTGTATCCGGCGCGATACAGCTGGTCAAACAACGCACAGGAAGCTTGCATCGTTTACCGGCGCGTAAAGCTTAACGCGCTCTCAAAGCTCCCTATAAACAGCGTAATCGTTATCCGACGACTAAAGCTTTGCAATTTTCTTTTATCGACAAGTGGTTTTTACTGAGGTCGTTAAGAGATTACGTTTAATTATTTGACTTAGGTTTTATTAGGTCGTTCCGTGCAGACAACGAATGTTTATAGCATAATAAAATCGCCGTAGTATCCCGAACATAATTGATATTTATGGTGATGTTATCACCGGTCGGTGACTACGGCATTCACCGTAACGGCGGAGTTGTTTAGACGGATTTTTAAAAAAATAACGGCTATGTTTTGTTTTTGTATAGCCACATTAACTGGTAACGTGCATATTTATACAAAGATTCATCACCATCATTACCAGTCTATGGTAATCCGCTGTTGGACATAGGCATCTCCAGGTGTTAGCCACTTTAGGCAAAGCCCTGGACGTTATACCCATAATCCCCACGCTGGGCCTCGCAGGGTGTAGCTCTTGGCTCCGGTGACGCTGCTGCCTCTCATCTCGATGGTTATACCGACACCAGTGGGATGCCAGCGCCTCGTTCGTTATTCAGCAGTATGCACCATGGGCAGGTGAGGGTGGCTTGGAGCGAGAAGTTCTTATCTTTCTTTGCTCTTTTACTATTGTCTCTTGACAGACTTCAGTTAAAATATCTCGTAACGCTAAAACAATTCAACAATACATAATGTGTACCAATTCTTAACTTATACAGTAAAAAGTAACTCTATAGTAATACACATAACTCATTATATCATATTGCTTTTTACTAGACAGTAGGTATTGTTACTTTACTTCCATTCCTAAAAAATTGGCAACAAGTTTCCTAATAGGTAGATAGGTATGTAAATCTCATTTATTTATCATGTAAAGTAGACTTGCGAATCTTTTTGCATCCTGATTACCTTTTGTTATTATACCTTGTTTTAATGAGAATCTGAAAGCCCTCCTTTAAATAAAAAATTCATAAAATGGTTAGCGCTCTGAAATTCGTAAGCAATGAATGCGAGACTAAAATCTACCGCTCAAAGACAAAGAAACATTTGTACCTACGCGAATGCTTTGAGAGATAATTTTGAATTAGACGATTTAATTTAATGGATTATGTAGATTTTGTTTGTCGTTACGCACCCCCAATAATGTGGTATTAATGGCAACTAGTAAAATGCCAAATGTATTTATGTATTGTCAAAAGATGGATTATTATTCCTATATAAACCACTAGTCTCTTCTACTATTTGGCCTTTCGGCGTACCAAAATTATACAATTTCAAATCATTAAACCTATCTTCTTCTATACTTATAATAAATCTGTAGAGAGTTCATTTCTGTACATGAAATATTTATGAAAAATAACTATCAGGGGGTGATTAGTGATCGATACTGATGCCAAAAATGCAATCAGTAAAATTTTTGTCTGTCAGAATGTTCGTCATAGAAACAAAAACTTCTGAACGGATTGTGACGAAATTTGGGACAATTATTGTTCATACTCCTGGGCAGGTTATAGTATACTTTTCATCACGCTACAATCAATAGGAGCAGAGTAGTGAAGGGATTAGGGAAAACGGGAGAAATTTTTATCTGTATGTTTGATCGCGCTTCACGGTATGCGGTTTTCACCAATGTATTCCTAGAGGTCTAACTTAAAAAATAGGTAGTATTTTATGGAAGTTCGTTTTTTTGAAACCCGATACCCACGCGTGCGACGCCGCCGGCACAGCTAGTTCAATTAATATTATCGGATATCAAAATATTAATCAAGACACATAGAGAACAAATATCACGTATCTGATTCCTCTGTTTGTGGTGTTGAAAGATATCACTTACTTATTTACTATTAAAGATATCACTTACTTATTTACTATGACGGCACAGCGACTCAAGGCGAGTCTTGGTCTCCTTTATCACATGTTGTTACCTCAATCTGTCGTGCCTCAGCTCCTGCCTCGCGCAGACCTTCTCGACCTCTCCAGTTCCAGCGGTATCTAGGACGTCCAACTGGGCGTCGGCATATCAACGTCCCACATATTTCTGTTTCACCGGTCCTCTCCCATTCTCTCGACCTTTTATTTTGCTAATGGTGTGGCCCGGCCACCAGCATCGGTATAAAAATATACGTCTCATTAATAATACCACATAATAAGCCTGCAAAAGTAGCCTATATTCCTCACATCCGACGTCTAATCAAACAAAATTGTTTTTATGTCAATCCGTCTCATTATACCGTGCCGCTCGAAATTCACCCTTGAAACTGCCTTTGATTTCGAAATTTGAAACTTCTGTTTTTAAAAATGCACGATCTTAATAACATTCAGATAAAGTTTCATTTTTTCGGCACTATCATCATCATCCTTCAGTTATTCTCTCCAATTGTCGGCCACTTTGGGCAAAGATTTGGTGGCTTTACCAGTAATCGCCACGCTGAGCAGGCGGGTTGGCGATCGCAGGGCGTAGCTCGTCGCTCCGATGACGCTTTTGCCCGTCGTCGGACTGTGATATTTAGCTACGCCATAAATTGTGATAGTTATACTGCCACCAGTAGGCTGCCAGCGTCTCGTTTGTTGTTCGGCACGATACACACACGAGTGAAAAGATGATAGGTCGCTCCCTTACATCCCATTTATCGGCACTAGCCTCGACTAGCGAAAAACGGCCCGGTCAAACTTTAATTGCTACTTATATAAGTACCGTATAGTACCGTACGGGCCGTTTTTCGCAAGTCGACGCCCATTTTATGTGTATGAGATTTTATGAGTATCTGCCGGCCTTATGAGCCTGTGGAAGCACTGAGTTGTGGAACATACTTTGAATTCTCACAATGAAAATAATGTATGTACCTATATCTTTTTGCGCAGTAAGTAAAGTTTGAGTTCGCTCTATTAAAATGTGCGAAACGAGTCGTGTTAATTTTCCGTATGAACTGGCCCTTAGTTCATAATCCTTATAAGTGAAGAAACAGCTTGTTATCAACAAAACATCCTTAACTATGATTGACCGATATATTAGGGTGTTAATACAACGTCTTGTGATCTGACTTCCAAGCACCTAATTCCAGCAGTACCAATAGTAAATTACTTACATTGAATAGTGGACCTATTGTGCTTACGTGTCCGTCTAAGTAGTTTGCGAACATTCACGGATTGTGCGGTTTCCATCAATGTGCTAAACCCTCAGATATCTAACTTGTCGGATAATTATTTGGGTGTTGGACGTAGACTGTGTGAGCAAGTTTGATTGCGAACGAGCTTTCCATTTGTAGCCGTGAATGGTTATTATTTCAGAACTAAACTACCTAAGTAATTGAAGGTTGGTTTTAGTGTCACGCGTACCGTTCAGTACGGATCGCTCCGCACGGGCTGATCGTCCGCGTGTGTCGTTTTAGTATCGCCCTTCTGACCGCCGCGGCTCATGTCCACATTAGCATGATCACGCCTCGCCATGACTGTACTGAGGTGACGCGTGCGCTTCGCACAATACTAAAACGCTCACTGAAGCCAGAGCCGCCAGAGGCGCGCAAGCGGCGGTCCGCGCGGATAGCTCCGCGGCACGGACGCGCTATGCGGATGGCTGAGGAGTTGTCCGCGCGGACGGTCGTCCGTACGGACCCCTCCGTATTACTCTAAAACGCTCCCTGAAGCTCATATAGATCTTTCTGTGCGGAGCGATTCGTACTGACGGTCCGTGTGACACTAAAACCACCCGAAGATAATTGTTGTAACCTGCGGGGTTATTCACAATGCCTATTTCCGATCGGATTCGGAAACCCAAAGTATGATGAATGGAATTCAAATTTGACACTAAATACCTACTAGATTAATGTCAAGTTTGAATGAACATGCATGCATGAGTTTCTGAGAGAGATCTGTGCGAACGCATTTGTGGATAGAACTTAAATAGCTCCTAAAACAATCTAACTCTACCCTCATCATCATCATCATCATCATCAGCCTATTGCAGTCCACTGCTGGACATAGGCCTCTCCAATTGTTCGCCACTTAGGGCAAACATCTGGAGGATATACCCATAATCGCCACGCTGGGCAGGCGGGTTGCCGATCGCAGGACGTAGCTTCTCGCTCCGGTGACGCTGCTGCCCGTCATCAGCCTGTGGTATTTAGCTACGCCTTCAATTGTGATGGTTATACCGCCACCAGTCGGCTGCCAGCGCCTCGTTTGTTATTCGGCAGGATGCACGGGATGAAAGGAGATGATGTAAAGGAGTGGCCCATCATCTTTTCGCTCCAAGCCAACTCTACCCTACTGCAGCTAAAATACTTTTACTGCATCGTTTAGCAGGAAATAAAATCAAAAACCCCCACTTGTCACTTTGTTTTTCTTTTATAGTGGCTCGACATAATGGCTTCCCTACGCCCTGATGGAAAGCGAAAGAGTAGCCTAAGTCGCTGTGACAACGGGCAAGTAACTAGTTAGTTACCTGTCAGTTGCCACCGCCATGCCAGCCCAACCCTAACCCCCCACGAGCTGCGGAAATCCTACTCACCGGCAGAAACACGACCCAGAGGTTAATTGGCTGCGGTATTCTATAGGGTGGAGGTCCTTCCCCGGATGGGCAGCTCAATTCGAGCGAAGATTCGCTATGCCCTACCCCTCTTATATTGTGTCATACTTGCTTAATAAAAATCCCACGTAAAGACAAAAAAGTAGGTGCAAGATAATGCCATTAGTTGCGTAAGTAAACTTCAGTAAACACTTGGAACGTTCATATACAATTTGTATTTTTGAATAAGAATTCTGCCCTGTCAGTATTTTGATTCAAAAGCCCTTCTATCATTTCTTGCAAGTCATTTTATAATCGACTATACTGTACTGTATTGCGATGATGTGGTATACGTTCCATTAAATATACGTTCAACAATTGCCTCAGTTTTGTGGTGTGAAAGAAAGGGCTTACAACACCCGGAAGGCACTTATGATCCGAAATATACGATAAAAATAAGTTTTTGCAGACTCATACTCCAAATTAAGGCATGTATAATTACCTTTAGTGCTATTTGCATAGTTAAACTAAGGCTCCTATTTATCAACACATACCTACATATTTCCGTAAATGAATGAATTTTTATCTTCAAGCTGGAGGGAAACTCCCTAGTCAAGATAATTGAGAAGTCAATGTGATCAAAGCGATCTAATTATATCAACTGGACCCTTCCGGATCGACAGATGGTCGAATTGGATTATAGAAAATTGCGTTATAGTACCTATCTAAACGATAGGGACGATGGCACAATTAAATACATCCTTACTAGAATTTTATTTCTTTTAACTTAACTAATCTCTTTTACATTTTTTCATACATATTTGCTCAACCAATGCAGATAAAAATTGGTATGGAGAAGTTCTGGGGAAAAACGGAATAGTTGTCATCATTTGTTGCATTTTGGTATAAGTCCATTTTTTGTGGGTTCGTTACCCACTCGAGGTAAACATTTTGTAATGAACAATTTCGTGTGCTACTGACATTGTCATCGGACTAATGTATGTGTTGTGCTCTCTGTGTTTTTTATTGACTTTAATAGATTAAAGATAACAAGCCGGTGTACATAGACCTTGTATAGAACACGTTGCCAATAAAAGTATGTAATTTTATAATATTTATACCACTTGGAAGTCAAAAGCTAACGTGCCAGATTAAAAAAAAATATGTCACCGAATACATTGCAAGACTAATGGTTGTGCTAATGGTAACTCGCGACCGTTTTTTATGGGATCATCCATTTAAACTAATTGTATTCTAAGCTAAGTAATGCAATGCAACCCGCTGTCTCACGCTGACCCTCACACCCGAGCCTGAGTGATTTACGGCTAGAAACCCACACCAATAAACGTTGAGGTTTTATCTTAATTCACACCAGGAAAAAGGTAAACCGATCAAGTAGATACGAGTCTTTCCGTTCAAACGTTCCGTATAATTATTATTTTAAAGAGTAAACTCAAATAGATATACTTCTGAATTTTTATGTCGTTTGAAAGAAGGTAAATACTAGAGTACTGAAGAGGAACATGGCATGATACAAGGGTACTTTATGGAGTAAAAGCTGAAATTTTATACCGTTAGGTATAGTCAGGCCGCTGAGAGAAAGCGTTTCTGACAGATCGTGACCAAATGGGCGATATAGGGTATAGGGACCGTGCACAAACTATAGGTGGCAGCACTACGTAGTGTAAACTAGGGTAAAACATTCAAATTTATGACACCAGTTGGCAGCACCATCGATGTGCACGTTTCCTATACTCGTAACTATGAACTGGCGTATAATTTACGGCAAAATTTCAAATAACTATTATTTACCTTATTAACGAATTAAAACACGAATAATGGAATAATTATTTATTTATTTATTAATTATGCCAACTTACAATAAGTGTATTAATTTTGGGAAAGATTTCTTGACAGTTGATCAATTATCAATTATACGAATTGACATCTGTCACAAACGCATTCTTTGGGCGCCTATAGTATTTATATACTTAGTTAGTACAGTAATAAAATTTGGGACCCCTAAATCCTTAAATGAAAGGAGCCCCAAATTTTGGCTAAGACACAGACTTTGTGAAGGTAGAGACTAGTAGAGTTAAAAGCTTGGCTCGTCCTGGAAACATTTCTCATGAAAACAAAACGGTTATAGGAAAGTTACATTGAACGTAACAAAGATAGATAGATAGAAACTCTTTATTGCACAAAAACACAGACATTACAGGAAAACACATTACAAACAAAAACAAAGTACAATTTAGGCGGCCTTATCGCTTGTAGCGATCTCTTCTAGACAACCTTCAGGTAGAGGAAACCAGATTCAACAGAGATGGGTAACCTAGTGCAAAACTATCTATTTCATAATAAACACGTAAAATAAGCCTACATAAATATACCAAGTAATACATATTCCATAGACATACATATATACGTATATAAATATATATATATATATATATCGTCGCCGTAGAGCGAAAAGTCACTAAGTCGACATATGGCCAAAATGGAGTTAAATACCTAACCAGATTCCCCAAATTTTTCTGCACAAATTCTTCTTTTTGACATTTCTGTACGCGCCATAGTTTTTGTTTTACAGAGAGCGAAAACACATTAACTTTACGTTTGCACTACTCATTGGCAGTCGAAAACTAACCAATTTTACTTAAGACTTTTTTTTATGATCTAACAAAGCAAATCTGTACCTAAGTCGAGTTGGTTATTTCTCTCTTTTACAAATCAAATCATAATTTTGGACCCAATCCATACTAAAAATTACCTAAAGTGACTTAACTACTTTTAGAATTACTGGTTCGGTACAAAACATGAAAGCGAAAACTAACTAAGTCGACTTAATGACTCTCGATATGATCCAAACATGAGTGAAATAATCACTAACTCAGTTTTTTTGTCATTATCTCAGTAATTAAACATAATTAATTGAAAGTGATATTACAATCTTATTTGTCTATCTATTCTTTAAGATATATAGCAATGAAATTAGAGTTATCTTTTACTAAAATTAAGTTATATTTTTTTTTGTTTTATAAAACTTTAAACCGCCATAACTCAAAACACGTCATGACCTACTTAGTGACTTTTCGCTCTACGGCGACGATATATATATATATAAATAAATTATACATAATAATATATTACATATATACATATACATACAATAATATTTATATTTGAGTATGAATTAAGGAAGATAAGATAGAAGAGAAAGAAGATAGAAATTAAGTGAAATACGAACAAAGTCGATAAGCTTGGTGATATTATGTCATTTGCTTAAGTAAGTAATTGTTAAACGAATAATTTAAAAGGAAGAATATCAAAGGTATTTGAAATCAATTAAAAAGCACATTAATTGACAAAGGATCAGATATATCAACGTTGTGTTTGAAAAGAAATTGTATTTTAATACAATACTATGTTATCTTCTTCTATCTTCTATCTATATCTATATCTATACTTATAATAAATCTGTAGAGAAGGCAATTTTGTACATTAAATATATTTTCAAATAACTATCAGGGGATGATTAGTGATCGATACTGATGCCAAAAATGCAATCAGTAAAATTTTTGTCTGTCTGTCTGTCCGTCTGTCTGTCTGTCTGTCTGTATGTTCGTTATAGAAACAAAAACTACTGGACGTATTTTAACGAAACTTGGTACAATTATTCTTCATATTCCTGGACAGGTTATAGTATACTTTTCATCATTCTACAACCAATAGGAGCAGAGCAGTAAAGGGAAATGTTAGGAAAACGGGAGAAATTTTTACCTGTATGTTTAAACGCGCATCACGCAAAAACTACTGCATGGAATTGAATGCGGTTTTCACCAATGTATTGTTAGAGGTCTAACTTAAAACTTAGGTATAGGTATAGATAGGTATTTTATGGAAGTCCGTTATTTTTGAAACCCGATATCCACGTGTGCGACGCCGCCGGCACAGCTAGTCACAAATAAGTTAAAAATCGAAAAGCAGTCATGCGTAATTTTAAAGGACCAATTGTTTTGAAGTGTAAGAAAATGTATTATTTCGAAGCGATTTTAAACAAACATAAACAAAGAAACCATATAGTAGTATAGTAAGACAAATACTAATTTGAAACTCTTTATGTACTTCGTTCGTAATTTTACAGTCGAGGCCCTGAGGATCGGGCGAAATAGCTTTACAATCTCGTTATAAATTATTAATTTAAGTACCTCCCACCCAACACAATTTAGAATTTTCGTTTTGTCTCTAATTCGTGCTTACTTAGTTACCCTTTTGAATTTTACCATCTTTCATTATTAACAGATATTAGCAGGCTCGCTATTACACTTAAGCTAATTAGGCTTCATATTAGAAATAGTGTTAATTGTTCGCGTATTAAAACAACCAATGTGTGTCATTAACAACTTCAATTATATTGGACGTTATAAACAAGGTTAGATAATAAATATAAATCAGAACAAAAGCTCATAATAATGTTGTCAAAATACATACAATGGCCACCGAACAGTGTTGTAGATTATTTTAGGTGTCTAAGAGATATCCAATATAGTATATTACCTACATCAATCCAAACGACTGTAGTTATAAAGTATTTCAAATTACCCAAAGCGAATACAAAAAAAAAATGATTCAAACTTATCAGACACAAACTGATTTCAAAGAAAATCTTGTGAATTTCTGATAAAACATGTTTGTCGAGATTTGAAAAGTTCTAATATTATAAATGCGAAAGTTTATTAGATGAATGGATGTTCGTTAGATAGATGCTCTTTCATGCGAAATCTACTGAACGGATTTGAATTAATAATAATTAATGCATTAGGCACCTTCATGCCGCCTCCGGGGGGAGTCGGTATGGTGTGTGGGACTCACCCCTCCCAAAATGAGAGGGCATACCCACTAAACCCCCCTGTGTCGCCAGTGGGCAGCAAGTAGCAGGGATACGGGTAGCGCCGAAGCATACGGCCACATCCCTGCCTGCCCTGGCCAGCCGCAGATGACAAGCGGCCGGGGCACTTCTGGTCCGGGGAGGGCAAATACCCCTACCCCCGGCTTCCGGGGAGCGTTTGAGTGCGCCCCGGGCGGACCTCGTGCAACGGTGTGGCTGCACCCACCACACCGTCACGCCCCATTGAGTGGTTCGCGCCCCCGCGCTTACCACTCGGAGCACGGCGGAGAGGCTCAGAGGGCATACGATGCGTTGTATGCCCTCCGGCGACGCCCAGGCCGGGGGCGGCGTAGAGCGGGCGCGTCTGCTGCGGCCTCACGCTCTCTTTCCGCCGCCGGCTCCTTCTGCGAGATCACTGTCTCGACCTTTGTAAGGCGACCAATAACGGCCTCCAAGTCGCCAGGTTTTGGGCGGGTTCCGTTTGAGGTGAAGTACCATTGACTCGAGAAGAAGAAGAAGAAGAGGGGAATGCATTAAGCACCTTCACGCCGCCTCCGGGGGGAGACGATGTGATGTGTGGGACTCACACCTCAAACTGGGAGGCCATACCCACTAAACCCCCCTGTGTCGCCAGTGGGCAGCAGCTTGCACGGACTCTGGTAGCGCCGAAGCATACGGCCGCATCCCTGCCTGCCCGGGTCAGCCGCAGATGATAAGCGACCGGCACTTATGGATACTCTACTTACCTTACTTTAACTAAAATATCCGTCATATTCCGCTCCAAGCAAAAAAAAAATGTCCAGATAATCTACGATCGGGGCAACTTTTCTTAAATTTCGTGTTTGTTATCAAGGCAACTCCGTCTGCTTTATCTGATGGTTAGCAAAAAACTGATACGTTGAAAAATATATTCACTAATGAGGTCAAAGACATAATTTACTAGTAGCCTATTTTCCCTTTAAAAGAACATTGACTTTTAGGTAATTTTATAGTACATTGACTTTACAAAGCCTAATTTAGGCTGTTTCTGTACTGAACTACTACGAGTATTTCACGCTAAGTATAAATCATTTAAACTTTAAAAACGCATGACAAGTTTCTAGACCTTTGTTTAAGGAAAGCATGAGGTAACCCTCTGAGGCTGCTACTTGGCCTAAGGGGCCCAAAGAAATGTTAAATGTCATCATCATTAGCCTGCATACGTCCTCTGGTGGACATAACCTTCCCCCAATGACAATTGCCATTTGTGTGGATTTGCCATAGTCACCACGGTTGGCAGGCGGGATGGTGAGCGCAGTATGCTTTATTTGTTTCTTGATATTCCACTGAATAGTGGAATATCAAGAAACGTAGAAGACGAATGTCTTCTACGATATCCACAGGATGAGATTGGGCGGTCCTATTTTAAATTCGAAAACCACATGGACAGAAAATTTCTTAAGTATATACGTAATTTGCTGAAAAAACGACTTACTGAATTATACCGATAAATGTATCAAGAAACATTTTTGTGCTTTTCATTTATTTAGATCTCCCAATCAACAATAATAATCTAAGGTTTCAACGTTGAGGTACCGGTGCAGAATAAATCACGATCCAGTAGAATTGCTGTCGTAATTAATACGTAGAGTAGCTTTTAATAGATAATATGGATATTAAATACGCGGAGGTCATATTAATTAAGTCTCAGTAATTCTTACGTGTTTACGTGACATTGTTTTTATAAAATATACTGTATAACTAGCTTTTGCCCGCGACTTCGTCCGCGTGTTTAGATTTTTACATTCAAATGTTTTTTCCTAATAACTCCCATTCCCGTGGGAATTTTGCAATATCGCGTAGTAAGTAAGCTTGACGTTCATTAGGGTACCTGCATGCCAAATAGGCTATTCCGGTCTCATTCAAAAAGTAGTTCAAATGCATCTTTTAGTGATAAAATACCACGGAAAAATAGAGATATATTTTATTAATATCAAATAATAAAGAAAAACGACTTTTAATTTTTCAATTAAATTACTTGCTCGAAAACGGCACAGCTCTAGTCCGCCGTGACTTTTACGTCACACTTTTAGTAAACATCACGCTTTACTGAGAGATTAAAGTTATTTTCGCAAATACAAAATGAACTATAGTCCATATCATTGGTGTCTTGTGTCTGAATGTAAGAATACAAGTGTTAAAACGCCGGAAAAGTTATGGATACAAGTGCCAACAGATTTAAAAATGAGAAATACGTGGCTAAAGATAGCACGAAGAGATCCAAAGTTATTGTCCACAAAGAGTAAATACTATTTTTGTGAAGATCATTTTGATGTAAGTATGCAATTTAATAGACCTTCAAAACTTGCAAAATTATATTCACAATATTGCAAAACTAATATTTCATAGGTTATGTCTTCGTGGAAGATTAGTGCTTTCTGCTTTCATAAAACCATCTTCCATGATGAAATTATATTATAGCGCCGGAATATCGAGAAACGTGTTAATAATAACTAATAATTTTCGAATTATTGTAGTAAATGTAGTAGACACAGTACTGAGATTATTTGTTTACAAGACAGATTACGTCAAAACTTTAGCCAACATGGCGTACAGCGTTTTCACCAAATTGGAGACAGATTAAAAAACATGAATTTTAAAATGGAAATATTAAATTTATTTTTCACTTTTATGAATTGATATTAATATTCTTGGTTTACTTTTTCATGATCTATCATATAAACATAATTTTAGTTTTTTTATTCATAGGGTGGAATAGCCTATTTCAATCATCTATCTTACGCGATTTAATTTTTTCATACAAAAGTTTTTTCCCGCTAACTCCCGTTCCCGTGGGAATTTTGAAATATCCTGTTGAAACTAAGCTTTAAGTTTACGACGGTACCTGTATGCCAAATTAAAGCGTCTAACTGAAGCGTTTTAGATTTTTCATACAAAATGACTTTTTTTATGGATTTATTAAAATCTTTTATCTTCCAGATACATAATTATCGAAGAATTTTTAAACAATCTTTTCTATTAAGCGAGTAATAAAGCGTTATGTTATTACTTAGATAGAGAGATCCGACGTGAGGGATGACGTCACGTACCGTGCGCCATACAAACTCGATCGAAAGATCTGTTTTCGTGAGATAGACGGATATATTAACTATTTTTATCTATTTTACGATAAATTAGTAAATACATGAAACTATTTTTCATGCATATTCCCTATTCTCGTTCCCGTGGGAATTTCGAGAATTCCTTTCTTAGTGCACCTCTACGGTACCTAAGCTACGTCCCTTCTAAATTTGAAGTGCCTACGTTCAGCCGTTAAGGCTGTGCGTTGTAATGTCATTCAGTGAGTTTCTCCTTTTATACGAGTAAGGTATATTTAGATTCAATTTAACCGGTAACGCCATTTAATAAGAAGAATCAGTAGTTTTGGGCTGTAAGTTTATTTCTGGACCTTTCAAGTTCTTTTCCTATTTTATCCTGTAAAGGGTTGATTTAAAATTTTGAAATTAAAAATTTCGGAGTGGAATTTATCGAAACCCTTTCTTAGCAATATCTACGTCATATTATTATAGCTTTATGAATGCAAAGTCTTAGCCCGAACGGTTTAAAATTGACAAAGTTTCATACAAACTTTCATCCCCTATCTTATCCCCTTGGGAGCAGAAATTATCAAAACCCTTTCTACGTTATAATAACTTTATGAATGAAAAGTCAGCCCGAACGGTTTAAAATTGACAAAGTTTCATACAAACTTTCATCCCCTATTTTATTCCCTTGGGGGTAGAAATGATCAAAACACTTTTTTAGCGGATTCTTACCTCATAGTAGCTTCATGCATGCAAAGTTAAAGCCGATTTGGCTACAAATCGGCTTCAAATTGACAAAGTTTTATACAAACTTTCATCCCCTATTTTATCCCCTTGGGGTGGAAATGATCAAAACCCTTTTTTAGCGAATGCTTACGTCATACTAGCTTTTTACATGCAAAGTCTTAGCCCAATCGGCTAAAAATTGACAAAGTTTCATACAAACTTTCATCCCCTATTTTATCCCCTTGGGGGTAGAATTGATCAAAACCCTTTCTTAGCGAATGCCTCCGTCATTACATCTACCTGCATGCCAAATTTCAGCCCGATCGGTCCAGTAGTTTGATACGTTGAAAAATATATTCACTAATGAGGTCAAAGACATAATTTACTAGTAGCCTATTTTCCCTTTAAAAGAACATTGACTTTTAGGTAATTTTATAGTACATTGACTTTACAAAGCCTAATTTAGGCTGTTTCTGTACTGAACTACTACGAGTATTTCACGCTAAGTATAAATCATTTAAACTTTAAAAACGCATGACAAGTTTCTAGACCTTTGTTTAAGGAAAGCATGAGGTAACCCTCTGAGGCTGCTACTTGGCCTAAGGGGCCCAAAGAAATGTTAAATGTCATCATCATTAGCCTGCATACGTCCTCTGGTGGACATAACCTTCCCCCAATGACAATTGCCATTTGTGTGGATTTGCCATAGTCACCACGGTTGGCAGGCGGGATGGTGAGCGCAGTATGCTTTATTTGTTTCTTGATATTCCACTGAATAGTGGAATATCAAGAAACGTAGAAGACGAATGTCTTCTACGATATCCACAGGATGAGATTGGGCGGTCCTATTTTAAATTCGAAAACCACATGGACAGAAAATTTCTTAAGTATATACGTAATTTGCTGAAAAAACGACTTACTGAATTATACCGATAAATGTATCAAGAAACATTTTTGTGCTTTTCATTTATTTAGATCTCCCAATCAACAATAATAATCTAAGGTTTCAACGTTGAGGTACCGGTGCAGAATAAATCACGATCCAGTAGAATTGCTGTCGTAATTAATACGTAGAGTAGCTTTTAATAGATAATATGGATATTAAATACGCGGAGGTCATATTAATTAAGTCTCAGTAATTCTTACGTGTTTACGTGACATTGTTTTTATAAAATATACTGTATAACTAGCTTTTGCCCGCGACTTCGTCCGCGTGTTTAGATTTTTACATTCAAATGTTTTTTCCTAATAACTCCCATTCCCGTGGGAATTTTGCAATATCGCGTAGTAAGTAAGCTTGACGTTCATTAGGGTACCTGCATGCCAAATAGGCTATTCCGGTCTCATTCAAAAAGTAGTTCAAATGCATCTTTTAGTGATAAAATACCACGGAAAAATAGAGATATATTTTATTAATATCAAATAATAAAGAAAAACGACTTTTAATTTTTCAATTAAATTACTTGCTCGAAAACGGCACAGCTCTAGTCCGCCGTGACTTTTACGTCACACTTTTAGTAAACATCACGCTTTACTGAGAGATTAAAGTTATTTTCGCAAATACAAAATGAACTATAGTCCATATCATTGGTGTCTTGTGTCTGAATGTAAGAATACAAGTGTTAAAACGCCGGAAAAGTTATGGATACAAGTGCCAACAGATTTAAAAATGAGAAATACGTGGCTAAAGATAGCACGAAGAGATCCAAAGTTATTGTCCACAAAGAGTAAATACTATTTTTGTGAAGATCATTTTGATGTAAGTATGCAATTTAATAGACCTTCAAAACTTGCAAAATTATATTCACAATATTGCAAAACTAATATTTCATAGGTTATGTCTTCGTGGAAGATTAGTGCTTTCTGCTTTCATAAAACCATCTTCCATGATGAAATTATATTATAGCGCCGGAATATCGAGAAACGTGTTAATAATAACTAATAATTTTCGAATTATTGTAGTAAATGTAGTAGACACAGTACTGAGATTATTTGTTTACAAGACAGATTACGTCAAAACTTTAGCCAACATGGCGTACAGCGTTTTCACCAAATTGGAGACAGATTAAAAAACATGAATTTTAAAATGGAAATATTAAATTTATTTTTCACTTTTATGAATTGATATTAATATTCTTGGTTTACTTTTTCATGATCTATCATATAAACATAATTTTAGTTTTTTTATTCATAGGGTGGAATAGCCTATTTCAATCATCTATCTTACGCGATTTAATTTTTTCATACAAAAGTTTTTTCCCGCTAACTCCCGTTCCCGTGGGAATTTTGAAATATCCTGTTGAAACTAAGCTTTAAGTTTACGACGGTACCTGTATGCCAAATTAAAGCGTCTAACTGAAGCGTTTTAGATTTTTCATACAAAATGACTTTTTTTATGGATTTATTAAAATCTTTTATCTTCCAGATACATAATTATCGAAGAATTTTTAAACAATCTTTTCTATTAAGCGAGTAATAAAGCGTTATGTTATTACTTAGATAGAGAGATCCGACGTGAGGGATGACGTCACGTACCGTGCGCCATACAAACTCGATCGAAAGATCTGTTTTCGTGAGATAGACGGATATATTAACTATTTTTATCTATTTTACGATAAATTAGTAAATACATGAAACTATTTTTCATGCATATTCCCTATTCTCGTTCCCGTGGGAATTTCGAGAATTCCTTTCTTAGTGCACCTCTACGGTACCTAAGCTACGTCCCTTCTAAATTTGAAGTGCCTACGTTCAGCCGTTAAGGCTGTGCGTTGTAATGTCATTCAGTGAGTTTCTCCTTTTATACGAGTAAGGTATATTTAGATTCAATTTAACCGGTAACGCCATTTAATAAGAAGAATCAGTAGTTTTGGGCTGTAAGTTTATTTCTGGACCTTTCAAGTTCTTTTCCTATTTTATCCTGTAAAGGGTTGATTTAAAATTTTGAAATTAAAAATTTCGGAGTGGAATTTATCGAAACCCTTTCTTAGCAATATCTACGTCATATTATTATAGCTTTATGAATGCAAAGTCTTAGCCCGAACGGTTTAAAATTGACAAAGTTTCATACAAACTTTCATCCCCTATCTTATCCCCTTGGGAGCAGAAATTATCAAAACCCTTTCTACGTTATAATAACTTTATGAATGAAAAGTCAGCCCGAACGGTTTAAAATTGACAAAGTTTCATACAAACTTTCATCCCCTATTTTATTCCCTTGGGGGTAGAAATGATCAAAACACTTTTTTAGCGGATTCTTACCTCATAGTAGCTTCATGCATGCAAAGTTAAAGCCGATTTGGCTACAAATCGGCTTCAAATTGACAAAGTTTTATACAAACTTTCATCCCCTATTTTATCCCCTTGGGGTGGAAATGATCAAAACCCTTTTTTAGCGAATGCTTACGTCATACTAGCTTTTTACATGCAAAGTCTTAGCCCAATCGGCTAAAAATTGACAAAGTTTCATACAAACTTTCATCCCCTATTTTATCCCCTTGGGGGTAGAATTGATCAAAACCCTTTCTTAGCGAATGCCTCCGTCATTACATCTACCTGCATGCCAAATTTCAGCCCGATCGGTCCAGTAGTTTGGGCTGTGCGTTGATAGATCACTATGTCAGTCAGTCAGTCAGTCAGTCAGTCACCTTTGAGTTTTATATATGTAAATAAAAAATAATATAAATATATATATTTAGATATAGTGGTATATGTGACATATTATTTCTGTGCTTTTGATTGGCTTGAGATTTCAGTTACATAATATTTGAAATTATTAGAAAATTAGATAGTTTTAAAGCTGCGATGCCCTGACTTTCAGACATATTAGATAAAGCAATGGGATTTGGATTACATGAAGGCATTGAGCCTATTTTTGTCGGCGAGCTCTAATTTCTGCTATAGGGGAATGAATAAGTAGGTCATAAGTGGATCTAATAACATTTTCAATACAACTCGGGATTAACAAATATAAGAACACCGACCTACCTACACCCACGTACCTAATTTACTCATACATATATACCTACATACATAAATATAAATATCAGACAACATCACATACCTACATTGCTCTAATCCCAAAGTAAGTAGCTTAAGCACTTGTGTTATGGGTATCAGAACAACGAAGGTACCACAAATAAATACTTAAATACAAATATAAACACCCAGACACGGAACAAACACAAGTGTTCATCACACGAATGTTTGTACCGGGTGGGAATCGAACCCACGACCCTTGGTTCAGAAGGCAGGGGTCACTACCAATTGAGCCACCGAGCCAGTCACATAACTTCACGCCTTTCTCCCAGAGGGGTAGGCCACGTCCTTCCATTTGCTACGATCCTGGCACACAACTTTTGCTTCGTCTACATTCATTTAATTTACTCCTTAGAAATCATATTGATATGCAGAATCTAATATATCTGTTATAACAATGCACCTTAAGCAAAGTGAACAAATTTTTATCCGAGAAAATTTGAAAATCCTCGGAGATTTTAGACCCCAACAATATTACAGAATATTATTTTTGCCAATCTACCCACTTGAGAGGTTACATTGGCCAACTTCCCGCGACCGTCGAAAGTATGCGAAGGGTTCAACATTTCAGAGATAGGACTGAAAATGGGACTTTGTCGGGTCATTGTACCCATCGTGACCTCATACGCGTCTTAGGGAAAGTCTTTTCAAGTTTAGCCCGATGAAGAAATATTTTCTAACTTGAAATGCTACTTACATACGCCAACAAATTTAAACTTATTTGGGTTCTAGAAATTTTAAACACCGTTCTATTTAGTTAATATCTATCTTAAGTTATACATATATTAGTTACTGAATTAGGGGTGATGATCTTTCAGAGCAAATAAATTTGACTATAACTGCTATATAATAATATATAACTAGCGGGATTTAACGCGCATACCTTTTTTAAAAACCCGACGTTTCGGCCGTGTTACAACGACCGTGGTCACGGGAAGTACTGGTGCAGCGATGTTACTCCGTCTGCGCGGCAGAATATTTTTCTACCCGCACATTTTTGTTTCTCCAACCACCATCACAAATCACACTAACAGTGTCCACATTTTGACGAGAATTAACCGACTTCGCACTAAAAAGGGGGAGTGTTTTTGCAATCACTGGATTCCATGTTGTAGACAACTTTAAACCGTCCTCACGATTGAAATTATTTGGGTGTTTCTTTATTTCAACCGCCTCACGTACAAGTCTCGAATGGTGATGACGTTCGGATGACAGTATTTGTGTCCGGTAAAACTCAATCCAGTGATTGGTACCCGATTCCAGCAGATGTTCTGCTATGGCTGATTTGGTGGTTTGACGGTTTTTAACAGCTGCAATATGTTCTTTGACCCTTTCAGCAATGGTCCGCTTCGTTTGGCCTATGTAGGAACTACCACAGCTGCAATCCACCTTATAAACACCTGGAGTATCTAATGGCAAGACATCCTTAGGACTGCCCACAATACCGCTGATCTTCGTGCCTGGTTTAAATATCGTAGGTATAGACAAACCTCTAAGCAATGTCCCAATCTTGTCTGTCACTCCTTTAATATAAGGCAAGTAAGCTGGTTGTCTGCTTACCTCCAGATGCTTAGGTTTCACCTTCGGTTTCTTCCCGCATCGGTTCACCTGGTATCCGTTGCTTTTGAGTACCTCCTGAACATGGTCAAGCTCACGCCCCAGGTGTTCAGGGTCACAGAGGTCATGGGCTCTATTCGTGAGTGATGTCACAACGGATTGCAGGTGCCTCGGATGATGATGCGACGTAGCGTGTAAGTATCTGTCCGTGTGGGTGGGTTTCCGATATACACAGCGAGACAAAGACCCGTCAGGCCTTACCGTGATTTTTATATCCAGAAATGACAGCGATCTATCCTTTTCCATCTCGTACGTGAATCTGATGTTTGGATGGATGGAGTTGAGATGTTCAATATATTAAACCGAAGGTGAAACCTAAGCATCTGGAGGTAAGCAGACAACCAGCTTACTTGCCTTATATTAAAGGAGTGACAGACAAGATTGGGACATTGCTTAGAGGTTTGTCTATACCTACGATATTTAAACCAGGCACGAAGATCAGCGGTATTGTGGGCAGTCCTAAGGATGTCTTGCCATTAGATACTCCAGGTGTTTATAAGGTGGATTGCAGCTGTGGTAGTTCCTACATAGGCCAAACGAAGCGGACCATTGCTGAAAGGGTCAAAGAACATATTGCAGCTGTTAAAAACCGTCAAACCACCAAATCAGCCATAGCAGAACATCTGCTGGAATCGGGTACCAATCACTGGATTGAGTTTTACCGGACACAAATACTGTCATCCGAACGTCATCACCATTCGAGACTTGTACGTGAGGCGGTTGAAATAAAGAAACACCCAAATAATTTCAATCGTGAGGACGGTTTAAAGTTGTCTACAACATGGAATCCAGTGATTGCAAAAACACTCCCCCTTTTTAGTGCGAAGTCGGTTAATTCTCGTCAAAATGTGGACACTGTTAGTGTGATTTGTGATGGTGGTTGGAGAAACAAAAATGTGCGGGTAGAAAAATATTCTGCCGCGCAGACGGAGTAACATCGCTGCACCAGTACTTCCCGTGACCACGGTCGTTGTAACACGGCCGAAACGTCGGGTTTTTAAAAAAGGTATGCGCGTTAAATCCCGCTAGTTATATATTATTATATTATGCAACGCGAAAGCTTAAAAGTTATTATAACTGCTATAAATTATTAAAAGAGATTATCCCAGTAGCTACGTACCTACCTGCGTATTCGCCTGTTCATTTTCTTATTTTATTTATTATTTATTTTAACTTAATTTAATCGTGATAATCGTGCCAAACAACATTTTAGGACCAACTTATGTAATCGTAATTAATAAAACTTTAAGAAAGAGTAGGTACTACTTTCTATTTAACTATCGTATTTGTCTGATCTAGTTTTATTATTTATTTTATAAATAAAAAACTGGCTGGAAATTACGACATCGTTAGCCTGTAGGTACTTTATGTTAATGATGATTGCTACTCAATCACGATCTCTTAACAATTTCTTTATCAAATATTGCAGATTTTTGATGATCTTTTTGCTAAGATAACTTTTCTATATATCATAGTGATCAAACAAACCATCTGAAGTCCCACAAAAGATGATTAATTTTGACATTTTCCAACATTTTGTTTTTTATATTCCTAACTGTAGGTAGGTACCTATTTATTGTCAACTATCCTGCATTTTATGTTTGTGGTAATGGTCCCTAAAACTATCCAGGGTTATCCTAATATCCCACTTCGAGCCATCATTTCTGTTTCAAAGCTTTAGCATTCCTACTAAATTGTTCTAAACAACTATGTTGAATTACAAGTATGTTAACTAAGTTTCCTAAGTAGTTGGTCGAAAAAAGGCTCCGATGCTCCGAACGCTGACCCGAGAATTCGTGGTGATTAGAAGTTTTGGGAGAGTTAAACAATTTGATTTCTCTCTTTTTTATTCGTTTCTCTTAGAATTGTTTACGCAAATACCTATATTTATCTTGTGAAATGGTAATTTCTGTTATTTCCGTAATCAACTGGCAAATAAAATTGCTTTGAGGATTATTTCCGAGGAGTATGTCTAGAGGAATTCTTCTCGATTTCTTGCCAGTGACGATGCCCCGTCTGTACTTACAAATTCCTTTGTAACACATAAAAAATGAACTGCAATTTGTCCACGAAACTTTCATTCAACTCAGTATTCGGGAACATATAGCTTCGTATGCGGGGTACATTCTTATAATGTTTATAAAGTACATATAAACAAATAGTTCTACATACAAATATGTTTCTTAGATAAAAGCTATTTAGATTGGAATTACTTCTGAATCGTAGGTTCGATTTCTCTTTACAAACATTAATGTGATGAACATTTGTATTTGTTCCTGTGTCTGGGTGGTTGTAATTGTATTTGAAATTAAGCAACTCAAGCAAATATTGTCGCGACAAATCCATTTGATGTGCGTCAGTTCACCGTCAGTGGTTCAACAGTGCATTATGAACGGTAATCTTATTTTCCCATACCATCGCCAAGCAATTCTGTGTATAAATGTTGGAAGGTACAGTCATCAGCAAAAAGTCTGTTATTGAATAAGCAAAGTGAATCCATGTGTGCAGACATTATGTTAGATTATAGCCATACCAAAAATGAATTGACTTTTCAAAGTCATCTCCACACTCCTAATGCCTTGTCTTCGCTCGAATACTTTGTATTGCAACGTTGTACCCTTCTGTACCTAATCGCGTTGACAAGAATACTCGTCCGTTAATATAGCCACATAATATGACCTTACACGATGTTTGAATCGTCGATGCCCGACACGAACGCCTGCTGATGTAGCCGGCCGGTAGCATAACAAGTGACGTCATTTGTGTGTTTAAATGACATAGCAACAAGCCGATCGCAATTTTGATATCAATTTTTCGACATAACATTGGGTGGGCGTGCTAAAACGGTGACACGAGATCACTTGCTAAAGCGAGCGTAAAAAATTTGCACGAATGTTCATCGTCATCATCAGCCTATCGCAGTCCACTGCTGGATATAGGCCTCTCTAGATATTCGCCACTTTGGGCAAACACCTGGAGGTTATACCCATAATCACCACGCTGGGCAGGCATGAATGTTCGATTACGCTTTATTAGTTCACGCTTCACTTAAAAAGCTCCATGTGGTAAGAAGGAAGAACTCTTTATCACTTCCTAGACACATTCTTAAAGAAACCATAGCAACATGTAAACTTCTGTCCTCGTAAGTAAAATTTAATCTCCATTCATAACGGGTGTTATTGTCGGGCGAATGTAATGGCTGGCAAACACGATTTCGTGAAAGGCGAAAAGAATCTTTACAAAACTGATATCTTTTTTATCCAAACAGATTAATTTCATCCTTTCTAAGGCATCTATTTTCCCATTCAACGTCGTATCAGTTAACTCCATAGTTATAATTTTAGAATGAGCAAATAATTTTAGAATGGGCATTTAGAAGGTCGGCAATAGACAAATAATTTAAAAATGTATTTATTGAGAAAGTTTAGGTAGAGAGCAGTTGGGAAATTTAAGTTATAGTTCATAAAACAATATCGCTTAATATTAGGCGATTTGCGGGCAAGCGCAAACCCAATTCGGATAAAAGAATAAAATACATTTTTAAATTTATTAATATCAAAGATTTTAATATGTTGCTCAATGTGTGATGAAAGAAGTTCCGTTATTAAGAAAAGATTTCAGTGCCGCTGTGTTAAAAGTTAGAATGGCCCTTTGGCCTTCGGCTTACGGCCTTCGGCTTACGGCACTTCAAGAAGTGATGAAAAAAATCGTGCGGGTCGTACTCGTTCCGTAATATCGGGCAAAAATAGACAGAACATTTAATGTATATTTTTATTTTTATTTTATTTTTAATTATCAAAGTAAAAATACAACTGAGTATTTTGTGAATATTTCAAGTGTCTACTATTCTCACCTAAATATATATAACTCAAAGGTGACTGACTGAATGACTTAATGATCTATCAACGCACAGCCCAAACTACTGGACGGATCGGGCTGAAAGCATGCAGGTAGATGTTATGACGTAGGCATCCGCTAAGAAAGGTTTTTGATCAATTTTATCAACAAGGGAATAAAATGGGGTATGAAACTCTATTCCACGCGGACGAAGTCGCGGGCACAGCTAGTTATTGATATTGAGCAAAAAAGGGCAAAAATAGCGTTTGTTGTATGGGGAGCTCGTTATTAAATAGCGTTTGTTTTTAATGTTTATTGTTAAAGTTTCAAATGTGTAACAGACGGACAGACGGACAGCGAAGTCTTAGTGAAGCCGAACCAAAATAACATACGCCAGCAGTAGGTAATACGGTGAAGTACTTACCTATAATTCTCATATACATTTTGGACCGAAAATTATTGATCATATTACAACGTCTGAAAGGTAATATTTTAAAAAGAAAGTCCATTTAGAAGCCTTTTACGAAAATACATTTAGGAATCCCTCTGAAACTAAATTCTGTTGCCGTGTTTGACCCCAAAATATTTCATATGCTGTCGATACGAGCACAGAAAAATCTAAGAGGACCTAGCAACATTCCATACACGTCCGCTAGTCCTAAAAACATTATTAGACTTAGGTACCCGAAAATAGTTCTGCGTGGGCACAAACAATCTTTATACATAAATAAGGCTATATTGTATTATCATGTACATAGCTTTATTTTATGCGTAATATATGTAGGGCGTAAATATTAACCATACTTAGGTATTTAAGAACAACAAACAACAAGTCACGTAATTGTTGTTTGTTGTTCTTCTACCTCTATAATTTAAAAAACCAGCCAAGTGCGAGTCGGACTCGCGCACGTAGTATCCCGTACCACTGATAGAATGAAAAAATTAGGTAATTTGATTTATGACGTTTAAAAAAAAACTTCTGTCTAGGTTTCATTCAAACCAATTTTCGTTAGTAGTTTGCATTTACCACTTTGGAAGAGTCTCTCGCGCAAACTATTCAGTTTAAAAAAATGATGTTAGAAACCATCTTTTTCAAATACCTATCCATAGATACACCAAACGTATAGGTTTGTTGAATTATTTTTTTAAAAAAAATTAAACCGACTTCAAAAAAAACACAAACGACCAAAACTAAAAAGCGATAAATAACGTAAGTAATTCTATCCTTCATACATAATTATTTAAATGTTACAATTATCACTTATTTTTGAAGTCGGTGCCAGCCTCTCGGTACCTACGACTGTTGTTGTATGACGCGCGCGGCCGGCAAATCCACACGACAATATACATTTATTTGTTTGGCTGGCACCGACTTCAAAAATAAGTGATAATTGTAACATTTAAATAATTATGTATGAAGGATAGAATTACTTACGTTATTTATCGCTTTTTAGTTTTGGTCGTTTGTGTTTTTTTTGAAGTCGGTTTAATTTTTTTTAAAAAAATAATTTTATTTCTCTATTTTTAGTTGCGTTAATGTGCTGTGACCTTGAATAAAGGCTAATTAATGTCCTTAAGAGTTTTACTTAGGAATGAAAAATTTTGCTTTAAGTCAAGTGAAGACTTTGCTATCTAGAATCAAGCATATCACTTACCAAATCACCTGCCCTATTAGCCCTGCATAAGTACATACTACTACCTAGTTTAATATCGACCAATGTCAGTACTGTCCCTTAACTCCTAACCGTTAAGGAGTTCTGTGGCTTCATCATCAGCACCAGATGTTGACGCCCGGAAGCATACACCTGAGTAAAATATGATTACGTAACAAAAACACCATATGAGCATACAATTTTCGGTTGTTGCCCTCAATTTCTCCAGGATCCCATCATCAGATCCTGACTTGGTGATAATGGGACCACCTCGGAAGTGTCCTCTGTCGAACTGTCGAAAAATTTTTGAAATCCATCCATAATTGACGGAAATATCGGTGAACAAACATAAAAAAAAAAAAACAAAAAAAATATTATACATACAGACGAATTGAGAACCTCCTCCTTTTTTCGAAGTCGGTTAAAAAAAAAATTTTGAGTTTCAGTTCTATGTATGGGGAACCGAAAAAATTTTGGATTTTTTTCTGATTTTATTTTAAAATCTTAATGCGGTTTACAGAATACATCTACGTACTAAATTTCAATAATGTATCTCTTATAGTTTCGGAATAAACTGGCTGTGACATACGGACGGACAGACAGACATGACGAATCTATAAGGGTCCCGTTTTTGTCATTTTGGCTACGGAACCCTAAAAAGGTTACATAATTATGTGTATCTAACAACCAACTTGTTGTATTAAATGTGTAGTTAAATAGCTAGCCTTTTCTGTAAAGTCATTCAATTACACATCTAGTTTTAAAGTTGCACGTATGTACAGTTTAATGACTTATGAAATGATCTTTCAAGCAGCGATGCGGCAAAAAGATATTGTCTTTAGGAGTCAAATCGGAAGATTATAGCTACTGTAACCCCTTTCGCCTTACCGTCAAACAGGCATCGAAGCACGTACCTAATAACCAAAGGCGATCAGCAGAAGGCCTACAATAGCAAACGAAACAATGTTTTTTTTTAATAATCACAGATCACACAGTGCTTTTAAATAAGTTGGAAAGTCTAGGTATTCATGGCGATTTGCTGCGTTGGACGAAGTCGTACTTATCTAAACGTTCCCAAGCAGTTGTGACGGGTGGATACAGATCAGATTTTATCAATATCCCAACTGGAGTCCCCCAGGGTTCGCATATGGGCCCCACTTTTTTACAGCGCATACTTGTTTGACATAGGACAATGCTTCACCCATGCCAGGTTCTTGATGTTTGCGGATGATACCAAAATCTTTTGTAAAATAAATAATATTAATGATTGTATTCTCCTTCAAAAAGATATCGACCGCTTAGTAGAATATTACGCTAAAAATAAGATCACGGTCAATATGCGTAAATGAGAGAGTATAACGTTTACTCGTAAGATGAAGCCAATCATATTCCAATATAACATAAACCATGCTGTAATCTCTAGAACTCAATGTATAAGAGACCTAGGTGTATATCTTGATCACAAAATGCTTTTAAGCGATCATGTGGATTATGTACCTAACTAGTAAATCGTATCGAAATCTTGGTTTTGTCTTGCGTACTTGCAACCCCTTCACGGATTTGTTTGTAGTTAAGACATACTTAATACTTCCATGAGTTAAGATTATATACTTCGCATACGTCAGGAGCATCTTGGAGTATGCTAGTCCGGTGTGGTCACCGCAATATAGCGTGTACAAGAAATGCTTGGAGAGAATACAGCGGGAATTTTTTAAGTACCTAAATTGTAGAAGCCGCACTAACTTTTCGTCGTTTGAGCTGGCTTGCGCACATCATGGACTAGTCACCTTAGAACAGAGACGCACTGTATCGGACATGAGTCTGCTGTTCGACATTCTGCGTAGCGGGGTAGATTCTCCTGAATTGATGTCTAAAATTTCATATAGTACTCCTAAATATCGCACACGCAATACAAGGTTGTTAAGTATGCCATCACATCGCACTAACTACTTAGAAAATTCTACACTCTGGCGTATCGTACATGATTATAACACGAATTTTAGGGCGGCTTGCAGCATTCATATAACTCTCGATTCAAACTCGACTTAAGTTTAAACGTAGCTTAACGCCTTGCACTTCACTGATTTAGCTAAAATCTCGATTAAACTAAACGTCAAAGTTAAACCGGCATGAAGGCCGGTTTAACTTTTTAAATCTCGATTTTAAGTGTGAATTTGACTGGCGCGTGGTTGTTTACGTTGTTTATGTGCCGTTGTGTTCCTTCTAGATTTATGTTAGAGACTAGAGTTAAAGATATTTTGAGAAAATGGATTTATTTGATCGTGATTTCATGTCGAATGATGACGAAGAAATCGTAGAGTTTTTGGAGACTTCGTTTTTCTCTCGAAGAAAATATGTGCGGAACGATATAATCAATATATTACGGGATGACGAATTTTTGAAAACATTTCGACTAAGCAAAGAAAGTACCTACAATGCTACTTATTTGCGCTGTTGTAAAGTTAGGAGCCCGAGATCTATTCATTATAACAAACGAATTAAGATTTTGATAACTTCAATAGACAGAACACTGACGCAAACTTATATTTTATATTGTTGACACAAGTCAACCATTGTAAAAATAAAATAACGGGACAGCAGCCTTAGAATAATAACATGTGTTATTATTCTAAGGGGACAGCTAATAGACGCCACGGCGCGCGGCGTTCCGTTTCGCCAAGTTTCGCGCAGAATTCGGGCAAACGTTACTTTTTATGTGAAAACGGAACGCAAAGAATGAATGGTGAATGAATGGTTAGCGTAATCTCGGTTTAGTTAAATCGAATGTTAAATGTCGCTATGCAAGACGCACTATATTAGGTTTAAGTTAAGTCGAGTTCAAGACAAAATCGAGATTTAATAAAATCGAGTTTAGTTTAAGATTGCTGCAAGCCGCCCTTAGTGATGTTGATCCCTTTCAGATGAACAAAAAACTATTTAAAAGTGAAATCATTAAAATCATCACAAATTCTAATAATGATTAGGAAGTGAGCAATAGGTGGGGGAACTGGTTAATAACATTAATTCTATTAAAATAATTATAATTTAAAAATAAAATGCTATTCATTATTTAAATAAATTATATATATTTTTTTTATTTTCTATACATATTTCAAATGTAACCTTACTTTTTTAATCATTATTTACAATGTGATCGGGTGTAGGAGTGTGTTGATGTTGTGATGTTTGAATGTGGGTGCTGTTGTCATACATGACAAATACTCCTGCACTCGAATATGCTATAATTAAGTAGTCCTTTGTCGAGCCATGGATTGTATACGGCAATCGGTCTATTTAATTGTAAGAAGTAGATTTATCGAATCAGATATTATGCTTAACAGCCAAACCTAGGCTTGAAAGCTCAAGCAGGAATTCAAATGGAATTCCGTGTTGGGATAAGAGTTTGAAATTACAAAAATGTTTGATGAAATTCACTTCTACAGTAACAAACTGTAGAAGACCAAACGTTATTCACCGCTCGATCCGGTTAAAGGTTGAACAATTCTGGCGACTCCCTAGGCCATAATCAGACGAAAGTTAGTAATTTAGCAATTAACTAGTCCAACTTTCTCACGGAAATTATGTTTGTAGTTCTTTTTAGGGTTCCGTAGCCGAATGTCAAAAAACGGAACCCTTATAGATTCGTCATGTCTGTCCGTCTGTCCGTCCGTATGTCACAGCCACTTTTTTCCGTAACTTTAGGAGCTATACTGTGAAAACTTGGTAGGTAGACGTATTTGGTGAACTGCATTAAGATTTTCATACAAAAAAAGAAAAAAAACAATACATTTTTGATATTTTTTCCATCAAACCCACACGTGTGGGGTACTATTACTATTTTCCAAAGTGGAAAAATGTGTCCCCCCCCCCCCCCCCGTAACTTCTAAAATAAGGGAATGATAAATGTAAAAATAATATATGATGTACATTGCCATGCAAACTACCACCGAAAACTGGTTTGAACGAGATCTAATAATTAGTTTTTTTAAGACGTTATAAATCGTAAACCGCATTTTACCTTTCATTCAATCAACTCTAATTTAATAAAGAATAAAGAAAAACATTTATTTATATGTATAGTGGTACGGAACTCTACGTGCGCGAGTCCGACTCGCACTTGGCCGGTTTTTTTTTATTTAGAACATTGCCTTTTCCCTTTTGCCAGCGACCCACCAGGGGGTCACGACCCTTAATTTGAAAAACACAGCCTTATAAAAAACTAGTGTCCTCCCTTCATCCATCTTTGGCGTTATCGCAATGCGGAATGCAACGCATATAAATAATCTCATACATAAATTAACGGATGAGAAGAATGCCAGTAAATAATCATAAAAATATAAGACTATCATTGTACGATCAATCATCCTTTTGTATGCATATTCATTACATTGCGAATGCTATGCTAAAAATAGAAAACATTTTGTACGAAAATAAGAATACCTTTTGATAGCTTTATTCTTTTTTACCTAGTAATAAAGAGGTTTCAGTGTGATGTGATCGTTCTTAATCCACATCAGAGAAGAGAAAAGTATGAATGAGTTAGAGCGATGCTATTTTTGTAGCCAATGTACGTGATGACTAAACGGTTTATCATTACATGAATGAACGTAGATGATTAGACTTGTTATTTCCTCTACACATAGTCTGCACAGAGACAGATGTAAACTATAAATAGGTACAACGAACTCGTCAGAACAAAGTTCGTGCTCGCGATTTAATACAAATTGGTTTATGTTGCGATACGAAGGCGATGATTTTTACGTACGTAAACGTAGTACCTTTTATGGCCTATAGGGGCGCTGTGCGTATTTGATACAATTTCTTAAGGTGACGTTACGCATACTTTTTTGAAAGTGTTCGTGCTAGGGCTACGGTTCTTAGGAAAGACTGGTGATTGAAGTAAGCATGGAAATGGGTTGCTTCAAACCATCAGGATTGGGCCTCTAGAACACTACATAAACAGAGAGACAATAACTAAGTATTCCTGGAGAACCTCTTTACAGTTAGAAGTATTTAGCCGTTGATATATTTGACAATGATATAACTAATACATAACAACAAAACTCTTTGGGTGCCTGGATAAGACTACGTTTGTTGAGATGAATATGGAAAGCTAACTGTTTACTTCTATTTCACAACTGTGTGTTTAGAACAATTGGATCCCCCAAAAACATTTTCATGTAAAATGTGACCAAGACGAGAGCGAGACCACATTGCGTGTCATGAAGAGCCAAGCTTATTAACAACTCTACAAGCATCTTACTTCACAATCACAAATTTAACATCTTTGAAAAAATATGTGGCTTGGCCGTTGAGCATTCGTAAGAACAATAGTTCTTGACAATAGTCAAAGAGGAAAAAAAATACGTTAATTGTAGGCGAAACGGCCATCTTGGCGGGGCTCGTCTTGGCGAGGGCACAACCGTGCCCCCAGATGGGATCTTAGGGTGTTTGTTTATATCATTTTATGTCTTTCGGTGTGAGATTTATTTGAGTATCAAGTAAGGGAGCGACCTATCATCTTTTCGCTCCAAGCCACCCTCACTTGTAATGACGAACTGGCTGGTGGCGGTATAACCATCACGATTGAAGGCGCAGCAAAATACCACACGCCGATGACGGCCAGCAGGGTCACCGGAGCGAGGAGCTACGCCCTGGTATTGCCAACTCTCCTGCCCAGCGTGGCGATTATGAACCTCCATATGTTTTCCCAAAGTGGCGAATACCTGAAGAGGCCTATGTCCACCAGTGGACTGCGATAGGATCTTCATAGGTACGTAGGTGTATCTGATGCTGACTGTACCCAATTATCATCGTCTACACAATCTCAAATGTATTTAACTTTCAGTCTGCAGTTCGTCTGCCATTTAAATGCATTGCGTCTAGGTACAAACAATGTATCTACATGTCGCAGGCAAATTTTATAATTCGCCCGTATACAAACGGCGTAGTCAGTTTACAAAGATAAATACGTGTTATAAAATGCCGTATACGCGCGAATTATAGAATTTGCCTGCGACATACATACTCATAGAGAGCAACAAACAAATTATTAAACTTAAATATGTTTACATCCGTTGCGACTTGCGAAAGCACATTATGCTATAAGATGATAAGATGTTTACTATTATATTTTATGCTCATGTAGATAATACTCGGTAACTTGTTCAGAATAATGAGACTGGCTTATGAAGGGGAGACCGGGTACAAAAGTAACGGCGGGTCGAAAGTAACAAATGCTCTCTAGATTTATCCAACGGGTGGAAAGGTCGCTTTGCCGCCTTCAGTTGATAGTCCTGTGTCCAGGCGGCAAAGCGAGCAAGAAGCGCTACTTTTGTACCCGGTATCCCCTACTGACGACTGGGGTAGGCGTATGTGTGGTATACATATTTCTTTCCAATAATTTTTAAACAAAATATCCATTGCATTGAATTGTTTTTGACGTCGCGTCGTAGGTTGCGCAATGGGTAATAGCTTATCGGAAGGTACCAGGATAAATTCTCGGTTGGGCCAATTTAGGATTTTTTTTTTGACGGGGTGGTCCTATTCTACATCCGGAAACCACCCGGACATTTTAGGTTAAGTTCGTCAATAGGGTGATTTCCAGGGTCAAAATACTTTACTTAAAATACTTTTATACCGTGCGGCGGCGGCTGCGCGCCCGACGGGGTCCAGCGAGGGTTGGTGTGGGGACACCTCCCTTGCCTTGCACGGATCCCGTCCTTGGAGGAGGACGTGGCCTTCGGGCCTTTCCCTAGGCTGCCCCTTCCTGCTGGGGGGGCTGCCTAGGGAATAAATACACATATCTTTATTATATTATCTTTGTAATTATTGTTCTAATTTAGAAATGAAAACATACGTGTCTCTTATTACTAAATAACCTAAAAGACGGACTAATTACATTTTTTACGGCAACAAGCCTATTGTTGCATGGCATCTACCTACTATTGTCTAGAGCGTTCACAAATGAAACACAGTAAGTTCATGCACCGGTAGGTACTTTGTATTACGATCTCAGTTAAATTTGTTAAGTTATACCTACACTAAACTGCAACTGCGAGCACACCGAGATGTGGAGGAACTTTGTTGTGTACCTATTGTTTCGTCTAATGCTTCTTTACCTATTGTTCTAGTCCTTTAATTCGTGCCACATCCCGGGCTTCCTCCCTCTAGCCAGTTCTTCTATGGTCACCAGCCCAAATCCTACATTCCACACTACTGTTATCAACCGAGAGGAAAGCAATAGTACATTGCTTTTTAGAATTTAATAATTAAGATTAAGTAAATAAAAGGCCGGCGGAGATTGGACGTCATAATAAATAATAATAATAATAAAAATTCTTTATTTTCTTTCACAATCAATTAGTTAGGTTAGGTATAAAGTTTGATCAGACATAAATTACATGGATTGTGAGAGACTGGTGTCTGAGCTAAGCTATAAGCCTGTGTTACAGAGCACCAGCACTCTCCTCACTCGATGTGGACATGATAAAGATATTATACATAATAACATTCAGATGGTGACAGAGAAAGAAGAGAAACACTAAATTATAATCTATATATTAGACAACCAGGAATAGACAAGATAATAGTAAAACCAATTGGGTTGTTTCCAAGGTCAAAATAATAACATTATATTTAGTCCATATTTTACATTAGAAAAATATATTGGACAAGTATTTTTCCTTTCTTCATTAATTTTAACAAAAAATAACGAAGATACAAGATATCAAAATTTAGGAGTCTGTGACGTCACTCCATGCGACAAAATGCCAACGGCGTAACGTCGCGCTTATTTTTAACGGGCTATATGTCTGTCATTTTTGGTCTAATTTACAATTAAAAAAATATGTCTTTTATTTTTGAATAAGCTAAAAGACGGACTAATTACATTTTTTACGGCAACATGCCTATTATTTATTTCTCACGACCGCTTACAATCAGTAGTGAGGGGTAGAGGTGGAGTTAGGTCATGCTGAACGATCTTGTTATAAAAAAAATAGATTATAATAAAAAAATTTATTGTTAACAAGTTCATATGAGTTCGTCACAACTACGTTCACCTAAAACCTATAATGTTTTTATAACAGAGGGGGCAAACGGGTCAGAGGTCACCTGATGGTAAGTGATCACTTCAGCCCATAGGCACCACAACACCAGGGGATACACACGTGAGTTGCTGGCCCTTGAGAAATCGAAGGTCACTGTTTGAAGGTCCCTCTGGAAAGGAATTTCTTATTTTGTGATCGGACATAAGTACTTCATCTAACTAGCTGACCTAACTGTTTTTTTATTCCATACATGTTCCAAAACGTAGCCGAAACTTGTACTATGGGTACTAGACAACTAGAATAGTCAGAAGACTATGAAAGTTGTTAAAACTTCTATAGGTAATTAACTTTACTTATTTAACTAGTAAATATTATGATTTTTATTGCGAAACATAATATCTACTCTACTAGCTACTTCATACATTTTAATAAAAATACTTTGACTATTGAATAAGGCTATATTTAGACCTCTGTTTTCATCGTGTACAAGTTTTCGCAAACGTCGACTGAGATGAAAAAGATTCGAATCTTGGCACGGAAGAAAAACTGCAATTCCATTTTCCAGGAATGAAATTACTCTAGCAGTTCGTTCGCACTCTAGTTCCGTACTCGAGAGTTGGCTATGTAGCAATCTCGTGCTTCGAAAAGTGCCGAGCAATCTCCGATCGTATAGAAATATCGTCCTATCGGATTATGAAATACTTGTAGGCACTGTACTAAAGCCCATTCCAACGATCCTTCAATATTAGAATATGTCGGAAATTACTCTAGGATATTTAAGAAAGTATGTGCGTACGCTAAATCTAGGTATTTGAAGGGAAAAATTATGTCTGCACCTAACAAAAGCAAAGCTACCTGGAAAATTATAAATAAAGACACTTGTAAAAATAAAATTAAAGAACACAACTTATCTCTTAAAGTAAATGACAATATTCTTGATTCCAATGCAGACGTGGCTAATGCGTTCGAATCTTTCTTCTCAAAAATTCCAGTATCTACGACGAGTAGCTTAAACTCCAGTCCCCATTTTGCTGAAATCCTTATAAAAACGCATGTAGATGAGTGTAAAGTTCCCTTTTATTTTTCTTATGTTAGCATAGAGGATATTTTAAAAACTTCAAAAGCTTAAATATGAAAAGGACAGAAGATTTATGGGGAATTTCTGCAGATATTTAAAAAAATATAATTCATTATGTTGCACCTCATTTACCAATAATTTTCAATAGATGCATTGATGGAGGTCAGTTTCCTAACATGATGAAACTAAGTAAGGTCATTCCTTTATGTAAATCAGGTGATAAAAGCGACCCCTCCAACTAAAGACCCATATCAATACTGCCTGCACTAAGTAAAATTTTTGAAAAAAATATCTTTACTCAATTATTATGGCATTTCAAAGACAACAAATTATTACATAAAAACCAATGTGGATTTACCAAAGGCAAATCCACTACTGACGCAGGAGTAGAGCTCATCAAACACGTTTTTGATGCTTGGGAAAATAAGCAAGATGCCTTAAGAGTTTTCCGCGACTTGTCGAAGGCGTTTGATTGTGTTGATCACCAAACACTGCTGATGAAGTTACGGACTATGGTGTTGCAGATGAATCGCTTTGTCTACTACAGCCATACTTATGTGACAGAATTCAAAAAGTTAATGTTAATGGCACAGATTCTTCTGGTGCCCCATTGTTGATGGGTGTGCCCCAGGGCTCAATATTGGGACCGTGGCTCTTTATCATCTATAATATAAACGATCTTCCGCACTTCACAAATAATATATGTGAGATAGTATTGTTTGCAGACGATACTTCCCTTATTTTTAAGGTAAATAGATAGAAAACCAACTTTGATGATGTAAATTGTGCTCTCGCTAAAATAGTACACTGGTTTACAAACAATAACCTGCTGCTTAATGCCAGAAAAACCAAGTGTGTTAAATTTACAATGCCAAATATCAAACAGGTTAACATTAATATTATCATGAATAATGAAGTTATTCAATTAATTTACATTGATGATGTATTGCAGGTAAAAAAATAATTTGGACATTTTTAGTAGTTTTTGAGAAATGCCCCGAAAAAGTCGAAAATAGAAATAATGACATTTCGCAAAAAATCTCAAGAGCATAGAGCCCATGGACCCCATGGTCCACAAAAATGACATATGACTATTTTTATTTCCGTCATCTGGCAACACTGGGATGGACGGTGGCTCAAACTTTTTCCGAAGGGGTCTCTTCGAAGGGCCCTGGTCGCACACTTTGTATGATGCGAAAAAAAAACTGTGAATTCCATTTAGTGTGTAATATAGTTGTTATCAGTAACAATTTTACAGTAACAGTGCTCAGGCACTGGGTAACAAAAAGTTGGAAAAACAAAATGGCGGATGGACAGGCGGCCATTTTGTAAAAAAGTTAGGTTTTTGAAAATTTTAAAGTTACTTTTGGGACCAGAAGGGTGCCTCTGAGAAAAAAATGCGGGGGCTCTTTTGTAGGTCTATAAATTGTCTTTAAACTGGTGTAAAAAATTACCCCTTCCGAGATTTACCCCGAAACGTAAATTCGCTAAATCTTAAAAACCAAGTATGAGGTCCTATCAAAAGTGGTCCACAGATTACGTAGAAGATCTAAATGGCTGGCTTTTGCCGATAGGAAGAAAAAAAAGTCATCTTAAAAATCACGGTTTCCCATACAAATGACGAACATTCTTACACTACTTGATGTGACGAACATTCTTACACTATTTGACGTGACGAACATTCTTACGGTATCTACTATGACATGCGAGACCGAAGGTCGAGCCCTGCGTAGGGTCAATCCCGGAGCAGTGCCCCAAGGAGTACTTTACCCACCAATGAAAAAAAAACTTTGCGAGGCCGTAGGCCCAGCGAGCCCAACCTCTTTTAGTTACGCTACCATAATACGCGAGACCGAAGGTCGAGCCCTGCGCAAGGCGATGCCCGGAGCAGTTCCCAAGGAGTATGCGCCCTCCAATCAAAAAAATCATTGCGAGGCCGCAGGCCGAGCGAGCCGACCTAAGCCACCAAAACAACACCGCGGAGGGCGAAGCCCGGAGCGGCTGGCGCCCCAAAGAGCCCCTACCAAAAACCGAACCAACATACAAAGAAAAGCTCAACACCCGCCCACGCGGATGGTACAACCCAGAAAAGTAATTTCGCGAGGCCGCAGGCCGAAGAACAAAGCCCGGAGCGTCCAGCGTCGCAGACCTAGCTTTAGCACGCACGTGCGAAAATCGTGTGGCGAAAGGTAGTTTACATAAGTATATTTGTGGTAGCTTCGTCATTCTGATACCCATAACACAAGAGCTCAAGCTTCTTACTTTGGGATGGGAGCAATGTATGTGATTGTTGTCCGATATATGTATATTATTAAATAATTAGATCAAGAGACCTCTAAACAGACCAAAAAGCTCTTTTAATTTACACCAAAGACTACAGCAGACTTTCTGAAGTGTTTCTAGGCGAGCATGCGCGTCCGTTCGTATATGCTCTGCCCGCGGTGCTCCCCGCCGCCTCCGCAAAACACTATTACTCTCTCGGCGCGAGCCACGCGCTACGGCCCCCGTAAACCCGACCCACTCGCAACACTCGCGCGGAAATTTGAACCCATAACGAGTACGGAAAACTTTCGCGGCCTCTGTGACGGGACCCTCACCTTAATTTCTGTGTCGGAACTGCTAAAGTAAAATCAGGCTTAGTTTGTGCATTTAAATAAACTTTTATGCCTTTGTGGTGTATGCAATTGAAATGTAAACCAGACGCTGGAGACGGTGAGTCAAACAATCTTTGTTACTTTGTAAACTCTTAACTTTGTTTTAAACTCTAGCGGGAGTCCAAAACTAATTAGTCATAGCTAGCTGTTTGTTGAAATAGACTTTTTATTTGGATTTCTATAAAAACAATTGTCTTTCACTTAACTTCATGAATTTCGTTGTAAGTCAACAGGACCCTTTTATTGTAGTTGCGCAATACCGTAAGGTGTACAAATAGGTAAAACAAAAATTAATAAGGATTTAGAAATTAATTATTAGTTCCGTAATAACAGTGCATAAATACGTCTTTAAAAGTAATGAGGATTTAGGATCAATTACGTTAATTGAAGGACTTGTTAATATTCATTACTAAACCGAGTACCTAACTAAAAAAATACTTGATACCATGTAAAAGGTAATAGGTAGTATGAGTCTTCAGCTATTCGGCGGGTAAATCGAAAACTGAAATTTTACATTATCAGAGCCTCATCTAAAGGTAAATTTATCTATGGAAAAAGTCAAGATTAGATTCATCCTTGGAACTAACGTCTGTAAAACGTTTCTTAAAGCTACAATACACGTCACATGAAATATCTTTCTGTTAGATAAGTATTTAACTGTAACGCAAGTTGTAAAAAGTCGCTCGGCTCGTAATGAAAAAACTTATTTCCTTTTTGTAGCAGAGTTCACATAAAAGTAAGGCTTCTATTCGTTTCTATATACACTAAGGATATCACAAATACTTTAAATAATGTAAACAACTATTGATTTTTTTAAAACAGGTGTGTTCTGTATTATATTAAATTTCTATCGCCAGATAAAATTTAATTATGATAAGAAAAAACTAAAGGTAAGATAACTTTGAAGACAGAGTTTCCTGCTCCTCCTCCAAATAAATTCGGTTTTAATTCTTCTTTCTCTGCAGTCATCATGTAACATATATAAAATCAAACATAATTAGGTACCTTATTATTAGCCTGGTTTTCAATTGACATTAAAAATACCGACCCCTATAAAAAGGTAGAATAAGAGTTATGCGTAATTAATGAACATTAGCGGTAACTCCCTACAGTTTAAAAAGAGAAAGTTAAACATTTTATTCTTTCCAGGCCTTTTTCGCGCTAAACAGTCGTCATTAGAAGGACCATTTTGAAGGTTAATGAGCTAACTTTTAGGAATTTATATTGTGACTCTTAAGAAGATTATTTCAACCATCCGGCTGGTCAAATTCCTCCGCTATTGAATTTTGTATCGTTGGTGGGCGGGGCGTTCGTCTTCCTGCCTGTAGACAATAGGTACCTAAACTCTACGAATTAATCAAACAATAATTAATGGTTACCTAAATGTATCGTGTAAATGTAAATAGGCGCGTCAAATTAGTTTAGACAATCTATACCTATTTATACTACGGAACTCGGTTAAAGACAGCCGATACGGTGTTTGCCAATATTATAATAATGTAATATGTACATAATATATTCATGATGATGATGATGTAATAATATTTAGGTATTGGCAATTGGATTGGATACTGCGATGCATACTTTTTCGTACTTATATAGGTACCCTCTATGCTTTTGTAAATAGTTTTACTTTTCTATTAATTGGTCAGTTGTCAGTGAGGTCTGCCTATGTATATAATACTAGCTGCTGCCCGCGGCTCTGCCCGCGTGAAGATTCGTATAAAACATAGCCTTTGTGTCAATCCAACGTATAAGCTATATTACTGTAAAGTTTCATTAAAATCTGTTCAGTAATTAATGCGTGAAAGAGGAACAAACATCCATCCATCCAAACAAACTTTCGCATTTATATTATTAGTAGGATAGGAAGTAGGATTTCCATTATTTCCTTAATCTATGTGTTTCCATCATATCTCCAGTAATAACAGTCCATTGTCACACACTAATTATTAACAGGTATATATTCCTTTGTTCTTAGATTCTAACAAAACTCTTACAAAACAAATAATTAAGCTACTCATTACCAAATTGCAGACCAGTGCTTACAGAGATTTGTTTGCGTAACTTTTTCGGGCTTGTAGCGTCTTTGTACAGTGATCAGGCATACATTTTACTTATTACTAAGTATTTTGATGCATCCTGCCACCTAATAAATAACCATAGTTATAGGTAGTACGGTACCATAGATACCAGTGATAAGCAACTCTCGGTAGACAATACTTGAGTGCCGGTTGCCATTGTAAATGGCTTACTTCGCATAGTGTTGGTTTTTAGTTTTCATAAATAAGTACTGTTTTTGTATACGGGTGCTAAGACAGCTAGACAGTTTAAGAATATATACAATCTGTGTATCAAAATATTGTTATAATTGTTGGAGGCCCAAACCACCCAACTGCCGTGTTGTTGTTTAAACCCTATTGGCTTCGTGCACGATTATAGCGCCAACTAGCGTCCACAACTTTGTGAGCTCCGTCACATTGACATTTAGGTCGTAAATTTTGTGAAAAAATGTCGAAATGAAAAAATAACAAATATTTTCGACTAATAAATTGTTGTGATAACACGATTTGGGTGGAAAAAAGGTTTTGAAATCATTTCGGACATTCAAATCAAATGAGGTAAGTCCAAAAAGTGTGTTTAGTTTTGATTGTGTCAGGGTTTGTTTACTTTATTTATAGTTGTAGTTTTACAGTAAAACAAAAAGAATAAGCTACTTAAATGGATTCGTTATATAACTGTATATATATTTCAATGTTTCTGTATCGCTAGTAATAAATTAAATATCGCATTAGATTGAAATGAGTATTGTTTTGAAGACCGGGTTTGTGAGTGTTATTAAAATATCAAATTCCAACCACAAACCGTATTTAAAGGAAAGTTGTTGGTATTGGCTGGACATGTCCGAGGACCGAGATGTAGAAGAATTAAGAACAAGCGCAGAGTTCAATAATTCACGCTCTCATCATAAAGCAAACATCTATGTAAAATGTATTGTGTAGAATCGCTTTGCCATTGACAGACATCTGATGACACAGCTTGCATTGTTTTTACTTTTGACCACCATGAGCGCTACGATAGATTATGTTACCCCCACCTAGTACTTCGCACCCAGCCAATAGGGTTTTCCATTTATAGGGGCCTCTACGGCTCTAGTTATACGATACGATTTTTTTAAACGGTACGATTCATGGTAACGATCAATCTGAAGTTGATCGTAACAATCCATCGCTTCAAATTCCGATCTGAGGGCACGGCAGTGCCCCCGCCAAGTCGAGCAAAGAAGCGGCACAGCCTACTATCCTTTTCTCGAAGTAATTTAGCCATTTTCAACCCCTTATAACTTCGTTTTGGATAAAATATAAACATTCGTTCACGATTAAGACATACAATGTCATGTCGTTTCGATCGATCTGAAACGACGAATCGTACGGATAAATCGTGCCGTTTGAAGGCACTTTACTCCCTGGATACCCGTCATACTGATGGATTGCGGAAAATGAGTTGCGATTTGCCAGTCTATTGACCCTCTGGTTGTTCCGTGAAAAGTATTTTACTTATTATTTTAAATTATACCTGTTTTAATTACCATTTTTACTGCGAATATTATCAATCGCCTTTCATGTGTAACCACTGTAATCCATTAAACAGTTGCGGCAAAGCCAATTAAATAAAACAAACAATGCGAATGAATGTACGTACCTACAGTATCATCTACAATTAAACATAGCGAAATCAACTTGATTTCGATTGATTGATTTTTTTATTTTTTTTATTTATTGGTTTAGGTAATCAACATCAGCCGCTATCTAAAACATATTATTGAAAATTGAAGGTAAACAAACTGTTTTGTTTGGTCGCCAACAGTCATTTATTCTACCTCGTAATCTAGTCCCACCCGAGAGAAACATTATTGCGATTTGTGTTATTTCTAAGTACCTTCATGAGAAGAAGTAGAAGAAGAAGGTTACACTCTGACTCTCGACCTCATCGCTCCAGCGGTATATAGGACATCTGACAGGGCGTCGGCCATATGGTCAGTCACAGGCCGTATGGTATGCACAGTTTTCTCTTCTCCTTTCCACGGTAAAAAAGGCAGAAGGTGGCACACGACAGATCGAAGTACGGGTACACAATACACCTAATATCGGAGGCCGAGTCTCACTATGGGTAGTTCCGCCATCAAGTAGGTAAAACTAGACTTAGATTAAAAGATCATGGATTAGGGAAGCAGACACCGCCCCATGTCTAATTTCAACTATTATAGCAAAGTGTTTGAAATGAATTCAACCGTTTCTATTTCTGTAGATTTGTCACAAAGTTGAGTAGATCAGTATTAATATAAATTTATGTTTCTATATTTTTTTTCACACAACATCACGTAATTTGCTCCGATCCCAAAGTAAGTAGCTTGAGCAAATGTGTTATGGGAATCAGAACAACGATGGTACCACAAATATACCTATGTAAACTTAATACAAATATAAATACCCAAACACGAAACAAACAAAAATGATTATCACACAAATATCTGTCCCCAGTGGGAATCGATCCCACGAGTCTTGGTTCAGAAGGCAGGGGTCACTACCAATTCAGCCACCGAGCCAATTTTATTATTGTTTGAAAGAAAACATATTGAGTTAATCCCACATAATGGGACCATGGCTGGTAGATGATGATATAATTCATTGATTCACCTACTTATAAGGGAGAGGTGAATGGCTCTCACCATTAACTTACTGTGAGGTGGTAAAGATACGAAATTATTGGATTGGTTATTACGTTAGATATATTACTATCTATTTTAGTAATAAATTATGACTGAATAGATAGTATATCTAGCGGCGCGTGACTTCGTGAGATTGAAGAACATATCTTGAACCCTGTGTTATAAAACCTGCAACTCTACGGCGACCCGATAGTGTACCCGATAGTGTATAAATACTGCTTCTTACAGGCAGCCATGAAAAAGGCATTTTACTAGTACCTTCCGTTTTTGGTCCACAAATAATGACCCTGTCCAGAATTATATTGTACAATGAACAGGTACGACTTGATTACTCGCTCGACTGAAAAAATAACTATTGATGACCTCACACGTAATAAGTATGAAAGTGACACTTTTCGTGTGATGTATACAAATGGATTTTCCCCAACATACGTACATCCTGCCCGGATTGTACGAGAGGAGGACAGACAAAGAAAATCCTAGATTATTATTGTTTTGTTTTTCACTAAACGTTTTAGGATTAAATTTTCTAAAAGCAAGAAAGCTCGCTGCTCTCGTTGTTACAAGTGACATTTTTAGATTGACTAGTGTTGAGAAAAATATCAGAATTTTTATTACGGTAACGGTACGTATAGGGATGCAAGGGAGCGACACATCATCTGTTCGCTCCAAGCCACCCTCACCTGCCCGTGGTGGATTCATCACTAGCTACGCCTTCAATTATGGTGATTAGACCGCCACCAGTCGGTTGCCAGATCCTCGTCTATTATTTAGCAGGCTGCTGATACCATTGAAAGCGTAGCTAAATACCACAGGCCGATGACAAGCAGCAAAGTCACCGGAGCGAGAAGCTACGCCCTGCGATCGCCAACCCGCCTGCCCAGAGCGTAGCGATTATGGGCATATCCTCCAGATGCTTGCCCAAAGTGGTAAACAACTGGAGAGGCCTATGTCCAGCAGTGGACTGCAATAGGCTGAAGATGATGATAAAGGATACGTAATGTGATTTTTATTACCTGTAAGTTTTTTGAGAATACTTAGTTTGTGGATTTCACAAGTCAGCAAATAACCGTTTTTCTTTAGACAACTGACCCTCCCTGTCCGTATAATCATTTTCTCTTTTACTTTCCAAAACATGCTTCATATTAATGTGAACCTGTTTTTGAAGCGAAGGTACACAGCGTAAACGATCCTATTTTCTTTTGAAATTATTATTGACAGACATCAAAGGGTTGAGTACAAAAGAGATAAAACACAAACGACTTCGTTTATTTAGCGCAAATAATTCCATTTTCAATTAATTGAATAAATATTCCAACTATCTGAATTCAGAAATTTTTGGCTGTGATCAGAAATAATGTCAGCACTTTTATTGAAATGGTTCCTAGTTATTTCAGAGTAATCGCTTCCATAAATTCACACAATAGAACAATTGTGACGAGATTTTTCTGTTACGTCGCAAATATTTACTCTATCCACACGTCATCTTGGTAGGTTGAAGAAAAAACAAAAACACTAGATAGATTTATCTTTGGAAAGATGCCATAACCTCTCTTTTATTATTACTAAAAAATATTAATATGCATTTGATGATTTATTTATTTCTTGGTGCGACACACAATGGCTCGTGGTCCCAAATAAGAATATACTTTCAAAATAATATTAGTCTAATGTTTCGAACGATTGTGCATGTGGGACTATAATCCCACATGCACAATCGTTCGAATCGTTGCATGTATGAGGGACTTCGCACGGGTGCATTGCGACAGATAGACTCTTTATGGCACACCAAAAGAATTGACTTACAACTGGGAAAAGTATAGAGCTGCTTTATAATTTAGGTGGTCTTATCGCTATGAGCGATCTCTTCCAGACAACCTTTGGGTAAAGAACAGCAATACAGAAAAGAAACGGCGAAGTATGCTCGTTTTTTTTTTAAGTCAATTTATTTCTCGATTTTTAGTTGTGTTAATGTGTTGTGAACTTAAAGAAATGCTTGTTAATTTCCTTAAGATTTTTACTTAGGAAAGAAAATTATTATTTTAGAAGTTACGGAGGGAGGGAGGTGGGGGGACATTTTTCCACTTTGGAAGCGTCTCTCGAACTATTCAGTTTAGAAAAAAACTATATTAGAAACCTCAATATCATTTTTGAAGACCTATCCATAGATATGCCACACGTGTGGGTTTGATGAAAAAAGAAATTGAGTTACAGTTCTATCTTATACCGAATACATCTACTTACCAAGTTTCCACAGTATAGCTCTTATAGTTACGAAAAAAAGTGGCTGTGACATACGGACAGACATGACGAATCCATAAGCGTTCCGTTTTTTGCCATTCGGCTACGGAACCCTAAAATAGAGCATTGCGATATTTTTACCATGAAGGTCGTCCAAGAACTGTAAATCATTCATAGTGCTCACTCACGCTCGGACAGTCAGTAGGTAGGTATTTGCTAAGTGCGACTGTCTTGTCGGTGTAGAGTGGTCGCAGGTGCCAGATCCCGGGTTCGAAAAAAGTCGACTGGCCCGATGTCTCATTTGGTAGTGACCTCTACCTTCCTTGAACCAAGGGTCGTGGATTCGATCCCCGCACAGTACCAACATTTGTGTGCATGAACATGTCTGTTTATATTGGTCTGGGTGTTTGCTATAAATAAATAAATAATAACCCAAGACATGCCACGCTGGGCCACACAGCGCCACCTAGCCCCAAACTAAGCCGAAGCTTGTACTATGGGTACTAGACAACTGATAAACTTACTTATATACTTTTTTTTTTGTAAATAAATACATATTATACATAGAAAACACCCAGACCAATACAAACAGACATGTTCATGAACACAAATGTTTGTACTGTGCGGGAATCGAACCCACGACCCTTGGCTCAGAGGGCAGAGGTCACTACCAAATGAGCCACCGAGCCTGTCAAATGCACCTATTTATTTACAAACACAAGTATCTTAAGTTTATCATTTGTCTAGTACCCATAGTACAAGCTTCGGCTTTGTTTAGGGCTATATGACGCTGTGTGGCCCAGTGTGGCATGTCTTGGGTTATTCATATTCATATTCATATTCATTTATTCACTCAAATTTGTAACAAAATATAATTAGGTACAACAATAAATTGTGTGGTTCTGGATGGTATTGGTCTGCTACAAATTAACCTTTTCAAGGCGTTGTGAAACATTCAAATTTGTAAATGCTTAAAAACTAGAAATGAAATGAAAATATTAATAAAATTAATATTTTTTGTCTGGCATTTTTGTTTGAAAGTACTCTTTTAAACTATAAAACGGATTTTCTAGAAGGATGGCTTTTAGCTTCTTTTCAAATGTTGCATTTTGAAGGGCTTTTATTGATTTAGGTAAATGATTATATACCTTGATCGCCATATAATATGAGCCATTTTTAAATATTGTAAGACGAACAGGGGGTGCAACTATATTATTTTCGCGGCGAGATGTGTAGCGGCCGGGTTTATCGGCGTATGTCTGAAAATAGTGACTATGTTGTCTGATAAGCCGGCAAAGTTCATATATATACACACATGTCACTGTGAGGATATTGTATTTTCTAAATAATAATCTGCATGAGTACCTATATCCTTTTAGGGCAATGCTTCTCATACAACGCTTTTGTAGTATAGATACAGCATGTACATCACACGAGTTACCCCAGAGCACAATGCCATACCGTATCCAGGCCGCGGCGTGGCCGTGGTAAGCTGCGAGTGCACACGTCTCGTTTGTGCACTTTCTGAGTTCTCTTAAGGCATATGAAAATCGACTTAGCTTATTTATGACTGAATCAATGTGGAGCTTCCATGACAAGTGTGAGTCTACAGTAATTCCCAGTAATAAGAACGAGTTTACTTCTTCTATTTTATGTCCTTTATAATTTAAGCTAATGCATAATTCTGCTCGTTGGTATGGTCTAAATTGCATGACTTTGGTTTTTTCATAGTTTAATTCGAGATTAATTTCTTTTAAATGTTTTTCAATATTCGTTAATGTCTCTGTTATTAAAAGGTGTATTCTACTGGCGTCTTTGTAATCGCAAGAGAGTATAACAGTTGCATCGTCTGCAAATAGCACGAGTTTGTGGGGCATATTGTAACTGGGCTGTTCTGTAAAGAAATTACCTGGCAGATCCGAAGTCAGGAAGTTGGCGGGTGATTCACCCCGTTCATCATAAAACACGTTAAGCCGTTAGTCCTAGTCTATCCGGTCGTATCGAACTACCGGATTATGAGAATAAAGGAACAGAGAGTGCGTCAATGTTTGCGCAAACACTTGTGTACTTGAATATCCCTTGTTTACTTGGCTATTTTTTTTATTCAAATAGAAAGAGAGAGTTGGCGCTTGACTGCGATTCACCTGATAGTAAGCGATATCGTAGTCTACGATGGAACGCGCTCACCCAGCAAAACCGGAAGTTTATATCTCTCGGGAAACAATGAGCCCGGCAAAGAGTTCCATAGTTTAGCCGTTCGCACTATGGAGGTAGAGGCGAAACGCGCTGTGCGAGTCTTATTTTCCTTGGAAATTAACTGCTGTAGCCGAAATCCGGTCAGCAGTGTATTATTATGCATGACATGATACTTACGAAAGAAAAAAAATACAGAGAAGGGTTATTTGGTCTATCTTTCCATTTTATACATTTTAAATTGATCGACAGAGCGAATGCTGTAATGTTAAAATGTTATTTCAATCTACGTTTTTTAGACTGGAACACAAACAAAAGTTAAACGATTAGCACACGCCCAGAGCTCGGAAACTAAATTAACATTTTTTTTCTATTGTTTTCATTTTGATCCTCTTCGGTCAGAATTTAAATTATTTCGTTTCTGATCACTGGACTATGCGAGTATTATTATATTCCGGTGCGATATCGGATAATATGTGTAAATAATATTTAAGTTCAATCAGGAAACGTATGTATTGTGGAGAGAAATTACCTATGAATGATAGAATGAAAGGTAAAATGCGGTTTACGATTTACGAGTATAACGTATTAAAAAAAATCTAATTATTAGATCTCGTTCAAACTAATTTACGAAGAAAAGTGGCTGTGACATACGGACGAACAGACGGACAGACATGACGAATCTTTAAGGGTTTTGTTTTTTGCCATTCGGCTACGGAACCCTAAAAAAAGATAAATTAACCAAGTAAGTTTATTAGTTGTCTAGTACCTATCCATAGGGCAAGCTTCGGCTTAGTTTGGGGCTAGATTGCGATGTGTGCTGGGTCACACATGGCATGTCTTGGGTTATTTATTTATTCATTTCATTTTTCGATATCTTTCTCCCCTCAATGGATAGTTACAGCCTGTACCTGTAAAGTGTAGATGTTACACCGACAATCTGTGAAAATGTTACAATGACATCCCATCTCTCTTCTTTAGTAAACATCTTTTTGTAACATAGAAGTCATACAAATTTGACCTTAGAAACCTTACCAGCAAACAAATTAACCAAATAAATCCTAGAAGTCATAACGCTCTGAGCGAGCATTTTCGACCAAACCTGTGTGCTATCAAATTTCGGAGCGTCACGAAACTATTCAGATAACAGCTAAAGAACTAGGTACTTACTCTAAGACTCAGTTTTGCACCGGATCATATAGCGACTAATATTCATACAAAACGACTAGCAAAGTGTAAGTGGTATTAGTGACTAATTGTTAAAGGCCTAAATATAAAATTAAAAAGTTATAAAACTGCATTAACACGTCCACTGCGGCTACTCGAAATCAAGACTTACCGCCAGTGTTGTACGAGTCAAATACTTCCCGTATCAAGATTGCCTGATATGCGTTACGACCTCTATTTTCCCGTACGCAGTCCTGACTTCAAACTTCCACAGAGACATGGAAAATCCATAGCTGGTGTTTTTTATGGTACCAATCTATAGGTTACATCCTTGAGTATATGTTATGGACCAAGTGATTAATGCGGGCATTATTTATAATGCGAGGGCATTATAAATAATATCGAACTCTATTGGGCAAACTGATAATTACTATCTAAACTTCATTATTTATCACATTGCCCGGTCATTATTGTATTGCTACTTGACAATTAGGCAATTTGATAATAAAGCAAGGGGGAGGGAGGCACGGGCGTGCCTCCCATATCTCAGGTCATCCATATATAAAAGTAGGCACTTTTTAACTAATCTATAATAGATTTATAGACAATGTTTGCCTATGCGACTTATTAAAGTGGTACTACAGTACAGTACTATAGTGTAGTAGAAATATTTTTTGATCTATGATGATGGATTCAGCCAGCGTTTTAAAATAATACACATTAGAATGTCGTAAATACACATATTTTTTTATCCACTTTTACCTAGAGGTCTACCTTGGTCATTAATCCCAATAATCAGTTTCACTATCTAAATTGTTTAACATCAAGTTTAATTCAAGTTACTTGCCCGTTTTCACAGCGGGCTCGGGCTTCTCTTTCGCTTTCCATCATAGGGAAGCCATTATGTCGAGCTAATATAAAAAAAAGTTAAATAACAATTATAATAAAAAACCGGCCAAGTGCGAGTCAGCGTAGCACACGAAGGTTTCATACTGAGCCGTGACCTGAATCCTAAGGGTTACATCGACGGGGTTATTACTATGGTATCCCGTAAACTAGGTGTCCTGAACAAGGGGTATTTCACGCCGGAACAGCGCTGTCTCTTGTATAAGACCCAAGGTCGCTCCAGTGTGGAATACTGCTCTCACCTTTAGGATGGATCCGCTAAGTACCTAAAGGATGCACTCGACAGGTTAGAAATGCGAGCTATCCGAATATGTAATTGGCAATGCTGGTGTCACTGGACATCTTGAGGATCTGCAGCTGCGTAGAGACGTAGCGTCACTTAGCATTTTTGCCGTAGGTATACATCACGGTGAAGGCTCTGAAGAACTCTTTGATCTTGTTTGATTCAAACCTACAAATACTCCAAAGATTTTAATCAAAGTTGCTTAGAACCATAGTGGATGCTCCCTGGTATATTTCAAACAACAGACTTCACAGGGAGCTCAAGATTCCAACTATAAAGGAGGAAATTAAATCAGAGCGGCATCATACCATAATCGAGTTGCAAACCACCCTAACGAATTGGCTACGGGACTGCTAAAGAAAGGAGGGCTCCTGAGGTTGAAGAGGAGGACACCATCTGACTTGTGATAGAGATACAAAAAAAAAAGTACGCCGAGGAGTGAACGCCATTCCCCCTCGTTACCCTAATGCTCTTCGACTGTTTACACTAGAAGAATTTGACGTAGTGGGGATAGAATGAGCATCGCTCGTTTGATGTAAATCTAACTTAAAGTATACAGAAACTATACGGAACGCTTGAGGTTTCACTAAGTACAACTTCATTGGTCGTATCTTTGCGTAAAGGAAACATGAAGCGTTCCGAATCGAAGTCGAAGTTACGTAAAGTGGGAAAGTTATGACTTTCCTCCAAAAACGTAGGTTGTGTGTTCACTGATGTACCTACCTAGATTAAAAGAGGTCATAAATATTAGAAAGTAAGACAACTTCAGAACAATTTAGTGTGTCGTCGGCACTTTTACGCAGGTCTGATAAGACTTTTTACGTTACACGTATAAAATATACTGATATCTATCTGCAGCTTTGGTTTGAAATAATGGTAGTAAAATGTGTGAGTAGGGTATTTGAGGCTTGTTAATACGTATACATATAAGTAGGTACCTGACTGAAAGTGATATGACTGAAATTTTACGCTTCGTAGTAGCTTCATCAGCCCAGTTCATTGCTAGACTCCAGTTATTCGCCACTTTGATGAATCTTCAGCTTCTCATCATCATAATCATCAGCCTACCACAGTCTACTGCTCGACATAGGCCTCTCCAGTTGTTCGCCACTTCAAACATCTGGAGGCTTTACCCATAATCGCCACGCAGAGCGGGCGGGTTGGCGATCGCAGGGCGTTGCGTCTCCGGTGACGCTGCTACTCGTCATCGGCCTAGGGTATTTACTTACTATACTTTGGCTTTCTCAGTCTCGGTCGTTTGACTGGCTCGGTGGCTCAATTGGTAGTGACTTCTGCGTTTTGAACCAAGGGTCGTGGGTTCGATCCCCACCCAGAACAAACATTCGTGTGATGAACACTTGTGTTTGTTCCGTGTCTGGGTGTTTATATTTGTATTTAAGTATATATTTGTGGTACCTTCGTTGTTCTGATACCCATAACACAAGTGCTTAAGCTACTTACTTTGGGGTCGGAGCAATGTATGTGATGTTGTCTGATATTTATTTATTTATACATATTATATTAAACCTTTGAAGTCATTTCGGGATACATACCTTAAAATTAACAATGTAATATCAATTTCACGTTCATAGGCTATGCCCAATTGGGCAACATGATGTACCTACTGGAATAACTGTAATTCACACCTTGTAAACATTCATGAAAGGCAATAAACGATTTGATTTGATTTGGATCAGTTGGTGTGTAGGTATAGCCCGAATAATCCAGGCAGGTGGGTACTGACAAGTGATTGGTAACACGAATACAAATAAAATACATTATACGAGTACGAGTATACCTACTTATTTGACGCGTAAACGATGTTATAATGACGTAACTGCGTACATAAAACAATCGGAACAATGACAAATGCAAACAATGAGTTTGAGCCTCCATAATCGCTTAGCAAACAAGACATCACAGTCTGATGACTAAATTTGTCTATTCTACAAATACAGCTTTTGTTAATGACCACTGGTTTGCGCACAAAAATTTATCAAGAAAAATTGGTCTCGTGTACTATAATACGTTAAAAAGTGAATCAAACTTGCACTATTGTGCATAATTTTTAAAATGCCCTGTCAAATTTCAATATAGCAAAGGAATTAACAAAACTAATTTAATAAACTCTTTAAATTTAATAAACCAAATGTAATAAACTAAAACTTAAGCAGGCCGTCATAGTGTGATCGATCCGCTTTGCACTAACCAGGTGTGATGAGGACCGCTTACCTACACTTTTTGGACTTCGTCGTTTGCTTAACATCAGGCAGGACGCAGTCATTTTGATGTGTCAATATTAAAAAAACCTTATAAATTTTTTAGGTATTTTGGTCTACCAAATAGATACTCGTAATCTTAACGTATCTCGATAGTAAAGTCTCCCCAAATGTAGCAAGTATCATTTGCCGTGTGTTTTTTGCGCTGAATCGAATGATGCCATTTCCATGAGAAGAATCAATGTTTCAATTATTTATTTAATTTTTTATTGCACAATAGAAATAGTGTACATATGGCGGACTTAATGCCGCATAAGCATTCTCTACCAGTCAACCATTGGTCTAATTAAACAGCGATTAAAATACTTAAATACATACATACATAATAATAAAGTACACATATTAAACTATAGCTCATATAATGTAGTATACACATAAACATCTATTACTCTCTTAAAATAGTATATTTCTGCCGTTGTCCCAACACTTCCCATCACTGCTCTGCTCCTATTGATTGTAGCATAATAAAAAGTATACTATAACCTGTCCAGGAGTATGAAAAATAATTATACCAAGTTTCGTTGAAATCCGTTGAGTAGTTTTTGTTTCTACGAGTATAACGACCATACAGACAGACAGACAGACAAAAATTTGACTGATTCCATTTTTGGCTTCAGTATCGAACACTAATTACCCCCTGATACTTATTTTGAAAATATATTCCATGTACAGAATTGACCTCTACAGATTTATTATAAGTATATAATATACGAGTATATAGATAGAAGATTATTTTGTTACATTATGAGTCTTTTTGTTGAAAATAAACATGTTTGGGTTTAGCCCACGATTCTAGACAGAATTAAGGAATTCAGCCGGCTGAATAGGGTCTGGTCTCTTGACGCATTTCGCTTACCGCCTCGATAAATCTGTAGGCATAGCTAGATTTTTTTTGTAAAGAAGTAAACCCCTAGGAGGGTCCCCCTGAAAGGCCGAGATGTTTATCTAATGAGCAACTCTGGGGAAGGTAAACGTAACTTTTTATTTTACAAATTTACTTATCTATGCCAGCTGAGCCAGTTTAAACAAACGTTATAATCTGCTTACAAAATCTTTAAGAGTATTAAAGGTCGACTGCTTAAATAAATCACGGCACATCATTATCACGATTTCTGAGTATTTGAATGAGATAAGGATTTTAGTCTAAAAAGCGATTTAAAAGAATACATTTGTGAGCAAAGAAAGAAAATATCGTTGCATTACACACGAATGTAGGTAGGTGCAATACACACAAGGTTGATGACTGGCCGTCATCAACATTCACCGTCCCCGGAGCGAGGAGCTACGCTTGCGATCGCCAACCCGCCTGCCCAGCGTGGTGATTAAGGGTAAAGCCTCCAGATGTTTGCCTAAAGTGGCGAACAACTGGCGAGGCCTATGTCCAGCTGTGGACTGCGATAGGCTGATGATGATGATAACACAAATTGCACCTTTAAATACATTACGTGTAAGTGGATACAGGGATTCAAGGCCTATCATCATTTCGCTCCAAGCCAACCTCACCTGACCATGGTGCATCCTGCCGAATAACAAACGAGGCGCTGGCGACCGACTGGTGGCGGTATAACCATCACAATTTAAGGCGTAACTAAATACCACAGACCGATGACGGGCAGCAGCGTCACCGGAGCGAGAAGCTATGCCCTGCGATCGCCAACCCGCTTGCCCAGCGTGGCGATTATGGGTATATTCTCCAGATGTTTGCCCTTAGTGGTGAACAACTGGAGACAGTGGCGGATTAAGAGTATCCGAGGCCCTAAACACCGAGCCTGTGTAGGCCCTCTATTGTTTAAATGGAAATGGAAGGAATGGAATTTTAGGTTATTATAAAGTAACTAGCTGTGCTCGCGACTTCGTCCGCGTGGAATAGTTATTTTTTCCCCGTTTCTTTTTACATTTTCCATTATTTCTTCGCTCCTTATAGTTGCAACGTGATGTTATATAGCCTTAAGCCTTCCTCGATAAATGGTCTATTCAACACAAAAAGAATTTTTCAATTCGGACCAGTAGTTCCTGAGATTAGCGCGTTCAAACAAACAAACAAACTAGTGTTGCCCAAATGCAAGAACAAGACGAGACTTAGCCAGTCTTGGTCTTGGTCTTGCGCCAATACACCTGGTCTTGGTCTTGGTCTTGGTCTTGCGCTCCCAGTCTTGGTCTTGGTCTTGCAGCAAGAGTCTTGCAAGTCTTGCAATTACCTATTAGTCTATTACTATTTATTAAAGTTTACTTTTAATCTTAGAAAAACGTATTAGAATTGGAACATTGTGAGCTTGAATTAACATAGCCATAGTAAAGATCAAGCAGATTAAGAAATAACTGAAGATTTGATAAGAAATTCGAAAAATCATCAAACTCTTATCGCAGGCTATTTATTTTATTAGTAGGTAAGTACCTACGCTTTTTATATTATTTTATTAGTCTTGTAGAATTTTTTTACACGTTTCAAGTATATTTAAAAGTGGCTACAATATTTATTAAGCGGGTGATATTTGAACACATTTTTGCTATATTTTCTTGTCAAAACTTAAGAAATATAATGACTAAATGTACAATAATAGTACCTAAGTAATTAGTTTAAAACCATATAAGTAATCAACATTATAATATATACTTACTAGAATGAATTAATATGACATCTACTACTTATCCTTACCATTCTATCCTAATCATAATACTACTTGCGTGATCAGTATAATGTATTCATTTTCATTCTAAGCACTCTGAAACTTATTTATTATTTGGAACACCTGTAGGTACTCTTAAAATTCGAAATTATTTTGCATGAGTATACCTACGCCCTATGGCGGCAATCAAATAGTGTCAAATGTTATGATTTCGGCGTGGCGGCAACGATTGTTTTAGATTTCAAAAGAAGCCGCCGGCGCGTGTATCATAACCATGTACTTCCGAAAAGAGGCAAATTTCTTTGAGAAGTAAGTACAACCCTTTGATGCCGCATTATCAAAGTGCCGATGGTTAAAACATAACTATGCATGCACTCAGTTTGATTTTAATAGATATTTTTTTATTCGCTATGTTTATGGTATTAGTCGTAATGCGCTTATGTCCAGTTTTTCATATTCTTTGATACAGTTTTTTGCGTCTCATAGAATTCCTAAGCGTTACCTAAGCGTAACCTACCTATACACCGAACTGTTACACCTAACTACTCAGTGAAATAGCGCTAAGTCCTAGCTGCAAGACGCAAGAGTCTTGCAGGCTATGTCTTGTTCTTGCTCAAGTCTTGCACGGTCAGTCTTGGTCTTGGTCTTGCTCAAAATATGCGGTCTTGTTCTTGGTCTTGGTCTTGCAAAAACGCAAGAACAAGACCAAGACTGCAAGACCAAGACTGAATTTGGGCAACACTATATTGTACTATAAATAATGTATAAATTATGAGTTAAAACAGGGCAAAAATATTTTTATAACGTTTATCACTTACCTTTTGTTTATTTAAGATACAAAATCCGTTTAAAACTAATGAAAACCTAAGCAAGATAATCCGACGCACAAACCTTGAAATTCGCACCTTTTCAATGAACAAAGACTACTCCACAAGAAATGCCACAAAACTAATAAATTACGTAAGTAACCTATGCTGCCACTACACAAAGACAATAACCATTATATTAGTGGCAATATTTTAATATTTTGTTTACAAAATAACCCCAAAAAAAGGGTAATTTAATTTTAAAAATCCGTATATTCTAAAAAAATTGAAATAAGCGCACTGTCCCTAATAATTTGGCCACCCACTGTACATACTCTTTATACTGCCATACACCGTGCAGCCATTACTCCTGTCCCACATATTTATTTATTTAATCTTTATTGCACAATTAAAACACTGTACGAAAGGCGGACTTAATGCCGCATAGGCATTCTCTACCAGTCAACCATTGGGCTAAGCAGAAATTATAGTGTAGGTAGTGTGCTGCAAAGTTATTAACATTAAATATTTAAAATATGTACACATACATAAACATAATACATTTATTAATATAGTTAATATAATACAAAGCATATTAATGTCACTTCTTAACATGGACCTGGAGCGTATCTCGGAGTGGAGTAAGTCGTTTGGCCTCAAGGTTAATCCCAGTAAAACGCAGGTCATTATAGTAGGTGGAAAGCGTATGATTTCCCGGGTGAATTGGGATTCTCTTCCACCTATTATATTTGACGGAGTCCAAATTCCTTATAGCCAGGTGGTTAGAAACTTGGGGATATATTTAGACAGTTCATTGACCTGGGATGCTCATATCAGGGAGGTCAGCAGAAGATTGTTTGCGTCTGCTGCATCTTTAAGCAGGTTGCGCAATTTTCTTCCCATACCCACCAAAATTGCTCTTGTACAGTCCCTTTTACTGCCCATTCTCGACTACGCGGATAGTTGCTATCTAGACCTGAATGAAATATTTCTTGACAAGCTTGAACGTCTCCAAAATTACTGTATTAGAATCATCTTCGGTCTACGTAAGTATGACCATGTGTCTGAATATCGTTCTCAGCTCAATTGGCTTCCCATCCGTCGTCGCCGCGAACTCCATATTCTATCACTTTTATATACTGTGCTTTTCAATCCTCTTTCACCTCCCTATCTGAAAGAGCGTTTCAATTTCTTGCAACCCACCGCGGATCATGGTATGCGTTCCTGCCGTGAACTCCACTTATCGTTTCCATCTCATCTCTCTAAATCCTACTCCCAGTCTTTCACTGTCCAATCCATCCGTCTGTGGAATTCCCTTCCCCTTTCCATCAGACGTTCCCAATCCCTCCCAGTTTTTAAGCTTAGGCTTAAATCACATCTCCTGTCTCTTTAATTTCTACATTCTTTCTCTTCTATCATATCTAAGTACTTAAATTCATACTCAAATAATATTAAATAATAATAAGTATCTATTTATATTAATAATAAAGTATCTTATTAAACTATGTACCTATGTATGTAATATGTTATTATTATGTATATTTTATTTAAGTGTATTTAAATATATTTATATGTATATGTGTATGTCTATGGAATATATACTTCTTGGTATATTTATGTAATAATTTTACGTATTTAATATAAAATAGTTAGATAGTTTTGCACTGGGTTACCCATTTCCTTAGTCAATCTGGTTTCCTCTACCTGAAGGTTGTCTGGAAGAGATCGCTATAAGCGATAAGACCGCCTAGATTGTACTTTGTGTTGTTTGTAATATGTTTCCTGTAATGTCTGTGTTTTTGTGCAATAAAGAGTATCTATCTATCTATCTATCTATTAATATATATAATATATATAACATAACATATATAATAATAGGACGAGTTGGTATTGTGAAACGACTTTGCTAATGTTTACATACACACACACTATAGAAATAGTGTACATATGGCGGACTTAATGCCGCATAAGCATTCTCTACCAGTCAACCATTGGTCTAATTAAACAGCGATTAAAATACTTAAATACATACCTACATACATAATAATAAAGTACACATATTAAACTATAGCTCATATAATGTAGTATACACATATACATCTATTACTCTCTTAAAATAGTATATTTCTCCCGTTGTCCCAACACTTCCCATCACTGCTCTGCTCCTATTGATTGTAGCATAATAAAAAGTATACTATAACCTGTCCAGGAGTATGAAAAATAATTGTACCAAGTTTCGTTGAGTAGTTTTTGTTTCTACGAGTATAACGACCATACAGACAGACAGACAGACAAAAATTTGACTGATTCCATTTTTGGCTTCAGTATCGAACACTAATTACCCCCTGATACTTATTTTGAAAATATATTCCATGTACAGAATTGACCTCTACATATTTATTATAAGTATAATATATATAATAGATAGAAGATTATTTTGTTACATATGAGTCTTTTTGTTGAAAATAAACATGTTTGGGTTTAGCCCACGATTCTAGATAGAATTAAGGAATTCAGCCGGCTGAATAGGGTCTGGTCTCTTGACGCATTTCGCTTACCGCCTCGATAAATCTGTAGGCATAGCTAGATTTTTTTTTTGTAAAGAAGTAAACCCCTAGAAGGGTCTCCGAACGATGACCTCCGGGTGAGAGGCCGAGATGTTTATCTAATGAGCAACTCTGGAGAAGGTAAACGTAACTTTTTATTTTACAAATTTACTTATCTATGCCAGCTGAGCCAGTTTAAACAACGTTATAATCTGCTTACAAAATCTTTAAGAGTATTAAAGGTCAACTGCTTAAATAAATCACGGCACATCATTATCACGATTTCTGAGTAAGTATTTGAATGAGATAAGGATTTTAGTCTAAAAAGCGATTTAAAAGAATACATTTGTGAGCAAAGAAAGAAAATATCGTTGCATTACACACGAATGTAGGTAGGTGCAATACACACAAGGTTGATGACTGGCCGTCATCAACATTCACCGTCCCCGGAGCGAGGAGCTACGCTTGCGATCGCCAACCCGCCTGCCCAGCGTGGTGATTAAGGGTAAAGCCTCCAGATGTTTGCCTAAAGTGGCGAACAACTGGCGAGGCCTATGTCCAGCTGTGGACTGCGATAGGCTGATGATGATGATAACACAAATTGCACCTTTAAATACATTACGTGTAAGTGGATACAGGGATTCAAGGCCTATCATCATTTCGCTCCAAGCCAACCTCACCTGACCATGGTGCATCCAGCCGAATAACAAACGAGGCGCTGGCGACCGACTGGTGGCGGTATAACCATCACAATTGAAGGCGTAGCTAAATACCACAGACCGATGACGGGCAGCAGCGTCACCGGAGCGAGAAGCTATGCCCTGCGATCGCCAACCCGCTTGCCCAGCGTGGCGATTATGGGTATATTCTCCAGATGTTTGCCCTTAGTGGTGAACAACTGGAGACAGTGGCGGATTAAGAATATCCGAGGCCCTAAGCACCGAGCCTGTGTAGGCCCTCTATTGTTTAAATGGAAATGGAAGGAATGGAATTTTAGGTTATTATAAAGTAACTAGCTGTGCTCGCGACTTCGTCCGCGTGGAATAGTTATTTTTTCCCCGTTTTTTTTTACATTTTCCATTATTTCTTCGCTCCTTATAGTTGCAACGTGATGTTATATAGCCTAAAGCCTTCCTCGATAAATGGTCTATTCAACACAAAAAGAATTTTTCAATTCGGACCAGTAGTTCCTGAGATTAGCGCGTTCAAACAAACAAACAAACTCTTCAGCTTTATAATTAGTTATTATTATATTACTAGCAGTGCCCGCGACTTCGTCCGCGTGGAATAGTTTTCCCCTTTGTTTATGTGGAGGGATTATATTCGGAGCGCGTGGCAGCTGCGTCTGCGTCCGAGTTCCGTCGTCGACTCCGCTTCAGTTCCCGGCGTCCCAGTGCTCCAGGCGGCTGAGAGGGGGCGGTGCGGGGCAGCGCGGTGCATCCCGGTCGCGGTTCGTTTCCCCCCGCCCCCCGCGTTGACTAACACTCCGCGCTCACCTTGCGCGCGAACATACATTTTCCATTATATCTTCGCTCCTAATAGTTGCAGCGTGATGTTATATAGCCTAAAGCCTTCCTCGATTAATGGTCTATTCAACACAAAAAGAATTTTTCAATTCGGACCAGTAGCTCCTGAGATTAGCGCGTTCAAACAAACAAACAAACAAACAAACTCTTCAGCTTTATAATATTAGTATAGTATAGAGTATAGATATTATTATTAAGATTAAGATAAACAAAGTGCAAAAGACATCGAACCTTTTTGTATGAAGCCAAACATACTTTAACTTGGAAGTACATGAAATGTAGGTATTTTTTATGTATTTTTTTGCGTGCCTGGGGCAGGGACCTGCGGGGGTGCATGAAGGGACACTCCCGGACTGTTCGCGCCTTGTGATTTCGGACATATTGTGGATGAATCTCGATAAAATGTAATAACATGGAACGCCAGTAGAGGATGGAGGCCCCTGGAGAATAGGGGCCCCAAGCACGTGCTTGTAGTGCTTATACGTTAATCCGCCACTGACTGGAGAGGCCTGTGTCCAGCAGTGGACTGTAATAGGCTGATGATGATGATGAAGTGGATACAGCCGTAAATTTGTGCTCGGTCTGATTCCTAGTCACACCCATCTTTGAGTGTCGAATGTCGATTTAAGAGCCGAGTTGGGATGGGTACCTACATGATTCTTGGTATTCCCGCAGTGTAAGTATTACTCAGTTACATGCATACTAGCAATGGATTAGGTAGGTCGCGTTTCCACAGTTAACAGAACTTGATCAATGATGTTGTTTCTATGAAGTGCAGCAGAAAATTATATGTATATATGCATAGGCAGAAACAAATGTATATACGTATACATTTGTTTCTGCCTATTCCGTCCGTTAACTGGTAGAATGCTAATGCGGCATTGGAGACCGCGTCTCGGCTAACGTAGTGTAGGACGCCCTCCGGCGAGGTGGAGTGAAGATTTACGCAGGACGGCTGGCAAGTGCTGGAAGCGAGAAGCCCGGGATCGATAAAAGTGGCATACAATGGGAGAGGCCTATGTACAGCAGCGGACTTTATGATAAATGCCCAATATGAGAAGGCTTGATTATAATTATTCAAATAATCAAATTGACCGGGCATTATACATATTGTTTATCACCTTCTGGGCAGAGTAATAAAACCATATTTAATGACTATTTCGTATCTCCATTTGGGGCGTTACCCCTCCCGGTCCTCTGGAAGGCTTGTGGCCAACACTCCTTGAGATAACTTACTAAGTGTGTGTGTATGTAAACATTAGCAAAGTCGTTTCACAATACCAACTCGTCCTATTATTATATATGTTATGTTATATATATTATATATATTAATATGCTTTGTATTATATTAACTATATTAATAAATGTATTATGTTTATGTATGTGTACATATTTTAAATATTTAATGTTATTAACTTTGCAGCACACTACCTACACTATAATTTCTGCTTAGCCCAATGGTTGACTGGTAGAGAATGCCTATGCGGCATTAAGTCCGCCTTTCGTACAGTGTTTTAATTGTGCAATAAAGATTAAATAAATAAATATGTGGGACAGGAGTAATGGCTGCACGGTGTATGGCAGTATAAAGAGTATGTACAGTGGGTGGCCAAATTATTGGGGACAGTGCGCTTATTTCAATTTTTTTAGAATATACGGATTTTTAAAATTAAATTACCCTTTTTTTTGGGGTTATTTTGTAAACAAAATATTAAAATATTGCCACTAATATAATGGTTATTGTCTTTGTGTAGTGGCAGCATAGGTTACTTACGTAATTTATTAGTTTTGTGGCATTTCTTGTGGAGTAGTCTTTGTTCATTGAAAAGGTGCGAATTTCAAGGTTTGTGCGTCGGATTATCTTGCTTAGGTTTTCATTAGTTTTAAACGGATTTTGTATCTTAAATAAACAAAAGGTAAGTGATAAACGTTATAAAAATATTTTTGCCCTGTTTTAACTCATAATTTATACATTATTTATAGTACAATACGAAATTTTTGGAATGTGTTAGGCTTCAGACATTTCTCCAAGAAAATGAAGAGAGATACATACAAACCCTGATACTGCCCTCTGCACATTCACAAAGAGAGATAGCATCTATTTCAGGCATTTCAAAGTCTGTAATCAATCGAGTAAAAATAAAAATTGACAATGAACAACCTCTTGAGGCAGATCGCGCTGGCAAAGGTGGCAGAAAAAAGATCAACACACTTCGTACCCATCGAAAATTCAGGGACATTTGCCTTAAGAATCGTAAAAAGAGTGTTGCCTATTTGATTACACTAATGAATGAGGACGGTGTTAGGATTTCCGGAAGAGCAATGCGGAGATGCCTCGTCAAACAGAAGCTGATGGGCCGGCGACCAGTCAAAAAGCAACGCCTAACCCACCGTATGAAGAAATACGACTTGAATGGGCTCGGCGACATTCAAATATGACTGTTTAAGATTGAAGACGAGTTAATATAACTTATTTTAGTAGTTTAATTGACCAATAACCTTTTTATGTTATAATTTTATTGATTCACAAGTGTGCTTTTTTGATGAATCGACGTTACAGATTTTGGTCGACAAAGTTCGTTTGTTAGACATTGCCCTGGTAAAAAAAAATATCCAGACTGCTATGGAGAGGATTAAACACCCAGTAAGCATTATGCTATGGTCTGTTATATCAGCCAAAGGCATGGAGCGACTGTATATTGTAGAAGGGACGATGAAACACGAACAGTGCAAGAGAGTACTTACTAAAAACCCGGTTACTGCCGCAGATCAATGAATGGTTCCCTGATGATAAAAACTATATTTTCATGCATGACTGCACCGTATCATAAAGCAAGAACTGTTAATGCGTTTTTGCCTAATAAAAAAATTACGATTTTGCCTAAAATGGGAATTTGCCAGACATGAACCCTATAGAAAACATTTGGAAACTCACGAAACGGGCGATTACAAAAAAAAAGTGATAACCACCAAGCAACTACTCATTGATGCGTTCATAAAATAGTGGCACCTATCACCAAACACCAAAAAAATGCCAAAGCATGTATTGAGAGTATGCCTCGCCGCATAGAAGCTCTTTTTGTAGAAAATGCTGACAACGCAAAATATTGAACTTTGTTTTCTCTCTTTACTATTCCTCATATAATAAATAATTCAAAATGATTTGCAATATTTTTGTTGTTATTATACCCCTAATAGAATACAGATAAAAATAAAAATAATATGAGAGAAACTAACCATTTGTTATAGAAATTCAATGAAAGTAGTATATTTAAAAATTTTTGCACTGTCCCTAATAATATGGCCACCGATGGTATAAAGAGTTAAAACGGAACCCTAGGTATAACTAAGATTTCGCTGTCCGTCTGTCTGTTACCGGGCTGTATCTCAAGAACCGCGATAACTAGATAGTTGAAATTTTCCTAAATTATGTATTTCTGTTGTCCCTATAATAAATACTAAAAACTAAATAAAATAAATATTTAAGGGAGCATCAATTGGGCATTGATTTCGTAATTAACAAGACTTCTTAGATTTGGATAAAGACCGATTTATTTGTCCGAGAAAAAATAGCACACCTCACACATAGACAACAAAAAAACTTTAAGATGCACAGACAAAACAGCTTATACAGCCTAAGTAAAATTTTACTTTAATACTCCCACTAAATTTTACAAAACAAGCTTTGCCTGTACAATGGCAAAGACACAAACAAAACTAATTATCTATAAACAGTATTACATCCCTTAGATATTCAAATTTGACAGTAGGCAGAGCTTTTGTTAATATATCAGCTAATTGCTCAGAACTTTGAACATACTGAACATCAATTAACTTTTGCTGTACTTTTTCTCTTATAAAATTAAATTTTACATCAATATGTTTAGTTTTTTTATGATACACAGGATTATTAATCAATTTAATAGCGCTCTGGTTATCAATACATAGACAAGTACAATTCTGATCAATATCAATTTCTTTGAAAAACTGTCTTAACCACAATAAATTTTTGGCAGCTTCACATCCTGCCATGAATTCAGCCTCAGTTGTTGATAAGGCGATACAAGATTGTTTTTGACTTGCCCAAGATATAGGACCACCATTTAACATAAAAATATAGCCAGTAGTTGACTTTCTTGTATCCAAGTCCCCAGCAAAATCTGAGTCTGAATATCCAATTAAATCTTCATGACCTTGGTATTTTATACACAACTCTTTGGTTTTAATGAGATAGCGAATAACTCTCTTGAGCTGAATGATATGTTGCAGACTTGGGTTATTAATATACCTACTCAATAGATTGACACCAAATGCAATATCTGGCCTAGTTGCCATAGATAAAAACAATAATGATCCTATAGCTTCTCTATAAGGGAAATTAGTCTGTGTCACATCAACATTTTTGGTAATTTGTACATTAACATCAACAGGTGTACTACATGGGTGAGCTGTGCTCATATTGAATCTACTTATAATCTGCTCAATATATTGCCTTTGACCTATACAAATAGAACTTTTAGTTTTTATAATTTCTAAACCAACAAACCGGTTTAGCTCTAACTGTTTTATATTAAATCCTTGTTTCAAGTAGCTGATAATATAGTCTAGAATTTCCCTAGATTGAGACATAATTAAGGCATCATCTACATACAAAATTAACCAAGCTTTAAGACCTTGAAAATTGCCTACAAACACACAGTTATCAGCTTGTGACTGAATAAAACCAAACTTTATGAGAAAATCAGTAAATTTTCTATTCCAGCAACGAGATGCTTGTTTCAACCCATAGAGGGATTTGTTTAATTTACATACACTATTTTCAGGTGCTTTAACTCCTGGAATTTCCATGTATATATCCTCCTCCAGCTCTCCATACAGGAAGGCTGTTTTGACATCTAACTGTGTTATTTCCCAGTTATATTCTGCAGCTAATGCCAACAATATTCTTATAGATTCATATCTTGTAGTAGGGGAAAATATTTCGGTATAGTCTACTCCTTCTACTTGAGTAAAACCACGGGCACACAACCTGGCTTTATATCTATCAATTTCACCATTTTGCTTTCTTTTTATGTCAAAGACCCATTTTGAGGTTATTGTTCTCTGATTTTGTTTTTCAACATAACTCCATGTGTTGCTAGAATGATGAGCTTCCAATTCTTCATTTATGGCCGCTAACCATAATTTACATTCCTGACTGTTGACCGCTTCATCATAGGTCATAGGTACATTCAGTTCCATTAAATTTGCCTCAAACATTCTTCTTTGTCTGCGTGTTTGTACATGTGAAACATGTGAGTCAAATGAGTCGGATGAATAGTCCTCCCGTGAAGGTTCAAATGTCTCATCTCCTTCATCAACAGCTGTATGTGTACTGTCATCACTACAATCTGAAGTAATATTATGCTCACCACTCACATCTCTCTCTGCGTTATCTATCTCTTCAGTTTCTTGTCCTTTTTCATTATCACCATCATAAATTAAAATTTGAGTCTCATTTCCTTTTATTTCAGGGCTTTTCAGTTCGTTAAAAATAACATTCCTGGATATTGTTATTCTTCTAGTGTTTGGATCATTCATTTTATAGTTAGTATGATCATAGCCAACTAGCATCATTTTGTGGCTTTTAGAATTAAGTTTATTCCTCAATTGACCAGGAACATGAACAAATCCTTCACACCCAAAAACTCGAACATGGTCCAAGCTCGGTTTCATACCACACCATAGCTCCATGGGTGTAATGTTAGGTGTCTGGCTAGATGATGTGCGGTTCAATAAATAAACAGCACAGTTGACTGCTTCAGCCCATAAATTCAGTGGCACACTACGGGCATAAAGCATGGATCGAGCGCTTTCCATTATGGTCCTGATTTCCCTCTCTGCCCGACCATTTTGTTCAGGTGTGTATGGAGCTGTAAGTTCATGAGAAATACCCTCACTGTCTAGGTATTCCTTGAAAACTTTGCCAGTGTATTCTCCACCATTATCAGTGTGTAAAATATGCACACTATGTGAGAAAAGATTTTTAATTTTAGAATTATATTTCTTAAAACAGTCCAACACATCACATTTGTTCTTTAAAAAATACACATATCTAAAACTTGTTGCAGCATCCTTGAAAATAACAAAATATTTCATACCTTGAACTGATGGTACATTGATAGGGCCACAGACATCGCTGTAAACAACATCACCTGGCTGTAGTGGCTGTCGTGATGATTTCTGGAATGGTCGACGAGCATGCTTACCATAAGCACAGCCCTCACATACGAACTTGTCACAATCTGAAAGGTCCACACCGGTAATTACATTGTTTTTACACATTTTCTCAATTTCTTTGACATTTAAGTGTCCCAATCGTTCATGCCATGTTTTAAGGTCCAGTTTGTGCACTACATTACATACAGGATTCTGAATTGTTTTCACTTCCAACTTATATAAATTGTTACTTTGTAAATATGCACACATCACTACTTCATTGTCCTTGTTAATCAAAGCTTCAGTATAGTTTTTTACAATACTATAACCTTGCCGAGATGCTGTTCCTTCTGAAAACAGGTTTCTTCTTAATTTAGGTACAAAAAGCACATTTTTAAGAATGCTTTCCTCCCACTGGCCATTGACACACCTTCTAATCAACACATTTCCTTGTCCGACAACTTCTATGTCATCTTGGTTTCCTAGTTTCAGTGGGGATCCTTTATATTGGTTCAATTCTACAAAATTTTCACGTTTATAGGACATGTGGGCTGAGGCCCCACTGTCTAATATCCAACTGCTTCCTTCATCATCATCATCCTGTTCACTGTTATCTATACTGAAGGCTAACATATTTTTTTCTTTTCTATATTGTTTAGGTGCATGGCAGTCTCTTGCAAAATGAGCTCGTTTTCCACAATTATAACAAACAAAACGATGAGGTTCTGTTCCTTTCTTTGTTTGTGTTGATGGGAAATTTTTCTTCTTAGCATTTTGTTTTGCTACTACCAAGGCTATCTCATTCTCCTCTTCTACATTGAAAGTAGCCTCTTCATCCAATAGCCGAGCTGTCAAATTGATCACAGTTTGTTTGCTTGAATCAAGTGACATCCAAGCCTGGCGGACAGATCTGTACTTGGGTGGCAATGTACTCAATATCTTGGTAATGATAGCAGTATCACTGATGTCTTCTCCATTTTCTTTTCATTGCATAGCCATACTCTCAATTTTAGCTATATGCTGAGCTACACTATCTCCTGGTGACATTTTATACTGATAAAAACGTTCATGTAAAATCATTTTATTCATCTCCGACTTTTGTTCATAGATGGATTCAAGTTTAGTCATCACCTGGAGAGCGGATTCACAATTCTCAATGAGTGCTACTTGTTTTAAATCCATTGCAGATGTCATTATGAACATTGCCATGCCGTCATCTTTATTCCATTGATTTGCGTTCGTTTCAGGTTTTGACTGGTATATGTCCAAACCTTTGGCACGCAGGGCACATTTTATTTGAAATTTCCATTGTTTGAAATTGGTACCGTCAAACTTATCAAGGTTCATCGCTTTTCCTAAATCCATTTTTATTTAGGTTAAGTATGACCTGTCACAATTTTTAATTCTGCTCTTTGTTGATTACTTGCGCGTATATATCCTGGGCCCATAACCAATTGGGCATTGATTTCGTAATTAACAAGACTTCTTAGATTTGGATAAAGACCGATTTATTTGTCCGAGAAAAAATAGCACACCTCACACATAGACAACAAAAAAACTTTAAGATGCACAGACAAAGCAGCTTATACAGCCTAAGTAAAATTTTACTTTAATAGCATCCAATACGACACACGCGATTTTTTTTTGCCCTTCTTAGTGCTCGATATCAAAGACTCAGTACGGAACCCTTCGTGCGTCTTCGTGCGGTTCTTTATTTTAATTGTCATTTAACTTTAATTGAACAAGATGTTAAACAATTTAAATAATCAGACTCATTATTTGGATTAATAAGCAAGGACTCCTATGTTAAGAATGTACTAGGTTTAGCATTTAAAACTCCTAATGGTAGACCTCTAGTTAAGTGGATAAAAAATGTGTGTATTTACATCACACTCTAACGTGTATTTTTTGAAACCGCGGGCTGAATCGAACTTGATAGATCAAAATAATATACCTAATACACTACAGTAGGTACTGTACAGTAGTATCACGTTAATAAGTCGCATCGGCAAACATGGCCTTGTAAAACCAAACTAAAACATTAGCAGACGCGGCGATCTCTAATTAAGTGCTAAACAGTACGCGTCCCTTCCCCTTGATTTAATATCAAATTGCCCAATTGTCAAGTAGCAATACAATAAAGACCGAGCAATGTGATGATAAATAATGAAGTTTAGATAGTAATTATCATTTTGCCCAATAGAGCTTGACATTATTCATAATGCCCGCATTAATAACATGGTCCATAATATAAACATGCAATGCTACATTACAATGAAGTTTCATCAAATCCGTTAAGTAGTTTTCGCGTGAAATATAACAAACATTCATCCACTCCAAAAAACAATGTAAATATTCGTGGGATTATGCCATTTATTTTTGTTCTTTATAAAATGCTTTTTATAACATTACGTAGTTATATTTCTCACAAACAAGATACACAATAGTAGGTACTTTTATTATAGTCGGACAGATCTATCATTCTTAAAGAACCAGCTTTAATTACGAAGCTATAAAAGGACAGTTTCTTGCCGTCCTTTTTATTGTGAAAGGATTTATGAAAAGATTCCTCTCAAAGGGAATAGAAAGGAGACGTGGGTTTATGTATTAAAGAACGGAATTGAAAATAATCTGATAAAGGTAGGTATATTTTGCATCCTATATTTATAGATTATGTGGTGTTTAATTTTTTAATAGTATTGCGTTCAGAAGCCGCTTGCGAATTTATAATAAATGAAGCATCACCAAATTAAAGACGAATGACTCGTGGTCCTACTAATTTTATCCTACTGGACTCGTAGTTCCGCTACCATAGGACTGGTTGTTCCACCAAGCTTTGGGTTTGTGGTCCTATTATAGTGGTCGACAAATAAAGAGCTTTTCATAAAATAAGATAGGTATGGAAAATATTCTATAAAAAACCGGCCAACTGATTGAATGAAAAAATTAGGTAATTTGATTTATGACGTTTAAAAAAAAACTACTGTCTAGATTTCATTCAAACCAATTTTCGTTAGTAGTTTGCATAGTAATACACATTATATATTTTTTCAAGTTTTATCATGTCCATATTTTAGAAATTACGGGGGGGGGGGGGGACACATTTTTCCACTTTGGAAGAGTCTCTCGCGCAAACTATTCAGTTTAAAAAAAACCGGCCAAGTGCGAGTCGGACTCGCGCTCGTAGGGTTCCGTACCACTGATTGAATGAAAAATTAGGTAATTTGATTTATGACGTTTAAAAAAAACTACTGTCTAGATTTCATTCAAACCAAATTTCGTTAGTAGTTTTTATAGTAATACACATCATATATTTTTTTTCAGTTTTATCATGCCCATATTTTAGAAGTTACGGGGGGGGGACACACATTTTACCACTTTGGAAGAGTCTCTCGCGCAAACTATTCAGGTTAGAAAAAAATGATGTTAAAAACCTCAACATCATTTTTAAATACCTATCCATAGATACCCCACACGTATAGGTTTGATGAAAAAAAAATTTTTGAGTTTCAGTTCTATGTATGAGGAACCCCAAAAATTTTGGATTTTTTTTTTATTTTATTTTAACATCTTAATGCGGTTTACAGAATACATCTACGTACCAAATTTCAATAATGTAGCTCTTATAGTTTCGGAATAAACTGGCTGTGACATACGGACGGACAGACAGACAGACAGACAGACAGACATGACGAATCTATAAGGGTCCCGTTTTTGCCATTTTGGCTACGGAACCCTAAAAAATGATGTTAGAAACCTCAACATTATTTTAAAATACCTATCCATATCTATGAACCTATACGTGTTTTCAATAATGTAGCTCTTATAGTTTCGGAATAAACTGGCTGTGACAGACATGACGAATCTATAAGGGTCCCTTTTTTGCCATTTGGCTACGGAACCCTAAAAAGCAGTTTAAAAAGTACCAGGAGCACATTATAACCACGTGAGAAGTCCCCATGTGGCCTCGTTGCAAGCTGCAATGTGAGATGAACAAACAATAAGCATTTAATTAAATATTGTTGTACGGAAAACGTGCCAGTTTACGTGATGAAAGTTAGACTGGCTTGGTGGCTCAATTAATTGGTAGTGACTCCTGCCTTCTGAACCAAGGGTCGTGGGTTCGATCCCTACCCGGGACAAACATTCGTGTGATGAACACTTGTGTTTGTTCCGTCTCTGAGTGTTTATATTTGTATTTAATTAAATAAGTATATTTGTGGTACCTTCGTTGTTCTCATACCCATAACACAAGTACTTAAGCTACTTTAATCTCACATATGTACATTGCTTCGGTCGGAGCAATGTATGTGATGTTGTCTGATATTTATTTATATTTATTTATTTATTTAAAGTAGGTAAAAATAATACGAAAATAATAAAACGGCACTTGAAATCGCATACCATCAGTAAATATCGCATGACTTTGAAATTTCAACATTTAATTTCAGGAAATAAATTACGCCATTAACGCCATTCAGTATACCTATACTTGTACAAAAAGTATCTCTCGTGGTAAATTTTATACGGTAAGCGTCATAATGTAGTATCTGGTTAGAAGCGCCGTAATTGCTTTTATTTATTGGACTTCTTCAATATTCTTCATCTGCTTAAGTGTGACATAATTTTAGTATGCTGTAAATTTGACGTGTTATTATAAAAATTACTTTGTGGATATTAGTAGTAAGAAATTTACTTTTCTATCTTTTTATTCATTATGCGCTTACCCTTTAAGTGGATATTGAAGCCTACGATTGGAACGCGCTTACCTGGAAAATACCTATTTACTCCCGTCTTGAAAACATGAAGATTGTACGTTTCGGGAAACCGACAGTCCGATAAGGAGTTCGACAGTTAGGTAATTAAAAAAGAAGGTATATTTTTTTTTCACCATTAACTTATTTATGTTCCAAAGAAAGGACTACGATAACAGCCAAGGCGGAATTGTTCTCGAATGAAACAAATAAGTGAAAATTAAAAAAATCTGCTACGGTTTATTGATAGCAAATAAATTTTCAAGTAGCTACGGTTTTGACATCGAGACGGGTACAAACTTCAACAAAATGAGATTTACTTAGGATATAGCTAACTTGAGGTTACACTTATTAACCCTTTTCTGACCTTCTAAGGGATATAACAAGCTTCATAATAACGTTATGTAAACTTTGGTTGTACCAATAACTCGGCTCGGTCGTATCTGGTTAGGTTATTCCAGCAGAAGAAAAGGAAATGGCCTTACCTTTTATTATATTTTGTATAGTAACATTGCATGAGTAAGATTGTCTCCATAGCTCATTTGATAGTGACCGGGGCCTGTGAACTGAGTGCTTTGGTTGGACTTTTATGGCATCGAGTCATTATGTACGTTTGTTCTGTGTTGAAAATTTATCATCATTATTATACATTGAATGATGTAGGTTAGGTCGTATTCAATCTATTTTCTAAAGTTTTATTAACAGAATTTCCAGAGGTACCCAAACTAAGCATGCTTGTATCTTGGATACAGATCAGTTAACTATAAAGATAGCGTGATCACAGTACTCACACTTATGCAATTTCACTATACAGTATCCAAAGTAAAACTATAACTGTCCCCTTCACACTCATAAACTAGACCGCGCGCGAGAGAGACAGGCAGACTTTTAATAACGCGCATGCAGTACGACGTTACGCCGTGCGCTTATTCACAGACACTAGTGTAAATGTGTTGAACGTGCCAGCTTTAGTTAACTGTTTTTTTTTATAATAGCACAACATAATATTGCCCTACCGTCGCTTAATGGAAAGCGAAAGGGTCCTCTCAAATCGCTATGGCAACGGACAAGCAACAGTGAAACACGTATCAGATGCCGCCACCACGCTGGCCTTTTTGACCCCTAATTGCGACCGAGTCACGGTAGCCACGGGAAGAAATGGGGCGGTCATTCGTATACTTTTCCGTCACTGCAACGAATTTTTAACCGACTTCGAAAAAAGGAGGAGGTTCTCAATTCGTCTGTATGTATAATATTTTTTATTTTTTATGTATGTTCACCGATATTTCCGTCATTTATGGATGGATTTCAAAGATTTTATTTTTGTTCGACAGGGGACACTTCCGAGGTGGTCCCATTATCACCAAGTCAGGATCTGATGATGGGATCCTAGAGAAATTGAGGGCAACAACCGAAAATTAAAAACTAGCCCCTTTGCATACTATCTCGTTGTACACCTGCAGAGATCATGGGAATGGCTGAAAATCAGCGCTATCCGGGACATGGTTCCTCGGACAGCACAAGCTGAGCTATCTCCCTTTGCTAGTTGTAAAGTACATACATGTTATTATGTTAAGTTGTTATAGCTGTCTAGAAATTATTATGTATGTACCCAATTAGCAATAAACATTATTTCATTCATTCATTCATGCATTCATTCAAAATTGTATGCTCATATGGTGTTTTTGTTACGTAATCATATTTTACTCAGGTATATCCGGGCGTCAACATCTGGTGCTGATGATGAAGCCACAGAACTCCTTAACGGTTAGGAGTTAGGGAACAGTACTGCCATTGGTCGATAGAAACTAGGTAGTAGTATGTACTTATTCAGGGCTAATAGGGCAGGTGATTTGGTAAGTGATTTGCTTGATTCTAGATTGCAAAGTCTTCACTTGACTTAAATCAAAATTTTTCATTCCTAAGTAAAACTCTTAAAGACATTAATTAGCCTTTATTAAAGTTCACAGCACATTAACGCAACTAAAAATCGAGAAATAAAATTATTTAAAAAAAAAAATTAAACCGACTTCAAAAAAAACACAAACGACCGAAACTAAAAAGCGATAAATAACGTAAGTAATTCTATCCTTAATACATATTATGTGTATAACTATAATTATTTAAATTTTACAATTATCACTTATTTTTGAAGTCAGTGCCAGCCAACAAATAAATGTATATTGTCGTGTGGATTTGCTGCAATACGTTAGGTACCTAGAGGCTGGCACCGACTCCAATAATAAGTGATAATTGTAATATTTAAATAATTATAGTTATACACATAATATGTATTAAGGATAGAATTACTTACGTTATTTATCGCTTTTTAGTTTCGGTCGTTTGTGTTTTTTTTTAAGTCGGCTTAATTTTTTTTTTTTAATAATTTTAGCGACTCGTGTTGAGTCGGTAAAAGTAGAGCAACCGGTACCTACATCAATAATAGAGAGCTGTATTTTCTTATCTACTCGTAGGTACATTATCATTAGTAGGGACCATTTCTAGCGTAAATATTTAGTACACACTTTTTTCACATTGGAAGCGTCTCTTGCGTAAACTATTCAGTCTAGAAAAAAATTATATTAGAAACCTCAATATCATTTTTGAACACCTATCCATAGATACCCCACACGGGTTTGATGAAAAAAAAATAGAGTTTCAGTTCTAAGTATGGGGAACCCCAAAAATTTATTGTTTTTTTTTCTATTTTTGTATAAAAATCTTAATGCGGTTCACCGAATACATCTACTTACCAAGTTTCCACAGTATAGCTCTTATAGTTACGGAAAAAGTGGCTGTGACATACGGACGGATAGACGGACAGATGTGACGAATCTACAAGGGTTCCATTTTTTGCCATTCGGCTACGGAACCCTAAAAATGGGTTAAAATAAATATTTTAATTTCGAGGAGCCTAGCCTAGTAGGTACTGAACAAAGTGGCGAAAAATTTGAGAGGCCTGTACACGGCAGTGGACTTCGAAAGGCTGGTGATGAAATAATCATTACTTATTAACCCTATTAGGTAGCACTGTTCGAGCTTTAAATCTGTCTATATTAAAAAATCTGTAGAGAGGTCAATCCTGTATATTAAATATATTTTCAAAATAACTATCAGGGGATGATTAGTGATCGATACTGATGCCAAAAATGCAATCAGTATTTTTTTTATTTATACAATATGGGTTTGCGCTTGACTGCAATTCACCTGATGGTAAGCGATATCATAGTCTACGATGGAGCGCGCTCACCCATCAAAAACCGGTTCACTCTCGCCTTGAACATCGGAAGATTGTACGTCTCGGGGAACAAGGAGCCTGGCAAAGAGTTCCATAGTTTGGCCGTTCGTACTATAAAAGTAGAGGCGAAACGTGCTGTGCGAGTCCTTGGAACTTGCACCATATACCGGTGCCTATTCGCCGTATCCCTGCTCGTCCGATGATAGAAGGGGGCCGGAGGAATCAAGTTAAATAACTCCGTCGCATCGGTCACTTCGCTCCGAGTAATTGCCGCCGGTTTTTATACACATGTCACATGTTAGACCCATACAAAAGGTCTATAAACCAAGTTAATTAACTGTAGCGGACAGTCTGAACACCTTTTTTTTATGTTTCACCGGGGAGAAATGCAGTTTACGCATACCCGCTGCCCGGGGGAGCAGCAGGTTATGTGGAACTCGCTCCGCGTCGGCAGAGAATATCCACTAAAAAACCTCGGTTGCCACCGTCTAGTGCGCCTTGGGAGACGGCAACACGGGTCCTATATCTATGACGCCGTGAAGCCGTCAGCGCTGTCTGCATGCAAAGCAGACTCGGCTTGTTGCATCCCAACAGACAGCCACACGAGGAGGCTTCCCATTGTTGCACCCCTCCGTCTGAACACCTAGTGAAGGCTCGCAACGTTAAAGAGCTAAGTATTTACAATTTGGATTTGAATAAATCCTCGTTATAAATCACTGCCCTGTCTGCTTTACTTTGTGCGTGACCCGACCTAATTAAGGAATGTAAATCAAGTATAAAGGGAAAGTAGCGTTTGACTCGGTCGCATGTATTAAAATACCTGTCATTATTAAGACACACCTATGCTTGTAAAACGATTGACACACCACACCACGCTGCATGTTGCGTGTCGACGCATACACGTGCGTACCTACTTGCGGGATCGCAGATCTGCATCATCGTGCGTGTTTTATAAGGACTCACGCGCGTAGTTGCGTTTTGTGAATTAACGACGCGTTACATTCAAAGATGTTCGATAGAGCCAAAATTACGCACGCACACGCGGATTTCGGTGTGTCCTGGCATTAACGGGCATGGATGCATTTTCTATATGTTTGACTGTGCGTGTTTTCTATACAAACGAAAATATTTACAAGCAACGTTAGAACACGCATTTTCGCGCTATGCAGCGTGATGCGAGGCAATGTGTTAATCACCTCAAGGGCTTGTACACAAAACTGCGATGCGACGTAGCGTCGTAAAAATTTACGAGTTTCCGCAACGCATCGCAAATCCTTGCGAATTGATCTCATAAGCAATAACAAAAGCGCGCAATTTTTCAATTTTTCCGTTCAATGTCACGACCTAGTTTCCAAAATACTTTCAGTACGGAAATATTGAGAAAATCAACACTTTTAGATAACTATTGATACGTCCTCATAATCCGATCAACTTGGATTACAGAGTATTGTACTAGATATCTATCCAACATAGTAAACAGGTTCAGTCGTATTTGATTAAGCGACTATTTGCCTCTCTAGACTGGAAGATCTTAGGATTTACTCACTCGGACGGACGAACAACGGACTCTGACTCCGTTGTTCTGTTTAAACACATTACTTCCACATACCAAGCCTCCTTGGAAATTAGATCAATGATGTTGGACTGTTGTTTACCAAGAATAGATTTATTTGTTACTGTAAAAGCTCGAACTGCAGTAAATCCTAAGATCTTAAAGTAAATCCAAAGATCTACCAATTCCCAATGGTAAATGTCCGAAAAGGCTTGCGATTCGAACTTTTACCATCATTTAGTTGGTGAATCTTAGGATTTACATACATTAATAGCATGGTATATGTTGAAACGGACCGAAAAAGCATTATTGTAGTTGTGATAGATGTAAAGGACAATGAGTTTTACCAACTAGGTACAAACTGGGAGTACTGAAACAGCTTCACACTAAAAATGCACCTGCAAATCATCAGGATTACTTTGTAATACTAAATACGAGTGGCACTCCGTGTTGTAACAAGTGAGATGATTTTTTTTAGGAACCGAACCCATTTATTCATAACATTTGATTGTCTTTGTTAAAACCATTAATAAAAAGAACTGAATTAGACTAGCTTATGTAAGCGTTATGTTGTATTTCGTTGTTAAAATATTGAAGTGGTGCCAAATAGATAAGTACTGATTCAGTTAGATAGATATGATAGAGATTGAGATAATCAGAGATCTTTCATGTTATATGTTTTAAGAAAATAATTTAATTAAGTTAAGATTAATTCAAGAGAGGTAGGGCATAGCGAATCTTCGCTTGAATTGAGCTGCTTGTCCGGGCAAGGACCTCCCTCTATAGAATACCGCAGCCAAATGACCTCCGGGTCATGACCCGAACTCTGGCAGAAACACGTTTCTGCAAGTGAATAGGGATTCCGGAGCTCGTGGGGGCTTAGGGTTAGGCCGGCATGGCGGTGACAACTGACCAGTTACTTGCCCGTTGTCACAGAGACTTGGGCTTCTCTTTTACATTCCATCAGGCGTAGGCTTCCCTATATATAATAATCATGTTGATAAAAAAAAGATTAGTTATCATCACCTATTACTATCGTATAATATCAGCTACATCACATACATTGCTCCGATCCCAAAGTAAGCTCCTTAAGTACTTGTGTTATGGGTATCAGAATAACGAAGGTACCACAAACGTTATACTTAAATACAAATATAAACACCCAGACACGAAACAAACGTGGTCATCTAACGAATTGTCCCGAGTGGGAATCGAACCCACGACCCTTGGTTCAGAAGGCAGGAGTCACAACCAAGTGAGCCACCGAACCTGCCAAAGATACCTATATAATACTATTAAGAAAGTAAATAATAATTATTAAGAATTACTCATCGTTTTATTCTTAAAACCAACATCTACCAGCTGATAGTGGTAAAACCTAGCATTTACTGAATTCGAATGGTAAAAGCTCAAAAATATCGTCGTATTTTCAGAAATACTTACATTTACCAACTCATGTCGGTAAATCCTAAGACTTACACTTAAATCTTAAGATTTACCATAGTTCGAGCTTTTACAGTAACATATCTATGGATTATATTATATTGGTTTACCAAGTGACACTTCTTACTCAGGAGCATCTTTTGCCGTAGCTTAAATCAGTTATGATAAATGTGTCTGTAATAGTTAAGAAACAGTGCGCCAATCGAGGTTACAATCCACATTTGCGCTAATATTACACTTTAAATAAAATGTACTCTTTATCAGATTTATGTATGTAACGTGAATAAATCATAAGAACATACGTAATTCACTGCGGATCATGATAAATTATAATGCCGGTATTAGCAATCTTCATGTCATAAATTTAATTCTCCACAGAAGCTTTAATTTTACTTTTAACTAGCTGTGCCAGCGGCGTCGCACGCGTGGATATCAGGTTTCAAAAATAACGGACTTCCATAAAGTGGTGCCTAAGTTTTAAGTTAGACCTCTAGCAATATATTGGTGAAAACCGCATTCAATTCCATGCAGTAGTTTTCGCCTGATGTGCGTTCAAACATACAGATAAAAATTTCTCCCGTTTTCCCAACACTTCCCTTCACTGCTCTGCTCCTATTGATTGTAGCGTGATGAAAAGTATACTATAACCTGCCCAAGAGTATGAAAATAATTTTACCAAGTTTCGTCAAAATCCGTCCAGTAGTTTTGTTTTCTATAACGAACATACAGACAGACAAAAAAATTTACTGATTGCATTTTTGGCATCAGTATCGATCACTAATTACCTACCCCCTGATAGTTATTTTGAAAATATATTTCATGTACAGAATTGACCTCTCTACAGATTTATTATAAGTATAGAGAGAAGATATAGATGGAACTATACAATTTTCATCATCAGTCATTCTTTTAATCCTATTGAAGGCTACATATCTCCCCTTTGCGCTTCACTATAAACATGAGATCTAAGTATTCAATCGCATACGCTGCAGTTTATTTTAATTGTTTGTAACTAAAATTCATAAGTTGCAATACTTGTGAATTCTCAAGATAAATAAACTTTAAAATAATCTATCTTTCAAATAAATTATTCCTTCAAATTAGCTTCTTCTTGATTCATTGGCAAAATATTTGGGTATTTGAGTATACATTTAATTTTTGGTATACATTTTGTTTTTTGTAGCATGAATAATATAAGCGTTTGTATTTAAAGAGCTTTTGACTACTTATTTTGTGGTTTACGTTTGAAAGAGCGCACGATGATTTAGCTTGCTTTATCTTCTGGAGAATATGATTCGTAACGAGGTCATCCGCTAGGGAACTGAAATAACTGGCATTGCGCGACGATTCATTTTCATCTCAGACGGACGGACTAACGTACATTGGTACAGAAGAGTTAGAGAAGTATTAGAGACCTCGTTTAGAAAAATGTATGGGACCCTCGCCGGTGTGATAGACCAAATACTTGAAAGAAGTGACTGGTAGCGGATGTATGGAGATTACCTATCTAGGTATAATACCTAAAAAACTAAATTGGGAATCTTCCTAATTTATTTTTTAGGGGAAGTTTTTTAACTTTATATGCAAAAGCAAATTAATGGGTATATAATGGCAAAATGTCTAATATTTTAGGATTTATGATTAAATCAAATGTGTATGTTGACAGATGTTTAATCTATTTTCAATGGACAACGCGTAAACAGTTGGATATTAAAAAAATAATAACGATACTATCGTATAATTATGAATGCCTATTTAATACCACTGAATAATGTGGAATTTATTTCTGTACAGGCTTTTCAAAGTTTCATCGCAAATTGCTAAATTTTTTTCGTCCAATCGTTATATTACAAGTAGATAACTCACTTATCTCGACCCGTGGTCACAGCGGGGGGTGGGCCCCGAACTGAAAGCCGAGGATCCGGGACAACGAGATGATAGATGGCTATGACTGCGAAAACTTTCCATCCATTCGCACCCTAGTCACCTCGTCTAAAAAAAGATATTATTTTTTTTATAATAGCTCGACATAATGGCTTCCCTACGCCTGATGGAAAGCGAAAGAGAAGCCCAAATCGCTGTGACAACTGGCAAGTAACTGGTTAGTTACCTGTCAGTTGCAGTGGCAATGCCATGCCATGTCGGCCCAACCCTAACCCCCCACGAGCTCCGGAGACCCTACTCACCAGCAGAAACACGACCCGGAGGTCATTTGGCTGCGGTATTCTATAGGGTGGAGATCCTTCCCCGTACGGGCAGCTCAATTCGAGCGAAGATTCGCTATGCCCAACCTCTCTTAAATAAGTATTGAAGAATCATTATTTAAAGACGCTCGAAACTTTTCAATTGTAAACAAACTTATTTCTTTCAATTTCGACTACGCTATCGAATGGGTGGATTCTCTGACAAAGCAGGTGTTGCAATTTTACTAATGGATAACCCAAACTTTTCTCATTTCCATAGGCTTGGGACAAGGAAGTTTTAATCTTTAGAGGCTGAATTTGGAATGGCCTTACTTTCAATTTCTGCGGTGATAGTCGAGATGCGTCAGTACACGAGTATAAAATCTGTTTTTAGCAGGGCTCCTTTACCGGAAATCACATTAGTAAATTAGTACCGGAAATTATTCAAGTAGGTTTAAGTGATTTAAAATTCTTTTTCTGGTCGGATCAATTAAGTAAACGATAGTTTCGTCATTTTTGATTCAAAATACTTTCTCGATAGCTGATATAAGATTTCTTTTCAGATTGGTCTGCCTAGTCTTGATTATTGAGTAAGAAAGAATTTTCAAATCACTTGTTTTAAATGAAACAGGAGCCATTACGTAACTTTATAGTAGGTAGGTACGCAAACAAAAACACAATTTATGTTCCGTCATTTATGGATTGGGAACTTTTGCCTTGGTAATACGTTGGTACTGTTATTTAAACAACATTGTTCTCTAAACAAGATTTATCTTGAATTACATTTTCCAACAATGTCTGACTATCTCGTTATTTTAATATCTGTAACAAAAGCAGTCAAAGCAGTTTTATCTTTACATACGATACGGGTATTGTCATTGATTATTGTATTACCTGGCTTTTATATGAAAGTATGCTGGTGTCTACAAACGATGGTATTATGTTTATCAGTTGCCCGGTGGGTTATTTGGTAGAGACCGGAGTAAGCTCCCATGACTCAATTGTTGTGTTTAAAGTCCATCCGACTCTGTTTGTGAGTATTTGTCATTGTTCCATAAAACTAAACTATTACGGACCGAATGAGATGTAAGGGTTTGAGCACAAAACTGCAATGCAACGCGATGCGAATTCGCAACGCAGAAAATTGCGAGACGAATTGCTACGATGCGACATCGGGCGGCAAGGCAACATCGCAGGAACGTGCGATGCGAATCAATTCGCAAGTTCTTGCGATTGGTCTTGACCAAGCTCCCAAGGGAGCTCGCAGATTTTTTACGATACGACGCTGCATCAGAGTTTTATGTACGAGCTCTGCTACAATGATTTTTAGAATTTTTAGATACAATCTGTCCGGTAATAAAAAAATAAAAACAGAAAATATTGTAAAAAGGTTAAAACACCTAACTTTTGGACCTCACGACCGCTTACCATCAGGTAGAGTGAGATCATCCTGAAAGCTCTTCTTATAAAAAGAAAACAGAAATAAAATACAATATGTGAGTTCATCACAACTACGTTACTTTAAATTTCACAGTACATATATTATTTACTAGTTTCTAGGAATAGATAGACATAATTTTTTTATCTGATGTTGAGTACTAATGGATACCCAATGTTACGTGTCAGTTCAGACATTTCCGATAAATTCGTTAAGAGCCGTACTTATCACATCTTGACTGTGATTTTTGCATGAAATGGCCAGCTTTTGCGTTATTGATTTCAGAAATCTCAAAAAATATTAACAATTTTACTTATTTAATCTTAACTAATATTATAAAGCTGAAGAGTTTGTTTGTTTGAACGCGCTAATCTCAGGAACTACTGGTCCGATTTGAAAATTCTTTTTGTGTTGAATAGACCATTTATCGAGGAAGGCTTTAGGCTATATAACATCACGTTGCAACTATTAGGAGCGAAGAAATATGGAAAATGTAAAAAAAACGGGGAAAAAATTACTATTCCACGCGGACGAAGTCGCGAGCACAGCTAGTAGTGTATTATAGCTATTGGAGCAGTTCATACCGACCTAGATATTTGTAAATTTTGAAATCAAAATTGTATTATACATTGCTACTTGTATAAATAAAATAATAGTGATGTTGTCTGATATTTATTTATTCATCATCTTTTTGCTTCAAGCCTCACCTGCCCATGGTGCATCCTGTTGAGAACAAACGAAACTCTGGGAACTGAATGGTTGCAGTGTAACTATCAAGGTTAAAGGCGTAGCTCATACCACAGGCCGATGACGGGCAGCAGCGTCACCGGAGCGAGGAGCTGCGCCCTGCGATCGTCGACCCGCCTGACCAGCGTAGCGATTATGGCTAAAGCCTCCAGTTGTTTGCCCAAAGTGACAAATAACTGGAGAGGTCTATGTCCAGCAGTGGACTGCGTTAGGCTGACGGTGATGACGTGTATCCCGTCTAAATGCAATATTGTCATTTTGTAGATTGAAAAAGGCTGGGCGGTAGCCTAGGGACCATTGTGTAGAAAAATAGGACTTAGTTTGATTGAAAATTTTATGTTTCTTCTGTAACGATTAAAACCAACTCGATCACAGTAACTTCATTTATTTACTTGTTTCACTTCACTAACTTACATTCACATTATAAGTTGGTACTTTTGCACAATTACGCGCGCAGCATTTTAGGACGTCTGTTCATCACTACGGTCGAACTGCTTGTGTCTCTAAGATCGGCCTTTTATATTGCAATGTGTATTGCAATCCCCACCAAGGTAGTGGTGTGGGTTGTCACTGTCACAGACAAAAGAAGAAAACGTAAGGTCAAGACATCAAAGCGTATGATGCCATATCCGACGACACTGACACTGACACGTACCACTTGATCCCAATACTACTATCCCATCCCACGCCACCAAAAAGTGACAACATCGAAAGACTACTTATTTCAGAAAGTTCTTACTTCAAAAAGAGATTTGTTGTTTCATCGTCTTAATTAAAATACAGTATCTACATAGAACAAGGACAAACTCCCCATTTTCGGGTGTAGGTACATACGTTTATTTTATACACGCGTAGATATAAATGTTCGTTCAACATCCCACCTTAATTACGTAATTTACGTCTTAATCACCCGACGAAAGCTTATTTATACATATACAATTATTGTGGTCTGATAATTTTGATGCTAATTGCTTTCAATGCAATTGACATTTTCTATTTCCGTTTCGCTAAGCGCTAAGAAGCTGATTTAATTGACATATTGGGGGGGATGTAATGTATATTGCCACATTAGGTACATCCCCCCAATGGGGTCTTCGGGTTGTCCTGTACGGGCTTAATAGGTACGGCGCCCTGAAACAAAAGGGACCCTTGTTTACCCCCAGGGAGACTGTGGCGTTTCGATAGTCAAATCTATTAAGGAAGAAAAGAAGTTTATTCAGTGACATACATTGACTCTTAGACTAACACAATAATTACAAACACTATAAAATGTCTCAGAAAATGACAAAGTGCTCAGGATAAATGTCGCGGCGACAAAAGACGCCGCGGCGTGACGCTGGTCTTTCGCACATGTCCAGAAGGAGACGCAACTGTACGCAGCGACATCACACTAGTAAATGAAATAACAATTTACATTGGTATATATTTAAAAAATACTATATGTGACGTTAGATATCGGCTTAATACTCGTAGGTAAATAAAGTTTCAGGCAAATAAGAGGCTAAAACATTGATATTGACACTACATAAAATCTGATAATTAGTTTTAGCGGTGGCTTTTTAATATAATAATTATTCTTTGTGCAATAAAGACTAAATAAATAAGTTTCTACTTTTCCCGGCACCGGCATAAAGTAGTCGGTGAAATGTGGACAGCGGCCAGACATAGCGCTGGCGGAGCCAGTCAGGTAAACCCTACCACTGGCTGAAAAGGGGAAACACTTTAAGAGAAGTAAGGCATAGCGAATCTTTGCCCGAATTGAGCTGCCGTCAGGGGAAAGACCTCCACCCTTTAGAATACTGCAGCCAAAGACCTCCGGGTCGTGTTTCTCCTGGCGGTGACAACTGATGAGATGGGGCAGTAGGTAATTTCAGGGATACAATATATAGATACATTAATACCGTTGTCGATCATGAACTAATTAGTGTAATAATGTATCTCTCAAAATCACGTTAAGCCGCTGTTAATGCACCTAAGCTCCCTCCAGTTCATTAGTAAACTTTATACCTACTCGTATTATGCTACATTTTGTTAGCTAGAAGCCTTTATTATGGATATGTATCTGTACATGGTCCAGTATTAACTGTTGGTAATATGAATAGCTTCATACGCTGTCCAAAACTTATATAGCACAATTCGGAGTAGTCACATGCTACAGTTTTAAGCGTGATGGATTGTTTTTTGAGCATTTTGAGTATTGTTTGTTGCAACACTAAGCATTATAATTATTCGTTGATGCAAGTCCGCCACATCGGGTATTTCATTCATATTTCATTTTGATGCTTTATTAAGATTAATTAACGATACAATGCCTTGAAGATACCGCTATTGTATTAAGGTTGTTTATTGCATGTTATACAGGCATTTCAGTCCTATTTTTTTCTTATTTTTTTTCTTATTAGTATTCATTTCTCAAATAAAAAATATGTGTACACACACATTAATCGTTTGGTATCTATTGTTATAGGTAATCATCTGAAATAATAAAGCGAATATGACACCTCGCTGAAGGATGCACTACAGCAGTGAGGCAAGCACCGAGAGCAACCTTCGAATACCTCCTATCTGCACTGGGGAGTGCCACAATGCGACCCTCCCCACCAACGAGTCGCTCCTCGAAAACTACACCTGGTCCTACCAGGACGTCATATGCGCCTTCGACACCTCATCAGAGGACTTCATCAACTCATCCCTCTTCCAAATCTGTATCTACATCATGTACAGTGCAGTGTTCGTCGTAGCGTTACTCGGCAACGGTCTAGTATGTTTCGTCGTCCACACGACGCCGCGCATGAAAACCGTTACGAATTATTTCATAGTGAATTTGGCAGTGGGTGATATTCTGATGACGTTGTTTTGTGTGCCGTTTTCTTTTGTTTCGATGTTGGTGTTGAGGTACTGGGCGTTCGGTGAGGTGATGTGTAAGATAGTGAATTACTCGCAGGCTGTGTCTGTGTTGGTGAGTGCGTATACGCTGCTGGCTATATCGATAGATCGGTATATGGCGATCATGCACCCGCTGAAGCCGCGGCTGGGGCGGGCGGCGGCTAAGGCGGTGGTGCTAGCAGTATGGGGCGGCGCACTGGCTACCGCAGCCCCCATCCCTATCGTCTCGCAGCTGCAGAGACCGACTCCGTGGTTTGAGGCATGCAATGTGTGAGTATACCTATACTATCGTAACTCTATTTTTACTGCATTTTGAACTAACGGTCGTATGAACCAACATTTATATACTACTAACTGTGCCCGCGGCTCCGCCCGCGTTGCCCCCCATTTTAGGGAGGTGAAGGGTTTGAAAGGGGCAAAAAGTATGTTAAGCCTATGTTACTCTCCATCCCTTCAACTATCTCCACTTAAAAAATCACGTCAATTCGTCGCTCCGTTTTGCCGTGAAAGAAAGACAAACATACAGACAGACAGACACACTTTCCCATTTATAATATTAGTATGGATATGAATTGTTATGATTAGCCCTCATTTGTTAGTGACCCCTGTCTTCCGAACCAAAAGTCGTCGTTACGTTTCACGTAACATTTGGTTGTTACGTGAAACGTAACGACGTTGGTTGCAACAACTGGCCTGGAGGCTCATTTGGTAGTGACCCCTGCCTTCTAAACCAAGGGCCGTGGTTCCAATCCTCGAAACATTTGTATGTTATTGTTATGACTGGCCCGGAATCTCATTTGGTAGTTACTCCTGCCTTTTGGACCGAGGGTTATGGGTTCGATTCCCAACCGAGACAAACATTCGTGTGATGAGCATGTGTGTTAACTCCACACACGGGTTCGGAGCTTGTATCTGTATTTAAGTATATACCTACTTTTGTTGTACTCCTAACACAAATGCTCACGCAATTTACATTGGGATCAAGCAATGCATGATGTGCTGTTGTCTGAATGTGTGAATATTAAGAGTAAATCACTCTTATTCATCATAACAGATTTTTATTTGTGGTTTAGTTATACCTAATAATGAATGTACAAACAAAATATCTTAGGATTGTTTATGTTAGACGCGTTTACTAAAACGGATTGATGGAATCCACGCCAGTGTAACTGCCTACGTATAAAACGGCATCTACGATAAGCTGGTGTGGGCGAACCACAGTATTTAGACCATCATACTGGCAAAGGAATTAACAAATCAAATTAACCATGTGTTCCTATTCAAATACAATAAGTCCCCTTAGATTTATAATTAGACCGTGTTAACTCATGTCGACCCTTATCAATTAGACCATGTTATGGAATCGAATAATATAGCAAATTTTTTTAAACACTATCCAATTTCTTCTGGGTATAGTTAAGAGAATTTATATCTGCATCATATTTTCCCAATAAACTCGTTGTCCTAAACCAATACGGATGATGACAAGGTATGAAAATGAAGAAAATAATTAGTCCGTCTCTTAGATAATAAAAAAATATAAGACCCGTATTTTTTGTTTTGTCGAAATAACAAGAAAATACTTAGATATAGCGCATTAAAGTTACGGAGTGGGGGCTAACTACGTCACGTTAGAGTATATTTTGTACTCTAACGTGACGTCATGTGACATTTAAAATCAATGTATCTTCGTAAGTTTTTGAACAAGAGGCAAAATAAAAAATACGTATCCAATATTTTTCATTAATCTATCTGATGGACATTAAATTATTTTTTAGTCATCATCCCAATTATCGCATGGTTTAAACAACGTTGTAATGCTATTATCTCAATATTTTATTAGATATGTAATAGCATTATTACTAAAAAATAGTACGGTGATTTTAGCAATGGCTTATAATATCAAAACTTGGATAGTGATTAAAAAGTCTTCCTGTATTATTATTATTTTTCTTTTAATTTACCTATGAGCTAATGACTTAATGTACTCGAATTACCAATATTATCTTATCTGACTAAATATCTTATATTTATTGTATTTATAAAAGGAACACGTTATAGGTAGTATTTATGCCGTACATATCATTCTTATTTATCTATAATATATAATTTATTTATATTCTTTACTGACAAATTCCATGAAATCACTAAGGTCGATTAATTGCAAGACTCAATGGAAATGTTTTATTAAACAATTAGCAGTTTTGCAAACTAATTTTCCACTCCGCCATTTTAAATTCGCACTCCGTTCTGACATTCCCATCTTAAGATTTCGTGAACCAATAAAGACGAAAATACCCAATTAATGTTTCGCCGTATCGAACAGAAAACATGTTTAACGTTCGTATACCTTTTATTACTTCAATAATTCAGTAAAGGATAATATAAAAGATCCATCGTTAACATAAGCTACGAATCGTTCCAATACTTTACGTAGGTACATTGTTACCTACTTGTTGTTTTGTTTACCATTAGTGTTGAAAAACTATCGAAGATGTCGATAACATCGCAACTTACGGGCATTCAAAAATCGAGGACATCATTATTTTTAGGACCCACGGCATGTTTGGGGCGCTTTGAGGAAGTGATCGGAGTTTTCGTGGGTATTTACCGCCTCACTTCCATCATTCCGAGACGGTGATGAGTCCCACATACCCCGTCCGCTCCCCCGAGTGGCGAATACGCGTAAATGCATTCTCTCCGGCTTAAAAAAAAACGCCTACAATTTCTCAAGGGCCAACTACGCATCTCTGGTATTTCGGTGTCTATGGGTTGAAGTGGTCACTTACCATCAGGTGACCTTCTCGCTCGCTTGACCCCTTCTGACAAAAAAACTATCGAGAATCTGACCTCATCGACTGTGACATTGCTATTGATCGATAATAACGGCTTTCGCGCTCAAATTTGTATGTTTTATTTTATATTGTGTCAGTAAAAATCATTATTATTATAAATATATTATAAATCTAGTATCATTGCCGTACGGATGGGAGCCTGGTGTTCAAAAATACATGCAGATTGCTGCCTACATTAGACGCCAGTCTGCCACAATTTAAATTTAATAAAATAGTATAATTATTAATGTTATAGTACATCTTTATTATTGTAACAATAACATTTCAAATTGTGGCAGTAAATAAACATTTTTATTATTAAGTGTACGGTGGTCGCCAGCAGGCGGATAAACCCTAAGTTGTTTTGTTGCTATTAGTGGCAGACGAGCAGGCGGCCTGTCTGATGTTAAACAGTAACCGCCGCCCATCGACATCAGCAATGCCAGGGGCACAGCCATGCCGCTGCCTACCGTGAGGAAAGAGCTCTCTTTAATCCACGCTTAAAGAAGAACGAGTCGACTCTTACTATACCGGATACCCACGGGAAGAAATAGGAATTCCTTTAATTCACTGCACGTATATACGTGCAGTGTTTTAAAGGAATTCCTATTCGATAATATTATCGATACCTACTATTGATTTTGCTCATCTATCGAGGGACAACACCCGTTATCGTCATAGCTTATTATTCTAATAGAATGGGTATGATTGACGTTATTGTTTTAGAAAAACGATATCGATACGAAGGTAGGTAAGTTCATCTCTACCTAATAGGATCAATGTATATTACGTATATTCTTTGTTATTTAGGAATGTCGGAGATTTATTATTAGCATTTACCTACGTACAAACAATCTGCCTGCCTACATCTAAATATATATAACTCAATGGTGACTGATTGACTGACATAGTGATCTATCAACGCACAATCAGTACTGTTCAATTATCCCAAGATATCGGTTATCCAAACACTCATGTCTCCCAATTAGTTCGGATAATTAAGACTGTAATATGAACTTGTTCCTCTAGAGACATATGCAGAGAGCAGTGGGCCAACGCGCAGCAGAGCGAGCAGTATACGTGCGCGCTACTGGCGCTACAGTTTGCGCTGCCGCTGAGCGCGCTAGTATACACGTACGCGCGGATAGCGCACGTCGTGTGGGGCGGCCGGCCGCCGGGAGAGGCGCAAACGCTCAGAGACTCGCGCATGCAGCACTCGAAAAGAAAAGTAAGTAAGATATACGTGCACGCTATTCATGACATCTGATAACTTTTTCACAGTGCACGCAATGTGGTGTCGCTCTCGACTTGGCTACATTTTACATGAAAATGTTATGGTGGGATACGTGTTTTTTTTTAAAGTAGCACGCTATGGTAGCTTCCCTACGCCTGATGGAAAGCGAATGGAGGAGCCCATGTCGCTGCGTCATCGGGCAAGTAATCGGCCAGTTGCCTGTCAGTTGCCACCATCATGCCGGCTTAACATAACTACCGGCTGCCGATGCAGCACTCAACCCACGAGCTTCGGAAACGAAAACAAGACCTGGAGGCCCTTCCCCTGACAGGTGGCTCAATTCGAGCTAACCTTCACTATGCCCTACCTCTCTTTATTTTTGCACAGACAGACGGGGAAGGACCTCCACCCTATAGAATACCGCAGTCAAATGACCTCTGGGTCGTGTTTCTGCTGGTGAGTAGGGTTTCCGGAGCTCGTGGGGGGTTAGGGTTGGGCCGGCATGGCGGTGGCAACTGACACGTAACTGATCAGTTACTTGCCCGTTGACACAGCGACTTGGGCTTCTCTTTCGCTTTCCATCAGGCGTAGGGAAGCCATTATGTCGAGCCACTATAAAAAAAATACTAAATACGTTGAATTCAGAGTTATTTTTTTAGTTCTTAAAAGTTTTAGTTAGTCATACGAATAACATTTTATAGATGTGTAGTAACTTAGTAAGTTATACATAAAGTGAGGTTCGGTCGGGCTGACGATGGCCAGCGGCAGTAGGTACACGAGGGCAGCAGCAGGTGGTATGCAAAAGTAAAATTCAATGTGTACCTATCGCTTTGTAGTACACACAAAAGCATAGCCCAACAAATACGAACCGAGAATGCCAATACCAAATATTACTTTCGTCCGGTCCATGTAACAATGCCCATTACGCCGATGGGCCATTTTAAATTGTCTGTCTGTGCAACTTTTGAAATATTTGCTTTTACGTTTATGACAAATTAAAACAGGGTTCCATCTGTATTATGTACCACGTAACATACTTTAATCTTTTTTTGAATACTGCAGGAAGAACTACTTTAAAGTATTACAATGGCTAGGTGTGCCGCGTAACAGAATTTTGGACGCTTTACTTTATTTAAAATCGACAGCTCTTAAAAAACATACACACCTTGAACAATAGTTTTAGTAATAACTATTAGACTTACTACTACGAATAGGATATTCCGCGAATCGGACGTTTTGTGAATATGACATTCTGCGAATCGGACCTTTTGTGAATAGGACATTCTGCGAATCGGACGTTTTGTGAATAGGACATTCTGCGAATAGGACATTCTTCGAATAGAATATTCTGAAAATAGGACGTTCTGCGAATAGGACATTCTGCGAATAGGATATTCTGCGAATAGGACATTCTGCGAATAGAATATTCTGCGAATAGGACGTTTTGCGCCTAAACCGCGTCCACATCTGGCGAATGCGTCGCCAATGTCAGGGCGCGCAGGAGCACAGTAAACGTACGGTGCCTTTGACCAGACGGACGTGCAGCGGCCCTCGGTAATGCGTATCGTGGGCGATATGCCGAGCGGTAGGTACCTACTTAGCGAGGGACGGACGCCTGGCAGGAGTGGAGTACGAACCAACGCGCGCAGCTCGCGAACGGATCGCGAGCCGCGCATTCGTCCTGACAAACTCTGATTTCTTCATTTCCATAACTGTGTGGACGTACTCTTAGACCTCTATTTCAGACTCTAGTCATCTCGATTATAGCGCTAAAATATTTTTCAGATGGTGAAAATGATGGTCACTGTAGTCGCTGTGTTCATAATATGCTGGCTACCACTCAATGTATTTATTGTAAGTATTAAAATAGTTTTAAACAATCGAACTGAAAACCTCCTTTCTTTTTGAAGTCGGTTAAAAATTACGCACATTTTTTTTCTACCAAAAATACCTAAACATCAGCTTGTTTGTCTGATATCCCTCAGAAAGTTGGTTGGTTTCGATTGAAAAGTAAATGATAACTAGGGGTGAGTGTGGAGTGTTATTACTGGAGAAATGAAAAAAAAATTGGCATTGAAAAAAAATAACTATCGAGTTTCTTGCCGGTTATTCTCGATAGAAGCTGCATTCCGACGATCAAATAGTGTTTTTTATTTATAAGAAGAGCCTTCAAGACGACTACACACCAGATAGTAAGCGGTCGTGAGGTCCAAAAGCTAGGTCGACAGGCATAATAGAGCAAACCCATTGCGCCTGTCACCCTCGCCCTGAAGGCATGTCGTTTCCCGCCTAAAGAATCCAGGATTGTAAGAGGAAGGAAACACATAAGCTGGATAGGCATTCCATGATTTAATGGCACGGAGCAAGAACAGAGCAAATGTATTTGCTCCGTGGTTCCAATATCGACAATAAATAGGCATGTTACCGTAAAAAATGTAATCAGTCCGTTTTTTCGATTGCTCAAAAATAAAAGACACGTATTTTTTCATTTGTAAATTAGACCAAAAATGACCAAGATATAACCCGTTAAAATCACGCGTGTCGTCAAAGAGTGGGAGGTTATTCGCCACAGAGTGATGTCAAAGACCCCCACTTATACATTTTGATGCCTTGTATCTTTGTTATTTTTTGTTTAAATGAAAAAAGGAAAAAAAAATTGTCCAATATATTTTTATTATCTAAAATACGGCCTAAATAAAATGTAATGATTCTGACCCTGGAAACATCCCTATTAAAAAAAATTGTTGATATTAAAAATAGATATTTTGATCCAGGTACTGTGGACAGCCAATGAGGACAACGACGAATGGACCAGCTGGGGCGGAATGCCGTACGTGTGGTTCACTAGCCACTGGCTCGCGATGTCTCACTCCTGCTACAATCCCATCATCTACTGCTACATGAACACCAAATACAGAAGAGGATTCAAGCAGGTAAGCTATGAGGAAACAGAATCACTATTTTTATCAAACGTACAGTATGCTAAACTCATGTATCCACAGACACACACACACACATGCACCTACCCTCTCACACGCACACACACACACATTCACACATAAACACACTCACACAAAATATGTGACTGTGTACATGTGTACATTTAGGGGCAGCGCAGACGGCAGACTATCCGAGACGCACTTTTTTTGCAATTATATGCAGTAACGCACATGACGCCCAAAAATCTGTCGCGGATATTTCACAGACTCAACGCACACGACGCACATCTTCGATCATCCTGTCGGCAGACCTAGACGCTCTTTTTAAATGTCTCAGACGCAGACTCAGACAAAAAGTGTGCCATCTGCGCTGCCCCTTAATGTAAGAACCCAATAAATGTTAGCTCTTCTCGACCAACAGGTGGGACCTGGAGTCCTGAAATACAGGGTCGCCCTTAGGCTCCAGATCACATATCAGATGTGTGATAAATATTTTTTTAATATTATTTTAAAAAAAGGTATAATTTAATTTTGCCGTCTACAACGAATGTTAAGCGTAGCATTCTCGATCAGCTATTTTTCATCACATCATCAAAAGTCATCGCCCCACTGTGGACTTTTCACAGTTCTTGATAAATTTTCTTTTGTATGATATAGTAATACAAAATTGTATTGTTTATAGTACTTACTTAGGTACTATACGATGATGGAGAGTGTAAGGAAAGAGAAGACCCTGAGATAACTGACAAGTAACCAAATTATCAGCAATGATTTATATAACTAGGTATGGTGACAATAGGACCAACTAGAAAGCACAATGAACAACACCTTTTCGAACATAACCAGAATTGTTCAAATCGGTTCATAATTATTATTCTTCATCCGATCTGGAGATATGTAGGTAACAAACATACAAAAAAACATCAGTCGAATTCAGAACCTCCTCCTTCTTTTTAAGTTGGTTAAAAAAGAATCTATTTCCGCGAGCATTTTTCACGATTATTCCAGAAACTTGTGCCAAATTTTGCCTCATTCGTCAACAAAGAATTAATAAAGCTCGGATACGCCATTCCTTTTATGTCATAATCAGTTCAAATGTGAAGACGATTCTTTAACACGCCGGGTTGACAAATGACTCTTATTCAAAGTTATCTTTTGACTGAAAGTGACTTATAGGCTCTAATACTTTTTTCTTTTTTCCTAAATGACTACGATGTTAGTAAAGGCAGCCTTGTCATCATCACAGGACTGCGGGGGAGTGGAAGGCTGTCACACCTAAGCTCTAATGCAATGTTTCTCTGCTGATAACTCAAGTAATAGGGATGTATCCAAGGTCAAAATAATTACATTATATTTGGTCTTATATTTGGTTTTGGTATCTAAAATACGGCCACGTATTTATTTTTTCCTTTTTTCATTCAAACAAAAAATAACAATGATACAATGCATCAAAATTTAGGAGTGGGGGTCTTTGACGTCACTCAGTGGCGAAATAACTCATGGACGTCACGCGTAATTTTAACGGGCTAAATCTATGATTGTCATTTTTTACAAATGAAAAATAACGTGTCTTTTATTTATGAATAAGTTAAAAGACGGACTAATTACAATTTTTAGCCATAATAGATTATTAAGGTCAAAGTATGTTACAATATTTTTGGTGCTTAGTAACAGTTTCAAATTGTTACCCTCACAGAAAAAGTCACCCGGTGTTGCCGAAAATGAGCGGATTATAATAAAGAAGTTGATGGGTGAAATTTATCAACGTCACTGGGAAAACGTGGCCAGTTTATCCGAATCCCACGTAATTTATCGTGTTGTTTAATCATTTTACGCTTTCATACGCTAATAAATTGTACTACCCATTACACTAAGTAACGTTATCTTCTTCGCGCAGTTTGTGTAATACTTTACAGGGAGAAGTCTAGACTTTTCCTCTTCATTACATTTTTATATGAAAACTTGATTAGATAAATATAATTTGACACTTGAAAATGGTTTCATGCAACATTTTCTGTATCTAGATATGTGGCATGCGTGTAAATTATAAATTTATAAATTTCCACGCCATTTCTACAGGTACAATTATGGAAATTGTTCAATTAATTATGCACATGCACAATTGATTGAACATGGATGTAATACCTATTTATTTTATAGAACTTTCGTTTAACTATACTTGATTCCTAAAAAAAGAAAGTGAAGAAGAAAGTATCCTAAAAAAGGTGAAATACTAAGTACCCTAGACCGACAAGTATGTATGACGAGATTGATGAATGTGGCCGAAGCAAAAGCTGTGTGCCAGGATCGTAGCAAATTTCCATTTGCTACGATGGACGTGGTCTTTGCCTACCCATCTGGGAGAAAGGCGTGACGTTATGTATGTATATGTATACTAGATTCCCACAAAAATCTTTTAAAGTCTTTAGTGTTGGGTGCTATGATCTCGCTACGTAGAAATTATGAGTAGGTTCCCTCAGAAATTTCACTAGTTATTGAAAATTTAAAATGTGGAAACATATAATAAGAATCACAAACCTGAATAATTAAGCACCTAATCTAAATAAAGATTTGAATGTTTATCAGCGATTAACGTCTAGACCAAGTTAGAGTATTTGCCTGTTTTATAAATCACGAGCCTCTCGCCACCACTTCAGTCAGTCAGGCATTGAACAAGATTAGTAACGATGAACATACGTATTTAGATCACAAGAGCCTAAACAACTAAGTGTCCTGACTACAACGTACTATAAATCTAAAGTACCTATTGTATATCAAAGGGAAAATGTTATATGCTCTCGGTTGCCATTATGATGTCAGCTGCCACTCATGTCAAATTTGTCTCTGGTAGCTGACAGCTAACATTTTAATGACAAATGAAATGAAATGAAATTTATTTGCATGAAACAGGTGATATGAGTTGTTAAGTACAGTATAAGTATCCGTGTTCCGCTATACATATCATAGCAACATTACTAGTATTATTATAATAAATTACTGATTTAGACACTACTTGATATGTAAATTACTTAATTCCTATTTAAATATTCATTTATAGAATAAAAGTTTTGTTGATTTATGCAATGCAAGTCCCTTTTAAATTGATGTATCGGCAAAACTTTAATTGTTGTTGGTAATTGTAACCAATTTAAATGCCTCGTACGACGACGTGCCTCAAACGATGTAAACAATTTAAATGCCTCGTCAAAACTTTGCTTACGTTCTTCAGATTTTTTTGCCTACTTAGAGTGCTGTACTAGAGTTATATATGATGCCGTATCTACAAAGTTTTACTCCAAACCAATCTCACCGGCCCGTGGTGCATCTAATAACAAACGAGGCGCTGGCAACCGACTAGTGGCGGTATAACCGTCACTACTGAAGGCATAGCTAAATACCACAAACCGATGACGAGCAGCAGCGTCACCTGAGCGGGAAGCTACGCCCTACGATAGCCAACCCGCCTGCCCAGCGTAGCGATTATGGGTATATCTTGCAGACGTTTGCCCTAAGTGGCAAACAACTGGAGAGGCCTTTGTCCAGCAGTGGACTGTAATAAACCGACGATGATGATGATCTATAAAGTATGTAAGTATGAAATTAACTAAGTAAAGATGTCATCGAGAATGATGTATGATAAGAATATAATACATCAGGCAGGAGATGCTGCCTTCCTATACGAAAACAAAATAAGTATTCATAATAGCAATGACTGACTGAAAACAGTTCTCAAAGTGACACGTAATTCATATAGATACGACTATCTTCCCCCTATTCGCTCCTTGTTAACCAACCAGCGTTATATATCTTACATTTCCGATTCATTTAACGTCACGGGTAAGCTGTTGGAATCGGAAATTGTGCACCCCTGAGCGGGAAACGGGAATGTTAAGGGTCAGAAACATAAAGGATTGCTAAAAGGGCATGAATCAATCAAATGTTCCGCCATCTTTTTGTTTTATACATGTTGAACTCGTTCGTTATTTCGTACATTATTATTTTCTTGAGAGACTCATTTGTTCACTGGTAGTGTGTAGGAGTCCTTAGGAGTACTTTTTGAGCTGAGTTAAGAAACACATACCTATACAAAACTAACGCCTGCCTATGCGGCATTAAGTTCGCCTTTTGTATTCTAATTTTTTATTGTGCAATAAAGATTAAATATAAATAATAAAATCGAAAATAAGGAACTCATTCAGTCGGTTACACAACAACAAATCTCAGAAACCTTAATTAAATGCCAGGTATTTCAGATTAATTTTAGGACGTATGCGCCTATGCGCGTCACTAAGAAATAACTATTAGAAATACCTATACCCTCACATAGTCAGTTTGTATGAAAGTTATTGATTTTTGAAGATAGAAGCACTATAAACATACTTATAAATAAAATCTGTAAAAAAACTACGGGGTAAAATGGGGTTTTAAAATCGTGTAATAGAAGTATGTAAATAAATAAAATATCAGACAACATCACATACATTGCTCCGATCCCAAAGTAAGTAGCTTAAGCACTTGTGTTATGGGTATCAGAACAACGAAGGTGCCACAAATAAATACTTAAATAAAGATAATAAATACCCAGACACGGAACAAACACAAGTGTTCATCACACGAATGTTTGTCCCGGGTGGTAATCGAGCCCACGACCCTTGGTTCAGAAGGCAGGGGTCACTACCAATTGAGCCACCGAGCCATGTAATTTTTGGGATATGAGCAGGCATGAAATAGAGAAGTAAGACCAATACAAACAGTCATGTTCATGCACACAAATGTTTGTAATGTGTGGGGATCGAACCCACGACCCTTGGCTCAGAAGGCAGAGGTCACTACCAATTGAGCCACCGAGCCAGTCGATATGGATTTAAAAAGTTCATGTTTGTGGCTAAGCTAACAACCACAATACCTACAAGTGATTTGTGTTTCTATGTATTTTATAAGTAAAATTATGTCATAGGTATGTCTTTATATTTAATAAGCGAAATTTTGTAAATTCAAGTTTTGTAAGCCCTTATAATTTTACCACTTGTTTCATTGAAAACTACTTACATCATGACATCACTCCTATATACATACTTACAGTGGAAGCTACTCATAAATAACCAATCTACATAATCGAAGTCGTTGTCCTATCTGCACTAAAATAGTTACATGATTTCCATTTTCCTATTGGTTGATTAATAGTATTCAGCCATTACGTTTTCTGTTGTTAGTGAGAGAGTTTTATGAGCTTATTTTATATCCTGGAAAAGCCATAATCCATTGTCGATATCAATTTAACATAGTCAAGAAAATAATAACTACTCCATACTGAATAACAAGCTAAATGTTTGTCATTCAAGGTGCAATACTGTATAAGATTGCTTTATACTACAATCTATCTTCTATACTTACAATAAATCTGTAGAGAGGTCAATTCTGTATATTATTATATACTCGTATTTTAAAATAACTATCAGGGATGATTAGTGATCAACAACAACAACAATTTTTGTCTGTCTGACCGTCTGTCTGTATGTTCGTTATAGAAGCAAAAACTACTCAATGGATTTTAACGAAACTTGGTACCGTTATTCTTCATACCTACTCCTAGGCAGGTTATAGTATACTTTTCATCACGCTTCAATCAATAGGAGCAGACCAGTGAATATGTTTCTTTACGTTATGTGTAAACTACTGCATATAATTATATGCGGTTTTCACCAATGTATTGCTAGAGGTCTCTAACTTAAAATTTAGGCACCATTTTATGGAAGTACGTTATTTATTATTGAAACCCAATCGTGCGACGCCGCTGGCACAGCTAGTCGGAAATAAAAGTACTTATGCTTGACTAAAGGACGCACCAATGTACACATTAAGAAGGGATTGGACGTGAGTTTGCTCTGATATCAAAAGATATGATAATAAATCATAATATTGATCAGATTGTTTGCTTTATCCGCGAGACGTACGCAGCTAAGGGTTAACATTGAAATTTTTGACAAAGTGAAAGCTAATTTTGTAGCTGTTATAATCTTGCTAAAACTCTAGTACGGTTGGACTGATTTGGCTAATTTTGAATGGAATTTGTGAAAGTTCAGGGAAGATTTAAAAGGTAAATAATGAGTACATAAACAATAAATAGTGCCTACTTACATTATATTTTGAATATTGTTTCAAGTGGCATTTTGCTCTCGTTTGCGCATTGTTTGTGTTTTCCCTTCTTCTGTATAATAAATACATAAATTCAATGGCCTTTATACTGTTACACCGATACAGTTGTGAACTTTAAATTACAATATTAATAACGCTTATAATGATATCTTCCAATTGTATTATGTATTTTCCGTTGCTATGGCGACTATACTATGTTAGGTAGGTACTTACATATACCTAACTTGACTAGTTACTAACTTACATCTACCTACATTATGCAATTCAAACTTACCTAATTGTTTTACTACCTACATAGGTACGTTACGCAGAAACTTCATGTTCAAGAACTTGCAATGGAGTTTCACACTTATTACTACCTAGAATGAATTTTAAATGCAAGTAGGTATCTATTTTAATATCAACAGAAAAGTGGGGAGACTTGTACTTATTTCTTAGATATCACAAATCTTAATTTTAGTATTAAAATAGGCTTCAAATCATTTCGTAGTGCCCTTTAACCCTTAATTTGATTTTGTCCGGTGGGGCGGACAAACTTTTTAAAAAAATCTGGTGTACGCTGTAAACATTATTTTGTTACATTTTGCACGATTATTTCTTGGAAAATCTATAAAAATGGTGATAGAAAATAAAAATGCACGTTGGCGACACTATTATCTGTCAATCAAGAACAAAATGTCAGCGAAGAGGCGGTCATCAGATTTTGACAAGGTAAAATTATTATTTTTTCAATGTTTTTGCAAATAAAAGTTCATTGTCTTTTCTGCTTTTATTAGAATATACGTGTGTGATAATGTTTAGTTGAAATGCCTAAAATTTTGAACGTGTTTTAGTGATTTTTTATTCGCTTACTCTCTTTGTCCGGCACAGCGGACATTGCCAAATACATAGAAATATAACTTTGTCCGCTGTGGCGAACATCGTCAAATACGGCTTATTTTGTGGTTATTGGTTGTTCGTTACTAATTTTTATTTTTCGCTTGTCAACAGCATGCGTGTATATCATGAATATTGGCTTTGGTACCTAAGGAATAAGCTGCCTCAGGCGCAAGTGATAAATCGGATTTGCAGTATAAAAAGCTTGATGAATTTGCTTCTACTATTTTGTTTGACAACTCGTGGATATTTACATAAATAATGCGTGCCTTGTCCATCGAAATCGGTACGAAGTCGATAGGAAGAAGAGAATGGCACTCCAAGCCTTCAGATATGCTGTTTATAAGATTATATTGGTGGAAAACTGCAGTTCTAATCGGACCAAAAGACAGCTCCAAAAGTAGAACAATTTCAAGCAAAACTTCTTTCCAGCCCTGTAAAATGTGATAATTAGGACCATTTCTTGTTTTTTAGTGGCAAAAATATTTTTAAGCCTTTTTATGAGTTTTTATAATAAATAGATATGAAAACTAAGGATTTTTTATTACACCCAACATTTGGCAATGTCCGGTACAGCGGACAAACATAGCAGCCAGTCAATTGTGACATCTTTGGCAATGTCCGGTGTGGCGGACATGAATTTTCCCAGCTGTGGGAAATGTAGGATTTTTTTTCATACATTTTTTGGAGTTCTTAGGTTACCCTTGAAGCCTAACATTCATCAAATTTATACATTTACGTATTTTATTTCTTTGCCAAATTAAGGGTTAAAATGCATTTGTTTATAACATGAATTAATAATCGGCTTACCTATACTCGTATTTTTGTTGAAAAGAGGTAATTAAGTAATAAGTAAATTTACAGCTTGGCTTTTTTATTAATTATACTTACTTAATTGTTGAATTGTAGCATAAATGTTTATTTCTTCCGTACATATTTTAAACTATCACATTTTCAAACTTAACTGTGACTAGAACCGTTCCTTAATCAGTGTCCCCAATTATCAAAATCATAAATATAAGTGTACTAAAAGGTATATTTAAAAATACTTACCTACCTACTACCTATATAGTACGGTACTTTCCTCTGTGTTATTTTAATATTTGCTCCTCAGAAAATATTAACACTCAAAGGAATAAATTAACATCAAATATTATGTTGATGCACTGTAATTTGCATGTAACCGATTTAAAATTGGTATAGTAGGATAGTATACCTAGACAAACTAAGTAATCAAAACTGCTCGTTCATGGTTACTTTATAGTCTGAATCTTACAATTCTTCCAATTAAAGAAAATAAATGTAGACCTTATTTTGTAAAGTGGTTATTTTAATTGTCCCATCCAAAAGGAGGTACTGGCGGTACCTCAGAGACCCTTTAAATGAAAGGAATTAACCTAGAAGGCCGAAAATGCGATACCTCAGGGCGTTCGCAGGAACCCGCACCGAACGTGATTTTAATCAATTTACATTTAACAACTTTCAAGGATTTTTCTTTTATAGTAGCACAGCGTAGGAGGAGCTCGTAGGCGCCGCGGTCTTGTTCGCTTAACAATGATCGCAACGTTGTGCAACCATTGGCGCGGTCAATCCGATGATGGGTGACCAAAATTTGACACCGATTTCCTCCGTGCTTCGGAAGGCACGTTAAGCAGTTGGTCCCGGGTGCTATCTTTACCAACTCACATAGCAGTCGTTACATCATATCAGAGATGATGATAACTCTGACGCCTAAACTGGGAATGGGTAGGTATAGCTTACCCTAAGTGTTGCGGAGGTCTGATGGCAGTCGCTCTGTGTAAAAGCTTAATCTCTCAGTTTGGGAAGCCGACCCTGAGACAATCGGGAAAAAGGCTAGGATGATGATGAGTAGCACAGCTTAGTGGTCCCGTCGCCTGATGGAAAACGAAGAGGCCTAAATCATTGCGACAACAGTCATGTTACCAAATCATTTGTCAGTTGCCATCGCCTTGCTGGTCTGTGGCGTTATTAGTAGTAGCAACCAAAGCGACTCCACGGGTCTTCGACCACCATGGTCACCAGCCGAGCAGGCAAACCATACCGCTGACCCAGAAGCTGTAACTCAAGAAGTCGACTACGACACTCACGGGAAGAAATAGGGTGGTAATATGTATTATTTTCCGTCACCTATGGCGTGTGGGTGACATTTTCATGAAACAAAACTAAACTACATCTTGATTTCACATCCTGATGATTGACTACATCCTGATGACAGGCTCGGTGGCTCATTTGGTAGTGACCTCTGCCCTCTGAGCCAAGGGTCGTGGGTTCGATTCCCGCACAGTACAAACATTTGTGTTCATGAACATGTCTGTTTGTATTGGTCTGGGTGTTTTCTATGTATAATATGTATTTATTTACAAAAAAAATGTATCTAAGTAAGTTTATCAGTTGTCGAGTACCCATAGCTTCGGCTTAGTTTGGGGCTAGGTGGCGCTGTGTGGCCCAGCGTGGCATATCTTGGGTTATTTATTTGTCCAAAGTGATTGTGGTATTGGTACGACAATCACTTTTCGAACGAAATTGGTTTCGGTCACATATAAACGATTCATATAAGTTTGTACTCACGAGTACATCACCTGTCACTGCCACTCTCTTTCGATATATCTTTTCTTGATTATTTAGGCCGGTTACGATTGATTGAAAGTAATGAAAGGTACGCTTTTCATTGTTTTCATTTAATCGTGAACTTAATAACAATTAGATATAGATGCCGATTTCCGAAGGGTGTCTGAAAGGAAAATGATAGATTTCCTTCTTTAGATAGATACGGCACCCGACTGCTAAAATTAGTTATTAGATGGATACTTTTTATTGCACAGACGTTACAGGAAAACATAATACAAACAAAACATAGTACAATTTAGGCGGTCTTATCGCTTGTAGCGATCTCTTCCAGACAACCTTTAGGTAGAGGAAACCAGTTTTACTAAAGAGTTGGATAGCTTGGTGGTAATATTATCTTACTTTTGAAATTGCACAGAAATGCAGTCGGGGGTTTTTTAGCTCTTTAAATTACAGTTTTACTAACTTTTAAACTTTTGCCTTGCATTGTAAGATTTTTTAATAACATAATTTTCCACAGGTGCTGGGAGGTTTGCTTTGCTTGAAAGTAAACAATTCAGGGAGATCGTGCCAGCGATCCAGCGTCTGTGAAGGTGTTCCCATGTCAGGTACGTGGCTTTCAACGAGATGTTTTAATTTAGGCAGTTATTTTGTGAAACAATTATTTACTCAATGTGGTACTGTACAGTTGGTCTTAGGGCGAGGCGAGGATATTGTCAGACGTTTTCAATACGGGTACTTAGTAGCGCCCACTTAGCACACGCAGCTATGGTACACAACGTTCATTTTATTTCTCACAAAGTAGGTTTAATAGAATAACCTCTTTTTATTTAAAAAAAAAAAACAATTAACACACATATTATATTTTACCTCGCGAGGCCCAAGTCTTCATAATCATCATCAGCCTATCGCAGTCCACTGCTGGACATAGGCCTCTCCAGTTGTTCGCCGCTTGGGACACACCTGGAGGTTTTACCCATAATCGCCACGCTGCGCTGGGCAGGCGGGTTGAAGATCGCCATCCTACACAAGTCAAGTACCTAGTAGCAAGTCTATACATGTTCCAAATCCTATTGCTTAATGTATTGTGTCGGGCAGACAGGGCTTAAAAAAGCCTTTAAAAAGCCGGTTGCTAAGACGTCTGTCGACGACGACGACTAACATTGGATGTTTCATTGTCACTTTGAGTTATTTTTACCTTTTTTGGAGTGGGGTGGTAAATTAAATGTCCATCCTTTTAATAGCAACTCACTCAAGTTTCTTCTGCACAACCATCTACGAATACTACTACAACCTGGTTATCCCGACGTGATTTGGACACGTATTATATCTACCCTTTTTCAATCCATCAAGTCTAAGTATTAAATTTTCAAAACATCCCTACAATAATAGACAAACATTATTGAAAATTCAAAGTTTTCTTTGATGTTAAAAGACAATTTGTACTGCCAACCAAGTACGACAAAAAGCCCTTTGTTACGCAGAAAGGTTTAGGAATAGATCAAATTAAAGGGAAACGTTTTTAGGAAAACATTTAGTTGGCGACGTTTGAATCGGTCGAGACTGAAAGACACAAATTTGTTGTACAGTTCATTGTTTGACGAAAATAAGAAAACCTGATATTATCCTTTTTTGATAAGCTGATAATCAAGATTTTGTTTAGTTTATTATTTTGTCAAAATCACAACGTGCCGTCCTGACTAAGGGGTCATTTAAAAAGCCAGCCCTGTGCGTAATTGCTTCTGTCATTTAAACATGTGAGATACGAAACTAGGGTCGCTAAATGGACCATACAAAAAAGAGAAAGGGTATTTGCTAATGTTCTAATTCAATACCCAAGTACCTAACCTACTATACTTTACCCTGAAAAGCAATCATATTAATCTTCAAACGACTCGCATGACTGGATAAGTTTCTCATAATGTAGCACATTTAGTAAAGTAATATATTTGTAATACAATTGAGATTAAGAAAGGCAACCCGCAATGCTTCGTTGTGGCTTAAACTGTACATGAAATTCTTGTGTAAGGGTTACTAAATAAGTTTAAACTAAATAGCGCACAGACTAAATGTGCTGATGTGACCTTATAATTAAAATCTGCAGAATATCTACTTAACAATAGCCACAGACCGAGGCCGCATGAATATTAATGATATTATTTGAAATGATGGATACCTAAGCCAGACAAAGTATCTATAGTTTCATTAAAACTGTTCAATAGCTAAATGGCAACCCAAAAAAACGTACAAATATTAAAAGGACTAGTAGGATATAGTACAATAATAGCTGCGTTCCGCGGTTTTCCGTTCCCGTGGAAATTTTGGGAAAAATAGTAGCCTAGTAAAATATGTTATTCCGGACCATTCACTATCCTTCTGTCAAATGTCGTTCAAATCCGTACAGCCTTTCAGACGTGAAGAAGTAACAAACATACACACTTACAAACTTTCATCTTTATAATATTGTGTGATGTACGTATATGTGTATGTATAATGGGATATTCGCATCAGCACTGTAATTATCCCCTGATCTTCTGTTATTTATTGCGTTAAATTGTTATCATTAGGTTTGAGTAAAAAGAGAAAAAATACCATGGGACTATTACCAAATGCATTCGGAATAAACCGACTTCAAAAAACCGACTTCAAAAAAAAACACAAACGACCAAAACTAAAAAGCGATAAATAACGTAAGTAATTCTATCCTTAATACATAATTATTTAAATATTACAATTATCACTTATTTTTGAAGTCGGTGCCAGCCTCTAGGTACCTAACGTAGACTGTTGTTGTATGACGCACGCGGCCGGCAAATCCCCACGACAATATAGGTACATTTATTTGTTTGGCTGGCACCGACTTCAAAAATAAGTGATAATTGTAATATTTAAATAATTATGTATTAAGGATAGAATTACTTACGTTATTTATCGCTTTTTAGTTTTGGTCGTTTGTGTTTTTTTTTGAAGTCGGTTTAATTTTTTTTAAAAAATTATTTTATTTCTCTATTTTTAGTTGCGTTAATGTGCTGTGACCTTGAATAAGGGCTAATTAATGTCCTTAAGAGTTTTACTTAGGAATGAAAAATTTTGCTTTAAGTCAAGTGAAGACTTTGCGATCTAGAATCAAGCAAATCACTTACCAAATCACCTGCCCTATTAGCCCTGCATAAGTACATACTACTACCTAGTTTCTATCGACCAATGTCAGTACTGTTCCCTAACTCCTAACCGTTTAGGAGTTCTGTGGCTTCATCATCAGCACCAGATGTTGACGCCCAGAAGCATATACCTGAGTAGAATATGATAACGTAACAAAAACACCATATGAGCATACAATTTTCGGTTGTTGCCCTCAATTTCTCCAGGATCCCATCATCAGATCCTGACATGGTGATAATGGGACCACCTCGGGAGTGTCCTCTGTCGAACAAAAAAAAAATTTTTGAAATCCATCCATAATTGACGGAATAATCGGTGAACAAACATAAAAAAAATAAATAAAAAAAAATATTATACATACAGACGAATTGAGAACCTCCTCCTTTTTTCGAAGTCGGTTAAAAAAACACAAACGACCAAAACTAAAAAGCGATAAATAACGTAAGTAGTTCTATCCTTAATACATAATTATTTAAATATTACAATTATCACTTATTTTTGAAGTCGGTGCCAGCCTCCAGGTACCTAACGAAGACTGTTGTTGTATGACGCGCGCGGCCGGCAAATCCACACGACAATATATATTTATTTGTTTATCTGGCACCGACTTCAAAAATAAGTGATAATTGTAATATTTAAATAATTATGTATTAAGGATAGAACTACTTACGTTATTTATCGCTTTTTAGTTTTGGTCGTTTGTGTTTTTTTTGAAGTCGGTTTAATTTTTTTTTTTAATAATTTTATTTCTCTATTTTTAGTTGCGTCGATGTGCTGTGACCTTGAATAAAGGCTAATTAATGTCCTTAAGAGTTTTACTTGGGAATGAAAAATTTTGCTTTAAATCAAGTGAAGACTTTGCGATCTAGAATCAAGCATATCACTTACCAAATCACCTGCCCTATCAGCCCTACATAAGTACATACTACTACCTAGTTTAATATCGACTAATGTCAGTACTGTCCCCTAACTCCTAACCGTTAAGGAGTTCTGTAGCTTCATCATCATCACCAGATGTTGACGCCCGAAAGCATATACCTGAGTAAAATATCATTACGTAACAAAAACACCATATGAGCATACAATTTTCGGTTGTTGCACTCAATTTCTCCAGGATCCCATCATCAGATCCTGACTTGGTGATAATGGGACCACCTCGGAAGTATCCTCTGTCGAACTGTCGAAAAATTTTTGAAATCCATCCATAGTTGACGGAAATATCGGTGAACATACATAAAAAAAAAAAAAATATTATACATACAGACGAATTGAGAACCTCCTCCTTTTTTTCGAAGTCGGTTAAAAATCTCGTGCAACTACGCGGGAGATCCGAGCGGACTCATTCTCATCATCTAAAACTATGTTTAATTTTCCATGTTATTTGATAAATTTTCTGAAATAACAGGCTTTCAAAGTTCAACGGGAAAGTCCATTTCAAAAGTGTGCAATTAATCAAAACACATTACAAGACTATTTTCAAGTACATTATTTAGAACATACTTTGATATGAAATCGATGGCATAAACGCAGTATCTAATATAGCCATTGAACTAAATTCTTATACGAGGCATACAAAACACTACTCAATATTGGATTATGACGTCACGGTTGAATAGCAGTTTAGTAAGAAGCGTTTTTGGGAGGATTCATATTTGTGATATTGAAATTGTGATATCTCAGGTTTATTTTCCTCTATACAAGCGGAGTAAATTGTTTCAACAATGTTTCTATGATTGGGTGATGCAAAAATTAGTCATCATGCCTTTTTTCATTTGGGGGTTTTGTCTTAGTCACCACGCTTGGCAGGCTGGTTTGTGACCGCAGTAGGTTTTACTTGTACTGGGTAAACGATGCTTCCCGTTTCCTCATATTTAATTAGTCGTCTCTCGCATCCAGCACCTGGCTAGTACTATGGATGCGAGAGGCGACGCGCGAGGCGAGAGGCCCCGGGACCGATCGAAGTGGCGAGCATTGGGAGAGGCCTATGTCCAGCAGTGGACTGATGTGGGCTGATGATGAATTAGTCGTCTTCTACGACACACACGTAAAAAGTCTTGTCTTATTCTAAATCCGAAAACCCCACGGTCTGGGAATTATTCTCGATTATTCATCAAATTTGACAGTTCCTATCTTAAACTATACCGAGAGTTTTGGGGCTAGCAAACCCTTTGAAAATTGGATCGAATATATTTGAATGAACCATCGAGTTGTTTCTGATAGAGATCTTTCCGAACGCATTTGAGAATAGCCCGTAGGTGTATTGCTCTTTATCTATACTTATAATAAATCTGTAGAGAGGTCAATTCTGTACATGAAATATATTTTCAAAATAACTATCAGGGGGTGATTAGTGATCGATACTGATGCCAAAAATGCAATCAGTAAAATTTTTGTCTGTCTGTCTGTCTGTCTGTCTGTCTGTCTGTCTGTCTGTATGTTCCTTATAGAAACAAAAACTACTGGACGGATTTTAACGAAACTTGGTACAATTATTCTTCATACTCCTGGCCAGGTTATAGGGTACTTTTCATCACGCTACTATCAATAGGAGCAGAGTAGTGAAGGGAAATGTTGGGAAAACGGGAGAAGTTACTCCATTTTTTAAGCTTCCTTCGCGTGTGCAGCCTTAATGGTTAAAGTTACATAGAAATTATGTATGACAGAAATATTTTACACAAAATTGACTAAAAAATATCCCGCAACAGCATATGTCTATCTTTTATGGTTGACTCACAATAACACGTGTAACTCCTGATAGCTTAGCAGTTCGGAGCATTCTGATTATATTTGTTTACTCTTACGTTTATAATACTCTCATTCATCCCTAATTTAAAAAAGTTATCATTATTACCTATTCAATAAAAAAAGAATCATAGAAATCGGTATAGAAACACCAAACTTATACATGAAATAAGCCATCGCGCCGTCGCACGTGAATACTGAATAATGCTATAAGGATTATTTTTGTGTAACGGTTGCCGCGCTCGACACGGGTCGCGGCGGCGGTAGGGTATAAAAAGGCGGGAGGTCCGAGAGCTAGCTTCATTCAATATTTGGCTGTTGATGCGTTCAGAGCGATCGACCTTATTGACAGACAATAATTGATATTGAGAAACCGTGCCAGCGCGACTTTTAGTGTTTAAATAGTTTATTTGAATTTCTTTTGTTGTTATATTGTAAAATATTCGTTCAAATTAAAAATTATTAAGCGTAGGTACTTTTATTAATTAAAGTAGTTATAAGTATTTATTTTTAAGTGAAGTAGGTATAGGTAGATAGTTTTGCACAGGCGTTTCAGCTTTAAAAATATATTTACAAAAAAAGTATCAGGGGGTGATTAGTGATCGATACTGATGCCAAAAATGCAATCAGTAAAATTTTTATCTGACTGTCTGTCTGTCCGTCTGTCTTTCTGTCTGTCTGTATGTTCGTTATAGAAACAAAAATTACCTACTCAACGGGTTTTAACGAAACTTGGTACAATTATTCATCATACTCCTGTGCAGGTTATATGATACGTTTCATCACGCTACAATCAATAGGAGCAGAGCAGTGAAGGGAAGTGTTGGGAAAACGGGAGAATTTTTTATCTGAATGTTTGATTGAGCATCACGCAAAAAGTACTGCATGGAATTGAATGTGGTTTTCACCAATGTATTGCTAGAGGTCTAACTTAAGATTTGGGCATCATTTTATGGAAGTCCGTTAGTTTTGAAACCCGATATCCACGCGTGCGACGCCGCTGGCACAGCTAGTATATTTTAAATTTAGTGGGAAAATACAGCCCACATGAACAAAAAAATCCTTTTTGTAGTGTCATCCGCTATTTATGGAAACGCGCAGGTAACCAATTTTCCGCCGTCTGTAGGATGCAAGCTGAACCCCGCTCCTTAACGGTTCATTCGTCGGGCTAATGCAGTTTAAGGTCCATTGCCATAGCAACAGCCATGGTGATTGGTTTATAGTGAGACGCAAATATTTATCACGATAGTGCCGTGAAGTATTTGAAATTTTGCACTTTTTTCTAAAAAATGTCATGCTCTATGGGGGTGAAACGACGGCTAAGTTATTATGAATTTTTTCCGCTTTCAAAGTTCGAATCGAAGTAATATAAACACTAGCGACTCTCGCTTCGCTTGGAGCATTTCAGATAAACATTTCAATGGGTTACATTATAGCCGTTTGAGTAAGGGTGTCTAATTTTTTCTAGCAATAAATGTATCCTTTGTTACTCTGTGAGAAAGTAGCTTTCCAATGGCGAAAGAATTTTTGAAATCGACACAGAGTCTTCGAGTTTATTCATTACAAACATACACACATACAAAAATATGTATCTTTCTTCTTTATTAGTACAAATATAGAAGTGTAGATAAGTGTTCAAGCACAATAGTATAATTTCACAAACAGTTTCATTAAAAGCCTACTGCATTATATTGATACAAGTAACTAACAATCCAATATAGCGAGCTACATGAAAATAGATGATAATTTAAATACATTTACCTCTCAGCTACAAATGTTTGTAGGTACACATTCCACATTCCAGAAATCTTGAAGCCTCGTTATTGATTAAACTACTCCCGAATTGAATTGACAATGTATATCTACCTACGTGCATACACCAGAAATGTTTTGTGTGTTCAGTCTATACGTAGATTTTACACTGGAAGACCTACATCCGCTTGTTAATTGGACTATAGCGGATGTACCAGTGATAATTGGTTTGAACGATGTCAGATTTATTATGATTATCGACTTACATAACAACGAAATGAACTAACAGATGTACGAAACGGTATTACTCGTATTAGATACTAGCTGCGCCAGCGACGTCACACGCGTGTAAATCGGGTTTCAAAAATAACGAAATTCCATAAAATGGTGTCTAAGTTTTAAGTTAGACCTCCAGCAATACATTGGTGAAAACAGCTTTCAATTCCATGCAGTAGTTTACGCGTAATGCGCGTTCAAACATACGGATAAAAAATTTCCCGTTTTCCCAACACTTCACTGCTCTGCCCCTATTGATTGTAACGTGATGAAAAGTATACTATAACCAGGAGTATGAAGAATAATTGTACCAAGTATTACACTATTACATAGAGAGGAAGGGCATAGCGAATCTTCGCTCGAATTGAGCCGCCCGTCCGGGGAAGGACCTCCACCCTATAGAATACCGCAGTCAAATGACCTCTGGGTCGTGTTTCTGCCGGTGAGTAGGGTTTCCGGAGCTCGTGGGGGGTTAGGGTTGGGCCGGCATGGCGGTGGCAACTGACAGGTAACTGACCACTTACTTGCCCGTTGGCACAGCGACTTGGGCTTCTCTTTCGCTTTCCATCAGGCGTAGGGAAGCCATTATGTCGAGCCACAATAAAAAAAAAACATAAGTAATAAATAATATAGATAACTAATCTATACATATAAAAGAACATGTCCTGACTAAACGAGCAACGCAGAGCCGAAACCGCGGAAGCAAATGCCACGAAATTTTGTATGTAGGTCACATTTTTGACGTAGGCGCCCGCTAAGAAGGGATTTTTCGAAATTCATCCGTTAAAGGGGTGAAATAGGGGTTGAACGTTTATATGAAACTTTTGAAGTAAAATAAATTTTTGAAGTAAATTTCAAGAAAATTGGTACTCAGGCTTATAAAACATACTTACCAAACAATGACGTGCTCCTGATTTCCGAAATCTCGCACTCCTAAGGGGTTAAATAATGATTGAAGTTTGTATGAAACTTTGTTAATTTTTAAAGTTAAAGCTCTGAAATATCGAATTCTGTCTTTAATAACAAAATAAAAATTTACGTGTTTCAGATTTTTGCAATATTTACCACCTAAAGTGCTAAAATAGGGGTTGAAGGTTTATGTGTGTCTCTTTGTTTCTTAATCTTTCACAGCAAAACGGAAAATTTAGGTGACGTGATTTTTTACGAAGAGATAGTTGAAGAGATGAAGACAGACATGGGTTACTTTTTGACTCTTTGTAAAACATTTCTGTTTCCAACCTACAAGAATGCCGGCGAAGATTATATCTGAATATATACTATATACCGCAGTCACTACCGCAGTACTATATATCTTAATCTTAACTAATATTATAAAGCTGAAGAGTTTGTTTGTTTGTTTGTTTGTTTGAACGCGCTAATCTCAGGAACTACTGGTCCGAATTGAAAAATTCTTTTTGTGTTGAATAGACCATTTATCGAGGAAGGCTTTAGGCTATATAACATCACGCTGCAACTATTAGGAGCGAAGAAATAATGGAAAATGTAAAAAAAAACGGGGAAAAAAAAATTAAACCGACTTCAAAAAAAAACACAAACGACCAAAACTAAAAAGCGATAAATAACGTAAGTAATTCTATCCTTAATACATAATTATTTAAATATTACAATTATCACTTATTTTTGAAGTCGGTGCCAGCCTCTAGGTACCTAACGTAGACTGTTGTTGTAGGTATGACGCGCGCGGCCGGCAAATCCCCACGACAATATAGATACATTTATTTGTTTGGCTGGCACCGACTTCAAAAATAAGTGATAATTGTAATATTTAAATAATTATGTATTAAGGATAGAATTACTTACGTTATTTATCGCTTTTTAGTTTTGGTCGTTTGTGTTTTTTTTTGAAGTCGGTTTAATTTTTTTAAAGAAAATAATTTTTATTTCTCTATTTTTAGTTGCGTTAATGTGCTGTGTCCTTGAATAAGGGCTAATTAATGTCCTTAAGAGTTTTACTTAGGAATGAAAATTTTTTCTTTAAGTCAAGTGAAGACTTTGCGATCTAGAATCAAGCAAATCACTTACCAAATCACCTGCCCTATTAGCCCTGCATAAGTACATACTACTACCTAGTTTCTATCGACCAATGTCAGTACTGTTCCCTAACTCCTAACCGTTAAGGAGTTCTGTGCCTTCATCATCAGCACCAGATGTTGACGCCCGGAAGCATATACCTGAGTAGAATATGATAACGTAACAAAAACACCATATGAGCATACAATTTTCGGTTGTTGCCCTCAATTTCTCCAGGATCCCATCATCAGATCCTGACTTGGTGATAATGGGACCACCTCGGAAATGTCCACTGTCGAACAAAAAAAAAATTTTTGAAATCCATCTATAATTGACGGAATAATCGGTGAACATACATAAAAAAAAAAAAAAAAAAAAATATTATACATACAGACGAATTGAGAACCTCCTCCTTTTTTCGAAGTCGGTTAAAAAATAACTATTCCACGCGTACGAAGTCGCGAGCACAGCTAGTTATATATACACAGCTAGTAGATTATATCTGAATTATCTTTATTGCTCACCAAATCGATAACTATAAACAGCGATATGCAAAATACAATCAAGCGGTCTTATCGCTTAAGCACAGAAATGTATGAAGTCTTTCATACAATCACACCGTGCAATATTTAAGTGTGGTACTATTGAAACGTAGGAGTTTGATAAAGATGCCCTGACTGATGCAATTAGATTACGGGTTCTCTTTGGAACTGAAGCTAAAAATACATATGGATGTAAGTTACTCCGAAGATAACAAGTATATTTCACAAAGGCCGCACAATAGTGCTAGGTTGTCACTCTTTTAGCGCTCACAAGGCCGTCCAATATTTGATACATTTCAGTGCTAGGTACAGATGGCAATATTTGTAACTAAAATGTGTATGTGTTATGGACCAAGTGATAAATGGAGCATTATATATGTCGCAGTCATCTGGTTGAATCTCCTATTCAATTGAATCGCTAGCGCGTTCATTGAATGACGACATTCAATTGAATGACTAGACCGAACGTTGACTAAACACGCGTCACTAAACGTCCAACTAGGTAGCGGATTGAAACATAGCCCTTTGAAAAGAGCGGACGTAAAAGCAGTCAAGTGATTGTAATTTAGTTCATTTTTTTCTTTAAACTGACTTATACGTAATAAAATAGTGTGAGAGCATGGATTTACCTATTAATACGCCGCCTCCGGATACTTTTAAAGAAAAATTAAAAACTAAACATTAAACAGTCGACTTTTACCCATTCAACGACTATGCTAAAATGACGTTCAGTCAAGACGTTGAACGTTTCATTCAATATCTTGACGAGTTGTCCTTTAGGCATTCAATTAAATGTCGTCATTCAATGAACGCACTAGTCATTCAATTGAATAGCAGATTCAACCAGATGACTGCGACATATATAATGCCCGGGCATTATAATAAATGGCCAATATGAGAAGACAATTTGATAATAATTATTAAAATAATCAAATTGACCGGGCATTATGAAATTTGTTTATCACCTTTTGGGCAGAGTGTTAACATATTTAATAACTATATCGCAGTCTCCATTTGGAGTGTTACCCCTCCTGGTCCTCTGTAAGGCTCGCGTGGGGGCACAGGCCCAACACTCCTTGAGATAATTTAATATGTGTATTTGATACTCAGGCCATACATAATTTCTGATTGCTCCAAGATTACGCACTTAGTTAATACACGGCAAATGCAGCACACCATTGCATAATGATGGGAATTAAGTTATAGGACTATTATATTATTTAATTGACATGCACAGGGCATGTACAGGATAACTGGGCCATTGGTGTGATATAACGGACGTTAGCCATTTAATTTTTATAAGGTATGGAAGTACCTAAAGGGTGAAAACAAAACCCTATAAGTTTTCAAATTATGTATATCTGTTCGCTATAATAACATGATGTTGTTGCAATCAATATTAAAAACATAATAAAATAAATATTCAAGGGGCTTCCATACACGCGATTGTTGGCCAATACGACATTAAATTCTAATTTGTATTTGTTAAAACGTGATTGATCAAAATTTTAAAGCTACTACACTACAGTTATGTACAGTTGCACCACGTTAATAAGTCCCTTCGGCAAACATCGTATGTAAAACTCAAAACTAAACAAAAACGTATTTTAGCGGATGCAGCGATCTCCGAATAAGTGATTAGTTACGCGCGCGTCACTTGCTTTATTATCAAATTGCCCAATTGTCAAGTAGCAGTGCAATAATGACCGGGCAATATTATAAATAATGAAGTTTAGATAGTAATTATCATTTTGCCCAATAGAGCTTGACATTACTCATAATGCCCATCATTAATCACTTAGTCCATAACATATGCACTAGATAGATAATTAATTGGACTGTATCCATCGATAATCACTATAAATGATTTCAACAGATTGGGTGATTTAGTAGGTAAATGGCAGTCATTTGTAAACAGACTTTAATTAAAGAACTAAAATAGTTTGGATCTGTTTCAAGCAAAACAGAATGTGTGTGTGTATGTGATTTATGAATCGTAGTAAAAAGGCGAAGTCGTGAATTTCGTAATAGACGCAAATCGGATTATTTGCGTATCCTATCCTGGTTTGATTTTGACTGGGTAAATTTTAGAAGCTTACAGAATATGGCGCCCTGCCTATCTATACATATAACATGTACATGAAATATATTTTCAAAATAACCATCAAGTGGGTAATTAGTGATCGATACTGAACCCAAAAATGCAATCAGTATAATGTTTGTCTGTCTGCCTGTATGTTCGTTATAGAAACAAAGATTACTCGACGGATTATAACGAAGCTTGGTACAATTATTCATTATACTCCTGGGCTGGATATAGTATACTTTTAATCACGCTACAATCAATAGGAGCAGAGCAAGAGAGAGAGAGAGAGAGTGTGAGAAGAGAAGTGTTATGAAAACGGGATAAATCTTTATCTCTACGTTTAATCGACATCACGCGAAAACTACTCCATGGAATTTTATCCTTTTTTCACCAATGTATTGCTTAAGGTCCAACTTAAAACTAAGGCACCATTTTATGGAAGTCCGTTATTTTTTAAATCCGACATCGACGCCGCTGGCACAGCTAGTACTTATTACTTAATCGAAGTTAAATAACATTAATATAATAAATTACACAAAGGGTTTCCAGAGGTCGTGGGGGGTTTAGGTTAGGGTTGGGCCGACATCAACGCGGGTCCTCAACTATAACGCCGCGAAGCTGTCAGCGCTGGTCTGCCAGGCAGACTCGGGCTGCCGCCCCCCCCACTTGGGGCAGCCTAGAGATCAGGCCCGTAAGAGCAGTCTCTCTCCTCCAAGGACGGGGTTCGTGCAATACGTGGCCGACACCCCCGTGCCGACCTCGCGGAACCCCGTCGGGCGTGCAGCCGCCGCCGCACGGTGGTTTTTTATTGTGGTTTTCTCCACTTGTGCGTAAACTGCATTTCTCCCTGGTGAAACAAAAGGGTTGGGCCGACATGGCGACTTACAGGTAACTGAACAATTACTTGGCCGTTGTCACAGCGATTTGGACATCTCTTTCGCTTTCCATTAAGCGTAGGGAAGCCATTATGTCGAGATACTAGTTATAAAAAAGCAAGTTTTTGGCATTATCTTACTTCAAAAAGTGTCGCTTCTCATCACACAATTATTGTCCAGCTTTAAACAGTTGTTCACTTACTGCGCTAGTAGCCGGCGCAAATTCTAATTTGGTAGGGTCTACCCTATTTGCTGCAGGCTTAAATACCTTATAAAGTGACGACGAAAACCAACGAACGATCGTTTTCGATTTTGGTGGTAGGGGCCCTGGTCTTTTTTAGACAGACACAAAAAAACGGCTGGGCGCAATGTTTAATTATCTGTACTATATAACTATTTATACTATATTACTATATTTACTACATCTTAACTAATATTATAAAGCTGAAGAGTTTGTTTGTTTTCATTGAACGCGCTAATCTCAGGAACTACTGGTCCGAATTTTTGTGTTGAATAGACCATTTATCGAGGAAGGCTTTGGGATATATAACATCACGATGCAACTATTAGGAGCGAAGAAATAATGGAAAATGTAAAAAAAAACGGGGAAAAAATAACTATACCACGCGGACGAAGTCGCGAGCACAGCTAGTTACTTATAAAACACGAAAAACAGTAGATAAATAACAAATATGAACTTTAATCACTGTTTAATCTATGTGTAATATTTTGTTTATTAAGGGATTAATTAAGGCTTAATGACTTTCAGATAATGAACGCCACTATCCACCTGCGTATCATTAATTAATTAGGATTATGAATGATAACAAAATGAGATTTATTTTTGTAGTAAATAACTTCATGATAAAAGTAGCATTAAGAGGATGATAAGTACTCGTATCTGTCGAGTTGTTGATCCAAAGGCTTGTGGGCACGGTCGTGCCCTAGCCAAGACGAGCCAAGCGACTACCTACCTTTTCTCGAAAGGTTTCGCTGTTTTTTTTTGAACCCTCATAACTTTGGTTTGGATGATAAGGTTGTCTTATCGTCTCGATAAACTTATTGTGACCGGAGAGATAGACGGAAAAGAGCCTCGCGCTCCGATCAGATCCGCACCGCGCTCGCTCTTCGGTTCACCACATCCTACACTACACACGATCATTTCTAGATCATTCGGTGTCGGTATACACCCACTGATATTTTTAGCCCAACATTACATATACAGCGTTGTCATCCGCATATCAATTAGACGATTGTGACGCACACCAAGAGGTTTAGTTCCTAGTTCCTACCCCATGCCATTAAGTCATGGAATATCCTTCCAGCTCATGTCTCGCCTTTCTCTTACAATCCAGGGTTCTTTAAGCGGGGCGTGAAACGGCATCTCAGTGCGCCTTCAGGGCGAGGGCGACAGGCGCTGTGGGTTTGTTCTATTATGCATCTCGACCTAACATTTGTACCTCACGATCGCGTAGGTACCATCTGGTGGAGTGAGGTCATTTTGAATGAACTTATTATTAAAAAAATATTAAAAAACCTACAGCAAAAGCTACAGACCAGCATGATAGTGACAACTGACAACAAGTGATTTGATTTTGTTAATTGCCCGTTGCCGCACTGACTTTGGCACTTGACGCTTTCTACCAGGCGACGGGAAACTACTAAACGGTGATACTATATAAAAGAAATATTTAGATGAATGTGCACGTTTCATTTGAAAATGAGGTTGTATTGTCGTATTTCTTAAATGAACTAATTTCTTATACGAAAGCTCATAAAGTTATATATTTCTGGGATTATTGCTTTCATTATAGTTACCGGTGTGCACTGTGTTAATTTGAATTAACTGTGAAACGTTCAGTCAAAATCTGATGAAAGATTAACTAACTTATTTCACTCACTACTGAGGCTTAGACTCACTAAACCAATATCGAAGCAAAGATGGCTTAATTACTAATTAAGTATACAATCTATATCACTTTACCAATACGAGTATTCTACACTTAAAAACACATTATATCATAAAAAGAAAGCAATCCAATAGATCGACCAAGCGTCCTTTAAAATTGGTTAAATACATAAAAACAAAATCAAAATGCCTGAAAAAATTGCAAATCAAACATGATATTTCCATGGAATCGGAATATATTGGCGCGTGAGGAATATGATAACATATACTATATATCTGTGTAATAAAAAATATCTATAAATAAAATATAATCTCTGTGCGGCCTTTTTGTTTGACCAATCAGTACTCAGCAGAACGACGAGGATATTTTGGCATGTGGCCGTAATCGGCTCTAATAACGCGCACGCTCATACAAAATATCACTATTGACGTCGATTTTTATAATTTTTGATACACACTAACGCCCTCATATCAATTTCACACACAAAAGTCGGTCTGTAATGGCATAAAGACAGCGCTTTTTTCTCTACCGACAAAATGGTAAACATAAAAACCAGCCAAGTCCCGAAATTCGAGAAAACAATTAGTTTTTGGGCAGCCAGCCCTCTTAATTTATTTTATTTTAATGAAATTATTTACTTTTGAAATTAATAAAGAAGAAATATTCTGTGAATATTCATTCATCTACCTATAGTCGTTATTAATATGTATTGGACATAAATAAATAATTCATTCGTTCTATGTATAATAGATATTTCCATTTCTAGACAGAAAGATGTAGTCTTAGTGATAGGGTCCCGTATATGCACTTCGGGTATGAACAAAGTATCTTTAATCCAGTTGTATTGTCGTGAAGCAGCTACATACAAGTACATTGTATCCATCCTCACAAATCTCTGATAAAGAGTGCAAATCTCATAAACCACCTGTAAAAAAAGTCTTTTGGAAGAGGACTATGATTTTATTCGCGCAAAGTTATTGGTGCGGGAAAATGAATATTACTTCACAAAACGGAGATCCTTCAATAACAGGATGTTAATATTAAGCAATAAATCGAGGAAGCTTCAGATTAATTTCCTGACAATTTTATCTCTATTACAAGCGTATACTGAGAAGGCTTCTTTTCTGTAGAATGTTCTAATATTAAGTTTAATTTTGCTCATTCGTACTCAGAGTATCGTGAGATACCTATTAGGATTCGGAACCGATTATACAAAAAAATCGTATTTTGTTGCACTCAGCTATTCACAATAAGAATTAGTTTTCTATTTGTTTTTTATTATGATGTAAGTAATTATGTATGTACAGCATAAGTACTTACATCAAAGTTTAGTTTAGTTTCACCGGGCCGTTCTCCAAAATCGACTTCTGTGTGCCTATGTTGCGTTTGTGGGAAAGTTAAAATTCAATAAGTTATCCAAAAAACCCAGCAGAACAGTTTGCCTAAAATTTCCAGGAGCGTAGGTACTGCGCTACTTTATTTATTCACAAACGTTACTATGCGTCGCGTAGACACACATGTACTCAAAAACCTATTCATAGATGACACTTGACTGCCGATCGCCATTATGAATGCCTTACTTCTCATAATATTTGTCTTCATAGTCAAGTATCTTTTGTGAATTCGGGTGTGCATCCTGTACGTCTCCAAGCCTCCAGCATCACATGCGTTGCCGGAGTGCCAACTGTTTCATCCTCCGACAAACAATCAGGAGTCTGAAGCTATAGAAGTGTCTATGTAGGGCCCGTATGTCACCAAATATTGCTAAGACTTCGACGGAGTTTCGGCTCTTTCGGTTGTAGAAGCCTAGAGAAGCGTGCAGCTATTAGATATAGCACCTACCTACTATTAATCTTACGTTTGAGTCGTTTCACGTTCAAATTTTTTATGTAATAGAACGCGAATGTTTAAAAATGTTTTTACTTACACACCTTCATCTTCCACAGAAATGGTTGGCGTGAATGGCTCTTCTTTACCGCGACGGGGTCTGGTCGCCTGCAAGTGCCGTATGGCAAGAAACAACAACCTAAAATGTTCCACTTGCACCTCGCTACGGCAGCTGAAGCTCCTGACGCCATCACCTACGCCTGTGCCCTCTCTCCCTCCGCCTGCGCCTGCACGGGCCCTCTCAGTCAGGTCACATTTTACCTAAAATTAATGTGTAACACACATGGGTGCGTGCGGTGACCTGTTCACTTCGTCGGAACTTGGCTGACACGGTCCCGCGTCTTTAAACCTTAAAAACAGGGACACAGTGTCGAATTTTTAAACATGTGTAGAAAACTTAACTGTGTGCAACAGACATAATGAAACAGATCAATTTTGTGATATAAAATTTAATGAAACAGTAACGTAGTATAAGTTTACACAATTATTTTATCTACTTGTATATGTCTGCAATCTCTGTTTCTAAGTTGCAATGAAAACTAAAACGTAACATCGTAAATGGAATGTTTAAATTATATTTTCAAATGTTACACTGCTATGTTTCTCATTACAAATTTTCAGAGTAGGTATGTGAAATTTTTCACATATAATTCAATTTTTGAAATGAAATTTTTCAATAATTATACATGAGACCGAAAAATTGCCGTCAAAAAAATGTAAGTCTCTTATGTCGTCTAAAGCTATGAAAAATCGTGGATACCCCACGGCGACATACGACACGGGGAACTAAAATTTTTTTGACGTCATCTTCCGGTCATACTTATACCTACATTATGATCCGAGAGACCCGTTACATACAACTTTATTTTTAATTTGTACGAAAACAAAAATACTAGTCCAATATTTTAATTTAAAAAAAAATCGTTAAAAATTATTATTAATATTATCATAATACTCATTTATTACACCTATATTTATATATATAAAAACTATATTTGCAATGAGTTGTACCCACGACCTCTTAGAAGTAGTGGATTCCGCCCTAGGGACAGGCAAACATGGCAGAAATGAATGTTGAAATTGTGTCAGTTAATTCAAATTGCTTGTCATATTTTATTTAAGTATGTAAAATTTAAACAAAATCCTTTTTTGACCAAACTCTCGTCCGGTATACTACACGCTTGTGTTGACATTTTGTCGAGGCCTAGCAAAAACATAGCATACCCACAACGTTTGGTCGCTCATCACGTCTGTAGGTAAGTATATACCTTTGCCTCTAGTGACATTATAACGATATGATACCATTTTATTACTAGCAGCCTTAGTGGCACACTGGTTAGAGAGACTGGTAGTAGCGTGTGAAATCTAAAGCGCGAGTGATGTAATGAAGTTTTATAAGTAAATTGTCTTAGATTATTATGGTACTCGTAGTATAAAGAAAAACCTTAGCTTCAGTGGTTGATGAAATATCTGGCCCATGTTTCATCTATTTATTTAAACAATTAAGAGTTTGAGAAATGGGTAACTTTAAGCATCATAATTTTTTCAATGCGCCTCCTTCAGAAAAGAAATAGGTAACTTTCAAGACAGCATTATCAGTAGTTTTTGCATGATGCGCGTTCAAACATACAGAAAAAAAATCTCACGTTTCCCCAACACTTCCCTTCTCTGCTCAGCTCCTGATTGTGGGGTGATGAAAGTATACTACTTATAACCTGTCCAGGTTTCGTCTTAATCCGTTGAGAAGTTTTTGTTTCTATAACGAACATACAGACAGACAAAAATTTTATTGTTTGCATTTTTGGCATCAGCATCGATCACTAATCACCCACGGATAGTTATTTTGAAAAAATATTTAATGCCTGTACAATTCTGTCATTGCTCTCTCCACAGATTTATTATAAGTATAGAAGATAATCTCTTGACCAAATTTCGGACTAGCCAAGTCCGCAGGGGAAGTTGACTTCAGCACAAGCGCTGATATGCACTCTTTGTTTCCTTTACTCTCATAATCCGGTGGGACGATACGTCCCGGGATTCTAACTCGGGACTACTCGGATGTCAGGTGGCACTTGTCATCACTGGACCAACGAGGCTGTCACTAACAATGAAACTAAGAATCAGATGTGCAATGTTACCTATGTGAAGACTCAACTTTTACTTTTTCCAAAAGAAACTTTATTAATGTTATGATACCCAGGAAGCGACATTTGCTATCGCAAGCGTCTTTTTATCTTCAGCACCACGCATCATGTGTCCCATTCGACGTTTAATCGCATGATATGTCATGGCTTTACGTCAATTTCCATACATTTCGCTTTATTCCCCCGTTATTCCCGACAGCTAGGCCCCCATATCGGATGCTTCCCTGATCACATTTCACGTTGTGTAAGGACATGGAATTTAAATAAGGAATGCGAGAAAGAAAGCATTCCGGGATGGTATCAAAGTATATTGGTGTGATGTGACGGCCCCCATGGTGACACAATAACGATAGGGCACAATTTATGGGTACATGAGTTTTGTGTTCATTAGTGTTATCGCGGTTTTCATGGGCATTGTTACTGCCCTGTTTTTAACTGCCAACAAAATTTATTTTGAAACAAATGTTTTTTTTATAGTGGCTTGACATAAGGGCTTTCCTACGCCTGATGGAAAGCGAAAAAGCGAAACAGAAGCCCAACTGGCAAGTAACTGGTCAGTTACCTGTCAGTTGCCACCGCCATCATACCGGCCCAACGCTAACCCCAAATTAATAATACAAGTTTTTCTACCACCAATCTCTTACATTGAACTGTTCATCGAACGATCATATTCGATTTTTTTTCATACTAGCACGTCAAAGTTACTGCGTGATACCTAATGTTAAGCAAACGAAGAAGTTCAAAGAGTGTAAGCGATACCTATCAGACCTGGTTAGTGCAACGCGGATTGTTACCTAGTTTAGGGCCTGAGTCATCGATTTATAAAATACAACTTTTCAAAAATGTCCCAACCCGAATGTTACAAAACTTATTAAAACACATACCTACCTATATAAATTTTAAGATTAAACGGTTGTCAGTCGCACGTAGATACGTTTACGAAGACCATCGTCTCTGGTCAATATATTTACCAAATTCAATAACTGCAAAGGAAATAAGTTTTTTTTTTCATTCAAACGGTTTTATTGCAAACTAGCTGTGCCAGCGGCGTCGCTCGCGTGGATATCGGGTTTCAAAAATAACGGACTTCCATATAATACCCATCTATACCTTGTGCCTAAGTTTTAAGTTAGACCTCTAGCAATACATTGGTGAAAACCGCATTCAATTCTATGCAGTAGTTTTCGCGTAATGCGCGTTCAAACATACAGGTTTAAATTTCTCGCGTTTTCCCAACACTTCCCGTCACTGCTCCGGTCCTATTGATTGTAGCGTGATGAAAAGTATCCTATAACCTGCCCAGGAGTATGAAGAATAATTGTACCAAGTTTCGTCAAAATCTGTTCAGTAGTTTTTTTTTTCTATAACGAACATACAGACAGACAGACAGACAGACAGACAGACAGACAAAAATTTTACTGATTGCATTTTTGGTATCAGTATCGATCACTTATCACCCCCTGATAGTTATTTTGAAAAAATATTTTATGTACAGAATTGACCTCTCTACAGATTTATTATAAGTATAGATATTCGACAAAATTATTGCAAATATTGATATCGAAAATGTACTAAAAGCCAAAAAATTATTCATTTCAACTTATTTCAATTACGAATACGATTCCGAAGTACTTGGTGAACTTATTAAGAGATTTGTCTATTCCAAGTTTCAGTACATGCTTCAAACTCCACATTCAACCCTTATCCCCAAATGATCAGAAGTTGCAGACGGCAACATAATAATATCCTTAATCCCAACCCAACATGTAATTAGAAAATAAGAAATGTTTACTATTGTAGGAACTTTTGTAGGCGTTGTTTCAAAGACATTATAATGTTCATAAGAACATCCTACTATTCCTACTTTCCTACTAATATTATAAACGCGAAAGTTTGTTTCGATAGATGGATGGATGTTTGTTCCACTTTCACGCCAAAACTAGTGAACGGATTTTAATGAAACTTTACAGGAATATAGTTTGTACATCAGATTAACACATAGGCTATGTTTTATACGAATATTCACGCGGGCGGAGCCGCGGGCAGCAGCTAGTTATACAATAATAAAAGAATGATAAAAGAATATTACATCTTTCTGATAACTTCAATATCTTCCCTACTCCAGTCGGGCTATTCACAACAATGCCTGTTTCCGCTCGGATATCGGAATAGTAGTACTAGTCATTAGTCAAATTTAAATGAACGTGCCACAAAGTTTAGTAATCAAGATGGGAAATAGGCATTGTGAATAGCCCTGCTGGTGGCCGGATTTGTCCTAGTTTAGAAGACGTCCGGAGGACATCCGGCCGGTAACTAACGGTCTTGACTGTCTTTCAAGCTCAATTTTCACTGCGCATAGACAGAGATCGTGTTTTATGAATGATACGCAATAAAATACCTCATCATCATCAGCCTATTGTAGTCCACTGCTGGACATAGGGCTCTAAAGTTGTTCGCCACTTTGGGCAAGCACCTCGAGGATGACCTCGAGGATGATGATCGCCACGCTGGGCAGGCGGCTTGGCGATCGCAGGGCGTAACTTCTTGCTTCGGTGACGCTGCTGCCCGTCATCGGTCTATAGTATTAATAATATACCTATAGCGAGATAATTCGGTCAACTCATTTCATCAACCTATCGCAATCCACTGCTGGACATAGACCTCTCCAGTTGTTTGCAATTTTGGTCAAACATTATGGAGGTCAATTGGAAATAATGATAATCTAAATCTGCCATTTTTCGGTGAACAAGGGATGCTCGATGAACATCGATGTTCGATGATCATTGATGTTGAAAGCAAAAACATCGATGTTTTAATATCGATGTTACCATACGAAAAATATCGCAACAACGATGTTAACGGAATCGATCATCGATGTTAACTTACGACCTCATCTCACGCACGACACGTACATCCAAACCAATGCAACTTAGAAAACAATTATGTCTTATATGAACGCATCCACAGATCGTCAGTTTCAATTAAGTACAATTCGAACTTATACATTGTGTTTTACTTATTCAAGAATTAATGTAAAAATTTATTTATCGATGGATCCAACATCGATGTTCAGTTTTCGATAAATATCGATCATCAATGTTGAGCTATCGATTATGACATCGATGTTTTTTGAATATCGATCATCTATGAATAATTAAGCAGCTATGAAAGTACCTGCAGGCTTTTTTTATAGCAGAGCAGTGATAGGAAGTGTTGGGAAAACGGGATTTTTTTTTATTTGTATGTTTGATCACGCGTAAAATAATGCATGGAATCGAATGCGGTTTTCACCAATGTAGGTATTGCTACAGGTGTAACTTAAATTAAAGGCACCAGTTTATGGAAGTCCGTTATTTTTGAAACCCGATATATAAGCGTGGGACGCCACTGGCACAGCTAGTAGATAATAAAAGCATCTATGTGTTATTATGTCAGCTCTAGGTTCTTTATATAGATATATATAAATTAAATCCTTAAAACTAGCGAGAATAGCCTGAATGCCGGGCGTAAGCTTATTACGATTTAATAACTTAAGTCTACTCTTACTATTTAATTTAAATTGAAGTTTCTTACAACATAAAGAGGCCTTAATGAAACGAATTTAGTAAAGTCGATGGTTCTCGAATCACTTTGTAGTCATATTCCCATTTAATTTGCAAATAGGTCGGAGAGTGGTAATCAAATTCGTTAAAAGCTGTATTGAAGACCAGCGGGGCTATTCACAAAAGTGAAAATTTTCGGAAAAATCTCTCTCGGTAAAGAGAGAACGATTGAGAATATTTCCGCTCGAATCTCTCCTTTTCGGGAGAGATATTTCCGAACGCATTTGTGAATAGCCCCGCTTAGTTACCAACGCGTAAAGAGAAAATGCGATACGCTTAAGCAGGAAATACATTTTGGTAAACGTTGTTTTTACATAAAACACAAATAACGGAACCCAAAGCCATGAGAGTTCTGCACTTGTAAATGTAATTTATTTTTCTAAGTGACTAAATGACGGGAACCCGGACTATACGGCCAGTAGGCGTTTTTTATGTTTCGCAGTCAATAGGGTTTACTTTTATATTTGACAAAGTATTTCCGTGTGACATCATTTTAATAGTAAGTACGAGTTACTTGTGACATCGTTTCATTAAAATTTATTGCTAGTTTTCCGTACCTATATTGGTGACAAGACTCTACTTATATAATATCACTAGCTGTGCTCGCGACTTCGTCCGCGTGGAATAGTTATTTTTCCCCGTTTTTTTTTCATTTTCCATTATTTCTTCGCTCCTAATAGTTGCAGCGTGATGTTATATAGCCTAAAGCCTTCCTCGATAAATGGTCTATTCAACACAAAAAGAATTTTTCAATTCGGACCAGTAGTTCCTGAGATTAGCGCGTTCAAACAAACAAACTCTTCAGCTTTATAATATTAGTTCCCTTCTAAGTTAAGATATGTCTATAAGACTAATCCGTGATCGTGCTACAACAGAAACCACGTTCTTCAAAACTAACCTATGGACTCTTTGCCAGAATCCGTTTCCTACGATAAATATAATTTTCAGATTTTTTAGGCGAGAGGAAATAGGTCGCTCCGTCGTAGACTCTAACGTCGCTGAACATCTTGCCACTAGTTGTATACTAGTAGGTACTATACTACCACTACTCTGATTATAAAGTAAAAATGGATGGTTTAACAGAAAGTAAAAATTTCCTTTCTTACTTTATACTAAAATTGGCTAACGAACGCAATTAGCATACCAAGCAAATTACAAAACGGCTAGACATTAGAAATTCGACAAAAAACCCAGACCGAGAAACCAAGGTCGAAAGGAAGGTTAAAGTTATTATTACCTACATTTAATTTACCTACAGATGGATTTCCTTATCAATGCTTTTGAGCAACAGAAAAACACGAGTGAGCTTCTTGTTTCTAATAACATATTTGTAAAAGCAAAATAATAAATGGCATGCCTAAATTAAGAGGCTTAAAATAAGCGCTCTCGCCATTAATTAAGGTTCTTACTTATTATCATACATGCATGGCGTCTTATACTTCCAGCCCATTTTGTACATCATTATAATGCCAGTACGTTAATGTGGAGCTCTACGAGCTACTACTATATCAATAAATTATAAATAATAAAAATGTTAGATAAAAACTGTTCTTATTACACGGAACAAGCATTATTTAAAACATTTTTTTTTCCCTATCTAGTCTGTTGGATTTATACAGTATACATTTATCTTCAAGGTATACACAGACTGTGATTTTGACAACACTATCTTTATCTGCCATGAAATAAGAAATATAAGATGAAAAGGGACAAAAGCTTACCTATCCCAGGTCTTTATCGTACAAATTAAGCAATATCAGAAGACAATTTTGTGCTTTTGTCGTTGGCGAATCCGTTTCAACGTAGGTTTGTGGTTAGTACTGATAACAATTATAATCGATTCTATTGTGACTTGGAGTTCTTGCTTATCACAAAACAAAAAATGCCTGTCTAGTACCTAGGCAGTCGTATATAAATATAAGACAACATCACGTACATTACTCTGATCCCAAATTAAGTAGCTTGAGCACTTGTGTTATGGGTATCAGAGCAAAATATTCAAAAGAATATTAATATAATGTCTATATTTATTATTTATTTATATTCCAAATTTTTGATATCAAGACCTAGGGAAACAGAAAAGACGATCATAAATTTTAAGCACGTAAGTTGCATTATCGCCGATATTACATAGGTAAATATAGTATACGTGTACCAACGCAATAGAAAGCATTTAATAAATAATAATCAAGCAATGAAAAATATTCCGCGTATAAACAGACAACAGAAACGTACCTATTAGATGAAAATCGGTTTGAAATTCAATTTTCCTTTGAAATGCTTGCAAAATGAACGTCCGGTCTCTATAAACCACCAATTTTTTTTTAATTTTTCTTCATTATTTGTCGTCCACAAATTTTGCTGCCTCTATGTAAGTAAATAATTCAATTGGATTTTCAAATTTTTAGTACTGCAAAAATCACAACTACATCATTTTGTTTACACAAAAACAGAAACACGGGTTACGTATATGTGGGTTATAGGAATAGAATATTTGCGTTGGTTGCGTGGTTTTACCGTATTGCTCGCGGCTATGGCGCTTATGGTAACGCGAATGTTTGGGCGAATGGATGGGCTAAAATTATTAGCGATGATTGAGTTTCTTCCGCTTATAAGCCACTTTGAAGCACAGAATGGGGACCACCACCACCCTATAGATAAGGGAGGTATTGCATAGCGAATCTTCACTCGAATAGAGCTGCCCGTCCGGGGAAGGACCTCCACTCCACCCTATAGAATACCGCAGCCAAATGACCTCAGGGTCGTGTTTCTGACGGTGACTAGGAGCTCGTGGGGCGAGTGCTGCATCAGCCGCTGGAGGTTAGATATGTGTATACGCAGAGTTCCCTACGTAGCTTTGAATGCCGTTGTTGCGAAGCTCACTGTTTCGAATTTTTTTCGACTGCCTCATTAGTTCGAAAGCTTATGGACTCGAATGATGTACCTACGCTGGTCCGCTGGATTTTTTGCGCTATGAAATTAAGTTAAGGTTCATAGAGTCCATCCATGCTTCCACGTTCGTTCCATGTTTGTTTGAGAGTTAACAATTTACATACATATTACATATACATATTTACATAAATAAAGTTAATACATATCTAATTTTATGATAATTTTCCCTAGATGGTATTCAGAATAATTTTGCATGACAACCAGTGACAATGCAATGCAAAAATGTTTTTACTTATAGTTATATTTTTATGCTTTGTATCTTTTTTTCCAAATAATCCTGAAGCCATGTCGGAAGCCGGTGTATCTACTAATCCCTCGTAAAAAAATGTTCGATAAAATTTATTCGGACTGTCACAAAAAATGTCCCTCACACAAACTTAAATACAGTCAGAATAATAATAAATGCAATGCTATATATTCACACTTAGGTAAATATCAGAAGGCTCATATTCGAATGATCTTTTTTACCAGCTGTCTCTGTAATGCGAAATGTATTCATGATACAACCCAAAGTTGCGACCAATCGTGTTTTTATTGCGATCGTTGTTACCATGTTATCGTTATTATGTCACATATCGAGGCCTTTGAGAGCCAGATACTTGTAAGTAACTTATGATTGAGCATACATGTAACGGGTCTCTTAAAAACTTTCGCAGAAATACAGAATTTGTATTGTTAACTATCCATTTAATAGCAATAGGTAATAATCAAATATATTTACAAGTACTAGTACCTATCTAAGTCTCGAAGAATTCTATAGATTAAGCAATCTGTCCTACTCAAGTATCAGGACTAAGTTTTGAATTGATTCCAAAGTATGTTCGTTGTATTACATTGTAATTAGTAACTACATAGCTATAAATCTACAATAGTCTATAAATGTTGATGTACAATTAAATGTTGATGTAAATAATAAAAATGTGTTTTATTTGCCTACAAATTACTTAGGTACCTACTAGGTACATAGGTTGGTAAAGCAGTACACAATTGAGATGGCTAAATTTAAAGAAAGCTGAAATGTTAATATGCAAGAGAAAGTGCAAATAAACGTATCCACTATAATATTATTTGATCTTAAAGTTTTCTTCGGGTCAAATTGAAAACGGAACGGAAAACGACTACTGTAAAATAGTGTTTTATAGTGATTGTATAAATCTAAGCCAGTAAAGAAACAAATTATCTACTTGAGTAAACATCTCGGTCTCAAAGCGCAAAGGCCAAGGCTGCAATTGTAGCGGACTACGACATCTGAGGTAAACAGACGTGAGTCCGTCTCCTAAGTCCTAAGCATCATAATATTAAATAATAATAATAAAATATGTATTTTGTATGTAATATCATGATCGCCAACCCGCCTGGAACAACTGGGGAAGCCTACGCCTAGCAGTGGACTGCGATAGGCTGATGATGATGAAGTAATATCATTGTAATAAATACAAGTAAATCAGTATAATACCTAGATTTTTGCAGCAGTAATTATGGTATATTTTTCTGCTATTTCGTGACGATGGTCACGTATCAATAATACGAGAGTATTCTTCAAAGCAGTTTTTCAAAGAAGCATAGTAATTTAAGTAAAGACACTCCTTTGTATCCTGATAGTAAAGCGCATAAGTGCGTACGCAAAGACAGATGCACTAGAGAGTGCATCTGTGTTTGCATACGTACTTATTATGGGAGTGAAGATGTAGAGACACCTTCCCTCTCATGTACTGATGGGACAAGATTTTAACACGATCGGGGAGAGGTGAGGCGCATAACAAACGGCTTAACAGACTTACGATGCATGGGGGTTTATAACCGCCAACGTCCTGACTTCGAAACAGAAGCTCAGTAATTTCTCTACAAAAAAACCCAGTATCTAACATTTTTAGCCCAATCCGGTATTTGAATCAGGAATCTCTAGACATGCGTCTGTCGTAATTAATGGATAGCTCCCAAAAATATTCCCCACATTTCTATTGCCCCGAACACAGAAGATTTCCGCTTTCCGCTATAACCGAAGATGTAGCCCAGCAGATTAACCTCGATTTTAAAAAATTTCTCTTACAAACTCCTACTACGTGACTTGAAATCCGGACAACGCGAGGTCCAAGATTTTCGAAAGATAATAAAAGTAGGTATACCTAAAGTGACAATTTGATTTAACTATATATTTCTTGAAATTGAAATTATTCTATTTTAGTTATTCTTTCTGAGAATTATTGGATAAGTGACAAGTTAACAATATTTTCTCGCAGTTTTATTTCTCTCTGGGTTTAGTTTAGTGAACAGGCTACTATAAAAAATCCATTGAAAGGCCGTTAGTAGGTACCTTCTCGACACTTTTACTCTAGCTTTTACTTAGCCATTCTGCCAAACACCGGTCCGATCCAACTTGACATTGTCTCACATTATTTTGTGCTACATAGGCTGCGTTCCACTAAGGGCTCACAACGATCACGATGTATCTCGTTCCACTTGTGCTGAGCGTCGGTATCATAAACTCAAGTGGAATGGACTATGGGCTTTTTGAGCGTCATGTAAACATTACAAATGGCAGAATTTGAAAAATTAAAGGAATGAAAGTAAATCTTGAAGAGGTTGGGTTACCATCAGGGCAGCCTTGACAAATAATTCTAAAAATGGTAAGCATAACTCGTGAACATTGGTTCACGAGTTATGCTTGGCTATGTTAGGCGTAACTTAGAAAAGTACTACATATTATGTGAAAATGGATAGCTTTGATGAATCAGTCCAAAGCCGTTAAGCACACATTTAAAAAAAATCAATGACGTCTGAACCAAAGTTACTTCAGTTACATAGTTAACAAACTGAAAATGCCACCGCCACCACATCTTTATCGCAAAAATATTCATGTTTATCCCTGTGTGTACACCGCTTCAAGGAAAAGCTAATTGAGACTAGTGATTTATAGCTTAGACGCGAAAAAAACATGTCAATACGACCAAGTATGAGGTACTTCCTACCCAAATGTAGTGACTTGCTTTTGTATCTAATTTTGCCTGTTTACTCTAACAACGCATACTTTTTCGAAAATGTTCGTGCTAGGCACACAGGTATGAAGCCAATATTTCTTACTCAATATGCTCTATCCTATCCCTATCACCCAACTATATATTACTACTATTACTTATACTATATTTAGCAGGTTAGCAAATATAACATGGAAAATATAATTACGAAACGAATAGTTCAAATTATGATCATTTCTATTTCATAAGGTTCACAATTCAATTCAAATTAATTCTAAGTACATAGTCAAAATATTCTGAATAACATAATCTCTCGGAGCAATTTTAATGCCTATAGTTCATTCGCGTTAAGAACATAGTGACTCATCACCGACTGCCGGCCACTAGCCAATTAAAACGCTAGAAATTATAATTTCTAAATAAATAATTTCTAAATATAATTTCTAGCGTTTTAATTGGCTAGTGGCCGGCAGTCGGTAATGTCGGTATTTTCTTAACGCGAATGAACTATAGTCATTGTCGGCCAATATAATCGAACTTATGTCATTCAGATCATTTTGACTGCTAAGAATGCTGAAATGCTAACTGCTGAAATGCTGGTGCTAACTGTACATACTTTAATAATACTTGTCAGTTGCTATCGTGACTTGAGCTCCCTGCTCCTTATTGCGCTTCTTACCCTTATCAAAAATATTTAACAATCATAAAATCACTTCAATCAACGTTAGGAACAATATACTGTCTAACATTTCATACCTACTTTATTTAATAAAACATACCTAGTAGGTATGTCTTTATTACAAACATAAACAACTTTGGAAATGTGTAAAGACGTTTCCGAGTATTATATGACACTCAAAGATAATATAATTTATCGTCTGAAAACACGCACGTATAAGGAGTAGGAAAAATAAAGCCCAAAATAGACAGGAATATTGTGTAAACAATCCACTTCAATTTATGAAAGATACACTATAGGTAGATATCTGGATTTACTTATACGTATTCTGGTTCGATCAGAGATTAGAGGGGACACATAAACTATTTTACCCATTTATTACTTTAGAAGTATAATATAACAGATTAAATTGTATACTAAAAGTCGTAGCCTACAAATAAATATTATAGTTGCGCGATACATGATTTTGTAAACATTTATAACTAATGATTTACCTATTATTTAGCAACTTATGTACCTAGTAGAGGTGAAAATTATTCTATTACGATCCCTTTTTACCTTTCTTCCTCTTCTTGCGTCTTATCAATGAGATACACGTGAAAAGATTTGAGTCAGTGAAATGAAGGAAGCTTGGAACACGTCTTCAAATGACTGCAAACATTAACTGTACCAAGAGAATAGCAGGTTGTGAAAATTGTAGACTAAGTTCTTGAATGTTGAAGGTACATAATCGCCTCCGTCGGGAAATACCCACGTTTGAGCCGAGAAAATGATCGTTAGTGTCGAAATTTCTCGGAACCCGTGCCGTGCTGAAACGCCAGTAATCAAAGTAGTGCCTACCTATTTAGATGGGATTTCTGTAGGTACACACAATTATATAGGAATTTGTAATCGCAAATCCATAGAAATTAGGGCTGGCATTAATACTAAGCTATCAAGTCAAAGTTAGTTAAGTCCAGTACCTAGTTGCCTAAACATAATTACCTACTTCATATATTTTGTAAGACTTTATAAAGACTTTCGAAGGGTAATATGAAGTTTGTTAGCCAATAGACTGAATATTACCTAATCGGTTTTAATGAAATTAAAAATGTAAATTTAAGAAATGTCAAATACTGGCAAACGACACTAAGAACATAGTCTTGCAAGTCCCAACAATCAGATTTTTTTTTATTTTCACCAATATTGATAATTCACATGTTGCATTTACGTAGGCTAGATTTTTGCTGAAAATTAATATGCCGCTAAAGAGAGCGTAGCAGTGCGGTGTTCCATCATACAACTGTGTATATTCATACGCTCGATCGTTTGCATAGTAAATCCCTATAACGATGAAAACGAATAACAAGATATTCAATTTAGGGTAACCCTTAGCTTGTGCTTAACAAACGCTTACTAGGAAAAGCGTTAAAGCCTTGTTGAAGAATATGGATTCAATTCAATATGGCCGGCGATATTGATTTACTCACAGAGTAAATGCGACGTTCCGAAAATTACATGATATACCTACGCTAAGTACCTACTAGAGCTTGTTGCGCCAGGAGTTCAAAAGTTATATAGTTCCGCTGCACTTCCAGGTCCTCTCGGCGCCTTTGTCCAACGTCCTACGACGTATTTACGTCATCATCATCACCAGTCTATGGACTGCAATAGGCTGGCTGGCTGGGTGAAAAATGATAAAGAAAAGAGTATTCAAAATCCCAATTTTATACACCCACACAACCTTCTCCCAACGTTTTGGTCGTTTCCTTTTTCCCCGTATTTATAACAAGCTGGTCAGGCTCTTTAATTTTAAATCACTCTCTGTTTCCCAAGCAAAGCGGCTATTAACAAAAATGATCCTGACATGGAGTTATGATGAAGCGGAAGATGTGCTAAAACCTTTACCTACTACGATACATACGTAACACATAAGTACTATCCCTCCCAACACACTAACACTAGACACGCCATTATTATGCCCAAGTAAACCTCATTAATTTTGTATCAAAACCTTATTTTCTGCCCTAATTTCGTTACTTATTTTTATTGCTCAACAATTTTTGCTAATCTTTACAAATATTATTCACTAGCTGTGCCAGCGGCGTCGCTCGCGTGGATATCGGGTTTCAAAAATAACGGACTTCCATATAATACCCATCTATACCTTGTGCCTAAGTTTTAAGTTAGACCTCTAGCAATACATTGGTGAAAACCGCATTCAATTCTATGCAGTAGTTTTCGCGTAATGCGCGTTCAAACATACAGGTTTAAATTTCTCGCGTTTTCCCAACACATCCCGTCACTGCTCCGCTCCTATTGATTGTAGTGTGATGAAAAGTATCCTATAACCTGCCCAGGAGTATGAAGAATAATTGTACCAAGTTTCGTCAAAATCTGTTCAGTAGTTTTTTTTTCTATAACGAACATACAGACAGACAGACAGACAGACAGACAAAAATTTTACTGATTGCATTTTTGGTATCAGTATCGATCACTTATCACCCCCTGATAGTTATTTTGAAAAAATATTTTATATACAGAATTGACCTCTCTACAGATTTATTATAAGTATAGATTACCTACACTGCTCTTTGCTATATGTACATTTGCCAAATTTATAAACTTGTGTAATTCAATTTAACTAACTGTTCCTCACAGGACAGGCTAAGATAGATAAGATACAGGATTTACAGATTGCTGGTCCTCACACTAGGTAAGCAATTCCTGTATATGTGATAAAATGTGTTGTTGTTAATAAATAAATAATTATTATTATAGATGGCGGGACACAAGTGTTGTTCGCCACTTTGGGCAAACATGCCACATGGGACGCTTTATTAACCACTAGCTCTGCCAGCGGTGTCGCTCGCGTGGATATTGGGTTTCAAAAAATAACGGACTTCCATAATATAATGAAGCTTAAATTTTACGTTAGACCTCTAGCAATAGGTACATTGGTCAAAACCGCATTCAACTCCATGCAGTAGTTTCCGCGTGATGTGCGATCAAACATGCAGATAAAATTACTTACGTCTTCCATCGTGATGGTTATGTCGCAGTCATCTGGTTGAATCTCCTATTCAATTGAATCGCTAGCGCGTTCATTGAATGACGACATTCAATTGAATGACTAGACCGAACGTTGACTAAACACGCGTCACTTAACGTCCAACTAGGTAGCGGATTGAAACATAGCCCTTTGAAAAGAGCGGACGTAAAAGCAGTCAAGTGATTGTAATTTAGTTCATTTTTTTCCCGCGCGGCGTTAGTAGTCACTAAAACAAATATGGCGTCGAACATGATCACCTGAGTGTTGATATTTTTTTGATTAGACTTACTTTAAACTGACTTATACGTAATAAAACAATGTGACAGCGTGGATTTACCTATTAATACGCCGCCTCCGGATACTTTTAAAGAAAAATTAAAAACTAAACATTAAACAGTCGGCTTTTACCCATTCAACGACTATGCTAAAATGACGTTCAGTCAAGACGTTAAACGTTTCATTCAATAACTTGACGAGTTGCCCTTTAGGCATTCAATTAAATGTCGTCATTCAATGAACGCGCTAGTCATTCAATTGAATAGCAGATTCAACCAGATGACTGCGACAGTTATACCGCCACCAGTCGGTTGATAGTCTTATTTACTATAATGTTAAACCTGATTTTAGTTAAGTTACCTACTTCAGATTTATTACGTTAGTAACGAATATGAATAACGAAATATAAAAAGGAATGAGAAGAAAACTGAATAGCGACTTTTAAACTAGAACAGTAACTTTTCATCATAAATCATCTTTTTAACCGACAAAATAAAGAGGTAACTTTTTTTACTTTTGTACTTTTTTTGATAATTTCTCCATGGAAGTATCAAGTACTATCTATGAATTTCTCAGATCGTTAATCTGCCTACTTATAAACTATTTGACAGTTCGGACACCAGATCAGAAAGTTTATTAAATATAGATAGATTGGGACTTTTTATATTACATAACCGGAACGGGAAACTGTGTACAGAACTGGACCAGACTGAGAACGGAAACGACACCGGGAGAAAGATTGGATGTAGGAAAGAGATCGGACATAGGATTGAATTATGTTGCTACAAGAAGTTTGCTGGGTGAACTAGTGAATATTATGCCACAGTCATCTGTGGCTAGCGCGTTCATTGAATGACGTTATTTAATTGAATGCCTGAGGACAACTTTTCAAGTTATTTAATGTAACGTTCAACGTCTTGACTGAACGTCATTAAGCATAGTCATTAAATCGGATATAGCCGACTGTGTAATGTTTACTTAAGGTGACGATACGCTCGCAACTTATTAGGTAACTTACTATAGATAACAAAAATAAGGACATGACATGACACACCTTATTATGATTTTAAGTATATTGTACTTATTTTAAGTCTTAAGATAGGCTTAAAATATGCGGTGATGGATGGGATGGGAGTATAAATCACTGCACCATTTTTCCCGTGGGTGTAGTAAGAGTGGACAAAGAGACTTCTGGGATGGAGATTTTAGGTTATCAGTCGGTGAGTTCTCATCTCAAAAGGTTCTCGTAAGGTTTACCTGCATGGCTGACGACCACCACGTGAAGTGATGACGGTCGCGTTTACATATTAGTTGGTTATCAATAAGAATACCTAATCTTACAGGCCTACGTGCTACGGCGCCAGTGGCAATTGACAACTGATTGATTTAGTTACTTGTTTCCATCAGGCGTTGGGAACTTGGGACTGATGGGAGGATACTAAGCTATGTTGACTGGCTCGGTGGCTCAATTGATAGTGACCTCTGAGCCAAGGGTCGTGGGTTCGATCCCCACACATTACAAACATTTGTGTGCATGAACATGCCTGTTTGTATTGGTCTGGGTGTTTTCTATGTATATGTATTTATTTACAAAAAAAAATGTATCTAAGTAAGTTTATCAGTTGTCTAGTACCCATAGTACAAGCTTCGGCTTAGTTTGGGGCTAGGTGGCGCTGTGTGGCCCAGCGTGGCATGTCTTGGGTTATTTTATTTATAGGTACTTTGACCAGTGAACAAGCAATTGTTTTGGAATCAACATGAGCTTTACTCTTACTATCTGGTATCGTACTTGCTGGTATTAGGTAGGTTTAGAAGTTTTATAGCAAAGCTTGATTTTAGTAGATAAATATTCGTTTCAGTAAATAAATATTCTGCACTTGCAACTACGCTTCAAAACATCTCTCGGATCGTAGGGCTTTCGAGTACCTATGCAAATATCCATACTGTAAAACTCCATGGGACTCGTGTCGTAATAAAATCTCTTTTCAAAAGTACTACATTGCAACTTTGATATTTCATTCGTGGATTTTTGTACGTATCTACCGTTCTCCAGAGTTCAACATCTGCTTTTCCTAATCATCCCTTTGTTGCTTTGTTGAGCACTGAGCACTTCTTCAAAAGCGATATTTGCTTCAAAGCTGGATTTTCTTTTCTGGAATTTAACGAGATGCAGCAAACAAAACCACTTAGCTAGTATAACGATGTACTCCACCTAAGTAAACGAATTTTGTTCCTACCTTGCGTGAACAAAATTAGCAACACTGTTTTCGTTTACTGAAAAATGTAGGTCAGAATAACCCAAGATATGCTACGCTGGACCACACATCGCCATCTAAACCCAAACTACGGCGAAGCTTGTACTATGGGTATTAGACAACTGATAAACTTACTTAGATACTTATTTTAAAAATAAATACATAATAAACATAGAAAACACCCAGACCAATACAAACAGACATGTTCATGAACACAAATATTTGTCAAGTACTGTGCGGGAAACGAACCCACAATCCTTGGCTCAGAAGGCAGGGTCACTACCAAATGAGCCACCGAGCCTGTCCAAATAAAAATGAGAACTTGAAGTAATTTTGTGTCTGACAATAGTTTAAATGCAAATGCAAAACTGGTAAAAAGATACCTTAGGAAAAGGTTTGATATCTTAATACAGGTTCAATTGGATATGTTTCTAACCAGGCCAGTCTTAGTAAGGGCCGATGTAGTGGGCGGGTTTTAATATATCTACCCAGACTAGGAACAAACACAAATATTAATTACACGAATGTTTGTCCCGAGAGGGAATCGCATCCACGACTTACTTCAGAACGCATGTGCCAATGGGCCAGGCATTTCAATTCATGCGAATCACTCTCTCACGCAATACATACTTGTATAGGTATTTTACTACAGAATATACATTTCCGTATAGAATATACATTTCCATATAGAATATAGGTACCGTATGGAATATCGGATTACACATATTCCTAGTAACATGTACATTAATCAACTGATGCGTGAACACATCGATTTGACAAGTACGTTTTACACAAAATATGGCAAGGGTTAATTAGTCAGGCCGGACGAGTAATTTGTCAGGAATTCTTACGGTCGTTTCTTTCGGTCGTTGGACCGGTAAAAAAATGTGTTAAGAATCGGAACTAGAAACAGTAAAAGAGGCGGCTAATTTGTAGCTTCATTGAATTATGGCTAGCCGTGTTGAATGACATATGGCGCCCATTACAATCCGGCTGTTTTTAGTTCAGCCACATTGGTTGAGAAGCGCAGCATTTCAGAACGACAGGGTCGTTTTAGGGCAAATGGCAAAAACGTGAACCCTTATAGATTCGTCATGTCTGTCTGTCTTTTCTGTAAACCGCATTATGAATTTAAAATAAAATCAGAAAATTATTCAAAATTTTTGGGGTTCCCCATACATATCCAAAAATTTTTTTTTATCAAACCTATACGTGTGGGGTATCTATGGATAGGTATTTTAAAATGATGTTGAGGGGTTTAAATGAAATCTAGACAGTAGTTTTTTTTAAACGTCTTAAATCAAATTACCTAACTTTTTTAATTCAATCAGTGGTATGGAACCCTACGTGCGCGAGTCCGACTCGCACTTGGCCGACTGCGACAGTTTTACCGCCACTTGGTTGCCAGTGCCTCGTTTGTTATTCGACAGGATGCACCACGTGCAGGTGAGAGGTGCCTTAAGGTACATGTCGCCCTCTTAAAATCTTGCCTGCAGGAGAGTTGTCCCCCTTGAAAAATGCTAAGGCCGCACTCGCCTTAGAGCAGGGTTTCTTAACGTGGGCTCCATGGGGTCCAGGGGTCCGTAGCATGTGTGTCAGGGGTCCGCAGTAGATCAGTCAGTCTTAACATATTTATTTAAGACTTTTTTTATTTCCAAAAATATTTATGGCTGGGGTCCGTGAAATAGTTTAAATTGTGAAAGTGGTCCGTGACTGCAAAAAGGTTAAGAAACCCTGCCTTAGAGCGTAGAGATCCGCTCCCTTACAACGTTATATTCTTATTGTAAGCGTTTTTATCACTTCTCTAAGCAGATTACAAGTCGCCCTCAGGTACCTACCTACAAAAATTTGTTCACGCGACAAATCGCTCGACATCCGATACACAAACGAAGATCGAAAAAAGTGTAATTAAACAAACAAGACGATTATTTGTTTAATTTACACTTTATCCCTTCACTGATTGGCTAATTTTTTGCGGAGATTGATATTGAAAGATCTCAAATTCTCAATAAATTAATACCTATAATTATACTTAGGGGTTGAAGTCCTGTGATGGCTCAGTCAATGCCCTTGTTATTGTTTTTGTCATAAGCCAGCACCGTTATCTATTTTCTATGTACTTATAATAAATCTGTAGAGAGATCAATTCTGTACATGAAATATTTTTTCAATATAACTATCAGGGGGTGATTAGTGATCGATACTGATGCCAAAAATGCAATCGGTAAAATTTTTGTCTGTCTGGTCTGTATGTTCGTTATAGAAAAATAACTACTGGACGGATTTTAATGAAACGTAGTACTAATATTCTTCATACTCCTGGGTAGGTTATAGTATGCTTTTCATTACGCTACAATCAATAGGAGCAGAGCAGTGACGGGAAGTGTGTGGGAAACGGGAGAAATTTTTATCTGCATGTTTGATCGCGCATCACGTGAAAACTAATGCATGGAACTAAATGCGGTTTTCAGCAATGTATTGCCAGAGAATATATCTAATTTAAAATTTAGGTACTATTTTATGGAAGTCTGTTATTTTTGAAACCCGATATCCACACACAGCTAGTTATAATAATTAATTGAGTATCAATTTAATTGTTCGGAGTTATAAACAACTCTCAGGAAAGCGTTGATAATGCCCATATACTAGCCTTATACCTACTACACTATATTGAGATTATAGCAAAGTGAGTGCAGCATTTGCAATTTACATTGTCCTCACTTTTTTCTTCTTTACCAGCTGTCGTATCCAACCGTCCCTTGACCTAATTTTTCTCTCTACCACAGATGTATACCGACACTAACCCGATGTTTTATCCAGTTTGTCACGATCGGACCGGAATCAAGCCCAGGAACGAGGGTGTAACGTGCGTCGAGATGTCCGGGTCCTGATCACCGGTATTCACTGGTCAGTTACCTACTGAATCATTTATTAACCAATAAATTCAATAACCATTTATTCGCCCCGAACCCAGTAAGTAATTCGAAACGGGACGTACCTATAGTCGATAACCAATATATTTTTCGCCAAAGTCAATAGGTACTCCAAAATAAAATCCAATTTAATATTATTTCATTTAATTTACTTTGATGTAAAAAGATAAAAGGAAAAAAGCCATTATCGAAATGTGACCCGACAAATTCAGTTACGTACCTACCTAATTTGAACGGTTTATTTTAACTCCTGTACCTATATTGCATAATCGTTTTTGTTACGAAACTTACATAGTAGGTACTGCATTTAATTAATGGATTTGGTGGCGCAATGGCTAGAACATTAACCTTATGTTGGGCCGCATACATTCGGAATTCCGATGCGGAATTTCGAATTTAAATTTAGATTTGCAAAAATAATGCTCTACTTACATATAAAATGCTGGAGAGCTTTGTATGCAAGCAGAGCATTTTGTTGCGAAATTGAATTTCAATTCGGAACTCCGCATCGGAATTCGGAATGTATGAAGCTCACCTAAAGAGAAGACGATCCAAGGATCCGAATCATTCCCGGTCGGGTGAGTCCAGGAAAGATCATTTCATATATCGGATGTTCTTGGAGACTCCTCCAATCGTGGCTTTGTAAATCAAATAATTTACAAAGCCTGAGTTATAGCGAAGACCAAAATTGTTAGAAAATTATTATTCCTTACCTCCTCGTACCTACGTTTACTTAAGGCCCATAGTACACGGCGTATTTTAAACGCGCCGACGACGCGCAGATGACGCGCGTATACGCGCTTCAAACGCAATTCGAACGCAACCTAGTAACCTAAGCACACGGGGCGATCGTGAAACGCGCTTCTACTGCGCTTATACGCGCTGTATCTGCGCGCATAAGCGCAGTAGATGCGCGTAGCTTTTGCGTTTTGATCAGAGACTCCTCTTCTTCAGTTGCACAATGGCCTCGGTTGAGACAACACTGCTTACGTTGGCTTTAGTACTTCTTTTAAAAAGAAAAAAATGTAAAAGAAAGCTAATCTATTGGATTGACCCACCCCCTGCTCCTACTCTGCTCCTATGTACGCGCGTTTGTATCGCTTCGAACGCGAGTATACGCGCTTCATGCGCGCGCTTGTTTCATCAATGTAAACGCAACAAGCAGCGTCCACGGCGCCGAAGACGTGCGTTCCTGATACGCGCGTCGTCGGCGCGTTTAAAATACGCCGTGTACTAGGACCCTAACAATCCATAAAAATGTTAGAAATAAAGTATGTCTGAATGCCTTTATACGCATACCTAAACCGCTCAAAAGATATAATAACTTCCTACTGTTAGCACCTTCACGACTTACTTTATATGCCGGAAAATGAAAAGGCCCTGGAGAGGGGACTGAACTGAATGAAGATCTTGTGACATTCTGAAATCTACGGGAGTTATGATGTGATTGATGTAATATAGGTCTGTAAATAGGTAGTAAATTGTATACAGTGAAACTTTAAAGTGTGGTCTGAGAAAATATTAAAGACAGATTATAGCAAAAAAAACCGATATCAATATAGTGGCAATGCCAAAACCAGCTAGGAAGTAGGTACGCCCTTTCGAACAAAAAAAGAACTTTCCAAATCGGTTCACTATTCTCGGATGTGGTTAGAAACATACAAAAATAAACAAGAATATTCAATCCAATTGAGACCTCTTTTTTCGAAGTCGGTTAAAAATACCACATAATTATAGCAAAAGTGTAAGACAAGTTGCCTAAATAAAATCTTATACCTAATATTAAAAGCTTGTAACTTGTGCTTGTTTTGAAATATCATTGTGTTATCGGCGGCGTTTTTATCTTAGTATAACATACAAATACGAGTACATAGATTCCCTTCATAAATAGCTATCTCATTTCCTACACTTTTCCTTGAAAAACATTTTGTGAAAGTATGTGTATCTAAAAAAAACCATATTATCTTTCGGCTGGGTTTTCGTAGAAATATAATATAAAGTATACGGGTATATATTTGTGTACATTGAAATACGCTCCGCAACTTACACGTACTGTACACAGGACCACACATCAACTTATGCAAATTAACGGCTTCAGTGGCGTAATGGTGGGAGCGTTAAAACGAGGAGCATACCAAGTTTCCGAATTCGATTCGATTACAAGACTTCTCAATTTAGGAAAATGAGCTTAATTTTCCGTATGTCTCGCAGTGAATCTTTACGCTCGACAGAACGCGTGTTGGCAACGCCTCAGTAGGTACCTACCATTTTCCCCCGGAAAAATACAGTTTACGCATCCCCACTACTGGAGGATCTAGTATGTGGGGTATGTGGAATACACGAAGCCCTCAGGAATGGGGAGGCACCATGCCTCAAGATGGAAGGATGGCGGGGAATACCCTCTAAAAACAGGGGCCACTCGCGGAGCGGTTTGCGAAGGTCCCCGGCCCCGAGACCCCTGCGAACCACGATTGCCATGACGCCCAGGCGCGGTTCCACCGTTGTGGGCACGATGGGTATGCCCACAACCTTAATAGACTTGTGACGTCACATTTTTCACTGGCTGATGATACTTGCGCTGACTTTAGTAGTTTGTTTGTTTGTACTTTGAAACAAAGGAAACCTTTTTTTTCTAGAGGGAATTGGGAAATGCATTGGGCATCTTAACAAGTAGATCCTGTGCAAAGGTGTAGTGGTTGACGTTTGCTTGAAGGATGCTTTTGGGCATTAGTCTACTTTTTTGTGAGTATTCTTTGCTACCCTTCCATCTTGAGCGCCTGATGTCGCCCCGTAATACGTCACAAGCATCGAGAGCAAACTCGCCGCTCAGCTGTTCTAATACAACGCCATAACTTACTTAGTTAATATTATCTATTCAACTAGATTGTGGGGTATCATATTTAGAATTTCAGATTCACGCCCGAACATTTTAATCAATGGCCGAGCTTTGCATATTATTTCTGAAAACCATTTCTGAATTCATTCTTATTCACTAGAACCTCAATATTTGAATAGTAAAAAGGCGCTGAAAACTAAACGATCTTATTTAAACCAATGAACCAATCTACTTCTTTGTTTATACTTTATGCTTACAAAGTAGGTACTTGTCTTTAACTAATATAAAAAAAAAGTACAGCAGTAGCGTTGGCGAAAATATCAAATTGATTTCATTCTTAACGACATGTTAGTGACTTTCCTGCTATAATTCAAGCAGAGTTAATAGATAGGTACCTACTTACAATATAAGACAAATTAAAAAGTAGGTACTCGCTTATCTATAGGTACTTATAATAAATCTGTAGAGGTATATTCTGTACATGAAATATATCTTCAAAATAACTATCAGGGGGTGAATAGTGATCGATACTGACGCCAAAAATGCAATCAGTAAAATTTTTGTCTGGACGGATTTTAATGAAACTCATACTCCTGGGCAGGTTATAACATACTTTTCATCACGCTACAATCAATAGGAGCAGAGCAGTGAAGAGATGTGTTGGGAAAACGGGAGAATTTTTTATCTGCATGTCTCTTCGCGCACCACGCGAAAACTACTGCATGTAGGTAGTTGAACACCGTTTTCACTATTGTATTGCTAGAGGTCTGACTGAAAATTAATTTTTTGAAACCCGATATCCACGCGTACGCCGCCGCTGGCACAGCTAGTCGAGAGTAATACAGATAAAATTACAGAAGTTCACATGAATGAAAAGGGCAGTAACACAACATAGTAACTTGCTGTGCTAAGATAAAATGCACAGAGTAAGTTCATAAGTCTTTACTTTACGCAGCACCAGATTATCTGTATCTTTTCAGCAAATTAACACATTTTATTTATTTAGACTTAAACTTTTTTAGGTAACGCTATCCTGACAGTCTTAACTTCCAGGTAGGGATCCAGACAGTTTGCGCCCCTGAAACAAATAAAACGTTTTAATTAGACCTTTTTAAACACGGCAATAACAATTTCACTGTTCCCACAAAGTTATTGTTTGAACACACCATGGCATCTTACGTATTAAATAACTAAAAAGCGCTTCATTTTGACAGGTGATCGTCCGACCATCTGGAGGGCGAACTTTAAGATTACTTAGATCTGTTCAATTTGTTCAAATATAAATTTTAGTCTACTAACAAAATTTATTATTCAAATCATGACTTGTGGCGGCAACGTTCATTAGTGATGGCAAAGTTAAGCTACATACGTCATAGCAGAGCTTGATAGCTGCCTTCTGCGACCAACTCCAAAGTCATTCGTAACTAACCTTCGGTCGTAATATGCTACTAATATGGCTAACATCGATTATTCATTTGTACATTTCATCATGAATTTGAGTCAGTAAATAAAGTTCATATAAATAATGGTAATTATTCAATAATGTTACCTACATAATATACATATTATTTAGTGAACATTAGGTATAAATAGTACATAAGTCTTTAGTTTACACAGCACCAAATTATAGAAATACTAGCTTTTGCCCGCGACTTCGTCCGCGTGTTTAAATTTATACATACAAAAGTTTTTTCCCGCTAACTCCCGTTCCCGTGGGAATTTCTCAAAATACAGCCATAACTAAACTTTATATTTACTAAGGTACCTGCATGCCAAATTTCAAGCGTCTCACTTAAGCGGTTTAGATTTTTCATACAAAAGGATTTTCCCGCTAATTCCCGTTCCCGTGGGAATTTCGGGAATTCCTTTCTTAGTGCACCCCTACGGTACCTAAGCTACGTCCCTTCCAAATTTCAAGTGCCTACGTTTAGCCGTTTGGGCTGTGCGTTGATATGTCAGTCAGTCAGTCAGTCAGTCAGTCAGTCAGTCAGTTTCTCCTTTTATATATATAGATTATTATTAGATTTTATTTTTTATTTATTATTATGTAAATTATTTTAGGTATATTTGTTTTTGTTTTTGTTGTTTTTTAGTTTTTGTTTTCAAACAAACTTTTTGGCACACTACCTTATTGCTAGTTTCTGCTTAGCTCAATGGTGGACTGGTAGAGATGCCTATGTAGCATTAAGTCCGCCTTTTGTACACTAATTTACTATGCAATAAAGATTAAATAAATAAATAAAATAAATTACTCGAAGCTCTTAGAGCGAAGGAAAACATCATGGGGTAACCTGCACAGCTGTGAAGAAATTCGAAGTTTACTAGCTCGGACTTGACCAGTATGGGTTATTAAAACCTTATCGCCCTAGTACGAGTATAAGCTAAGGTGAAGCCCTCAGTGGGTGTTGCGGCTGGAGCTGGCGTCTAAGGGGGTGTGGAATCACTCACCCAGCCGCGATAGACTGTATAACTTTTAACTTCACAAATCAATAATAAAAACCATAGCAACAAAAATACTCTTAAAAAACCGGCCAAGTGCGAGTCGGACTCTCGCACGTAGGGTTCCGTACCACTATACAGCTAAATAAATGTTTTTCTTTACGTTTTATTATATTGGAGTTAATTAAATGAAAAAATTAGGTAATTTGATTTATGACGTTTAAAAAAAACTATTGGCTAGATTTCATTCAAACCAAATTTCGTTAGTAGTTTTTATAGTGATACACATGATATATTTTTTTCAGTTTTATCATGCCCATATTTTAGAAGTTACGGGGGGGGGGACACTCATTTTACCACTTTGGAAGAGTCTCTCGCGCAAACTATTCAGTTTAGAAAAAAATGATATTAGTAATCTCAACATCATTTTCAAATACCTATCCATAGATATCCAACACGTATAGGTTCGATGAAAAAAAAATTTTTCAGTTTCAGTTCTATGTATGGGGAACCCCAAAAATTTTGGATGTTTTTCTGATTTTATTGTCACATCTTAATGCGGTTCACAGAATACATCTATGTACCAAATTTCAATAATGTAGCATTTATAGTTTCGGAATAAACTGGCTGTGACATACGGACGGACAGACAGACAGACAGACAGACAGACAGACAGACAGACATGACGAATCTATAAGGGTCCCGTTTTTGCCATTTTGGCTACGGAACCCTAAAAACACTTCCAATTATTAAACTACGTACAAAACTATCAAAAAGGTAAAAGTATATAAAAAAGGTCGTTCTATCCGCAACAGTGGGGGAACATAGAACTGTAGATGATGAAAAACCTACCGTGTTGTTTTTTAAAAACTCAAAGTGCCCCTTTTATAGCCGGATTAACCAAATAAGCGTCGTCGTTCCCAATACCTTCGGAGAGATTGCTTCTTTCATTCATGTATTGGATCCGAATTGACAAAATGTTCGCTAGCTTCGAACTCAAAGTTTGAACTATCACATCATCATCATTATCATCAGCCTATTGCAGTCCACTGCTGGATAGGCCTCATACCGTTGTTCGCCACTTAGGGCAAACAGCAGGATGCACCATGGGCAGGTTGCTTACATTCCTTTTAAGCCAATTTGGTTGGATATAACTTCATCATCATCATAAGCCTATTGCAATGCACTGCTGGACATAGTTTTTTCCAGTTATTCGCCACTTAGGGTACCGTCTGGAGGATATATCCATAATCGCCACGCTGGGTATGCGGGTTGGCGATCGCAGGGCGTCTTCTTGCTCCGGTGACGCTGCTGCCTGTCATCGGCCTGTGATATTTAGCTACGCCTTCTATCGTGATGGATAAAATTTGCGCGAGAGAAAAGTTTCTGGGAGGCGCGTTGCAGAGTGATAATCGTCTTGGAGCGTCACCTAACTCGGTACAAATTACCAATCAGTGACTGAACGCTTCTAACTTATAAATCAATATTTTTATACTTACATCTCGCGACCGATTCCGGACTCTTTGAAACCGCCAAATGGTGATTGAGGTCCAAAAGATAGGTAAGAGTTCACTCTGGAAATATAAAAAAGAAAACACAGTAAGATAATAAACTGAGAGAGGTGGGGTCGAGACCATAAAGACAATGGCCGTTTGTCACTAACATTTATTATTAGTAGGGGAGCCCATGAGGACATTTCGGGAGTCACTGCAGCGCGGCAGATTAATATACTGAGAGATTTCTTGCATCCGGTAAATAACTTCCACCAAAGATGAACCTCATATATTATATGGCCGCCATATACAACGAAAGGATTAACTAGTTTTTCTTTTCATACCCTACAAAAAAATATCAGCCAAGGTCCCACTAATTGCTTCGCACAGATTTATAGGATTACTTACACGTAAGAACAAATATTTGTTCGCAGAGATGAATCTCGCTGAAGCGAAGCCATTAAAATTTATCCATTACGTTTCGTACAGGAACATTGTAAGAATAAAATAAATAAAGAGCTCACAGGACTATGGAATAAAGGTTTTCTTTAAAGAGGAACATGTCCTTAGACAGAAGCTTCAAAAGCCTGTGTATGCAAAGGCGCGATTCATATTTCAATATTAGCGCAGGGCTGCCTCGCGTCTAGAAAGAAACTGGGACTATAAAAAGAACAACTAAATATGGGCACATAATATTACATATCCATCAACAGCCCTGGTCCACTGCTGTTGAAATGAACGAAATATGTGGTGACTTACACACATCCGAAACATGAGTCTGCTTTATAAGATAACACGCTCTAAAAAAAACAGACTCATGTTACTTTTTGTACAAAAATGACCAATTTCATGTTACTTGTAGTCTTCAGCTACTGGCAACACTGATCTTATCATTACCGCCACATTTCTCTATCCAGGATGAACCCTGGATTTCAGCAGTTTCTCTAATGCCATCAGCTCAAAGGGCTTAAATTAATTAAAGAAGAAGGAGGAAAGGAAAAGGGATTATATTAAAGTTATTTTCTTTTTATACCTATAACAAGATTAATTCCATATCTTCTATCTATTTTTTAAACTCGAACCACAAGACAATAATTGGTACACTTTTTTTTTGTATTCAGTTCAAAATATTAAACTCTCACTTGCTATTCAAAATATGTAGGTATTATACTTATGATACCCACCAAAAATTAAATGTATACTTATGATTTGTTTTAGCAACCCTCAACGATCTAACTTACAAGAAAAATGACGAGAAGACTAAAAAATGTCCTTAGTAAATGTATGACAAGACGTCGTAAGGCGTATACTTATCCTACTAATATTATAAACGCGAAAGTTTGTTTGGATAGATGGATGGATGTTTGTTCCACTTTCACGCAAAAACTACTGAACGTATTTTAATGAAACTTTACAGGAATATAGTTTGTACATCAGATTAACACACAGGCTATGTTTTATACGAATATTCACGCGGGCAGAGCCGCGGACAGCAGCTAGTAATAAATAAATCCAAGATATGCCACGCTCAGCCATTTAGTCCCAAACTAAGCCAAAGCTTGTACTATGGGTAGGTACTAGATGGTACTAGACAACTGATAAAACTTACTCAAATACTTTCTTGTGCCGACCTCCTGTTTCTGAGGGGGCGGTGTGAATGCCACTATAAACTGTATATTTGCCAAAAAAATGGTTATTAATAACTGAATTTATTAAAAAGGAGAGGTTCTCAATTCGACTGAATTTCTTTTTGTATGTTTGTTACCACATAGCTATATCCGAGAATTGTGAACCAATATGAATATTTTTTTTGTTCGAAAAGGTGTACTTCCTAGTAGGTCCCATTGTCACCACATTGGAGTTGGATTTATTGCTAAAAATGCTGTTATTATATGTGAAGCATCGTACCCGACAGTGCCAGCTTCCACAAGCTTGCTGAACTGCAGCGCGGTGTTGAGGTTGGTGGTGAAGATGCCGGCGGCCAGGCCGTAACTGGTGTCGTTGGCGCGATCGATCACCTCCTCGAACGTCTCGAACTTCAGGATGCTTTGCACCGGACCGAAGATCTGAGCCACACATGAAGGTAAATAAACTGGTCAAATGCAATCATCATCATTGGGACATAGGCCTCTAAAGTTCTTCGTCAATCTAGGCGAAACGGAGGCTCTGCCTATAAGACGCGTTGGCGATCGCAGGGTGTAGCTCCACGCTCCGTTGACGCTGCTGCCCGTCATCGGCCTGTAGTATTTAGATACGCCTAAACCTAGGTAATATAAAAAAATATATACTTAACTACCAATAACTAAAATACCTAAATACCTACCTTATAGAATACCCGGTATACCTGCTCAAAACTTTCAAATACCGGGGGTTAGGCTTGTGCCGGCGTGGCGTTGGCAACTGACAGGTAACTGACCGGTTACTTGCCTGTTGTCGCAGCTACTTGGGCTTCTGTTTCGCTTTCCATCAGGCGGAGGGGAGACATAATGTCGTGCTACTACAAAAAAAATACCGACCACTGTCGTTGTCTTCCTCGGGCCCGCTAACCGGAGCAGGGATCCCTAGTATCATCATCATCATCAACAGCCTATTGCAGTCCACTGCTGGACATAGGCCTCTCCAGTTATTCGCCGCTTAGGGCAAACATCTGGAGGATATACCCTTAATCGCCACGCTGGGCAGGCGGGTTGGCGATCGCAGGGCGTAGCTTCTTGCTCCGGTGACGCTGCTGCCCGTCATCGGTCTATGATATTAGCTACGCCTTCTATCGTGATGGTTATACCGCCACCAATCGGTTTGCCAGAGCCTCGTTTGTTGTTCGGCAGGATGCACCACGGGCAGGTGAGGATGGCTTGGAGCGAAAAGGTGATAGGTCGCTCCCTTACAATCCCTAGTATTCTAAGTCTTAAACTCAAATCAAATCAACACTAACAAATCGATTTGCCAGTTCTATTGGCCTTTTTTGGTAAAAGCCGCTCGTTGATCGAATCCAATATGGATACCAGCAATATCTCATTGCCTCACATCTATTCAATCTTTTATTTGCCCCTTTAGAATAAAAATGTATCTCATTTCGGACTCCGTAATTATGTTTACCCAGTAATAGTATAAATCGTTTGAATGTGTTACTAAGTCTGCAAATAATATACCTACCTCCACCTTTGTCTGAAAGAGACCGCGTAAATTGTGTACATTCATCTGTAATACCTTTTGCTGTAATTTGTATTTTGTGCAATAAATAATATCTATCTATCCAACACCTATTTATGAAGACAACCAATAAGATATATTCCATTGTAGTCACAGGTGTGTTGCCGGTCCTTGAGAAATTTGTACGCTCACTTCTTGAAGGTCGGAAGCTGATCCCAAACAGCTGTTTGTTGCACGTAGCAAAAAATAAAAATGGTGCGCAAAACATATCGAGGAAGATATAATAATATGATGATATCATCCTACTATTATCTTCTAAGATATTATGATCATAATATATGGTCCCTATAATACTCGTATGTGGACCATGTAGTCTATCATTGTTCACTTAGTCCAGATAGACATTCAAATCCATACCTCCTCCTTAGCAATGGTCATGTTGTCTTGGACGTCAGCGAAGACCGTAGGTTTGAGGTAGTATCCGGATTTCCCGACGCGTTCGCCGCCCACAAGCAATTTCGCTCCCTCCTTCTTTCCCTTCTCAATGTACCCGAGGACTTTATTGAACATCTCCTGGTCAACCTAAAGAAAAATGTGTGAAAGGATCATCATCTGTGCTTTATCGGCCTATACAGGGCCTGATTTACCCACAGGAGGCGGCGTGAACTATTAAATATTTGGTCATTACATTTTTTGTACTTCGTTATTATAAAATAAAAAAATCGAATATAAAAAAGTTGCAAAAATGCAATGTAATAGACTCTCAATGATGATGACGAATTTTGAATTTTTTTGGACTACCTAATTGGAGTAAATATTGCGTCAACTGAATTTGAACGATCTGATGGGAACGTGAGAAACACAAAAATAGGCTCCGTAGGCTTACCTTGTACTTATACAAAACTTAAAATGTATTCCATAAAACCGTTAACTAATTATAAAGTCAACTTGTGAAACATGAATTTGATGTATTTATACTAGTTGACAATTTTATTCATCTATTTGCCTCCGTAATCAGTAATCTAAATCGTATTACCTAGCTAGCTAGGCAACAGATCTATGTGTACTATTGCGGACGTAGTTATTTCTATTTCCGCTTAGAAAGTAAACAAGGAAAAAGTGTGATACATCAAAGCTATTGTTTACCAGCTGCTATTCAATCTAACCAAGTCCAACCCTGTTCATAAAACTTCCGATACGGGAACAAACTCGATAATTGACCGGTATTGCTTTTCACAGTGACAAAGCATAGTCTAAAGCTACCTAATTCGATTCTGTTTCCGAAACAGAGACCGGAACCACTTACCAAACAGGTTTTAGTTTCGATAGGTATCGCATGTTCCACCACTCGTAGTATTTTTTTGTAGAATACCCTCAATGATGGGTTTGCACTATACGTTGCACTGAATATCAATGAGAAAGATGGATCACCTTTTTGCTGATTATTCATTTTTCTTTTGGCCTATATTATGAGGGTTACCCTCATAATCATCATTAGCTTATTGCAGTCTACTGCTGGACATAGGCCTCTCTAGTTGTTAACACTTAGAGCAAACTTCTGGAGGATATACCCTTAATCGCCACGCTGGACAGGCGGGTTGGCGTAGCGTCTTGCTTCGGTGACGCTGCTGCTGCCCATCATCCGTCTGTGGTATTTAGCTACGCCTTCAATTCTGATGGTTATACCGCCACCAGCCGGTTGCCAGCGCCTCGTTTGTTATCCGGCAGGATTCACTACGGGCAGGTCTGGTTGGCTTAGAGGGAAATGATCATAGGCCTCACCCTTACATCCCTCATTGTAGGTAGCCTATCAACTTTTAATAGATGTTTTCTGATCCCTGTTCCTAGTGTTAGCAGGGGACAGGGCAGATTAACTGAGCAGACTCATAGTACTGTATCGTAACGGGTCAGGGCAGACAGATGCCGCCACAATATGACCTACACACTGTAATAATGTGCTTCTCTGCAGTTAATGAGATCAGGCAGCGCCTATAGATTGCGTTTTCACACTTCAGTTTGATGTCTAGCCATGATTGGAGGAAAGTCCACGAATGTCTTTAGTAGTTTACTCCAATACCATTAGTCTATTTAAACAAGGCATTAATAGCCTTATAAAATACCTGAGGTCCGTTATTAGTAGTCGGATCTGATGGGTCGCCCACTTTGATGGTCTTCGCGTGTTCCACCGCAGCCTCCACGAACTTGTCGTATATTCCTGACTGCACGAACAGCCGAGACGCCGCCACGCAGATCTGGCCCTGATGGAAGAACACAGCCTGAGCGGCTTGAGGCACTGCCATCGATACTGTGAACAATAATCATTGGCCGAATTGTTAAAATTTGACTCAATTGTCAAGGTTATACCGCCACCAGTTGGTTGCCAGCACGCAGCGCCTCGTTTGTTATTCGGCAGGATGGAGGTTGGCTTGGAGCGAAAAGTTGATAGGCCGCTCCCTTACATCCCAGGCTTACCAAATCCCCACAAGCGTGTAAACGAACCCTTAAGTAAACATTCCGGCTACGGCCACCAATCCACAAGGAGATTAGGCAAATATGCACAAGATTAAGTGCAGTGCACATTTCGTGTGTACAAACACATGTGTACTCTCTGTACCTTCACTCTGATAATCCGATGGGACGTCTGTTCGACACGAACCGACCGTAAAAAGATCAAGCACATAAGGTTATTTCGGGGGTAGGTATATTCACAGTTGTATTGTTACCTACTATATCTACCTAATTATTTCGTTTCATTTAGTAGGTACATTATCAGCCTATCGCAGTCCAGACAGGACTCTCCAGTTTTTGTCACTTTAGGCAAACATCTGAAGGATTTACCCATAATCGCCACACTACTGGGCAGGTGGGTTGGCGATCGCTAATTAGTAGATTATGTGTTACTAAGAATAAATGATTAAAGTTTAAGCTAACAGGAACCCTACTTCCCTACAGGGACCGCTTCAAATGAATTTATCGTGATAGAATGATTGTATCTGAATTGTAATAAGCATAAGTAGGTATTTCTTTATATTCTTAATATCCATTATAATAACCAACTGAATATAATATTTTTTATAAAATTATTTTTTTAGTTAAAATTAATTTGAATTATAATTATCATTTTGTTAAGATTTTATAAATAACGAACGCACGACTGATATTATATATCAATTTATCTATTATTAAATAAATTGGATGTCCCATTAGTGCAGTCAATGAAGCGAAAAATACGGGCTAACCTCCGAATTTTTTTACTGTGATCCGATTTGCATGAAATTTTGGAATTAGGCTCATCTTACCATTAACTTCAAAAGTGAAAATGATTTGAACTCCGCCACCACCATGGGGGTGGTTGCCACCCCTTCTCGGGGGTCAATGGTTGTTTTTTCAAAATAACCTCGGATATCGATTGAAGATCTAATTTTAAGCAAAAAAATTTCTATAAAGTTTCTCGAAAAATCTAATACTTTTCAAGTTATTGGCAATTGAAAATTCGCAAATTTTTCACGATTTTCATCAGTTTTTTTCAAATATCTCCAAAAATATACGTTTTATCGAAAATTTTATAAGGAACGAAACTGTAGCAGGTAAAAAAATGAACAATTTGGTTTTTTACAAAGTATTCTAAGTGCAATATTAAGCTAGATATTAAAGATCAAAGCCGTTTTTTATTTTATCTGAAATTTCATCGATGTAGTCAATGCCATCTAGCAGCGAGCAAATGCATTTTATGCTTTCTAATCGAAAAGGGTTTTGTAGTGCTTGAAATAAGCTTTAAAATGAGCTTTATCAAAAGTCTTTTGCACGTAAAATAAGTGAGCTATATTGCAAATAAGCGGAGCATCGAATGTTTTTTCTTTTCAATCAATGGGTTTAAATAAGTGCCATTTCCACCAAAACTAAAATTAATCATATTCCGCCTAGAATTAACTTTATTATGAAGAGTTTTATAGATTGTATTAGTTTGGCTGCTTTAGGACACATAGTTTTCAAAAAAGTCACGATTGAAAAATAATCGAGAATTTCAAATTTTTAAAATTCCCACCCCTTTTTCATAATATCTCAAAAATGACGACAGATACGTATAAAAGTGTAGGGATAAAAAATTTAGGTATTTGTCTGACAAACAATTTGGTTTTTTTGTTTTTTCTATCAAATAAAAATTGACGGAGATATGATTGTTTAAAGAGCGCGTGGCAGCGCAATCACAGCCTCCCTTAATCGTGACTTTTTTGAAAACTATGTGTCCTAAAGCAGCCAAACTAAAACAATCTATAAAACTCTTCATAATAAAGTTAATTCTAGGCGGAATATGATTAATTTTAGTTTTGGTGGAAATGGCACTTATTTAAACCCATTGATTGAAAAGAAAAAACATTCGACGCTCCGCTTATTTGCAATATAGCTCACTTATTTTACGTGCAAAAGACTTTTGATAAAGCTCATTTTAAAGCTTATTTCAAGCACTACAAAACCCTTTTCGATTAGAAAGCATAAAATGCATTTGCTCGCTGCTAGATGGCATTGACTACATCGATGAAATTTCAGATAAAATAAAAAACGGCTTTGATCTTTAATATCTAGCTTAATATTGCACTTAGAATACTTTGTAAAAAACCAAATTGTTCATTTTTTTACCTGCTACAGTTTCGTTCCTTATAAAATTTTCGATAAAACGTATATTTTTGGAGATATTTGAAAAAAACTGATGAAAATCGTGAAAAATTTGCGAATTTTCAATTGCCAATAACTTGAAAAGTATTAGATTTTTCGAGAAACTTTATAGAAACTTTTTTGCTTAAAATTAGATCTTCAATCGATATCCGAGGTTATTTTGAAAAAACAACCATTGACCCCCGAGAAGGGGTGGCAACCACCCCCATGGTGGTGGCGGAGTTCAAATCATTTTCACTTTTGAAGTTAATGGTAAGATGAACCTAATCCCAAAATTGTATGCAATTCGGTTCACAGTAAAAAAAATCGGACCTATAATGCTTCATTGACTGCACTACATAACAATTTCATATATTCATCGTAGTAACACATTTTGACGCAAATACAAAACGCATTTGGTTCCCCATAGATTTATGGAAAAAAGATAAGAGCGGATTTTGTGAGAACAAAGATATGAAAACAAATTAATTTTATCTCGGTCCACTTTTGGGAGGGAACTCGTAATTCCAATATCTCAGCACATTCCTCTGATATCAGTACCGTATAGGCAAACATACATAAATAGTATTATAAGTAAGAAACACTAGTCCAATATTATTGTTTTTAGACCATTACAGACCATTATTACCCCTACCACATAATAAACTATTAGTTTATTTAATACATTGGTAACTACGTTCAATTAGTACGCGAGATGTAATGGTTCAAACGAAGCTGCCTAACTGCCAAATAGCAGTCTAATGTTATAAATTTTTCATCAACATTTTTCCTTACCTAAGGAAAATACTCAAGTCATTTGATCCTGAGTGGAGACACTTCTGATAACTTTGTATCATCATCATCATCTTCAGTCTTTATCAGTCCACTGCTGGAGGATAGGCTTCTCCCAATGTTCGCCACTTGATCAATCCTTGGCTTCTCGCATCACTTGCCAGTCGTTATTTATAACTCTGTATATCACTACACTACATAGTATAAAACAGAGTCGCTTTTAGAATAGAATAGAATAGAATAGAATAAAATTTATTTGGCACAAACATTTTCATACAATCAAATAGAAAGCTTAAGAACTAAAAATTAATGTTTGTTTTCTATCTGTCCCCATGTATGCTTAACATAAGTATATCTTTAAAAAAATACGCAACGGATGAGCATGCATATTTTTAATAGATAGAGGGATAGAACAGGTAGGTTTATGTGTATTATGCATAATAGTACTTATTGCACCTTTGCGAAGGCGGAGCGGGTCGCTAGTTAAGAACTAAGTACTAATAACTTTTGGAAGGCCTTTAAGGCCGATAATATAGAATACAACATCTATTTATTTTGTAAAGATTGAATTGAAAGAGCATCTATCATGAATTCCTCTTCTTTTTTAGAACGCATACAAATACTGAAAAGTACCTATAAGATTAGATTAGGTACGTGACGTGTAAATGGGGGGCACGAAGTTTGACGCACAAGAAAGAAAAGAGTCCCACAAAAGTGACCAGCTGTGACATGGAGGGGTCAAAAAGTCGTTACGTTTGTGTGACGTAAGTTATTGATGACCTCTATTCTTATTTCGTAGCTAGTCGAACTGTCACGTCATAGCATATTATCTGGGTGAGGGAACGGAGAGTGCTCACGTGTTTACGTACTAACTCGTGCGTGAATAAATAATTACCTGCGTACTTCTGGGGTATCCGAAAAAACTTACAAAATTACGCACAAATAAAAATGAATGAGAATGTATCGTTTGGATCTCTAGTTTCTGAGAGAAATCTTTCTGAAAGCATATGCTTTCAGAAAGATTTCAGAAGGTCCTCCCAAATGACAATATCATTGGGGGAGGCCTATATTCAGCAGTGAACATTTGCAGGCCAATGATAATGATGATCTAACCTTTGAATTAGCTAATAAACGATTTAATAGGGATGTTTTGGTGGTCAAAATAAGTACATTATATTTAGTCCGTATTTTAGATCATAAAAATGTATTGGACACATGTTTTTCCTTTTTTCATTCAAATAAAAAATAGCAAAAATACAAGGCATTAAAGTTAGGAATGGGAGTCTATGATGTCACTCTCTCCCGTAAAAATGCCTCACCGAGTGACGTCACGCGTAATTTCAACGGGCTACAACTTTGTAATTTTTAGTCTTCTTTACAAATAAAAAATACGTGTCTTTTATATTTGAATAAACTAAAAGACGGACTAATTACATTTTTTAGCCAAACAAGCCTATTATCCTATGTGGTCATTGTACTTACAATCAGCGTCATTCATGATGATGAGAGGGCTCTTGCCTCCGAGCTCGAGAGTGACTCGCTTCAGATTGTTCGCTCCAGCGGCTTGCTGGATCAACTTGCCCACCTTTAGAACAACATATTCCATGGTGAGTACTCTGTACAATGGTTATCCCGTAAAAAAAGGAAAAGGAAAGTATCTAAATAAGTTTATCACTTGTCTAGTACCTACCATAGTATAAACTTCGGTTTAGTTTGGGACTAAATGGCGCTGTGCGCCCCAGTGTGTTAGTGTTATTTACTTATCCCACAGAACCTTGGTTTTCGTTGTCACTGTTTCACGGTGGAAAGCATTCCTTACCGAACAAAAAGGTTGAGCAATTCTTATCTTTGCCGCGTCATTAAAATGCGGAACTCGTAGCCGGCCCATGTGTTTCCTCCTTCCTTTAATATTGGATCCTTTTAAACGCAGCGCGAAGAAGCATCTTAGGGGCCGGCATGGCGGTGGCAACTAACTGATTGGTAGTTTGGTTACAGGCGGATTTAGCATCCCTTTAGCTTTCCATCAGGCGTTCAATCAATTCGAATTCTTCAAATTCCTAATATCAGACAGTGTCCAAATACATCATTCAAATTCAAATCGTTTAATTCATGTGAGGTACTTAAAATGCTGAGCTACTGTGAAAAAAACTCCCTTTTTTAAAACTTGTTTATTGTTTGGGCGAAATTTGTCAACATAATCCTTTAATATTGGATCAAACTATCACTATGTTAAGCCTCGTGGATGCTTTAAAGAAAAGAGTCTGTTTACATTAGAGCGATAGGATCCTAAGGCCTTTTCTCAGCAGTAGGACAGTAGAGGCTAGTAAAAAAAAAGTCCCTAAGGAAAGGTTAGTAAAATAAATACACGTACAGTACACGATCAGATCAACAGAATTGACAGTTTCAGTGTTAGTGAATCTTTTACACAGGGCTATTACAGAAAGCAGAACCTAATGAAAGAAGAGTTAAGGACCAAGAAATGAAATGTGAATATTATTAAATGAACAACAGTTATTATCAGGCATAAGCCTCGTTATTTATTTGATTACAAAATAATGTTTCATATTTTCTGGAGGATTTCACGCTCTAGTGATTTTTTTTAATAAAAATCTGTTTTATACAAACGGGAATTACTTTTCCTGAAGAAAGCTATTCAAATAAAAACGTTGAAAATAATTTTAAGACCATAACATTACCCTCCCTCTTTGGCAGTCGGGTAAAAAAGAGCTGGGTTGCCTAGCTCTCAATATTTTTCCTTAACGAGGTTATTATGAAAATATCCAATACATTTGTTAGCAACTGTTTACTGAATACCTACTGATACTTAGTTATGGATATTTTCGTCACTAACATAACGCCACGCTACTTAATAATAAATTTAAAAAGAATTTAGGTTAAATATGATACAACATCGAACAATAGGGAAACACCAACAAGCCTAATTTTAATAGCAATTTGTTTCACAAACTTCTTTCCTAATCTTCAAGAGTATTTTTCTGCTAATATTGAGTTTCAAAACAAAAGTTGTGAACTTGCAAACTGGGTAATCGCCGAAATCCACGTTCGATAACTTTTACACAAGAGTCCTGTGTTCGCGAAACGCGAATGCCGCATGAAAATAATGGTTATTGCATGTATACTTATTACTTTTATATTATTTATTTACTTTGTGACTGACCAAATAAATTCGTCAGCACAACTGAACAATTTTACTCATTTCATTCGACAATACCAAATTATATGTTTAAAATCTGAAATTTGTAACAACATTTTTAACAATAGGGTGTATATGACTTTGTTTAATTTTTTACACATTTGTAAGAATAAATACCTTGTGAAAGCAATCACGATTGACTGCTGCCCGTAATATCCTGTGATATTTCCTTAAACCAAGCGTGAAAAGCATCTTGCATTATGTCTATCATGACCGACTGCAAACTTCGGTTTCCCGCCCGTTATTAGAGAGACAAGGACTCCTTTAAGTTTTCATCGGTGGTTCTATTGAACCATAGACGGAGCTGAAGCTGTATCACCATACACCTTCGGATCTAAAGCTGTATCACCATATAGCGTATATAAGGATTATGGTAGTCATACTATGAAATGCCAGTCCTGGTTATTACAAAACAGAAAGAACGTGACCGTTTTGTTGGATTGCCGCGCCCAGCCGTTCATGTTAAAGCAAGCCATTTTAGCTGAGCGGCAATATTCAATATTGACAGCGGCCGCACGTACTTGTAACTTTTATTAGGTAAAGTAAGGGCTTTGGTCGACATTTTTAAGGGATCAGATCAGAAATGAAAAAGGAGATCCGAAGATATTCGATTTAATTATTAGGCTAAAGTAAGTAGTAGTTAAACAGTAAAGTTTATGGTCGGAGAGAGACTTTCCCGTATGAAAATAAATGTAATGTGCTGGCTTAATTCCCTCACGGGAGGGAAGAAGGCGATCGCAACCTGATTGAAGGTCAGTGATATATACGAGTGATATATTAGTGTAAATTCTAAGCTCGTTTAATTGTAAGCAGTAGGTATGTTCGGTTCACAATCTTTCGAATTTTGCTCGCTAGATAAATTAGAATCTAACGTTATTTACATTTTTACAGTGACAAATACACATGATGATTGATTTGGAGCCGTGCTGCGTTAAATAACTTCCGCCCTACCCGTAGGGCAGGTAACATTGCATCAAATACTCTAATTACACTACAGCTACTTGTACTAGACATGTGCAGCAATCTTTTACCTCAGCAGATCCGGTGAAGGAGACCTTAGCAACATCAGAGTGGTGCGTCAGAGCTGCCCCAGCCGTCTCCCCGTACCCTGTGATCACGTTCACGACGCCTTTGGGCACGCCGGCTTCCTTCAGGAGCGCCGCCAACGCCAGGGCGGTGAGCGGAGACTGCTCAGCGGGCTTCACCACTGCTGTACAGCCTGATACAAGTGAAACACAATATTTATTATATTACGTAGTATTACTAAACATTCACATAGGTTTTTCACCTTTTTGGGATATAAGGGAGCGACCCATCCTCTTACTGATCCAAGTCAACCTTAACCTGCCCATGGTGCATTCTAATGAATAACAGACGAGGCTCTGGCAACCGACTGGTGGCGGTATGACCATCATGATTAAAGGACTAGCAAAATACAACAGGCCGATGACGGGCAGCAGTCACCTGAGCGAGAAACTACGCCGTGCAATCGCCAACTCGCCTGCTCAGCGTGGCGATTATGGGTAAACTAGCTTTTGCCCGCGACTTCGTCCGCGTGTTTAGATTATTCAAACAAAAGGATTTTTCCGCCAATTCCCGTTCCCGTGGGAATTTCGGGAATTGATCAAAATCCTTTCTTAGCGGATGCCTACGTCATAACAGCTACCTGCATGCCAAATTTCAGCCCGATCGGTCCAGTGGTTTGGGCTGTGCGTTGATAGATCACTATGTCAGTCAGTCACCTTTGAGTTTTATATATTTAGATAGAAGAAGCTCCAGGCTTGATGCAAAAGTTGTTACTAAACATTCCCTATATTTCTTTTTTCTAACTTAGGTCATTGAAAAGTAGGTCAATACTTATTGAGACTTCTTACGCATTACGTTTATTATTAGAATTGAAAGTAGTTTGAATGAAGAAGGATTTGAGTGACTGTGTTGGCGGAATATCTTTGAATTAAGGTGATTTGGCGGACTGTCTTCGAGACTATTGTTCGTTTCATAGCTCTCCAAAACCGTAGCACTGAAGAATTAGTTCAAATTAGACCTGTCATTAGGATCCTGCTCTGAGTCAATGAGATGTCATTATTCCACTGTCCCTTGTAATCAGCGCAAGCGGGCGCTCACTCGCAAAAGATTTATACCAATTTGTCATCTGCCTTTCTTGCGACGTGATATAATAAAGGCTATTTTGCTATCTGCACTGCAGAGATGACCAACTCTTGACATGAAAAGACAGCGTTAATTAGCTGGCAGTGGCAATTTATTTGTAATTTAAGCAAATCATGCTGTAGTTGATACTTGGTGGACTAACGGACCTAATATATGAACGAACCTTTAACTTTAAATCCGTGTGGGCAGGATTTATAAACAGGGAAATGGACGGATTAAGTATAAATAGGTACTTACTATGTGTGCATTATAAAACTTACATTAACAAACTTTTATCATTTTATTTATTCTATTTTACATAATCGTGACCGAGCCTTGATTGAATTAAGGTCATTTAAGGTGGACTACGACCTGGGATTCAAAAAGAATATTTGATTATTTCCAAATGCCCTGCCATTTATCTATCTAAGATACAAGACAGTTTATGGTGATGACTTCAGTTATGTAGTGCAAGTTTCAAAGCATCGCTAACTTCATTTCATACTACAAACGGCCAAACTATGGTATTTTTGCCAGACTCCTTGTTTCCCATGTTCAAGCCAAGAGTGGACCTGATTATGCTAGGTGAGCACGCTTCATCGTAGACTGCGCTATCGCTTACCATGGTGTATTGCACTCAAGTGAAAACCCATTTTGAATAAAAAAAAGTCACGGCGTTCCCACTTTTTTAACCGAATTCAAAAAAGGAGGGAGGTTTCTCATTCGACTGTATGTTTTTCAAGTAAAAGTTGATGATAAGCAGTCGACACCGCCCATGGACAGCCGCAATTTCTGGGATCACTGCTAGTCTTTTAAATAGGAGTAAGCTCGTTTCTTGAAGGCTCCCAAGACGTAGCTGTTCGGAAAGTTAACCGGGCCATTCAGTAGGTATATCTACAATACCTTGGTGGCCTACATATTATAATCTCTACGCACAAAACTGTTAATGTCTTGGTGCTATTGCGACATATTTCATAATAATCAATTTGTCATCTAGCTTACGATACGACATGACTATAAATTGTTATTCACGATGACAATCAAATTTAGTACAGACAAGGAAAGCGTTAATCATCGTAAATCAAGTGACGTTTGATGACTTTCGTATAACGCATGCCTACGACATACGATTAAATTAAATTCCGATGAATTAGCTAAAATATAATTTTGTGCAAACAAGTCTGATTATGTCAAAGCTACGGGCTCGAGCCTATCTTGAATTACTTCGATATGACCTTTGTCAACCAGGGATACTAAATACTAAACTGCATTTTTCCGGGTAAAAAGGCACATACCTAAATAGATAAAATGCAGTATAAGCATCTCCGCCGTTCGGGGACACGGACGGGGTATGTGCTTCCCTCATGATGTAAGGCAGGTAGGGATTACCCACTAAAAATCTGGGACCTCCGACAGACGCTTCGTGGGTGGGCGCCATGGGCCCTGCGAAGTAATCTACCGTGAAGACACGAAGGTGGCGCGCCCTCAATGGCATGCACCATAGGCCCCTCATTATGAGAGACGATGACAGTAGATACGTACCTGCCGCGAGCGCAGTAGCCACTTTGTTGACGAACGCAATGATAGGGACGTTCCATGGAAGTATTAGAGCACAAACACCGACAGGCTGTCTCAGGGTGTATGTGAAGCCGTCTCCGTCTGTCAACGGAAAACGATCTGATTATTACCTTTTTTCGAAATCTGCACAGTGTGTGTGTAGGTGCTCCTTTACTCGGAGCACTGGCGAATACCCTATGGTCTAAGATCCCGCTATACCACCGAGACGTTTATTTGATGAAACTTATTTTATATGTAATCCTACTAATATTATAAACGCGAAAGTTTGTTTGGATAGATGGATGGATGTTTGTTCCACTTTCACGCAAAAACTACTGGACGGATTTTAATGAAACTTTACAGGAATACAGTTTGTATATCAGATTAACACATAGGCTATGTTTTATATGAATATTCACGCGGGCAGAGCCGCGGGCAGCAGCTAGTCTATAATAAATCTGTAGAGAGGTCAATTCTGTACATTAAATATTTTTTTTAAAAATCTATCAGGGGGTGATTAGTGATCGATACTGATGCCAAAAATGCAATCAGTAAAATTTCTGTTTGTCTGTCTATATGTTCGTTATAGAAACAAAAACTACTGGACGGATTTTAACGAACCTTGGCACAATTATTCTTCCTACTCCTGGGCAGATTATAGTATACTTTTCATCACGCTACAATCAATAGGAGCAGAGCAGTGAAGGGACGTGTTGGGAAAACGGGTGAAATTTTTACCTGTATGTTTCAATGCGCATCACGCGAAAACTACTGCATGAAATTGAATGTGGTTTTCACCAATGTATTCCTAGAGGTCTAAACTTAAAATTTAAGAAGTAGTTCCATTTCATGGAAATCCCTTGCATTTGAAACCCGATATCCACGCGTGCGACGCAGTCGGCAGTTAAATAAATATAATGCATACCTATGCATTGGGTTGCCAATAAAATTTTAGTTCAGGGTATATATTTGCTGGATGTGGGAAGAACGGGATAGAGAAATGTGGCGCGAATTACAGGAGGCCAACGTTTAGCAGTGGACGGGCCAGGGCTGTAGATTAATTGATTGATTGAATTAATCAGACCGGGGCAAAGTGCAAGTATCGATTTACCTATTTATACCTGGCTACCGAGAGTTGTGACGGGAAAAGTATTGGCAACATAACGTTTGCATATTCTATGGACTTCATACTTTCAGTTGGTATAAAATTTACCTAATAATCAAACCGGTGAAATGTTTAACAATGCTTACCCCATCCATCAAATAATACCTGAACTAAATTTTATCGGCAACCCAAATGCATTATGTTTATTGACATACATATTTAATTACAAATGGTTAAAATAAGTTTCATCTAATAAAAGTCTCGGTGAAGGTCGTTGTATATCGGGATCCTATACTACTGGATTGGTTGTACATATCATCAAAAGGGATATTTGTACAGGTGTACTTATGATATAAAATAACCCGCATATGAAGATAAAACATCCAACAATGAATATTAAATTCCTCAACATTTATTGTAATTTTTAGTAGCTACATACATACAATAAAAAAGAAAATATATAGAAGCTACCAGAACTTACCTGCGGGAATAGTGTCCCCGTGCACCTTATCAGCCAAGCTGGCGATATATTTGATTGTCTTGGCGGTAGAGGCGACGATGTACTTGGCCACAGTGAGAACCATGCCGTTGTCTGCCGACTCCAGCTCAGCCAGGTACTCGGAGTCGCGCAGAATGAGATCTGCGAACCTTTCGAGGATGCGTCCTCGCTCGGAGGCGTCCAGGAGTCGCCATTCAGAGTTGCGGTGGAAAGCGCGCTTGGCAGCCGCTACTGCCAATTCGACGTCCGCCTGAGAGAAACAAATGAGCATCATTCATTCATCATTGAAGGCTTTACGCTATGGGGCTCAACCCGCCTGTTGGCGCAGGGCGTAGCTTCTCGCTCCGGTGACGCTGCTGCCAGTCATCGGCCTGTGGTATTTAGCTACGCCTTTAATCGTGATGGTTATACCGCCACCAGTCGGTTGCCATAAAGTCGTTTGTTATTCAACAAGACGCACCACGGGCAGATGAGGGTAGCTTTTGACGCATAATTTACGAAAAAACAAGAATAGGCTATTTCTCTGAATAATTATAAAAAGGGACTTGGAAATTGACTACAATATACTCGTAAACCTAAATTTTCTTCGAAAACACTTAAAATGATTTAGTTAAGTACCATGACCGTTCTATCCGACAGTGACTGATAAGGTGGGTTCTCTTGATGTCAACTCAGAGTACTTGAGATTATTATTTTTGATGAAGCAGACTTCTAAAATGTATATAAAAGACAAGACTGCTTTTTTAATTTTTATATGGCCGCCATATAGGTAATATAAGGTTCAGCATTGGTAGAAGTTTGTTACTGGATACAAGGTATCCCCTGCATGTTAATCTGCCGCGGTGTAGTGAATGCCGAAATCCCCTCTTGGGCTCCCCTACTATTTCAAAAATATCAGCCATGAAGTGATGATATTTTTACTTCTATGAACGTGTAGTTGGACTAAAACGAATAGTTACCATGATTCTGAAACTATTGTTATTGGATTATTTCGTGATATCCTAAAAATAGAGGGAGCGAGGTGGCTGAGGGTGTTATCGACGATCAATAGAAAAAATCGAAATTTGTCGACGTCGATCAATCGACTCTTTTATTGAGCGATTTCACGGTTTTTTTTATAAGTGTTTTTTTTTTCTAAATAACTACAATTATGGCCAGGGCACCCTTATCATCATCACCGGACAGGTGGGGGATCGGATGGCCATCTCCCCTTAAACTCCCCGGTGATCACCAGCTTCTCAGTTTTGGAGGAGTCGGGATGCAGGACATGATGCGACTCAGCTCTTTCTCCTCCCTTTACGGTAACTAACTGATTCCATATACAACAACACAACTACATACATATGCACAATGGTTCCATTTCTCAAACAATATGCCGAGTTGGATCCATATTTAAAAGGGAAAGAAAATTCTGATTTCCCCGAGGAAGCGAGCTGGTCGGTCTTAAAACTAATTATGTACATACTTATAATATTTTATAATTCGCAATGTTCTTAGTTAGGACTTGACATTGGGACATGCTCTACTTTCTTGGTCTTGTGAAATCCGATAAAATTCAAGTAGAGAAACTTTCATTACAAATTGCTTATACCACTGCAGCACTGATCTAAATCATTTTAGATCATCATCAAAGTAGGTATACCTAATTCGCCTCATGTTCCTACCTAACTCTATGCTTAAAATATAAAGCTCAGTATTTTTTTTTGTATAATAGCTCGACATAATGGCTTCCCTACACCTGATGGAAAGCGAAAGAGAAGCCCAAATCGCTGTGACAACGGGCAAGTAACTGGTCAGTTACCTGTCAGTTGCCACCGCCATGCCCGGCCCAACCCTACCCACGAGCTCCGGAAACCCTATTCACCGACAGAAACACGACCCGGAAGTCATTTGGCTGCGGTATTCTATATCGTTCTATTGCGGGTGGGGGTCCTTCCCCGGACGGGCAGCTCAATGTGAACGAAGATTCGCTATGCCCTACCTCTCTTAACGTATTTCGGGCAATTCAAAAATTACTTACTTTCATATGTTCAGTATCATCTTGCTTAAACAATGTAGGCCTTTATATATGGGCGCTGCAGCTGTCCTGTTCCCAAAGCCATTTTGTCTACACCTATCTTATCTACATCGGACATCACATTTCGCCTCTACTTTCATTGTGAGAAAACGGCCAAACTATGGAAGTCTTTGCCAGGCTCTTTGTTTGTTCCCCGAAAGTTATACCTAATCTTCCGATGTCAAAGGCGAAAATGGACCGATTTTTGCTGAGTGCGCTCCGTCGTGCAATATCGTAGGTATATCATCATCATGCATGATTAAAAAAATCGAAAGTAACCTACCTATGAACTACGGCATTTCTCGCTTACATTTCTCTTGAAACCGAATAGGCCTGTTTCCGCAAAAAATATATAATTAGTCCGTCTGTCGATTGTTAAAAAAAAAACATACGTATTTTTTCATTTCTAAATTAGACCAAAAACGACAAACATCTACCTAACCCGTTAAAATTACGCGTGACGTCAAAGAGTGGGAGTTCTTTCGCCACTGAGTGACGTCAAAGACCCCATGGGCCGTGGGGGCCATTTCGTCTTCCTTACCTCGCTATACCCTTTGGATGCCTTGTATCTTTTGTTATTTTTTGTTTAAATGAAAAAAGGAAAAATACCTACGTGTCCAATATATTTTTATAATCTAAAATGCGGACTAAATATAATATAATTATTTTGACCCTGAAAACACCCCTATTGTTTGCAAAGTAGATACAAACCTTATCACCCTCGGCTACTTTGGCGATAACTGCCTCATTGTGAGGGTTGATGGTGTCAAACGTCTTGCCGCTCCTCGCATCCACCCACTCGTTGTCGATGAACAACTGTGAAGATAAAAAATTAACTGTCAAATTATATCATCATTATTCATCATCATGTTTCTGGCTGATTAGAACACAACTAAACAATAAAGGAGGCCTACGTTCTGCAGTGGACGGACCAAGGCTGGTGGATTGATTGATTGATTGAAACAATATACCTACCTACTAATCATTTGAAAAAAGTTAAATGCCATCCCTAATGAAAATCCTTTTTATAGCTTGAAAGCCTACCTGCTTCGAAATAAAAATGCCAGATGACAATAGTAGGTATCTGTCTGTTTGTATTGGTCTGGGTGTTTTCTATGTATAATATGTACTTATTTACAAGAAAAAATTTATCTAAGTAAGTTTATCAGTTGTCTAGTACCCACAGTACAAGCTTCGGCTTAGTTTGGGGCTAGGTGGCGCTGTGTGGCCCAGCGTGGCATGTCTTGGGTTATTTATTTATATCTTGGGTTATTTATCTATTAATTTAAGTTTGTAAAGATTTTTTATTGCTAAGTTTGTTTTAATTTTGTTATTGTACTTAATAGTTTTTTTTTTAAATTTTTGATGTGTTCAAAATGCCCTGAAAAAAAGGTTCATTTGTAGCAGACTATAATACCAATTTAAAACTGCACAATTTAATGTTGTCTAGGTACTTAATTTTGTTACAAATTACGGTGAATAAATGAATATGAATTAATGTACCTACTATCGTCAATCGTTTAGTTCCCCTACCACAAGGTTGTCTAAAATATACCTACCTATCGACATAGAGATCGCTTCTAACAATAAGACCGTCTAAATTTTAGAAAGAATTTTCCGTAGTGTTACCTATGGTCTTAGAATAAGCTTATATTATAAGCCTGTATTAAGTTTATACAGGAGTTGTTTAAGTTTTTTTTACTTTGTTAAACAATATCAAGTATCTAATTTTGACGTAACTAGGTAGTACACGATGTTTAGCATATACCCTACCTAGTTTAGATAGGTATTTTAGGTTATTTTTTACTGAAAAGCAATTATGACAGGTGGATAAGTAATAAAATTGTTTGCTTTATAGCAAAAAAAAGCCTATATCATGCGCTGAGTATCGATTCTTTAGTTAGTGTATCACGAAAAACATTTTTACGTAAGTACGTAAAATGTTGCTGAAACAAAATCATGAGGCTCCATTGGGCGCTCTCTTTACTTAAATGAGTAAAGCCTAGCTTTTAACTTTACATCTCAGTCAAAATATGTTTCATTTTTACTAGAACTGGCTAATATTGTAGGTATAACAAAAAAGTAATTTGCAGTGAATAAAATGGTCTTTATTGTGCAGGTAGCGATCAGATTTTCTGATCAAAATCTATTAGCATACTTATATGTGTACCTATCATACCTTTCAGTTTGTACATATTATTTGGTCTATGATCATACCATGCCGTATCACACAGGTACAGGTACCTAGATAGGTTTCTAACTTAAAAACGCCAATCATTACGAGTAGGTAGGTGGTACCTATCGGCTTTAAGAAAGGTATTAATTTGGAAGTACGTATTTATTTATGTTAGAGAATTCATTTGGAAATGGTTATACTGTGATTTATGAGTTCAGCGAATTTTTCATAATAGTGTGAAAACATTCTGATTTTAATATCTGTAGAAAATGAGAATGCAATTAAAATGGATTGTAGGTAATCCTCGCCAACAAACTGACGTGCCTACCAGTAGGTATCTAGTGTCCAATAATCTATTTAACATCATTGAAAACACAATATAGGTAACTGTGCTATAATAATAATAAAAAGCAAAATGTACCTGTGTATATTTTATAGGAGGAACCATTTTGACAACCAGCTTGTTATGCCCGGCGCGAGACGAACTGAATGATTTAGCACGAACATCACGTAAATAAAATTGAGATAAGATTGCAAGTCATCGTGTTAGGTACACGATATAATCATTTTGATAACTGCACGTATCGCTGTTATGTTGTAGAGCATAAGGATCAAACATGTATCATCATAATTTTATTATCATACACCTAAACCGGCTATTATAAAAAATCATTTCTAATTCTGTATCACAGGGGTCCAAGGTCCGAAGTCCAACTTAAGACATTACGTATTTCGCACTTTCCATAACTCTGCTCTGATACAACCCAATAACAATACAATCTTATCAGTAAAAAGATAATTGTAATGTGTATTAAAGATAAGCTTGATGTAACTAAATTGGTAGGTAGATAGGTATTTTAAAGTTATAATAGTTAGTTATACTCACTATTATAGGTATGTAGGTACAATAATATGATGCCTCTTTCTCATTTTTGGAACGTTTGAAATATTATAGCCAATTTGATGCGCGCGAAACGCATAAGTTTGCTATTGGTTATTAAGAAGTAGGTAAAAGTTATGTTCAAACCAAAACCTCTAAACCAAAAACTACCTATTAACCAATTTGCGCGGGAAACAAGTAAGTTTTTTTTTTTTGCTTTGCACTGTGGATGTGCATTTTAGCCAGTGTCAAACAAACGAGTAAGTTTGCTATTGGTTGATGATTGTTGCACCCTTGGAAGTAATAGGTTAGTATAAAAATATTTCCATGGTTGCACCACTGTAGGTAGGTACTCGTCGTCTTGGCACGTATAAGATAGCAAAATATTAAAATTTTGTTGACTTTAAATCTTAACGTAACGTAATAAAGTTCATTAGATATGATTATCGGGACCAGGGATAGAGAAATGTGGCGCGAATTAAAGGAGGCCTACGTTCAGCAGTGGACGGACCAAGGCTGTTGATTGATTGATTGATTAGATATGATTATTCAATCGGCTTAATTATTATAGGAAACAATAATATTATTATTCATAACTAATGCAATAGGGGATATGACTATGGCAAAATTTCCATGTTATTTGATGGTAGCCCGTAAGAAGCATTACAATAACACTTATTTGAGAAATCACAACAAAATTATTTCGTAAATTGAGAGCGCGATAGGCCTTCAAAGTTCATCGGGAAAGTCAATTTCAAAAGTGTAAAATTAACACTGTTTAAGGTACAGTAATGAAAACATATTTTGATATGGAACCCATAACTTAAACGCACTATTTAATATATCCATCGAACAAGCTTCCTAAACGAGGCATACAAAACACTACGCAATACGAAGTCGTGACGTCACGCATTGCATGAAGCGTTTTTGGGCGAGTTCATATTTGTGATTTTGAAATTGTGGTAGCTCGGGGACTTTTCATACAAGCAAAGTAATTCTTTCACCAATGCTTCTATAATTGGGTGATGCATCAATATTAATCCAAAACAAAAATTAGTCATCATGTCTATTTATTTTATTTATGAATGATAATCATTATCTGTGCCATTATAAACGTAAAAAAATATATGTTCTGTCACTGATTTTGACATTGACATAATTGATGTCAATGTCAAAATTTGGTCATTAAAAACTCTAAACAAAAGTGCGAAACTGCGAAAGTGAAAAACAAATTTGAAGATCTAAAGTTAATTCAAGCAATCAATATTAAATTGTCTAAATATGGAAGAAACTCACGTAAACAACTTCGCTCTGCATTTTGATAAAGATCGAGTAAGTACCTACCTACTTCTTAAAGTAATTATAATCATTGCAAGTGAATTATCTGGAACTTGATAAACTTGTTAGTAAGTAGGTTTATTTTGTTATTAATTGGACCTATTTACAGTCTTTGTAAATGGACACACTATTCAACATATAATAATTGCTGGTATAATTTAATGAAGATGATTAGAAACTTTAATCCAAATTAAAAAACTAGGACCTATTTATTTTGTTATGTTTGTGGTTCATGACATAACATGGGGCCTGAAAATCTTTATATTCCAAATGAAATAGTGGGGTCTGTTGACAGTATAGCACCTAAATCATTAGATATATTCGAAGCTTTTATTTTAAAAAAATGGTAGCTTATTTTGCTACTTACTTTTTTTTAATTTTAGCTTTAATAATATATTTATTATTGGTAGTCAGAATGTGAATAAATACTCACCTGTTCTCCACTTTGCTTATCCACAACAATTTTTTGGAAACTTAATTTCATATTTACAGAATACATAAAAAGCATGTTAAATAAATTCAATCCAAACACAAAATTACTTTAGTCTCTTAAGCATAGCATATTATGCCTATAGAGTTTGTCTAAGTAAGGTATGACCCACTTTAGATACTCCTTATTAAATTATCACAAATAGGATCAAAATAATAGGTCTGACAGTGTAGACGCTTTCCGAGGCTGTGTTAGTACTCCCATTGGACTTAATGAGTACCTACCTCACACAGATTAGGTTTTTTTAAAACATTGCTTAAAAACAGTTTTTTTTTTGTGCAAAACATTTTAGTTGTGAATCAAATATAATAAAATAATATGATAAGTAAACGTTTTTAACCCTTAGCCACCTAACGTATATTCTAGTAACACATCCACCTAACGTCGGTCATGGTGACCGCTTGCGTACAAGTGCTATTAAGAAGGTAAAAGTTCAAAAATTGCTGTAAATTAAAACTACATCATGTTTTTCAATTTGTTTTTATTTCAAATTGTTATAAAAAACTCTTCAAATTAACCCTTTTCCTTTTTACTATCGTTAATAAAAGTTGACTTACAAATATTTCAACAAATTATAAGTTTTTAATTAAGCTGAGATCTAAGCAATCACAATCATTGAGACTTCTTAATTTTTAATTATTTTAGTAACTTAAACATGTAACCTCTTATATAAAACTATCATTGGTACAATCAAATCACAGTCATGATAAAATTACAACTCCCTAACGTTTACAATTTTTCGCGGCAGTCTACACACATTTTTTGAGAACACTCAACGCAAATTGGATTTTTGCACTGAAAACACAAATGGAATGTTTTACGTTTCTTCTTTGGGTCACACGTTGAGCAAGTTTTTCGTGCTTCTAATTTGTCAGAACTGCCTGCCGAAGATTGTCTTGGCTGTTCATCTATTTTGAGAACCCGGCGAATAGCATTTTGAAGTTCCCTTTGCAATCCAAACTGGTTCACTCGACGTCTTAAATGGGGTTCGACAAGATCTTCAGCCAGTCGTTTCATGAAATTCAGTCTGAACACTTTTCTCTGAGATTGGTTCATGCTGCTGATGATGTATGCATTTGCTGCAGATACATCCATTGGTATGATGATGATGATGTTCCATTGGTACCTTGCCAATGGAACATCATCATCGGAAGATGCATCATCATCAATTGGCGGATCATCATCAACTGGCAGATTATCGACGTCTTCATTTAACTCGTCAATATCAATATCAGAGTCTGATTGACACTCACCATCAATGACGTAGTCCACTGGTTCATCTTCAACGTCACTGCAAGCTTCATTTGGTATTTCCGGCACGTCCCTTTGATCCTCGGAATCTGATTCACACTCTTCTAACCATCTACTTATATTTTGATCAAGTCGAGACATGATAAATCTAAAAAAACAACAAGAAAATGTTAACACTCAAAGTAACGTAACAACCTAGCGTCGGTCACCATGACCGCATACGAAATATAATTTACCTGAATTTTTCACTGCGCGCACGTGTTGCTTGGTCGGGCGCACAGCGCAAACTGGAGAGGGAGGGGAAAAAGTACACAGAGTCACAGGCTTGTGGCGCACGTAAAAGCGGGAATATTTGAAAAAATATATCGAATGGAGTCACCATGACCGACGCTAGGTGGTTAAGGGTTAAATTAAATATGTAACAAAAATGATAATGTTCTTTTATGATTGTGGTGTGTAAAGTGAAATTAGTACTTGACATGAATACTTAAAATTAATTATGCCTCCACAATATTTGAGCAAAATGTTTACCAGGCATTTTAATATGATGCTCAATATCGGTATTGTGCTTTTAACATTTTTTGAATCTTACATGTTTCCACTGGCTATATTAAAGTGGATGGTGGTAATCACTAAATATGGTGGAATTCCGTTTCTACTGGAGCAATGTAATAATTCATCAGAAGAAACACAGAGAACTCGTTACCATTATAGCTTGCAATTAGTCACTTTTACTAGAAAAACGGAGTGTAAAGTTGTAGACGTAGACGGCATGATACAGCAGCGAATCTCGAACGTTAGTGTTATCGTAGAGGACAATAATATGGCCCTCGACGGTCATAAATGGATGCAGGTACGTACATTAATTAGGAATACAGCTACACATACTTATCAGATCTTAAATCTTAGTATTAATCTTCATTGTAGAAAGAGATTGTACACTTTATCATCATCACCATCAGCCTATTGCAGTCCACTGCTGGACATAGGCTTCTCCAGGTGTTCGCCACTTAGGGCAAACATCTGGAGGATATACCCATAATCACCACGCTGGGCAAGCAGGTTGGCGATCGCAGGGCGTAGCTTTTCGCTCCGGTGACGCTGTTGCCCGTTGCCGGCACCTCGTTTGTTATTCGGCAGGATGCACCAAGGCCAGGTGAGGTTGGCTTGGAGCGAAAAGATGACAGGTCGCTCCCTTACATTCCATTGTACACTTGTTAGTTCAGTAACTGTGTGTTTGTTCCTCGTAAATAGGCCACAGACGAAACTTGAGGTGTCATCTGAAGGTTAGTGTTCGTTTCGTGACGTAATCTAACGCTCGGACGAATACGTGTTGTTCTGGTTATATACTATGTAGCCAGCTAGCGTGAAAGCCAATTAATTTGCTGATTACTTACGTTCCTAATGATTTAATTACCTACTTGTACCGTTCGTTTTGATTAGAACTAGGTGCAAATTATGTTTGAATATAAGACCTACCTAGAACCTACCTAAGTACATTGTTCCAGACATTAAAACAATTAAAAAGAAATTAATTGTAGCAACTTTCTCTGGGCTGGCCTCTGAGATAGCAACACGCATCTCGTCTAGGGCAGATAAATCAATCTTCATCTTCAATACGGCTGGTATTCCACCGGACTGTATGTACTGACTGACTGTATTCCACTGGACTTTATGTAAGCTTGGCTTGAAAGCTAATATCAAGCACCGAAGGTCAATTGAAAATGAAATTCAAGCGAAAAAACACAAGGGGCTAGCGCAACATGTCCCCCCATTGGCAGTAAGGCAGGATCAAATTGGCCACTGGCCGGTTTGGGTGGAAAAAAGGGTTCGATGCAAATTCCCCAAGTGTACTGGTGTATCACAAACACTTTGCGAAAAATGCGGAGTAGCCTTATGTTACAATAAACAAAATAATTGCTTCAGATCCTTCCATACAACATAAGTTTATTTTTTTGTAGTATAACTCAATGTTACAGGAATGTCACATACCTTAAAATGTCAAATAAATACGTAAAAATAAATATGTATTTTCAAATTTCTGAAAAATACGTGTTTTTTTATTTGTTGAAACCTATCATATTCCTAAGAATCTTTAAATTATATGATCATGGGCTATAAAGGGTTAAAATATTTATTAACTTACTGTACCGTCATTCGAAGCCTAAACAATGAGAGAGACAACTCGATTTTTGACGCTGTGGCGGAAATAGTGCTTAATTTGACTAACAATTCCCCCGACGTATCCGGTACAATATTTCTCTAAACGTCCACCAGGTGGCGAAGTTGAGCTGTTTGAACGGAGCCATTTTAAAATCATTGGTGATTCGTTTTTCGAACTGTGCGGACGCACAACGGACAGTTGTGTTAGTGCTATACTGCGTTCAAAAAACGTGAGTACATTATTTATTCCTGCATGTTTAACGGTGTTACCGTTCGATTTTTCTTTTTATTACAGTTATATTGGATATTGGATTCACTTATTTCTTTGAAAGATGTGGCTATCTTTCTGCCCTTCTAGTGAATCCATTCCCCCGAGGAGGCGTCGGTGAAAATAAAGGCGTATAGTGTGAGGCCATAAGGCTAAGCGACTTAAATAATGTCCTGTTGGTTTTAAGCACAAGCTGGTTGTGTAATTAATAGCAGATTTTATTTTTTGTTTGCCTACCGACGCCTATGCTTCCAAATAGAAACGACGAGGGAAATTCAGAGATGAAATCGATTTATGCATACTCATTAATGTAATTAATTACGCCCTTATATGCCGCATACCTGCTATGCGCTTAGCCTATATATATGCTTAATTTCAGTTTTACATTTATTAAACGTTATACCTATGTGAAAAGATGAGTATGTACGGATACCTAATGCTTCGCAAACTGAAATTCAAATGTTACGAAGCAATGGTAGTTGCTTATTTTTTATTTTAACTCAACGACACTATATGGGCCGTAATTACAATAAAATATCGGGCGATCTATTGCTACATATTTACATGCCGCTATATACCTGAATATAACTGTGAAAAGGGCGTAGTTTTCTTCGTTAAGGAAGCTGTTAGCCGAGATTTAAATTATGTTGACTAGCCGCCGACATACCACTACGTATGTGTATTCGGTTGGAGGCATTGCTACTTTTTAGCCTACTTGGCAGTTCAATACAAAACTCTAGAGTGACTGCTACCTGCTCTCAGTCTCTTTTTGGCCCGATGTATGCAAAGCGTATTTGCATAAATAGCCGTATTGCACCCCGATGCGAATACAAAGTTTTAGCCTACTGTATAAGGCAGTACAAAAATACAAGCGGGCCTGCGCGCAAGCCAGTCCGTCAAATATAAGAACCCGCGCAGGGTTTCTCTTTTTAAAATTTAAGTCAAGTGACTATTTAAAACCAGCTTGTGCATAGCATGCACATTAGGCGCATTGCGCTCGGCTGTGTATATAAAGTTTTAGCATATACTACAATGCAAAATAAAGATTATGATGGGGCTACTGCACATGGTAGTCCTTCGAATATTTGATACCCGCGCAGGGTTTTCAATTTTAGAGTCAAGCGACTCTTTAGAACCAGTTTGTGCAAAGCATGTTTGCACATTGGGCGTATTGCGCTCTGCTGCGTATATAAAGTCTTAGCGAGTATGTGCAAGCGGGCCTGCGCGCAAGCCAGTCCGTCAATATAAGAACCCGCGCAGGGTTTCTTTTTAAAATTTAAGTCGAGTGACTATTTAGAACCAGCTTGTGCATAGCATGTTTGCACATTAGGCGCATTGCGCTCGGCTATGTATATAAAGTCTTAGCATATACTACAATGCAATAAAAAGATTCAAATGGGGCTACTGCACATGCTAGTCCTCCAAATATAAGATACCCGCGCAGGGTTTTCAATTTTAGAGTCAAGTGACTCTTTAGAACCAGTTTGTGCAAATCATATTTGCACATTGGGCTTATTGCATTCTGCTGCGTATATAAAGTCTTTGCCTATGCTACAAGGCAGAGTAAAGAATCTGAAGCGGCTACTGCTCATGCTAGCCCTTCGAATATGTATATGATACCCGCGCAGGGTTTTCAATTTTAGAGTCAAGTGACTCTTCAGAACCAGTTTGTGCAAATCATATTTGCACATTGGGCTTATTGCATTCTGCCGCGTATATAAAGTCTTGGCCTATGCTACAAGGCAGAATAAAGAATCTGAAAGGGCTACTGCACATGCTAGCCCTTCGAATATATGATACCCGCGCAGGGTTTTCAATTTTAGAGTCGAGTGACTCTTTAGAACCTGTTTGTGAAAAGCGTGGTTGCACATTAGGCGTATTGCGCTCCGATGCATGTATAAAGTTTCAGCCTATGCTAAAATGCAATACAAAAACTTTAATGGACCTACTGCAGAATCTAGTCCGGCGAATATAAAATACCCGCGCAGGGTCTATCAATTTTAGAGTCCAGTGACTGTTTAGAACCAGTTCTTTGCAAATCGTATTTGCATATCAGGCGTATCGCGCTTCTATGCGTATACAACGTTTTAGCTCATGCTACAACGCAATACAAAGATTATATCAGAACTACAACAAATATAAGATACCCTCGCAGGGTATTTCATAGATTTTAGAGTCTGAGACTCTTTTAGAACGAGTGTGTGCAAAGTAACCTGGCATATCACCAGATACAGAACATACCAATGTTGCATCCGATGCGTACACAAACCCTTGCCCTAGCCTTCGGGTCTATACAAACATTTGAGCAGGTGATCTGCGTCGACTCATTGAATAGCCCGTTCAGGTTTCTCCGCTTCAAGAGTCAGGGAGACTTGTGGTGCAAAGCACGTAATGGCGCAAACGTATACAAGCCTTACCACTACCTTTGCGTGGCATGCCTATCAGGCCATTATTAATACTTCGCCGGGATCGAATTATCCTTGGTATGAAAATTTATACGACGGGTTTGCGCAAGCCAACCTGACACAAAATAAGGTTACGCTTCAATACTCTGCAAGGGCAGGATATCTACCGATCTAACCTTATACTTAATATGCTCATATTGACCAATTCTATTCTATATTGGAAAAGCGTATTGGCATATTCTACCCATTCCGTGCTTTATTCCACAACGCCCCAAAAGCTGGCTCATCCATAATGTGTTGCTTACTACAAAAGTTACCCAAAAGCGTGGTGCAAAGCCATCGCCAATATAAATACTCCAAGTCCTGGCAGGACTAAGCCTGAGGTTAAGGTTAAAGCTAGCAAGAATCGATTTAATCATATCAAAAGATTTCGCTCGAAGCGAAGTTTGCTTAAAGTTTCTAAAGCATTTCTAACGTTTTGGCGTATTACATTTGTCAAAGATACCATGGCCCAATACCGATCTATGTTGTTCTGATTGTGGAATCTTATTGGAATATAGGCCTCCCCTGTGTGTGCTAGTGCTCGACTATCGAAGTAACAGTCTCGAACCTATATTACCTCACTCAGTTCAAATGAATGTACAACTTCAACATTCAACTTTATTCATAAATAAATATAATTCTGAATCAGCCCGTGTCAGTCCACTGCTGGACTTGGGCCTAATGTTCGCCACCTTGATCGATTTTGGGCCTCTCGCAACCAGCACTTGCCAGCCGTCCTGCGCAAAGTCGTCCACCTGGCCTGAGGGCCTAGATACCTATAAATCTGAACAAAATGGAACTTGAATGTCAAATTCGGCACATGTAAGACTGCTAAACAATCATGGTTTCTATTTCTAAACTGAGACCGGAAGGTTCCCTCTCCTTGATGAAATATCGGGTCTATAGAGTAGCCATTAATAAATACATTATTCCCCTAATGGGGTTATATCGGAAACGACATAGTAGTTACAAAACTGCAATAATCAAGTTTGATCAAAGTACCGGTACCAGTAACGATATAGCCACCGGCGCCGCAGAGCTAGCGCAAGCCAATGCCCAAGTCGTTGACATGCAATATGCGGTTCTAACTAATACTCATATAACATCTTCTTAACTAATACAAGTCTTGATTGGCGCGTCTCAACGAGACTTGATGGTTTTCAAGACTTCGTCTCGCTTTGCGTTTTCCTGGTTGGAGCCAACTCAAGTAGAACTTTCACACCAGTTGTAGCTGACAATGTGAACATTCCCAGGTATGGGAAGGGCCCTTACCATTTCCAGTTCCTACTTAGTGAATTGTCGCATTCAATCACAGCGAACAACGCAAACTTATATAGGTGCTACAGATTTGTCCACCGCTGAAACCTATAACTTGTATACTTGTGATATTAATTAAAGCAGTTGTTGGAATGCCTGTTACCGCACCGAGGTATAGTCTTCTGGCTCGCCCAATGGTTGGCTGGAACAAACTGCCCCAGGGCATTAAAACCGGCATTTGTACTTGTCTTTGTGCAATAAGATTAAATAAATAAATAAGCCTACTCTGATAGTGTAGCACAATGGTAGCCAACTTGATTGGACCAAAGATTTACTTACTTTGTGCGACATATTAATTATTATTACTGACTGCTGGTTATTACTATAATCATACTAATGGCCACGATCTACTGATTGGCCAACCCCGATGTAGCATGAATATGCTAATTGATAATTATTTGTCTAATGACAAACTATTCTTAAAATCTACCTTTCTTTTGCTTTTAGCAAACAAATATTCTATTCTATTCTAGTCCGCTAAGCTCCTCGCTCAAAACAAAATAAGAACAAATAAAATTAATAGTTTGGTTATTAAATCACTATACAAATTGCAATGATTTCGATTCAAGGCAGTTTCAGAATATGGTGGGTCTGTTGTCCTATGCCACTGGCTTCCGTTTACCCACCTAATGCACTGTGTTTTTGTATGCATTTTGACTAAGGTGTAATAGTATATTGACTAAACTTAGGTGGAAAAATCGCCATCGCCCAATGACAGCGATGATGATAGTGACTGACTATTTTGGTCGTACCTTACCTACTTTGGATTGTATATAGGTAGCTGTTTGTAGGTGTGTAATACAAACAGCTGTGATCTGTTCAGTACAATAGCTCAAAACTGCCAATCATAACCTGTGGTTAATCTAGGCCGGTCTGAAAGACTGGATTTTAGCTGGATTAATGTCTATACGTATACTACTAAGCCAAACGAATACTACTGTTTTTCCTCCATTCATTACATATCGTCGACCGTAGGCTCAATTAAGGTAAGGGACAAAATACGATTTTTCAGGAGAGGCCGACAAAGTTTTTTTTTGGAGTAAATCGTACATAACTTTCTTTGTAATTAACCTTTTTTAAATTTCTTTTCACACATTATCTTATATTTAAGTGCACTATCTTCCTGTGCAGTGTTTATTTAAATATTTTAATTATTTTAGAAAATAGATGTCCCTTACACCGACTTTTTTAGTTCGTAATGTCCCTTACATGCCAAGTTACTTGTAGTCTCGTCCCTTACCTGAAATTGACCTATACGTTGTGTGCATAATATTAATATAAAAATAGCGTAAGGACTTCGTTGGAATAACGTATGAAAGATAAAAAAGGGTAAGGGGATCGTTTATAAATTATTAAAAAAACTCTTTTGAGGTAAGTCGCAATTTTAAAGTGGGGCATTCGCGTAACAGTTATGAAAATGTATTGAATTGTTTTTTTTTTATTCGAAAGGCGGCTGACGAGCGTGATGCCTGATGGTAAGCAGTCGACACCGCCCATGGACACCCGCAGCTCTAACCGAGTTTAGGGTCGCTGCCGGCCTTTTAAATATGAATACGCTCGTTTCTTGAAGGTTCCCAAGTTGTAGCTGTTCGGAAAGACTGCCGCAGGAAGTTGGTTCAACAAAACCGAGGCGCAAGGCAAGAAGTTCCTCATAAAACGTACAGTCGAGGATCGCCAGCCATCGAGATGTTGTGGATGGAATTTCAGTCGGTTACGTGTGGTGCGGTGAAGAAACTCCGCTGCAGGCAGTAAACCAAACAATTCGTCAGAACATTCCCCATGATAGATGCGGTAGAGAACGCACATGGATGCAACGTCTCTTCGCAATGCCAGTGAGTCGAGTCGACTAGACAGGGTCAGGTCATCGACAATACGAGCAGCTCTACGCTGGATTCGGTCAAATGGAAGGAGTTGATACTGGGGTGCTCCAGCCCAGAGGTGGGAACAGTATTCCACATGAGGCCGGACCTGTGCTTTATAAAGTTGTAAGCGCTGGGTCGGCGTGAAATACTGTCCCGCTCTATTAAACACACCCAGTTTCTTGGAAGCCAGTTTGGCTTTACCCTCCAGATGTCCACGAAACTGAACGCTGCTCGAAATGTCGACTCCCAGGATCCCGATAGTCGACTTGGTAATAATGGGAGTGTCTTCGAAATTCATGGTTACGACGAAGGGACTACGCTTAGCAGTAAACGCGCAAACTTGTGTCTTGGAGGGGTTAAAGCGGACTAAATTTAGTCGGCCCCAGTCTCAAACATGACTTAACATGTTCTCAGTGTGTCGGACACAAGTTTATTCCGGCTCTCGACGACGCTTTCCAGAGAAGCACGCCTGCATTCTTTGTATATTGAGTCAACTGTACTGTCATCTGCATAACAATGGATGTTGCTATACCGCAACATATCATTGATATGCAGGAGAAAAAGAGTAGGCGACAGCACACACCCCTGCGGGACACCAGCATTGACGGGCTTAAAGTCCGAGCATGAGCCGTCGACGACGACTTTTATGCTACGTCCAGAGAGGAAGCTGGAGACCCATGCACACAGCTCTTCCGGAAGCCCGTACGATGGAAGTTTGGAAAAAAGAGCTTTGTGCCAAACCCTATCAAAGGCTTTCGCTATGTCCAAGCCAGCTGCCAAGGCTTCTCCTTTGCTCTCCACTGCCTCTGCCCATCTATGCGTGAGGTAAACCAGAAGATCACCAGCAGAGCGACCGCTACGGAAACCGCATTGTTGGTCGCTTAATTGCTGGTTCTTATCTAGATACCTCAAGAGCTGACGATTAGTAATGGATTCCATTACTTTGGACAGCAAGGATGTGATGGCGATTGGCCTATAGTTCGCTGGATCAGAGCGATCACCTTTTTTAGGGACCGGATGCACAAGAGCTATCTTCCACGTTTCCGGGACTACGCCAGTAGAGTATGAGAATCGGAAAAGACGCGTTAGTACCGGTGCCAACTCAGGAGCACAAGCTTTAAGCACAACTGGTGGGATTCCGTCTGGCCCACTCGACTTATGGATGTCAAGGGAAAGAAAAGCCCTCCGGACAGAACTTTGCAAGAACCGAACGTTAGGCATGGAACTCGCACAATGCGGTATTAATGGTGGTGTTTTCCCCTGATCATCCAAGGTCGAGTTGGATGCGAAGAGAGTACCCAAGAGATCGGCTTTCTCTTTCGCAGTGTGGGCCAGAGTTTCATCAGTTATGTGCAGCGGTGGAAACGACGGGACACTGAAATTCCCAAGGACAGCCTTGGAAAAGAGACCAAAACGCACGTGTTCCCGAAGGGAGACGTGCCAGTCTATCGCCAATTCGCCCTATGAAGGACGACTTTGCCTTAGCAATCTCCTTCTTAAATGACCTGGCAGCAAAGTTATACTCTTTCTTGAGTACGCTGGTATTTGGATACTTAGATGCCACCGCCTTAGCCCAGGCCTGGTAACGATTTTGCTTCTGGCGAGATGCCAATTTGCTAGATCGACCAAACCAGGGCTTAGATCTGCCACCGAGAGGCACTACAGAGCTTGGAATGTAAAGTTCCATACCCTGCAACACCACGTCCGCGACAGATTTGGCACAGACATTAGATCCTCCGGTGTGAAGCAAATCTGCTGCCAAGGGTAGGACGCAAAAAAGTGTTTATCACTAAATTGACAAATCAACCAAGCGACAGGTGAACGCGTCCTGACAAACGGTTTTTTAGATGCCCGCCCGCAGCTATAGTTCATTCGCGTTAATATTTCTAGCGTTTTAATTGGCTAGTGGCCTGTCAGTGACCTGTCAGTCACTATTTTCTTAACGCGAATGAACTATAGTGCGTCCTCTCTTTCACACACAGAGCGAAGATATGGGATAGAAAAAGATGGAAAACGTGCACACGTTGATCAGTATTCAGTTGCAAATTGGTGTAACGGACACGGAACCTTAATGGATATCGAATCAAATTGGTGTAAGGGACGTACTGATTAAAATATAATAACGTAAAATGGGGTAAAGATTATTTATTTCAAAACTCGTGCATACGTTTCAAGGTATGGGCGGTATTGATTTATGAGACGAAAAATGCATTTAGAGTAACGCTAGTGTTATAAGGTTTTCTTAAAAAAAATACCATGTAAAGGCTATTCTTTGATTGCGAAGACCGTTACTTTATTTAAAATCGGTTGGTGGCAGTAATTACACCATTTAAGGTTGCTACATTATTTTTTTTGTCAGATACATCGTTTTTGTGAGCCGGAATTAATTTTAGACCCCAAAAAATAATTAGAGTAAGGGACATTTTTTTCAAGATAGAATTTTTTCATATATATCATTCGAAAGAGCGGAAAATTCTGAAAAAAACTGTATACTCAACTCATTTTGTGAGTTTTGTCCCTTACCTTAATTGAGCCTACGGCCGACGATATTATGTACAAGAAATTAGACCTCAACAAACAACGTGGTATCTGCTATGGCCCCTCTCATAGCAAATTAATAATTATAACTGACAATTACAAATCGTATGTTATATAACTTTAACGGCCAATTTCTTTACATACCTACTTATATCCTATTGGCATTTCTATCTCATCAGGTAGATTAATGACAATGAATATTTTTTGGTTTGACCGTTATGCCCTATTCACCGCTATTAACTGTCGTACGTGTACACAATACAAAAACTACTAGTCATTACGTTATTGTAATTGTACCTGTTCCATTACATTATAGCAATATTAACCATATTATCGGGTCTTTTACCATGTTATATATCACTTAATACCTTTAGACACTTTACTACTTACACCTACGTATTAGTGGAACACTTCAGGTGTTGTTGGAATGATGATCTATCCCTGATTGTGTTTACTCGCTTTAATACATTTAAACATATTGTGTTACATTCTTAAAAACATCCACCAGGCGATATCAAACATCCTCTCATTGTTTAGGCTTCGAATGACGGTACAGTAAGTTAATAATGGCGTTTTACCTTACAATAAAACGCTTATTAACGTCTTACCTCATTCGAAGCCTATTTTTAAAACTGCCTGCTGGCAAATGAGATCACAATGATTTTAAAATGGCTCCGTTCAAACAGCTCAACTTCGCCACCTGGTGGACGTTTAGAGAAATATTGTACCGGATACGTCGGGGGAATTGTTAGTCAAATTAAGCACTATTTCCGCCACAGCGTCAAAAATCGAGTTGTCTCTCTCATTGTTTAGGCTTCGAATGAGGTAAGACGTTAATAAGCGTTTTATTGTAAGGTAAAACGCCATTATTTCCGTTTTATAATTTTTAAGAAGTTAAATCCGAAATATCGAGAGAATGTCTGTTTATTTATTGTCGGTAAAAAAGAAGAACGACCCAGCCACGAAAGAATATAAAAAAAAACCGGCCAAGTGCGAGTCGGACTCGCGCACGTAGGGTTCCGTACCACTGATTTAATGAAAAAATTAGGTAATTTGATTTATGACCTTTAAAAAAAACTACTGTCTAGATTTCATTCAAACCAAATTTCGTTAGTAGTTTTTATAGTAATACACATCATATATTTTTTTCAGTTTTATCATGCCCATATTTTAGAAGTTACGGGGGGGGGGACACACATTTTACCACTTTGGAAGAGTCTCTCGCGCAAACTATTCAGTTTAGAAAAAAATATTGTTAGAAACCTCAACATCATTTTCAAATACCTATCCATAGATACCCCACTCGTATAGGTTTAATGAAAAAAAAATTTTTGAGTTTCAGTTCTATGTATGGGGAACCCCAAAAATTTTGGATTTTTTTCTGATTTTATTTTCACATCTTAATGCGGTTTACAGAATACATCTACGTACCAAATTTCAATAATATAGCTCTTAGAGTTTCGGAATAAACTGGCTGTGACATACGGACGGACAGACAGACAGACAGACATGACGAATCTATAAGGGTCCCGTTTTTGCCATTTTGGCTACGGAACCCTAAAAATCACGTTATTTCTTGTAAAACAGTACTTCCCATCCTGCAACGATGAAAGAAGAGAGCTGTAATAATGCCTATTATACATTTACAATACATCGTTATTATAGCGTATCTGGTATCGTGATAAATGTGCGCCGACACCAATAAAATGAATGCTATAAAGGGAAATGACGCCCGCGCCTAACGTGAAAAATAAGACGTGAACAATCTGAGAAGACAGTAAACGGCACGGTAGTAAATGTATTTGTCCTATAGTATATTGGGAAACTCTGTTTTAGCTGCACATCAGTTGTTTATCATCATCATGAGCTTGCAAACGCCTACTGCCGTACATGGGCCTCTCTCAATAGCATTATCTTTTTTTTTTATAGTAGCACGACATAATGGCTTCCATACGCGTGATGGAAAGCGAAAGAGAAGTCCAAGTCGCTGTGACAACGGGCAAGTAACTGGTCAGTTGCCACCGCTATGCCGGCCTAACCCTAACCCCCGGCTGCTGATGCAGCACTCACCCCACGAGCTCCGGAGACCCTACTCACCGGCAGAAACACGACCCGGAGGTCATTTGCCTGCGGTATTCTATAGGGTGAGGTCCTTCCCCGGACGAGCAGCTCAATTCGAGCGAATATTTCCTACCTGTCTTAAAATCTATTTGGGAGTATTGGCTTAGCCTCACCAAGCTTGATAGGCGGTGACTGCAGCAGGTTTTATCTGTACGAATGTAAACACTACTGCCAGTTTCTTGATATTACCTTAGTCGTCTTTTACAACACCCACTAATTTTTTGTTGTTGTGTAGGTATAGTTAGAGTTCTTACTTGTTCTTGGTCATAGTGACTTGGCTTTTCATCAAGGAAAGGGTAGCCACTATGCAGTACCACTTTTAAAAAAGTCATTACAAACTTCCTTTATCAGTTTCCATCAACATTTTCCTTGATTAGACCCAACTTATGGACCTCAAGAAGCGTGCCTATAAATTTCCTAAAAGGCAAAGCACTTGTACCTTTCTTGACGGTGATTACTTACCATCACGTGACCTTCAGGCCCATTTACCCCGTTTACTGTTAAGAAAACAACATGTTTCGTGTGATATAGCTCGTATGTACTTCCAAATGTCTTCATACGCCGCATACGCGTATCCCATCCCATCCCACTAATAATATTATAAACGCGAAAGTTTGTTTGGATAGATGGATGGATGGATGTTTGTTCCACTTTCACGCAAAAACTACTGAACGGATTTTAATGAAACTTTACAGGAATATAGTTTGTACATCAGATTAACACATAGGCTATAAATTACGAGGAATTATCCATTTTTTAATTTATAATTTCGGGAAAATATGTTACGAAATTTTTACGGACTTTTTGAAAAGACTGTCATACTGACATTAATGACTAAGTCAAAAAATGTCACTATGACAGTAATGACAGTCAGTGTCAGTGACAGTCGGTGAAATTCTTCTTAGAATACTAGAAGCAAACCGATATATCTGAAAAGAAAATAAAAAAGGAAAGAAAATAACGGTCTAAAGTACCTAAGTAAGGATTCATACACCAGTCAAGGGGTCGCGTTTTGGTCGACGTGATACTTAAAATGTAAAAAAATGTAATGTAAAATATAACATGTTAGTAACATGTACATAGTTAGATACCACCTATAAATAAAAAAAATCTTTTTAATTTTACCGGTAAATAACTTTCAAGGTAATTTCATGTAGGTGGATGAAAAATTGACCATCACAGAATATTTTTAGGGGCGCTCAGTATGAAATAATTAAAAAATAGAAGATAGAAAGATGCTATTTTTACGCCTGGCTTCTTTCTAGCATCCATTTGTAAGCGCGTGTAATAAAATAAGAGACAAAGAAGCGTACATGATATTATGACAGAGGAAGCTCTTCATGACAAACCGATGTTCACGCAGGCAAAGCCGCGGGCAGCAGCTAGTATTATTATAACTTAATCTTAACCAACTACTTACAAATCTTCATTAGATTGTCGTCAGAGTTAGACACTCTCGATTGCTTCTGTACTTTACACGCCACATTTGCGTATTCATGACAGGGATGTCTGTTCCTTAAGAAAATATTTCTTATACTAGCTTTTACACTAACAAATCAACGAAGCTATCACAAATGCATACTTAAATAAAATATTAACACCCAGACGCATAAAAACACAAGTGATCATCACATGAATTTTTGTCCCGGATGGGAGATGAACCCACGCCCCTTGGTTCAATACCAAATAAGGTACCGGGCCAATCATTAATAAAATTGCATCGTAGATTAAACTAATAACGGATTAACTACTTTACAATAAGGAATATGTACGAGTAGGTATGTATGACCTTTTTAAGTATTAATTGTTATCTTTTATCACGCGCCTTACAACTTCCATAGAAAAATCTGGTTTTCTGAGAGATTCCCTATTGTTTTATACTTCGACATTCTATAGATGAGTTTGGTTTGTACTACGGTTTGTACCTATGTATTTGTAATCAGTAAACAATTATCTCATCATCATCATCAGCCTATTGCAGTCCACTGCTGGACGTAGGCCACTGTTGGACTTACAGTTGTTCGCCACTTAGGGCTGGCCAGGCGGGTTGGCGATCGCCGGGCGTAGCTTCTCGCTCCGGTGACGCTTCTGCCCGTCATCGGCCTCCGGTATTTAGTTATGCCTTCAATTGTGATGGTTATACCGCCACCACCGCCTCGTATGTTATTCAGCAGAATGCACCACGGGCAGGTGAGGTTGGCTTGGAGTGAAAATATGATAGGCCGCTCCCTTACATCCCCAACAATTATCTACATTGCATAATATTTATCTGACCCACACTAAGTAAGTTAAGCACTACGTTATGCAAATCATAATCAATAGAAGTGCTAGCAAAAGCCCTGGCGAAATCAATCTATTGAAAATATTCAATTTACTAACCAATTACCGATTCAGTACATCAAGTAGGCGATTAGTTTCGTTCAGTGGTATAGCGAACGGTACCTCTGACGCAGTGACGTGGGTTCAATCCTCGCACAGTACAACCATTTGTGTGCATTGAACATGTCTGTTTGTATTGGTCTGGATGTTTGCTTTATTACCATACTAGCTTTTGCCCGCGACTTCGTCCGCGTGTTTAAATTTATACATACAAAAGTTTTTTCCCGCTAACTCCCGTTCCCGTGGGAATTTCTCAAAATACAGCCATAACTAAACTTTATATTTACTAAGGTACCTGCATGCCAAATTTCAAGCGTCTAACTTAAGCGGTTTAGATTTTTCATACAAAAGGATTTTCCCGCTAATTCCCGTTCCCGTGGGAATTTCGGGAATTCCTTTCTTAGTGCACCCCTACGGTACCTAAGCTACGTCCCTTCCAAATTTCAAGTGCCTACGTTTAGCCGTTTGGGCTGTGCGTTGATATGTCAGTCAGTCAGTCAGTCAGTCAGTTTCTCCTTTTATATATATTGATTATGTATCTATTACTTACAAAAAAATAAAGTATCTAAGTAAGTTTATTAGTTGACTAGTATCCATAGTACAGGCTTCGGCTTAGTTTGGGGCTAGATGGCGCTATGTAACCCAGCGTAGCATGTTTAAGGTTATTTATTTACTTATTTAATTAACCAACTGATTTCTAACAGATCGACATCCCTACTTCATGAGCGCCATTAAAGCTCAATTCGATTACAGAATATGTTTACAGCCTCCAACTCATTTAATGTAATATTATCCGAGACGTACGTTTTAGTGCCTACGTAACAAAATTATAGCATATTGCCGTTTGTAAACCAGAACATCTTGCCGATCCCCGAATGAAATGGGTTTGAGGTTGTGCAGTGATCTACCTACACATCTCTAGTATATATAGCTGTGAATGTAGATGTATATAAATAGATAGACTAAGACGAACTATAGGGTCAGATAGATGGATTTTAACAGTCGCTATGTGCGAAGTGGGTGGTGGGGAACGGCAAATCGATCGAAGCGCACGATGTGGCAGAAATGTGAATTAATTCTGAGCTGTCATGTGTCAAATTGCATTATTTTCATAAATTCCTTTGTATTTTTAAGTAAAAACGTAAAAATTTGCAATATTGGTCACAGTACATGCTGTGTCGTAAATTGTAAAAACAATGGGAAAAACAGTTCGTGCAAGTTTTATTCGTTTCCAACATCAAAATGGACATTACAGCAAAGACAAAAATGGAAAGCTGCTGTGAAGAGAAAAAAGAAACATTTGTAATGACACGTTCATCATTTATCTGGGATTAAAATAAACAATAAAATAATTAATATAAGTATTTTATTGTTTATTTTAATCTCTCTTATTAAGAAGCTTTCTCCGTTCTTTCTAAGCTCTTCCACTTCTGTCACATGCTGTGCTAATACCAATTTCTTCCCTTTTTGCACAGTTCGAGGTTGGAAACGTATTTCATGTTTAATCGATGCAAATCCCGTACGAATTATAATGTTTATATTTTTGACATTTTTTGTATTTTTTGAGTTTATGAGGAAGAAAATCACTAGGTATAATATACAGTAACACCCCGCTTTACGCGACCCCGTTATGCGCGGTTTCACTATAACGCGAATTTCAAATATCGCGTAACTGAGCGCGTAATTTGAAAAAAAAATGCTTTTAAAACATAATGTAGAAACATAATGTAGTCTTTAACTTCTCTATTGTCGGAATCCCCGCTTCCTCTGAACATTCTCTTTGAAGAATCGGGAGTTCCCCGTCCTTTGACTTTGTTCTATGGGGATTCTCTCGTTCGTTTCATTAGTTCCATCATGTTTAGCTCGGCTGGCAGTTGTGTTTTAACATATAATTGAGATACATACATAATTTAACCCTTTTTGTATTAAATTTTGACTAATAACTATGTTTAATCATAAACCTCGATATACGCGAATTTCAGTTAACGCGATTTTTTCCGAAACGTATCCCTCGCATAAAGCGGGGTATTACTGTACACACTCACTTTTTACAATATTCTTTTAATTTCGTTGAAAAACTAGTCGAAAATCGTTATCAAAACATCTAGTTGACATGATTTAACAGATCTCAAGTCCTGAATAGTTGAAGCCACTAGGGGCGCTGTCATCGCGCACACAGCGAATAGGGTGTGTTTGTATTTGACTGTAATATCCTTATTATTTGGCTGCATTAGGACTTGAATCTATTAATCTGTAACGATGATCATTGTTAAGTGTGAATATAGTTTCAAGTAAATTAATGTTTTTTCACAGTGGCTTCCTCTTTTCTGATTGAAACTATAAATCATAAAAATTTTGACAGCAATGTGATTCACCATAGTTGACCTTTCAGCATGCAAATAAAAATGGTGTAAAATAATTTAATACATAATGTCAAAAACGTAAATTTGGAAAGCGAAACAGAAGTCTAATTACTATAGCATTAAACAAGTAACCAAATCAATCGGGTATCAGTTGCCACCGTCGCGCTGATTTATAAGATAGCTCTTGCTATACACCGGTATAGCACTTTTTCAGTTTTCAGTCGGTACTGATCCCCAAACGAGACTTCACGGGTGTTTCACCATCTGTACGGTGGTCGGCTCGCTAACCAGGCGGGTAAACCCTACCACTGGGTAAGAAGCTGAAATCTCAAGCGTCGACCAAGCGGTCGACGCTTGACGCTTATGACACCTCCTGGAAAAGATGGAGCGGGGATATTTTTTATCCGTCACCGTTCTTATTACAACAATATTATTTACGACAACGTCTGGCTGGGCATAAGACGCTCAACCAATAGAGAGTGATTCTCTATGACTTTGAAAATGGGAACACGTTTATCGCAGAATGATGAAATATGACCAAGGATCCTACACCTAGTTTAGCCGTTCGCACTATAAAAGTGGAGGCGAAATGTACGTTGCGGTGATTTGGGACTTGCACCATAAAACGTCCTCGCGTATTCCAGATTGTCGTAACGTAACGATGTATCCTACCCTACCCTAGTACCCTATATGAAGTCCTTTACTAAAATTCTTGGTACACACTGAAAGTTATTGCCGTCAAAGTTCTCAACAAAGCTGTAGAGTTTGTTCAAAGTGTAAATTATGTTATCGAAATGAACTGAGATTACCTCGGTTCAGCATTGTTGCAAAGTACAGAGCTCTTTTCTCAGGAAAGTAGTTACTTATAAAGCGAGTTATAGTCAAGTAAAAACTAATTTGAAAACAGACTGTGAAAATGGTGTTTAATTTAAAACTTCTATATTGGACATTTGTCTTTATTGTGCTCGTATAATCTTCAGGACAGCAGAAAGAGTACTGTTTATGTAGCAACTGTCATTACTGACTTGAAACAGATGGAAATAGTTTAATTTAGACACTTACATCTGTAGATAGTATTTGTTGCACTTATTCGAGCTAAAATAACAATTTCTTGTTTGCCACTCTATCCCGATCATCAAACCAAAATACATTTTTAAGACCGCAGTTTATATAAGAACTTACTTTTGTATTATATTTAATAAAAAAAAAATTTTGCAGGGCGCCAACATCTGCACATTGTATTTTACATCTATGTAGTTTATCCATGGGATAAGCATTTAATAAATAATTTAAAAAAAAATAGAATTTATTGTCACTGAAATAGACTTTGTGTGGTTTATAAAATGATGAAAGGAAATAGGAATTGTGAGAGGTAGGGCATAGCGAATCTTCGCTCGAATTGAGCTGCCCGTCCGAGGAAGGACCTCCACCCTATAGAATACCGCAGTGAAATGACCTCCGGGTCGTGTTTCTGCCGGTGAGTAGGGTTTCCGGAGCTCGTGGGGGGTTGGCAGGTTGGGCCGGCATGGCGGTGGCAACTGACAGGTAACTGACTAGTTACTTGCCCGTTGTCACAGTGACTCAGGCTTCTCTTTCGCTTTTCATCAGGCGTAGGGAAGCCACTATGTCGAGCTACTATAAAAAAAAAAATAATGGCAAGCGGTTCAGTAGTTTCAGAACGTTCAGAACGTATTCGTAACTAAGAAATCTACTATCTTGATAAAAAATTTAATAGTAGAAATTCGCCTACAGTAAAATACTGTTCAATATAACATAAAAGTGCCTCCTTTTTGAAGTCGTTTAGTACTTCAAATGCGTGCATTCTAGACACAGTTGAAAAGTAATTTTAACGCGGCCGAATAATTACAACAATTTTTTTACAGGAAATTTAAAAATATTTTTTTGTTTCAGTTGAGCTACTGTGGCCAGGACTGTAAGAGAATACCCCCAGCTTTACAGAAAATGTACGGTCCCAAAGCGAAATATCTAGATTTAAGGTAAGTTTAATGTGTCATGTAGGGTGACGGCACCAATTATTGACATGTTAAGCGCTCTAAATTTGAATTTCGTTTAAAAATTGGATGTTTTTTTACGATACAAAAATGGTGATTTTTTCTTTTGCACTCAAATACATGAAGAACGTTTAAACAAAACCAAAAATTCTGTATGTTTAATATAGAATTAATAAAAAAAATATATATTGAAATTTACGAAATCGCCAATGATGGACATCAAAAATTCAGTAATGGACACCCAGTCATGGACATAGACCCAATTATGAACATCCATTAATGGACACTTATGCATAGAATACAAAAATGAAACAAATGTGTGTGATTTTTTTTTATTTTACTCATATCAATGTAGTCCGGTCCGAAAGGATGTAAACCTCCAGCTCTGAACCCATTCCGAATACTTTCTTCTGATAGTGAGGCAATAGCCTTTTGCATAGATTATATTAGCCAATTTGCATAGATTATATTAGATTATATTAAAAAATGTACTGTTAATTGTGTAACTGAATGTTGTGGTATTGAGCTGATAGATCATAAAATGTTTGTAGTGTGTGTATATAGAGTTCCTTCTAATGATAAATCAAGTTTAGACAGTTTCCACCATACTCTTGAGAGCATTCTGAATTTAGTGTGTAAAATTAAAAATAGGAAGGTTGTTATTTGTGGTGATTTTAATATCGATATCCTCAAAGATACAGCAAAGAGTAATGATTTTCAATATCATTTACTAAGCCATAACTTAAAACTAGAAATTAAGCAGCCAACAAGAATAATGAGTGGAACTTGTATCGACAACTTTGCACATAACATAAGGGCATCCAAAGGTGAAGTAGTTGAGACTGGATTGTCAGATCACACGGCACAAATCTTAACATGTCCAGTTAAAAAGACGTGTAATTTAAAGTCATGGTACATTAAACGTAGAGATTTCAGCATTGAGAATTTAGAGAAATTTAAAAATTATATTGAAAGCCTATCTTTTCATGATACTTTAATATCTGATAACCCTAACATAGCATATGATACTTTTATAGACATCTTTAAGTGCCTATATGAACTGTGTTTTCCCTATAGAATGATAAAAAAATATGTGCAAAATAAACGACAAAAATGGATGTCGCGTGGAATGAGAGTTTGTTGTAAAAAAAAGAGGAAGTTTCTTTGGCTCAGTAGATTGAAAAACAATAAAGAAAGTAAAATAATTTTGAAGCAATATTCCGTACGACTTAAAAAGATTATAAAACTTACTCAACAGTCACAAAATGCACATTATATTAATATGTCAAAAAGTAAATCAAAAGCAACCTGGTCTGTGATTAACAGTGTCAAATGCCAAATGCCAAAGGAACCCATATTTAGAATAAAAGCAAATGATAAAAACGTAACTAAACCTGAAGATATCGCCGAAGATTTAACAACTTTTTTATTGATATTTCTAAAAATTCTACAAACAATTGTAATGATAATAATAATTCAAATATAAAACAAAATTCAAAATCACTTTTTTTGGGTCCCACTACGCCTCTTGACATTATACATACAATCAAGTCTTTACGTAATACTGATAGTGTTGGCTATGACGACATATGTACACGGGTAATAAAGTACGTAGGTGAGGTGATTGCTCTGCCTCTTAGTCACATTGTTAATTTGAGTTTTACTACAGGACTATATCCAGATAAATTAAAACTTACAATTGTAAAACCTTTATTTAAAAAAGGCGATAGGGAAGACATTAAAAATTACAGACCTATAGCTTTGCTACCTGTTTTCTCGAAAATCTTTGAAAAAATTATACAAAAAAATCTTTACGATTTCCTAGAAAAAAATAATATCCTCAATAAAGAACAAAAGGGTTTTCGTAAGAATACTTCGATAAATGCAGCAATCTATGACTTAGTAGAAAAAATTATCCTCAGTTTAGACAGAAGAATACCCTCATGTGCGATATTCATGGACATGACTAAAGCATTCGATCACGTAGATCATGACCGATTGTTATTGAAGTTAGAGAGATATGGTATTCGTGGTAACGCTTATAACCTTATTAGATCTTATCTTCAGAATAGAGAACAATACGTTGAGCTATCTCAAATTTGTATGTCCACTAGGTTAGAAGAAAAATATGCTTCGCACCGTAGGGTAGTTGAGTGTGGGGTACCACAGGGTAGTGTCTTGGGTCCGCTTTTATTTATAATCTACATAAATGACATTATTAAATCAAATAGACATCCAATGATACTCTTTGCTGATGATAGTACTATATTTATTAAATCTGACGACATTGAAAACTATGAACATGACATTAATTTAGCGCTTAATAATATAATTAAATGGTTGACATCAAATAATTTAAAAGTTAATTTAGAAAAAACTCTTTTCATGCAATTTACCCAAAGAAGGACCAATCCAATTGTATCAGTAACCTATGAGAATAATAAAATATGCGAGACAAATGTTACCAAATTTCTAGGTATTCAGGTGAATAACGACATGAGCTGGAAGTCACATTCAAAAGATGTCTGTAAAAAATTGTATAAGTTTTCTTATGCACTGTATAAACTTGCTAGGATAGCTCCTCGTAATACAGTTGTAACAGCATATCATGGATTTGTATCGTCCACCCTGAGATACGGTATCATATTCTGGGGCAATTCCACATATAGGGAAATACTATTCCGTGCTCAGAAACAATGTATAAGAGCCATGTGTGGCCTTAAACCAATAGATAGCTGCAAACCCTATTTTAAAAGCTTAAAATTACTATCTCTGCCCTGTCTTTACATACTGGAATGTTGTATTTTTGTAAAGTGTAATCCTCATCTGTTTAAACTAAAAGTAGCGCCTGATAGAAACCTTCGCCCGAGAAAACCTGCAGTTAGTACTAATTTATGTAAAACTGCATTGATGAAAAAAAGTGTAATTGAGATGGCACCAAGATTGTTTAATAAATTACCAGAATCATTAACAGGCCATACCTTACAAAAATTTAAAGCTAAATTGTCGACACTTCTCATAAATAAATGTTATTATAATATTAATGAATACATCATGGACACAGACATTTGATAAATTTAATTTAACTGACATTATTTCTTATGATTGACATTAATTTATTGTTTTATTTTTATTTTATGTTATTAATTTATTAATTATTACTGTATACCAAATTGATTATGAACCAAAATGTGGAAATGCATGCAAATAATGGGACTATTAATTATTATTATTAATATTGTAACCTTATCTATATACTAAAATTTCGTATGTCTTTTAAGATACATCATGGAGCACTTTATAAACCTGTACCAACCTAATTACGAAACCTATGATGACGAATAAATTAATTTTGAATTTGAATTTGAATTTGAATTTGAATAGCGTCTTTTAGCACTGGAGCAAATGAATCTTTTTTCAGGACTTTACCTAAATTATTCAGCTGCCATTTTGAGACTTCTTTCTTCCAGGCAACTTTCAAAGGGCGGAAGACTGCTAAATCCATTGGTTGAAGGATATGGGTTGAGTTGGGGTACAGAGCAATGAGCTCTATGCCGTTTGCGGAGCAAAACTCTGATAGATGTAATGTTAAATGTGATCTGTGGCCATCTAAAAAAAACAGAACGGGTTTTGGTATATTTTGCTCCTCCAGCCATGGATTGAAAATATTTGCCATATACTCGTAGAATGTGCTTCCACACATCCACCCGGATTCCGATTTTCCTATGCCCCAATTCTCAGGAACAGTGGCTGTTATGTGCGCTGGCAATCTTTCATATTTGAACACTATCATTGGTGGTGCTAATTGACCGGTGGCATTGGCAGTGAGTAAGACAGTTAGGTTGTCTTTTTCATCACCGCAGAACTGGTAAAGATGTTTTTCTCCTTGTTTACAAAGAACTCGACCTGCTTTGGGTGACAAAAAAAATGCGCTTTCGTTGGTATTAAATATCCGGCTGGGTTCATCCAAAACATCTTTTAAACCTATACCTTCTATGTATGTCGTTATTTCATCGAACCATCTACGGATGCCTTCTTCGGTAACGTCATCCCTAGATTTCGAAAGATTTTGTGCTGTTTTTTCTGTTATATCTGGATGTCGTTTTAAAAATGATGAAAACCACTTTTTTCCAGGTTTGTTATTTGTAAAAGGATTGGCCTTCCCTTGATCCAACATAATTTTTTGCACGCTCTCTGTCAATAACTGCCTATTAATGGGAAAGTGTTTTTCACCCATTGCCACCAACCATTTTACCAGAATGGCCTCTTCCTCTGCGGTGAGTATAGTTTGGGGCCCCATAGCACAAACTGCAGGACTTTTGCCTGTGACTTTGTTGTACAAAGTTATTCGAGGGACCCCAAACCGGACGGCAGCTGTGCTTATTTTTTCTCCCATCCTTACAGCATCTAATGCCCTCCCCATTTGTTCGGGGGTGTAGTTTTTCTTTGGTGCCATCTAGAACAAAACAAAGTACCCAATTATGGACAGCTAAATATACCCAATTATGGACATCGTCCATTATTGGAAAATAAAGAGCAATCACAAAATCGACTCAACCCAAATGTTTAGTGCAACAAATCAAATAATTTAATAGAATAAACTGAAAAAGAAATAACAAACTTAAGTATGGACACTTGTCCATTACTGCATTTCGTAAAATATAAAATCCAGTAATTGACAAACCCCACGAAAAAAGGTATTGCTGTGATTGGGCATATTTAACTTAGCTCAATTTACTTGCAATATAGTATTATTCAGCAAAAATAACATCAAATCTCATTACAACACAACACAATGTAACACCATGCACAGATATGTACTCACCTCCTTAACGATTTCAACAATAAAAACGGATTTGAATGGCCACCGCGCGTACGACAAGATCTCACTTCGCAGCCATCTTAGAACAAAATGGCCGATTTTGGTGACGTGTGTCAAAATGACAGCTAAAATGTCTATTGGTTATGCTTTAGTGTTACCAGTTGAAAAATTTTGGTGCAGTTGCTTAATAAATGCGTTCAACGAAAAAAATGTCCATAATTGGTGTCGTGTCCATTACTGGTGCCGTCACCCTAGTACCTTTTTTTTATATATAGTAGCTCGACATAATGGCTTTCCTACGCCTGATGGAAAGCCAAAGAGAAGCCCAAGTCGCTGTGACAACTGGCAAGTAACTGGTTAGTTACCTGTCAGTTGCCACTGCCATGCCGGCCCAACCCTAACCCCCCACGAGCTCCTGAGACCCTACTCACCAGCAGAAACACGACCCGGAGGTCATTTGGCTGCGGTATTCTATAGGGTGGAGGTCCTTCCCCGGACGGGCAGCTCAATACGAAAATCAATTTGAAAATTATGCTGAGGTTGTATTCATAATTTCGCCAAGATTCGCAAAAGGTGAGCCTTGAATCTTGCCGAAACCGAATGTACTGAAAATCCAGCTGAAATTAGTTACATTGCATCGGCATGTAAGTTTTGTTGTTCCTATGACATTCAACTATTGGTATAAACAAGATCTCTACCTACTCGTATACCATATAATAGCAATATCAGAGATTGAATACCTACTTGTTTTCCTTTCTCTTATTTTCTCAATTCTTATTTTTTAACAATTATTCAAACGAAATGTTTGTTTCCCGATCGCTACGACTTCTTCAAACGTGGTCTAAAGAGAATTCTACCCTTTTTTTTTACGTTGGGAATGCTTTTACGCATACACCAGGGCCTTGGGTACGGGACACCTGGGTTATGTGGGTGGGGCTCACTCCTATTTAGCGGAGAATACCCACTAAACCCGACGGTGGTCCGCTACGAGCACTCTGTCTGAGGAGGGTCGGGATGCCCGGAGGGATTCGACACAACCCCCGGTACCAACAGCGCGGTAGCGCTGCGCCGCCCAGCAAGAACGGCACACCTCGGGAGGACGGTGTGGTGTCCTCCCTGCATCTTGTGATGCACGACGCCACTGACCACTATGCCCGGAGGCACGCGTCGTCGTCTTCCTCGAGGCCGCTAACCGAAGCGCAAGGACAAGCGCTTGCTCGTCTGCCACCTAAAGTAAAAAAAAAACAAATTCAATTCAAAAGCTTAGCGTAATAAAATTGAACTTTACTTTAAAAGCTATTACACCACAAACACAACATACCTCTTTTTGCGCCAGGGGCTTACAAAAGGGATACCATTAAACAAGCAACGCGTCACAAACCGGCGAAAATTTTGCACCAGCAATAATTTATTGCCCTCCGAGGGATATTTTTCGAAAGGTCTGTTGAAGTTGATTCCGATGGGGATTGACAGCTTGACCGAGCAGTTACGGGGAGCGTAAGAAGAGGCTTTACTCTAAATGTTGGAAATCGATTGAACTGCTTTGTAGACTTATGATGTTACTAAGAGTATAATACTCTAAGAAGTCACAAAAAATATATAATAAATCTGTAGAGAGGTCAATTCTGTACATTAAATATATTTTCAAAATAACTACCAGGGGGTGATTAGTGATGCCAAATGAAATTAGTAAAATTTTTGTCTGTCTGTCTGTATGTTCGTTATAGAAACAAAAACTACTCGACGGATTTTAACGAAACTTGGTACAATTATTCTTCATACTCCTGGGCAGGTTATAGTATACTTTTCATCACGCTACGATCAAAAGTGTTGGGAAAACGGGAGAAATTTTTATCTGTATGTTTGAACGCGTATGACCCAAAAACTACTTGAACGCGATTTTCACCAATGTATTGCTAGAGGTCTAAATTTTAATTTGGACCATTTTAAGGAATCCCGTTATTTTTGAAATCCGATATCCACGCGTGCGACGCCGCTGGCACAGCTAGTTGTAAATAATTTTCTGAATGTTAATTGTGGGCACAGTAAATGTTAATAAACTCTGCACGTGGTCATAACTGACTTTTATACCATCATATTATGATTGTGTCATTCTGTTTACTTATGTATTCAAAATTTAAGATAAATAATAGTTTGTAAACTAGGTACAGATCACGGGCGTTAACCGAACACCTAAGGTACCATTAAAATCTGTACCCGTAGTGTAAGTTTTGGCGAGAAATAAACGTAACTAGGTATTGCGTTTGCGTATTTGCTCAATTTGTATGCAAATATCTCCCGCGTTTTTACTAAAATAAAATAAAATCTCTATATAAGTACTCAGATTATATTCGACTTAAAAAAAACAAGGCGGTGACAGACAACATCGTGAGGGAAATTTTTAACGGTCTCATAATATCTCCAATGTGTATTCATGATTCGATTTCCTCCTCTTTCTTGGGTCACTGAGGTCAAGTCGAATTTGCTTCATTGTAATAATATTCTGTCATCTCGAGGTAGAGTGCCGCCCTCCCTGTTTTCCCGAGAGTGGCGAGAGTCCCACATATCCCGTCCCTCCCCGGGGTGGCGGGGTTGCCTAAATGCAAAAAAGACGCGGTAAAAAACTCTATGAAAAGGTCGTCTTTTTTTTTTTTTTTTATTTATTTAAATGTCTTAATAAATGTCGTAAGCAAATCGTGTTCATTACCTACCTCAGACGCGTTCACCGGCGGATATTTTATTTAAAAATTTTAAATGTCCCGTGCCTAACTCTGTATTATTACCCAACTTTATAAAAGCCGCCCTTTATTTTCGTCACGTGCCGTAAAGTTGTACAAACCTTTTTGTCTAATCTGTTACAATATTAATTATTCTAAAAAGACCTCGTCTAAACACGCATTTTTACTATACACAGCGTGTTCACTGCCACAGCTTTCGTTTTGTTGTTGTGATAAACGTGGAAGGAACATATTTCTTTTAACTAACGGGCCAGCTTGGGTCATTTGTTATTTTGGTTGTGACCCTGCTTTTTCAGCCAGGGGTCACCTCTAGTAGTCTCTCTCTAGGGGTAGTCTGCTTTTAATCCTAGAGACTCAATTGACATTGTGCATAAATAAGTGGAAAATATATTGGAATTAATCGTATACGTCATGTTGTCGGATATTTTCTATTAACATGTACAATAAGTACTAGGTATACAAAATACCTATTAATTGAAAGGAATTTCGATAAAGCGGCCGAATGTTATTTCACGCGTATTAATTTATTTCAATTACACTAACAAACGTTTATTGGGTCGTGAATTTCCGAAGCAATTATCAGCAATGGATAAAAACCTATACAATTTATCATAGTAATCGCTTATGTCATATTAGGACATCCTATAACCACCCGTTCCCCTTTGACATTCAAAGCTGACTTAACAATTCAAGTATTCAAATTGTCACATTAATTTATTGTTTCCGCGTAATTTAACCAGCCTTTAAGTTTATACAGCTGAAATATCTTTTTAAATCAACAAACAAGGGGGAACATTAATTGAATTTACTAATTTTGTGAACCACATGTTGCTTAACATGTGGGGTAAATAGAGGGGGACTTGTACCTGAACGATTAAGGTTCGCGAAAAAAATAGAAAAATTAAACTCGGATGCTCTCCTAGCTAGTCACAGTCTTAGATAGAATAGAATAGTAAATAAATTAAGCAAGACATGCCACGCTAGGCTACACATCGCCATCTAGCCCCAAACTTAGCCGAAGCTTGTACTATGGTACTATGGGTACTAGACAACTGATAAACTTACTTAGATACTTTTTGTAAATAAATACATATTATAAATATCAAACACCCAGACCAATACAAACAGACATGTTCATGAACACAAATGTTTGTACTGTGCGGGAATCGAACCCACGACCCTTGGCTCAGAAGACAGAGGTTCGACGACCCTTGGCTCAGAAGGTAGAGGTCAAAATGTGCCATCGAGCCAGTCAATAGAATAGAATAGTTTATTTAGTACACACAGAATATACTCGTATAAAATACACATCATTATACATACAATACACTATGTGTGTACCTACAATTGAAAGTTAGGAATTAGGATTAGTCAGGGAAAAATAGGGTGGAGGGGGGGGGGGGTCGTCTTCCTTCTTACCCCTTCTTTTAAATTATACTCTACCCAAAGATTGTCTAGAAGACCCTTTATGCCTAGTTTTAAGTCAACTGTTTGGTGTGCAATAAGGATTAGTCTTTTATGCAGTTAAAAAAGTATATGGGGTTCCTGGGGAGATGCTCTGTAATATGTAGTTCCAAATTGAAATAATTGTACCAGCAAAGGTACAGTTTTTAGGCTTGTTGTCGTAAAAAGTGTAATTAGTCCGTCTTTTAAATTGGTCAAAAATAAAAGACACGCATTTTTTCATTTGTAAATTAGACCAAAAATTACAAAGATATATAGCCCGTAAAAATTACGCGTGACGTTAAATAGTGGGAGTTTTTCCTCACAGAGTGACGTCAAAGACCCCCACTCCTAAATTTTGATACCTTGTATCTTTGTTATTTTTTGTTGACATGAAAAAAGGAAAAATTAGTAGTAATTTCTTTTTGACCCTGGAAACATCCCTATTGCATTGGTTGAACAAAAATGTTATCATTGTTCTCGCTGTATCCATAGAATGATTATTCGTTTGGTGTTCTGAAATCTGAGGGAAAGACAAAACAAGATTATTGAAATTCATGTTCAGTTCTATAGAATAAGTCAAATTGGCAATATGAGAAAATATCAGAGGCCAATCGACGCTCTGCGATAACATAACACAAGATAATGGAATATCTTAATATCCCTTTTTGTAAAATCAACGAACAGAATGGTTTGTTTTGCCCACAGTTTTGCCTTAGGTTATATTGCAACACCGATATTTTAATGGCAACACATAAGTAGACATACCAATGTCATCACGGATATGCCCAAGTTTCGATTTTTAAACAATATATTTTATATAAACGTTGTTCATACATTTCTTTATTATAATACCTCAGCTTAGTTACTTCTCACATAATGGAAAGCAAAACTAAAGCCCTATACATATTATATATATTAACTAAATATATAAATAACCCAAGACATGCCACGCTGGGCCACACAGCGCCACCTAGCCCCAAACTAAGCCGAAGCTTGTACTATGGGTACTAGACAACTGATAAACTTACTTAGATACATTTTTTTTTGTAAATAAATACCACAGATTACCCCCAATAGATACCGCATGTTCGGCATTTTGCTTTGAGTTTCGCGAGTCAATTTCAGGTGGTATGGAAGGGTGTGCGGGGGACGTAACTCATTTCTCAAGTGATGTACATTTGTATTGTGCAATGTCGATAATTTTATCGAAAAATTACCAATCAGGTATATTAGACTAGATTATGTCTGTATCACCTTTTCAGTATTTTGTGCAATACTGGATATTTATCTATGTATGTATATAAATATATGTTTATATATGTCACCGGAAAATAGCAAGAATCGTAAGTTGATCAATTTCCTAGGTAGTTGATTATCTTTCGGAATATAACAAACGGTAGTGGAAATGTATTATTTAACGCAATGGATTTCAGTTAGTTAATCAACTTACGGTAGCCTGACAGTCATTTAATAATTTACGATTTTGACACAAGTAAAATCGTCCTCAAATGGGCCAATCGTTGCTCAATGTACTATTTAACGGTGCACTATTACCCGTAACTTAATACACTGTTCCCTGATTGGTTGCCGGGATAACGCCACGTGAGCCATTGAACCAATCAACGTTCACCTCACCTTCGTCGGATGATTTTACGGCAAGATCCCGTAAAATGATCAATTTACTAAAATACATACGTCAAATAATACATTTCAACTGCCGTTTTGACATTATAAGTATATTTAAATGTATCTAAGTAAGTTTATCAGTTGTCTAGTACCCATAGTACAAGCTTCGGCTTAGTTTGGGGCTAGGTGGCGCTGTGTGGCCCAGCGTGGCATGTCTTGGGAAAAAAAAATTCAAATGAGTATAGTTATAAATATGGTTAGGTGAAGTAATCACAGCAGTTTTCATTTACTCGTCTTCTATCCTTCATACATTGAAAACTATCCTATGTAAATGTCTCTAACAGCAGGGTGCGGCATTCGTCCATTTTAATGTTCTCTCAGGACACTTTGGAAATCTAAAGTAGAAACACTAAAATTTTTCTCATCTTGCATTATCGATATATGTACTTGAAAGTAATACATTGTAACACTATTGTCAAACGTGTCTACGCTAGAAAGGGATAAAAATAGTGAAATTGGTAATGAAAGAAAGGGATCATGAAAAAAGACATCAACGCGAGCTAACATCTGTCAAATATTTTCCATCGTAACTTGAGCTCCGGCGCCAAGGAGTTCAATACTAAGATTCATACGTTTATGTTCTACAAACTATTAAAAGTGTCTCCGATACACACGGGTCTGACTTCTGGTCAGTACTGACCGTGGTACTGACGCACTTTAAGCGCATGCGTATTTCGCGCCTGCATTGCACTGATGTATTACCTCTCGCGCGATATCTTAAGTGCGGTATCTATTGGAGATATCTGTGATAAATACATATTATACATAGAAAACTATTGTTTAGCAACTTTAATGTAACGAATATATGACGGCGCACTGTTGGCGCCATCTACGAGATACGCAGGAATTAGATTTGGCATCTGTCAGATACGTCGGAAATAGCACTGACAGATGTCAGTTTGGCGGAGCGTCGAGTCTATGGTTGGGCGGCCATGATGGACATTCATTCGATTTGGACGTTTCACGGCGAGCGCAGCTCCGACGCGACGAATCGCTTTTATTCCGCGTAATCTTGATTTCTTTATATCCCAGTATTAATTAAAACGGGTTCCTTATGTATTTACCTAGTTATGATTGATTATATTTCCTAATAATACGTGATTAAAAGTTAGTGGTGATTATTCATTGACTGTTTTATTGGATCGTACCCACATTACTGATTGGAAGTTATGGATGACGCTGATGATGTCGGGCTATCGCCTACATATAGAAAATACTTTTGTATTGTTTCTTAAGAGATTATAATAAACCTAGGTAGGTACTTCGTTTTGAGAAATATGAGCTTCATGCTGATATAAAAGTTCTTAGGTTAGCAAAAGCAGAACATTATTTTGTTGAAATAAGTTTTTGCTGCCGATTTGGACGATTACATCCAATCATGTATCATCAAAATACCATTCAGTATACCAACCTAACCATCTTTGTTCATCGTTTTTCCTCCACGTCGATCGAGCTGATTTCGCAAAAATGGATATAGAATATGCGAAAGAATTCACGCAAGCAATAAATCAATTACAAAGGCTTTGTTCACAAAGTTTACATGGAAACTAACTTGTATTTCTTACGCCCGAATGCGACTTCGGTTTTTTCACCGCTCTTATTACAATGAGATAAAGTCTTTTTCACAAACACGTTTTGCTCATTTAGCATGAAATTGACCATTTTATTGTTATTTATTTATCTGGATCGTTACTCGTTACTTTTATCAGAACTTAAGATTGCTAAAACGGTTTCAAAATTCAACTATCCAACAGCAAGTCATAGTATGATACCTAGTATAATATACATTTTCTACAACTTTGTCTTGTTTTGTGTCCTACGAGTATTTAATTTATTACTGGTCATTGGTTGATTAATCCTTATCGTCTTCTAAGACACCCACGGGTTAAGAGGGGGTGGTCCTATTCTAAATCGGAATTTCTACGGGAATATATTACTGCGGTCACCAACCCGCCATCTAAGCGAGGTGAAATAAAAAAATTCAAATGACAATTGTCATTGAGAGTCCTATGTCCAGCAGCGGACTTTTACAGATTGATGATGAATATCTTATCACTCCATGTTATGGTTGCCCTATTGACTTTATACAACATATCAAAGCTCGCAGTGAGGAAATACATATTAATGAAACCCAGCTTTATCTCTGTGTGCACCCTGAATGGGAAGTGTGGCATCAATACGATTAGTCTGATTCTAATCTACTTACATTATCATGGTGAACCATCTGACACCGCAACCTATCTGCCTTTCCGTGCGGTGCCCGAAGAGAGTACAAATCCCCGCCCCATTTTGTAGGTGTCGCGTGAGCAACTACAGGTGATCTGTTCCTTCACACTCGTAATCCGATGAGACGATAGTTTGGTACAACCGGACCGGGAAGAACTCAGGTGCAAAACGTTCCAACCAACTTTACAGAAAAATCCATTAAGAATTATTATCCCGAGCCAGGACTCCAATCCGGAATCTCTGGGTTCTTCTTACCTTACCATTTGCGACCACTAGACCAACAACAGTCGTCAACAATAACCAGTGTATGATAATATAGATCTTGGCAGAGGCGCTCGTACCTCTCTAGATACGGTACCGCTTCAGAGTCTGTGATGGACGGATAGTGCGTTTGACCGCAATACACAGACTTTACCTTTAGAAATAAACAAAGAACCAGTTTAGAATCAGTTTGCGAGGTGTTGTGAAAACGGGACTAACGGGACTTATATATGTAGGTATTACCTAAGTGCCTACCCTTTTGGCCCACCATTGCTTAATTGGCTAGCTGATTTAATAGTCGGCTAATCGACCGTCGATAAATCCAGTTAAATCTGCCTTTATCTTTCAGCTACAACAGTATCGAAACTCTAAAGGGTTTGGAACAGTTTGGCAGATTGGAGGAGCTGATATTGGACAATAATAAATTGGGAGACGGCGTAATCTTGCCTTATCTGCCGTACCTGAGGACGCTTTCGCTCAACAATAATCTGGTAAGCCTGACGAATGAAAGCTTATTGAAAAACGGAAAGCCTACGCGTTTCTACGCGAATAACCAAAAAATGTTGCCGTATTTTTTGTGTACCTTTTAAATCTCTAATCTATCTGTGCAGATGTAATATTATTTTGTACCTATTTATAAGTCAAGGTTATTTCTTATAAGGAACGATAGAAAGAAACCTATAATCCAGCTTGGACTGCGATGGGCTAATGATGATTATATGATGTTACCTGATATTATCAATCTAGAATATTCTGGAAATACAAGACATAGGATTACTGATCCCTCCGTTATATCTCGCTATTTAACAAACTGTAACGAAAAGAAAAACAAATTATTAGAATCACGTACGAACAGCTTTATGTGTCTAGCAATCTGGTCCCAGTGATCTGTTAAGGGCTGAGTCAATATGATAGTCAACCTTTGAACTGTGACAAACGCTCTGGAAATTCAACCACGGAATCTATATGCGGTTTACTATCTTTAGGGGCTGCTTATCTAGGCAATTTCCTTTGATATGTTGACTTCTATTCGAGCACCTACGTAGGGGATGTATAGGTACCATACATACCTATATCTAGGTTTAGTTAATTCAAATATTATGTAACCACTTCGTGAATCCTATAACGTGTGTTCCAGGAAAATACGATATGTATGGAGTATTTCAAAAATACTCGTACCTTTATTGTACCATATTCATGCGACTCAATTAAAAATAAATTTTAACAGGATTATGAAAAATATCTTTACACAAACATCATAACGTAGGTACCTATAGTTTCATGTTAAATTAAATTCCGTGGTCTTTTTCGCATTGCATTGCAAATTACTGAAAATATTGAATTTTCAGCAAAACGTGTATGCATTATCAGTTTACCCAAACTCGTTGCTTTCGTACGCTTGAATTACGTAACCGTTTTACGAGTATGTACTATTAAAATCCAAAAGTAAAACATTTCAATACTCAAAAACAGCCTTTTGTTTGTTGAATCGCCCAAATGTACAGCACATGCAATCGCTCCCGTTCGATGGTCGTAGCAAAAGTGAACAAATGTCAAGATGGCCGCTCGCGGGTGTCAATTTAGAAACAGTCACTATCAATAACTAGTTCTAAAATGACAGATTTCAGATATCGATTTAGAATTATTTTATTTAAACAAATTATATTCTAAATACACCGATTATTAACAGTACGAACACTGCAGTGCAAAGTTTGGACATTCGATGTTAAATCAAAGGACTGTAAAAGAGACATTCGCGTTACGTACATTCGCAGGAACATAACAGTAAACGCTACATCGACCCCCGTACACGTGAAGTCTCGCGTGAGCCGTTAGATACCCTCGCTGTCCGGCAGTTTTTATCAACGAACGTACATATAAAAGCAAAAGGTCACTTATTCGTTCAGTCGTACACTGAACATACTCGTATATGAAATTACTTTTCCTGAAGTTTAGCAGGCAGGAAAGTCTAAATTAATCGTAAGTTTCTATTTTCATGAATTAATGGTAACTGACCTCAAGAGGTTCATCATCATCAGCCTATCACAGTGCACTGCTGGACATAAGTTCATCGCCACTTTGGTCAAACTAGCTAGAGGCTTTCTCCATAATCGCCACGCTGGGCAAGCGGGTTGGCGATAGCAGGGCGCAGCTTCTCGCTCCGGTGACGCTGCTGTCAGTCATCGGCCTGTGATAATTAGCTACGCCTTCAATCATAATGGCTATTCCGCCACCAGTCGGCCGCCAGAACCTCGTTCGGTATTCGATAGAATACACCGCGGGCAGGTGAATGTGGCTTGGAGCAAAAATGATGATAGGTCGCTCCTTTACATCCCTTATCTCAATCCCATTGGATACGCTCGACAATCTTCAGCGGAGAAGAAAATCAAGCCTACACGAGGCCCAAATATTTGGCACGTATTCTCTGCGGTATTAAGATACTATATTACTTGCTACATATCATTAACATCGGTAATACAATATCTCTTTGACATTTACTGGCATCTTTTGTAGAAAGTGTTCGTGCCCATAAAGTCTCTAGTGTATCTACAAGTTGTTATTACCTACCGAATGTAACCTAATAAAATTCCGGTTCAGATTTCCGTGTCGTAGTAATAAAATGGATTATGTATCTCTCAACTTCGACTTGAACTATTGTGAAGGCATTTTTTTTATATTGGCACAGTATAGTGGCTTCCTCTCGCCGATGGAAAGCGAAAGAGAATCCTAAACCACTGCGAGCAAATGCCAACGACAAAATTGATAATTATTTAAACATACGAGTATACCAATTACAGACATACCTACACATTACACAGCATTGACAAAAACATAAGCGCAAACTCAAACTTCTCCATCTCGGCCGGTGTACCACCGTATACTCACCGAAACACTCGTGAAGTGACCAGCTTTTCGGGATCAGACGGTATATAGTCAGAATAGGCCAGCAAAGCAACTGACAAGAAAAAATAACTGACAAGTGATTGATTCGGTTACTTGTCCGTTGCCGCAACGATTTGGGCCTCTCTTTCGCTTTCCATCAGGCGACAGGAGACGGGCGACGATGCTATTAAAAGAGCTCTCGTAAAGTGTCCGATGTGCACTTTGACATTTCGGAAGCATTTACTCATAAAAATTAGATATTTATAAAAGTAGCCAATTATAAAAAGGTTGCAACATTAAAAAACTCCATGTGAATAGCCTGGATTTAAAATAATAACCTCTTCGCAGATAACTGATCTCGAGGGACTTATAGACAAGATTACGGAGCGGCTGCCATCACTCTCGTACCTCAGCATCCTCAGCAACAAGGCGTGCCCCAACCAGCTGTCGGACCTCGATAAAGACGACTCCGACTACCAGAGATACAGGTAACTTGTGCCCAGTTTCATTTATGTATACTACCTAATATTAAAGGACTATTCACAAATTACGAGACCCAAACCACTACGCGTGCAAAACGAAAGAGAAGCTCAAATCGCTGCGATAATGGTCATGTCTGTCAGTACCGCTTTTTACTTTACATACCGCTGCCATGTCGCCCCGTAAAGGACTTCATCACACCCCATTTATTGGATCCCATTTTTGTTTTAATTTTTATAGCTAGATTTTAAATAAGACTACTTTCAAATAAAAACACCGGGTACATAATTAAAAAAAAAACAACAAATTTTAATTTTACCAAAAATATAGATGCCCGTTTTCGATATTTATTTTTTTACTTTTATCTATAGTTCTGTATGTAATATGTAATATTCGCAAATTTCGTTTGATCAGTAAGTGTAAAATTAAGTGGGTTAATTGTAAAATTAAAAGGGCTGTTTGATTAACGGACAGATACCAATTTCCTAAGTTATGTAGCACTCTGTAAAATCTACATAATTATCAGCACCACGCATGAACGCATGGGTTCAACGAAGCATGGTTGAATTATAATATAACATCGCAGGATGCCACTCTGACATCTTTTGCAGTGTAGTACATTTCGGGAAGGGTACGTAGGAGTTACACAATTTAATTAATATTCCCTGCCCCATTTCGGATTAAGATGACTAGAAGCGAAGAGCGCTTGCTCCCTTAAAACTTGTACTTACTCGTATATATGTCGCAGTCATCTGGTTGAATCTGCTATTCAATTGAATGACTTGCGCGTTCATTGAATGACGACATTTAATTGAATGCCTAAAGGACAACTCGTCAAGTTATTGAATGAAACGTTCAACGTCTTGACTGAACGTCATTTTAGCATAGTCGTTGAATAGGTAAAAGCCGACTGTGTAATGTTTAGTTTATAATTTTTCTTTAAAAGTATCCGGAGGCGGCGTATTAATAGGTAAATCCATGCTGTCACACTATTTTATTACGTATAAGTAAGTTTAAAGTAAATCTAATCAAAAAAATATCAACACTCAGGTGATCATGTTCGACGCCATATTTGTTTTAGTGACTACTAACGCCGCGCTGGAAAAAAATGAACTAAATTACAATCACTTGACTGCTTTTACGTCCGCTCTTTTCAAAGGGCTATGTTTCAATCCGCTACCTAGTTGGACGTTAAGTGACGCGTGTTTAGTCAACGTTCGGTCTAGTCATTCAATTGAATGTCGTCATTCAATGAACGCGCTAGCGATTCAATTGAATAGGAGATTCAACCAGATGACTGCGACATATACAACTTCCATAGATTTTGTATGGCGTTCAAGACGTGGGACGTCATGATCAAACGCATGACTTTTACATTTTTATATATGTAATACAGGGTGTTTGGTGCATCGTGTGCTAGTTCAGTGTTAGTCGTTCAGTTATTTTATTATCGTTAAGTTATGTTCTTTTTTGTTACGTTTTATTAACGTTTTAAATAGCTAATATAGTATAATTAAGGCAAAAATTTATTTTTATTACACCTGTTGAATATTAGAAAAATGCGACCCCGTACAGAAAAATTGCAAATTAGTGATAGAAATTGTAACGTATTACACACCCCTAGAAAGGGTACACTCCAGAGATATTTTCATTAAATCTGAAGAGCATGATCACTTTTAGTTTATTTTTTATTGATATAGAAAGTTGAAGTTTATACTTTTTACAAAAATAAACTTTGGTGGGCAATTAAAAAAAAACTAGATGTGTGAGGTGACTGATTTTGGTTTCGATAGAAGCGTACACTATTACAATTTAAAGATTAAAGAGAAAATTTAAGCTAGACTTAATAGTTTTTTTTTTTAATTAAAATTTAAGTGTGGACTTTCGTCAATTTTCACCCAAATTAATTTTAGTTCCGAAAAAAAAATTGGTTGGGCCAAGACTTTTTTAAGGGGCATGAAAAAGTAGCCAAGGACCCCCCCAATCGCTGATTTCAATTTGGCACACGATGCATCAAACACCCTGTATTATCAAAATACACATGATGAAGTAAGATCAGCACACGTAAAAATTTTCACCTTCATTAAAATGTTATGACGTCCTCTCTTCCATTGCTGATATAACTTACCTAGAACATCTTGTTATACGCACATGACAGATGCAATAATTGATTGAGTACTCACTTACAGGACGCTAGTTAACAATATTTATTATTTAAAAAATAAATAGAGACGGAGGTCAATCTGGTAAAAAACTGTTTAGCCGCTGGTCTACTTTCGTTGCGAGTTTGCCACCGTATTTATGGCCAATGAAACTGAGCTAATGCTGTGAAATGGACGTGTTTATGTAACTACGCAAACATGCCTGTGTTTTTCCTGAAGCTTACCTAACGTTTTAGTAAGCCAGCTTTTTCTTTCCTTTGCCTCACCAATGCTACTTTGGCTGGCTCGGTGGCTCAATTGGTAGTGACCTCTGCCTTCTGAGCCAAGGGTCGTGGGTTCTATTCCCACACATTACAAACATTTGTGTGCATGAACATGTCTGTTTGTATTGGTCTGGGTGTTTTCTATGTATAATATGTATTTATTTACAAAAAAAAATGTATCTAAGTAAGTTTATCAGTTGCCTAGTACCCATAGTACAAGCTTCGGCTTAGTTTGGGGCTAGATGGCGCTGTGTGGCCCAGCGTGGCATGTCTTGGGTTATTTATTTATTTGAAATAAGAAATCTTTATTATTTGGACACCACATCGACAAGAAACAAACACTATTAAAAATAACGAAAGAGGAAAAAACGCAAAACTAGAATATCGAACATGGTGTCACTCAGGATATAAGCAGATCCTTTCTTTTTTACGCCTTTATTAATCGGAGAAATTCCGCGTTAAAATCACAGTCGTTTCATAATTGCCACTTTTTTATGTTTAGAAATCACTGAATATAATATGTGTCAAACATAAACCGAATGATTCATTTTAAAAAGAGCTCATTTTTTTTTTTTTTTTCTGCTATTGTATAACTATAAATTTATTATGAACGTTGTAATACAAAAAACCGGCCAAGTGCGAGTCGGACTCGCGCACGTAGGATTCCGTACCACTATACAGCTAAATAAATGTTTTTCTTTATTTTTTAGGGTTCCGTAGCCAAATGGCAAAAACGGGACCCTTATAGATTCGTCATGTCTGTCTGTCCGTCCGTATGTCACAGCCAGCTTATTCCGAAACTATAAGAGCTACATTATTGAAATTTGGTGCGTAGATGTATTCTGTAAACCGCCGGGGGGGCACATTTTACCACTTTGGAAGAGTCCCTCGCGCAAACTATTCAGTTTAGAAAAAAAAGATGTTACAAAACTCAACATCATTTTAAAATACCTATCCATAAATACCCCACACGTATAGGTTTGATGAAAAAAAAATTTGAGTTTCAGTTCTATGTATGGGGAACCCCAAAAATTTTGGACATTTTTCTGATTTTATTTTAAAATCTTAATGCGGTTTACAGAATACATCTACGCACCAAATTTCAATAATGTAGCTCTTATAGTTTCGGAATAAACTGGCTGTGACATACGGACGGACAGACAGACAGACAGACATGACGAATCTATAAGGGTCCCGTTTTTGCCATTTGGCTACGGAACCCTATAAATTGTATAAATAATGGCGCTAAAACTATCGAGTTTCTTGCCGATTCTTCTTGATAGAAAACAACTTTCCGAACACTGCGGTAATTTTTATTTGTTATTTATTTGTACCTGCATAATATTTTGACGATTCTTATGTGCTTGTCATAAGTCTATATGAATAAAGATATTTTTCGTTTTCATGTTAAGTCTGTTAAAACCAATTTTTTTTTGAGTATCAATTAATATTATCCCATCATATTTTTTATAAGATTCTCGAAAACTCGGAGCAATTCATAAATGGATGGATCCTCGTAAAATACGTCATGAATTTTTATTCCATCCGACAATCTTTCATATCACGTCGCTTCAATACTCGAAATGCTGGGAAAATATTTACAATTTTGTTCGAACCAGTGTACCTACTCCACTCTTAAAGAGGCTTTTACACTACCCATTGGAAAAAGTGCCTAAAATGGCGAACAACTAGAGAGGCCTAAGTCCAGCAGTGAACTGCCATAGGCTGATGATGACTAAGGAGATTTAATCTTCTTCTATACTTATAGTAATACTGTAGAGAGGTCAATTCTGTACATTAAATATATTTTCAAAATAACTATCAGGGGGTGATTAGTGATCGATACTGATGCCAAAAATCAATCAGTAAAATTTTTGTCTGTCTGTCTGTCTGTCCGTCTGTCTGTCTGTCTGTCTGTCTGTCTGTATGTTCGTTATAAAACAAAAACTACTGAACGGATTTTAACGAAACGTGGCACAATTATTTTTCATACTCCTGGGAAGGTTATAGTATACTTTTTATCACGCTACGATCAATAGGAGCAGAGCAGTAAAGGGAACTGTTGGGAAAACGGGAGAAATTTTTAACCTGTATGTTTGAACGCGCATCACTCAAAAACTACTGCATGGAATTGAATGCGGTTTTCACCAATGTATTGCTAGAGGTCTAATTTAAAATTAAGGCACCATTTTAGGTAAGTCCGTTATTTTGGAAACCCGATATCCACGCGTGCGAAGCCGCTGGCACAGCTAGTTTTATAATATGGGTCGCACTTTATTTCCATCGTAGTGGATGTGCAATGTGCACCCGGTGACTCATTATTGGACATCATGACTTGTCCTTTACGACTATCGGGATACTGTTGGTACGCCGGCAAATTTAGGAAGCAGTGAGGCAGTACGCTACTTTAAGGATGGATTTAAAATATCTGTATAGTAAGTCCAAAGTTGAGTTGCAATAGATAACTTTTCTTCTTACTTTGTCCGACCAGTGTCCGGAGCTCACAATGTACTAGCACCTTTACTTTCACATTACTATCACGGACTTAAACCTTGGACAGTATTCCCTGAACACTCAAATTTAATTACTCAGATTTTTGAGCGCAGTTAGTAGGGTAAAGAAATAAGGCCATCTCCCTCCCCAGAGGGGGTTTGATTCACAATGTCAACAATCGTATGATCAACGTTTCCAATCCAATGAACTGAAAAGCTTGATAATAAAATAGATATTATTTACTTACAAACACTGACAAAAAACAACATTAACGTACCTAATGTATTATTATAAAAAAGGAAGTTTTAAGAGAGATTCGCCCGGCCCGTCCGGGGAAGGGCCTCCACCCTATAGAATACCGCAGCTAAATAACCTCCGGGTCGTGTTTCTGCCGGTGAGTAGGGTGTCGTGGGGTGAGTCGGCAGCCGAGGGTTAGGATTGGACCAGCATGGCGGTGGCAACTGACAGGTGGCTGACCGGTCAATAGATAACATACTGTCTGTCATATTGCTGACATTTTTGTAGACCCGTTTAAGGTGTATAATACCGTAGTACATTATTTTGGTCTATCTACGGGTTTAGCCATCGTTTGCAATGTAAGCGCAGAAATGTTTTAATTTACGACATAACATTAGAAAAGTCTAAAATTATCTATGTTTTACTATATTCTGCATGCATTATACATATGGTGAATTTATGGAGATTGTTCTGGAATCCATGGATAGGGGCTTGCAGGTGGATGCCGTGTATACTGATTACTTTAAAGCATTCGATAAGATTTCTCATTCATTGCTAGTTTCAAAACTTGAAGTGATCGGTATACACGGCGATCTTTTGCGTTGGCTGACCTCATACCTTAGAAACAGAACTCAAGCCGTAACAGTTAAAGGTTTTACTTCTAGCTTTACCCCTGTTACCTCAGGCGTTCCCCAAGGCTCACATCTCGGTCCATTGCTTTTTAATATTTTTATCAATGATGTCATCAACTGCTTTAAAAATTCTCGATTATTACTTTATGCTGATGACACAAAGATATTTACAGCAATTGAGTCCGAGCTTGATTGCCAATTGCTTCAAAACGACTTGGATAGGCTATGTGAGTATTGTTCTATGAACGGACTTCATCTCAATGTAGCCAAGTGCCATACGATTACGTTTACCAGAAAAAAGAAATTTATTAAATTTGATTACAAACTTTTTGACGTGAGGCTTGATAGGGTGACTGAAGTAAGAGATCTGGGTGTGCAACTTGATTCTGGCTTATATTTCGATTCCCATTTTAAAATAATTACAGCTAAAGCATATAAATTACTTGGGTTTATTTTACGTCAAAGTACTGATTTTAAAAATGTTAACACAGTGATACTTCTTTATAATTCTTTTGTGAGAACCCAATTAGAATATGCATCTACAGTTTGGAACCCAATGTATTCTAAATATATAGATATGGTGGAGACAATTCAGAAAAAGTTTATAAAACGTTTGATGTATAGATTCAAAAACTTCAAACCTAATAGTATTGAATCGTTAATTATCCATCGAGAGCACAAATACCAAATATTTCTATATAAAATTTGCAACAATTTAGTTGATTCTTCTTTCATAATGAGCAGATTGCTTTTCAAGTGCAGTAGACATGGCGCACGACCCACTTTCTCTATTCCCTTACGCAAATCTAATTATAGAAGAAATAGTTTTCTTATAAGAGCTAGTAACAAATACAACAGTATTTATGGTGATATCGACATGTTTCATGTAGGAATGGCTCGTTTCCGTTGCCTTTTGAAGGCACAAACACGTAAACCTACGTGATGTGATTTGGTTTGTTTGACTTCTTCATTTCTTTGTTTACCTTTTTTTTTTCAATGGTTAGCGCGTCTCTTATTCAACTGATGTGTACTACTAGAATTTGTAGAAACTAATTAGGCTAATGTGTCAATCATATTATTGTTAAGTCCATAAGTGTTATATGATGCTGTATGTTTCTCTAATAAAGAAAATAAAATAAACTATCGCTTTAAATCACTCTATCGATTAAAAAAAAGTGCATCAAAATCCATAGCGTACTTTTAAAAGAGCATACATCGCACCCGACAGACAAACTACTTTATATTATACTATGTAGTGTACGAGTATAATATGTAAGTACCTATAATTTTTGAGATCTATGTCCAGTAGTGGACTGTGGTAGTCTAATGATGATATTTTTTGCAGATATTACGTTCTGTACAAGTTAAAGAACCTCCGTTTCCTGGACTCGCGACGCGTGTCGGGCGGCGAGCGCGCTGAAGCGGCCAAACGCGGCGAATTCATGCGCGTGCGCCGCCCGCCCGCCGACACGGAGCGCGCGCCGCCCCCCGCGATCCGCGGACAGCCCCTCAGGCCGCTGCCAGTCGACTTTGCCGCGTTGGGCAAGCACAAAGGTAACTATTGTAATTACATAAATATTATAAACTCATATAATATAATAGCGTATATAGTATAATATAATATCGTGTTTCTGCCGGTGAGTAGGGTTTCCGGAGCTCATGGGGGGGTTAGGGGTGGGCCGGCATGGCGGTGGCAACTGACAGGTAACTGACCAGTTACTTGCCAGTTGTCACAGCGGCTTGGGCTTCTCTTTCGCTTCCCATCAGGCGTAGAGAAGCCATTATGTCGAGCCACTATAAAAAAAAAAAAAAAAAAAAAAAAAAAAATAGCGCCATCTATATTTTACATTGGGAAGACTCCCTAGTATTTAATTATCTGCACATTTTTGTTATCTGTGGTTCGTTTTGATATTTTTTACTGTAAGAAAAATGGCTCTGTTCTGCTCGGTACAAAATAAAGCATCAAGTTAAGTTTAAAGATATATGTTCATATAACCTTTTCAACAGTAACTTAAGCAGTACACGAGCTTACCAATCATCTTACCAGGGAGCAAGTACAAAGAGGAGTTGTCTGCCGTCATACGGAAAAAGTGCACTTATATTGCTTTTTCACTATTGTGGTCGTGACAGAAGAAAACATTCGTACAGTGAACCGGCAGCAATTTATTACTTTTCACACTTCTTCACTAGACACAAGTTAACAGTTCGACGACTGTCGAGCGACTGACTTAAGACACGTCAAACATCGTACTTTTATATCAGTCATTTGACAGGTGACGTTTTAATACCATAGAGCTGCCAGGTCTAAAATCAATGTTTTTATTTTTGCAATATATGTGGTTATGAGTAGGTATAAATTGAAAATAATATGAACATCTAATTATTATATTTGGTAAAACTATTTATGTTTATAACATTATACAGTTGAAAAAGGAGAAAAAATACACCGATTGCCTTACCGATTTATTTCGATGGTAAGACACACCTACTCATGTGCGACTTCTTCTTAGTATCATGTAGTTACGCTATTTCGACCTATATACCTAACTCAATTTAAAAAATCACTTAAATGTAGGTAATTTTTTTTTTAATGTTAGATACGCCCTTTTTCCCTATGACGGCAGTCATCACCATCCTCATCATCAGGCTATCGCTGACCCCTGCCGCACTTACACTTATATGCCTCTCCAGTTGTTCGCTATTTTGGGCAAACATCTGGAGGCTTTACCTACACATAATCGCCACGCTGGGCAGGCAGGTTGGCGCCCGCAGGGCGTAGGTAGCTTCTCGCCCTGGTGACACTGCTGCTAGTCATGGGCCTGTGGTATTTAGCTACGCCTTTCATCGTGACTGTTATACTATCACCATTCATCAGTCTACCACTACGATAAATTACTCCTAAAGACGACTTTGCCGCAGCCGTTTTGCTAGGCGCTAACCTAATATTCCGAAAAGAAATTAGGTAGATGTGGTTGTGAATTGGTAAACTAAATATCGAATTAATTGTAGTAGATTGATATACGATTAATGGTGTCGTAAACGCATTCGAAATGCTTTAAGACATTTTAATACGATATAGTACGACTACGTTTGAATCATTATAAATTCTTAAAACTATAATTTGAATAAATAAAAACTATTTCATATTTACCCATATTAACTTTGCGCCTACTGCAATTATAAGAGCAATCAAATGACGAACTGATACTTTTAAGTGATAATTCTGATGTAAATATGAAACACTTTTTATTTATTCAAATTACAGTTTTAAGAATTTATAATGATTCAAACGTAGTCCTTCGTACTATATCGTATTAAAATGTGGTGTATAATAAGTAAGACTACGACATGTGTTTTAATAACTGAGCTGTGGTCCCGCCATTTTGACGTCAAAGTGGCGGCGCCACTTACTACCTACAAAATTTTGATAATTTTTGAGTGTAGAATTTTTCTGTGAAAGTATGAAATAGTAGAATTTCTGTATTAAATCTTTTCAATATTATATTCGTAAAACCTGGCGTGGTCCCGCCATATTGATGTTCACAAAACGTTACGTTGATAAGACCAACAGATTTGTAACGTTTATTTTTAGTTTACACTAGTAATGTTGACTAGGAACTTTTTATTATTGTGCAATAATTCTTCTGTAATTTGTAACTGTAGCGATTTTGTATGTGCTGTGTCATTCTTATGTATCTGTTTTCATTTTATCTTTTAGGCATCGACATAAAGTTGTATATAAACAACAAACAAAAATGCTCATAAAGAAATGTTACTTTTTTTCTATCAAGTTCTCAGTATGTATGCATCAGAAAGTACGTTCGCCTTGCGACTGATCTCTCTGTCTGCGGTTATGTAGAACGAACTCTATCAGTCTTCCCTTCGGGTTATGAGATGATGCGACCTATGGTAGATCTTGAAAGCGGCGCCACACTTTTTTAGTTATTACAGAAACCGATTGCAAGTACTAACTTGTTAATCAAGAGAAACATTTTATTAGGTTTCCCTTATTGATAAATAGTGTAACAGGGTATATTGTGTCAATTAATGCAACAAGCAAATCGCACATCTAGTTCTTAAAAGGCGTAAATTTCAATGTGGAATTACAAAAACCGGCCAAGTGCGAGTCGGACTCGCGCACGTAGGGTTCCGTACCACTGATTGAATGAAAAAATTAGGTAATTTGTTTTATGACGTTTAAAAAAAAGCTACTGTCTAGATTTCATTCAAACCAAATTTCGTTAGTAGTTTTTATAGTAATACACATCATATATTTTTTTCAGTTTTATCATGCCCATATTTTAGAAGTTACGGGGGGGGGGGGACACATTTTACCACTTTGGAAGAGTCTCTCGCGCAAACCATTCAGTATAGAAAAAAATGTTGTTAGAAACCTCAACATCATTTTCAAATACCTATCCATAGATACCCCACACGTATAGGTTTGATGAAAAAAAAAAATTTGAGTTTCAGTTCTATGTATGGGGAACCCCAAAAATTTTGGATTTTTTTCCGATTTTATTTTCACATCTTAATGCGGTTTACAGAATACATCTATGTACCAAATTTCAATAATGTAGCTCTTATAGTTTCGGAATAAACTGGCTGTGACATACGGACGGACAGACAGACAGACATGACGAATCTATAAGGGTCCCGTTTTTGCCATTTTGGCTACGGAACCCTAAAAAAGATCTTTAAGCACTAACAGCTACATGCAAAAATGAACTTTGTGGCATAGTAAACACAATATTGGACTTTTTGACATTTACGTCTTATAAGAACTAATTCTCGCCAATGGTGCTATTTACCAAGCAAAGCACATACACTGATTTATCGTCTCATAGCCGTGACCGCGGCTACGATCGGTCGCAATGCCTAGAAGTCTACCCTAACCTTTTTTTAATTTGCTTCAGGTGCCTACGGAAAATGTCATTACAAGTACACTGGCAAGCACTCTGAAGGGAACAGATTCATCGTGAATAGCGACCTTTGACCGAGAGGTCCGGTATCGATTACTTATACTACCTACATTGTGATAAAATATATTTACTCGTATAAGGAAATGTTGGCTTGGGAATCAGTGACGTGAATGAGTTCGCAACGTATTGTAAATTTATTCCACCAAAGTAGTAGAGGTTACTAGTAACACTCGGAAAAGGGTTCGCAGTACAAACTTAGGGCTCGTTTAAGGGGCAGCGCAGACGGCACACTTTTTGTGCGATAGAGTCTGCGTCTGAGACATTTAAAAAGAGCGTCTAGGTCTGCCGACAGAATGATCGAAGATGTGCGTCGTGTGCGTTAAGTCTGTGAAATATCCGCGACAGATTTTTACGCGTCGTGTGCGTTACTGCATATAATTGCAAAAAAGTGCGTCACGGATAGTCTGTCGTCTGCGCTGTCCCTAAAGGGCGTCGAGTGTCACATCTCCCGTAGCGGTTGCAAAAACAATTTTTTTTTATATTAGCACGTCAAAATGACTGCTTCATGCCTGATGTTATGCAGACGACGAAGTCCAAAGAAATGTAAGCAATCCTCATCACTTTACGAGTAGTTAGTGCAACGCAGATCAATCACACTATGACGGCCGGTTCACGCCCTGGTATCTACAAGATCCAAAGACGAAGGGAACATATGTGCTGGAAGAGAGTTCCACAGCCTATGCCGTAGTAACTATTTATTAATCTGTGCCTATGCGCAGTTGTAAGATTCTCCTGAAAGCTTCCATACTTACTTCGCCGTTGTTTGTGTAAACGAGCGCTTACTTATTTACTGGTTAGAGCTTTACGTACCTACTGACGAAGACTTAGTGCATTATGAGTAGGTACACGTTACACGTAGTACAATATTTACGATAACTTATCTCAGAAAATATAAATTGAAATTATAATAGAGGACGTTTGTCAATAGTTACAGAGTACAGAGGACTTAATTAGAAAAATATTGGAAGGAACAATATTTTATCTAGGCCCATAATTTGAAAAAAAAAATATATGTGTAGAATCTATCTGACGCCGATTTGTTTTACCAATCCCTTATACGAGTATGTACTTTGTACCAAAATCTACTGTTTTAGTAGTGTACCTCACAAAAACAACCGTAAGTCATATGTAATCGACAGTCTTATATCAGTTAGAGTGCTCCGAATCGTATTCACGCCTAGCACAAATCAAATTATTGCCATACTAAATAACCTACTTACTTTTACTTGGAATTGGAAGAGTACCCAAGGCTTCTCAGAATACTGCTTAAATAAAAATTTGAAAGGTTCAATATAGAGGTAATCCTTGTGAAGTATAAGACGGACGATAAATACCAATACCAAACTAAATAGATTGATCTATTATGTAGGTAGATATGATTTGAAATAAAATATCTAAAAGGAAATTGGTATAATAATATATCACTTAAACATTTCTTTTGGGAGATTCGTAATTGCATTTAACGAAAGAGATTTCAGTAAATGTTAATATGGCATCATTTATTTTTCAGCGGTCACTGATATTAATGGTTTAATATTTTGTAGCACCCTAACAAGAAGCATAACTATCTGAGTACTATGTTTACCACGTTGATATATTTTTTTTTTTTTTTTTATGCAAGAGGCGGCAGACGAGCAAATGTGATGCCTGATGGTAAGCAGTCGACACCGCCCATGGACACCCGCAACTCAAATCGAGTTTAGGGTCGCTGCCGGCCTTTTAAATAGGAGTACGCTCGTTTCTTGAAGGCTCCCATGTCGTAGCTGTTCGGAAATACTGAAGCAGAGAGTTGGTTCCACAAAACCGATGCGCGAGGCAAGAAGTTCCTCATAAAGCGTACAGTGGAGGATCGCCAACCATCGAGATGATGAGGATGGAATTGCAATCGATTACGCGTGGTGCGGTGAAGAAACTCAGCTGCAGGCAGTAAACCAAACAATTCTTCAGAACATTCCCCGTGATAGATGCGGTAGAGAACGCACATGGATGCGACGTCTCTTCGCAATGCCAGTGAGTCGAGTCGACTAGACAGGGTCAAGTCATCAACAACACGAACAGCTCTTCGGTGGATTCGGTCAAATGGAAGGAGTTGATACTGGGGTGCTCCAGCCCAGAGGTGGGAACAGTATTCCATGTGTGGCCGGACCTGTGCTTTAAATACAGTTGTAAGCGCTGGGTCGGCGTGAAATACTGTCCCGCTCTATTAAGAACACCCAGTTTCTTGGAAGCCAGTTTGGCTTTACCCTCCAGATGTCCACGAAACTGAACGCTGCTCGAAATGTCGACTCCCAGGATCCCGATAGTAGACTTGGCAATAATGGGGGTGTCTTCAAAATTTACGGTTACGACAAAGGGACTACGCTTAGCAGTAAACGCGCAAACTTGTGTCTTGGCGGGGTTAAAGCGGACTAAATTTAGTCTGCCCCATTCTGAAACATGACTTAACATGTTCTCAGTGTCAGACACAAGTTTATTCCGGCTCTCGACGACGCTTTCCAGAGAAGCACGCTTATGCCCGTTCTATAGTGAGTCAACCGTACTGTCATCTGCATAACAATGGATGCTGCTGTACTGCAACATATAACATAACGCTGAGGTTTACGTACTGCGCGTGGATGCGCAAAGTACACAAATTTTTTGACTACCTTCTTTTTGTATTATATTTTGTCCATTAATGCATTACCTGTTATCTTAGCTGATAGATCATTGTATGGGGTGGAGGGCTGATAACCTGAGATACAGGATCTATCCTAGTTCAGGTATCAGCCTGCCATATATACTAACGAGTTCATGTTAAAAAAATTGGTCTAAACTTTGTAAAAATTGGTAAGAATAAATGAATTTATTATTATTATTATTATTATTATTATATCATTGATATGCAGGAGAAAAAGAGTAGGCGACAACACACAACCCTGCGGGACACCAGCATTGACGGGCTTAAAGTCCGAGCATGAGCCGTCGACGACGACTTTTATGCTACGCCCAGAGAGAAAGCTGGAGACCCATGCACACAGCTTCTCCGGAAGCCCATACGATGGAAGTTTGGAGATAAGAGCTTTGTGCCAAACCCTATCAAAGGCTTTCGCTATGTCCACACCAGCTGCCAAGGCTTCTCCTTTGCTCTCGACTGCCTCTGCCCATCTATGCGTGAGGTAAACCAGAAGATCACCAGCAGAGCGACCGCTACGGAAACCGTATTGTTGGTCGCTTAGTAGCTGGTTATCATCTAGATACCTCAGGAGCTGGCGATTGGTAATGGATTCCATTACTTTGGAGAGCAAGGATGTGATGGCGATTGGCCTATAGTTAGCCGGATCAGAGCGATTACCCTTTTTAGGAACCGGATGCACAAGAGCTATCTTCCACGTTTTCGGGACTACGCCAGTAGAGTATGAGAGTCGGAAAAGACGCGTTAGTACCGGTGCCAAATCTGGCCCACTCGACTTATGGATGTCAAGAGAAAGGAGGGCCTTACGGACAGAACTTTGCAAGAACCGAACGTTAGGCATGGAGCTCGCGCAATGCGGTATTGATGGTGGTGTTTTTCCCTGATCGTCCAAGGTCGAGTTGGATGCGAAGAGAGTACCCAAAAGATCGGCTTTCTCTTTCGCAGTGTGGGCCAGAGTTTCCTCAGTTACGTGCAGTGGTGGAAATGACGGGACACTGAAATTCCCAAGGACAGCTTTGGAGAGAGACCAAAACGCACGTGTTCCAGAAGGAAGACGTGCCAGTCTATCACCAATTCGCCCTATGAAGGACGACTTCGCTTTAGCAATCTCCTTCTTAAATGACCTGGCAGCAAAGTTGTATATATGTAACGGAGCTAACTTACCTATGATGTTTTGAGGTAGGTAATGATTTTGAGAACATACTATGTTTTGATTTAGCCTTGCATATTATTTCGCACACATAAGATCATTGATTGATAATAATTTATTGATAATAATTTTATTTTTTGTAACCCTAACGTTATTCCAAGGTATCAGCGTGTTAAGGATAGGTATGCAAGGGTGAATAGAATAAAATTCTTATATGTTTCTCAGCTCCGATATAGTTTAAAGTTTAAACTAAATAGTTATACCGTACCCCATAACAAAATTTTTCCACTTGATATGTCTTCTCATTCAAAATAGTTTGTATTGACCGCAATATTTTATATGTAACCCTCACACTGCTTAGAATATACTCCCTATGGTTAAATATGAATACTTAAGTATGAACTATTTATTCATAGCAAAATAAGAATTTCATCAGATACGTTGTGAACTCAAGCGCACTACATCGTCGGGTTATGACAGGAAAATATCAATACATATATGTATGTATGTATTGGGTTAGTTTATAATAGCAGCTAAGTGTAGTGATACTAAAATCTTGTAATAGCTTTATTTTGTAATACAGATTTTTTATTATATTATGCTCATAAGTTTTGCGAATACCAATTGGTATCGTAAAAGTAACATATGAAATTGTTATAAGTAGTACTTAGTGCGTTAAGGTATATTTTTATAATATGTTAGGACGATTCCTTTAACTAAACTGCAATGTTAGTACATAGATGGAAACTGCCATTCATTCGCATTTGCAAAATTCGTTGGCTTTTATTACACGTTGACACGTGTGGGAAGGAAAATTAAGCGCATATTGGATCTTCACGGAAATTTTGATTTAAGATACTGGTTACCCTGAAGTGTATACTCTTTGGTGTCCTTTGAAACTTTTAATTAAAAATAAAAGACAAGGGTTTATGGACCTTTAATCATTGTGTAGTAATGCGGCTTCCGCTGGTTGTAAATTATTTTTAGATTGTGAGTTCATAAGTTGTTCTCGTTGAACTATACTTCGTTTTGTTTGTCGTTTTACTAACTTGATTTTGCTTTTTACGGGAAAGGCTCCTTCTCTTAGAAGGCACCCTTAACTTGTTATTCCGATTCTTATAACACTTTAGAACCAGACAGGCTTGAAGACTGAGTAGATTGTGAAAATCAACAATAACAAGAGTAGCGTAATTTTTATGTCATGGAAAACTAAATGTCATAACGTTTTTAATTCATAGAAAAATTTAAGTTTAAACCCGAGTAAAGCAATATAATGTAGGGATTTCTTAGTGTACCTGTCCCCGTATATAATCCTGGCTACATCCTTGACTAAGAACCTCCCACTTAAAGATGCAAACTCTTAGGAAGAGGTACCCCACCTACCAAGATTATAAAAAACTAAAATCATGATTAAGTACATTAGGTATGTTACCCATTTTATTGAATCGCAATGAAATTTAATAATATTCATGTTTTACTTAATATAGATTAGCAATTTGCCAGTGAATTTTGCCGATGCGATTAGGTTTAAATCTAAGTAGGTAAGAAACTTTTTTTTAAATATTGAAATATTTGTACGTGCATGCATTTAAGTTGGTTGTTTTGTAAAGATTTTATATAAACTGGTATATTAAAAGAAAATATTTTTATGAAAACCATTTCTCTTCATTTGAATTACCTTTCCTTTAGCAAGTCGTTTGTCAGTTTAATCTCATCGAAGTCACCTTGTTGATATTTTACTCAGATTTTTAGTTAATAAAATTTAATAATAATGTAGTTTAATTAAAATTTATTTTGTATGGTCAGGTATATAGTCACAAGGATTCGTTTGACAAATTAACGAAAATAATTTAGGTAGAACTTAAAGACATTTGACATTCAACATTAAAGCTTGCTGACCCCAGCTATAAGCAAGTATTTTTGAAATAGATCTTTAAACTATCTACTGATATCACATAGGATATAGTTATACCTTCAGCACAATATTTCTCATACCAACGCTCTTATTTTTTCTCGTACAAATGTTTGCCCTACAGGCTTCTACTAAAAGAAATTTTATTCAAATCGTAGGTCAGACAAAAAAAAACAAGAATGAACTAGAAAATACGATGGAAAGCAATAAAGCATACCACTGAGTCGGATCACTACAATACTGGTTGTAATAAATATTCAGAATAAATATCACCCGCGCAGTATCTATAAAGGAGACAGTGGTACCTACCTATCCTATAACTATACCGTTCGAGGCCTGAGGCAAATTCGTCGGATTTGTACCTACAATTGTACATTAATAAATGTTTGGAGTTTGAATTCTCCTCTGACCGCGGTTACTATGCCACAGATATTCAGTTATGTACAGAACTAAATGTAAGTCCGTAAAGGTAGATACCAGTTGGAAGCGGGCTTCCGCCAATACAGGAAAGTAGATACACTTAGGTACCTACACAAAGGCTAACTAATAAGATTATTGTAAACTTAACAAACAAATCATTTCTGTGCCTACCTCATACGAAAAATAAATAAAATTTAAAAATCTTCGGCCTAAATTTAAGAACAACATATCTTTCTAATGAGAAAAGCAGAACCAGAATCGGTTCACCCGTTCGGCAGTTACAATGGCACAGAGACACAAACATGACTAATTTATAAAACCCTTTTTTTTACGTCGAAAGTTAACAAAACTTTTAGAGCGAACCATGGAAGTGTGTAGGTAGGATTACTTCCATGCAGCGAACAAGTCGCAAACGCGTAACGTAACTATAGTTACCTGTGGGGTTACCGACCATCTAGACACGCCGTATTAGCCATGTTCCAACCAACTGAAGACTACAGATTAAGATCTAGTAGACTGTACAGATGAAAAGAGAGCGACAATTAGGTACTACTTAAATTTTCTCGAAAACAAGACGCTTTCGTTCATTCATTCTGAATTGCGAAAAGTTTTCACCAACCTCGAAAGCCTTCAGTACCTACTTAATTTCTATGCGAACTGTCAAATTCTGAAAACTTACGTAGAATTGAAAAACAATTTTCCGAAACCGAGTCAATTTCACGGTTATGAATTAGCTAGGCATGATCCATGATGATACATTAAGCGAACCTACGTCTGTGCCTACTTTTATTCCGTTTTGCATGGTTTAATGTTTTGTTGCTAGTTTGCTATGCATCATCGATATTTATAAAATATTGTGTATATATATATATATATATATCGGAACAAAAAATGTGGTAGGCAATAAAAAATTCTGTTGTCGTGTCGCGGGATGTTCATCCAAGCCTAACAATGGGTTAACAATTATGTATTAGGCGCACCCAAACTTTGTATCCGGAAACGTTTCTCCATAAGCTCTCGAGATCTAAGAACACATACCTAATAGTTAGGCACATCGCATTCTTAGTAAAATAACGACCTAATTCAAAACTTGTAAAAATTTGCTTATTTGGAAAACTTTTCGAAAAATGGCTTCTTATGTCCAGCAGTGGGTTGCAATAAGCTGATTGTGAGTTTAATGGGTTCCAAAACCGTTTATTTTACAAAACCTAACGACCAATCTCACACGAAATTTTTGGAAAAATTAGTCTATGTGTAAAAACGGTCATTAATCCTTAAAGATAAAGTAATATTTCCAAACTTTTTTCTCGTGAACGCTTTTTTCACATTAAACTATTTATTCCAAAAATTTCGTGTGTTATTTTATTAAGTGCGACATGTTAACATCCGATATGTTTATAGTTTCAACAAAGATAATCTTAAACTAAATTATAAACTGATTAAAATCATTGTCTATTTTAATTCTTCGATGCTTAGCGCGATATTCAAAATAGATATGAAAATGCTTTACTGATACACGGTGTCATCACAATCTTATCTCTTTTTTGTGCCTATATAAGTGATTTGTTTTGTGCTTTATGTTTAGTTCGTCTCGTGTCAGGGTAACAAGCTTGTTGTGAAAATGGCTCCGCAAATTAAATATACAAAGGTAATTTCTTAAATATTGCTTTTTTGGTTAAATAAATTGTCTGACTTATTAATATTTCATATTGGAAATACAAAGTATTTGTCTCTAAAATACAATAAATCTAAGAGAAGTGAGAAATTAAATATTATGAGAATTAGGTTTGTATTCTCAATAATTATATTTTTATATAAAAACGACTAATTTTCTCGAATGAGTTCAAATATCACTTTTTTTTATTCAAATTAATTATTTATTCATATCAGTTTGTATGAATAATAATGAAAATTCTGTTATATTTTTCATACTTAGGTGATTCGCATTCTATTAATCGCTTACTCGAATCAGTTGGTATGAAAAATTAAACCAAAAATTAAATAAATTATTGAATTTTTTTTTTACAATAGTATTTACCTTCCTATTTGAATTCTCACCATGGTCTCATGAATAGGTACTCCAGATTTACCTACTTTATCAAAGCAACAAGTTGCTCAGTAGTTACCAAGACATATTTATATAGATCATTATTATTTAATTTGACTGGTTCTGCCTAAATAAATAAGATTTTCTCAAAGACCAAGTCTCCGCGCGCAGACTAAGTATATTTAATACCGATACAACTATAATAGCCTAAACTGGTTGCTTAACTCAGACTACAGTAATAAATGTTTGCGCAGTAAATAGTCGTTCGTGTTTATTTACTATTTTAGCGCGCATTCTATTAAACTGCTCAGTTGGGCGCTAGCCTGGTTGGAGCAAGCATACTGCGTATTTCCACACTCGAAAATGGCTCCGCAAATCAAGTATACAAAAGTTCGTTGACAACGTCATTTGTTATTCCACTAGTTTAATCGAAAATATATTCAAGACTTATAATTTTCACTTGTGTGGGTGTGTGCTATATAAAATCTATAATTAGCAAGAAGGAAAATTGCTTAAATATATTGGATTATTATTGTGTGATTTGTATTTGGATGTGTTGAGTACAAGTGTTGTGGTGGTATGTACTTACTTTTGAGTATATTTCTAGACTCCGGTACGACTTTAGTTACTTTCGATACATTCTATAGACCTCGTCTTTTTTTATATTTTATAGGTCATAAAGCCAAAAAATAAGTAAGTACCTAAATAAATTCCGGTCAACTAATTTAAATTGGCCGGAATTTTTCGCCAAAATTTTTAACGACAAGCTCTAATTCCGCTATTTACCAAATTTTTATTGCAAAATATGAAATTAATAAAAACATAATAAATGGAAACCATTTACATTTTCATTGCTATTTGATGAAAGTAACATTTTTCCCACATTCTGAATGTTCCACAGATCTTCATCAACAATGAGTGGGTGGATGCCAAAAGCGGCAAAACTTTCGACACCTACAACCCTCATGACGGCTCCGTCATCGCGAAGGTGGCTGAAGGAGACAAGGTACCAAACATAATCCTACTTGTTTTTTAACATAATGGCTTCCCTACGCCTGATGGAAAGCGAAAAAGGATCCTAAGTCGCTGTCACAACGGGCAAGTAGGTCAGTTACCTGTCAGTTGTCACCAACCCTAACCCCCCACGAGCTCCGGAAACCTTACTCACCGGCAGAAACACAACCCCAAAATCATTTGGCGACGGTATTCTAAAGGGTGGAGATCTTTCCCCGGCTTCTTTTTCCGGCTCAATTCGAGCGAAGATTCTCTATGCCCTACCTAATCATTAGGTACAAGTTATTTTTAAGTTAATCCCTACCATGCCTCGATTCACCCTCGTTATTGAAAAACTATACAGGTATCATGTCATGAGTATCGTAAGAAGCAGGTAGGAGACTACTAGAGCTTCTCAGCCGGTGGTGGAGTTTACCCAAGTTGGCTGGCAACCACCGTACAATCGGCATAATACTTGTGAAGTGACTTTGGTCGCGGATCAGTCGGTACATAAGTAGCTAGATATATCCTAAAGCCGACACCGACATGGCGCTAACAAATTATTGATTTGGTTACTTGTGCATTGCTTTAGCTATTTAGGCTTAACTTTCCATCAGGCACAGCGGCGTAGCGTGGTGTCGGCCGCCCGGGGCGGAAGACAATTTTGCCGCCCTTTTATTTTGAATCACGGAATATTGTGTTTAATATTCCGTGTTTTGAATCGTCAGTAATCAGTGTTGCCGTTCTAAAAAATTAAAAGTCGCCAGATTAACAATACGAAACGCCGCTTTTCGGTTCACTATCGCGCGTATGCCAAAACACGAAAATTACTACCCCCCTCCCCCCCCCCCCCCCCATAATCAACCCCAAAGGACAGCACTTATCGCCACAATTCAGAAGTCAGACGCACTATCGTTGACAGGTTGACTATGACAGTATAACGTTACGGTGACACTGACAGCTACGTCTAGTTAATTTACTTTTGAGTTTGACGTCTCTCTCCTCTGGATAAGGTTGTTCATTTGTAAAGGTTGTGGCTCACAATAACCACCCTGATCCCACTCCGCAAAAAAAATGAATTAAGGGCTGTAAATATTGCTCAATAAAATATATTTTACAAAAGTCGCTAGAAGTAGTGGGATGTAAGGGAGCGTCCGGGATCTTTTCGCTCCAAGCCAACCTCACCTGCCCGTGGTGCATCCTGCCGAACAACAAACGAGGCGCTGGCAACCGACTGATGGCGGTATAACCATCATAATTGTTGAAGGCGTAGCTAAATACCACAGGCGGATGACGGGCAGCAGCGTCATCGGAGCGAGAAGCTACGTGGCAGGTGAGAAACTAAGTCCTGCGATCGCCAACCCGCCTGCCCAGCGTGGCGATTATGGGCGTATCCTCCAGATGTTTGCCCTGAGTGACAAGCAACTGGAGAGGCCTATGTCCAGCAGTGTACTGCAATAGGCTGGTGATAATGATGATGATGATGCTAGAAGTAGTTAAATATTTTTTCTCGCTAAAATGATATTTTATCTCGCTAAACATATATAAAATCCGCTAGATCTAGCGATAGCGACTAAGTCGCTAGAACGGCAACACTGTCAGTAATTCTCGCTGTTGTTTTGTTAGTCATAAGCAATCCAAGCATAAAATAAGAGCAATCCCCGCAAGTCGTAGACGGTGTTGGCAGTACTTGGCAGCAGTCACTACAAAATAATTATCATTCAAAGAAAAGGGGATTCCCCGAATCCGTTACAGAATAAGTAAGTAATGAAAAATTCCATGCTCTTTTCAATCGGTCCGAATTTGTAGTTCCGTTAAAAATATGAAATGGCTCAAATATTTTTATTATTTAAATTAGTATGGATAGATTATAGTTTGTGAAATTTTGCCGCCCCCTAAAAAGTGCCGCCCGGGGCGGGCCCCCCCCCCCCCCCCCCCCCCCCCGCACCCACTACGCTACGCCGCTGATCAGGCAAGAAGAAGCCACTCTATGCTGTGCCACTATAAAAGAAGTTAGCAAAACTTTCAAAAAGACTATGGCATACTGAAGCGAATCCATCACCGTTTATATTTAAAAATACCTATTGACACTAAGTATACAGTTGACTGTACCACTACAATACCTAAAGCATTTTGGGTATCAGAAGGACATATCTATTACGACAATTGCGACACACGGCGACGTAACAGGAAGCCATTACATACCTGCACGTTGTATATGACTGTATAGCGATACATGAGCGCATGGCATGAACTGTGGCCTGAAGGATCTTTAAACAACAAGTTTTTGTTTTAGGTACTGTCTGTATGCACTATCTTGTTGTGACCATCAGATACTTACCTATCTTAGATGCATAAACCAACTGCGAAAGTAAAAGATGTATTGCACTTTTAAATCAAGCTACGAAATAGAAATAAACTTGTGTTGCCGAGAAGTACTCTAACTATGCATCAATCAGGGCCATACTCGATGGCAGTAAGACTGTATAATACATTACCTAGATATATAAAAGACATTAATAATTATAATACATTTGTAACATCCCTAACTGAATACTTAAATAATAAATGCTATTATAAATTAAATGAATATTATAAAATAGTAAAGTAGAAATAATATAATAAAGTAATTATTGCAATATTAGATATAAATATAATGTAATGTAGATAAATATATATATATATATATATATATATATATATATATATATATAATATACATATTATATATATATATATATATATAAATAATTTAATTATGCAAATTATAAAAATTGTATTGTATAAATTGCGACGCCCTTGCAGGGTGCATGTGCTGTTCATATAGTGTTATACCATCTTGTATTACCACATGTATGCAAATAAAATATTTGAATTTGAATTTGAAATCAAAACAGAAGTATGAGTTTGTTCTCCTGTGTCCTTTTTTGGTCAGAGTGTTTAGAGGGGACACTAGGCGCCTTTACGCCGCCTCCGGGGGAGACGACGTGGTGTGTGGGACTCACATCTCCCAGACTGGGAGGGCATACCCAACCCACTACACTAAACCCCCCTGTGTCGGCAGTGAGCCACAGCTTGCAAAGACTCGGGTAGCGCCGAAGCATACGGCTGCGCAGATGATAAACGGCCGGCACTCCTGGTCCGGGTACGGCATATACCCCTACTCCGGCTCCTCCCGTGTCTGCCTCAACTGCCCTGTTCTGTGTTGCGCTGTTTCGCGATTCAATATACGCTTAGCTTGAAGACTAAACCCATACCTTTTCAACAGGCCGACATAGACGCTGCCGTAGCCGCCGCCAAAGCCGCGTTCCACCGCAACTCAGAATGGCGGCAGATGGACGCGTCCCAGCGCGGGCGCATCCTCAACAAGTTTGCGGACCTCATAGAACGCGACCACGAGTACTTGGCCGAGCTCGAAACTTACAACAACGGAGTGGTCTTGAAATTCTCCCAGCAGATGATGGCAGGCATGATGACCCCGTGTGTCAGATACTACGCTAGCTTAGCGGATAAGATTCAGGGCGACACTATTCCAGCTGGTAAGTGGTTGCTCAGTTATTAGAAATTTTAATCTACACTAATATTATTAGAAGGCCACTGTGATTGTAATGCAGTCAGGAAAGTATACGAGTGTATGGTAGATATATATTTAAAGTCCTTTTAAAAATGCATGGACCTTTAACACTCTGACTGGTTAAATTGTAATGCATTTCCCTTAAATTTCGTTTTGACCGCTGTTTCACTCCATTAATTTATTTCCGATAATTCGGTTGAATTATTAAGTAAATGGGTAATGAATAATTCTAAAATGTTTTCCAGATATTTGGTAAACTGTAGATACTCTAATTTAGGGATATACGGGTATATAAAATATGTATATTAATGGTAGGGGAGCCCGGGATGCTAAATCGGGATTTACTCGAGCATTATAGAGACCTATTCGATTGCGAAGCTTAGATAATTAGAAGAAAAAAATGTTATATAATATATACACTTTCATTGGTGGGGGGAGCGGCTATAAATTTTCAAAAATGTAAAAAAAAAACCGATGCATGGACATACACGAGCGCGTCAGATATTGATAGCATCAATGTTTTACGTATTTTGGAAGATGTACGTATGTTAATCTGATTGTTTCCATGGTGGGGGTAGTCATACGTAAGGGTTGAAATCGATAAAAAAAAAAACTTAATCGAGCGCGTCAGATTTTCTAAGGGGGTGTTAAGTGAACCTAAAAAAAAGCTCTTATATAATAATCTGACGATTTGGATGTGACCCAAACTAGCGGCCATTTTTAAACTGTGTAAAAAAAAATCGCCATTTTGAAATACTCGAGCGCGTCAGATTAAGATATATATGGTTCATCTATATACCCTAGACGTGCTGTCTCATAATCTGACGATTATCTAGAGGGATTCGCCTAATCTGACAATTGAAAAAATTTTTTTTTTATTTTTTCAAATTTTTGGCGTCATGGCGTCATGGCAACAGAAACCAGAGTGGGGACGGAGTGAGAGAGTCATAGATAGAGAAAAAGTGAGAGAGGAATAGAAACGCGGAGTGGGGAAAACAGGGATTACGTAGCTGCACGCATTAAACTTTATTAATTAGTTTTCCTTACTTCGGCTTATGGAAATCGTCAGATTATATATTTTTTGTGAACGTTGAATTATTTCCTTCAAAATAAAAAAAAATTTAGCCACGCTCGAGAAAGTCGAGATGACGTTTTTTTTTTACAAGTTTGTAACCCAGTAACTTCTTAACGACAATCGGAAATTGTCAGATTAGTGGAATATATACTTTTTAGCATGTAACTAACTCACCCTACCTTAATCTGACGCGCTCAAGAATTTCTGATGATCAACTTTTTTTTACTAATCTGATCCTTTATCCTTGACGGGCGGCCGCATTTACGGGACTCATGTTTGGTGGAAGTATTTAATCGGGTACAAGGTATCTCCCTATATGTTAATCTGCCGCGCTTTAGTAACTCCCGAAATCCCCCCTTGGGCTCCCCTACTGTTTGGAAACTAAAATTAATCAGAATCGGTCAAAATGGCAACTTATGTAGATAAAATGGCCCGCCACAATCCACATATTGCATCACTGAAATATCACATTTTGATGGCTCTAATCCCTAAGGCTAGGCGCGCACTGGTTACTTTTTGTCACCGTGACAGTCGTTTCATCTCTATTGCACTTTTAAAATGAGAAGAAGAGATATCTGTCACGGTGACAAAAAGTCACCAGTGCGCGCCTAGCCTTAGGGGTGAGAGCCTTCCCGCTCCCCCAACAGTCCGGTGATGATGACAGGGCCGGCCTGGCCATCATCGTAGTTTTTTTTTATACGACTGGGTGGCAAACATGCCTACGGCCCGCCTGATGTTAAGCGGTTACCGCAGCCTATGGACACCTACGACACCAGGGGTATCAAACGCGCGTTGCCTACCCTTTAAAAACCTCTTCACAACCTTTTTGAAGGACCCCATACCTACTGTAGTCTCGGGTAGTCATTTAGAATTAAAAAGCCACTTGTACCTTTACATGATTTGACATCTGTTTTAAAGCCCACATCATTTCAGATGGCAATAACTTCGCGTACACACTCAAGCAGCCCGTGGGAGTGGCGGCTCTCATCCTGCCGTGGAACGCACCTATCTTCATCTTCATCAACAAGGTGGTCACCGCATTGGCCGCAGGTGAGATAATGTCGGTGTTGCTGCCGATCGAGCAGAATGGCGCATTTTGGGAGAGGCCTACGTCCAGCAGTGGACTGCCGCAGGCTGCCGATGATGATGATGAGATAATATAAGAAGAACTTGTTCAAAGTATGTAGCTCTACGAGCCAGAGCTATCTTACAGGCATGGCGACCGACAGGTGAAGAATTTGGTAAGTCGTCCGTTGCCGCAGATAAATGGCCCACTAAATTGAAAGCAGCCTTGGTTACGCTCATCAACTTCTGAGCTCTCAGCTTCTCAGCTGATGGTAGGGTTTGGGTGGTTAGTGCTTGGGGAAACTAACGAAACAACTATGCTATAAATTAATAACTTGTTAAGTGGGAAAAACTCTGTTAATTGGTGAACATGTGTTCACGGTAAGACCTACAAAATACTTGCGAAGACTTTCACTAACCTGTCTCCGCTGCTCTGCTTAGGTGTGCCCGGCCGGGATACTCTTGTCTTGCCGCTCTCAGTCCAACATCTTCATACTAATCTCCATAGGGCTGGTGATTCTGCTCGTCTCTTCATGATTCTCCAATTGCATAAACACTCACTGGCAGCAGATCTGCCTTTCTGAGTCGTCACAATTGACGGACACGGAATGTCGCGTCTTCAGCGCGTTCCAGGATACGTGGTATTACATAAAACGGCGCGGGCGCTTTACTTGACAAACACGAGTGTGTCACAGTCTGACAGTGACGTGGGGCATTTATTATCCCGAAGAGAGGTAGAAAAAGAAATCGCTACTATAGAACTATTTAAAACTACACGCACAATTGTTACCTTTTCTAGATTGTGTTGCACTCAAACTAAAATTGTACGAAATATATAAAAACCCTGTTTCGGTAACAACAACGAAACAAACTCCTTGTTTTTGATGTGTGAGCGCGTTTCAACGTAGACGAAATGGCTTACCGTCAGGCAACTCGAAGTCAAGCTCAAAACCATTTCGAATAAAACAAAAATTCAAAAACATACGATTTGATATCAGGTTGTACCATTGTGGTGAAGCCTGCAGAGCAGACTCCCCTCACTGCGCTGGTCCTGGCCGCGCTCTTGGCTGAGGCGGGGCTCCCGAAAGGCGTGATCAACGTGGTCAACGGCTTCGGCGAGACCGCCGGGGCTGCCCTGACATCACACCCGGACGTCGCGAAGATTTCCTTCACTGGATCAGTAGAGGTGAAAACTATAGTCCTGCTAGCTTTTGCCCGCGGCTTCGCTCGCGTTAAATTTGGGGTGAATGCTCCATACAAACTTCCCCCCCCCCCCCCCATTTTAAGGAAGAGGGAGGTTAGAAAGAGGCAAAAAGTAGCAACTCTCCATCCCTCCAACTATAAATGGGAAAGTGTGTCTGTCTGTATGTTTGTCTTTCTTTCACGGCAAAACGGATCGACAAATTGACGTGATTTTTTAAGTGGACCTCCACTTAAAAAATCACGCTCGAATTGAGCCGCCCGTCCGGTGCCGCCCGGCCCGTTAGTGGACCTCCACTTAAAAAATCACGTCAATTTGTCGATCCGTTTTGCCGTGAAAGAAAGACAAACATACAGACAGACACACTTTCCCATTTATAATATTAGTAGGTATGGATTATAATAATTTATTAATGGACTAATTTATTTAAAACTTTATTGCACAAAATGGTACAAAAGGCGATTAAGTTCGCTAGGAGCATTCTCTACCTACCAGTTAACCTTTGGATCATGCAGAGATGCATACCTACTAATGGCGAATTTGTACCACCCATAACCCATTTGTCCCGTGTTCGTATATACCAACTAAATCCATGAAGTCTCCGCAAGGATCGTCGTCCGTTGTTTATCGCAAAAAGAAACGATCCGTCCGTCGAACAATCGGTTTTTTGTTCGTTGCATAACCTTCATCCAGTGTTCCCACCAAGGAACCTAACAATAATTCCATGCTTATGAGAGTTTAAATTTCAAAGTCAAGCAGAAGATTAAAATTGAGTCCAATTGCAGGTTGGCAAACTGATTCAGCAAGCAGCGGGGAAGAACAACCTTAAAAGAGTCACCTTGGAACTCGGAGGCAAGAGTCCTCTTATCATCATGAATGATGCAGATTGTAAGTGTGTTTTTCAGTATCCTTGTATTCCTACTTACTTGGCAAGTGATGGATGCGAGAGACCCTGGATCAAGAAAAGTGGCGAACAGTTGGAGAGAACAATATAATAGTAATATCAACGCGACCGTTGGGAGTGTCAATAATGATCTCCGACACATTGCTGATTGGTCGGATCGGTATGGAGTGGCTGTGAACCCTAACAAATGTCAGGCTATTATAGTGGGTAGTGCACACCAACTTCGAAATCTGAACATTACTACTGTTTTGCCAATCCTGTATCGTGGTGCTACTATTCCGTATTGCGCTACTGTGAAGGATCTTGGCCTACACATCGACTCCACCCTTAGCTGGTCTAAACATATCGACGAGGTCAGCCGAAAGGTTACCGCTGCGTTGTGCTCTCTCTATCGTTTTAAGCATTTTTTGCCTATTAACACCAAAGTGACACTTATTCAATCTCTGATTCTTCCCATAATTGACTATGCCGACGTGTGTTGTCTTGATCTTAATCAAATTTTCCTCAACAAGCTGGATCGTATCCAGAACAACTGCATACGGTTCATATTTGGCCTCCGTAAATATGATCATATCTCTTCCTACCGTCTACAACTACATTGGTTACCTATTTCCTTTCGTCGTGAAATTCACATTCTCTGTACTCTCTACTCGATTCTTCACAATCCAAACTTTCCTACCTATCTTAAATCTATGTTTCAATTACTCAGTTCGACACATACTCGGCAGCTTCGCTCTTCAAGCAACTCTATCCTAGCCATTCCTTTACACCACTCTAGCTTCGTCACTAAGTCCTTTTGCGTGCAAGCAGTCAGACTCTGGAATGGACTTCCTGAAGGCATCCGTAGTGCTCCAAGCAGGGCATCATTCAAGATAAGGCTTCAAAAACATTATCGACTCCAACATTCAGTGAAATAGTTTCTACAGTCGTCGTCCTATTTATTTTATATGTATGTGTGTATATTATAATATTTTGTAAGTATATTATATATTTATTAGTTTATTCTATTCGTATTATAAGTAAGATTATGTTCTGTTCCTTCTTGTGTATATGTAGGTATAATATATATATATATATATATATGTGTGTATGTATTTATTTGTATCTTATTTTTATCATATTTTATTATTGTGTTTGAGATATTGTGTTTTAAATTAACTTTGTCGCACACTACCATAAAATTAGTTTCTGCTTAGCCCAATGGTTGACTGGTAGAGAATGCCTATGTGGCATTAAGTCCGCCTTTTGTACACTACTTTACTGTGCAATAAAGATTAAATAAATAAATAAATAAATAAACAATGTCCAGCAGTGGACTGCATGATGATAATGTAGCCTACTTACCGATGAATGTGTTTTTTACTAACGCAGCCTACGCAGTAAGATCAGCTGTTGTCAGGCCGCATAGAACATACCATTGTGGAAGTTTTTACAGCATATGAATAATCACGAGTATAAACTCGTAATGACAATGTAAATGGGAAGCGATGGCTATCTTGCACAAATCCACCTGACCTGAGGGCGTCCTATATCACCTTGTAGGAACAGACTTGTCCCTACGAAAAGTGGAAGTACTCCCGCCGAGCTAGGTGATCGTGCCTCGGGGACCGCGGTCCGATGGACCATCTTGGTTTTTCGTATATACCTATAGCGAGTCGTGATGAAAACTTCGTTTTGCGCGTTGTAGGATTCTGTATTGTAGTGATGTATAGTAAGATGTTGCTAAATGTCGCTACAACCTCATTTCGGATCCGATCCATGTGGAGAGACGCCGAGCCTCTACAATAGCATGCTTACTTAGCTTGTGGATCAGTTGTGCCGTAAGTGTCCACGTGGATAATGTAAATAATATCCACAGTGGACGTAGCGGTTCCATTCGCGGCACACGCCGTGTTCGTCAACAGCGGGCAGGCGTGCGTGGCTGCTTCGCGGCTGTACGTGCAGGCCGGCATCTACGACCGCTTCGTGGCCGCCGCCGTCAAGCACGCGCAGACCATCAAGCTAGGCGACCCGACACAGGCCGACACGATGCAAGGACCTCAGGTGAGGACATGGTTGCCGTACCGACAAGTACCGTAATAAAATCACACAACATCACATACATTGCTCCGATCCCAAAGTAAGCAGCTTAAGCACTTGTGTTATGGATATCAAAACAACAAGAGTCCCACAAATATATACTTTAATACAAATATAAACACTCAGACACGGTAGAAACACAAATGTATCTACATCACACGAATGTTTATCTTGAGTGGGAATCGAACCCACGACTCTTGGTTCAGAAGGCAAGGGTCACTACCAATAGGCTATTACATGGCTAAAAATTGTAATTACGTATTTTTTCTTTTTTCATTCAAATAAACAATAGCAAAGATATAAGGCATCAAAAGTTAGGAGTGGGAGTCTTTGACGTCACTCGCTCCCGTAAAAATGCCTCACCGAGTGACGTCACGCGTAATTTCAACGGGCTATAACGTTGTAATTTTATTTATGAACTAGCTGTGCCAGCGGCGTCGCACGCTTGGATATCGGGTTTCAAAAATAACGGACTTCCATAAAATACTTATACCTATACCTAAGTTTTAAGTTAGACCTCTAGTAATACATTAGTGAAAATCGTATTCAATTTCATGCAGTAGTTTTTGAGAGATGCGCGTTCAAAAAATTTCTCCCGTTTTCTTAACATTTCCCTTCACTGCTCTGCTCCTATTAATAGTAGCGTGATGAAAAGTACCCTATAACCTGCCCAGGAGTATGAAAAATAATTGTACCAAGTTTCGTTAAAATCCGTTGAGTAGTTTTTGTTTCTATAACGAACATACAGACAGACAGACAGACAGACAGACAGACAGACAGACAAAAATTTTACTGATTGCATTTTTGGCATCAGTATCGATCACTAATCATCCCCTGATAGTTATTTTGAAAATATATTTAATGTACAGAATTGACCTCTCTACAGATTTATTATAAGTATAGATAAGCTAAAAGATGGACTAAATAAAATTTTTAGCCATTATAGCCTATTGAGCCACCGAGCCAGTCGATAATGGGCCGCCCTATGACTATGACAGAACACTATTTTGTTAGAGCTGACAAGAATTAGGGACTTCTTTTTTGATCTGAGGGACCCTATCAAATGGGGGGCCTTGGATAATTGCCCAAAGAGCCCACTGGGAAAGGAAACACAGATACAGATGACAACAGTCGTAGTGATTTCTGGACTAAATCCAGGGCCACTCCATATACAGGGAATGTCAGAAAACGGGCATCAGCGTTTACCTGGGTATAAATAAAACCTACCTACTGCCACGCTAGGTGACTAAGGCAAATTCCTCCAAATGACAATTGTCACTGGGGGAGGCATAGACCCCGATTCACTGCTGGTTCCAGCAGATTTGCAGGGTGATGATAAAGATTCCAGAACTCAGAACATTTTATAAAGTAGAGAGATTCTACTTTTATGGCAGCGTCATGTCATTCTTTTGGGTCGGGAGACAACGCTGATGTTGAAATCATCATTAAAATTGTTTCAACAGGTGAACGAGACTCAGATGAAGACGATCCTCGGCTACATCGAGAAGGGCAAAAAAGAGGGCGCGAGGCTGCTGACGGGCGGCAAGCGACACGGCAGCTCCGGCTACTACGTGGAGCCCACGGTCTTCGCCGACGTCACCGATGACATGATCATCGCTAGGGAGGAAGTAAGTAGATCTAGAGTTCTAGACAATCTCGCAGGGGATGTAAGGGTCACCTCACCTGCACGTGGTGCATCCTACCGAACAACAAACGAGGCGCTGGCAACCGACTGCTGGCGGTATGACCATCACAATTGAAGGCGTAGCTAAATACCACAGAGCGATAACGGGCAGCAGCGTCACCGGAGCGAGAAGCTACGCCCTGCCATCGCCAACCGGCGATTATGGGTATATCCTCCAAATGTCCTCTTAAGTGGCGAACAACTGGAGAGGCCTATGTCCATCAGTGGACTGCAATAGGCTGATGATGATGATGAGACAATCTCGCAAAATAGTGGGTCACCTCTACCTCCATAGTGCGAACGGCTAAACTATGGAACTCTTTACCGGGTTCCTTCTTCCCCGAGAGATATAATCTTCCGATGTTCAACGCGATAGTGACCGGTTTTTGCATCGTTAAATAAATGTGGAAACTCATTTCGAATAAAAAAATCTCGTACCAAATCATATATGTGTTTTTACAAATATGGTCACACACAGCTTTGCACAAAGATATAGGTATCTACCCTACTACCTACTTCTTGTGTATTTCGTGACCTATTAACTTGATTCCGAATAGCGCAGTCCTAGAGGGCGATAATTACCTCGTGAGGAACCCATATTCTAGCATCTCTTACGACCGTAGGGTCCCAAACAAGTCATGATCGTCTTAAAACAATACATGAGTTAGTTACGGTACTTAATGTAGGTACCTATAACATGGGGTGCAACAAAGAGAAGCCTCCTCGAGTGGCAAACTGCTACTAATCTCTTTCGGGGGATTGGTAGTAGTGGGTCCCGGCGCACCCTGGGCAACGGCGGGTGGTAATCTCTTAGGAGATTGCCACCCAACGGCTAATTCTCAATGAGGGAGACGAGCTTGCTCGTGAATACGAGCAAGCTGGTCGTCTCGCCTCGGGGCAGACAGAGTCTGCAGCTGCGCGACACGTGGGCGCGCAGCACGGTTGGACCGCATTGGCGGTAGTGTGGATGGACGCATGTGATGCGTGGTGGTTTGTCGGCGATGGTCGCAGAGGAAGAGGAGTGCCCTTCGGGGGATCTCGCGGTGTTGTCGTTGCCGTCCTCCCTATCTTCTGCGACCCTTGCCGCCGGACCCATTGGTGGTGCTGGTTGACGGCGTCTGTCGGGTTCGCGGACGCTGTCCTAGCTGAGAGGAGGAACGCATGGTGATGCGTGGTGGTTTGTCGGCGATGGTCGCAGAGGAAGAGGAGTGCCCTTCGGGGGATCTCGCAGTGTTGTCGTTGCTGTCCTCCCTGTCTTCTGCGACCCTTGCCGCCGGACCCACTTGGTGGAGCCGGTTGACGGCGTCCGTTTGGTCTGCGGACGCTGTCCTGGCTGCGCACTTGTGCGCACTGGGGGGCCCTTGTGGCCGTGGTTACTCGGACGCGACTAGTGGGTGTTGGCCTTTGGCCGTTTTTTCCCGGACGTGTCACGATGGGCGGCGTATTTATACGCCGCGGCTTGGCGGGTCCTTCGGCCACGGTTCTCGTGGCCGTCGGATGGGTCCTTTATGGATTGGTCGCCGGGCAACCTGTTTCCCCTCGCAAGAGGGACCAGGGGGCTTGCCTTAATTGGCCGGCCCGAGTGGAGTTAACCACAATAAAAAACCACCTGTTATCCCGACTTCGGTCGGGACCAGGGGGCGCAAGCTCAAGTGGAGAAAACCACACTAAAAATCCACCGTGCGGTGGCGACTGCACGCCCGACGGGGTCCAGTGAGGGTTGGTGTGGGGACATCTCCCTTGCCTTGCACGGATCCCGTCCTTGGAGGAGGGCGACGGCTTCTGCCTGAGCCCTAGGCTGCCCCAAGTGGGGGGGGCCGGCCGAGTCTGCGCAAGCGGACCGCGCTGGTGGTGGCGTGGTGTTATGGTTCATACCAAGATCCCACGTCATCATCACCCAAGGCGCGTTGACGGTGTAGACCGGGGTTTTTTAGTGGGTATTCTCCGTCTCGCTAACATCTAGAGGCGGAGTGAGTCCCACATAACCTGCTGCGTCCCCGAGTAGCAGGTATGCGTAAATGCATTTTCCCCCGGTGCAACAAAAAAAAAAAAAAAAAAAAAAAAAAAAAAGGTACCTATAACATAATATAACTACCTACCTAAAACGAGTTACGTAGTTACCTATGTATTCGTGCAGTCAAGTGCGGAGAATATGTTCGCATTTACTGCACAAATAGATACTCATTTTGTAATATGTTACACTACGCTTCGTGACGCCACCTTTATGCAATAACTGTTTCCGATGAGGGGTTTTCTGCACGAGCGTTTGATATGAATCGTACAAATTAACGGCGGCGCGGCCGACCACGCGGTTCTAAGCAACATCTAGGTATCTCCACATCGCTACAACATTAGAATCCTAAAACGCGCATGCGAAGTTTTCATCCCGACTCAGTATAATGTATTTACGCAAACAAGCGTACGGCCCGCCTGATGTTAAGCGGTTACCGTAGCCTATGGACACTTGCAACACCAGGGGTATCACAGGTGCGTTGCCGACCCTTTAAAAACCTCTTCACAACCTTTTTGAAGGACCCCATACTGTAGTCTCGGAGGAGAGCCTCGGCTGGGAGCTCATTCCACATTCCACAGCCTGAGTGTACGCGGCAAAAAGTTTCTATTGAAACGTACCGTGCGCGACCATACAGGCTTTAGGGTATGAGGCTGAATGGTTTTATACCGCCACCAGTCGGTCGCCAGCGCCTCGTTTGCTATTCGGCAGGATGCATCACGGGCAGGTGAGGTTGGCTTGGAGCGAAAAGATGATAGGCCGCTCCCTTACATAAATGTGACTACTAACCAAGAAAATAGCTTAAACAAATACCTGTGTTCTTCTGTTAGATCTTCGGGCCAGTGCAGAGCATCCTCAAGTTTGACACTCTGGAGGAGGTGATCGACCGCGCCAACGACACCAATTACGGCCTGGCAGCCGGCATCTTCACCACCAACCTGAACACTGCGCTTCAGTTCGCCAAGCTTGCGGAAGCTGGTAACGTTTGGTAAGTCTGATACCTGCCTAAATCAGATATATATCAGACAACATCACATACATTGCTCCGACGCCAAAGTAAGTATCTTAAGCACTTGTGTTATGGGTATCAGACCAACGGAGGTACCACATTTAGGTATGTACTTAAATACAAATATAAACTCCCAGACACGGAACAAACACAAATGTTCACCACACCGATGTTTGCCCCGGTTGGATCGAACCCACGACCCTTTGTTCAGAAGGCAAGGATCGCTACCAATTGAGCCACCGGGCAGTCATCCTATAAAAAGTATTGTAAGTAAGTAAGTATTCGATAGACCCCATCCTTATAATCTTCAGATTTTCAAGGCGAGTTTGCTATATCTTCTAATACTTTATGCCCGCAACTTCGCCAGTTGAACTTGCGTGGTTTCTTGTTAACGTCTCATAAGTATGTTCTTTCTCTTCCAGGGTAAATACCTACTTGGCGATTACTCCACAAACTCCCTTCGGAGGCTTCAAAGACTCTGGAATTGGACGAGAAAAGTAAGTATTCACGAATAACATAGATAACGTCTTGTTCAAGAAAAAAAACGAATATTTCAACTTGTTGTAAAATTTTCTTCTCGTATAAAAAGTTTAGCAACTACTTACTACCTGGGATATATCATTAAGAAGTGAAAATGTTGCTTATACAAGGTGATTCCCCCTTCTTCCGTAAGAGTAGGTATTACATATTGTAGGAACACTCTTACGGAAAGCGTGAAGAAGCATCTCGCGGTCTAAAATGACGGTTTTCTGAAAAAGAAATCCACCAGATGGCACCACATAGAAGGCAGGTCCAACTGTTACGTGATTGGTTAATTTTGACATTGTACTGACATTTACATGGCAACTGACCAATCACGTGATTGCGTGGTCTACAAAACGCCATCTATCGGATATTTCATTTTGAAACACCCTCATTGCTATGGCAGCTGACGGAAATAGAAGTTTCTTGTACGTTGTCACAACGACTTGACCTCCCATTTTACCAATAAAGAAAACTTATTTATATTTAGTGATGAAACCAGCTGCCATATTATGATGGCTTTCTAAAAACACCTTTTTTGTTACAGCGGAATGCACTGTGTTGACGCCTACCTTGAAGTGAAGACTGTAAGCATAGCTCTACCAAAAACATAGTAATAAAATAATTTTAAAAAGTTTAGGTAGTAATATGTTAGGAAACCCAGCGCACACGTCTAGGGATTGCAATCCGGAAAACCGGATCCGGTAATCCGGCGGATCCGGCGTCAATATACACTTACCGGATCCGGCACCAATATACCGGATCCGGTGACCGGATCCGGTAATTGCATATTTTGGTAAAATACCTGCGCTATTGTATGAGTAGGCACTTTAAACATGTTGTGCGTGTGCGTGCGAGTCGTTTGACGCTAAGTCGCACCGCGCGGCGCGCCTCCACCCACCTATATTTTATTTTTGAGATTTTTCTTTTAGTAATAATAAAGGTGATTTCGTATTCGTATATATATCGTTTTTTTTGACTGGCTCGGTGGCTCAATTGGTAGTGACCTCTGCCCTCTGAGCCAAGGGTCGTGGGTTCGATTCCCGCACAGTACAAACATTTGTGTTCATGAACATGTCTGTTTGTATTGGTCTGGGTGTTTTCTATGTATAATATGTATTTATTTACAAAAAAAAATGTATCTAAGTAAGTTTATCAGTTGTCAAGTACCCATAGTACAAGATTCGGCTTAGTTTGGGGCTGGGTGGCGCTGTGTGGCCCAGCGTGGCATGTCTTGGATTATTTATTTATTTATTTTAACATTTCCTTAACAGTCCAAAGTTAAGTTATCCTGGTTAGATCAATCCGGTCGGATCCGGCCGGATCCGGCCGGATTGATGGATATCCAGCCGGATCCGGCCGGATTGAAAATGAGGCCGGATTGCAATCCCTACACACGTCGTTTATCTAGACCTAAGCAAGAGATGGTCTGTATTCGGTTCTATTGTAGTATTGTATTACCTACCTACGTGATTTTTAAAAAATATATTTTTTATTTGTTCATTATTTAGTTTATTTCTCCTTCATCATCATCATCATCATCAGCCCATTGCAGTCCACTGCTTTATTTCTCCTTACCTATCCCATTTTTGACACTATTTACTGAGCTCGCTATTGAAATATCTACTTAAATCAATAAGTGGGGGTACGAGTAGGTACCCCTATACCTAAATAATGATAATAATTGGAATATGTACGAGTAGAATAAGTTTATTTGCTAGACAGAGAAAAATAGTAAATACACATCATTTAGGAGCTAAAGTACACAATTGTACCTAAACGGTTGCTAAAAATGTTACAACTATCTACCTACACAATCGTATGTTGACAGATGTATCAATAAAAATCCATTCATTAAAGAGACCGAAACCTTTTTGAGGGGAATGAGTTTAATAATGTACCTATTACTTATTATTATTATCATTTTACTTTTGGAAAACAAGATCAGTGAGATCTATAGAATGCGGTCAACCGGTTTCTACCAATAGCCACTTGCGTTACGCACACTATATATGTGTGAAGGGACTTATCTATATGAAAATACGTATTTGATAGAACTGACCTAGACAATACTTCATTATTTGAGGTAAAAACTTTAGGATCTACTCTTAACTACGTTCAAAAGTAGGTACTGTTCGTTAGATACCATTACCTACATATATTATTAATTCGTATCGTAATAATCCCTTGTCATCTAGCACACGAGATGATATTAAAGTCTGCCATTCACGATGACAACGCTTTAATAGAGTTGATACAAGAAAAGTGCAAATCATCGTGATTCGTGTGTATTAAGACAACCTTGACGATAAGGGGCAGTGCAGACGACAGACTATCCGTGACGCACTTTTTAGTCTGTGATGCAATTATATGCAGTAACGCACACGACGCGCAAAAATCTGTCGCGGATATTTCACAGACTCAACGCACATTTTCGATCATTCTGTCGGCAGAGCTGTAGGGACCTAGATGCTCTTTTTAAATGTCTCAGACGCAGACTCTATCGCACAAAAAGTCTGTCGTCTGCGCAGCCCCTTACGCATACTCACAGGATACAAATACCTACACGCTTATAGTTACCGACAGAATATAAATTAGGTATACGTTTGTAAACTAGACAAGATTAATTTATTTAATTAATCATGTCATACTACATATTTGTTAGTGTCGTTGACATTTTGTTAACGAATGTCGTACCTATTAGACACATTGAAATTGGTGCTGCTAATAAGAAGGAGGGATTGGCAGTAGAGGGTCCTGGCGCACCCCGGGCAACGGCGGGTGGTAATCTCTTAGGAGATTGCCACCCGACGGCTAATTCTCTGCTAGGGGGACGGGCTTGCCTGTCCCGCCTCGGGCAGCTGCGCGTAGTGGGCGCGCAGCATTGTTGGGTCTGCAAGGCAGCCGTGGTTTGTCGGCGATGGTCGCAGAGGAAGAGGAGTGCCCTTCGGGGGATCTCGCGGTGTTTCGTTGCCGTCCTCCCTGTTTTCTGCGACCCTTGCCGCCAGACCCATTGGTGGAGCCGGTTAATCGGTCCGCAGACACTGACCTGGCTGCGCACTTGTGCGCTTTGGGGGGCCCTTGTGGCCGGCGGTTTACTCGGACGGGACAGTGGGTGTTTTGGCCATTGGTTTTTCCCGGACGTGTCTTGGTGGGCGGTGTATTTATACACCGCGGCGCGGCGGGTACGTCGGTCACGGTTCTCGTGGCCGTCGGACAAGTCTTTGATCAACCGCCGCGCAACCTGTTACCCCTGCCGTATTTCTCCGCGGGTGCCAGGGGGCCTGCCTTCATTAGTTGGCACGAGTGGAGAAAACCACAGAAAAAACCACCTGTTACCTCTGCCGTGTTTCTCGGTGGGGGCCAGGGGGTTACCTTTACTTGGGCCAACCGGCCCAAGTGGAGAAAACCACACTAAAATCCACCGTGCGGCGGCGACTGTACGCCCGACGGGGTCCAGTGAGGGTTGGTGCGGGGGCATCTCCCTTGCCTTGCACGGACTCCGTCCTTGGAGGAGGGAGACGGCGGTAAGCCTGATCCCTAAGCTGCCCCAAGTGGGGGGGCCGGCCGGGTCTGCGAGGCAGACAGCGCTGGTGGTGGCGTGGCGTGATGGCTATGCCGATCCCGCGCCACCATCACCCAAGGCGCATTGGCGGTGTCAACAGGGGTTTTTTAGTGGGTATTCTCCGTCTCGCTTCCATCTAGAGGCGGAGCAAGTCCCACATAACCAGCTGCTCCCCCAAGCAGCAGGTATGCGTAAACGGCATTTTCCCCCGGTGAACAAAAAATTTGTGTTTATTAGTGTTGTATTTTAAAACTGCCTTAAAAGTATTTTCTCAAGAAACATGTACCTATTACTTAATTGAATATCATCATTCATTCAACATCATCATTTCAATGTTTTATGAAAAAAACTGAGTGCGATAGTGAGTCAAGTTTTTTATTATTATAAATAGGCTCAAATATTAAGACTAATCTTTTGTTAGCAATAGGCACTAGTGTTTTCAATAACTTACTAGTTGTTTCGTGTTCCAAACAGCTCGTGCTTCATTCTCATGCAAACACAGATCGGTGTACTAAGAGTAGTAGGACAGGAACATCGTGCGCGGTTATTAAAACAATATAAAATTATATGTAAAGCATTTTTTATTTTTACAACAGAATGTCAACACTTTCACGTCTCCAATATGGCATTTATACAATAATTAACATCACCAAATTTATTAAAATGAGATACTATGTTGGCTGAAGGATCGTTTAGGTGGAACCACTATGAGGGAACAAAATTGAGCTTCTGTAAGTATATAGAATAAAAGGCCTCTAACTTGGGGTTAATATTATCCACATAACTGTATGTACCAGTGTTCGTACATATATAGCATAGGTAATTATGTATATAAGTTGTAGCATAGTTCTACGCCGCCTAATATCACTCCACCTGAACGCACCATCCAACCTCATGTCTATGATAGCAAGTGATCATATAGCGTAATGCAATAATTATACAACTTTATTAGTTTTATATAAAAGGCAACAACATTTCTATTAAGTTTGTCTATATTAATATTTAAGTACCACGTAAAATAATAATATTTGTATGATTAAGAGATAATATTAAGAACTATACAATATTTTAATGCGTCAACGTTCATTTTACATATCAACTAAGAGGAATGATTATTTACTGTGACCTAATTTGTGCATAATTAAAGCCTTTTAAATAATTCACGAATAAAGTTAAAATGTATAAGTTAGGCAACGTCTATCACATCATAACCTAGGACTACGACTACTAAGAATTTACTTACTGTTAGAAGGGCTTATCATTGTAGTTGCCATAAATTAGTACGTGTTTAGAACAAACGCAATTTGGAATGACCCGTTGAAACCATGGAGGGCAAACACAACCTGATTCACAAGTTCACAAGGTATTACGCTCGAATATTTTAGTCTTAAAGTCGTCTCCGAGCTGACGGCAATTATAAAATTAATTAATTATATCGAGATATGACCAAGTTACAAAAAGGTACGTTATCTAAATAACTTTTAAACAATCTCTGTACAAATACAAAAATATATTAACTGTACCTAAAATATGGCTTTTGCATTGTAAATATACATTATGGGTACATTAATAATAATAGCGTACCAATCAAAGGAAACTTTGGTTATATATCTAAGTTCAGAAAACTGTTAAACATACATAAACACACAGTCATTGGAGTGTAGACATGGAATGTGATCATCACAATAATTAATTTAATCGACTACGCCGTGATATTATTTCGTGTTTGTTTTACATACAACGTTTTACGTACAAGTCTGCAATATACAAATGTGCAACAAATTAAATAGATGGCACAAATATTGTAATCGCCCGTTCTAAAACGGTTTAGTAGTACTTTATACAAATAATAATTACGACAGGTCCATTAATCTGTCTCGGTTTTAACTGCAAATAATTTAAACATTTATACTTAATATACAATTATACGAATTTATTACTTGTAAAATTATGTCAGCAAATATAAAACACTGTACAAAAGTCGAAGCTTGAAGAAAGATAATCAGAAATTGGAAAGGCATGTTCTACAACAGACCCTCTGCTTAAAATATATAAGCAGGGCTATTGACAAATGTGATTAGAAGATCAACTCTCGAATATCGTTCATTGAAATATTCGATCGACTTGACAAACTTTTCGCCATCCTAAGGGCTCTCTGAAAAGTTTTTGATCGTACTCGTAACTCTCAATTTTGAATGAACAAGATTCCAAGAGAGATCTTTCCGTACACATTTGTGAGTAGCCACGCAGGTTCAGGATAAGTAAAAGACGAACGAGAATATATACACATATAAAATAAAATAAAATGGAAAATGTATATTTAATCTAACTGTCTACATTATCCCAAAACTTTAGTATATCGAAAGTCAATTTGTAATGCAGTATATTCAGACATTTATATTTGATTTTCTTCAACAAATAAACATGCAATCCATACCATTATTTCCGACTATGAGTCATAGTCTATGACACACACAATACTATAAGTTCAATTCACTTGAACTGAGCTACCGATTCTCTTATTAAATGCATATCGAGCCAGAATAGGCTTTAATACTAATATTTTATTTACATCTTAGAGATCTCGCAACACAAATGAAAATAGCACATTAAGGATTTTGTCAAGAGACAGATTATTAAGTGCACATAGATAAATAAAGTAAAATAAGTCTGAAAAAGTTTATAAAAACAAAACTATTGCAAGACTGCAGGCGAATTAACATAGCTATATCAACGTAAGTTCTCGACTTCAAATAATCAAATAGGGATGTGAACTTTCAAAACATGATTATACTTCATTATTAAGCAACCAAGGAAATGCGATGTCGATGTCCTCTTTTACTAGAATTGCGACTGGTGTTCACATCCCTATTGTAGTTAAAGAGTGAATCGTACTAAAACCCACATGAGTATTAAACTGGTTACCCTCGCTTTCATAGCTCCTGTTGGCGAGAACACGGCCTAGAAAATAAGTAAAAACTGCTATACAAGTGGAAAAAAAATAGAAATCTAAAGACTAGTCTTTAGATCTAAAGACTTAGATCTCTTAGATCTAAAGAAAGATTTTAAATGTGATCAAGACTAAATGTAACCACAACGTTTTCCCAAAACAATAATTAAAATTATAAGTATTTTAAAACAAGTTAAGTCGTTGTACCTATAATCTCCGAGCGCTACGGTAGCTCAGTTCTCGCTTTATGGCATCATTTTTAGACAAATCAAATCCTGAACATAATACTTAACGAGTGTTTCAAGCGAACCCTATTGCCTATCTAACGCTTCATCCCGAAGGACCCTAACTTTACAGAGAATATAATTATCAATACCGGCACTGAACGCCGTCTAAGTACTCAAAATGAGGCAATATCGCCTAGATTTTCTGTTCCTGGAACACTGTTTCTCAACCTCATCGGTGCATTCTCTACATGCAACCCAATTGTATAATAAATTAGTACCGTTTGATTCCAGAAGTTATCATGCACTGTCAGTGCATTTCAAACCTTTCCTAAAGCAATATTTTATTATGTTTGAAGCTTTCAAACCCTGTGAGGATTTTAGACTGGCTTTTACTTCTATGTACACAACGTTTCAATGAACTTTCTTCATAATTGTAATTGACTATCAATCCAAAATTGTATATTAATATCATTTTATATTATACCTACACAAAACAAACTTATTATTCCGCTAAATACAACAAAATCCAATTCCACTTAATCAAAGGCAAACTTTGGCCCGACATTTTCATATAAATTTTACTAAAACTAAACTGCACCATGTTTCCAAAATAGATAAAACACCTTACGTAATTCTATCTATAGCCAGTTTGAGAAACAGCGGTCCAAGATCGCGCAAATCATACCGCCTCGAAAAACTCGAGCGCGAATCACAAAAGCTTACAAAAATCGTATTACAAAATAAAATATTAGTATACAACGGGCCCCGCGCCCACCCCGCTAGAACACCGGCATATTCACACGACCGCATGAAAACCTAACCTCACTCTCACCCATAACAGATTTGGATAAAGTTGATGCGTATACTTCATTTTTCTAAGCATTTTAAAGCTACTATTTGGGTTTTTTATCATGCACGTTAAATTAAGTAGTAGTCACAACATGTACATAGAAAAGGTTGTAGAGAAAACGTTTTTCATAATTTTTAACCAAATATCTAGTGCTATAACAAACGAAGTATAGGTACCGCCGTTATTTCTAACATGCCATACACAAATATAAAGAAATATACCTGAAATATATCACCATTTCTGGGGACTTCCGTTTATTAGCCGACTTAAAAAAAATCACAATCTTGTGGGTGGGATATCATTAGTAACGAAATGTTTTACCAGAATGCAAATTTATTAAATAATAAATATTTTTAACTCAATGATTGATACTTGTATAAGACCTCAATAGGGTTTTTGACAAATTTTAAAAATCATTTTAAATTGTTCTTTGTAACAAGTTATGCACATTCCCTTAATATTTCCGGGAAATATTCTGTATTAAAGGTAAAAATCTATTTTAAAGTTCGTATTTCTAGAAGCGCGGGAAAAACGCTATATTTGAAATGACGCCGGTCGCGTGACTTACGTGACGTCACAGGCAAGGAAGAAGAGCATGTTCGTGGCTGAAACACAAATCGTGCAGAGCCAAAAACCTCAAAAAAAAAAACAAACGTCAAAAGCAATCCGTCAAAGTTCGAATTAATCGACTTGATCTTAAACAAATTTTATAATTTAAATTGTCTATAAATCGTGTGTGTGTGTAGTGTAATGCTAGCTCAAATTCCATTCAAATACAATAAAGTGTGAAGATCATTTTGATGTACGAGTATAACCTCAATAAACAGGTTACTCGCCTGTGACGTAGCCAGAATTGTGACCAATCACAAAGCGTTTATTGTCCTTCATAAAGTTTAATAAAATCGTACATTTCGTTTCATGAAATATGCAATTAATATACATATTTTTGCCTAAATTAAAGTGAATTATGTTATCTTATGCTATTTTCTATAAGGATGACCAAAATTTGCGGCATTTTTTGAATGTTGTCAAATACCCTATTGAGCCCCTGACAAATGTATCCCTAGCACATCTGAATTGCTTTTCAAAGAGGCACAAGAAAATACGAAACCCTTAAAATGGGGGTACACAATTCGTAAGCGTATTCGAGTTTTGGGGATATTTTAAAAATGTACCTTGCAACATTTTGCGAAAGAAGAGTTTAGGAACATCCGGTTTACACAAGTACAGTTTATTATGTTTTATTAAAATAGTCTAGCACAACACTTAATTTGTTAAGATCGGCGTTTCAAACTAATTTGAGCTTTATTATAACGTTTGAAATATAGTTCAATAAGTACAGATGTGCCTACATAATTTAATTTGGAAACAACAGTATCATTATTGTGCTGTAAATGAAAATGGCCAACAAAATATACTGTGGTCGCTTAGAAGATGTAAAATTTATCGTACATTTGTAGAGTGATAAGATAAACGGATTTTCGTAAGGTATTTTTATAAAACGTCGTATTCCATTATGGTAGAATAAATATCTTCGTATACAATGTCCAGTAATTGCTTTGAAAATGATAAAACCAGATGTTAGTCAATCACAACTCATAATAGAAACACTCGCAAACGATTAAAACGACCACTTCGATGCGTAAACGAAACTTTGCTCTCACAACACGGCGCGCAGGGCCCGTAGCCAAAAGTCTAGTAAATTTAGTCTAACTAAATATTAACATGGTGGTAGCTAGCGTAGTCCCTGCGGGGGCCTAGGGCCTGAGGCCTGGGGCCTGCGGCCTTGGGCCTCGGGCCTCGGCGGCGCTACACCTGCGTGACGCAGTGCGCCAGCTTGTCCACGTCGGCCTGCAGCGTGCGCCGCGCCTCGGCCTCGGCCTTCAGCTGCGCGGTCAGCTCCGAGATGGCAGAAGTGAACATTGAATTTTGTACCTCGATGATCTTCTCCAAATTTGATATCTGTAATGGACATAAAAAGTTAAGTTCGAAGTCATAGTGGTTACCGCTTACCGTCTGCACTGACACATAGCATCATGACCTCTTCTACGCAACATTTAAAGCTCGAAATCCTAAGACGCGATAGCCGTGGCACTGTAGATCAGTCAGACGAATGATTATCTGACGGTGTGGACGGTAGCATACAAAAAATACTGTTCGAGTTGTGAAATATGTAACTCAATGTATTATTTTCAATAAAGTTTTATTATTATTTATTATTGATGGAAAAAGCGAGAGGTTGTGAAAAATACGTCAAATGTAATGTACATTACGTATGAACGTCGCATCTATTCGATATATAAAAGAGACCTGCTACATTACGCCTGTAGTCAGTTTAGAATCTAAAGAGCGGTTGTGTTTTGAGATACTGAATTTTATCAAAATGAAGCCTATTGTAATAAAATGACCGACAACAGCGTTGACGGAAACGAAATAGACGCTGTAAATACATGCTGCGTCTATTGACTTTGAGTGTTAATAGTCGATTATTTTTATATTCATTTACTCAACAATATGCGAAGTAAAGCATTTACAGTGCCGATCGCTACTCGGGTGTTGTCTATGAACTCAAGTGTTGCTTTTTGGGTACCTGAGCGTCAGCGCGCACTGTAAGATTAATGTTTGTGAATATGGTTATCAACTTCTGGAATAATATAACTTTTAAATACAACTAGCTGCAGCTCGCGGCTCTGCCCTCGTGAATGTTCGTATAAAACATAGCCTATATGTTAATCTGAAGTACAAACTATATTCCTGTAAAGTTTCATTAAAATCCGTTCAGTAGTTTTTGCGTGAAAGTGGAACAAACATCCATCCATCTATCCAAACAAACTTTCGCGTTTATAATATTAGTAGGATAGGATAGGATTAGTAGGAAAAGTAGGATAGGACTTCCAAACACATACCCTACTATTGAGCTGCGCAATCAACGCCTCGGCGCCTTCGGTCTTGTCGCTCTTGTCCAGCGAGGACGCCCTGTCGTGCTTGAGCGAGTGCAGCCGCCTCTCGAGAGTGCCGGACGTGGGCTTCTCGCTGCTCAGCATCGCTGGTACTTGAGGCTTCTCTATCTTCTCTTCAACCTTCAAAATACAAATAATCATCATCATCAGCCTGCAAATGGAGGCTTAGCGTGCAGTCACGTGCAGCAGACTGTGACTATCTTTAACCTATTGGAGGCCCTGGACATATTAGGATAATGGGGCCCCAATTTTCTTTGAAAAAAGCACTATTTCGTCGGCCCTGACATTAACTAGGCACTAGGAATTAAGTACTAGGCACTTTGTATTAGAGCTGAGGGGCCCCATCGATCGCGGGGCCCTGGGCACTTGCCCATAGTGCCCACTGGGAAAGAGGGGTCTGATGGTGATAAGCTCACTAGAGACCTACATGAGGCTACTAATAGACTACTATTACTTATTAATTTGCGACTTGGACACTAGTCCAAGTCGCAAAGTTAAGGAAGGGTACTACAAAATCTAGATTTCCATTGACACAAGAAGAAGCCTGCTAGTCATTTGGGGGGGATCTGCCTTAGTCACCACACTTGACAGACGGGTTGGGGACAGAAGGTTTGATTTGAACCAAGGTAAACTGCTGTCCGTTTCCTGATGTTCCCTTAGTCTTCTTCTACGACACCCACGGGATGATGATGGGGGTGGTTCTATTCTAAATCCAGAACAAAACGGACATGATACAAACAATGCCTGAATTATAGTTCGGTTTTTTAGTATTGGAAATTCGGTTTTTTAGTAGTGTAAGCAAAGAAGCATGTAATGAACCTTTGATACATTACTGCTAAGTAATTGGCAGTAATTGCGCAATAAAAAAGTTGTCATATAAATCAAGTGTCAAACTAATAAGCGTTCCGATTTAAAAATCTTAGATTGGGCGGATATTCGTGGTTCACACAGTTATCCTGGTCGGTCAGAAATCTATTACGCCCTAGGCTAGACTTTTCAAACATGCCTCACTGGCTCTTATCACTAGGTATTAAGGACCAAGAACACCACAGAAGTAGACGCCTACCTTCTCCACCCTCTCCAGAGTGCTGGTCTTCTCGAAGAGGCCGGAGGTCCTGGAGACGACGGTCTCGCTGGTCTTCTCCACGGCTGTGGTCAGCTTGTCGTGGCGGGGCTTGTCGGCGGGGTCGGGCGGCGGCCGCGCGGACGCCAGCGGCGGCGGAGGCGCTAAAGGCTTCTTGATCTCGTCCAGCATATTGAGGAGCGTCCGTCCTGATATTGATAGATAGTTAGATTGAACGAGCTGATTTCCGTAACTCGACGCCTGAGCGCTTATTTTGAGCGTGAGGTGGGTGTCTATATGTCACCGGAAAAGTGTAAGTTGATCAATTTCCTAGGTAGTTGATTAACTTCCGGAAAATAATAAACGGCAGTTGAAATGTATTATTTAACGTATGTATTTTAGTAAATTGATCATTTTACGGGGTCTTGCCCTAAAATCATCCGGCGAAGGTGAGGTGAACGTTGATTGGTTCAATGGCTCACGAGGCGTTATCCCGGCAACCAATCAGGGAACAGTGTAATAAGTTACGGGTAATAGTGCACCGTTAAATAGTACATTGAGCAACGATTGGCCCATTTGAGAACGATTTTACTTGTGTCAAAATCGTAAATTATTAAATGACTGTCAGGCTACCGTAAATTGATCAACTAACTGAAATCCATTGCGTTAAATAATACATTTCAACTACTGTTTGATAATTTCCGAAAGTTAATCAACTACCTAGGAAATTGATCAACTTACGATTCTTGCTATTTTCCGGTGACATATACAGATCAGTTAACTAAAAGAACATGATAATGACACCCTACAATATAACTTATTGTAACTTTGTCACTTTTCTCGACATTGGTGGCAATAGACTTTTTAAACTCATAAACCATTAACTCTACCGACTGCATAAACATAAAGACTGGCTTAAAAGGGCACGCTCCCAGAGCCGTAAAACCTAATAATAAAAAAAATTAAGGGGCTGGTCGTACTTAATTTAAAAAACCTTTACTTTGATATGTATAGGTTCAAGAAAATTTTAGCTCTCCAACTACAACATACGGTTGGTATTTGGTTATCTGAAAAAATAAATCCACCAGATGGCACAGCAATCGCAGATTGAAATGTAATTCGTTCAATTTGACATGGACACGAGTAACAGCATTGAATGCTACAGATTTCTACATTACATAGAAAACATTACAGTTATAAAGAAATTATTAGGTATTTAAAGGTGTATAAAATCTATCTAGTAGACTGACCTGCGGCGGTGGGCGAATGTAAGGTGGGTTTTGCGGAGGGGGGATCTTCCCGGTGCGCTGGCGTCACTTCCTTCTTGGAGTCCAGAGAATGACGTACTTTAGTCTGGAATATAGAGATGTGTAGATAGAAATTGATTTGAAATGAAACATACCTACTGTGTACATGTACAAATTTGACAAGTTCCGACTGCTTTTACGTCCGCTCACAAAGAGCTATGTTTCAACCCGCTACCTGGTTGGACGTTAAGTGACGCGTGTTTAGTCAACGTTCGGTCTAGTCATTCAATGAACGCACTAGCCATTCAATTGAATAGGATATTCAACCAGATGACTGCAACATATATAAGAAATCAAAAGGAGCATCTTTTGATTTGTTGCTTACTTAGCTACTTAAAGAGAAGATCAAAGTATGTGAAGTAGTCTGAAATAAAGTAACTGTCCTCACCTCTTCGAAGCTTTCTAGCACAGACATCCGACTGCTAATAGACGACGTGCTTTTGGACATTTCCATCGAGTGTGTTGATCGTTTTTCTTCGAGACCGCATTCCAATATTCTGAAACAAAAATTATAGCATGTTATTAATGTGTGTGTGTGTGTGTAATTATAGCGTGCAACCTACAACTCTGGCGTCTAACCGAAATGAAGAGTAGATTATAGTGGGGAACAGTTAGAAAAACATTTTTTTTTTGTAACAAGATTAGTTAATTATAATGTTTTTAATTTCACCCTACAACTCTGGCGTCTAACCGAAATGAATCAATATTGTAAGGAACAGTTAGAAAGCATTTTTTTGTAACAATTTTTTTTTATCCGAGTATGTCAAACATTTCAGCGCATGAGACAGTGAAACTGGTTTTTGAATCGGCGTCTTGGCGATTACAAAATTCGAGTCCATAAGCTGTCGAAACAATGAGGCAGTGGAAAAATAATTCGCAACAGCGATTAGCACCAAACACCCTGTATAATTCAAAGATGACTGACTGACTGACATAGTGATCTATCAGGGCACAGCTCAAACCACTGAACGGATCGGATTGAAATTTGACATGCAAGTAGATGTTATGACGTAGGCATATAAGCATCCGCTAAGAAAATATTTTGATAAATTTTACCCCTAAGGGAATAAAATAACTATTCCACGCGGGAGAAGTCGCGGGCACAGTGGCAGCACTAAGTAGTATAAACTAGGGTAAAACATTCAAAATTACACCAGTTGGCAGCACCATCGATGTGCACGTTCCCTATTAGGGACCGTGTACAAACTGTAGGTGGCAGCACTACGTTGTGTAAACTAGGGTAAAACATTCAAAATTACACCAGTTGGCAGCACCATCGATGTGCACGTTCCCTATTAGGGACCGTGTACAAACTGTAGGTGGCAGCACTACGTTGTGTAAGCTAGGGTAAAACATTCAAAATGACACCAGTTGGCAGCACCATCGATGTGCACGTTCCCTATAAGGGACCGTGTAGATGGCAGCACTACGTTGTGTAAACTAGGTTAAACCATTAAAATTTATGACACCAGTTGGCAGCACCATCGATGATGGCACGTTCCCTATTAGGGACCGTGCACAAACTATAGGTGGCAGCACTACGTTGTGTAAACTAGGGTAAAACATTCAAATTTATGACACCAGTTGGCAGCACCATCGATGTTCACGTGCCCTATTGATGGTACCTGTGGCAGCTTGATACTTAATGACACCAGTTGGTTTATTGATGGTACCTGTCGGTACTGCCGCCGCCCGCCTTGCTGGCCACGCCGGGCGCGTCGGAGGCGGACACGGAGCGCGACTTGCCGTCGGCGGCGAACACCGTCTTCTTGGCCTGGTTCAGCTTCAGCTCCTCCATCCACGGCGCCTTGTGCTTCTCCCACTCCCGGGTGCGCGGCCTGATCTCTTCCGCTTTGTCCGGCTTGTCGGCTGGCTTTTCGGTCGATGGCGCTTTGGAAAGATATAAGTACAGATTAATTTAGTTAATGAATTTCCGATCGAGTCAAAGAATGTAGAAAGGGAAACAGATAAAATATTCGAGAAAAGCATGGTGTCAGTGACCCTCTGACTTATTGTTCTAAAAGCCACTACAATTATCGGGATTTAAATAAATAAAACCGCAAACGTAGGGTGATCTAATCTGAGAGAGTATATTTTTAAAAATTATTTGTTTGCTTAGTACAATCATAAAATCGCAACGCATCCGCGATGTAATTACGCACAGCGCCATCTGTTATTGTATGTAAGAACTAAAGGGGTCACAAACGGAATGTTGAATTTTTATGCGGAGCCGTTTCTGGCGATCATTTTCAGTCTTCCTTGTCTATAAAGATAGACAATAACACCGAACGAATAGCTCACTATGTTGGTTAACATTTTTTTTATGCGAGAGGTGGCAGACGAGCATGTGTGATGCCTGATGGTAAGCAGTCGACACTGCTCATGGACACCGTTTAGGTTTAGTCTACATAATTTTTAATACATAATATCGTAATCAGATGATCGTTTATTATTTATAACAATAAAATAAAGGTTAGACAAGTATTCAAGTGTGTTAAATGAACCTCGATGTAACACTTACCGTTTTCGGTTTCATGTCCATTGCTGAGGCCTATGTGTTGCAGAGAGTCGTCGCGCATTACTTGACTAGGGGGCCTGCGTCGAGGTGCTTTCACTCTGCAAACGTAACATAGCAAAATTAGTAATCAGACTCGTCAACTCAAAAAATGGTAAGAAATGTCAATGTACACAATTAACTAAAGATGGCACGTTCATATGCTCACACTCATGCAATTTCACTATCTATCACTATCACTATCATCAGCCTATTGCAGTCCACTGCTGGACATAGGCCTCTCCAGTTGTTCGCCATCTAAAGCAAACTTCTGGAGGACATACCCATAATCGCCACGCTGGGCAGGCGGGTTGGCGATCGCAGGGCGTAGCTTCTTGCTCCGGTGACGCTGCTGCCCGTCATCGGCCTGTGGTTTTTAGCTACGCCTTCTATCGTGATGGTTTAACCGCCACCAGTCGGTTTGCCAGAGCCTTGTTTGTTGTTCGGCAGGATGCACCACGGGCAGGTGAGGATGGCTTGGAACGATAAGGTGATAGGTCGCTCCCTTACATCCCTATATTGTAGCAAAAATAAAACTATAACTATCCCCTTCACACTTATATGTTAGACCGCGAGCGAGAGAGACAGGCAGACTTTTCATGATGCGCATGCAGTATGTCACGACCCTGCGGTTATTCAGAGACACTTGTATGACAATGTGTTATACGGGTCAGCTTTAGTTAACTGACTGTATGTGAGTTATGAGTAAGGGACAGGCGAAAGTAAATCGCTGGGCTTGCGGTTAAGCGCATCTAGCAGGCGAGCGAGCTGAGCGGAACAGGCTGATGATCGAAAATATGCGAAGCTTTGGCAAGTCAATCTATACCTATCGAAAACTCGCTAGCGAGTGGTGGGCTGGTGAGCCCCCGACCATGAAAACTTTCCTTTAACTTGTTACTGGCGTCAGAGGACTGCCCGGAGCAGGAGCTGTCGGGCGAACGAACCGGGAATATGAGCCGAGCGAGCATCGTTTCTCAGGCTATGTATGGGTGATATCCAATTACGCTTGTCCAATAAGTTTCCCTTAGCGGCCGCCCGCTACACCGTCCACACTGATTCGCTCATCTAAGTCCATTAATTAATTATTTAGTTACCTTCCAGCTTGTTTGTCGTTCAGTATGGAATTCCTCTCGACGTGGTCGAAGGTGTTGGCGATGGCGTGGCTGGCCGTACAGTGCCACTTATTGCTAGTTACCTTCCAGCTCGCGGGTCGTTCAGTATGGAGTTCCTCTCGACATGGTCGAAGGTGTTGGCGTTAGCGTTGGCATTGGGCGTGGCGGCCGCCTTGCTGGCCGCGCCACCATCTGTGCGGTCCCACTCGCCGCCGCTACTGCTGCCGCTGCTCACTGTCGTTGATGAAGACTTCTCTCTGAGGAACACATAGGTCTTTGTATTAACAGCTCTATGTACAATCCGATATAGGGCAAAAATATTTGAATATCGCCATATAAACACTAATAATAATAAATTTCCTTATTATTAGCCATCATCATCAGTCTATCGCAGTCCACGGCTGGACATAGGCCTCTGCAGTTGTAACCCACTTTGGGCAAACACCTGGAGGATTTACCCAAAAATCGACACGCTGGGCAGGCGGGTTCGCGATCGATAGGCGTAGCTCTTCGTCCCGATGACGCTGCTGTCCGTCATCAGCCTGTGGCATTTAGCTACGTCTTCAATCGTGTTGGTTATACCGCCACCAGGCGGTTGCCAGAGCCTAGTTTGTTATTCGGCAGGATACATCACGGCCACCACGGGTAGGCGAGTGTGCCTTGGAGCGAAAAGATGATGGGTTGCCGCCTTATTTCCCTTACAGCTCTAAGTACCAGTACTAGGTCCAACAGGTTCCTTATCATTACCCACAAATGTGTAACGAACGATACTAACTTGTCATTGGACGACAACATTTTACTCTTGAGCCCGCTGAGCAGTCCTCCGACGCCGGTGCTCGGCGTGGGACTCTTTTTCAATGGCACTGGAGGTTTCTTTACCTGAAAACATAAAATAACAATGTTTTATTTTGACTAATAGAATATCTTATTTCTGCAAATATAATCACGAGTAATATAGATAAAGATACTTTTGCACGTCAAACAATTTTTTCCCATAACTGTATCAAATGATGCGGTTATAAAAATAACTTTATAACAAAAGATGCAATAAATAATGCAGGATTGTATAGTTTTTTTGCCCTTTCCCATTTGAAGACTTTTTGCAGTCCCATTTTGCAATAAATCTTATGTCATCACTACTGCTGGACATAGGCTTCTACACTTGTTTGCTACTTTGGGCAAACCGCCAGGAGGCTTTACCCAGCCCAGGCGAGTTGGCGATCGCAGGGCGTCGTTCCTTGTCGTATCTTAAAATTTCTCAAATAAAAAAACATACATCATGAAATCTATTGTTATTAGCGATGTTTGCAATATAGCGTGAGAGCGCTAATTGGTTCCGTCAAAGTCAAGCTCAAGGGAATGTCCCTTAATTATCGGCGAGTACCTGCTATTGAATCTATGAATAAGAAATAAACCCGATAGCAGTGATTAAACAAATCTAGATAACCAAGAAAAACCATTTGAAGACAAGTTCTCTTTCAAAAAAAACCGAAGCTTGTACTCTTTTTGTAAAACGGCTTAGTTTGGGTCTAGATGGCGATGTGTGGCCCAGCGTGGCATATCTTAGATTGTTTATTTATTTTTATTACTAGCTGTGCCCGCGGGTTCGCCCGCGTTGCCCCCCATTTTAGGGAAGTGGGGGGGTTAGAAAGGGGCACTATCGCCATCCCTTCAACTATCTCCACTTAAAAAATCCCGTCAATTTGTCGCTACGTTTTGCCGTGAAAGAAAGACAACAGACATACTTTTCCATTTATAATATTAGTATGGATTTTATATCTTCATTTCCGATTCCATTTTCGCAAAGACTGACCTCGCTACACGACCTTGGTTTCCTTCCAAGGCCCACATAACACAATACACATTTCCATACAAACTCACCTGTCCGTCTGGCGTCCCATCGTTGACAGCCTCGTTGTGTATGAGCTTCTCCGATTCGCTCTTGTTCGTGTGCGTGATTGTACTTTGTGTGCTGCTCTCCTTACTGACTGTATTCTCTTTGTGCAAGCTGAAACGAAATGTTACGTATAGCGAATTTATACAAGTATGACATTTTCAAATTACAATAAGTTAGCGGCCAACTCTAGGTAAAAATTAAACCGACTTCAAAAAAAACACAAACGACCAAAACTAAAAAGCGATAAATAACGTAAGTAATTCTATCCTTAATACATAATTATTTAAATATTACAATTATCACTTATTTTTGAAGTCGGTGCCAGCCTCTCGGTACCTAACGTAGACTGTTGTTGTATGACGCGCGCGGCCGGCAAATCCACACGACAATATACATTTATTTGGCTGGCACCGACTTCAAAAATAAGTGATAATTGTAATATTTAAATAATTATGTATTAAGGATAGAATTACTTACGTTATTTATCGCTTTTTAGTTTTGGTCGTTTGTGTTTTTTTTGAAGTCGGTTTAATTTTTTTTTTAAAAATAACTTTATTTCACTATTTTTAGTTGCGTTTATGTGCTGTGACCTTGAATAAAGGCTAATTAATGTCCTTAAGACTTTTACTTAGGAATGAAAAATTTTGCTTTAAGTCGAGTAAAGACTTTGCGATCTAGAATCAAGCATATCACTTACCAAATCACCTGCCCTATTAGCCCTGCATAAGTACATACTACTATCTAGTTTAATATCGACCAATGTCAGTACTGTCCCCTAACTCTTAACCGTTAAGGAGTTCTGTGGCTTCATCATCAGCACCAGATGTTGACGCCCGGAAGCATATACCTGAGTAAAATATGATTACGTAACAAAAACACCATATGGGCATACAATTTTCGGTTGTTGCCCTCAATTTCTCCAGGATCCCATCATCAGATCCTGACTTGGTGATAATGGGACCACCTCGGAACTGTCCTCTGTCGAACTGTCGAAAAATTTTTGAAATCCATCCATAATTGACGGAAATATCGGTGAACATACATAAAAAAAAAAAAAAATATTATACATACAGACGAATTGAGAACCTCCTCCTTTTTTCGAAGTCGGTTAAAAATTATAGTACATTAGGAAATCTTAATGTTTGATTATTGAAGAATAAGGCCATTGAAGATGTGTGATTTGGGCAATATTATTGGTAAATCAGCGCAGCCTAGCTACTGTGGAAACGTACCCCAAGACCCTGGGCATAGATGGGACCTGTCAGTTGCCTTAACCCCCCACGAGCTCCGGAAACCCTGCTCACCGGCAGAAACACAACCTAGTGGTCATTTGGCTGCGGTATTCTATAGGGTGGAGGTGCTTCCTCGGACCAGGCGGTTCAATCCGAGACAAAATTCGCTATGCACTACCTCTCTTATAATGCCAGAAAAGCTGTTGGATAATCACTGATGTCAATAAAATCTGACATCTTTATTATTACTATTAAATTTGTATGTTTTTAAAATACGAATAAGAATAATGTCATAGAAATGACATTATTCGTCACCGGCTGAAATAAACCTCGCAAAACAGGTCAAATGTCAAGGCAAAGTGACTTTTCTTTCTACGTATGCTTTATTATTATTTCTCGTATTTACAAGACTACAATGTATATGAACAAATTTATTGGTTGTTATATTTTCAGTTCTTATTATTCAGTTTTTATTAGCATTCGATTTCTGTAGCTCAAAGGGAAATATTTAGTTATTTTGTTAGTTTTTGGCATATTATGAATTACTGTGTATAATAAAATCATCACAGATAGAAGACAGTACTTTATGTATATGGCAACTTCGCCTACAAAATGGTTAGAGAGTTCTCATCACATATAGTCTCGTGTCTGGGTGTTTAAGAGACGGTTCCCATGATCATCTGGTATGCATAATACAACTGAAAAACTTAGTTTAAAACCAAGTTTGTGTGAATTGTCTAGTCTGGTGCATTCATTTCTATGACGGAAACACAATGTAAATAGCACTTACCTAATTTTCGATGTGGTGAGTTCTTTGACAGATGCGGTCTTTTCCGAGTACTTGTTCAGTACGGGGTATATGCCACTAGTGGGGGTTTTCGATGGAGGCCGGTCTGGTTTCTTGTCCTCCACATCAGTTGTGGCAACTGTAATTAACAATATAAACCATTAAAATATCAGTCAATTATGGAAACGTACAAAGGATGCGATGCGATAATATCGGATTTGATATCATAACGACATTATAAAACGAGGATGTTGATATCAGCTACAATTATTTTATAATTGCCGGTACGGTACGACGGGATTCCCAATCGGAATTTCTAAACAATGCTTATTTATGTTTTTATGGTATCCGAGCATAGTTGTCTCCCGTCGCCCGATGGAAAACGAAAGAGAGGCCAAGTCGCAGAGAAAATAAAAATCGGGATATAAACATTTGCATGATGAACATTTATCGCTTTCGGCGATAAGACTGTCTATATATCTGTATAAAATCTCTTTCTTGTATATGTTTTATATTGGTGCAATAAAAAGTATTTCTATTTGTTCCGTGTCTGGTGTTTGTATTTGCGATACCTTCGTTTTTCTGATTTCCATAAAGCAGGCCATACACGCAAGGGTGTGTTCAGGTTAACCTGTCAGGTAAAGTTTAGTAACACCTGCACATTTTGTAACATACACGCTCCGGTTTATCTGAACAGATGACCAATTCAGGTAAACCGCGTATGAGGCCAGCTTTAAGCTAATTGCTTAGCGATCGAAGCGATGTTCATCATTATGTGATGTAGTCTGATATTAAATTATGGTTTACTGTCTTTTGGAAATTGTCATTTCATGTACCGTTGGCAAACAATAAACTTCCAGTAGGTTAAAGGTTCAGCAACGAAAGAGAATGCAGTTGGAATACCGTTAGAAGCGGGGAAACGTATATCATACGTCAGCAATATGTAATAAAATATAGCTGTATGTAGCGAGACTTACTAACGAGACTCATATCATAGCATTACTCAAAAATCCTTATGGATCTTCTAAGAAAACCTTAAGGATATCTTCAAATTACAAGCATAACACTTCAAAGGCAAATACTGCGATCGTGTATTTGTGATCGCAGGGCAAATAAACTAAAATAATGCACACTGAATACGTATTTATTGCAAAGATATGCTCAACCTTTCTAAGTGACAACAAACATAAATGTACGAGACACGCGTTGAAGACGCGAATTTAAATTGCAAATAGTGTCTACATGGCAATGTTTCGAAACGAAACTGTAAAAAAAAGAAAATTTCTTTAGATGTGTAGGTACTTTTGAAACAAACGGTATTTTCATTGCACTGCATATACGTGCATCCGGGAAAAAGTAGGCTTTAGTAGACGTCTGACGAGTATAAATCCCAATTATTTATTAATTCAACAAATTTACAATTCATAATTCAGCTCGGAATACTTTGATAGGAAAATAATTTGATAGAACGCCATTCGAATTTGACATTAGTTGTAAAAGATCCGGAGCCGGAGCGAGAAGCTACGCCCTGCGATCGCCAATTCGCCTGCCCAACGTGGCGATTATGGGTGTATGACCCAGATGTTTGCCCTAATTGAACAACTGGAGAGGTCTATGTCCAGCAGTGGACTACTCGTCATTAGGATGATGATGTCCAAGATCAAAATCATATTTTATTGACAGTTTCGGATTTCGAAAGGAAATAGACATTTACACTATTGGGTATTTTCAATACCGAATAGAGGGTTCCTCTAATCAGCAAACCATGTATTTTGCTACACATTTTTCTGGAATAATTTAGATTATCCCCAAGATATAATTTCGTAATTTAAACTACGTATAAATAAATAATGCTATCTGAACATCAAGTTTAAATAGTGGAACGATAGTCCTATGTTCTAAATTATGAAATGTTTAAATTTAAACTAATTAATTAGGTCAGACACCACACCTTAGCTGTCCTTGGCGTAATCATTGCACGCATTATCTAGTCAGACATGGATTTATACTATGGGCCGTCTGCCCACATGTTATGTGTTCTGCTGCTTATGTGTTTAAATAAATCACATGTAAAATTAATAAAACATTTACTGTACCTATCGCAGCCGAAAAAGGCCGATGGTCATTGACGGATCAAAATTGAGGTGTAGGATTATTAAAATTTTAATTAAGTTTGAAAATCCATGACATTACAGCAGTTAAAAGGGTAATCAGGCTTTCAGCAAATGTGAGTGTATGTTTTAGAAAATGTAATTGTCCTGCGTCAGAGCTTGTTTGAACCTTATATTATCACTAGATCAAGGTCGAATTATAGATAACAATAAAAATATGGCACTTCTACAATGCCATATTAGCACTGATCGAATTGTGAAGGGTACTCTCAACACTGAAATTGTTATGGCCAAGTTCCGCATACATTTTAATTTTCAGGCTTTGTTTTACTATGTAGGTAATTGACTTAATAGTGGTTCATTATTTTCATTTACGTACATTTCAAAAGTTTCTATAATGGGGAAATAGTGCTCGATTTAGTGAGCAAAGGCAAGGATAATATTAACTTAGTTCGTGTTTGCGCGTTGATTTAGCACGTATAGCCGCGATTTCGCATCTGATTCAAAGATCATTGACGAGGCGCCTACACGTGCATTTTAATGACCAGAGCCGATGTGGGCAATTATGTGGAAAGAAAGGATTCGACTTCTCAGCAAACGGCAAGGTTACATCAGTTTAAGATGTACGTTTTAGTTGCTAACGTTATTTAATTCTTAGTTCGGCAAAAACTTTTTAATAATATAAATCTTAATATGTCATACATTGATTAAAAAATAATTGTTACTTAGAGAACATCTTCTATCAATAGAAATTTATTATGCTCTTCTAGGAAAACAGAGTTCGAACAGATATAAGGCCAAATATTAATTGCTCGTTACGATAATTAAATTAATTAACATAACCTCTGGTCGTAATGATAAGCGCTCGAACTTAAATACGAATGTATCCACATACATTTATTCTATTACACGTTTTGTAAGGACATGTTATAAATAATATATAAAATATAAAACATATGATTTTTGGCGGCAATTATAGGTAATCAACAATATAGACTTTCATTATACAGTACAGGCATATGAAGAGATTTGTATTAACATTTCATGTATGTAAATTCAAGCCGATTAACAACATCAGTTTTGAAGTAAACAAACAATCGAACATTATTTACGAAACGTTCTATACAAACAGTTCCAGGATCACATTACACAAGTATGGCACAAACTTACTTTCTACACCCATTTTAAAATTGGTCACTGAACACGGATAGATCAAGGAAATACTATCGAGAGATCGTCACGACATTACATCAACGCGGTACCGCGACTGTGAGGCAACTAGTTATAAAAAGATACAGGCACGGCGTGGTGAGCTAAGTTACGCAAAATCACGACTCCGCTCGCAACCTTCATGAGAAATGTCAATAGCAAAGCGTCGAATACTAAACCAGAGTGGGCGGACTGTTTACTAACATAATAACTTGTGCGTATGACTGCGTGGTACTTGTAGCGACAGAAGCAAGTGGCAGCTGTCGATGTGAGGACATCAGACAGAAATGCGATTCCCAAGTCTCTCTTTTTGTTCTAAATGACTACGATGATGGCCAAAGCGGCTTTGTCATCATCACCGGACTGTTGGGGGAGCGGAAGGCTCTACCCCTAGATTCCAAGTCTCAACATGCTTGAAAGTTTTAAAGCGGAATCATAGATGAAGAGATCTGGTCACGCTAGAAACGTGACATCGAGGCATTCCTTTTTGTAATGTAAAGGACACACGAACACGTTTTTGAACAAGTTCATGTGAAGTTTAAATGGACCTGACATATTAGAGTTAATTATTTAAAATAATTTTGAAATAGAAAGGCTCTTTGTTTGAAGGAAGGAACCTCATAGATAAGGAATATGTTGGCCACCACAAGTTAACGAACTTTGTTGCAATAAGAGTTAAATAAGGTTTTGACAAACAATAAAAACATAACATTTGATGAATATACGAAGAAAATATGATAAAAAATACCGAAATCCAAAAAAAAAACTCTAATTTCTTTAAATCTTTTTACCTAATGGCTACTTAGTTATGAATACGTAAGTTGGATTTTAGACTGCCAACAGGTAACATTTTTTTCACAACAGTACGTGCAGCCACACCTCGCCGTAAAATAAATAGCCGATTGTTATTGTTGTGACTGAAAACACAAGCTTGCCATGTAAAGTAAAAATAACGAGTCGGTGCCGCTGCGAGCGTTCAAGGTTCACAGCCAGGCTTACTACTATTTGTCGAATAGAAATTGATGCTATTTTCCATGGGATCTATTTATCTAAGGTAATAGACCACTCAGCAATGGATTTGTAGTTTGTAGGTAACGTATCTTAAATCTTATTATGATTGTTTACACTAAGTTGAAATTGCAATGTGTGGTTTTAGCAAGCTAAACATATCGTGGCTAACGCGGTAGGCACACTAAGTGAATACCATAGGATGTATAAGCGTTTGTTTTAAAATAGATAATAGAAACGTTTTACAATGCACATCATTAAAGAGGGACCAAAATATCGGTCCAATAATCACTTGACCAGCTGCGTTGCCTATATAGTATACTGAATATACGATATTCTTTTATTGCAAATTTCTGTATGTATTGCTGTGACCTGGTGTCTTAGAACATATACGAAACTGCAAACAGAACCTACGATGATCACCCTCAACGGCCTTTCAAATGGAGTAAGAAAATATAGCAGGCCTTTTGACAGCATCCATCAGTATCACATTTGACTTAATATTTACTTACTGAAAGTTTGGTATACCAAGAAAATAATGTATAAAAACTGTCGACTGATAAGAACTTGAAATGTATTCAATGTTTTTTCAAAGTCGTAGCACTCCGTTAATTGCTAGTTGTGGGATGTTGACCTACTACTTCATACAGCGGCATTATATTACGCTAAAGCAAAAAAAACCGGTCAAACATAAATAAAATCGTACTGCGGACTCCGTACAATCTCAGTATCGTAACTACGAGTAAATGGGAAGCAACTATCTATCTAAATATATATAACTCAAAGGTGACTGACAGACTGACTGACATAGTGATCTATCGACGCACAGCTCAAACCACTGGACGGATCGGGCTAAATTTCGCATGCAGGTAATTGTTATGACGTGGATGCTAATAAAGGATTTTGATCAATTCTACCCCCAAGGGGATAAAATAGGGGATTCAACTCTTTTCCACGCGGACGAAGTCGCGGGCACAGCTAGTAGGGGGTATAAAAGCCTAAGATAAAGTTATCTTTATAGATAAAGATAAGATAAAGATATTTATTTCACAACAAACAGAGTACATGAGATGTCAGGTTAAAACTTCGTTCGTCCATTCAGCCAAACAGTGGCATGTGAAATGCAATGTGAATGCATGCACACTAAGCTAAGTTATATATTATTATTATTACATTTACTTTGTTCATTCAGATAATCCGCCAGTTTATAGTAAGCCTTATTTATAAGCCAGATTTTCAAATGCTTTTTAAATTGTTGTATAGGTAAACATTTTATATCTATTGGCAATTTATTATAAATTTTTATACACATCGCATAACAGTTTTTCTGAAACAGCATTGTTCTTGGTACACACTCCAAAACTAATCTGTCAGAATTTCGTGTGTTCCTGGGATATAACATTTTTGCCGTCGTAAATAATTGTGGATATTGTTTGACAAAGACACTTGCCTCAAAAATATACATACAAGGCAGGGTTAAAATACCTAGTTCTACAAAATAACTCTTACAAGATATATCTGGTGAGATGCCCATTATGGCTCTAACGCATCGTTTTTGACTCAGAAAACATCTATTTGCTTCCGAAGAATTTCCCCACAATAGCAAACCATATCTCAACACAGAGCTTACGTGACCATGGTAGGCAAGGAGGCTAGTCTGTAATGAGGATGTTTTCCTCAGTCTATGCAATACATACACAAATTTATTTAACTTATTACAAATTTTATCAACCTGTCTTTTCCAATTACTATTATTATCTAAAGTTAATCCTAGGAATTTAGTAGTTTCGACTTCATTAATCTTGACATCATTGCATTTTATGTTTGAAGTAATAGATTCTGATTGTTTACATCTAAATTGCATATAATTAGTTTTATCTAAATTAGCATTTAAATTATTTTTTAATAACCATTGTGTCACCGTTTGGATCGTCTTATTTATTTCGTCGTCAAAATTAATTAAGTCGTTACATGTTATAATTATAGATATGTCATCAGCAAATAAGATACATTTATGATTAGTAATGTCAGGTAGGTCATTAATATATAACAGAAAAAGCAGTGGTCCTAACACGCTTCCCTGTGGGACTCCGCTGTTGTTTAACTCAAACGAAGATCCCTCATTTACGGCAGTTAAATCTTTACTTAAGCTTGGTATTTCAACAGACTGCAAACGGTTTGACAAGTAAGATTCAAGCCATGATAGTGTAGGTCCTCGTATACCATAATTTTGTAGTTTTTCCAAGAGCAAGGTATGTGATACAAAATCAAACGCCCGTGACATATCAAAAAATACAACTACTGAGGGTACTTTTTTATCTAAATTCAATAATATATTATGGACAAGGGTGAAAGCAGCTAGAGTCGTAGACTTTCCTTTCTGAAATCCGTTTTGTTCCTTTTTAATTATATTATATTTGTCAAGAAATGATGTCAATTTTCTAAACATTGCTTTTTCAAAGACTTTTGATAAAATAGGGATCAAAGTAATAGGTCTGTAATTGCACATGTCTGTTCTATTTCCTTTTTTATACAAAGGTTTTATAATGGATTTCTTTAAGCGTTCTGGAAAAATTCCTTGTTCAAACGATTTATTTATAAGATAAGTTATAACAGGACTTATAATAACACTACACTGCTTCAATATGCTTGTGCATATGCCGTCATAGCCTACAGATCTTGTATTTTTAAGATCTGAAATTATTCTTTGAATTTCATTTTTATCTACAGATCCTAAAAACATACTGTTACCAATAGAGAACTTATTTGTATTTTGTTGGTGTCCATTTTGTGTACTGGTAAGTTCTATGTAGAAATTGTTAAAATGTTTAGCTATTTTATGTGAATCTGTAATTACCTGCTTTTCCACCTCGATTTCTCCAATACAATTATATTCTACATGATTCTCAGAATCGTCCCTAATAATCTGCCATGCTGCCCGACATTTATTTTGTGCTTTAGAAACAAATTTGTGATTGCAAAGTTTCTGTGACATGTATAAACAGTGTTTTAGAGTCTTTGAGTACTTGCGGTACTTTATCTGATTTGCCTTAGACTTCACCTTATAGTAATTATATCGCAAAATTCTTTTTGTATTGCAGCTACGTCGTATTCCCCTGGTAATCCTATGTTTTGATTACATTGACTTAGAATAGAACTTTGTTATTATTGAAACCCCAAGGGTCTATCCGCTATGGTTTAACTTGAGTGTTCCCACAATGCCTCATAAGGCTTCATTTAGGGCCTCGCATTGTGCCGGAGGGCGCCGTTAAAACAAATATACGGAGGATGCGTACGTATAAGGAACAGCATTAATTTTTGCCGACGAACCACTCGCCTTACCTTGAACGAGCCTTAAAGGACTTGATAGATTATGTTTTTTCACTCACAAAATCCGACGGACACCAGTCACCAAGACGAAGACACGAGAGAGAGACCAGGTGCAGGACCAACGGCTTAAAAACAGACTAACAAATGACTTGTCAGCAAAATAATCCTAACATCATTCATTCATTTCAGCCCAATTCCATGCACTGGCGACCCATCGTCACTAAAAAGGATTTGATAATCGAAAATCGGATAATCGAATGCAACCCTCAAATTGGCACGTAGAAATCATTCTAGGTACGGAAAACATTTTTTTTTTCTAGAATGGAATCTCGGGGGGGAGTTGCCTTGGGGTGTGGGACTCACATCTCACTAAAACCACCCTGTGTCGCCAGTGGGCCGCAACTTGCTGGGATTCGATTAACGCCGAAGCATACGACCCTGCCTGCCTAGCCTAAAATGACAAGCGGCCGGCACTCCTGTTCCGGGGAAGGCAATCCTTACTCCGGCACCGGGGAGCATTGAAGAGTGCTCTCGTGCAACGGTGTGGCTGCACTAAATACGGGACCCTAAGATATCCAATCACCCATAAAACTCTGCATAGCGCAATACCCCATGACAACAATCGACACCATTATCTAGTGTTAGATCCGCACAATACTTATCTGAACACTGCCTGAGAACTACACTGGTTTTTTAAGGTGCTCGGCGCCGGATAACAATGTAGGGCTGTCCCGTTAAGTCGGATATTTTCCCGCGCTATTCGCACGCACATTGACCCGTTACATACTTCATTATGTTCGCTCTGTTAACTCATTAGCATTGTGATTAAGTATTTATATGCTTTTGAGAAATCGTCTTATTGTAAGGGAGCGACCTATCTTATTTTCGCTTTAAGCCACCCTGACTTTTTTTTATTGAACCGCTCGGCCGCCCGGTGGAGTACCTCCACCTTATAGAATACCGCAGCTAAATGATTTCTGGGTCGTGTTTCTGTCGGTGAGTAGCGTTTTCGGAGCTCGTAGAGTGAGTGCTGTATCGGCAGCCGGGGGTTAGGGAGAGCATCGCGCATGTGATACCCCTGGTGTTGCAGACGTCTATAGGCTGCGGTAACCTTAACATGAGACGGGCCATAGGTTTGTTGCCACCTTAGTGGTATATAAAAAAAACCTGCCCGTAGTGCATCCTGCCGTATAATAAACGAGGCAAGACTGTTGGCGGTATAACCATCATGATTGAAGGCGTAGCTGAATACTACGGGCCGATGACTGACAGCAGCGTCATCGTAGCGAGAAGCTACGCCCTGCGATCGCCTGCCCGCCTGCCCAGGATGGCGATTACGAGCGAAGCCTTCAGATGATTATACAAAGTGGCGAACAGCTGGAGAGCCTATGGCCAACAGTGGACTGTGATAGGCTGATGATGATGATGATGATGGAACAAAATTTTCGTGATATTTATTATTTGCTGTTCGCCTTATTTCAATGTTCATGCAGACAATGAACAGTTTTGATGGAAAATTCCCGAGATACAACTTTTAAATACATATTGTGTCTACAATCAGAACCGATGTAGTATTAAGTTACAAAATTAATTGACTAAAAATCGAACCCGACAGTTTTCGCGGTTTAGGCAAATGTCACATACAATTCCCCACCGAGGTCATCAAGAGTATTCTAAACCACAGTTTGATTTCAAGGTATGCTATTAACATCAATAATGTTTCGTATGTTTGTATATATTTGTATACCAAATTTTGCTAAAAAATGTCTTTATATCCGCAAGTATTAATACGATGCATTGCAGATTACAAATAATAAAATGCAGACACGTCATGTCATTTATTTTATATTCAATGCAGTTATCGGAACGAACAAGAGACGAAATAAGTAAGTATACTATATATGTATTTATAAACACCTAGGTGACATAATGCAGTTTTCATTTAACTTTTCAAATAATTACAGACGAAATAGAAATTCTATTCTGTCACGCCCGATTTCGAGCTTATTAACAGAGTTAACGGATTAACAAAATATTTCACAGGAACTATATTTATACCTTCCTTTCCTTTGTATATGTACATATGTATACCTTCTATCTCTTCATATTAATATCTCTAGGAATGCACAAAGAATGCAAGTACATGACTCACAATTACAATGCACAGGTAGATATTGACACAAGCAACCACAGTTTCACAGGCCGATAATAAAACATTTATCAACCACGATAATAACATATAAGCCAATAAAATCGTCATTAAAACATAATTTGTCAGCGGTTGAGATTGTCACTTATATCGCGAGTATTAGATTGTTTTGCTACGTTAAACAACTACCGAGAGGTATTGTGCGATCACAACTGTACCTACTATGATATCATAAACCACGGTGGGTGCGCCTCTGGTCATTGGGATGATCTCAACTATCATACGTAAACTGTCACAGTATAGCAGTCAAGATAGTACATTAGAGCTGCTAACATTAACGGTACCTACTCTTCTAAATTGGATAGGGTTTTGAGAGATGGGGAGAAAATTCTGTAGGTGCTGATGCTTTGATTTAAAATGGCAAAGAAATCTCGAGATAATTTGAGAATCTGTTGTTTATTATCGGGCTCATTTTATGTATGTCCTAATCATTATACTGGTACAATAAATTAGATTACGTCATTAATGTATAAAACCATGAACATATACAGAGCATTCGCCGGGGTGGTGCTAATATCATCTCTAAATGCGATACTACGAAATGTAAGCTTCTACTACGTCTGGCAGTTATAGTAGCACTTTCATAAGGTTCTTTCCTATTCCATAAAATTGTCATTTAAAAGAGCTTCAAAAAGAGCGAGAGTGTAATCTCAAGCAACAGAATAACGCTAAAAGTATGGGAAGTGCGTGCGATCCAGTACTGCCAACTGTGCTAAAGGAACCCCGTATATCGTCTTCGAACAATCTTAACTAATATCTTAACTAATATTATAAAGCTGAAGAGTTTGTTTGTTTGTTTGAACGCGCTAATCTCAGGAACTACTGGTCCGAATTGAAAAAATATTTTTGTGTTGAATAGACCATTTATCAAGGAAGGCTTTAGGCTATATAACATCACGTTGCAACTATTATGAGCGAAGAAATAATGGAAAATGTAAAAAAAAAAACGGGGTAAAAATAACTATTCCACGCGGACGAAGTCGCGAGCACAGCTAGTCAGATATAAGCAGTAAGCTTAAGCCAACTTACCAGCTGGTAAAAGCTGCACGAAGTTATCCGGGAAGAGTCCCACCCGGCCGTGCAACTCGCCGCGCCACCAGCCCCTGTCCGGGGCGTCCTTGGACACGATGTTCACAACGTCGCCCTCGTTCAACGTCAGCTCGTCGTCGTTCACCGCCGTGTAGGGGAATAGCACGCGACATTGCTCTTTAACTGTAAAGGGATAAAGGGTTTAATTGTTGGTCGTTCTTCGTCATCGCTATTAAGCCCTCCGTAAGAGCTCGGAGTCCTCGTCAAGAAGTAAACGCATCGTCAACGCCATAAGGATTACCTATTAAATATTTGCTAGTCTCAGATTTTAGTCCATTATAGTCCAATTTGCTAGAAATTGGATGTAAGGGTCTATCATCTTTTCGCTCGAAGCCAACCTCACCTGCCCGTGTTGCATCCTGCCGAATAACAAACGAGGCGCTGGCAACTGACTGATGGCATTATAACCATAATATTGAAGGCGTAGCTAAATACCACAGACCGATGACGGGCAGCAGTGTCATCGGAGCGAGAAGCTACGCCCTGCGATCGCCAACCCGCCTGCCCAGGGTGGCGATTATGGGTATATCCTGCAAATGTTTACCCTAAGTGAAGAACAACTGGAGAGGCCTGTGTCCAGCAGTGGACTGCAATAGGCTGATGCAATAATGATGATGATTGCTAGAAATAACGATACAAAAGTTGAAAAGCAAATGATGTTATATTACCTGGCTTTGGTGGCAGCGCGGGAGCAGGCTCGCACGGCGGCGCCGGCTGCGGGGGGTCGAGCATCACCACGAAGTTGGAGGGGAACACCCCCACGCGACCCTGCCGCCGCCCCTGCCACCAACCCTCTTCCACCTGTGAAATAACAACATCACTTATCATCACCATCTTCTAAATTTAAGAGCTCTGCTCTCGTAGGTCGCGCAATTTCCACTCCTCCCTGGACTCCGCCTTATCATCAGTGTTCTTCTAGCTTTATTAAGCTTATTAGCTTAATTTTTTTTTTAAAGATTTCTAGGCCTATTCCGATCTTACTTGCTCCTTCACTGTCCGGGTACCTACACGAGAAACTGGGCTTAAAAAATCGTGTAATGTTATAAACCCACCATACCAGGGAGATGTCTCACGTCTAACGTCTATTACGTAGGTTGCAGTTTAACACTTCTGTTCGGAGTCAAAGAGTAGTGTTGAAGTGGCAATGAACATCGATAAGATGATTCGTTAAGGACTGTGCCGTGACTCACTTTTACAGGGAAGCACGCACAAAGTTTGTATGCGTGAAGAACTTTTTGAATTTCCAATATCTTCCTCTTAATTCTGATATATTTCTTAAAGATCATTGCGTAGACGTTCTGTGTGTAAGACGCAAACGCCTGAAGCACTACTCTAATATACGTTTAATTATTTTCATGAAGACGAACAATGCTGGTCTTCCACAATGTCCAAGAACATTTGACCAAGAAGAAAATGTTAACAAAATTTTCAAAGGTCTATCTTTAATCATATTTAAGAAACATCAAGAAAGATATAAAAAAATATTAATAAAAATATTAGTTGTCGTCTTCAAAACTGCTTCTCAAGAAGGCCTCTACATCTAAACATATCACTAAGTACACTAGACATACTAAAGCACACATCCAGATTAGTCAATGTCAACATTTAGTAGTAAGATATCAGAGCAGTGCCTTGCACTTGCTCATATAAAGCTATGAATCATACCACAATCACTTTACTATTAACCAACCAATGCACTTTATTACCGTGCCACATTCGTGTACTATTAAAACCTTATTGAGAAAATCTTAATCGAAACGTTTAGCTCTATGAAATACTCCGACGATTTATGTCAAAGCCAAAGTCATTTCCATAAACGTACGAGTATTCAAACGCTTTTCGCTTCGATTCGCTGAGTCGTGATGCAAATCTCTATTTGGGTGACCGATCAAAAGTTTAACCTTTAGTTCCTTCCATGCCTATCTAATTTAATTTCTATGGTCAAAAGAGCGTATTAGCTGAACACAAATATTTAAAACTAGCAAAGTACTATCGTTAGGCGCGGTGATGAAATGTTTATCTACCGTTCCGGGAAATACCTCACGAATACAAACTTCGGTGGGAAAGGGGTTATGTGGGATCCCTCCATCTTAAAATGTATAAGAAAGAAGTTACTAAAATATGCATGCCAAAGTCTTGCTATACAAATAACAAAGAATCCATATAGTAAACCCCAACAATACAAACATGATGCATTATTATTGAAGTTTGGACAGGTTGTTAAACGTCTACAGAAATCTCTTTGTCTCCAATTCGTTTATAGGAGTTGTCTTAGCCAGTTTACTCTGCCCCTCTTCGCTGTGAGAAAGATCAGGTGGTACCTGACAATCCCTACAGTCCCAACAGGTTTCAAAATCAATAGACATTCTCTGACCGCGCCAGTACATATAAAACGGTAAATGGGTCATCGTCCTCTCTACGTGTTCGTACAAACGTTCGCAAGGGGAAGCCGTGACGCGATCACACTCGGAATTGGAATAAATCAAAAAGTCCGATGCGACATACGATTCGAATGATTTGGTTCACATCCACAGTGGGAAGGAAACGGCAAATCGTTATCATTATGGTCTTGGGAGAATGATTCATGACTCGTACGGACCGTTGTCTCCGCTCATTGTGCTAAAGACTTTTGTCGTCGCATCGGAGCCATCAAACAAATAAAAAGTGAATTCTTTAACGTTTACAAGTAGATTGAGCAAAATAACAACAAAATTATCCGTTCATTCTAATGGCAATGTTTTGCTTGCAATTCGGCTAATAGGTGTCAATTTTTACGTGGAATCATGTGTTAGGCTACACACATAACCTACATAATCTATTCCTAGATACCATTATTAACGCGCAGGACCGAGCAAAATTTCATTAATGGTCACATTGCTCTACATTTAGCTCTATAAAATGGTCAATCTCAGGATTTGGCCATGTAAGACCAAAATACTTCAAATACCACACTAGCCTTCAAAAGCTTCTAAAAATTCATTTAAAACGATGATAAAAAAATCTGATATAGAATAAATGGATATGCCATCCATCAAAAAACCTAACCCAAGGTGGTCTTTGACGCCTAAAAACATGACTTTTTGATATAGTGTATTGTTTAAAGTTGTGAACTCACCTCGCCAAGAACTTCTAGGACGTCTCCAACACAAAGAGGCAGCTCATCAGGGTTAGCGGGCTGGTAGCTGAACACCGCGCGGCACCGACCCTGGACGCCACCAGTCCTGAACAATAAACACCATATTACTAACAAGATCCACAGGCAGATGATGTGCAGGAGCGTCACCGGAGCGAGAAGCTACGCCCTGAGTTTGCCAACCAGCCTGTCCCAGCGTGGCGACTATGGGTAGAGGCCTTTGTCCTGCCGTAGACTGCGATGGGCTGATGATGATGATGATGATTAACAAGATACTCAAGACCAAAATTCGGCCGCAGCTACAGCTAAACCCAAAAAGAGTAAGGTTTTAACAATGCCACACTACACACTCTGACCCTTCACTCTCACATCCCTTCATCCGATAGGGCGATCATTCCGACACAACCGGATAGAGATCAGACGCAAGAATGCTTTCCGATACACGAGGATGTATCTCTGCTAAATTCAAGATACCAGGGATATGAATAGCTATTATTGTACATATTAAGAGTAGCTACTCTTCTAGACTAATATTTTAAAGAGGAAAGATTTGATTGTTTGTAGGTATATAAGTTAAACCGTTTAAATATGTACAAAATCCAGTATCAATGACACATTGACTTATTTCGGTAGTCTTTTGATCCAGCAGTCGTAAGCTGAGTCCCAAAACAAACATTAATACCTACCTATATTGTGTTTGTTCTGTCTGTGTATTGTTATTATAATAAAGTTTGACCTATTTATGGCCCTTTCTTTTATTCTAATTACCACGAAGCAGATGCATAAGAAAATTAAATTTAGGATCGGACACAAGTTTTTAATGTTGTTTGATATTTATTTATATACTGCTTTAGTAAGCAGATCGCAAACAAACAAACCGGCTTGAATGATAATAAATTATCACAAAGCTTTTGCAAATACATCGAATCATCTCAACAGCATACGGTCCACATATGCACTAGTTAAATATTATATAACATCAGACCAGCAACGTTAAAATTTCATGACAAACGTGATCAGACTCCCAGTAAGCGGTTTAACATTATAAAGTGTTAGAAACGAGTACCTATCTACATAACACACATCGTTAGCATGCAGGTTATAGGTACGACATAGATGCTAGGAAAAGTGACTCATCAACAGTATACGCGATTTAGTAACAATTGCCAAGACAATACTAAAATAGGTACTACACACGTCACCATCAGTTTCACATTGTAACAGACGTCCCTATTCGAATAACACTATTCACCTCCAATTTATCTTCACAAAACCAATGTGTCCTTCAACACCATAGTCAGCTAAATAATTAATACGCCGGAAAATTTTAAGTTAAATTTATCGAACGCGACCTTCTCGTTTAGATGCTTTTGAGAACCTACACTTAATCAGTAGACGTAATGAACAGACGGTACAAACATGTACGGATAGACAGATATTATGTACTGCATACCAAATAATTGCCAAAACACTAGATATATGTAGTAGAAGACTTTTGTAGTATTATCGCTACCGATTTGTTTTAAACTTTTAGTAGAAGATGTGATCTCCTACATTCTATATTAACATAGCTGGAGGTTTGTTCTTTCACGCGAAAACGACTAAACGGATATCAATGAAACTTTACAGTAATCTAGCTCATACATCAGACTGATACATAGTTTACGCTTTATAAGGATTTATTATTCACGAGGACAAAGTCGGGCGCTGCAGCTAGTCATACATTATTGTTAAACGGCAAAGGTTTTTTATGAAAAATATAGGTACCTACAATCTACAATACCTATTTCATTGTTTCTCTAATATCTACAATGTGACAGTCCAGGTCGTAACGGTGCATCTACCTACACCGGTAGTTACTTTTAATGGACCAAGAATGTGCACGGTAACATACTACAACTTCTGTGGCTACTATTGGCGGCATATCGCCATTCGCCAGTAACATGCATTTACAAAATATGGCAAATGACCGTTATTTTATTACTGTTAGAGCCACCTTAGCTAGCATATATAATAACAAAAAATATTTTTTTAATGTCGAATAATGCTTAGTGACACTTGCAAAGGTTATTTTTCGAAAAGTAAGTGTGTGGATAAAAAGTAAATAAATATTTCTACACCTGACTGTACTTAGTAGATAAATGACAAAAACCGGTTCAGTATCACAAATAGTCTCACCTATTATTTCTGCATTAGACTGTTTAATTAGTCACACTAATCGTAATTTAAGCGTGATGATACAATTCATTTCACAGCCACTGCCATACGGGTTTTTACAACTCGTAGGTTTAATATCAGGCCAAGCAATAGGAAAGGCTAAAATGAGCAAATTTTGATCCAAATCAAAGATTAATAAGTACTTAATAGTATCTCATAGCTAAACGTAAATACAATTCAATTGACGAGAACGTGTAAGCGCACACACCCATTCTTATCCACCTATTGATTATAGCCTATGCACCTACTTATTTAATAAATTTATGTTTGTAATTGCTATCATAAACAGCGCAAATAAAATGGATATGTGCCATCTTCTTATACTATGCTTCTCTACCAATAAAATTCTTAATCATTGGCTTATAGCGACAAGATCGCCTAAATTACACAACAAATGTGTACTCTACTCAGTTCTAGGTCAATGGTATGGTATGCAATAAATAATAATTATTATAATATTATTTATTAGTAAATCACATTTGTACGAAACTAATGCAAGTAAGCATTAATGCGTAAAAGCGATATAGTATACAAATACGAATAGATTTTAAGATTGCAATACCTTAATTAGATACCTTCTCCCTTTTATGCATGGGTGTTGAAAGGCCAATGAGGATGCTCTGTTCGTAGAAGTTATTCCAGAACGGCTCAGTCTATAAAGGCACTTATTGCCAAAGCGCACACCACATACCTCCTCGATTTCCTATTGCCAATTTTGAACATTGACCTAAACACCATAGGTTACAACTGTTACAGCAGGACACACAACAAACACTGAGTGAGACACCGCACCTTATCGTCACCTTATCCGCACTGATAAGATACGTGCGTAATCATTATTATTCTGCTAATCGAAAATATATTGAAACAACCGGTGAGACATGTTACAACTTATACTAATTTTTAAATTAATGTGATATGGATATAGTCATTGTACAGGCTGCATTTCCTATCCTGTAAAACTAACATGTGCTTATATTAGAGTAAAAATCAGCCAAGTTCAGGTGCAAACACTCATAGAAAGAGTTTGATCTAAGGAAACATTGAGACGAACGCACGATGATTAAAGTTTAGACTATAATGCGCAAGCTAAATGGAGAATTATAGTCTACATCTATAATATATAAAGCTAAATTACCACTGACTCACTGACTGACTCATCGGGGGCTTTTTTCGGGTTGAAGGGGGTTGAATTCGTTTTTTTGTTGTATGGGGGGGTTGTGTATTTTTTTAATCGATCCAGCTTTTTTTATTTTTTTTTCCAAAAATCCAAGATGGCGGCGGTTTTTCGAAAAAAAAGTTTTAAAAAATGTATAGAATGCCCAAGCGGCGCATACTGCGTTCGAATTGTCTATGGTATAGAGAAACGTCAATGTTGGAAAAAATTAAAAAAACAACATGTCCGCGCCGCCATCTTGGATTGAAAATTGGTTTTGGACCCATGTTTGCGTGGTCGTAGTGTCGCGGTGTGCGAAGATAACGGCAAACTTTCATTAGAATATCGCCACAGGTATAGTCAACTGTCAACCAGTGACCATAGATTATAAAAAAACAAGATGGCGGCGCCGCTGGCGGCCATTTTGTTCCGGGAATTTTTTTTCCATTTTTAAACTGATTTTTCTTACTGATGGCAACACTGAATCGATTTGGTTAGTATCGGGCGGTGGTAGGATATTTATCGGTCTATTGGTAGGTTTTTTAATTTCTACCAAACTCATGGTAGTTTTTGGCACAGGGCCCTAAATATGAGTGGAAAATTTTTGACTTGTATCCAAATTCCGAGTATGCACATTTATGGCAACCCCGACTGGTATTAGCCTCAAGGTAGTTTTGGAGAAAAATTCTGGCAACACTGGTTTTGGCGGGCAAAATAATTTTTTGGCAGACCCTTTTTTGGCTTATACTTTGAGCATTCCGGCAAATGGCAGAAAAAAAGTAAAAATGCCAAATGTTGCTATATATAGTCAGGTATATGGGAAAATTCCGATTTTTTCGACTTTCAAGATGGCGTCGGCGCTGGCGGCCATTTTGTGAAAAAGTTTAGTTTTCGAAAATTTCAAAATGGATTTTCAATGTGATGGCAACATTTAACAGAATTACAATGTACTGGTCTGTTATCCGATGGGTCATTGTGTATTGCCAGATATAAAAATATTTTTAACTTTTTTGATAGTTTTCGAGATATGGTCCAAAAAGATCGAAAGTAGAAGGACCAACATTTTAAATAAAAAGTTGCCATATACTTACAGGTTTGGCCCATTAGAATGACATTTGACCATTTTTATCTTGGTGGCCTGGCAACACTCGGCACGGCGGGGAAAACAAATTTTTAGGCAATGCCTTTTTCGGCGAGCTAGCTGGCCGCCAACATGCTTGGCAGGAAAAAAGTAAAAATGCCAATCGACGTCATATATAGTGTAGTATATGGGAAAAATATGAAATGACAGACTTTCAAGATGGCGGCTGCGCTGGCGGCCATTTTGTAAAAAAATTGCGTTTTCGAAAGTTAAAAAATGGATTTTCGGGTAGATGGCAACATTTGAGCGGGGTGCAAAGTACTAGGCCAATGTGTGTATGGTCATTATGTGTTTCCAGAAAAAAAAATTATTCTGGCATTTATGGTAGTTTTTGAGAAATGCCCCGAAATAGTCGAAAATAGAAATAATGACATTTCGCAAAAATTATTCCTAGGAGCATAGAGATGGGGCCCATTAAAATGACATTTGACTATTTTTATGTCTGTCATCTGGCAACACTGGGATGGACGGTGGCTCAAACTTTTTTCAAAGGGGTCCCTTCGAGGGGTCCTGGTCGCCCACTTTGTATGACGCGTAAAAAAAGTGTGAATGCCATTTGGTGTGTAATATAGTTGTTACTGACTACTGGGTACCAAAAGTTGGAAAAACAAAATGGCGTATGGGCAGGCGGCCATTTTGTAAAAAAGTTAGGTTTTCGAAAAATTCAAAGTCATTTTAAGGGCAGGCGGGTGCGTCTGAGAAAAGAAAGTCCGGGGGCTCTTTTGGAAGTCTCCTAATAACCTATGAAATGGTATAAAAATTTACCCCATTTTTAGGGTAATTTCTGAGATTTACCCCGGAACGTAAATTCGCGATATTTTAAAAACCAAGTATGAGGTCCTGTCAAAAATGGTCCACAGACCCCATTGAGGTCCCAAATGACCTCATAAATTTAGCAGGAATAAAAAAAAAGCCAACTCAAAAATCACGATTTCCCATACAAGTGACGAACATTCTTACATAATATATGACGAACATACTTACGTTACTGAAGGTGACGAACATACTTGCGTTACTGGAGGTGACGAACATACTTATGTTACTGGAGGTGACGAACATACTTACGATACTTGATGTGACGAACATACTTACGATACTTGGTATGACGAACATACATACGATACTTGATGTGACGAACATACTTACATTATTTAACGTGACGAACATTCTTATGGTATCTACTGTGACATGCGAGACCGAAGGTCGAGCCCTGCGCAGGGCGAAGCCCGGAGCAGTGCCCCAAGGAGTATGCGCCCACTAATGAAAAAAAAAAACTATGCGAGGCCGCAGGCCGAGCGAGCCCATCCTCTTTTAGTTACGCTACCATAACACGCGAGACCGAAGGTCGAGCCCTGCGTAGGGCGAAGCCCGGAGCAGTGTACTAAGGAGTATTCACGCACTAATGAAAAAAAAACAGTTTGCGAGGCCGAAGGCCGAGCGAGCCCACCTTCTTTTAGTTACATTACTGTAATACGCAAGACCGAAGGTCGAGCCCTGCGTAGGGCGAAGCCCGGAGCAGTGCCCCAAAGAGTATTCACCCACTTATGAAAAAAAAACTATGCGAGGCCGCAGGCCGAGCGAGCCCATCTTCTTTTAGTTACGCTACCATAATACGCGAGACCGAAGGTCGAGCCCTGCGTAGGGCGAAGCCCGGAGCAGTGTACTAAGGAGTATTCACGCACTAATAAAAAAAAATTAGTTTGCGAGGCCGAAGGCCGAGCGAGCCCACCTTCTTTTAGTTACATTACTCTAACACGCGAGACCGAAGGTCGAGCCCTGCGTAGGGCGAAGCCCGGAGCAGTGTACTAAGGAGTATTCACGCACTAACAAAAAAAAATTAGTTTGCGAGGCCGAAGGCCGAGCGAGGCCACCTTCTTTTAGTTACATTACTGTAATACGCGAGACCGAAGGTCGAGCCTTGCGTAGGGCGAAGCCCGGAGCAGTGTACTAAGGAGTATTCACCCACTTATGAAAAAAAAAAAACTATGCGAGGCCGCAGGCCGAGCAAGCCCACCTTCTTATAGTTACGCTACCATAATACGCGAGACCGAAGGTCGAGCCCTGCGTAGGGCGAAGCCCGTAGCAGTGCCCCAAGGAATAATCACCTTCTTATGAAAAAAAAACTATGCGAGGCCGCTGGCCGAGCGAGCCCATCCTCTTTTAGTTACGCTACCATAATACGCGAGACCGAAGGTCGAGCCCTGCGTAGGGCGAAGCCCGTAGCAGTGCCCTAAGGAATATTCACCTACTTATGAAAAAAAAAACTATGCGAGGCCGCAGGCCGAGCGAGCCCAAGCTCTTTTAGTTACGCTACTGTAACAGGCGAGACCGAAGGTCGAGCCCTGCGTAGGGCGAAGCCCGGAGCAGTACTCCAAGGAGTATTTACCTACTAATGAAAAAAAAAACTATGCGAGGCCGAAGGCCGAGCGAGCCTACCCCCTTTTTGTTACACTACTAAAATAAGCGAGACCGAAGGTTTAGCCCTGCGTAGGGCGAAGCCCGGAGCAGTGCCCCAAGAATGATTCTATAAATAATGAAAAAAAAAATAGTTTGCGAGGCCGCAGGCCGAGCGAGCCAACCCAAGCCGCCAAAGCAACGCCGCGGAGGGCGAAGCCCGGAGCGGCTGGCGCCCCAAGGAGCCCCCACGCAAAACCGAATCAACGAACTACAAAAAAGCCCACCGCGTCCGCCCACGCGGACGGTACAACCCAGAATAGTAATTTCGCGAGGCCGCAGGCCGAGCTGCGTATCGCGAGGCCGCAGGCCGAGCTCCGCGTAGGGCGAAGCCCGGAGCGTCCAGCGTCGCAGACCTAGCTTGAGCACGCACGCGCGAAGAGCGTGCGGCGAAAGCTAGTTAATATTATAAAGAGGAAAGATTCGTATTTCGTGTATGTAAAGAAGAAACCCAAAAACTACTGGGCCGATTTTTCTACTGGGACAAAAACTTTATTTCACCATAGGAAAGCTCATTCATTACTAGAAAAGATTAAAAAAAGAAAAGATACTAAAACACTAATAAAAATGTAACCCAATGACATTGTATATCTGAAATACCCGAAGCGAAGCGAGAGCGGGTCGCTACGCTAGGTCTCAAACAAAATACTATAAATAGTGCAATGTTGATTCGTATCGCAAGCTCAAGGCAGATAACAATTGGTGAATTTTTATATTGATCCTGAGACTATCATAAGCCAACGTGACATTTGGGCAAATCGATTAATGATTTCTCTGTTCAATATTTGGAAAAAAAATACATCAATTACAAATCCCTAAAAATATCTTTTAAACCATTATGTTTTAAAGGTTTAACTAAAACAAGCGCTTATTAGGAATAGTTCTTTTATCTCAGTTGAATCGATAGGTGGAATGACCTCATCGGTTTGGCTAAGAATTGAAGCCTATTGGTTATATTAATTCACGATTCTAGTGAGAGCTAAAACAAACAAATCGATTACCAGCACTAGGGCACAGATTAATAAGTAACACTAGGGTCTGAATAATAATGTTCATTTGTAAGTAGTAATTAACAAGGGAATTGAAAGTGAATGTATAAGCTTTGTTTTCTTATCACTAGTCGTAGTTAATGACAATACTGATTACTCATACGTATTACAAGAAATTTATTTGATACTTTAATGATGATCTCATTTGCGGTAAATGTTTGGTTTTCTGCGTGTAAAATACTATGTATTTTTTTTAAGCGTAACCTATCATTCCTTCAGCATTAAACTCATAAAGCGTAAATTCAGACTAGCTTAAGTTATTTGGCTTAATAGCTAATGAAGAAATGCTTGCCTAGTATAAAGCCTTTTCTATTTCTATTTCTTAGTATAACTTTTGACATTTATAGTATTTTCTATTGTACATACGAGTTTTTGTTAAGCATTTAAAGGAAAAATTGTAATGAAGTTTATTATCATAATAAGTACAAAGCGTCTGTATTGTGTGTACTGTTTATAATCAGCATCGAATTCGCTCACAGGTCGCCCAACTAAAGCACGCCCTACGTGTGTTTTGATAAAGTTATCAATCACCTAATAAAGCGCATAATAAGATAATAAACAGGCACTTCAAATGTAGGCCAAGTCGCCTAATCAAGTAGCTGGCAAATTGTTCGACTAACAGCAGGATTGTACTATATGTACAGTAGACATTAAAAAGTTCTTATAGGATTTACAGAACGCAATAACACCTATGGTGTTCCTTTTGCATAAAAAGCGTATTGGGTAAGGGCGCCATTAAGCACATAGTGTTTAAGGGCGCGTGATAGCCAAGTTCCGACATGTAATATAATATTACGTAACTAAACAATAGAAACACTTCTGTTTAACGTCTGTAGAAAAAATATAGCAATATTGTTAAGACAAGTAAAGCTCACAATGGGACATATTTGATTTTGCTTTCCATGATTGACTTCGAAATAATATGAATACAGTTACGTAAACTCTGCCAAAATCATTTAGGTATAACAGTAAACGGCTTAAATCAAATTGATATTATGCTAATAATATTTTAGATATTATTAGCATAATATCAAAATAATGGTGGACTTAGCATATCATAATAATGATAGACATTGCAATCACGTCATCTGTATTTACAAGCAAGCCCATCCTATGGCATCTACGAGTATAACTTGAGGTAAGTACATCACCGGTCACAAAGATGACATCATATCAATAGCTTCTAAAACTTCTACTTGTATTGTGCGGAACCTGTTTAACAGAGGTCGAAACTGACCGGCCACATCAAATACGTTCGACGCACATGGTTCAAATTTAGTTTTTAATATACAAAGAGTACACATTAGTCGAGCATAATGATTTGATAACCTTACCATTCATAATCTTAAATAATGGTAACGATTCATAAACAAGCCCGATGATTCAGGGAAACGGATTACTTCACAACGGTAATACCTATTGTACAAAACGGTTCACTGTGTTACATAGTTTTTAGAATTTGATATGATGATAAAGATTCATTAATTTTACACCGGGATGAAGGTACTTGACTTGAAATAAGTGTCTTACAGTCTCATAATCTTATGGACCCGGAATTTGATAGTATTTACGATGCGTTTACGCTTACTAAGGTATGTAAGGGAGTGACCTATCATCTTTTCCATCCAAGCCGTCCTCACCTGCCCGTGGTGCATCCTGCCGAACAACAAACGTGGCTCTGGCAAACCGACTGGTGGCGGTAAAACCATCACGATAGAAGGCGTAGCTAAATACCACATACCGATGACAGAAAGCAGCGTCACCGGAGCAAGAAGCTACGCCCTACGATCGCCAACCCGCCTGCCCAGCGTGGCGATTATGAGTATATCCTCCGGAAGTTTGCCCTAGGTGGCGAACAACTGAAGAGGCCTATTATGTCCAGCAGTGGACTGCGATAGGCTGATGATGATACGCTTACTACCAATATATCAATGAATCGAGTCAAGAATGGATGAATGGGTCAAGAAAAGCGCAAGAATTATGTGTTGGGAACCAACTATTATTCTATAACTAGGTATCTAAATATATACGTATGTATAAGACGGAGGTTGAAATGTACAAAGCTATTGTACCTTCTGTGAAGGTGATCCAAATAATGTACCCGTATTCCCTATAACACTGATATATAATCTGCCCGAGATTAATATCACGAAAGAAAGTGAAACCACACATAAAATCCATCTCCGATTGGAAACGAAACGGCTTCCGTAATCTAATCTCGGTATCGAGGTGAAACCGTCACCAATCAATTGTCAATACACAATACGAATACAGTGTAAATAACTTGTGAAAAACGAATGCAAATAAAACAAAACGTACAAGAATTACAAAACCGCTAAATGTGTGTCAATGAACCAGAGAGGTATCGCAGTATCATATGGTCTTAATGTCGAAACCAGTTCATAATGTAACGTGGACCGTGGCTGAATTTGGAGGATCGCGAGTAAAATGCCAGTCTAACAGTAAATATTGTGTTTGCGTACTTACTTACAAAGAAAAAATTAAGAATATTTACACCGGTATAGAAATCGAAAATGTTACTCTGAAAATACCTAGTTATAGCATGGTCCAAGAGATGCACAATTTCATTTTGGATCATGATATTTGGAGAAAATTATAGGGTTTCACGAAGTTTCCATTCCTAATTTCACTAAATTGTTTCCTAATTAATTACGGAACAACTCAAACGTATCTTGACAACTCAACAAAAACCACTAAATAAGACATTAAAACGAAATCGCTGTAAATACTTATTTATTCTACAAACCACTTTCGGAAACTGATTACCGGATTTCCCAGAGACATTTTATAGAGCGTAAAAAAACAACAGAATCGGTGACAACCGCATAATCATTGGTTAAAGTATTTTTAAACTAATCTGCCGGCAACTTTCTATCTATAAACAAGCTTCCGTTAAAGGTTTTGGGCGAAAACATCGTTCTTATTGTCAAATTTTACCTAATAATAAAGATGCCCTTATGATACATACTTCCAAAAATATTTTTTACCGTACAGAGAACTCACAACTTATGGGAATCACAGGTATGTTACCAGCTTGTGACATAGTTATTTGTTAAAATTAGAACAAACAAACAAACTTTCCTTCCATTATTAATACATTTAAGACGTTCGAGGCGGCTTACTTAACGATTTCATTTCACAAACCATGTTTGTTCCAAATATTGGTGAATGGACTGGCCGGAATGGTGAATGGCAGGCCTGCTGTTTTTATTTTAATAATCTGTAACACGATCCTGCAAGCTGGTGGTAAGCGCCACGTCAGCCCTTTGACAGCTAAAATCATTCGCCTGCCCCACCCCATTGCCAAATCAATTGATGTCAACGCAATATTTCCTTCTTCCATTTATATCCCTATCAGCTGTTTCAGTCTTATCACTTCCACAACAGCTTTTGTAAGTTCGAATACAGAGCCAAACAGTAGGTATATCAGTAGCTAATTGTAGCTTGTAGCCAAACGCCACTCCCTTTCAACGAGACGACAGTCCTTCAGTTGTTAAACCTCGTATAACCCAGTGTACTGAAATGCCCCATGTGTGTGGAATAGAAGAAGTACCTCAAATAGTAGTTGCACTAAACCACTTCCAGCCTGCAGCAGCGAGGCCGCGTATCACGAGAGAAGAAGCTAGGTAAGCTAGGCTAGGAATAAGGCTAGCTAGGTTGGTTGTTTAAATTCCCACTTAAGGCAAAGTAAGCATTTTAGTAGTCGAATAACGGAAATAAGCCGAACTTTGTCCTCCGAAACATCGATTAATGTTTTTAGAGAAAACTAGCTTTTGCCCGCGACTTCGTCCGCGTGTTTAAATTTATACATACAAAAGTTTTTTCCCGCTAACTCCCGTTCCCGTGGGAATTTCTCAAAATACAGCCATAACTAAACTTTATATTTACTAAGGTACCTGCATGCCAAATTTCAAGCGTCTAACTTAAGCGGTTTAGATTTTTCATACAAAAGGATTTTCCCGCTAATTCCCGTTCCCGTGGGAATTTCGGGAATTCCTTTCTTAGTGCACCCCTACGGTACCTAAGCTACGTCCCTTCCAAATTTCAAGTGCCTACGTTTAGCCGTTTGGGCTGTGCGATGATATGTCAGTCAGTCAGTCAGTCAGTCAGTTTCTCCTTTTATATATATAATATATAGAAGATGTTGTGGTACGTAACTTGTCTTTTTTTAGCCTGACTGATGAAACAGTAACAAAGCATAGAGTTTCTGTATACGGATACGTTCCGGTTTTTGTCAACAACCCTTCAGGAACCTAGCGATAGTAAATAAGGTCTTACCGTCCGTGTTACTGACGGTGGGAACTAGTGGTTAACCCGGTGCTTTCGTGCATTTCATTCTAGCCAGCATTGCCGAATAACCAACGAGGATCTGGCAAACGACTGATGGCGATATAACCATCATGATTGAAGGCGTAGCTAAATACCACAGGCTAGAAAGACGGGCGTCGCCAGAGCGAGGAGTTAACGTTTTTCGATCGCCACCCCGTCTGTCCAGGGTGGCGATAATGGGTAGAGAGCCTCCAAATGTTAGTCCAAAGTGCGTCTCCTTTATGGACATATGCGGAAGACCTGTGCTGTATCTTGTCGCCGCGGCATATGCTGAGCATTTTGTCCTTTTCGATGACATGTTATTATGAATGTATTAATAGGCTTGTGCCGTAAAAAATGTAATAATTAGTCCGTCTTTTAGATTGTGCAAAAATAAAAGACATGTATTTTTTCATTTGTAAATTAGACCAAAAATGACAAAGATATTAAAATTACGCGCGACGTCAAAGAGTGGGAGTTTTTCGCACAGAGTGACATCAAAGACCCCCACTCCTAAATGTTGATGCCTTGTATCTTTGTTATTTTTTGTTTTAATGAAAAAAGGAATGATGATGAAGGTCTTACCTATTGTTGGCATGATCTGTGACTATAGAGACGAAGTTGTCCGGGAACATGCCGCGGCGCCCGCGCAGCTCGCCGCGCCACCAGCCGCCGGGCAGCCGCTCCACGTCGCGCAGCACGTCGCCCGGCCTGATCGTCAGCTCGTCCCCCTCGGACGCATCGTACGCGTAATTGGCTACACACGACACTGGAACAAGAGGTGGCGTTACACTCAACATTCTGGAACAGGTCACCGGAAAATAGCAAGAATCGTAAGTTGACCAATTTCCTAGGTAGTTGATTGACTTTCGGAATATACCAAATGGTAGTTGAAATGTATTATTTTACACAATGGACTTCAGTTAATTGATAACCTTATAATACCTGGCAGTAACATCGTTACTCAGTGTATCGTTTTTAATTTGACTTAATACACTGTTCCCGGGGTTGGTTGATAGGATAACACCATGTGAGTGATTGAACCAACCAACATCCACCTCACTTTCGTCGGAAGATTTAGCGGCAAACCCCGTAAATTAATAAATTTAGTAAAATAGATATGTTAAATAAAACATTTCAACTGCCGTTTATTATTTTCCGGGAGTTAATCAACTAACTAGGAAATTGATCTGTTTACAAGTCTTGTTATATTACGGTGACAGTCACATGTCTTTACATGGTCAAGCTAATGTCGCTAACTATGGAAAGAGGGAGATGTTCTCTATGTGTGTCAGATGTTTAACAATATATCTTGATTGTCTATGTTCAGTCGCAATGAAGGTATTGTAACTGAACATCGAATATCTGTGTTACTTCCGCATATCAAATGGAATATACTTTGAGACCAAAAATCCAGGCCACTTCCTCTCATTAGCATATATACTTAATTAGGTAATTTATCAGACATATTATAGATGTGTGGGATACTGCAATAGCTTGGGGAGTGACACCAAAATGACACTGGTTAGCAAGGTGTCTATAAGGCCGACAATGTAAACAGGGATCAACCAGGGACTGCAGTCATCATTAACACCTAAGAATCTGAGATATATAAGTGTGTGCCGGTTGACATTTTGCCAATAAATATTATAACAACCTACCACTTAGTGGCGTAAGTAGATGTTAGGTGTTCAATCAAGAGTTGGATCAAGGTAAATATAATACTGAGCAGTGAGCATGGTGAAATATGTTTGGATAAAATGTAAATACCTGTACATTATTATGTGCAACCAAAAGACTCCATAAACTAAGTGCAAGTTTGTGAGCATATTTCTTTTTTTTAATAATTTAATTTATTAAATACTTCATTTAATATAAATAATGTTGAATGTATGACGGCAATGTTTATTTTGTATCAAAATTAAATAGATATGATTATCATGAGACTCCAAATAATACATTGTAGTAACACTAATTTATCGTGAACAATGCTACAATGTTATCAAATAAAATAAAAAACTTAAAGAAATATGGATAATTATAAAACAAGAGAAAAATAATGTAGTAATAAAAGACACTGAAATTTTGCATAGCTTATAGTGCAGACATATTTTAAACAATCCTATTGGATATAAAGTTTTCCACCCTAATTTATGACATTAGGTAAGACAAGTTTAGGACGACATCACACAGCAATACCACAAGGGAAAAGATTTATGTAAAGTATGCTAATCCATTCAATTGATATTATTTGTCTACAAAAGCCCGGAATACAGTGTGCTAGACATATAAATATTGAATGTACCTACATAATGTGCAATAACATAATTCACTATTTGCAAGAACACCTATGTCAGCTATATTTCAGTGTTATTGCTCTTACTAATGTGTGTAACCTACTTTCTACAGAAGAAATACTATAATAAATAAATACAATTTAAGTTCTGCAAGTAATTTAGACACATTAATGTTCTAATATATCATAACACATTCTACATTACTAAATAAATAGTACCTGTAATGTGCTTCAACACAAAAAAGGGACTCAACCATTTGTTTATTAGCATTTAGCATTCACATGACATCACAATGTGAATAACATGACTCATACACACACATATGAATACTAATATGAATAAGTAACCAAACTAATCTCAAATACGTCCAGATTAGTGCGCTCCGAGGATTCTACAGCTATTTCTATTGATAAGAAATGCGACAAAAATATGATAACTGCAAATTTGTGTCAGGTGACGCCCGAAACTCATAACCACAATCCCGTTATTTGGTTAAGCTATAAACGGGGAAGATCAGCTTCCAGACGTGCGAGAGCAGAGTTTAGGGCATCATACGTCAGCTGAATCCATGTCGCGAAGTACCTACAGTTATTCATACACAAACAGACTTGAGCCTAAATGAACCATGAGCTACGCACCCTTTTGATTTGCATTTGTCTCCATTTCAATTAACAAAATTGTATCACATTATCACAACACATGCACTATAACTATTCACACCATGCACATTTAGTACTAAGATAGCTTAATTTCGTAAATATTTAATAAAACACGGAAGAAACGCGACACACAACTTCACTGTTTTCACGATCACGTCAAATAACTTTTTTATAAATGTGTGCATGGGCTCGGGGTTCTAATCTTTTGGCCAGCAGCGTCGTAGATTCAAACTTGGTGTTTAAAAAATATGGCCGGAGGCTTCTTTCAAGTTCTTTGTAATACAATCATAATACAATACAGGTACTTAAATAAATACATTAATTTCTAGATCTTAATTGAAAAACCATAACGTGTTCCTAAAAAACGCTCCTTTATAACATGGACCTTATAATTCCACAGTTTGGCCCAAGTCAAGTTTAGACAATGTTGTGCCGAGGCCCTTGGGCGCTTAAAATAATTCTAATTATCATTTTAAGCTTGGGGGGTATAAATGAATTGGGGGTCCTTAGGCATACAAGAATTTGGGGCTCGGAAAAGAAAAGTTAGCGAGTTTTTAACGGACTTCAAAAGAAAGAGGTTGTTTCTATTATGATCAAATGGTTATTATTGATAGAGAATCTTCTTTGTAAGAAAAAATGTGCCAGAGATTGCTAGTCCTTATAGGCCTTCTGAGGATTGGGGCCGTATCACACGAGCAACGTATAGGGTAGGTGCTGGTTATGATTTTCGAGACAAGTTTCACTAAGAAGCTTGTCTGACCGTTGTTTGGGAAAATACGATAATGATAAGGCCCAGCATAGACCATAATCTATAATATGTACAAAGGCCCAGCTGAACTAGTTTACCGTCTATAACTTGTTGACACTTCCTACTTACTTCTCTACCCCTTTAATTTAGCCAGCTACCCCCCGAAGAGACCAGAAGGCTATTTATGGCAATACCTATCTTCTGATATCTCTCGTCAAGCTTATCGGCCGAAAATTGCCATGAAACAATAGATCTTACCTGATATATTGTTAATAACAGGTTTAACATAAAAGATATCCAAATATATCAGAATAGCAATTCTATATATTTGTTGAAAATTCCTTGGGTAATTTGACAGAAAGGAGTAGGTTGATCTCAGTGGCATATCTAGCAGGCTGACAAAAATCCAAAAACCGGCCAAATGTATCGGGCCGTCAACCTGACAGGGCCCTATCCCTGTATGTCTAGGCCACAGATCTGTGGTCTAGGCGCGCACTGGTGACATTTTGTCACCGTGACAGTTGACTCTTTTGCACTTTTAAAATGAGAAGAAGAGAGATATCTGTCACGGTGACAAAAAGGTACCAGTGCGCGCCTAGCCTTAGATAGTATAGTTACATCACTGGTTAATATAAAAGGCTGTCTGCACATGAATGATAATAATGAAAGGCAATATAAATAAGACTCAAATAATTTATTCTCAAATTGCTATTAAATTAGGTAATTACATGTCTCTACTTTCACTTTTTAAGAGGCCCCACAGAGTCATCAGGAATACCCAACTCTTCATCACTCCATGTACTCGGATCAATGTATGGCCAGTCACCCTGGAAAATATGACATTAAGGTTTAATCATAGAAGAATAGAATACTTGTGATAGCACTACTAAAATACTAAAAAGCTACCACTCTAGCTATTCACTCTATAGTGAAAAGTTACTATATAAACTATTACTTAAAAAGTAAATAACTAATTTTCTTAGGACTCTTTAAATTAATAATTATTGTAATTTGACTTAGAATAGATAGAGAGAGAGAGTGCAACCAGCACCCTCCAAGTGACCTCCTAAACCAAGGCCCGAACCCCACTAGGGAGCGCCCTTAGCTGTGTTGCTTAGCTTATCTAGGGCTGAGAGCCTTCCACCTCCCTCGACCACCCGATGATGATGACAAGGGTGCCTTAACTATCATCGTAGAAAATGTCATTTAGAAAAACAGTGCTTCGCCCTATAGCCTTTATTGGAGCTATAAGCAGCGAGCCTTTATTGGAACTCTCTTGCGAAGAAAATGACAATATATTAATAGGTACTGGCTTTTAAAAATGTGCTTATCAGCGTGAAAATGTTATTCGTAAGTAGTCATTAACGTTACGATTAACTAACAATGAATATAAAAAATAAAACATCCAAAACTTCAGCGATCCATAGGCGCCCGGGTGCCCCGCACCCCTTGCACCCCCTGGTAGAGACGGCCCTGCTCAGCTTATAAACTAATTAATTTATGAAATGTAAATCATAATACCAACAAGTATCATTTCTTTTCCAGTACAACAGGTTAAACACTTACATATATATGTTCTGGCTCTGTGGCACAGTGGTAGAGGATCCAATACCAAGCTAAACCACCAAGACCATTAGCTAACAAGAGAATGTTCTTCTTTGGCAATGGCGGCGGCACACGATATGACCATACGCTGAAACATTTACATTGTTAACATTACCTACAATAAATAAAATAACTATAATTATTTCTTAACTGAGGCAGGAGGACAGATTTAAATATTTCTTTATCATGTACAGTACGTACTTCAAAATTTCTTTATAGGTCTCTTATAACTAAGTGATATTAGCAATGATATTTATTTGTTTCTAATCACCAATCTTCTAAATCTAATTCAATAACCTCTTCTAAATTATGACATAACACCATACCCATGTCCAGCGTTCCTTTTTGACTGTTTTACATTGTCCGCAGCATTCTTAATTGTTCGCAATAATAGAGCCCTTGAAGCTACCGACCGAGATAGCATTTTGAGCTAAAGATTTTTTGGTTTTTATGATGGTAAACTAACAAAAATAAACTTTGTCTTGATCCTGCACACAGAAGTGAGTGTGTTCCATTACATAATATGACAGTTTTTTATACTAGCACACGGTGAATTGCGTACACGGTACAAAAAAATATGTTAGATGATCGATTATAGTATTAACTGATAAAAAATGAGATAAGAACACGCCCAACTGACATTTTTCTTTTTAATATTTAGTGAGCTAGGTACCTATAACAAGGAATTCTTAAACATTCGATAAATTTATCTCTGTAGAAATTATTGCTTTGTTTGATATTTTGTTTGTCATAAAAATTATTCTGAACAATATTTTATAAAAATATTTTTTTAAAGCACACAGAAAAATTTTTTTTTGTTCTAAAGTTACACAGCACTAGACAAAGTGCGTATGTATATGCGATCTCTTCCAGACAACCTTATTTAGGTAGTTGCTATAAAAATAATATTTTTTTTTTATTCATTAAGTAGGTATGATATGTGTCGCTTAACTTCAAACGGAGGTAACTCCAGCGTACGTGAATTTGAGTTATTTGAGAAAAACTGATTGTGGCCAAAATACACAGTTTAATTTAAAAAAAAATGGTTATTCGTTTGCAATAGACACTAAACATTTAAATTAAGCATAAAAAAGATTAATTAAACGCCGAATAAAATGGAAAAATGCGTTTTTAGTTTGGATTTGTCTATGTTTGATATAACATGGCTGGATTTACCCGTTATTGAAATAATACTGCATGGATTTGCCTATTTATGATAAAACTTGACTGGACTTGCCCAGATTTGATAAAATCTACTTTTGGTTAGATTTCTTCTACAAACATTCAAGGGCTGTCACCAAATCAGCTAATAATGTTATACTTAAATACGTAAATACGAGATATGCCGGAATGTAGATTATAGGTAAGCCACAATAAATGTGGAAATGATTTTCTATTCGAAGGACGACCAACCACATTTTGGCTGCTTAGTAGGTCCTCTTTCGTAAATGTCTGGTTCCTGAAATAGTGGGCAATTTTGACAAATGAAATTATAAAAGCCAATGTAAGCTTTGAACTTTGAAAAGCGGCATTATGTATAAAACTCAATGTTGACTAGATTAGTAGTAGAGTTACCCAGTAGCTAATTTTAATGTGTGCAAAATAAACTAACGTAAAATGCAGACCTGGGTCAGCTAACTACTAGGTCACAAACTAACGTAAGTACAGATCGCTTACTTTTGCACCATAAATCCCTCTCATTTGTACCTCCCGTGTTCTAATATATCAATTAAATTGTTGAAAATCGACGTTGACGAATTTTAGTTCGTATATTCGAACACGGGAGGGACAAATGAGAGGGATTTATGGGGCAAAAATACGCGATCCGTTCAACGAACGATCGTTTTCATTTTCTGTAGAAGGGCCCAAGACATCGATATTGTTTTGCAATTGTAATAATTGCCAGTCATGATTGATCATCAACATAAAGTAGAAAAATATTTCACCAACATCTGTAACACGACAAAATAAAAGTCTTTCTGAGGAATAATACTTGTACAACCCTGGGTTAGCGCAACTGTCAAAATCTGTTAAAAAAAAAAGCAAAGTAGTAGATTACTTTCAGTTTCTTTGCCTTTTCCCGTTGTTAACCTTTAATTTTTATGTTTTAAACGTTTTTGGGCTTTACTCGGGACACAGTTTTCACTAAATTACCCATTGTAATCAACTGAAAATCAGTTAAATAATTAAAAAATCGCAATGCAGATAACCGTCTTTTGACTAGAATGCATTTAATAACGGCCATATTGAAAAAATGCATCACGCTGATTGGTTGAGGAGGATTTGCCTTCATTTGATAAAAACGCCTAGTAGGATTTGTCTAAGTTTGTTAAAAAAGCACGATTTTCTGGTCGTTTTATTCGAAATATAATGGGATTTATCTTTTTATGTTAAAAAGGATATGTAGAATTTTTTTCAGCTTTCATTTAATACCAAAATCTCCAATATTTCGGAAAATGGAGTTACCTCCGTTTGAAGTTAAGCGCCACATGTCTCCTATGGTATTTTCTTTATTGTCTCCTTCCTCAATGTATGAATTTAGTATACTGTTCATGAGACAAATGCATACATTCTTCATAATTATTATATTTCTTTTTTGTTACCGAGTTTCTCATTCAACATTAAAGTGTATGAGCCAGTAGTGGGAACTTGTTAGGCTAGTGAATTAGTTTAATTATTCTTAAGCTATAATGTATTAATTTAAGCTGTTTGTTTCCTTAATAAAGAAAAAAATAAAAATAAAAAATAAAATGTCGCATAATTATTTTACACATTAGTATATTTTATTTAGATTAGGTTTTTGTAGGGACTGTGTTCTCTTTGTGTACTTACCACTCACAATTTTTGCTCTCTGCATGACCCAAAGGTTTACTGGTAAAGAATTCTCTTAGCATTTTTGTACCACTTCTTTGCAATAAAGTTTAAATAAAATAAACCTTTTGGCAGAAGAAGGAAGACAGAGTAGGTCAAAAATATCTCTTTATTCATTTTTAAAAAATGAAACATTTACCTAAAATAAATAATTACCATTTATTCACTACTTACTTCTATCATGACTATACAAGTATAAACCCAGGCTAACCACTTGCTTTCTTAAAACTTAATTGAAACTTATCTGCAAAATTTACAGGTTTTGTCAACACTATGATGGATGACTAATAAATAGATAATACTATGTAGTCTGTATTGACTTCCAGCTGCAAGATCATATTTCATATGGTGAGAACCAAAGGATATAGGATCCACATTAATCTTGGCATTTTATGATCTAAATATGTAATAGACTCTGTATGCTCTGTGGCTACTGACTACCACAGAGAATGGCTAGTACCTAAGCCTATTACCTAGGTACTATAGGCCTACCTACCAACAAATGGATTATTTTTTATAATTATCAATGGCGGATTTGATTTCTGGTTTAGTGAATTTCCACATGAATGTGTCATCATCATTTGGCTGGATGTTTGAGGGACCCAATGTTCTTCTTATTTGTTCTGCTGTTGATTACTCTGACAACATGGCTGTGGTTTGTCCATATCTTTCTCCAATATGGCACTATCATTGAAAGGCATATTTACTATTTTAACTGTGTCTTCAGTAATTTTTGCTTCTGAAAAAGAAATATGGTATTTTTATTAAGTATTTAAAGTCGTAAGACCCAGACTTCCAGACACAATAGATGAAACAATAGGAATTGGATCACATGAGAACATTGGGCCTTACGAGGTTAAAGAGAGGTAGGGCATAGCGAATCTTCGCTCGAATTGAGCCGCCCGTCCGGGGAAGGACCTCCACCCTATAGAATACCGCAGTCAAATGACCTCTGGATCGTGTTTCTGCCGGTGAGTAGGGTTTCCGGAGCTCGTGGGGGGTTAGGGTTGGGCCGGCATGGCGGTGGCAACGGACAGGTAACTGACCAGTTACTTGCCCGTTGTCACAGCGACTTGGGCTTCTCTTTCGCTTTCCATCAGGTGTAGGGAAGCCATTATGTCGAGCCAATATAAAAAAAAAAGAAAAATCTAAAATCCTAAGAATATCTTAAACTACTATTATACATTGCCAACAGTTTGTTAAGAGAATCCAGATGCTAAAATACTGACTCTCCTAATATGCATAATAAATACATCATTTCAGTCTCTTGGCACCACAGATACTTACTGAAAACCCCAGGTTTTATCTCCTTAGCCTGTATAATCTGTGTCCTAAGTTCTCTTTCTACATCTTCTCCAAACTTGACCATCTATAATAATATCAAATTTAAGAATTATAAGAATGAAAATTTGAATAATGTTATGGAATAGAATGTATGAGCATACACATAGCCTATAATTTATGAGGATTTTATTGTTTCAATATGTGCAAAGCCATGGGTGGCAGATATTGATTTTTAAAATATTGTAAGTTTTATAATTTTCAAAAGTCATAAATAAGCTTTTAACAAATATATGTTGTTTTTACAGCCTATCAATATTCAAATATTGTAATACATACTGCTTTAATAGCCTGTTCATCTTGGACATGCTTATTTTTAGAAAATTCCTCATTTATTTTGGTCCTTGCTGCTGTTAATGCTTTTAAATCTCCAGCGAATACCTTCATTCTTGTTCGATGTAACCTTTTAAAGTTTTGAAGCACCTGGAAATTGAATAAGGGTAGTATCTAGTACCTATTGACTGAATTTTAAACATTTGAGTTTGAGTTCATAGAAAGCGGAATACAATGCAAAGTATAGAGAGGTAATTGTTTTTCTCGATTCTTCTAGTTAATCAGGTACTCACTATTTGTCTTAGATTACTCATTTCTGGTGGATATGATTACTACTTCGCGGCCTGAAATGGTTTTATTAATAAAAAAGTCCGCAAAAATACAAAGAACCAACTGAAATCTGAAAGTAGATCACATAGTCGCTGTCAACTGTCAACACAGATTTTTTTTTTTTTTTTTTTTTTTTTGGGGTTGGATGGCAATGCACGGCTTGTGCTTATGCCAGTTGCGATAAAAGTTTGGGAAAACTGTTGCAAGGAAAAATAAAATTGGAATGAACGGAACGGAATTTTGATAGGATCAAAGGAGTTATGGAATCGTGAGGAGTTTCATGAAATTGGGTGAGGATGTAATATGACGATATGGTGATAATACAATACACAAATTACAATTTAATATCATTTTTTAGAATGAATTCAGATATGGCATTATAAATATCATAATTTTTTAATAACAATATGGAAATAATCGATGTAGGGAAAGGAACACGTAAAGTTATTAAACTCACTATAAATGAAGATCGATCATATTTAGAACAACTAAAGAATATATGGTTCAGATCTCCAATCCCCGCGCCACACTCGCACATAGGGTTATCAATTATGTGAAATCTAGCTAGATTTGCAGGGGAACAAACATGACCCAATCGCATTCTTATGATACTGGTAGTGGCAATTTTTCCAAGTCTTATTTTAGAGAACCACGGCTTTAATGCAATTTCATTTTGAATCAATTTATAGTGTTTTGCTTTGAATTGAGTGGTATGATCCCAATTTACTTCCCAAGTCCTATGAAGATAGACTTTGGCCAAATGAACTAAGTCCTCACAAAAGTTTTTATATGGGGTTAAATCTCCACAAAGAACAGCTTCATTTGCCAACTTGTCAGCTCTAACATTACCATAAATGTTTTTATGGCCAGGAACCCACATAAAACATATTTCAAACCCCCTGTTTACGCATTGATATAGTAGCTTTTTGCAATCAAAGATAACTGTATTAATAGTATTACATTTAAATGGAAATTTTTCTAGGGCTTGAAGAGCGCTTTTCGAATCTGAGATAATTAGAGCTTTCGAAAGTTTAAACAATAATACATATTCAAGAGCCTTGAAGATGCCAAAACATTCACCAGTGAAAACAGAAGTTTCAGGAGGAAGTTTAATCTTTTGTACGATTCCATACTCATGATGATACACGCCCACACCTACAGGGCTTATACCATTATGTTTAGATGCATCGGTATATATACAATGGTAGTTTTCAAAATCTCTGGCTAAAATAAGATTAAAATGAAAATCAGCTTTATTATCATTTGGAATATTGAGATCTAAATTAACATTAGGTTTGTGGATCAATGAATTAAAATCTATGGCAAAAATGGGCAGATATGATGATTTATGGGTAGGTGCTTCTAAAGAGATAAACTTACGGTAACTTATTACAAGGCATGGCATATCTTTGCGAGACCAATAAGAAGAATTTTCTATATAATCTGAAAGAATTCGTAATTTTAAGTGTAATAAATGATTAGAATGCTGCAACACACGGAAAAGAAAACGGTCGCATAAATACTGTCGCCGGAATTTTAAGGGTGGATCACATAACTCTACTTGTAAAGCATTGATAGGGCTAGTTTTCATAGCTCCAGCTACAATTCTTAAGGCTTTGGATTGCACTTTATCTAATTTGGACATAGCAAGTACACTGCAAGGCTCCAAGAGATAGGTGCCATAGTCTAGAACACTCCTTATCAATGCGTTGTAGAGTAATTTTAAAGAAAAAGGGTGTGATCCCCACCATACGCCTGTGAGGCATCTAAGAATGTTAATAGAACGTTCGCATTTAGCAGCAATATAATAACAGTGGGGAATACCAGTAAGTTTACTATCTAATAATACTCCTAGGAACTTAGCTTCGTTTTGTTGAGGAATAATAGAATTATCATAACATATAGAAATAGAAGGTGGAGTGCGCATTCTTGTGAATAAGACAACAGAACTCTTAGAAACTGACAAAGCTAAACCATTGTTATCTAACCATTGTTTGAGTAATTTTAAGGATGAATCAAGGGAAGAAGTTAAATTTTCTAATGATCGGCCAGAACTATATAAAAGTAAATCGTCTGCGTATTGAAGTATTCTAACAGTACCATTCAGGCTTGCTTCCAAATCGAAAGTATATATGTTGTAAAGGATAGGGCTCAAAACGGAACCTTGAGGAAGACCTCGCCATAATACTCTAGATTTAGTAGTCGAGTCTTCAAGGTTGACACTGATATACCTTTCTGCTAATAAATTGACTATAAAATTTGAAAGCATTAAAGGAACATTTAATTTTTCGAGTTTATGTTTAAGAATAGATACCTCGACATTATCGTAAGCGGCAGTAATATCCAAAAAAGCAGCAAGGAGACTTTCATTTTTTGAAAAAGCAATACGAATATCTGTGGTAAATATAGCAATACTATCTATTGTACTTTTACCCTTTCTGAAACCGAATTGACTAGGGGCTAATAATCCGTTACTTTCAAGAAACCATTCTAGCCTGTTTTTAACAAGGTGCTCGGCTATCTTTATAAGGACTGATGATAAGGCTATAGGGCGATAAGACGAAGCTTCAAAAGGTTGCTTACCTGGTTTCAATATGGGTATTACCTCTTGAGATTTCCAAGAAAGCGGTATTATACCAGATAACATTACAGAATTAATTAAAGTAAGAAAATAGGTCAAACTAGAATCACTTAAGTGAGATAGAAAAGAATATGGGATCCCATCCAACCCTGGAGCTGAATCGGTCACATAAGATAAAATGCCTTTAAGCTCATTAAGATTAAAAGGTGCATTCAAGCCTACTCGTTCTTCAGAATTTAAACATAAAATAGATGGCTTAATAATATCTAATGGAACAAAAGATGGCGCTAACTTATCAAGAAACTTTTCGGCAATCGAGCTATGTAGGAAGGGAGGCTTTGATTCTTTATAAATAGACCTATATCTCCTTATGTTATTCCAAACAATAGAAGCAGGGATATCTGGTGATATAGAAGCGCAGAATTTTTTCCAACCTTCCCATTTTTTATTTTTGAATAATTTTCTAGTGCTTGTAATCAACTCGGCCAACACGTTATAATTTTCCTCTGTAGAAATATCTTTGTACTTTTTTTCCGCAGCTTTTCTCGCCTTGATTGCAGACGAGCAATCACTGTCCCACCAAGGAGGGAGAGGAATTTTTCTAGGGCCGCATTTTTTTAATGGGAAAGTTCTATTTGCGGTTTCAATTAACAGTGTAGCTAATGCGTGAGCACATTCAGATTGGTTAGACTGAGTAACTGTAGGCAAAGATGTCAGTTCCTGTTCAATTTGTTCTTTGAACGAGGTCCATCTGTCTTTTTTAAGTGTATATTTTAATCGTGGGGAATAACTAGGTGATGATGAATTGATTACCATGTTAGGAAAACGGATTATTATGGGAAAATGGTCACTGCCTAGTGTTGAAGTATGCACATGCCAGGTTAAAGAAGTTGCTAAACTAGGAGAGCATATAGACAAGTCAGGAGCACTTATTGCTTCATGAGGCTGAGTACGCCTAGTTGGGTCACCGGTATTTAATATACATAAATTATTTACATCTAACATATCTAAAATTCTAGATCCATAATAATTGCTATTTGAGCTACCCCATGAATAATGTTGAGCATTAAAATCACCCAAGATCAGTAGAGGAGTAGGGAGAGTAGAAATGATATTCTCAACTTCGTCATAAATATCTGAAGAAGGGTGGGGTATATAAACGGAAACAAAACATATATTATTAATACTAGCGGCAATAATTGAAAAGTCAGGACTATGCACAGGAATGGGAATATGATAAAATGGAACATTATGTTTGATAAGTAAGGCAACACCAGCATAGCTGTCAGATCTATCTTCTCTGACGCATGAATAATTATTTATTTTAAAAATACTATCATGTTTTAACCATGTTTCTTGTAGTGCAACTACAAACGGATTGTAATTATTAATAAAATAAATTAAGTCGCATTTCTTATTAGAAATGCTACGGCAATTCCACTGCATTATTAGTGGGACGTGGGCCATATTGAATGTTTAAAATATCTAACAAATCGGAGGAATTGATGGCGGCGTTGGTCGGTGAAACGGAAGAAGATTGAGTTAACTTGTTAATAAGGTGTATCAGTAATTCTTTAACAGACATATCTGTTAGGGGCAAATCAGTACTATAGCCACATCCATTGGATGGAGAAGGCATGTTATAGTCGTGTGTTAGATTTTCATGGGCTGCTCGATCATATCCTTTACTTAGGGGTTTAGGAGGGCTTTTTTTCAAAATTACTTGTTTTTTATAATTGGTCCTGATGGGATGATTTTTAGACGGAGAATGCATGGAATGAACTGGAGATTGAGGTGCTATGGAAGTTAAGACATCAGCATAAGATTTGGTGATTGGTGGATGAAGCTTAATAGCTTCTGAGTAAGATACACAATTCTTTGCCATGGATTCCTTTATTGCCTTTTGCCTCGAAAATTCAGGGCACTTACGGCTGGTTGCAAAATGATTGCCCGAACACATACAACATGTAACATACTCCTCATCTACTGAACAATTTTCTCCTGAGTGCCCTTGTCCACATTTATAACATTTAGGAGTCGACCTGCATTGGCTTTTTATGTGCCCATACCTACAACATTGGAAACATTGGATAGTAGGAAAGATATATAGGTCAACTGGCAGAGCATTGTAACATAGAAATACTCTCTTAGGTAAGATTTGCCCGTCAAAAGTCAACACTACAGTTTCTATCGGAACAAATTCACTCTTTCCATTCACTACATTCTTCCGTTTCAATCGCCTCACTTTTAATATATTCCCTGTTCCTACTGGCACTGTGATATTTTCAATGATTTCTTCATCAGACCAACTGTTAGGTACACCTCGTATCACACCCATACGAGTTGTGTTAAATGTAGGAATAAATGCTTTGTAGCTGTTCTTCTTCAAAGCACCATTGACTATAAATGAATTTGCATCTTCAAAGTTTGTAAATGACAGAGTTGCCCTGTTTCTACCAATTCGCTTGACACTTCCATTTACTATATTTCTAATGTTGTTTTTTTTTAGAAAATGTCCAAAAGAAATGGGATGAATATATGTGTTGTCATTGGGAGATGTTTGCTCCCTCTGCACATGTACCACATACGGAGATACATCAGTAGCACTATAGTATGCTCGTCCTACAGGAGTGCGCTGAGTATTCGATTCCAGAGTGTTTGAAGCCAAAGGATCTTGAATAGGTGTCTGAGGAGCAGACACCGGAGCGGGAGGTGGACAATCTGAATTATTAACTTCAATTTTCTTGGAAATGGGTTGAGAAGAATCGGAAAAACATTCGCAATTGCAATCAATCTCATTTAAAGGAGCTATTAAAGTGGATTTATGATGCCTTCGTTTCTTTTTATTACAATGCTTACATATTTTTTTACCAGAACAACGCTTTCTTTTTGTAGTATTTCTGGCATTTTCAGACCCATCAGTGTCGACTACTGAACCTTCCGTGTCCATTTCAGACCCATTATGGGTAATAGTTACAGTGTGGAAGACCTGGGGGACTGTCCCCCCAGGATCTTCAGGGTCGTTCATGAAGAACGAAGAATGAATTAAAAAACTTACCAGATGATGATGTTATTTACACTACAACTACTAAAAATAAATAAATGAACTTAAATATGTACACTACGCAACAAATTTGATCCTATATAACAAATTAATTAATTAAAATATCAAAGCCGAAAAAGGGACGCCCGCTCAAGTTGAGATTTCCCGCGCTTTTTTCGTCAACACAGATTGTCAAAAACATCTGATTTTTGACAGTCTTCATCTTTTTTTTTAATGATACCGTCTAAGGTCTGAGACAATGCTGCCAAAATTTTACAGTACAACCTATATAAGGGCTCATTATATCAACTCTCAGTTATTATTATCATCTTTCTCTGAATTATCAAAGAATTATGTACTTTTGATTTGTTTCTTTAGGAAGGGATTCCCTAACCTACAACATTTGTATTTAAAAAAAAATCTGATGACAGTTCTTCTTTTGGCAGTTCCAGCCAGTCCAGCTCCAGGCATTTTGTTGTGTGTTGTGATTGTGACAGGCTGAAACATTTCTGTTTCAGCAGATATAAAATTTTTAAAATGTCTAAATGAATGTTGAACCTCACAATTAACTGCTAGAAAATGAAGTTCTCCATTTGTCTTCTCCAGGCAATTGCATTTCTGGTAAGTACCTACTCATTTACTAACTTTTGAAGTACCTAGTTCACAAAACTATCTGTGCTGTACAAACAATATTCTAGAGACATTCTAGAGTACAAATAATGTAGGGAAGTATCTGCTATGTTGAATCTATGATGAAGCGCACAGTTGAATAATTATATTCGTTGATGATTAATAACATGAAACTTGTGAAGAACTCTTAGCATTCTCTTACAATAATGCTCTGATAGTACCAGTAATGGCATATACACTATCGTACGGGTTACGTCGAGCACATAGAATTAGTTTATCTTTTGGTTAATGTAGGCATAAAAAAGAGTATTTACTTGTGTCATGGTAAGAACTAAGAAGTTATCTGGGTCTGGGTGGCTCTACCTTGATATTTTTCTCTATTAGGTTAAGCTATATGGTGTCCGTAATACTGCATTCACTAAAAAATATTTCAGGATCTCCTGGCTGTTGGGCTAATAGTCCCTCTTGTTCCTGGCCATGTCAGGAAGATGGGCGCCAACCACATCTATGTGGGTTTACTTGGCTCCATTTATGCAGGATTTCAGTTAGGATCTGGGCCTTTGATTGTAAGTTTCATATTACAGTATAAGGTGGTTTGTGTACTTCAATGTTTGTAAACAAACTTATTAAACTTCAAAGGATTTTGACTTGAAAATCAGATGTTAATTCTATATTTTGTGTGGGCATGTCAAGCCATTAACTTTGACTGTCGTATGAGCAAAGGGCTACTGTGATAATACAAATATAATCATCATTATCAGCCTATCACAATCCACTGCTGGACATAGGCCTCTCCAGTTGTTCGCCACTTTGGTCAAACATTTGGAGGCTTAAATTATTTTACAGCACAGTATAATATTTCACATTTTTTTACAGGGCAGCCTAAGTGATTTAAAAGGCAGGAAAACAATTCTAATATTAACACTTTTAGTGTGTTCTGTAGCATATGCTACAATGGGAATTACTAATTCAGTAATAGTGATATTAATCATAAGAGCCATATTAGGTAAAACATTTTATCTTAATTAAGTTTTCTAAATGTATTTCATGAAAAAAATATAATTTAACTTGCTTTTAGCTCTTCTTTTAGTCTCAGAAAAGCTGAATCTGGAAGTGTAAGCACAGGAAGTGTGCCTGGAATTCCTGCATTTAAAGACTATTAATGTGTTTAAATCTAAATGTTTCAGGTCTTTTCAAACAGACTCAAATGTTGACCAAAGCATTAGTACCAGACTATGAGAAAAATGAGCAAACACAGTCTGCTATATATGGGAGGATGGCTGCTATATCTGGCGCTGGAATCACATTGGGGCCTGTAATTGGTGGCCACATAGCAGAGGATGACCCTGAGAATGGGTTTATATTAGTAGCAACTATTGTTGGAATTTGCTTTGTAGCAAATGCTGGTAAAAAAAAAAAAATTTTTTATTAACAGAAATGCATGTTATCTAAAGTACATTATTTTGAGAAGTAACCCTCAATTTTCATTTCAGGTTTAGTCTATTTCCTGCCAAAAACAAAAAGAAAAGAAAGCTCCAAGAGGAAAATAAAAAAGACAGTACATGTTAACATACTGTACTCTGTGTATAATAGCGTAAAACAATCTGTGATCGAACTATACAAAATAAAATGGTCTCTATATTGGGACATTTTTATATTTAAAGCTCTTGTTGGTTTTGCAATGGGGGTTTATTACTCAAATTATGCATTATATTTAAAAACTCAATATAATCTCTCACCTAAATATGTTGGCTATGTTATATCATTCCAAGGTGTGATAGGATCTGTATCCAGTTTTTATATGGGATACATTAATAATTTTTATTCTAAAGATGCTGACTATAGTCAAAGAAATTACCATGTTTTTATTTTGCTGACAATATCATTAATAGGTCTAATATTATCATTTAATGTTTACATTTATGTGATATGGTTGATACCTCTAGCGGTTGGTAATGCTGTAGGTAGGTTAGTAACATTAGAAATGATTTTGAAACGGTGTCATGGTGATCATAGAGGGACATTGATTGGTGCATCAAACAGTGTTAGGTCATTATCTGGGGTTGTAGCACCAATGGTAGCCGGTTTTATTGGGGAGTTCTGGGGGGTGTCTTATGTAATATATGCAAGTTTGTGTTCGACGGTGCTTGGATTTGTAATGAGTTGTTATTCAAAGAACATAAGACTTAAAATTGATTAAAAATTTATTCAATAGATATGTTCCATATTAATATTTTAAATTTTATAAAAGGTTTATAAATTATCAATTGGTTACTTACATTTGGTTAATGTATGAAATTAAACAAGGGAAATGCATTATTGGTGTTCGTATTTATATATCAAAGATATGAATCGCACATGACAGTTAATAAATAAAAGTACAGTAATAAATATAACAAGAAACTATATTACTTTGTTGTTTATCATTACCATAACTAGGCTTGCCAACTTTTTTTACAAGAAATAAAGTATATTGAGTCCTAAGAAAACAAATTAAACAGTATTTTAGAAAAATGAACAGTATTTATTTAAATTTACTTACTTGTCACATGGTTATTTAGATGAAATATAAATAAAGTAGGTACTTTGTACACATGACACCCCGTAGGGGCACCGCAAGATGAGATGTAAGCGGTATTTTATTTATTTAATATTAATTTTATTTACGGGGGATGTAAGGGAGCGACCTATCAACTTTTCGCCCCAAGCCAACCTCACCTGCCCCTGGTGCGTCCTGCCGAATAGCGAACGAGGCGACCGAAGGCGGTATAACCACCACAATTGAAGGCGTAGCTAAGTACCACAGACCGATGACGGGCAGCAGTGTCACCGGAGCGAGAGGCTATGCCCTGCGATCGCCAACCGGCCTGCCCAGCGTGGCGGTTATGGGCAACTCCTCCAAATGGTCCCACATAAGCCACGGCCCCCAGTTCCCGGCGGCCCCGCTATCCCTGGTCACGGTGGCGACCACGGTACGGGCGGGGCGGGGGGTACCAAGAATCACCGGGCTACGGCAGGCCACCACACCAAACTTACCCTGGCATCGTACAACGGACGCACACTAAGGCTTGACTCGCATCTGGCGCAGTTGGAGGTGGAACTTGGGAAAATTAGGTGGCACATACTAGGGCTATGCGAAGTCCGAAGAGAGGGGGAGGCTACCGTAACCCTAGAGTCAGGCCACCTTATGTACTTCCGCGAGGGAAACCAAAAATTCCAAGGTGGCGTCGGGGTTGGTGGTGGAGGGTCCAGTGTGTCGAACAGGGTAGCGTACCTTATCATCAAGCTCACCGAGAGGTATAGCCTCAAGGTGGTGCAAGTGTACGCACCGACGTCACTGAGAACAAGAGCGTTCTGGTCCAGAACGCACTTGTTCTCAGTGCTCGCTCACACATTTTTTTTATTTAGTTAGAGGGTTCTCCCTCTAAATAAAAAAAATGTGTGAGCATATAGTGTAACATCTTTGATGCTGAAAACAGTATATTTTATACTTTTTTTTTGTTCAACAGTAAAAAGTATTTTGTAGTGAAAAACAGTATAATACTGTTTTTAACAGTATAGTTGGCAACCCTAACCATAACCTACAATATTTTATAAAACAATATACAATTTATTCACTCTCCAGTTTCTGAAGCTGCTTCTTTCTCATGTCTTGAATAAGTTTTTGGATATCTTCTCTATCCTTAACGTTTTCCGGTGGAAATATCTCTCGCTTAGTGTTCGTCACCCATTCTTCAAAATACGTTGGTTGGTTGAAGAAATGAAACAAGAAAACCGGAAAGGACATGTACACTGCCATTCTTCCTACTTCTAACTTCCAGTTGCCCATAGTGGAAAGGCTTTTATCAGTTTGTGTTGGAAATAGGAAGCCTGTTTTTAATATTTTCGGGGTAGATTGTGTTTTTATATCATCTGTCAAACCAGAAGCACCAATAATGACATTTGTTGACAACAGCTGTCAGATTGAGACAAAACCTTTTTTTTCTAAAGAGATTTAAGGAATAGAATAGAATAGAAATTATTTATTTGGTACATATTAAAAATATTACAAAACATAAGACTATGGCTCTGGCAAGTGTCTTTTTAAGACACATTTCACATTGTACCAACTGTCATGCTATGAATGCAAAAACTATACAGTTTCCCTGTATCTGAAATTTTACTTGCGGAAATTATCATCATAGCTTGTGACTTCTGCTTGAATCCGTTTAAAGTGAGATCTAGTTGGCGGGGTGGAGCTTCACAATCACATGGCTTCCACAACTCGCCTGGAGTTCTACGTTCATTGAGCTATCCATATAACTGCTTCGTTGATTTGTAGTAAAAATATTTTATACCTACCTATAAGTATTTTTTGTGTCTAGTGTCTAGTCGTTTACAATTTCGTAGTTGAGACAGTTCAGCAAATTGTTGCTTATGAATTTTTGTAGGCGTTTCAGTTAGTTTTTTTGTTGTGTTGGAAATTTAACGCGTTGGGTTTCTATAATTTCAGTTACCTTTACATAATCAGACTCAGTAATGTTTCGACATAAGTTACTTATATACCTACACCTAGGTTATGATGTACAGCCAAAAATACCTATATCTACACCATACTAACTAGGCACTTATTAATATGCACCGAAATTATATACAGGGCCTAAAAAAGCGATGTAGGTAGGTACTATATCTACAAAACATTACAAAATTACCTATTATGTAAAGTGTAGTCTTGCTTTGATTTTTAAAAAAAACTAGATACTTACGAAGAAGCGAGCGTCAAATGAAGCAGTACATGTTGCTCCATAGGGATGGCGATTATTCCCATGAGTTCAATTCTGATCAGATTAGAGTTTTCTTTATATTTTTCCTGTACGTTTTTGTAGGAACAAAAAATGGTGGTATCATGGAGTGCATTTTGTTGATTTCACCTGCTGCGGGACTATTCATAAATGAGTTCGCAAAGATATTTCTCGGAAATCCAATCACGATCAGCACGAGCAGGCAGACCTGTCCACGATTTTTACTTCAAAACTTTCTTACCCCAGCGATTGCCATCTCTTCTTTTTATATGACTAGGGTGACAAAACGGCTGGTGGATTGCCTTGTGGTAAGTGGTTACCGCAGTCCATGAACGCCTGCTACACATATTATGACATCCTTTTCTGCAGTAAGCAGGTGCGATTGCGGCGCTGACCATGACTCACGTCTTGGACTGCTATGCTTGTCCGGACAGTAGGTCCTACGCTAGAAGACCTTTGGCTCCCTATGGCTGTCCTCGATAATTCAGTCCATCTGGCGGAGTTGAGGTCTCGGAAAGTTTGGAACATTTTTTGCTATCGATACGATAAGAAGAAAAAGTAAGCAGGTGTGGTCAGAGTCGATGGAAGAGTAGAAATTGCTTGACTGGCAATAATAAAGCTGTGAAAGAAGTAAAGAAATTGTTTGTAATAGTTTTTGTCCATCGTTCCGATCGTCGTCCCTATCTGAATGTTGATGGACCCGCGTCGCGTTGCGGGCGTCATCGGCGGAGGCAAATTGCATCGCTATTACAGGAATTTACGCCGTGTAATGGCCCCATTATATGTTCCCGTCTTATTGCCGCGCGGCTCGGGACAGCACTAATGCTGCCAGAAACGGTTTGAAGAAAATCGGGATTGATGGTTGCATTTCAGGAATGTACATCATAGGTTATTTTGGTTACCTTATCTCTACTTGTTTATTTAGTTAGGTAATGTAATAGAGGTAATTTATTTTGGACCTAGGACCTAAGACCGGAAGTCATAAAGTATTTCACATTGAGAACCCAGGATACATCATCCTGGCGCCTACGCACAAGGAGACTCGACCCCAAATAATATGGAATAGGGCAGAAAGAAGGAGACCTAGGTAATATCATACGCTTCGCACCTGTGTCCTCGAATGTCATCAGTGTGAAATGTTAGTGCAGCCCTGAAATAGGTTTTGAATTATTGTTGGTATTGTACCAAATTTAGTAAGACAGTTTAAACCTAACGGAAACCTTTCCAACATTTTGTGAATAGGCGAAAATGGAAACAAATATAATCTTAATGTAAACTGGTAAATAGATATGTGCGTAGGCACATAGGTTATTTTATAGGTAAATAAACGACTAGACATCCCGGGACGTCCTACGGGAATCAGGACACGGTAACACTACTCTGGGCTTGGATTAAGAATCAAATGAGATTTTTGCCTACCATTATTACTAATGTTGGACAGACAATCTTGCGGCTGGGAGGTGCAATTGTAAAAATAAATTATATTTTCTTGCATTTCTCGTTACAGGTAGGTACATAACATAAAAGGCACAGAATGAAGAGATGAAACATCATTATGTCTAAAATTTGTTGTCCAAACCAGCGATAAACACATTATTAAACGAGCTATGAATTTGCTACTGGAGGCCGGAATTCATTAGGCCGATCATCATCATCATCATCTGGGTATGATGATGATTAGGCCGATGAGCACATAGCCCATAAAACTTTCGGTCAATCTAGATTTCGTCGAACTCATCTCAGTCATGAGGTCGTCTAAGCACCATTATTTCAGTTACCTATATCTAAACAAAATGGAACTAACTAGGTACTTTTCTAATTTGGGACCTTAGGTGGTTAGTGAGCATGGGCTTGTCTTCTGCAATACCTACAAAAATATTTGCAATATCATCATCAGCCTATTGCACTCCACTGCTGGACATAGGCCTCTCCACTCACCACTTTGGGTAAACATCTGCAGGCTTTACCCTTAATGGCCACCCAGGAGGCTTGGCGATCATTGGGTGTAGCTTCTCGCTCCGGTGATGCTGCTGCCCGTCATCGACCTGTGGTTTTTTACTACGCCTTCAATTATGATGGTTATACCACCACCCGTCGGTTGCTAGAGCCCCGTTTGTGATTCGGTAGGATGCGCCACGGGCAGGCTAGGGTGGATTGGAGCTAAAAGATCATAGGTCGCTCCTTAAGCTTACATCATTTGTAAATAAGAGTATGAACGATGCGTGTGCTATACAGGCCGCTATGTGACATATTTGCCCAAGTTATCTAACAGATAGTCCCTCAAGTAATAATACTGTCTCGACGGACCACCCCGAGTTTATTATATCGATGGTTTATTATAGGCAATAGCCCCTGCGTGCGCCGAGGCTCGGACTAAACTATTACAGCAAATTGCAATACTTTAGCCGACAGATCGCTGATATTTTTCATGGAAAATAATTTCGTTTACTTGCAAGACCGATTATTTTAGTTGCATCGATGTGGATAGGTTAAAAAATAGTTAGATATTATTTTATGTTCAATCAATTTACAATAAGGTAGGTATAATATCGAAGTAATTAGACTCGGTTACAATTTAGGTGGTGATCACTATCAGTGACCTTTCCAGATAACCTTTGGGTAGAGAACAATTAGAAATCCGAGGTGGCGTCATTCAATCAATTTAGAAGGTAAATACTGGGGTGGGTACATATTTTTTTATATATCAATAAGAGCGTTCAGGATGACCTCACTCCACCTGATGGTAAACGGTCGTGAGGTCCAAACGTTAGGTCGACAGGTACACCAGGGAAAACCCACCGTGCCTGTCGCCCTGCAAGGCCACTGAGATGCCGTTTCACGCCCTACCTAAACCCAGGATTGTAAAAAGAAGGAAACGCATGAACTGGAAGGGCAGGAACGAGGACTAAACCTCTTGGTGCGCGCCACTATTATCTGAATGGTATACGGATGACAACACTGTCCAGCACACCGCTTCATTTAGGTACAAATCGTTTCCAACATGGAATGATTTAGTTATTGCTGTATCAAATTCGTTAACCTTTCCGAATTCGAATCCGACAATTTGCAAATTACGAGGCGGGCCCGTTAATACTTAGCTGACGAATGATGGTCTCCTAATACCCGTCTTATTACAGCCGGTACCCGCATAAAGTTGTCCAAGTGTAGAATTAATTGATCATCAGTCACACCGGCTTACGGATCCTTCGCTTAGCCACGCTCATAAATTGTCATATTAACCAGTGCTTAATTTATACACAAATCCGCTTACAACTATTGCTTGCATTAAGACATTGCGGAGTATGAAATTGAGTTGTAAGGCTTACCCAATGTTATGGATATTACGTTACATTTCCTTGATTTTCTGCTGGCAACGGGGACCCTGGAAATTACTCAACATTTTAAACGTGATTTGAAACAATGAGTTGATCATAAATAGGCTTCTTGTATTCGATAATAAAATAATGAACACCTTGTTCCCTTGCAGGAGACTAACTTGGCCCTGTTGAATTCGAATACTTATTTAGTTAGAGTAGGGACTTATTTATCTTTATTTTGATATACACGTAATGACTAGTTAGAGGTATTTTCTTAATTATGATAATGATCTTTACTTACACACCGTATTACAACTAGTTCCCGGTCACCTAATAAAATAGATAAGTTTATAAAAACGCGACTGATGTTAATGGTTCTCACTCACTCACCACACCACAAAGCCAATGTTTAATTTGCTAAAGTGATTTAAATCCCTCACTGAATAAGATATAAGGAGTAGGTAGGTACTCACAGTAAAATTAATGAAACAGTTCACTTCACCTACATAAATGAAAATTACAAAATATAGCTATAAGTAGGTGTAAAGGAATGTAGTAAAAGAGGACATCACACCTTACTCGTTTAATGACATTATGTACCGACCTACCTACAATTTACATTTTTCTAGCATCATTCGTCTTTGTAAAGACTTACAAAAAATGTATAAAGTAGGTAAACATGTTTTGACAGCTACTTAAAAGTAGGTATGTATATCAATTGACTTGACAGTAGGTACATTCAGTGATATTTCTGCCAAGAAAATATCAAGTAAAACCGTTAACGATGACTCGAATGTTTTCGAATTCATGGGACCGAGAGAGCGGGAATCAGCGACCCATATCGTACGGCGGAAGGCGAGGACGCGATCATGCAGCCAGATACTGCTTAGCTGTCTGCAAGAACACCATGCCAACAGTAATAACATGAAATAGTATACAGTGGAGAGCATTACGGTCGCATTAGGGCACTTTTCCACCGGAGATGTGCTATGTAGCTATGCTCTGAGAGAGGAAAACAAAGCCCTGTTCGTTAACTTAGCAGGAAAGTAGGTAGCTCCTAGAGTGATATGTGTGGAACGTAATAATTAGCCCGGAATCTGTGCTACAAAACTATGAGGCCGTTTCCACTGATGCTAAGCTATCGAACGGGGCGAATGATGTACCTACTGCCGCATGCTCTCTTCTCTCATGCGAAATAGTCCTTTCGCGAAGTAGTTTAAGAGAGGTATCGAATTGAGCCGCCCGTCCGGGGAAGGACCTCCACCCTATAGAATACTGCAGTCAAATGACCTCTGGATCGTGTTTCTGCCGGTGAGTAGGGTTTCCGGAGCTCGTGGGGGGTTAGGGTTGGGCCGGCATGGCGGTGGCAACTGACAGGTAACTGACCAGTTACTTTCCCGTTGTCACAGCGATTTGGGTTTCTCTTTCGCTTTCCATCAGGCGTAGGGAAGCCATTATGTCGAGCCACTATAAAAAAAAGGCCTTAGGCTAAGTAGTCATTATGCAAAGTAGTCCTTTAGTATGTAGTTGATATACACTACTCGCGACCATCCATAGCATGCATGCTATGGAGTCCTTCCATATAAAAAAATCATAGCTCCGTTTAATCCGTTGCTACCAGTGCTTTGGTATATGGACCAATAATATGATTGATGCATTTGATATGCATACGCATCCATAGCAACGCAGCATAGCACGTCTCTGGTTGAAAAGCACCCTTAGGCTCAATTCACACTGCGCGGAATGGAATGGAAGCATCGATTTCGAATGAAGATGGGAGAAGGCACGCGAATGCTTGAGAATACACGAGCATATCAGTGAATCCCCGCGAGTGCACCTAGAGAAACGTGATCATGACTTCCCATTTCCGCGAGAAGTGCTCCCGCGGATACCTTAGACCTGTCCAGTTGATGGCCACTTTGGCTAAACATTTGGAGGCTTTGTACATTATCGCCATGCTGGGCAAGTGGGTTGGCGATCGCAAGACGTAGCTTCTCGGTCGTCTGACGCTGCTGCCCGTCATCAGCCTGTGGTATTTATCTACGCCTTCGATTGTGATGGTTATACCGCCATTAGTAGGTTGCCAGATCCTCGTTTGTTATTCGGCAGGTTGCACCATGCGGTGAGGATGATTTGGAGCGTTAAGACCCTACAAGCCACCCCAAGCTACGCTCCAAGCTTTGGCGAGTGGTGTGATGATAAAAGGAAGCTGTTGGCATCATATTAAAGTGAATAGATTGCATCTTTCCATATGTTTACTTAAAAATACCTAATTCAGGTCACGCATGTATCGTTCGGCGTAGCTCTGCTTAGTCAGTAGTTTTATTATAAGTTGTAAATTATATTTAAGTTATTTAACACATTCAATATAGAGAGCCACCATACTCGCAAGATGTCTCTCATTTTACCCTAACACCACATTAACCTAGAAGACAAAGTCAAAATACTATATGGCGACCCTGCCAGGAATAGTTCTTCAAAACACAACCCGTTGTTACACATATAAATGAATAATAATAGATAGAACAAACACAAAAAGGGAAAGTCCCTCCTTAGTACTAGCAGCTCAATCTACGTAAGTTTGGAATCATCATTCTCAAAGCACGTATTTCGCGAGTCAAAAGCACTAAGTTGGTACTCGTATCTAGTTCATTAGGTTGAGTACGATTTAGTTGCGAAAAGTCGCTTCCATTCCATTGCTTTTTGGTGTAAATTGTGCATTACAGTTGCATTACGTATCAGATGCCGTGCCGGCCGGAACGTGCCGCGTGCTAATGTGGACGGAGCACGATTCCGATTTGTTATCGCCAACATTGAAACTCCAGACATAGCGCACAACCGCTTTTATATAATTTGATAGCATTAAATGGTTGCGGGACTTCGGTAAGTGCGCTAAAGATTTTAGTTTTGCTACTTGTTCGGTTTTGTTTCTAATAAGATGAAAGGTATCTGTGTCCAAAATATAAATATTACAAAGCCCAAAGTATCGTATCGTACAGCCAGCATCACATTTGTATATGCCATATATATAGCCAATAATTTATACATACTGAAACTAATTTATACTTACATACCTACTGAAACTTTAAAAATTAAATAAACACCCTATGCATCAAATTCATCATTATGTTTAGGGTAACGAGGGGGAATGGCGTTCACTTAAGGAAAACATGCTGTATCTTTCAAAATATTTATTAAAAATCAAAAATAAGAAAAGTCACAAACTCTTTAACTATCGAGTAATTAACTATTTAACAACAAACACATGTATCTTTAACCAGTTCGTAGAAAAAAGCATTTTAAAAAAAATCATGTTTGAACGTCATTACCCCTGCCTTCGGGTAATGCCGCTCAGGGTCTGGAGTAACATATTTTTATTGGAATAAAACAGTTATTGTACATTTTATTTAAAATATTAATGTGATCTATCTTAAACAATAACAGTAAAGTGTACAATCACAAATTCGCACATAATTAAGTCTTACATATCAAATCGACTTAAATTATGTACATCTGTTATAATAACTGTCATCATCCACATTCATTTCGTCATCACTGTCATCATCGCATAGGTGCTCTTCGACTTCACTCTCGGAAGGGGTAATATGACACGTTCGATGGTAATATGGTATGGTATGATAGATGAGCGGTATTACCCCTAACTGCCGGGTTGTAATAACTAGAAATTTAAAAAAAATTCGTGCACCCTTTTTGGAAATTGACTTCATTATCATAAAATTGAATAGTCATTTGTAAGAAAAGTAAAACTAAAAACTAAATAACAATCAAAATTCTTAACTTACCTAGACACTAAACAAGTCACCAAAAATTAGATCAGTGCGGCCTCAAACAAAGAAATGCACTTCAAGGTCGTGCGACGCGCACTGACGTGCGGGTCTTATCGCGGTCTGTTTTAGGCCCAGTCCCTTCGTGTCTCATGCGGTGTTTCGTTTTGCTACGTTGAATTTTGATAGAGATACAGAGGTGAGCGCCATTACCCAGTGAGCGTCATTCCCCCTTGTTCCCCTACTGGTTCAAAATTTTACTTTGTTTGTAATCTGTCATGTGTTTAATTACCTATACCTATAAGGCCTGAACGGTTTTGCGATTCACAATTTTACCACCTTTCACTTGGTCAAATCCTAAGATTTACATTAAAGGCACGGTAAAAGTTGAAAAAGTTATGAGTAAGCTATGAAGCACCGCTCTGCAACACTGTCGTCAGCGTTGCAGTGAGGTGCTTCATAGGCTGTGAATCATAGCGTCACTAGTGTACCTTTATTCGTATATAATATGCTCAATCCATTCCAGGAACTAATGTCGACGTGGAAGGAAATCAAGTCTTAGAAAAGTGTAAAAAATCTGCATTAAATTGGAATCACACAAGATAAACCTACCAATCCGATGCCGCTGACGATAGTGTAGCCTTAGAAAGGGTTTTTATAGCAACACGACTGAAACTTAATCAAAAGTGACTGGCAGTCACCACCATGTCAGTTGTCACCGCCATGCCGGCTCGTAACATGCTTCTTTACCCATTTAAAGGATCCCATAACAAAGGAAGTGTAAAGAATCTGCATTTAATTGGGTGCACACAAGATAAAACGGCTTACCTACCTATCAGTCCGATTGCATCTCAATCGATCGTTTAACCCTATTTGACCGTCAGGGAGTGGGCTGCGGATCAAATCGCACTTTGTCTTCATCGCACCAAGGCCAGTGTCAATGTCACGACGTGCTATTGACATCGGGTTTATAAACGATAATAAAAGTCGGTGAGGTATGTATAGTCGGCTACACAACCTGTCCTTCAGATATGTGTAAAATTTTCCAAAAGATCTGTAAGGTAATTGACTATAAGTAAGTTTCCTTCGCTCGACGAGGCAAGTGTCCATATTAAGTAACTAACTATGCCCGCGATTTCGTCCGCGTGGAATATATTTAAATCCCCTATTTTACCCACCTTTTGACTCAACTCAACTCTTTGATCAAAATAATTTCTTAGCGGATGTCAAATTTCAGCCCGATTTGTCCAGTGGTTTGGGCTGGGAGGAATTTCGAGAAAGTAATTAAATCTTTACTGCTAATTAAGCAGCTCGGTTCAGAATAGCACCTTAAAAATAGCATTATACACTTCCATCAAGATTTCCAATTTGGAAGAGCGGAACTAAAAATACGGAAAGTGCGCATCGACGCCATACCTACGCCTTTGGAAATTGGAACTTTCTTCGTGTTATGCCTATTATGGGATTGGCGGAGCAACCGCTATCATTCCACATACCAACTAAGCCGGGTTTTAATTACTTAACTAGATTAGTAATGGAACATTGAGGCTTCCCCCAATGACAATTATTTCGTCATTTACCTTAGTCACCACGCTTGTACTAGTAGTACGTAGGCGGGTTGGTGACCGCAGTAGGTTTTATTTATACCCAGTTTCTACCCATTTCCTGATATTCGCTTAGTCGTCTTTAAGCTGGGCGCTGGAGGGACCCTCTGTATGAGACTAACATCAGTTGCAGTTTAAGACTGCAGTTTGTACAAGTACCTTATATTGTGCCATAATCATAGTTCAGCTTATATGTACTTAAAAGTTCTCTGTAGTGTGTAGTCCAAATCTACAAATGAATAGATCCTATTAATCAAAATTTAAGATTGGAACATTTACACTATAACAGCTTAACATAAAAGAGTGCACTTGAGCAACGGTGACTGATATAAACCGTTCTAGAGTTGCGTTAAATTGAATCGGTCATCCCGACTGCGCAACCCTTCACTATCTTATAAAGGCACTGTATCATTTTAAAATATTATTATACTCTGTTAAAGTGCACTTTAAAAGGAACAGAATAAGGGTTATTAAACAACAACAATATTCTTCAATACAATGTTTTGCCTACTGCCCGTGTTCCGACACACGCTCTCCTCTCAAAAGGTTCCCTGGCATTGTTCGCAAAATGCCGTAATCCTCTTCGAAGAAAAACATAAACAAAAGCAATTCGTTGCGAAACGTTCAATGATTGATTTGAAGCAAATAACGCCACGTAGTTATCCAGCTGTGTAGGCCTACCCCCAATTGCGTTATTGAAGTTTCGGCCGTCACGTAACTTTTAAGTTTGTACATCATACAACACTAACTTGCAAATCATAGTTGTATTATTTTACATGTTTATTATTGTTTATGTCGTGTGATCGTACAACCCAACCTATCCTTATCTGTCAAATTGACTGATAGCAGGTCTGCACCATGTACCTACCATTTCCACTCGATACCATCGGCGACTTGGGAGCAATCTTCCTGTTACATTACTTACATGATAGAAAAAATACACGTTTAAAATCCCTTCTTAATTACTAGAGTTCTTGACCTCAAGTATTCCTGTGTGGCGGGGAGAGAGTATCTCAAAACTATTGCTGCCGCGATGGTGGACGGATAACGCAACATTATAACCATCTGCTTGTCCTTTAATGCTAATACCAATGCTTGAGGATGCAAAACCCAATTAGCTTTTCACACTGGACCACAAAATATCTTAAAAGTTTTACACGATCAGCATCAAAGCAGTTATAGCATTAGTTTAGCGCTCGTTTAAGGAATTTCTTCTTCTAAAGCAATGCCTTAGACCGAGACGACTCGAAACTTCGATAATTTCAACTTCGGAGTAGGCCCTCTATGCCGAGGTGTGGCTCGCCACGGGGGTCCTGTCTGCACAAAACGATTTCAATTTGTACTATTGCATAATTTGGGAAACTTAATTCGTGTTGCATTATGAATGGCGATCGGGGAGATGGCTGATAAAACTTCCCAAACATTGCGCAACTATTTTGCTAGGCGACCTTGCGGTGCAGTTAAGAATCGTATATTCGACTGGTTAGTCAATTGAATTACTTTACAAACGGTCAAAATAGATAACTGTCATAGATTATGTATGGCATCATCATCGTCAGCCTATTACAGTCCACTGCTGGACATTGGCCTCGTTATGTTATGTATGAAAATTGTATATGTAAATCGCAATTACAGAGATTGGGATTCATTGATACGCCTATACTGTATTCTAAACCTAGCCTAGTCAAATTCTAATAATACTATAGCTGCTTAAACATAGCATCAGTTACATAAATCTCTAGGAAATTATCAACTTCTGCATATAATTTGTATATAATTTCCTCCGCTTTCACTGATGACCGCTCGCGGCGTAATGGTTTCAGCACCTGTTCTTGCTTTTTGTTCTCAATAATTATGAGATATTAGGTTATGTGGAGTTAGATTCTATCGTACCTATTTTAAATTACACAATAGGAGATGGTTGCAGATAAATTTAACAGACAGACGTTTGGTAAAGGGTTAAATTACCTACTTACTTACAATAATGCGTTACCTACTTACTTCCAATAAAATTCAAAACCGAGGCATTATTTTTCTAGAGGGGAATGCATTAGTTAGGCACTTTCACGCCGTCTCTGAGCGGAGTCGGCGTGTTGTGGGATACCTACACATCTCCCAGAATGGGATGATACTCACTTAACATACACAGGGGTCGCCAAATGGGTTACAATTTGAAGTGATTCCTACTATTAAAATCGAAAACGATCGCTCCATGGACAGATCACTTGTTTTTGTACTAAGTATAAATCGTAAATCGCTTTGTCCTTCTGGTAATCGTACATTCGAACTTTATGAAGCTCGATGTAGACAGAAAAGATCTATGTTGGTTTTTTATGACACAAAACCTCGCGATTAGTCATTTGAACGATTGTTTTTTGTTTGTTCGATTGTGATAGTAGAGCACTTAACATGTCAACGTGTGAAAATGGCACTGATCATTTTTAATCTCAATAAATCAGTAAAATTATTGGGCCATGAAGTCGAGACAAGCATCACTCTCGAATTTTAAATAAACCTATTAATAAAATAATATAAATAATAATCGGACACAATTTTTACACCGAGGTGTCAAGCCGCTATGTTACATTGAAGCAGGAAATAAATTTTCGTCATGACATCAATAAATGACAAAGGAAATAACAATAAGAGCGAAGGTGAATAAGTTAAGGTCTCGTTCACATGTATTGTACCTATTATAGCTTTACTTTTTATTTCTCTGTTTTTTTTTTATGTTTTGTTTGTGTGAGAGCCTTCCGCTCCCCCAACAGTCAGGTGATGATGACAAGTCCGGCCTGGCCATCATCGTAGAAACAAAAAGGTATAAAATAAGACCACACCAACTCGTCTCGGGTGTCATAGAAGACGAGTAAGCAGCAGCGTTTACCTAAAACTAAATAAAACTTAAGCAAGCTAAAACACTAAGACAAATCCCTCCAAATGACAATGGCCATTGGGGGAGGCCTAATGTCCAGCAGTGGACGTTTGCAGGCTGATGATGATGATTAATGTTCGTGGATTTCACTGAAACTTCGAAAAGATCTATGTTCAAAGTCAGCACCAAATGAAAGCTAAAGTACCACAACGTTTTTCTATACACAATAAATGCTTTCATCTGCCTAAACTATACATAGCAGTGTAACAACAATGCTTACCTATACTGAAGTCTGAAGGGCAATACCTATAAGGTGCTAAACTGGTTTCCCGCTCCGGTATTATGGGTACCTACCTGTGGCCAATAACAATGACGATGATCAATTTTATTTTTAAATAACCTTTACTAATTTGATTTAAGAATGTAGGTTTAGTAGTAGGGTGTTTATTTCTTTATAGTATAGCATAATATGTGTCTGCCCAGCGTGACGATTATGGGTATATCCTCCAGAAGTTTGCCCTAAGTGGCGAACAACTGGAGAGGCCTATGTCCAGCAGTGGACTGCAATAGGCTGATGGTGATTATGATGATAGTATGTGTGCCAGTATGCCAGAATGAGGTGAGGCCCAAAGTCGTAGCGGTAACGGCAACGGACAAGTAACCAAATAGATTGATTTGTCTCTGTGCCAGAGTGAGTAGGGCTTATCCTATGATGTGGCCTACCACATCATCAGTTAATTTGGTTTTGTTGTAGTCATATGCTTTCATAAATAAATAAAAACAACTTAAATGTGAACAGCACCTTATAACAAATTGATCCTACGGAAGTAGCCACCAACTCACTGATTAAATTGTTCAAGAGCTTTAATATCGGCCGATATTTGTATCATTATGTCATTTTAGCCATTAATAGGCACTCTTATCTTGAGACGTTTATATCGATTAACAGTTCGGTTTAAAAGCTCACTGATTAAGGCCATTCTTCATATCTCACTTTATTGTTCCTGTCTGCGTATAAATCGAGTTAATAAATATGTTTTATGTCTTATTCGAAAACATTTTAAAAGTTGAAATGGTAGTAGTGCCTGTTTGTATTGGTCTGGGTGTTTTCTATGTATATGTATTTATTTACAAAAAAAAGTATCTAAGTAAGTTTATCAGTTGTCTAGTAGGTACCCATAGTACAAGCTTCGGCTTAGTTTGGGGCTAGATGGCGATGAGTGGCCCAGCGTGGCATGTCTTGGGTTTTTTTTTAAGTTAATGGTATAGCTTTATTCGTTTTGATTTGATTTTGGCCACGTCCCAAAAAAATTAACACCTTTTAATCTACGTAGGTACATACTCCTTTTTAAGACTTTGATTGGCAAGAAACTAAAAACAATTGTTTTTAGTTTCTTGCCAATCAAAGCTATTGTTTGTCGGTCTCCGGCAAGGCATGTCATGGCGTTTTATAACTTGTTAAATAACTGAGACTCCTGCTTATAACTCATTACATTTCTTAAATTACACAATTTTAAAGTAATTTGTGTTCTGGAACGAGGTTTAAAATAAATGCGAATTAAAATGGCCCGGCCAGGCACATTAGGGATCATTTGTGGGGTCTTCACCCGCTCTCCGCTTAAATTACGAAAGTGCAGTTCCTGTTGCGTTGGAATTAAAATGCACACATACGGATTGAGGAAAGGGCCCTATTTCATTTTTATTAGCTAATGGCTCTAAGCGTGAACTACTTTTATTGTTCTGTTAGTTCTTATAGGGCCTTAACGTTTAACGTTGAAGCCGTCGTCGGTGGAAATCTGGATTGCCCAAGTATGGTTCTGATTTCACCCCCATAAACTAATTTCAAAACTAGGTCTCCTATAAAAACAAGTAAAAATATTATACGCACAAAGCGCTTGGCCTCTTCATTCATAGTGCGAACGGCTAAACTGTGGAACTCTTTACCGAAGTCCGTGTTCCCCGAAGGATATAATCTTCAGATTTTCAAAGCGAGTAGGAGTCAAGCGTTACCCCATTCAAATATAAAAAAAAACTTCAGTTAAAAGATTACATCAATCTAACATTATTCTTACATTTTTTTTTGTTGATTTGATCATCTCTCTTAAGAAAGATATCGCAATGTCCACGTTGCCCAAAATATGTAGGTATTTAGAACAATTGATCCCTAATCTCGACCTAAGCCTTTTCACGGGTGTTTTACCAAGTGAACCATGGTCGCTAACTGGGCGGACAAACCACATGGTCAACTATATTGTTGTAGAAATTTTTGTCTATATTTACTTTTCAAATTGGATCTGATTGTTCTACTATTCGATACCTAGGTACATAAATCTTCGATACGCATGATAGTAATAACTCGCTTATTCTAAGAAGATGATTTCAAAAAGGGCCTCGATTTTTTTATGACAATGGGCAAACGAGCTTTCAGGTCACCTGATGGTAAGTTATGACTTCAGCCCATAGACACTGCAAGGCAATCCTAGGGAAGTAACAGGTGCTATGCCGGAGAAATTTGTAGACTCGCTTTTTTGTCCCTAAATTGTATCCATTCGGAAAAGTCATCCAAGTCCGCTCCTGGTAAATCACGCCTCCTATAAACCTGCGTACTCAACTAGCTATAATAATGCAGGAAGTGTATTGTTACCATTGTTTTGTGCAGACTGCTGGTGGAAGTAACATTTCATATCACCCGTTCCGTTCACATTTCACGCTCGGCTCAAATAATAACTGCAGTGCGTTGTGATAATATAAATGTCTATGTGTGAATCTTGGGCATATTAACGAACTGTAAAGTGCGGAACGTTGAGGGTCAATTAATAATAAAATTAAGGAAAATTATCAACCCTTTGAACGCCAGTAAAGCTATATGTGTCTTATTTTTCGGCGGTTAGATTAAGGAACTTTTCTACATTCATTTGGGTTTGCTTGTTTTTTTTTACGAGAACCTCACTATATAAACCACATAGTATCTATGTACAATACTTTTTATTGGGTGCGTTTGATCCCCACTCGAGACAAACGTTCGTGTGCTGAAGGTTTGTGTTTGTTTCGTGTCTGAATGTTTGTAGGTACGTATTTGAATTTATATTTGAGGTATTTAGGTATTTTTTGTGTTCTGATTTATATTACACAAATAAGCTCTAGCTACTTATACTTACTACGGAGTAAGAGCAAAATATACGTAACATTCTTTAATGTCAAAAAATATCCAAATTAATTATTATTAACATAAGTTAAAGATAAGCAACGAAGCTATGCGACACGGTGCTAGTTTTATTTAAAAAGACATCAACGCGCTCCTTTATCCTTAGTTGCCAATTGCCAATAAAATATAAAAAGAATAGTGAAACATTACCTACTTATTTTTATAACGATAAAAGGTGAAAGAATAACGAAAACAATAATTTACTTACAAGTATGTACCTAACAAACAATAAACCATTGTTCATGCCCAATAAAAATAAAAGAACATCACTTTAACGTTAAACATTTTTGATTTCGATGCTATCAACAATTCCAATTTAAATAATCCATTTATTGACGTCATCAATATTGGGGGCGTTTAGATATGTTTTTAATCTATCGCGCTGTGGGGTAAGCTTGCCTTTGATATTCAAATTCTGTTGAGATCGCCTGTCAACTGGGCGGTAATGAGCCGTGGAATGACAAACTACCCTCTTTCTTCAACGCCCACTGATGGCCAGAATAATAAGGACCAAGAATGTCCGCGTATAGGGTTGCCAGTGATCTTGGTAAATATACGGCCGTATTCACAAAGTTTACTAAGCGCCTGGCGCGCAAACACACAGGTGCCCAAAAACCTATACGATTCTGGGTACTGTGCGTCCACGCGCGTCGCATAGGTATAGGTGAATACGGCCGATAATGTTCATGATATTGATTGTGTCATGAATTTGAATAGTATTTAAATAAAAATAAATAAAAAATAAATAAAATAACGTTTATTAACCACTAGCTGTGCCAGCGGCGTCGCACGCGTGGATATCGGGTTTCAAAACTAACGGACTTCCATAAAATGATGCCCAAATCTTAAGTTAGACCTCTAGCAATACATTGGTGAAAACCACATTCAATTCCATGCAGTACTTTTTGCGTGATGCTCAATCAAACATTCAGATAAAAAATTCTCCCGTTTTCCCAACACTTCCCTTCACTGCTCTGCTCCTATTGATTGTAGCGTGATGAAACGTATCATATAACCTGAACAGGAGTATGATGAATAATTGTACCAAGTTTCGTTAAAACCCGTTGAGTAGGTAATTTTTGTTTCTATAACGAACATACAGACAGACAGAAAGACAGACGGACAGACAGACAGTCAGATAAAAATTTTACTGATTGCATTTTTGGCATCAGTATCGATCACTAATCACCCCCTGGGCTGATACTTTTTTTGTAAATATATTTTTGAAGCTGAAACGCCTGTGCAAAACTATCTAACTATACCTACTTCACTTAAAATTAAATACTTATAACTACTTTAATTAATAAAAGTACCTACGCTTAATAATTTTTAATTTGAACGAATATTTTACAATATAACAACAAAAGAAATTCAAATAAACTATTTAAAAACTAAAAGTCGCGCTGGCACGGTTTCTCAATATCAATTATAATTATTGTCTGTCAATAAGGTCGATCGCTCTGAACGCATCAACAGCCAAATATTGAATGAAGCTAGCTCTCGGACCTCCCGCCTTTTTATACCCTACCGCCGCCGCGACCCGTGTCGAGCGCGGCAACCACGTGCGACGGCGCGATGGCTTATTTCATGTATAAGTTTGGTGTTTCTATACCGATTTCTATGATTCTTTTTTTATTGAATAGGTAATAATGATAACTTTTTTAAATTAGGGATGAATGAGAGTATTATAAACGTAAGAGTAAACAAATATAATCAGAATGCTCTGAACTGCTAAGCTATCAGGAGTTACACGTGTTATTGTGAGTCAACCATAAAAGATAGACATATGCTGTTGCGGGATATTTTTTAGTCAATTTTATGTAAAATATTTCTGTCATACATAATTACTATGTAACTTTAACCATTAAGGCTGCACACGCGACGGAAGCTAAAAAAATGGAGTAACTTCTCCCGTTTTCCCAACATTTCCCTTCACTACTCTGCTCCTATTGATAGTAGCGTGATGAAAAGTACCCTATAACCTGCCCAGGAGTATGAAGAATAATTGTACCAAGTTTCGTTAAAATCCGTCCAGTAGTTTTTGTTTCTATAAGGAACATACAGACAGACAGACAGACAGACAGACAGACAGACAGACAGACAGACAGACAAAAATTTTACTGATTGCATTTTTGGCATCAGTATCGATCACTAATCACCCCCTGATAGTTATTTTGAAAATATATTTCATGTACAGAATTGACCTCTCTACAGATTTATTATAAGTATAGATGAAAGTTGTTTTACAAAAAGGTTTTCACTGTCTCCCACACTAGGCAGCGCCTGTCTCGTGGGAGCCAGGTATACAGATATTTCACATTGTTCTGCTGGACAATAGAGTTTAACATGGATAAGAAAATAGAAGTTAATAAATAAAAATGAAAATAATTTTAAACAATTCTTCTTACACCTACGGTATATTGTGTCATATTAGTGTGTGTCTGTGTGTGAGAGTGTGCATTTGTGAGTGTGTGTGAGAGTGTGCATGTGTGAGTGTGTGTGAGAGTGTGCATGTGGGAGTGTGAGTGAATGTGTGTTTGAACTGTAATTTCATTTCAGAATTTTCAAAAATGTCTCTGTTTGCTCATAATCCCAAGTCAGTAACAGGCTTTTGACTTTTCTTTTGGCCTGGTGAGGCCGACAGTTATGAATGTCACAGGTAGCCACTATTTTGTTGTAGATTCGGGGGAAGAGAAATTGTTTGAAGTGTTGAGCAAATGAAGTTCTAACGTCTGGAATGGGAAGTCTGAAAGTTCTTTTGCTCAGAAGTCTTTGGTAATTTGGGAGTTTGACAGCAACCGAATGCATAAATAGACAAGCACGCATTAGCCATAATCTACGGACACTCAGTACCGTTACGTACGTTTTGGCCTTCCCAAAGCCGTCTTCAAAACTGCTCTTTGTGCCCTTTCCAAGACTATCAACACTGATGAGGGTAAACCACCCCAAGCCAAAATACAATAATCGAGAATTGGTTGGCATAGAGTGAGATATACTAGCTTCAATAAATTTCCGTTTGATACTTCTCTAAGCGTTTTCATCACATATATTAGTTTACGTACCCTGAGTGATGTGGCCGTTATATGTGCCTTAAACGAGAGATTCTCGTCGATTATGATGCCCAGATATTTAAGGGAGTTGGTTCTAGAAATCGTACCACAACTACAGGATAGGTGTTCCCCCCCACCGTGGCCAACTGCTGAACATTGGTCCACATGCACTTTAAAGTTGTCGAAGAGGGATGGAGGTGGCTTGGATGCAGCAGTTTTATGGAAGCACAGAAAATGAGTTTTGGTAGTATTGAGCGTAAGGATGTTAAGATTCAGCCATTTGAATATCTTTTGCATTCCAGATACCGCTACACGATGTACGTCCTGCCAAGTCCGGCCATGAAATACAATTGCTGTGTCATCAGCATAGCATATCAACTCGCTGTTCCTAGGTTGGAGAGATATGATATCATTAATATATGATATGAATAATGTGGGGCCTAAAATACTTCCCTGAGGAACTCCGAACTTCACCGGCATGACATCACTTGTGTATTCATCAATTTTGATAAATTGACTTCTATTAGTCAAGTAGCTGGAGAACCAGTTTAAGGTATTCCCGCGAATCCCGCAATTGAAGAGCTTTTTCAGCAGGATAGGGATCGATACCGTGTCGAATGCTTTTGCTAAATCTAGAAAAACGCCGACACAGCATCGACCCCCATCAAGATGAGATACGATCTCATCCGTAAGAAGAGTGACTGCGTTCTCAGTGGACCTACCACGACGGAAACCGAATTGTCGATTTGAGAGTACACCCTTGCTTTCAAGAAACCCAACAAGGCGCTTGTTGACCACCCGTTCTAAGAGCTTAGAATAGCAGCTAAGTAAGGAGATAGGACGGTAGTTCGAAGGATTGTCCTTCGTTCCACTTTTGTGAATAGGAGCTACTGCAGCCGTCTTCCAGAGACTGGGAAAAGTACCTAAGGCCATGCTTGTATTAAAGATGGATGCAAGTGGATTTGCTATAGTATGTCCAATAGACTTGAGCAGCTTGTTCGTCACACCATCCACACCTGGAGCTTTGTTGGTATCTAGCGAATTTATAAGAGTCAATACTTCTTGAGCATCCGTAGGCTCCATGAAGAAAGAGTCCAAGGGAGGATTCAAAGCCGGAACCTTAGCCGAAAGTGATTCCTCTGTTTCATTTAAGTTTGCCAAAATGGAATTTGCTAATTTTTCACCTGCAGAAGCAAAATAAGAGTTACAGAGATTTAACGAGTCCTTTATGGAAGAACCCACATTCAGCAGGTCGTTGTGGTTAACTAATTTTGTTTCTCTACCTGTGATATGATTTATGGTTTTCCATAGTTTTTTAGGAGAAGATTTGCTTTCGTTCAGTTCATTATTGTAGTAAGAGAATTTCAGTTTTCTCAGCAGTTGAATGTAAAAGTTTCTATACCTTGTGTATATGAGCTTTTTTTCGGGATTATCTGGGTCTTTACGAAGATCAGAGTGTAATTTGTCTCTGTGCTTAGAACATTTAATTAGTCCTGGGGTCATCCAGGGCCGCAAGGTATGCTTAGAGCGACTGGAGATTACGGTTTTGGAATAATTCGATATTGTATTTGCAACTTTTTCCGTGAAACAGCCTACAGACTCATCAAAGGGTACATTGTCTAGAAGAGATTTCCAATCAGTTTTTTTCAGTTCTATTTCGATGGAATCAAAGTCAATCTTAGTTTTCAAACGGGATGACTTATTACTTGGAGGTCTCTGAGACGCGAGCATGATCCCGGCCATAGTAATATCGTGATCAGTCAAATCGGCGGAACAGATTATCGATTCGGCTTTTCGGTTAGCTGTAATAAAAATATGATCTATGCAAGTCTTAGCATGCGTAGCTTTGTCTATGCTAGAAATAAGGCCATGCCCTGCCAGAGTGGAAAGATACTCAGAAGAACAGCTACTGTCAGCTGCTCGACCAAGAATATCTATGTTCAGGTCTCCGGCAAAAATCAGACAAGGGGTGGGTTTAATCGAATTTAGGTTTAGGTCAAGTGAACGTGTGAAGGCATCTGAGTTTGAGAAACTTGGGGACCTGTAAGTGGCGATAACTGAAAATTTGTTTGGCACCTCGGCAAGAATGCAGTTTGCATCACTAACGTCTAGTTCTTTGAACTGTGGATTCCAAGTATCCTTTACATAAATTGCGACTCCGCCTGACTTGTTTATGTACTTGTTTGAGTGGAATGATGTGTAACCTTCTAAATCTCTTATACTCACTAGCTGGGTTAACCAGCACTCGGAAAAAACTATTACATCGAAATCTACATTTAATCTTTTGTTAATTACTATAAAATCATCAAAGTTTTTCTGAATACTCCTGATATTAATGTTTAATATTTTAAGAGAGTATTTAGATATTATTTTGTTGCATTCTTCTGGGAGACTAGTGGTAGCCTAAATATTTATTTTAAATATTTAGGGTTCGGTGTCGAAAATGTTTGGTGCATAAGTATATATATCCTGAACGGAATTACCGGTCGCAAGGAGAGCGATAGTCACCGCAAATGCGAAACCTATTTAGGTAGGCTTCACTTAGTAAATTGCCGTCCTCTTTTAGTCAGTAACACACATGCATTCAAAACTATGGTCTACATTCATAATGCTTTTCACTAGTGAAGTGATAATGATCCAATATATCCAAACTGTTGGTTGCTTCAAACTGAAGTTCAAAAGATTTCTGTTCACCAAACAGAATAATTGTACATAGCAGTCGTTTAGTGTTTCATATTCGCTATGATTTCATTACAAATATTGTCTTGTTTAACCTACACCTTTGGAAAATAATACCTCTTTGCAAAATTGTCCACACTGTTTGTATGTCATATCGTATTTTTTTTTTACTACTGTAATAATATTGTATACTGACTTTTTTAACCTTAACTACACATTGTTTTGTCCTACTTTAATTTGTATTCCCTCTGGACGGTTCCACTGAAAATCAGCGTATTGGCAGTATTTACGAGTATGTCGTGCCTTAACATTCATTGAGTGAGTGGATACCAATTTGGCTGCAAATTGTACTTATACCATAGGCTATTATGGTCAAAACTTGAAATTAGTCCGTCTTTTAGCTTATTCAAAAATAAAAGACACGTATTTTTTTATTTGTAAATTAGATTTAAATTACAAAGTTGTAGCCCGTTGAAATTACGCGTGACGTCACTCGGTGAGGCATTTTTACGGGAGCGAGTGACGTCAAAGACTCCCACTCCTAACTTTTATCTTTGCCTTGTATCTTTGCTATTGTTTATTTGAATGAAAAAAGGAAAAATACGTGTCTTTTATTTTTGAATAAGCTAAAAGGCGGACTAATTACAATTTTTGACCATAATAGCCTAATGTAGCTTAGGCTTAAGTTACTTTTAGACTTAGTACATCCTTGTATTCTTTAATTTGTGCTGAATAAATGATTTTCTATTCTATTATCGTATTATCCTTTGATTCCGATTAGCAACCCTACCGATATCCGGCAATCCGATGATGAATACAGTGTTATGGTGCTTCTCGTTAGCTGCACGTATTTAGGAAGTAGGTGTATTGCTCGTAGGAAAGCCGCCTATTGGGACCGTGAGGCTGCACGAGCGGCCTTAATAGCACGTTACGAGAAAATCACTTGGGAACGATCATTCGTAACGTAAGGATTGATTCTGATTTGCTTTTTTTTCTACGTGTCTCGATTCTACAGACTGTTATGGATGTTTTGGCACGTGCGTGGTTGACATTGACATGAGGGCGTCAGTGTGAAACGAAGATGTCAAACATCAACGTCTAAGTGACATTTAGTTTTGAGGATTTTAGTTCCGAATTTGGTCACGTGCCAAATGCCAAAACGTCCTTGCAAAGTGAAACCGCCATGGAAGTATATGTACGAAGTACTTGATACTTCCATGGAAACCGCTAATATAAACGTCAAGTGTCTTCTGTGCATATACCATGGAAGTAATAAGTACTACGTACAACCATGGAAGTAATAGTACTTAATACTTCCATGCGTACAACTAGTCGTAATATAGTCGACAGGTCTTTTTTATACTGGGGTAAATGTATTTATGCATCCCCGCCATTAGGTGAAAAGTCCGGGGTATGGGGGAGTCGCCGCCCGGAAACGCCTAAACGCACATATAACTATTTTTTTATGCAAGATGCGGCAGACGAGCAAGTGTGATGCCTGATGGTAAGCATTCGACACCGCCCATGGACACCCGCAACTCAAATCGAGTTTTGGAGTTCGCTGCCGGCCTTTTAATGAATAGGTACGCTCGTTTCTTGAAGGTTCCCAGTTCGTAGCTGTTCAGAAAGGTTGAAACTATAAATGTTTTACATAAAACGATTAAACTGTATGAACAAGCCCTATGTGCCGTATGGTTCAAGACAGATAAATGAAATCTTGTAATAAATGTGCAGCCAATAATTCGCCCTTGAAGACTAGAATTTTTCTATTTTGCCCATTACTTCGGACACAAAGTTCAACCATCTATAGTATATATGTAATATGCATTAAATAATTTACTAATTTACCGTAATTTAGACAAAAGATCATAAAAGTGGCTGAAAATTTTACGAGATACAGTCGTTTCAAGTAAATGTACCTACCTACCGACCGCTTCGATCCGACTTTTGTATACTTATACAAAAGTACTCTATGTTGCTGTACCTACAATGCAAATCTACAATTCTAATTAAGAACTTTAAAGCGTATTAACTTATAAAGATAGGGTGTCTTCAAAATTCTTTGATGTTTGTATGTAATATCTAAATCCTTAAAAAAACATAATATTCCCTATTAATTTGTAAGATTTTTGGCACTTATTTTTACTACTTGGCCTTAGAAAACTTCAATCAAAGTGTTCTGTGCACATCCCGTTACTTAAATCTCAAGTACGGGATAAAGACGTTAGATTTGAATCTTCCTATCTTTCTTATTAGATCTTTTTGGGTAAGAAGAAAAGATTCTCTTTTTCCACAAAAATCATTTTGTTCGTTTTTATGACTATTAGGCCCTATTATTGAAGACCCAGCCAAGATGCGATTACCACAGTATAAAAAAGGTGTAGGTAAGATAAGTTCATCATCATCATCAGCCTATTGCAGTCCACTGCTGAACATAGGCCTCTGCAGTTGATCACCACTTTTGGCAAACATCTGGAGGACATACCATAATCGCTACGCTGGGCAGGCGGGTTGGCGATCCCAGGGCGTAGTTGTCATTCCGGTGACGCTGCTGCCCGTCACCGGCCTGTGGTATTTGGCTGCACCTTCATTTGTGACCACCGGCGGTCGGTTGCTAGCGCCCCGTCTGTTATTCGGCAGGGTGCAGATGAGGTTGGATTGGAGCGAAAAGATGATTTTTTGTTTTGGGTCTTCCTAAAAGTCTTATATTTACTTATTTGTTTGTAGCACACTACCTTCTTACTGTTTCTGCTTAGCCCAATGGTTGACTTGTAGAGAATGCCTACGCGGCATTAAGTCCGCCTTTTGTACAAATTTTATGTGCAATAAAGATTAAATAAATAAATAAATGATAGGTCGCTCCCTTACGTCCCAAGAAATAAGATAAGTTCAAATTCAATGAAATATTTATAGGGATAACCCCTCATGACATTTGAAATCGAAAAGATCTCGCCCTCTCATCGTGAACGGGCCATCTGCATGTCATAACTTTAGATTTTGACACCTAAAGCCGCGTCCTGGATGTCAGCGGCCAGAGCGAGCGTTGCGGGTGACGCCACCCACGTCTGAATCAAGTTCATAGATTTATGTGAAGCTGTTCTCGACGATAGTTCTCGGGGGGCGGTGCGAGCGGCCACAAAAACCGCCCGCGCCCCCTGTTCTAGGCTGGGGTGTCCAGGACGCGGTTTGATGGTCTATCCTCTGGTCACGATAAGCTCATTTTAGTGTGAATGTGTGTCTGTATTTGTTGTGATGTCCAAAAATAATAAAAAAATCTTGTCTACATAGTACAGTATGTATTAAACAAAGTCGCTTTTTTCTGTCTGTCCCCATGTCTGCTTACCAACCTGTATCTATAAAATTACGCAACGGATTTTGATGCGTTTTTTTTAAATAGATATAGGGATTCAAGAGGAAGGTTTATGTGTATATTATATAGCACTCGTGCGAAGCCGGGGCGAGTCGCTAGTTTCTTATAAAACAACAAAAGGAATTACCTACACAGTTCACAACTCTCATACACTCCACTGTGGCAGGTTCCTGTCGCCATAATCTCGGGTCCCGTTATCCCCACTCAACGGTGGTGTGATTGATGAATACTCATTGTTGCTCCCTAATTTGGAGGCTCGTCCCACGTAACTAAAACTGATAGATACAATTAAACGGATTTATTAGCTACAGATTATAATGACACCGGTGTGTTCTTGTTTACGGTCAATGAGAGTATAACGAGTTGAGACTACTCGTAACTTTAAAGTTTAATGACATCTAATAAGTACGCACTACTTAATAGGTACCCAAATAATTACGTACCTATTTACTCAATGTTTTTGGTTTCCAGTGGGTAATGTAGGGAAGGGACAGACTTTCTTTTAGGTATCTTTCCTAGGCAATACTTAAATATCTTAGGTAGATAATAATTTGTATAGGTAGATATAGGTTCCTACTTCGATTCTATCTTACTATTCTCTACCCTGGGGAAGAGATGGCTAAATAGTGAATGGGTAATAAATAGTGATAAGACCGCCTAAATTATAGTAGGTATGCTTCGTCTGGTTCTATCTAAGTATTTCTTTTTGGTGCGCAAGAGTTCTCTCTCTATATGTATATGCGTATCTATGGTAGATACGCATATACAAAATAGATTAAGTCTTTACGTCCTATTTCGTAATAGGTACGGTACATAATTATTAAATTTCGGCTAGAAAATTACAGAGCAAAAATTAATTGTAGGTATTTATTTCGATTTATTATGGTTTCTAAGTCATTAGAATAAGGGCAATTTTAAATAAGGAATAAGTGCAATGATTGAACCTCCTTCGTGTGAATATTTAGAAATAAATAATTTATTATTAGATTATTAAATCTATGTTAGTACAGGTACCAAATAGGCTAATCCTTATATTCCCGTTGAAATTACGCTTGACGTCACTCGGTGAGGCATTTTTACGAGAGCGTTTATTTATTTTTATTTTTGAATTAGCTAAAAGGCGGACAAATTACAATTTTTAGTCATAATAGCCTATTGCATGGGATAGCTCGAGACAGAGAGATAGAAAACTGTTCACTAGAAGCTTTTCAAAGCATGAGGCGGTACAGCGATCGTACTTCTGATAAAAATGCACATCGACAGATGTTATCTTAGAGACGAAGATGACCAATGTATTAGATCAATTCGTTCCGAATAGCTTTGTTTTGGAAAAGTCCGTTGCACAAGTACCTACTTTAGTGGCAGTTTTGACTGCCTCTTTGGTTGTTGGTACACACAACTAAGAACAACAACACAAGAACTAGATTTTTCTGACAAGAAATTACCCAACCCCTTTTTTTTTGTAAACGGTGGCCGTCAGCTAGGCGAGTAAACCTTTGCACCATCTACAACATTTACCTGAATAATGGTGATTTGAATTCTTTTCCGTCACTGTACGGTAAACAGTGTCGGGAAATTGGCGGTATTATAATAGCGTGTATAGGATAACGTCCTATGACACCTACTTAAGTATAAGTTGGTGCTGTGCGTGATCTCTCTCCGGTCATGTTGAACTATCTCTCCATCAGATTAGGAGGGTGAGACTGAGACTAGGTGTTGAAGACCTTTTTTAGTTTGCATGAACTTTTATTGGTTTATAAAAATATACACCATTGTTATAAAACAAACAGCGTTCAAAGACTAAAAGAGAGCAGAGATACAGCGTTTAATTGTAATAATTTCATTAAAAAAAATATAAATAATATCTCAGGCTGTATAGTTTGAGTGGTCTTTGTGTGGCACATATATGAAAAACACTAAAGTCACGCAAGTTCCGGCTGTCAATGTCAAATTCTATCGATCAATAATCGCGTTTATCGCGTTGTAAATATTGCTTTCATGCTACAAAACTTTATCAAAATAATCATATCTGTGTAAACAGTGATCCCCTGATGGTTGCATTTGTTTTTCGAAAGTGCACTGACAATATTTCATAATGACTACGTACGACCTTCCGCTTCACGATCGAATTGCAAAGATATGTCTGGAAGCGTATGAATTACTTAGCAAAAGAGGCAAACCCGTGGAAAATGAATGGACTGTATTAGCTTGTGTGGTGTTATATGACGATTTCAATGAGGACTTAGAGGTGGTGTCATTAGGTACGGGCTCGAAATGTATTGGAGCTAGTTTCATGTCCCCAAATGGGTTTATACTACACGATAGTCATGCTGAAGTTATTGCGAGGAGAGGTTTCCTTCTATACCTATATGATAATATGAGGAGAACTGCTGGCGGAGAGACAACGATATTTAGGCTGGAAAACGGCAAGTTTACGCTTGATAATAATGTGGAGTTCTACTTTTATACCTCTCATTTACCATGTGGTGACGCTTGTATTATTCCTAAGGTCACCAGAGACAAGGATTATGTTGGCAGATTACTAGAAACAGGTAAACGGCAAGCTAGCCATCTCACAGGTGAGGATGATGTCAAAAAACAGAAATTAGATGATACCAATGATGATAGGGATTACATTCACAAGACGGGCGCAAAGTGCCTACCTCAAAGTGAACAGGATGAGTCCACAGTATGGAGAAGTCTTCAGTTACCAGGGCAGGTTCGTACGAAGCCTGGCCGAGGCGATCGGACACTATCAATGTCTTGCAGTGATAAAATGGCGAGATGGATTTATACAGGCATCCAAGGTGCTCTGTTGGACATGTTATTATATGAGCCTATTTATATAAAGCTTTTTGTAATTGGGGCAGGAGTGCCATATTCACAAGAAGCTGTAGAAAGAGCTTTATTGACAAGAAACTTTGAAAAGCCGCCAATTGAGTTGAAATGCAAGCCTAAAATTGTACAAACCAAGTTTGTTTTTCCAAATATTCAAGTTGCATCAAGTGTAAGACTGGCTCCCGCAAGTATTTTGTGGGTCAAACAGGAAAAGGAACCGTAAGTTCATTTATGTAATTCTACAAAAACTTTACATTATTTACAGAGCTCATTTATTGTACAACAAATGTAAATCATATTGTAATATGATTTTAAATTTTCAGGTTGTTTGAAGTAATTACTAGAGGCTACCCGCAAGGAGTTGTTAAGAAAACATTAAACCAGGCAGTTAATGCACCATATATAAGTAAATATAACTTATATAAGAAATTCTTATCAGTTTTGAAAAAGTTAGATAAGGAAGTAGTTGACAATGCTATCGGCGATGACTATACATTGCCTTTCGAAAGTATTCCATACAATGAAATGAAGATTAAATCTAAGAGATATTTAAAAAATTGGGATAATACTAAAACTAATTTTTTTGGTTCATGGACTAAAAAACCAGATATGTTTAGGTTTTGTGTAGATCTTAAAGAAACATAGTTCTGTGGAAGAAGTCTTTTATTTTTTTATATAAACAATTATGACTGAAAAGGAGCTTGTGTAGCCTACTCTCTAGGCTAAGACCCCAATTAATTAAATCTCATAAATCTAGTTTTATTATGGTATTTATCCGAATGAAATTCTTAAGCATTTCATTAAGTGTGTAATTCTACAATAAAGCCTCAATTTATCCATTATATTATGTGGATGAGTGGTCTAACTATTGTTTGACCACTCTAGTTATATCAAATTATGTAGTATGAATATGAATGTGATGTACCTATTTATAAAGCTATCACACAGAAGCTAACCCACATGCCCAATTAACTGACTGTTTTTATCTGCAATCATTTCAGGTTTAACTATAATTATTTTGTTCTGAAAACTTTTTTAATTACCTGTGGTTTAACTTGCATACATATATAAATTTTTATGCAAAATGTATGATGTATATGTAAAGAAGGTATGTCTTGGAGGGATGTCTTTTATATGTAAAGGGGGCAAAGCAAGATTTATCTATAATGATTTCATTGGATTGTCTAAAACATTGGCTTATAATTTATGGGACATCATTACACTATAGTTCATTCGCGTTAAGAAAATAGTGACTGACAGGTCACTGACAGGCCACTAGCCAATCAAAACGCTAGAATTATAATTATAATTTCTATTCTAGCGTTTTGATTGGCTAGTGGCCTGTCAGTGACCTGTCAGTAGCTATTTTCTCTTAGGGTCCAATTAGAATGAAAACTTTTTTGGTTATGTATTTCTTAATTTATTTTTGTGAATCCTAATTCAGTTCTGATGTTTATATAGCGTGTTTTCCCTAAATCACTAATGTGTAGCTGTGGTAATACAAGGACATTTAAAATAGTGATGCAATGTGAATAGATATTTTAAATAATTTATTTACATTTTTTTGTTATGGTTAGGACACATGACTGCACATCAAGTTAACAAATCTTGCAATTATACATTTATTTTATTTGACAGATTTGGGTAGGATGATGTGTGGCTATCTGTACATGCTGTTATTATACTTAATTGTTAATTTTGTTTACGATTTTGTGATGCGTTTTTGTTGTTTAAGTTTAAATTTGAATTAATTATGTAAGACAATCTCTGTTAATGTTAATAATATATTACCTACCTAAGGAAAATCACATAAACCAAGTCCCCGCCCGCTAGGTACAGACAGACAGACCGACAATGATGTTTTGGCACGTGAATTCGGAACTAGCGCCGCGCTCATACAAATTGTGTGACATGTGATACCAGCCCAAAATGTAGTTTATGTCTACCTACATTTCTGATGTTTATAGATCTCGATGTTTCCTTCATACATAATACCTATAGGCTTAAATAATAATAATACTCAGTAAGTTTTTTGTCAAAAAACATTTGATATAACTTAGAGAAAAATCTAGGTAACGCTACCTGCGTCATATTATCCAGAATTAGTGATAGTTACTTAGGTTACCACTGAAGTTCTAAACATTTCACCATTTTATCGTATCAATTTTACGAATGTAGGATACCTACGTAGTTTTAATGTAAGTGGCCCTCATAATGATTCATAATAATTAGTTTTTACCTAACCGTATCATATAGTAATTTTATTTTTAATAGATGATACGACAGATAGTAAATAGCCGGGTTCCTATTCAAATAATAAAATATCTGAAAGAAGGGAAAAGAAAATATTTTTACATTTTATGTCGTACTAGCTGTGCTCGCGACTTCGTCCGCGTGGAATAGTTATTTATACCCCGTTTTTTTTTTACATTTTCCATTATTTCTTCGCTCCTAGTAGTTGCACCGTGATGTAATATAGCCTAAAGCCTTCCTCGATAAATGGTCTATTCAACACAAAAAGAATTTTTCAATTTGGACCAGTAGTTCCTGAGATTAGCGCGTTCAAACAAACAAACAAACAAACAAACTCTTCAGCTTTATAATATTAGTTAAGATGAACGCGAAAACACCTCTTTCTACCTAAGTAGATACTTATGTATGTACATTGTATGTTTTTATGATATCTTTCGTATGATAAATTACAAATATGTAGTAAAGTAGGTTATCTGGGAACAGGTTGTCTGGAAAAGATCGCTTATAGCGATAAGACCGCCTAAATTGTACAACAAATGTCTATTATACCTAGTATTAAGTCAATTGTATATATGGTGTGCAATAAAAAATATCTGTCTACTGAAAAAATTGTTTTTAAGAAAAGTGGAATACTTGACCAATTAAAAGTTCGAAATTTTACCTATACCTCCTATTATCAGTTGTTGCATTCGTGTATTCCCGTTGCCCCCATTGGCCGTGTCCCCATTAATGGGGACAAAGGGAATGTTGCACATCCATCCATCTATGTAGGTATCACACATTTTTCGAAATTACAGCCTTACAAATTTAACCTTTCTAGAATAATAACGTGGTGCTGGTGATTCTTAATAAGTAGGTAATTTATGATTGGGACAAGGTTTTTATGTTTAGAAACCGGAATTCGGCTTATAAAGGTTTTTTATCACAACCAAATAGCACCTATACCTACTAAGCAATGGATCCTTAACAAATCGAATTAGTATGAAGTTTCCACCTTTCATGGCATGATAATGCAATATTGATGCAATCTGTGGTGCGTAGCACTAAATAACGCCTGCGTATTCTACTTTTAGGGTGTGATTGATTGAAATTGTACACGTTATTTAACATAAACGCTCCATCGAATAGCAAATGCGCAGCCTTACCCGTAGTTCTGGTCCGTAGTTGACGTTTATTAATTACCATCCACTTTGCATTCATGTGATGATGAAACGCAGGCGCTAACCTACTTACAGTTTGCTACTTGTCGCAGTGTTAGGCAGTACCTATCTATTGTAGATACATTCAGCCACTTGTTAAGAAACCTAACGAATCTGACATTTGAAACTGCTCGCGGATTTAAGGCAATCTAACTAATGCAACCTAGTAATCTTTTCGTTTATGCTACTAGAACTTAGCCTAAACGTAAAGATAAGCGTTTATCTGGAGTTGCTAAAGTTCATAAGACTAACCTACATAACACAAGAGTACCTAGGTACTCTAGGTACAGGTTTGTTAAAATCCCTGCTGGACATAGTCCTCTCCAATTCTTTGATAGGTACTTTGTTCGATCATCGACATCTTGCATTTAGCCCTTCTAGCGCAAATTACATTGGTCAACAAAAAAAATAAAATTGTTTGTTTCCTGTGATTTTTTTTTTGTTTCTATATCAAATCGACGCGTATTTTATAAATATGGAAACACTTTTTCTCTAACAGCTTTTGTTTATGAGTTATAGCTAACTACCCTCATTCGGTACTTTTATTCTGTTTTTCGTTTTTTATTGTAAACTAAAACATATTTTGTTGTTGTTTTCGATATGGCTTCATCAAGAAGATGTTGTGTGCTTAATCCCGATTGTTTTTGCTATATTTGTGGTTAATATATATTCAAAAAATATTGAAAACCTGTATCAGAGTTTGTGAAAACTCATCAATACTTTAAAATAAAATTGTGTAATCAAGACAAGCCATGGGTTCCTCATATTGTATGCCTGAAATGTGTGGTATGTCTACGGTTATGGTCCAGTGAAAAAGAGATGCAATAATGTTTGTAACACCCATGATTTGGCGAGAACCTCGAAACCATCACGACGATTTCTACTTCTGCGTTGGCCAGCGCGGGAAGGACTAAAAGTTGGTACAAAAATTTTATAAACGTGCCTTTAGTTAGCCGAGACCGCATCATACTTCCACCACTCCATATTAAACTCGGCATTATGAAGCAGTTTGTGAAGGCGCTTGACAAAAGTAGCGAATGTTTGATTTTTCTTTCACGCAAGTTTCCAGGATTGATAAATGCAGACAAAATTGAAAGCTGGTATTTTTGATGGGCCACAGATTAGGCAACTTGTGAAAGATTCTAATTTTGTCAAATCAATGACTGAAGTCGAATCTAAAGCTTGGAATTCATTTGTATTGGTTATGAGTAATTTCTTAAGTAAAAAGAAATCTGAAGACTATGTCGAGCTTGTTGAAAGCATGCTATTGAACTTGCAAGGACTAGGTTGCAACATGAGCATAAAAATCCACTTCCTGCATTTTCATTTAGATCGATTTCCACAAAATCTGGGTGATTTTAGTGAGGAGAAGGGTGAAAGATTTCATCAAGATCTCCGAACTATGGAAGAGCGTTATCAGGGGCGGTGGGACTCGCATATGATGGCAGACTACTGCTGGAGTTTACAACGAGATCTACCTAAACTCGTTCATTCCAGAAAATCTTATAAAAGATCATTTGATAGTGTTCAATAGAAATTTTGTTAACTTATACATTATTTTTTTGGTTAAAATAATAAAACTGTATATTTTAAAAAGAAAAGCTGTTAGCAATCTCCCAGTATTTTTTTCATAGTCAGAGACATAGAAATAACCAATAACAGAAAAAATATTAAAAGAAACAAAACCTGTGTTGACCAGTGATTATCACTCCATCTGAATTTATATTATTTGCTACATGCATTCAAAGTTGAATCCTTAAACTAAAGGCCAAGACTTAACAAAGTGGACAACTAAAAACCATCACAACACACACGAGAGTAGATCGTTGATCAAAATTCCTTGTAGATTCGGTCAGAGCGTAAACGTTGGTGGCCCAAAATAATCTTGAGCTCTACGAACAGTTACGCACTATAAACCTAGAAATGATCAAGCTTATAATGTTCACTACTTTGTATTATTGGCTACAATGTGAATTTTAAACAGCCAACCATAGTGCGTAGGTAGGTATTTCTGGATTCTTAAAGAGAATTATACATTCAAAGCTGTTGGTTGGTGTCTAGTTGGCTGTTAGCTGCTTTAGATTTATCATTACGCCCACCTGCGTGGCTCCTCGAATCCCGGAAAGGACGGCGGCAACAATGATCCGACTTAAGAGGATGCGTATCGAGTCTTAACCCTGAACTGGCATAGTGGGCTCAATGTACCCCAAACGAAATAATAAGTACCTATACAATTGATTTTAGTTGGGAGGAGCCATCAGAAAGCGCTACTCGGAGGCAGGTAATTCAGACCCGAAGACTTAGTACTACATTTGTACTTGTACAAAAAATATTTCATGTACAGAATTGACCTCTCTACAGATTTATTATAAGTATATATAGAAGAAGAAGAAAATATAGATAAAAGGACAATAATTGATGATTAGAATTACCGCTCCGCCACTTTGACGTCATAATGGCGGGACCAGGTAAACCTTGACATACTTCCTTTATCTTTAGAGGTACAAATTTGTGGTTTCGGGTACAAATAGTACAAATGTAGTACAAACCCTTACATGTGCTATATTTTAAATTGGGGACTTGGTCCCGCGATTTTGACGCTCACCCAGGTGTCCCGCACCCTGGGCACTGGTGTAAGCGCAAAGGCATTCTCGGCGTTAAAAGAAGGAGGTGATGTAAGAAGTTCAAGCCTTCAAAGGCATCTGGTTATTTTTTATCATGTTTAGACTCAAGCTTAATTTTTAAAAAATCTGTTAGATATGATAAAAAATGTAGGTAAAATGTGTACAATTTAAGTAATTAGGTATTTCTTTACACAAAAGAACATAACATTTCAACCTATTCAAAATGTCAATAGCAGCTAAGGGTTAAGGGTAAAGTAAAACAAATGGTTATGCGTCAAAGCTGCCTACGTATACGGAACACGTTATTAGTTATTGATTATGGATTATTACGGGTTCGTGTCGGCCCGATTTTTTCATGCATCATCAGTGACCGTTTTTTGTAAGAATGTGGATAAATCAATCACCGTTTTTTATGGCAAATTATAGGGGAATGGCTCAGGACATGAGACAAGTCGTTAACTTGATATGTATGAGTAGGTTTACGTCATTATTTTGTATATGGAGCCTGCTTTAATAACGGTAAGAGGTATAATTGAAAATAAGTTAAGTATAGTCAGCACAGATAAGCACCTAATCTCCTCATATTGATCTACGCAAGATAAACAGCCAAAAATATCTCGTGCACCAAAGTTTCTTAATGATCACACACCTATGCATCAAATTAATCTAAACACAGTAGTGTTAGATCACTCGTCGTTAGAGCAGTCGTCCAAGTCTATGCTAATGTGTTCAAATTAATGTCTGATCTGACTGTTCTCAAATGAAAAATGTACCTACCTCAAATCTTATACCAATCACCTGGACTCTGACCAAGCTTTACCTACTTTGAATAAGTACTTAATGTAGGTAGTATAGCCAAACCATCTAACGCTATTCATAGGCCGCGTCTTGGGCGCCAGCAGCCAAAGCGGGCGATGCGGGCCCCGCGGCGCGGGTGGTATGTGCGGTATACCTACGTGGTCGCTCGCACCGTTCGCCCGCGTCGCTGTCGGTGAGAACAGCTTCACACAGATCTATGAACTTGTTCAAGACGCGCGTGCCGTCGCCCCCATCCCCCGCTCTGGTCGCTAGCGTCCAGGACTCGCTCTTACGCGTACCTACCGAACAAAATACATTTCAAGTGACGTCGTAAGGTTACCTACATAATATAATATATACCTAGATAGTATGAGTTTTTGAGTAGCGTGTTCAATGTGACATTTGTTTATTTATTTTAGTTTAAGCTTTTTGGAACGTGCGGCTGCCGTGCCGTGCTTTTTGTACCTACTAAATCGGTACCTAAAAAGAACGTCCATGATGCCGGTCGCTTCTCTAACGACTCCTGCGCAGCAGCGCGGTGCGTTCAAAGCTTAAGTTTAAAGCGCTTATAACTAACTCGGGAACCAAACTGTCAAAGATTTTTTTCCCAATCTATTGTTTACGATTGAGAGCCTTAGATAGGAATACGCTGCGTTACGACCTTTTATACTCGAAGAACGGACAAAACGAGAGCCTATTCTAAAACAGTGGAGGTGTAAAAGAGCATACCTACATCTCACAACACCGATCAGCCTGTAACCATTCTCTGTTGGACATAGACCTCCCATCCCTCCCTCCCTCGGCTCTGGCAACCGACCGATGGCGGCTTACCATCACAAAGGCGCAGCTAAATACCTACTACCGGCCGATGACGGGCAGCAGCGGTGACCGGAGCGAGGAGCTACGCCCTGCGATCGCCAACCCGCCTGCCCAGTGTGGCGATTATGGCTATATGGGTATATAATATATCCAGATATTTTTACCCAAAGTGGAGAACACCTGGAGAGGCCTATGTCCAGCAGTGGACTGCGATAGGCTGATGATGATTGGCGGGCTGGTAACCGTTTTATTTGTGCCCAGGAAAACGCTGCTGCCGTTTTCTGGTCTTAATCGTCTGCCATGACACCCTCAGGTTGAGATGGAGAGGTCCTGTTCTAAATCTGGAAACCACACAGACTTCAGGTAAGGGTAGGGTAGGTAGGTACCTATATAAACATTTAGTAAAGGTCCAGCGGTATTGTAAGATAATTTTCACTTCGTTAAAAGCTCGCATATCAAGATTGCTGCGGACTTTTACGTGTGTACATTTCCAGTTGACAGCCAGACATGTCGTCTCCGGCACGCGGCGTCGTCTCTCGAACACGACACGTAATTGCTTTATCGGTCCTCACCCAGCCGGGGTGCCCGGCTGTCACGACCGCGGTGAGAATTCGGCAGTTCGTACGGCTGTTGTCGCCGCTTTGTCATTATTTCGACAAGAATCAAACCGAATCGACCAGCCCGTTTCGTGTTCAAGTTCACCTACTTTCTACCGGAAGGCAATTAAAAATAATTTGCATTTCTCTTTGTGCACATGTCAATAATTTACTTGGATTTGTTGCTTTCAAGACTATTGGAAAACTTAGATACAAACACAGAGAATAGAATACCTGACACCCTTTTGCTACATCGCTACTGCTGTCTTTTCTATTTTCCATATTGTCGCAGCTTCCATGTTTTATTTAGTTACCTACTAGGTACCTACCCAATATACGTATGTAAAATTAAAGTAAGTATGTTACTGTGTTCACTAATAAATCTTGGTAAGTGATTGGATATCAGCGCCTATAATGCACTCAAAAGTCCTTCCATGATCAATTATTTAATACTACATGCTGTTAAGTAGGACGAAGATAACTTACCTACATGATGTAGGTAAGCAGGTATATATAAATATTGCAGGTACATGTTTCTCCATTGCAATCTAGTTAAGATATTTAGAATAGAGGCCCATTAATGTTAAAACTTACGAGTTTAATAAATACGTAAGTACGCGTGAATTAGATTTGCATTTCTCCTATGAATGTGTAATTTCGTGATACTTCTAAACCACTATAACCGGTTAAATGATATTTTGCGCAGTCACATTTATGGATCGGGACAATAATTTGTATATATCAGAGTACAAGACATTTGAGGTTAGGTAGTTCATAAGTTTCCGCGGGCTAGCCGCCATGACAGGACAATGGCGACTCGAGCGCATAAATCATAGCAGGTGAGCGTGTGCGGCAGATCGTCTGCGGGCCTTTGCAGGTGCTTGATTTTATTTGTTTCCGAGTCTAGAATATCCCGGCCTCGTCTTAGAGGAGGGGCTCCCAAACTGGGGTCCGTGCACCTTCATGGATATCGAAACAAAGGTATATGTATTATAAACACAGGACCGGCCAGGGCGCCTAAGTTGTAACTTGTTTGAAGTTTATAGAAGTCCATTTGATAAATACCTAACTATGTATTGACGATATCTTTTTAGTTCTAGACAGGTTGTAATACCGTTTTTTGTACAGATAAAATTGGAAAGAACTGAAAATTTTCTAACACCGAATCTTTCAGCCAACTACCTTGCCCGATTACTTCACATTTGTCCAGAATTTCTGATGAACAATGATGTTTTTCTTCACCAAAAAATTGGCAAATAATCATACTAAGCATAACTTGATCTCTTTTGTTTGTAGTCAATTAAAATGTTGGGAAAGCCAATCCCAGAATCGGTCGACATCGACATTCGTGCTTTATGTTGAGTTACTCGATGCTTCCAGCTAGCGGTAAACAGAACTGATAGATGCACTGTACCAGATTTTATTTGTTTCCCGATGTCTGCATAGGTACCCTAGTTATGTTTTATGGAGTACCGGTCTATACCGGCATTAATGCGCCTGTTTTGAGTTACCCTGTGCCTTCAGATAACGGTCAACAGATACACAGTAGACGTTTAGGGAGGAGGAATACTTAGTCATGTTTATCAGTAAGGTGGTACTTAAATTTAAATGCAAAGCGATTGAGTGTAGCGCGGTAGCCTGCAATTATAATTAACCTACTTTTCAACCTCCTTTGGCTATACCTAAGGAGATGATGCACTTTAGACTTATATTTTCACTTCCTTTTATTTTTTGGATCCCAAATTAAGTAGGAAGCTTGAGTAGTTGAGTTATGGGTATCATAAAAACGAAAGTACCACCAATAATACCTAAATACAAATACCCATACACGGGACAAACACCATTAAAGTTCATAACATGAATGTTTGTTCCGGGTGGGACAAACCTACGACTCTTGGTTCAGAATCTGTTCTATCTCAATAAAATGATAACTTAAAATTAATTTAGCTTCCTACAGTGTGTAATTGGAATTACACACACGGTCTGGTCATCTCATCTGTTATCAAAACACCGCCCGTACTAATAAAGATTTAGGTAATTCGTAAAAAATATAAGTATGTCAGCACAAAGTAAACTTATGGGTACCTACACATACTAAAATAAGAACATTGATTACAATATTTCCAGGATAACACGAAAATAAAGGAAGTACACACAAAATGGATTACTACCCCGCCCTTCACTGTGCCACACAATGATTCCAGATCCGCCAGGTCTCGTACCGACATTGGGAATATTTAAGCTTTTGTTCTTGAACGCGGTATGAAGAATATTGTTGTATAAACTAACAGTTAGGTCGTAAATCGAACGCTCTTCGGTCCCGCTATCGGGGGGTTGCACCGCTCACGATTCATTGTTTATCCATGTCACCGTAAAATTGTGAAAACCGTTAGATTGTAATCTATCCAGCGTGATTGTGAACTGTTGACAGTTTCACAATTCGCGTACAATACCTACATATTATTTTTCGGTAGATTGTAATCGATCAAAGTGAAACTGTTAAGTCACAATCTGTCGCGCGTTAAATTATAAATTATCAACTGTCCTGTCTCTGATTGGTCGGTCTTACAGGAGATCGTTCTGCGTCCATAAAGTTTATAAAACATTTTGTAATTTAGGTTATGATCGGTGATTGACATTAAATTATTATCATTTAAATTGCACTTGTTTGGTTAATCACAAACTGATTTTACTTTCACGACAATTTTATTTAACTTAACATAAAGCTGCAAGTTATTTACAACGCGAAATCAATTGACGATAATCTAAATACTGTTTGTTTACCTACAGTTGGCAACAAATGAATGTATCAAACAAATATGGTGGCACGGGACATTTCCGTTCAACCAATCAACGCGCGAGGTGCGTTCCTTCACATGTCATATCACAATTTGACGTTTTAACTTCGATTGATTACAATCTAACGAAAAATAATACTTTATGAATCGAAAATAGTAAGTGCGGTTTTAAACTGTCGACAACTTACAATCTCGCTGGATAGATTACAATTTACAATTGTACGGTGACATCCACAACAAATTGCCACGGTCGAATTCCGAGGAAAGCTGACACTACCTCAATGGTACGTTTCGTGTTTGATACGATAGTTGGTAAAAGCTAAGTATATAAAATTTAATGGGGCGGGATTTGTTTTATAAGCACGGTGAGCGGTTACGTTGCGTTCGATATATATCTAAATCCGTGTTAGGTAGGTAGGTATAGAAGGGAAGTACAGTATGCATAGGCGGATACCAATATCCGCTTAGCTGGACATGAAAAAATACGTGGCGAATGTATCTTTTCATGTCTAGGTAAGGACGTTTGCAAACTGACGATTATAATGATGTATTAAAAAAATGACACTGTAAGTGATACATATTGACCTGCGCATTAGCAAACAAGTGTGTCTTAACCAGAACTGCTAAAAAAATAAGAACAAAAAATAAAAAAAAATTGCAGAAAGGCCATAGTAAGATAGTTTTCTCCTTAACTCTGCTACGGTGCCGAGAAAAGCTCCACGTCGCAGGCAATACAGGTACCTACTTCTGACCGAATTTAGCTGCCAGTGACGTTACTTATTCATATTTAATACACTATTCATTTATTCATAAAATGTAGGGCGCAAAAAGTCAACAGTCCTTTAAATGGTGGCCATCTTTCGAGACGTATTGGGCCTAATGAGACGGATTGCGACGTTTCCTTATCAGCTTGCACTTTCGGCGCCACTCCAATCAATGTCAACGAGATATCTTACTGAGAAACGCCCAAATAAAAAGTGCCACTCCATATTAAACCCACTTTAATAGGTCACTTGTCACGAGACCCTAAATAACAAAAGCCGATGGCCTGGATTTGATCAGGCTGCTTTTAAGTTACACAGAGCTAACACAACTACACTAAACTTTATAAAAGTTACGTAGGTTCGCGTCCGCTACATCACCATTATCAGCCTGCAAACGTTCACTGCATCCCAGTGGCAAACCCAACATTTTTTTCCAGAAGATACATACATACATAACTTTTAACTTCTCCCAGAGGGGTAGGTAGAGACCACGTTCTTCCATTTGCTACGATCCTGCCTGGCAAACAACTTTTGCTTTGTCCACATTCATCAATCTCTTCATACATGTTCGTCGGTTTAGGGTACTTTGTATTTTACCTCTATTTAGGACATTTGGTTATGGAATATCCTTCTAAGTGTTCCCCTACCAACAGATCTATTCACGCCCTCGCTATATATTTTCTTGTTTAATCTACTTTTCATCCATCCTCTCTACATGACCAAACCATCTAAGCATACCTACCTTTCTTAATCTTATTCACTACATCTTCTTGCAAACCACTTGCCAGAAGATATTACGGATGAAACGAACATCGTACCATTTTTCAAAACAACAATAAAATAAACGAACCATTGAATTCACGGTGTTCGTTACGAGTTTTCTCCGCATTACAGACGACAGCAATTCATAACGATAACGTATTGAAACGCGATTAACTGTTAACGTAACACCATCTCGACTTGTAAAAACTCGCGTGTCCTTTCAATAATAAACCGTTATTTACAGCTTAATAAATCCAGGCGTCTTCAAAACGTAACGGATAAATGGAATACTGGTCACATTATCTCCAAGTTATTGTATTTGCGGGTGGTTTGCGTTGCGAAAAATATGGCTCACTGTGTTGCCAACACTGTTTTCTTACCACAAGATGCGCTATTTTATTATAGTCTATGTATGTAAGGTAACCCATCATCTTTTCGCCCTAGGCCACCCTTACCTACCCGTGGTGCATCCTGCCGAATAACAAACGAGGCTCCGGCAACCGACTGGTGCCGTTATGGCACCAGTCGGTTGCCGGAGCACATCACATCACACTTGAAGGCGTAGCTAAACACCACAGGCCGATGTCGGGCATCAGCGTCAACGGAGCGGGAAGTCACGCCCTGCGATCGCTAACCGCCCAAACGTGGCGATTATGGGTAAAGCCTCGTGATTTTGCCCAGAGTAGCGAACAATTAGAGCTAGAGGCTTATGTCCAGCATTGGACTGCGACGGGCTGGCGATGATGATGAGATCAAGCACAAAAGTGATAGTGATTCATTTCTATAAGACTTATGTACTATTTTCTTATGCTTTTACATGCATTTATCGGGTATATAATTAAACAGTTGGCAACAGCGACCGCTCGCATATCGTTAGGTGAATAAATACCTTTGACCCAGTTCGGTCCGCGCGAACGGCCCACCAACTGATGGTCATGTTAACCCGATCCCGACCAATTTTGCTGGTAAATGGCCCGTTGAAATGCTCTATCAGTGGATTCCACGTACAAGACGTTTCATAACTGTATCCTCTTACATACACGCCTTAAACTGGTTCCATTCGTGAGTTGTGTGGACGTAAAGATTTTATTACTTCAGGAACTAAGTCTTTAGTGCCTACCCTAGTGTGCGGTTCGATGTGTGAATGAATTAATGTAAAATGCATATGATTGATAGACTGGTAGAAAGGTAAGTTCAAGTAAAAAGTCTGATAAGGGTGATAATTAAAAAGTGGAGTCGGTAATCATTTTCGTAACGCATGTCTTTATTAGTTTAGGTCTTTTTTGCTTTTGGGAACTAGACGCATGCATGCAGTAGCACATAAAAAAAGAAGCAGAAAATGGTGGCTTAGGTATGTGACGAGTCATCAAAAATAAGAAATCTAAAAATTGGGGAATGAAGTTTTAGAACAAATTTCAAGAACAATTTACTCTTCGTTTATCATAAAAGGCACTGGATTGAGTCGCAGACACCAGCTAGATAGTTCAATAATTAAATTATTCATTCATATCGATAATGGACGCTTTTTCCGTGCATTAGGAAAATTTATATAAGCACACTTGGACCAAGATGACCCTTAGACCCTTTATAAATAAATTTCAAGCAATACTCAATATATATTATTGCTTACTTATTGTATGACATGTTTTTGATATGAAAGTTTGCTGACAATATCGCGTCTAAATTATTATGCAAAATTTAAACTTGTCTACGGTTCATTATTAGAAACCTTCAACGAACAGCTCACGACGACGGCTGGGACACGACTAACCAATCAATTAATCGCATTAAAACCGTTTTGTAGCAAATTAACTCTAATAGTCGCTTAAGCTGAGATTAAGCTCCGTAATCGGTCTTGTGATAGACGTGTATGGCGTTTAGTTTTATGAACAAGCCGAGCTTCGCTAGAATCAATCTAATTATTAGACTTCGTTACCCACGGAGATTTAGTTATTTTAAAGCAATTTTTTTTGCGTACGAATGGAATTGGGATTGGAAATTTAAATCGGACTAAAAGGGACTTAGAATAGACGGTTTCTAAAGAGCTTTCGACAAAGATTTGAGAAGTATAAACAAGAGAGTAGGTAATAGTAAGTATAAAAAGTATATTTTTAAATAAACGATATGTGTATGTAATAAAATCAATAAAACGAAAGAATAAAAAAACCTCCTCCTTTTTCGAAGTCGGTTAAAAACATCTATCCATCCATATTAAGTAGTTTTAGTAGAATAGTTTTAGTAGATACCCTTTATTGTATTTATTGACCTTACTTTTGGACCTAACGAGTGCTTACCATCAGGTTTGGTGGAGTGAGGTAATCTTGAATGCTCCCCTTATATAAAAAAAATACCTCCGAAATGGTGACGTAGAACTAGACAAAGTAAACAACTGTTGTACGATTTGGGTGGTCTTTTCACTACGAGGAAACGTTTTCAGACAATCTATGGGTAAATAATAGCAAAATAGGATAATAGGATTAGGAGATGTAATTGTAAAAACATTTAACGTAAATAATTCTGGGTCTTAATTTAATAAGCAAACAAATAACCATATAATGCGTATCCTCAAGTTGTAAAAAGCCTGTTAAGCAAATTCGCCGACGTATACTTAAGCTCTATAAGGCATTAATAAAGGTTGGATACTTTTATCTTTACAATTAAGTTACGCTTCTTGTTGCAGAAGCTCAAGTATCTATTAATAGAATAAATTGTGCCATTTACGTCGGTACAATCGGCTGATAGCCGGGTGATTGAAGCGGTGATGCGAGGTAATAAATAGTGAGGTACTAGTGAGGCTAACTAAGCCGTGGGCACCTCTTTCACTGAGCTATGTGATTTCCTCCTTTCAATGTGCTGGTTCTCGAAACCTAATTCTAGCTATTAGAATAAATCTCTACTTCTTTAATGATAACCATTTTTTAATAAATTTTAATACTTCAAATTTTGTTTCTAATTGGATCTTGACAATGGGCCATATGAAAATTTTTCAGACTTGATATCGATGCATCACCCAAATATAGAAATAATTATAGGTGAAAAACTCACTCAGTTTGGCATAAATTGACTGGGGTGGGACATCTTAATAGAACAAACAGATCTGGGCTAGAGATACCTAATAAGATCTAGCTTTAAAAGAGTTCCTAAATTGCTAATTGACTAATTTGGACCAACTGGGATACGAACCCGGTATCTCATCAGACACCCAACCGGATTACGACCTTTCGCTCTTATTTCTCTTACTTAAGTCATAAAAATAATTCCCGTGTAATAACTGTGACCTCTGTTTCAGACGAAGAGTTCACTACTACTGAACTGTTGTTAAACAATGAAATTAATAAAGACTAAGACCCTAGAACCTCTTGAACTACTTAGAGACATTGCCAGTCTTAGTGTTCTCTACCGTCTCTACAATGGGAAATGCTCCGAAGAGTTATTCTAACTAATCCCATCCTCTCCTTTCCTCTCCCGAACAACACGTGCTGGACAGCGTTGTCATCCGCATACCATACAGACAATAGTGGCGCGCACCAAGAGGTTCAGTTCCTCGTTCCTGCCCCGTGCCATTAAATCTTGGAATGCCCTTCCAGCTCATTTGTTTCCTTCCTCTTACAATCCTGGGTTCTTCAGACGGGGCGTGAAACGGCATCTCAGTAGGCCTTCAGGGTAAGGGCGACAGGCGCGATAGGTATGTTCTATTGTGCCTGTCGACCTAACATTTGGAGCTCACGACCGCTTACCATCAGGTGGAGTGAGGTCATCCTTAACGCTCTTTTTATAAAAAAAAACCGTGAATGCACATATTTATCCAAAGTTTCAGTCGGCATGTCCTTTTTCTTCTTTTTTATCTAAGAATCCGATTTCAATAATCAAATATCGCGACACACTTTTGTTAACATTGCAATAATTTATGCGCGCAATTGATGTTGCCGCAATTTATTGCCGTATCGACAGAGTTGCGTAATAACACGGCGAAATTCCTCGAGAGGACGCCAACAGGATCCGGGACACTTTCGACCATTTAATCATTTAGTGGTATTTTATCGTGTGCGTGATAAATGTGACGATTGCTCAAGTGCGCTGAGGTTAAGAAAATACAGGGATATTGATTCTAAACTCGAAATATCTAGGGATGAGACCGCATAAAAGGTACCACAAGATGTATGTAAATATCTTTCGCTGCAAATGTAAACAGAATATCTATCTATCTATCTAACCTGGATTGGCTAAAGAGTTCGTCTAAAACAGTGGTTCTCTACCTTTTTTGAGCAGCGGGCGCTTTAATTTCTTTTTGTTGTTGGCAGGGACAATGTATAAGAAAAAAAAGTATAAGCGTACTAATATATCGATAGTGCTATATCGCCCACGAAATTCGAAAGTATTTTCGGACTGTATTTTGACCGATGGCTTCCAACCAGTGGTCCTACCGGTTGGGAGCCATCGGTCTAAAGTAATGCATCAGTCTAGAGGATAACTATGGTTTGAAATTGGGCGTAGTCATAAATCTATAACAAAAGATGGTGGTCAAAAGATATGTATCTTTGTTTCCCGAGACATACAATTTTCTGGTTTTCAAAGCGAGAGTGAATTGGTTTTTGCCGGACAAGCGCGCTCCATCGTAGGCTTCAATATAGCTTAACATCGGATGAATTGTGGCCAAACGCAAACCCATTATGAATAAAAAAACAGTGTTTTAGGGATATGATAATCACTTCAGCAACCTACTGATGAGATAGACCTTATTTTTAAACCGCAATTTGGCTCTATCCTTCGCCAACTTCATCCTTTCTGGACGCCACCATTCCACTATGTCATGCGCCCATCAGACCATCTACCAACTATAAGTAAAGTAACCTACTCCACGTAAACCTTGGCTGCCACTCGCAAAAATTACAAAGACTATACTAAACTAACTAGTAAGGAATAATTATATAAGATTAGAACATTGACTTAGAATCAAAGTGGATGATGTGTGTTGAAAATTAAATAGAAAGTTCCCTCAATTTGCACATATGTGTATCATTGCAATTAAATAAGTAATAATTGTTACGATTATCGACTCCAACCCTGACTCAAATTGGTTTGTCATACAAAGATATTGAGATAAAAATCACGAAATTGAGTCATGGCGGTTACAAATAAGCTTCTTCGTTACTCAATATCAGTAATTATATACCGAATAATTATCTCCACAAGGTTTTTGGTTTAATTCAAGGTTCAAAACGATGAGACTGGTATGCGATCAACATACAAGTTGCTATCACTAGTGTTAAATTATGTCTTTATCAGGCAAACGACTACCAACATCATAATAACTTCTCCCAATAATGATAGTATTACGTTTTTGTTTATGTAACGCTTGGCGTCGATACCCGATATCGAAATTGCGTGAATTTTGGCGAATTCGGTCGATCGCCGTCGTTAAATTATAAAATGACGGTTTCAAAATTCGAATTGTCATAAGTTTTATATCTGTTGGGCCTAAGAGCGACAGTAAAAATAATATAAAAGAAATAAATACACAAGTTATTAAGGGTGCTGCCGTACAGGTGGTACACACGCTATCGTGAAATGGACCGAAGACCAGTAATCATGTATTTTTACCGTTTTTAGGGTACCTACCATCTCAATTTGGACCCATTTATCCCATATACAATACGTATTAAGCATAAATATTCTGGCCAATTATGTCGTCGTGTGAAATACCTACACTTACCGAAACGCTAACCATAAATGTACAGAGTTGTTTCTAAAGAATTGTCGTTTTATTAATTTGGTAAACCGTAGGTGTTTTCACTGCTGTAGGTTAAGCATTAATCGTGTTTTTATTTATTAGAAGATCAAAAAAAAAGACATTGAAATATGTTCGTAAAAAATATTGTTCAAAAACTTCTATTAACTTCCAGTTCATTTAAGCAGTAGAATGTAGGCGATCTTATCGCCGAAAGCGACAACCTTTAGGTAGAGGATATATGCTGAAGAAAGGGGTTAAGTAGTGCAGAACTGCAGTAAGTACATACTTAACATCTATTTAATCTTCAATTTATCCTACGCAGCATATATCTCTATCTGTTTTTAAAAATCAATAGGGCATTGGTTTTCATGATCCGCAATACTCACTCAGTCTAAAATTAAAAACAACATGCCTCAACTTTTACGGTTCACACTTGCCCTCTCGTCGCATCCCGTTTAAGCCCGACTTTGCCTTTATTAGTTCCAGGAGACCGAAATCCGTAGACAGTAACGCTGGTGCATTTCAACCATAAATCAAGTGCACCAATCGGCTCGCTTTAAATGGTTAATTAGGCGAAATTTATGCGCCCCCAAGACCGAGACACAAAGGTCGATTCAAAAATAACCACTTGCTTTTATTTTCGTCACATCGAATGATTCATGGTTTGCGAATTAATCATTCGCTAACCGATCCGATACTTTATCGGGGCTTGTTTAAACTGTCTGTTACCTTAAGTTAACAACGGGACCGGTCAACAGCCGAGCCAGTGGGAAACCGCATAACTATAAAATTTCGTTTAAGTGAGCTGTGGCTGAATGCTTGTTTTACCAAAATTTTATAGGTATGTTCTTATTAGAGACAAGGACGTTCAAGTATTAGAGGAAATATAATAAATGCTTTAGAGATAATAATATGATGATGCAGAAAAAGGATGTTTTTCGAACATGTCTCGAGGCGAGAAATAACGCCACACGCATCTACTTTTCTGAAATCGTAATGTAATCGATGCAATCAATCTGTAGGTAAACTATTCTACAAGAAAGTAACTTGAATGCCCTACTCGTAGATATAAAGCATGAAAGCTACTGAGGCTACAAAGTCTGTATTTAACAAGATAATTATAATGTCGAGAGATGCGAAAAAGATATTTGGTCACTGTATCGATCCAAATGGTGGAAGTAACATAAAATTACGAACTTTTAGATACATGTTTTGCAAGTCCGACGGTGGTCTATAGGTAAAACGTAAAACAATGCCCTGACGCATGCCACAGTCAATCTATAATTTGCGCTTACCATTTGTCATTTATGGCGTTTCAACGTGGGCTCAATTAAGTGCTGGCCAGGACCGAAATAATAATGTTGGGCAAACGTCTGGCACCAATCATGTGACCCCATCTCCGTCTGCGTTCGGGTTTATTAAGGGCCCTCACACATTGCGACTTTTGCAGCGATGCGAGAGTTAGGGCATAGCGAATCTTCGCTCGAATTGAGCCGCCTGTCCGGGGAAGGACCTCCACCCTATAGAATACCGCAGTCAAATGACCTCCGGGTCGTGTTTCTACCGGTGAGTAGGGTTTCCGGAGCTCGTGGGAGGTTAGGGTTGGGCCGGCATGGTGGTGGCAACTGACAGGTAACTGACCAGTTATGCCCGTTGTCACAGCGACTTGGGCTTCTCTTTCGCTTTCCATCAGGTACGCCTGTTCCCTACGGGGAAGCCATTATGTCGAGCCACTATAAAAAAAAAAGATGCAAACGTTGTTCAGTGTCGAGTTGCATCGATAGAGTCGCAAACACTTATCTATACCCACAAAACGTTACCCAATAGATGAGACACTTTTCGCTCACGTCCACTGCTGGACATAGGCTTACCCCTATGATATTTAGCATTTGGGAGACTTTGCCTAAGTCACCTTTCCTTTCGGATTGGAGACCACAGTAGGTTTTATCTGTACCCAGGTAAACACTATGGGGATGTAAGGGAGTAACCTATTATCTTTTCACTACGAGCCACTCTTACCTACCCGCGGTGCATCCTACTGAATAATGAAAGAGACTCGAGCAACCGACTGGTGGCGATACCGCCAATACCATCACGATTGGAGGCTAAATACCCCAGGCCGATGTTGGGCAGCAGCGTCACCGGAGCTAGGAGTTAAACCCTGCGATTGCCAACCCGCATGCCGCGGCAATGTATCTGTAAAGCCTCCAGGAGATTGCCTAAACTGGCGAACAACTGGAGAGGCCTACGTCCAGCTATGGATTGTAATAGGTTGATGATGGTTGACGTTTTCTCTATTCCCTATTCTCAACCCGGAAACCACACTACCCATTGGTTAGATGGGATACAGGAATCACTACTTATAAATAAACCCTCGTTTCCATTGATAAACACGAATCAATATGAATACATGCAGCTACCTGTAGATGGTTTAGCGATGCATTCACGCAGCTTTCAAACGCATAGTACCTACAGCTACAAAAAGTCTCGATGTGTGAAGTCCTACGGCTTGAATGGAGTGTGCGCCCGCGCTGTGTCACAGTACCGAATGGAACGGTAAAGCTGGATAATCGTTAAATCACTCCGTTCACCTTTTTTAACGTTTACGGGAAAACTGGATGAGACACCTAGAATGCCGCTGTGGAATTTTCTTACATAACATGCTGATTTATGCACCTCTGGATAAATGTACATACCTATCGAAGTTGTATATTGTAAATACGTGCCCCGTTATGTCAGATTCTTAGCTTTGTACTTCTTTTAAGCTGTGTAAAGACTAGTTTTTACACCAACCTGCCTGCCAAGCGTGGTGACTAAGGCAAATCCTTACAAATGACAATTGTCTTTTAAGATCAATGTCCAGCAGTGGACATTTGCAAGAATAATAATAAATGAAATATTTTCTTATAAAAATGTTTACCCTTTGTTGCTGAAATTTGATCAGAAAGTTTCGTCACCGGTTTTTATTAAGTTGTATTCGCGTCTTCCCCACGAGCTCACGGTTGAACTTTGGGCAAGCAGTAGGTATTATTACACTATTACTTTTACTGTAGGTACCTATCAGAGAATGCAGGAATGATCGAAACGCTATTTAAGAAAAAAAAAAGAATATTCAAAACATCACTTGCCCAACTTTTATTGTAGCAAATACCTATTTGTTATACTTTTTATGATCTGGTGGCTCATATGGTTGTGACCCCTGCCTTCTGAACTAAGGCTCGCGGCTTCAATTTGGGATAGGTACCTTCGTTGTTCTGATACCTATACCTACCTATATTTCACGTGCAGAAATATTACTTTATGCTATAATTGCACAAATAAATTATTTTATTTTTACTTTATTATAATAACACAAGTGCTCAAGCTACTGACTTTGGGTATCAATGAATGTATGTGATGTTGTCTTATATTCATAATAATTTAAGCTGAACGAAATACTTGCGAAACTGATCCCTAATTACGAAATAAAAAGAAACATTCTTATTATTATTTATTATAGGTAGTTGTGTTATATAATAATAACAGTTCGTATTATATTATATCAATAAGAAAACACAAATGTAACAACTTTGAGTATCTACTCTACTTTTGCGGGCATAACACAAGCTATTGTCCAAATTGCCCTATTGAACAGCACAGACGGAAATATTAGATGGCTAAATCCGGCCAAATGTGTTTCGAGACACGTGCCGAGTAGGGTTCCGTTGCACAATATAAGTAAATATACTACCTATGCTTTTTACGATTTGATCCAAAAATCCGCTGGTTAATAGTTCAACCTTCGGAGTCTTGGTATTACATCATAGAGCCTTAGAGATTTCAGAACCAATGAAGCTGTGACGTTTTATGCTTTTTCTAGAATAGGGAATATGCATGACTTTTTTTTATGGATTTATTGAGATCTTTTGTCTTCCAGATACATAAATATCGAAGAATTTTTAAACTATCTTTTCTATTAAGCGAGTTATAAAGCGTTAAAGTTATTAATTAGACAGAGAGATCCGATGCGGTAGTTGACGTCACGTACCGTAAGCGCCGTACTAACTCCATAGAAAAATCTGTTTCGCGAGAGAGAGACGGATATATTCACTTTCAATGACTGTATCTCGCCCATTTTTCAACCAATTTTGATTTTGTTTTCACTGTTCGTAGTAGATTTTGATCTTTTTTACGATAAATTAGTAAATACCTGAAACTTTTTTTCATGCATATTCCCTATTGAACGTTGTACGTTACTTTGTTTTATTTTTTCAATATGTTTTTAAAGAAAAGAGTCACGATTGCGCACTTATCTAAAAAAATCCCTTGTGCATTGCTACACAACTGCCAAACTAAGTATGGACGACCTCTTCCAGACAACCTTTGCGTAGGAAATAGCAATATAGAAAGGAAAGGCGAGAATCATACAATATAGGAAAAATAAATAAATAAATAATTATTAGGTATTCCTTTTTTAACTTAATTCTATTTGAAATAAAAAAGCAATAAATAACAGTAAAATATAAGTACAAAGATAAATTAACATTCGGTCAAAAAGGAAATAAACTTTTTTAAATTGTCTACATACTAATTTATTTTTGAAAAGCAAATTAATTATTCTTGACTTATTCAGGCAGATATTATCTGGTATACTCATAGTACAAGGGAAAGCTTAGAATGAGCCCAAGTAGTTGGCATGAATTGTCTGGTAAGTTTATGTATTATTTTTTGTGTTGTAAACAGAACCCCAATAAATATGGAAGATTGGACTATCTCCGCGTGTGGGTGATGATGGATCGCCGGATCATGGCCGGTGGAATCTAGAGAAACCTGCACCTTTCTCATTGTTTCCTTATTTATATAACACTCGACTATTATAATAAAAAGGTCAATGCGAGCTGCAATTGGTTGCTAAAGGTTCTAAGTCATATAACCATAATTTATAAGTTGTTTTCCAATAGCAAAACGACTTGTTAACTGAAGTAATGCATAAAATGATAAAAACGTCAATTTGGCTTCCAATTTATTTTAAAAAATATTGGCCAATTCCAATAGGGCTCGAATTTATATACTAAGAATGAAATTCTAAGATGATTGATATTTATTAAAATGATAAAAAATAGGGGTACCTAGATGTCAATGTGTTGACTTCTCGCATCAGAACTATGGAACGCTTCGGATCACTTTTTTGTAATGCAAGAAAAAATATGACAATCGATTTTACTATTGTAACACAACATTTTTCTTGTGGAAAACTACCTATGATTAAAACGACTTTTGACTGACCCGGATACTGTATTCTGAGCTGACGAAGGTAAAAAAAAACCATTTAACGCATTAACACTCTGGGTAGAATTCGATCTCCGACTGCCGGTTCAGGGTTACTTGAGTAATGGACGTTAACAAATAACGTGTTAACTATCAACTAATCTACAATACGGTACACACTTTAATTAATACGATACAATGTTGTAGCTCATTAGATGAGGACGATATTCCTGTCTCATTCATTAGTTTAACTTGGTACGGTCAACAGAAAAAGCCTATGGTTGTTTAAAATAGGGCCTTACGAGGAAGACTTAAGAATCAAGGGCATCATCAAGTTTTACTGTAGAATGTACGAATAGTAAGCGCTACGTCAAATAGGGACTTACTAAAACGCTCGTAAGTCAGAAGTTTGCTCTTTATAGCTTAATTTTTTTGTTAAGTCACTAATTTCTTGACCGAATTTCGGCCACAGGGGTAAATCTCTAGGGAGACTAGTCAAGTACGTAGGACATATTAAGCTGCATACATCATATATACGTGCGCACGTGCGCAAACATAGGTGCCAGGCACTTTCCTCAATTTTTAGATAAGCATTGATTTGACTGAGGAGACAGATTTTTTATTTTATTTTTTTATTCACCCATCACATACATTGCTCCGATCCCAAAGTAAGTAGCTTAAGCACTTGTGTTATAGGTATCAGAATAACGAAGGTACCACAAATATATACTTAAATACAAATATATAAACACGCAGAGTAAAACACAAATGCTCATCACACGAATGTTTGTCCCGAGTGGGGATCGAACCCACGACTCTTGGATCAGAAGGCAGGGGTCACGAATTGAGCCACCGAGCTAGTTAACAAAACATTGATCCGAAAATATAGCCAAATGTTTAATTAAAGCGAGGAACCGTACAAAAATAGTGAATTTTTCAACACTTTAGCAATAATCACCTACTTCGATTATACGAACATTGTCCAGATCTGAACGACAGGCCATTACAATAGGTACTATAGAAGTGTTTAGTAACTTCTGGAGGTTAGGAGATGAAGAGAGATATGAATCGTTTAATAGGCAAGTGTGAACAGGCGTTGCTATTGTCAGCCCATTAACAAACGCGTTTTGACACGCGAGAGCTTTGCGAAACCGTCGACTCACGACTATATAAATAAATATCAATGCGAAGGAGTTGTGTTGCTAGTGCCGAATTTATGAAAATCGATAGGACGAGACGTAGGGAATGGGCTATTATGGCTAAAAATTGTAATTAGTCCGTCTTTTAGCTTATACAAAAATAAAAGACACCGTCATCGCTATGTGGTATTCAGCTACGCCTTAAATTGCGATGTTACACCGCCACCAGTCGGTCATCTCGGACATCTCAACTTATTTTTATAATCATTTTTGATAGTAAGTAATCTTTTATAAGTAATCCTTATAAAAAAAGGTAACTTTTTGTTTTCTTGGGTTTGTAGCAAAAGTCTGTGGTAGCTACGCTCAATTCTAGTAGTAGCATTTCAAATCAAAAAAGGTTTTACATGACTCTAATTAAAATTAGCAAAAGGCGCACGAACATTCTTTCTTAACTTATAATCAGCACTACGAACTTAATTTCCTCTAATTCAAGCGCTAGCGAAGGCAACGCTGCTGCCATTTAGCATCGTTGCTTAATAAGCTGATAAGTAAATTAATTAGAACGTGTTTAATTGAATATTGGAAATAATACTTGTCGTAGCCGCCAAAAGTGTTGCGACAAATTAATTAAACATGATTGGCCAGTTTAGTTTCAGTTGTAAATCTGCCTTTAATGCGTTTGAATGCCTTTAAAGTTTTACTCTTTACGGGACTTTTGAAATCGGACAAGGGTTGTGATGTAACTCTCAGAAATGCCATGTCTGTGTTGCCTGTTGTCATATCCCTTTAGTAATTGAAAGCGGCGCTACTACACCATACAGCTACAAGACTACTTAGAAAATAAAATAATATTTTATTAATAATTCTACTTTATTTATTTTGTCTTTATCTTTAAACTAGCTGTGTCTGCGACTTCGTCCGCATGGTATAGAGTTTCATCCCTAATTTTATTCCCTTCGGAGCAGAATTGATCAAAATCCTTTCTTAGCGGATGCCTACGTTATTATCATCTACTAGACGTGCATGCCAAATTTCAGCCCGATCCGTCCAGTGGTTTGGGCTACTGACATAAGTAGTGATTTATCAAAGCACACTTTGATAAATCACTACTTATGTCAGTCAGTCACCTTTGAGCTCATAAATTTAGATGATAGATTTAATTTCTATGTAGGTATAATTTTTACTTTCTTACTATACAAGTGTGGGCTAATGTTGTGTAAATGTTGCCATACCCTTACAGGGTCTATACCCTGGTCTATTACAGGGTATAGACCCTGTAAGGGTATGGCAACATTTACATTTACGTTGCACTAGATAGTAGATATGCCTTTGTAGTAGTATAGTAGATATACCTACGAACATAGTGCAATAAATATAATTATGTATTTTTTAATCTTATGCACACTTTCAAAAATTACAAGGTGTGTTTGTTAAAAATTAATCGTAAAGATCGGTTGATATAATAAACATTGGTGCAATATCAACTTGGGGTTAAAAGTAAAAAATAAACAAGATTTTTGGAATAACAACTCAAGTCAATGTTGATTTGTGTCAGGTTTAAACGTTAAATTTAAAAATGTTTGTTATGTTAACTGTCAATCATTTCAATGAGGCCTCGCTGCAGTTAAGATGTTTTTTTCAGTCGTCAAAACTTGACCGGGGTCTTTAAATATATTCTTATGTTGTCAGCAAAGTTCAAGTGATTAAGGTTTTTCAAGTTATTTTTTAGTTCGGTAGGTACGGAACATATAATTAATTTGTAAGGCTGAATGGGTGGTCAGTATGTCCGATGTATGTATGGAAGCTGTTCCGAATACGGAACAGCCGACATCTTTCATACATCAGCAGCTCCAAGTATCACAGTCTAAGTAGGTATCGTCATAGTAGTTAAATCTAATCATTATAGCTTATTAACTGAGATAAATTGGTTATTATTCATTATAAAGGGAAAACGAGCATTTGTGTTTGTTTCGTGTCTGTATGTTATGTATTTATATTTAAGTAGGTATATATTTGTGTACTTCTTACTGATACATTTTTAACACAAGTGCTCAAGCTATTAACTTTGCGATCGGAGGAATGTATTCCTTTTTGTTGCCATGTCCGAGTGTATTTATATTTAAGTTTATATTTGTGGTAGGTACCTTCGTTGTTTTGATACCGATAACACAAGTTCAAGGTTCTTCATTTGCGATGCGATGCGAATGCATTCAAATGTGAATATTTCTTGTTGTCTCATATTTATAAAGTCTCATAACTACTTAGCAGTGGCTGGGAAGTATCAAAACATTTTAGTAACGGTCACCAATTAATTCAATCGCGTAGGCAGCAAGGTACTTGATAAGGTACACACAATACATTGTAACAAGGTGCCATATTGCATAAATACAAGTAGGTATATCGTGTTAGGAAGCAGTCTAGGTAACGATCAATTTGCGACTAAGCTGCAACACTTTTTTCCACCAACCTTCCCTAATGGGTAGAGAAACGCCCGCTCTTCTATGCTAATGTGGATATTTTCTTCATTTTCGAAAGTAAATAATTGTGAGATATTTATGTGTGATAGTTAATTGCTGTTGTTAACCCTAAACTGGAATATATGGAAAGTCAATCGGTATCAGTACACGTTTTGAAGGGTTAATGAAAAGACAGCGGAATCAGCTTCCGATAGCATAGTTCCGGAAAGTGTCAAAACTTTCAAGAAACTGGCTCACTCTACACCTTTCTTAAAAGCCTTTCACGTCCTTTCACATCTGAAATCCCTATGCGGTAGGTAAATTTTCGATGTAGGTAGTTATTGACTTTTGTACTAATTCAAGTATTAAAATAGGAAAGGTTGAATATGATGATCGTAATATACATCCATATCAAAATATGACTAAGAACTAACGTGCAATCTGCCGAATAATAAACGAGGCTCTGGCAACCGACTGATGGCGTGGCGGTATTACCATCACGATTGAAAGCGTAGCTTACCACAGGCCGATGACGGGCAGCAGCGTCACCGGGCCGGGGAGCTACGCCCTGCGATCGCTAACCCGCCTGCCCAGCGTGGCGGTGATGGGTAAAACTTCATGATGTTTGCTCAAAGTGGCGAACAACTGGGGGAGTACAATAGGCGAAATTATTGCCGCTTACGAATGCTCTATCAATCAACCCTCGGGCTAAGCAGCGAGTTTTTTTTATACAAGAGGCGGCAGACGAGCGAATGCCTGATAGTAAGCAGTCGACACCACCCACGAACACCTCATATCGAGTTCTGGAGTCGCTGCCGGCCTTTTAAATAGGAGTACGTTTCTTGAAAGTCGTAGCTTCTGAACACTGAGCTCCAAACTCAGCTCTGAGCGTGATTGATATCACGTTTAGAGCTGACTTTGGTTCGGGTGCACTCGACGGTAGCGCTGGTCCTTGATTTAAATAAATAACCTAATACAATAACCTAAGACATGCCACGCTGGGCCACACTTCGCCATCTAGCCCCAAACTAAGCCGACGCTTGTACTATGGGTACTAGACAACTGAAAAACTTACTTAAATACCTACTTTTTTTGTAAATAAATACATTTTACACATAGTAAACACCCAGACCAATACAAAGAGACATGTTCATGCACACAAATGTTTGTACTGTGCGGGGATCGAACCCACGATCCTTGGCTCAGAAGGCAGAGGTCACTACCAAATGAGCCATCAAGCCAGTCAAATGATTTGTCGATGATGATGATGCCTCAAGGCAAACTATTGGTGGTTTGTTAAGGACTGTTTCTTTAGCCCTAAAAATGCTGTTGTTTAGGCCTTTAGAAGCTTAATTGTTTCGCTATTGTAGTATAGTGCGCAGGCGCGGCAGTCGTGGGCGCAGACTGGGCTCCGGTTACGAGTGCGCGGAGGCCGCTCTCACCTTGACATGTCGCATCTGGACCAACCCCGGGCTTTCCGACAGGTTTGCGCAACACGATGCAGCTTTTTGGTTCAGGCGTGTTGCGGAAAATGTTTCGGATAGTCTGTTGTTTTGTAGGCTTGGATTTATAAGTTCAATATTGGTAGCTGTGTGCCAGGATCGTCGCGAATGGAAGGACGTGGTCTCTGGCTACCCCTCTGGGAGAAAGGTGTGACGGTATGTATGTAAGTAATATTGGTACGGGGTAAACTAAGTATTGAACTAGTACATGGTTCAAACAGCATTAAAACCGACTTTAAAAAAAATTTAAACCGACTTCAAAAAACACAAACGACCAAAACTTTAACCAGACAAAAACTGTACCTGCAAATCTAAAAAACGATTAATAACGAAACTAATTATCTATACACTTAATACATATTAAATGTATAACTATTTACAATATCATTTATTTTTAGAGTCGGTGCCAGCTTCTGGGTAACGTAGACTATTGTGTTGATGCTGCGCGAGGCCGGCAAATCCATATAATAAAAGACATTAAATACAAATACAATTTGTTTGGCTGTGAAAAACGTACGTAAATTGTATTTATTGGCTACCTATTATACGTAAGTATTGCCTTTTCAAAGAAGGTAGCTGTACCGTCAGCAATAAGTTTAGACATTGGATCGCCCAGAGCTTTCCGAAAAATGTGCGCCATTTTTATGTTCATGCAGTTTTTTGGGTATCTGGTTACATCGCCTCTGAGAAAAAGAATGCTATAACTTTGGATAGATTGAGTTTCCTGCAAAGATATTCAAAAATAGTTCTGAGCTGTGAGACAAATAAAATTCAGCGAGCTTTGAACACGAGACGGGATTAGCGACTCTACATGTTTCTGAATATTTTTAACCATAATTTTAAGTGCCAAGGACGAACGGTGCGTTTCCTCTCTACTTTCTTAGTACGAACGGCCAAACTATGGAACTTCTTAGTACATACAATCTTTCGGTGTTCAAAGTGAGAGTCAATCGGTCTGAGTAAGCGCGTTCTATCGTAGGCAAGCGCATAATTTTTTAAAAAGAAAAATAATTCTATATTTTTTCCATGTAAGCACTGGTAATAATAATAAAGAATATATTCCTTTTGAAAATAGTATCAGCAATGGACTTTGTAATAAAAAAAACAGATTATAAATGATGTCGTTAAGGAGTAGAATGGAATACATCGAAGCAATTATTCTTGCAGGTGACACTACAACATACTAAGTTGGTTTTCTTGTCGCGTCAAGTTCGTTAAAATTATCATAAACCGTGGCTAATTTCTAATGTCCATAATTTCTCGATACGTAGACGTCTGACCATAAAACATTAAGGGATTAATAAGGCGTATACGATATGGTGAAAATAGAACTGCTAATGAACACATCCATCTTAGCATTAATTTGCAAATAAAAAATTAAATAAGGATATCAATTGCTGGTTCAGCGAGTATTTATGCGCATGCGAGCGGCTGGAGGTTGCGCGGGCGCCAGGCCACAGTTTAAGAGCACACAGTAAAGTAACGAAAAAAAAGTTAAGTATGATATTTTTTTAGGAAGAGATAAGCAAAATTTTGTATAATGTGTTATTTTTATTTGGTCCGGCTTCCGGATTTAGAGGTCAGATTTAGAATGGGACCACCCCATCTCATCCCGTGGGTATCGTAGGAAATGACTAAGGGAATATCAGGAAATGGTCAGCAGCATTTACCTAGGTACAAAGAAAATCTACTGCGATACCGACTCGCCTGCCAAGCGTGATGACTAAAGCAAACCCCTAAAAGGCAAATTGTCATTGGGGGATGCCTAGAAGTTCAGCAGTGGGCGATTGCAGGCTGATAATGATGGATAAGTCTACGTTCAATTCAAATATCTCTTACTTAACCTAGTAATCTGGTAGGTACTTTGAATTATTCAGTGATATCAAATTTTAACTATTCTATCACATCTGATGGGATAAAAGGTTCTTATATTGCTTTTAAGATACTTACCTATTATCGACTGGGATAAATTAATTAAACTGATTAAGCAGTTTAGAGACCTTGGGTTCAAATGTCACAGTTCCTGACCTAATGTTAATCTCTTTATCGTTGTGGATAAGGAAGTGACGAGTTATCACAATATGTGCATAAAGTATGTAGAGAAGTTGCACAGATGATGGGCGATATTATATTACACATGCTTGGTGCCAGACACGTGGTTACTTTCTGTGTCTGCACCTGTCTCTATGCCGCAATTTTTTTTAATAGGTAAACGGGTAGCACTTGAACTCGTGCGATGTCAAGAATCGTGAGAAACAACTTTAAGAGTGAAATTTGACATTATAAGATACCTCGCTGTTATTAGTTGTTGTGTCTGCGGTACCGGCGCGAGGCTGCGTACGCGCAAGACTCCGGCCAGACGCCGGCATCTCCGCGTCAGTCGCGCGCGAAACGCCATCGTGGACGCACGCTCGAACACAGCTCCGCTCAGCGCACCAACGATCGCACTCTCGAAATTATTTACGATAAATCTCAACTAGTATCCCAATTTTTTTGTGAACTGTGACCGGAGTGATGTTCGGACTTCTGTGATAGACGGACACGATGTCCGGTTGAGGGGTTCTGTCTAACAGGTGGAAAACTAAAGCTTTCCAGATGAAGATGACAGTGAACCGTATAAGGGTGGTGGTGTTAGGGAGCCCGAGGAGCGGGAAATCGGGTTAGTACTTATTTTTTGTGATTATTTAATTTCTCTGACTATTATGAACCGAATTATATGATATTCATATATGAAATGCCATTCACAAATGTTATTATTTTTATTTTATACCTAAACATATTAATAGCTACGTTCATCAACTATGTAGCTACTTATTTAAAAATATCATAATTATAACATTTTAGATTTGAGAAATAATTATAATTTCACACGAAAATAAAGTTTCAGTTCGCTCTCTACATATTAGATGAAATTATAAGTATTTAAATATAATAATTTTGTTAATAATTCACTACCATAATTCATATTTAAAGGACTTTTATTTAACTGTATATTAATATGATAGTATTTTTAAATCTAAGACTTCAGACGTCGACTTGCGGAAAATGTCCCGATCTTACTAATTATAGTGGTATTTCTGCTATGCTATCAAATATTTACAATAGTTGCTTGGTTATCAAATATTTATTATGAGAGATAACATCGCATTGTCATTAACGCATTCCGTTTGATATGCTCTCCAATGTCGGTATGCGCATTCTTAGTTTATTTGATGCAAATATTAATATTGACTTATCTATCACTGTGACTTGGGTTGTTTGGAAAATGCGCAGTTAATAGCTACCTATTGCACGATAAATGCTTTTATGTCTATGTGATACATTATGTACATAGACAATAATTATATTATGAAAGCGTGTCTTAATAATATTGTCGGTCCTCATCCATATTTTTTTATATGAACCTATTATTATCATCTCATTCCACTCTTTCCTATTTCCAATTTTAAGTATGACTTTTGATTGATACAATAATGTTTCTTTAAAATGTAGAGCTAAATTTTATTATACTCGTATTATGATTTGATAACTGTCCATTTCACAAAGCCAAATAATCTCAAAGTATCATATATTTAAAACCAATAAAACCAACATGTGTTTTCAAAATTCAATTTAAATTAGTGACATACTTACGCCTTTACAAATTACGATGAATATTTTTATTGTATGTAAATTGCATTTCTATTTTTACGATTAACTTCCTGAACTCTTTCTCTTTTGAGATAAACTTTTAACTACACAATTCTTGGAAGCTTTACTTAAATAGATAGATCAATTATAATAATATATCTGCTCGTTTATTTACTATGTCAGTACAGCCTGTCTTATTATAAAATTGTTTATACTTTGTTCAACATACCTGTGTTACATTTTCATATAATTTATTGGCAAGATCTTTATTGGTAACCCAATTACACTATCACAGATGGGCTTAATAGCGGCATATCCAATTTATTAGCCATATCACCATTAAACTCCTAACATGTATTAATTTCACCATCATTTCAATGTTAGTATTAATATGTCTTGAAGGCTCTTAGTCAGCGGGATCAGTAGAATTAATAATTAATTTAAGTAAGTGTTCTCTTGTCAAATATTCCCTTAAAAAGTAGATAATTGCTTAATGGGTACTTTTACCTACAATCATAAAATGTATCAGTTGCCCGATTCAAAACATTTATTAGGTCAACTAATTCCGCGGGATAATTTCAATCGGCTTGGTTGACTGAAGAACTTTGCAATGGCATTATTATCTATGTAATTATATCGTAACATTAATTAAATAAATGATTATCCAAATAAATAAAGACATGCCACGCTGGGCTATTCAACGTCGCCTAGGTCCAAACCGTGATCCAAACTAAGCCGAAGCTATGTGTACTAGACAACTGGTAAACTTACTTACGTACTTTTTTGTAAGTAAATAAATGAATACATCAAATAAAATACCACACAATATAAAAATCGTAGAAACAATATTGCCGTAGAAAATTGTTCCAGACTTTTCTGTTTTAAGATGGGTTGCAGACCTCTTTACTGATTAGTTGGTATTTATAGCTCGCCTCTAATATTGAACCTGCAAGTATGCGAGCCATAAATATGCCTATGATCATTATGAATAACAGTCAGGCTAATAGTGTGTCCATACTTGTCCTATATTTCTGGACACTACTAAAATAACTTGATGAATTACGAATCCAGACAGTTGTCCTTAATATTGTAAACTCCTGATCTCTCTCCGGTCGTATAGAGTGAAGGAACAGAAAGTGCACCTGAGTTTGTCTGTACTTTTGCACTTTACTATCAAAGTACTGCGTATTTGGCTAGTCTTCTTGGAGGTTGTCCGGTGTGGATGAAATTTGGTCAAGAGACGTTGATATAAAATAGCTTGAATGGGCAGTTTTGAATGCGGGAGTATTTTATTCAAATATATAAGATCACATAACTTAAACCCGATCACAAAACATGCATTCTAAATTGAAATAACAGACAGAACATAAGTTTAAAATGCTCCTTACATAAAAGCTTGTCCTTGGTGGAAACATCACTCTCTAGACAACAATAAGCCAGCGAATTATTATATTCAGTTTTGTGATTAAATAACTATATAATATAAGACCATTTAAATTTCGAACAAGGTCGAAACGTAATATCCCGAATATTTCAACCGCTAAAAAGCTAGAGACCCAAAAAGGCTGAAAGTCTCACGAGAACTAAAACGCTTGGCAATACTACGTGCAAACTTAGTTGCAGCTGTAAAGCACATACTGCGAGCATAAAACACAGCTAATAAATGTAACATGTAAATAAGCGTAAAAATTATGCAAACACCGTAATATAAGCTTAATGACCCGACGGCCGTGAAAAGGCCCGTATAATGTCTATGCATATTGCGGGTCAATATCGACCCTATGTATACTAGCCAAGTATTAATACTTTATTAGGAGAATGCTCTACTCATCATAATCATCATCATCATTAGCCTATTGCAGTCCACTGCTGGACGTAGGCCTCTCCAGTTGTTAGCCACTTAGGGCAAACATCCAAAGCCCATTTTTAGTTACTAGTAGCGTAAATCAGGTCACTGTCTACTCTCGAGACTTCTCCTGAAGCTAGAGAGCCTACTCCGCTTATTAGCAAAGTTTCGGGATTACTTTCAAGATGTTATATCTAGCACGGAACTTTGTTCATCATGAACCTTTTGATGAAGCTGTGTCTGTATACGACCCGATACAAGCCTGATGGGTACCTGAACAGTTTCGTGACGGCTCGAATTTCGAGCACACTTTGGAATAGGTCTACTTAGGCATATTCCACCACCATTGATAAACAAAAACTGGCAGCTCTTTACCCCCTTCATTGATGCATAACATGAAACTCTTTCTTGATGAAGTCATATTCCATATTCATAAAAGAGAAATCTCTTCGTTTCCCACAATTAATTTGAATTTATATATTGAGTATAGCTATTAATAGTAAACATTATCATACTAGGACATTGTTACGGCGCACAAAATTTTTTTCGAAAGTTCGACACATTGATATTCGTAACTCAATTGGCTACTCTATAAAATTTTTAAGTGGCATCTGCTCGATTTGGCAAATCCGGAATCGCTCAGCACAAATATCTCACGTATGTACTCTGTTACGATTGCGGCGTAATATACCTGTGTGGGGCAATGACCTCGCGGCCGCGACAATCGCGGAGCCTATGTGGGAAGCGGTCGAACTTACGGACAAAAAATGTCGAGCCATATTTTCGTGCGCTCGAAATGTTATTTACATTTTATTTTGGCAATGGCAATGGTGCGTTGTTAGGCGTACGTTTGGATTTTGAATGCGCTGCTTTAAGCTCTGAGTACTTACATACATGATTAGAAAAAAGTGTTAGGTTTGTATTACGTAAAATTCCTAAAATGTCAGTATGTGAATTATTACTTTTATATAGGTACTCGTAGTTCACGAACAATGGATATAAAAAAAGGTATTTTCATTTAATTTCAATGGCAATAATTGTCAAGTAGCCAAATTCAATAGATATTGCCTTCTTTCTAGAAGTTTGGTAAAAAAACTGACGTTGAAGATGGTATCTAAATTTTAAAAATATAATAAGTTATTATACTTCTTCTAAATTATGAAATCACTGGCTGTGCCCGTGACTTCGTCCGCGTAGAATAGTGTCTTCGAAAGTAGTTGAAAGTTTAGTAGTGTCTTATGTCATACAACTCGCTTATTTTATTATTTCAACTTTATTGTGCAATAAAAGGTACAAAAGGCAAACTTAACAGTAAGAGCATTCTCTACCAGTGAACCTTTATGTCATTCAGAGAGCAGACTTGTTTTGTACTTACGTTTGAGATCTAGAAGTTAATGTGCATTATTTGATGAATTAATTATTTTTAACATCTCAAAGCTTATCACAAGTCTAACGGTTCCAAACTACAACGCTAAACATTAAACTCGAACATTCTCTCACGTACGGATACTTTACAACTAGCATGCTATTTTCGTCCTCGGTAGAAAGTGGTCGATCGATTCCCGCATAGCGGCCGAGCGGACGTTTAAGCGTTACACAACGCTCGGTGGCGCCAAGCGGCGGGAAATCGCGCCGGTGACCCACCGGCCGACTCCCGCGACTCGCCGTAATTGCGCGCCCTAATTGTCGCTAGTGGTGCGCCGGGGCTGCCAAGTGCGAAGCGCAACTGTCACTAAGTGTCACAACTTTGTGACATTTAGTAACAGTGAACTGTCACTGTTCGGAACTGACCAAACACTGGTTCGGCTCAGAGCAGGACCAGTCCACAAGTGGGGTTTCAAAGACGCGCCGGATTGCGATTGTGGGGTTCCAAATCAAACGGGTGACCCACAGGTCGAGGACTCCCGTGACACGTCGTAAGTGCGCCGCCCTAATATATACGAGTATAGTGATAGGCCAACTGCGGCGTCTAATGTCACCACAATTTTATGTGACTTACCGGCAATATTGATTTGATATACCCGCCCGTCTCATTGATTAGGTACCTACACCACCTAGTTTAAACTGACCACCTAATTTAAATAGACATAGCACCGAACAGTACCTACTTAAATAATGAAACGGTACATTAGCCATGGCATTAAAAATTTAATTGCTTCAAAAGTTAGAATAAATTAAAATGCGACTAATAAAATTATGAAACGGAGGGTCATGGTATAGTTACTGTTATCAAAAGGAAAAAAGGAATAAGCATGACTTTTTTGGATTTATTTTGTCTGGTCCTTATCCAGATAATTTAGATTTCATTTTATTGAAAACGAAATCTATATGACCATTGGATCATAGTATATTTATCTCTATTTTACGATAACCACAAGAAAATATATTGATGCATATTCCCTTTTATTATATCTAGCTATTATACCTGTCGTCAAGTGCGATGCGTCTCTGTCAATTAGTGCATAGCAACTGACGTTACATAAGTACCCACGGCGCCAAGTGCCGTGAAATACTGTCTCCGACACTGACCGACTCCCGCTGCTCATGATTGCCAACACCTCGTGATGGTAACCGTGGAAAAAATTGGCTTAAACCTGTGTTTGTTTGTAGTACAAGAAATATTATTATAAGTACATTTATAGCGATTATAGTGAAGATATTTTTTTAACGATGTACTAAATTTTTACTTAAAAATAAATAGTAAATGTCGGCTGATTGCTTAGTCGCACGGCAAGAACGTCCGCTATATTTTCAACGCGTTCTAAATCCGTCATTTTATTCATTAGCATCATCGTCAGCCTATCGCAGTCCACTGCTGGACTTTGGGCAACATCTGGAGGCTTGGCCCATAATCGGCACGTTGAGCAGGCGGTTTGGCTATGGTCACATTTTTTTTTAAATATGTATTATAACTTACCATTTTATTAGATTCTACTATATTACCACTTTTCTTCCTAAAAAAATCATTACGAAAATAAGAAGTATGTAGGTACATGTAATTTTGAAAGACAAAGAGCGACCTTGGTATTGCATATCGAGTGCCTTTAACGTCGTTTATCGCGAGCTTTATATATGAAAGAAACACATTTATCACGCATTGGAATCGCTCCTGTGAATGCTCCCTGGGGCTCTTTGGTCAATTGGCCTCTCAGTTTGGTCTCAATATAGTTACAAAAACAACCATTCGCAGATAAAAATAGCTAGATATTTTTTTTAATATTTGAAGCTTTTTTGCAATGATACAGCATTCGTGAGTATGTAATTCATACTTATATGTACTTACAAATATAAACTGCAATCGCACAGACGTATTTAAAACATCGTTAGATAGTGATGTCACTTACTAAGTAAATGTGTACGAATAAAATATTCAAAATGGCCAAAAACACGGAAGTACAACGTTACACATTGGAGTATGTTTCAATTAAAATTGGGATTACACACTCTGGTATAGCTGGGTAGTTGTCATATAAATACTGTGTTTCTTTCGGTACGGATATTTTATTGAGGCATTGTCCAAAAATGGATTAATGGCTATGATTAGGGTTTTTGGCTCGTAGAGCTAATTTTGAGCACATATTTGATTTGAGTAAAATAAGTCGCGGTATTTAAATATGTACTTAAGTAGTAGTTGATAGACCGGGCTGTTATCCGCAATCCGAATTTTGCGTGAAGTCAAGATATATAAAAGTCATGATGCTGTAATAAGTCGGAGTATTTATAACCCGCATTACAGATTCGTACAGGTGATAAAAATTAACACCTTAAACAAACGTTTTCAACTGAATTCTACTTCTGACGCTCTGTCCATCTGCCAGGACTGTCATGTCAAAAGCTGCCTCCGGTGGCTTGTCTTACTTTTATCTTCAATTACAAACTGGTAATTGTAGTGGGTCCGCATTTAGCGCAAAGATCAGCGTTATTTTAGAAGCCCATAATCGCTGTCACATCACTAATTGGCGGTCAGCTGACGGCTGACAGTTGATGTACTGTGTTGCCAGTTTTTAACTGTTTAAAAACTGGCTACATTATTGATTACAGTTCGTAACTGAATGGAGCCCTTTTTATTGTGTGCCTATTTGTATTCACTTATTAAAATAAGGCAAATAGAAAAAATAGAATTATTTTTCAAATAGATTCACTAATATCTTTGCATGTCAAAACTTTGAGACTGTCTTTTGAAAAATCATTCATAAATCAAATAAGGGCTTATAACTGGCCTCTAATAACAAATCGCACGTGTGAATGTAATAAATACGAATGTAATCAAGAGATTATACTTGTAATATTACAAGTATAATCTCCCCCTTAATCCTTATAAAACGTCTTCCAGTTAGATCCACAACCATGTATATACATACTTCTACACTACTGAAAATGCTCTTCAAAGAACGCTTTATCCTTCGTGTTCTCACTCAAACCGAAGGGATAGTCCTCTAATTGGCAACACCGAGGCATGCGTTTGCGCTTCATTACGGCCGCGGCCCTCGGCTCGACACGCGAAATTGTTTTTAAAGTAGATCCTGTCTGCGCCGGTGGGAGTGGCCCGCGTCTGTCACGGATCGCCGGCCGACTAACATCGTTTAATAACTCTAGGACCAGACCTTAGCTATTTTAGGGCTTGAGCCACGTTAAGCGGTTCCCGCGCGTGAATATCCAACAAACGTATCGTACGCGTGTACGATTGGCTTCGGGCTATCACGGCAGTATGTACCTAGTATATTTTTGACTAGATTCAAGGTAAATTCCAAGCCGATTTTGACTACAGCGATCGCTTTATGTACTGCTGTGTTCATGACATTACCCTTTTATGCGCCTGCTACTGACAAACGTAGCCAACCTTGAATAAAAAAATAAATAAATAACCCAAGACATGCCACGCTGGGCCACACAGCGCCACCTAGCCCCAAACTAAGCCGAAGCTTATACTATGGGTACTAGACAACTGATAAACTTACTTAGATATAATTTTTTTTGTAAATAAATACATATTATACATAGAAAACACCCAGACCAATACAAACAGACATGTTCATGAACATAAATGTTTGTACTGTGCGGGAATCGAACCCACGACCCTTGGCTCAGAGGGCAGAGGTCACTACCAAATGTGCCACCGAGCCTGTCAGAGGTCACTACCAAATGTGCCACCGAGCCTGTGAAGATGCAGTCACTTCCCGATTCTCAGTCAGTTTTTGCCAAACCGGAGAAAATGCTCCAGGTCATCACACTGTCTCTTCTCAGCTTGTACTTTAGACGTAGGCACGCAGCTATCTGTAGGCTGAGGTGACAATCCTGGTCCGTCTACTTGCAGTCTACATACGTGTCACGCCCATATATCTAGCAATTGTAATTTCACCCCTTTTCAGAGCACACATTTATGTGGTTAATCCCTCCATAAAGATATAGCCAAAAGTCAGTCGGAGGAGTATTATATAGATATGGGCGTCCCGCTCGCGTGGTTGGTGGTGTCCCTACCTTACGCAGAGCACAGCCTTAGCTCTCCCTACGTCGCAACTTTGCATTCGCGCGGCGCCGATGCGTGCAGACTAAAGCAGGTGCCCTAGGCTTGGCCGACTTTAAAACACTTGGTTGAGCAAAAAATCTCATTCCCTGGCCTTTAACGAGCCTGTTGGTGTACGTGATTAATAGATCGCCGTAAACTGTATGTGAAATATTGTTCGATGTTGGGTAGGCTCTTCAAAAGGTTACATTATTATGTAGTACATATGCTTTTGCGTGAAATCAGACACAAGAAAATGTATTATTAGTCGTTAGGTACTAGTACAGTACGGTCACGAGTCAACTCCATGGCAGTTACCTAACGTGTTAAAAAGTCAAGTGCAGTCCATAATTCGTTATCTATTAACTATTTGCTTTCAAATCTATTTTATATCATAATAATGTGGTGTCTAATATAGGTCAATAAATTTTAAACATCACATATTTTGATCCATCTTTATTTTGTTTAATTAACTTATTAAGCAAGTACACAGTTGGGGAAGGAAGGAAAGAATCAATGGAGCTACACGTTCATCAAGATGACACGATTCCTAATTTTATTATATTAAACTGTGTTTAGGTATTTGTTACGCCTTCACGTCTAGACTAAACCGATTATTATGAAATTACATGAACTTTGAGTTCAGGATTACAAAAAAAGCACTTTTCTTGAGGTGTTAAATCATGTTAAACTAGTTTATTTTTAAATCAGTGTCGAAGTTTCCATACACGAACGGACCCCGCATACCCCGTTATACAGGACATACATTACAGCATACCCCGATGTAGTTATCATCATCAGCCTACACCGTATCTAGGTCACGTTAATGCCGTTCGTAAAACATGATATACATCTCAGCACCCTGTAGTTATCCGTCGCGGTAAAAATTCACGTTCAAAATATTAATTATCTTCAGTCAATAAAGTATTTCAATTAACGATCGGACAGTCATAAGCTCGTTTTCGTCAGAAACGGATTAACTTCTCGTTTCACGGGCGACGAACTTTCGCGATTTCGACAAAGCGGTGACGTCACTAGCCTACGGTTGCAATAATTGAGCTTGCATATTTTCGAAGCACATGTCTGAAAAGCCGGTTCTCGTGTTTTTTGTGACTGTTACCCTTCTGTCGTTGTGTTGAGGCGGAAAGAGTTTCGTTCGCTTGCTCTAAATTATTTTATTATTTCATATTTGCTTTGTCCTTGTGGTATTCGAGTCATATTTGACAGGCTCGGTGGCCCATTTGGTAGTGACCTCTGCCCTCTGAGAGGTCGTGGGTTCGATTCCCGCACAGTACAAACATTTGTGTTCATGAACATGTCTGTTTGTATTGGTCGGGGTGTTTTCTATGTATAATATGTATTTATTTACAAAAAAAAAGTATTTAAGTAAGTGTATCAGTTGTCTAGTACCCATAGTACAAGCTTCGGCTTAGTTTAGGTGGCGCTGTGTGGCCCAGCGTGGCATGTCTTGGGTTGGGTTGGGTTATAACCCAAATACCCCGTAACCGTACTGTACTAGTACCTAACGACTAATAATACATTTTCTTGTGTCTGATTTCACGCAAAAGCATATGTACTAATATATTAGAGCCTACCACAAATATCCAGACTGAACATTTAGGAGTCGCCGTCGCCGGACACGGCTTGGATGACATGATGACATGATTCGGGTTTAGAATAGGACTATCTCATACCGTGGGTGTCGTAGAAAACGACTAAGGGAATATCAGGAAACGGGAAGCAGGTTTCATCTGTGTACAAGTAAAACCTACTGCGGTCACCGACCCGCTTACCAAGCATGGTGACTAAGGGAAATTCCCCGAAATGACAATTGCAATTGGCGTAGGCTTAAGTCCAGCAGTAGAATGCAGGCTGATGATGATGAATAATATGTGGAACTCTGTAACAAAGATTAACAGCATAGTGATCACGATTTGGGATCACCTATCATCTTTTCGCTCCTTCACCTGCCCGTGGCGCATCCTGCTGAACGACAATTGAAGGCGCAGCTAAATAGCACTGGTCGATAACGGGCAGTAGCATCACCGGGGCGAGCAACTACGTACTGTGATCGCCAATCCGCCTGCCCAACGCGGCGATTATGGGCACAGCCTCCAGATGTTTGCCCAAAGTGGCGAACAGTAGTCTCATGATGATGATGATGATGATCCCGACAGTTCGACACAGCACTATTGGTCGCAGTGTAAGTGTAACTCGCATCGTTTAAGCGGCCGACACGGCCTTCGTGGGCGTACATCACGCGCGAACATCGCGCCGAGCACGCGCAGACATGAACCGACTACCCCACTGTCGGAGCTGGGAACTGTTTATTGTGCCACGTACAATGTACGAGACAACGTATATAGTTTTTATTTCTTACTAGCTGTGCCAGCGGCGGCGCACGCGTTAAATGAATAGGGTTAAAAAAATAACGGACTTCCATAAAATAAAATAAGTGCCTTAATTTTAAGTTAGACTTCTAGCAATACATTAGTGAAAACCGCATTTAATTCGATGAAGGAGTTGCTGATGCCAATTCGTTGCAATGACGGGCAAGTAACCGGTCAGTTGCCACCGCCTTGCCGGCCTTACCCTAACCCCCGGCTGCCGGCTGGTCGGCGATCTCAGGGCATAGCTTCTCGCTCTGGTAACGCTAATTTTAATTTTTTTAAACGCTAATTAGAGCTCAATAAGTATTACTTATTACTACCAGGTCCTATTTATTTTCTAATGGTACTCCATTACCTCCTACCTCCTATCCTACCTACGAAAACTTAACAGAAAAGCGATCTCGAACTTGAAATTTCCAAATGTTCCATTCGATATATTCAAACAAGAACTCGTCCCTATGTTGTTGAGATATTACATAAAGATAACAAAACACAACTCCATTTTTAAAGTCTGTTGAAACTTCGATAACCATCGTTAGTGTCGCCAAACTATTGAGCAGTGAATCGGTATCGATGTCAAAACCAATGGTAGATTTATCTAACCGGTTTTAAAATTACATCTGCCATGTACGGTAAGTAATATAACAATTGATTTTTAATTGTTGTAATTAATTGGACTGTGAACCTGCAAAAGTGAATCACCTTGAGAAATGGGATCAAATTTCATTTTACGATGTCTTAATTAAGAAAATTACGTATACCCATACGTATCTCAAGATATCGCAATATTAATATTCTTGTTTTATGAGTTAGGCCGACGAGGATAGGTACTTAATGATGACGTAATGAGTCCCTTTGGTGTACCTACACACGGCCAATCGACAAGTTTAACTTATGACACGGAACAAACACAACATATTTATCCCACGGTTGTCTAGGTGAAATTATTAATTAACGTTTAATATTTTTTTTACTCTTAACTAAGGCCTAATTTTTAAATTAAAACTCAAAAACTTCGGTAGCAAATTCGGAGCATTAGAGGCATTCTGATTGGTCCGATAGCTTATTTGGTAGTGACCTCCGCCTTCTGAGCCAAGAGTCGTCGTTTTCTATGTATAACATGTATTTATTTAAATAAAAAAATATTTAAGTAAGTTTATTAGTTGTCCAGTATCCATTGAACAAGCTACGGCTTAGCTTGGGACTAGATGACAATGTGTGGCTCAGTGTGGTACGTCTTGGGTTATTTATTATTCTAAAATCGATAAAGTTCATGTATATAATTACTATTCGATGTATAGTGGCCCCTCACACTTTGTAAGGAAATTTTCCCGGTCATATCTGCAACTCTTAAACCCGATAACCTGGTTACATTCCTTTCGCTGAAACATTCATACACTTTCATTCCCCAATAAGTGTTGCCGTAAAACGGAACGAATGGTGTGAAAATCGAAGTTCATCAATCAACCAAGTGTGTCAAAAAGCTGCTTCAAAAGTATTCCGAAAGGGATGATTAAATATTAATCACGTGTCTGACTCCAAAATTGTGGTCCCGACCTACTGAACCATTTACTCACAAAAATGTAAACGATACTTAATTACCTCTCTGAATCCTTTCGGAGTCCAAGAACCACACACGCAAGTTGTATTGTCGTTTATAACACTGTTGAAATAATTTCGCGGTGGGACTTATTGGGTCGGTAATTTACTTTGTACCTGATGAGCTTACCTAATAGTTTCTCAGTATATTGAAGGTACCATTCCAAACGATATAGGTCACACACCTGAATTTCAGAAAATATCATACCCACACCTTAATTTAAGAAAATAGGAAGTGAAAATGAAAACTAGTTGCCATTAATAAGAAACAATTCACTCCAAGCACTCCAATCCAAGAACACTCGGATTTGAAATAGTTTAGAAAAGTTAATTCTTAAATTGACCCGGCCGCGGATCAAACCCGGTACCAGCGGACTGTTCGCGAGCTTTTGCGGAAAAGGAAGAGTGTTCACTAAGAAGAAGCAGTCCAGGAGATGTTGTCGTTCTAATAGTCCTTTAACAGTATACTATCTATCAAAATATTATTATAATATTGTTCTTTCGGAATCGGAACCCATTCCAACACTATATGCGTTCGCGATACATCTCTTATGATGTATGGAGTGTTATAATGATGTATCGTGGCGTTGATGTATGTCGATATACGCAACTGTTCATTAGAACGTTATTACCGCTCTTTTGGACCCATTGATTGCTGGGGATATCTGATGATAAAACTTGTGTTTGTGGGCTAGGTACGGTACTAAGTTTGTTTAGAGGATTCGTTAAAATAACGTATCACTGGTTACTTTAACGAATCCTCTAATCAAACTGTAGCGATAGAATTGTGTAGTGGCCAAATTGGTCAGTCAGTCGGCATCAGTCGGTATATAACCAGAATGATCCTACAGGCAATTTGGAAATGGCAACTGACGAGTGATTTCTTTGGTTACTTCTTTATTGGCACAGCGATTTGGGCCTCTCTTTTATCAGGGAACAGAATGACACTAAGTATGTTGTCTTACTATAAAATAACTTTAAATTAATAGTCAAAAGTCGAACTTACATTTAAGAGCTTTGAAAATCTACCATTTTAGAAGCTGTGGAATATACCTAAATACCTTTGCAAATAACCGTCTGGTCGTCTAGATATTAGCTATTATACCTCAGCCCGAGGCCCTTTATAACTTCTTTTCCCGAATACGACTCGAAATCAAATAATAAATAAACCAAGAGATTAGACGCTGGGCCACACAGCGTCCACGAGTCCTAAACTAAACTGAAACTTTGGGCATTAGACTACTGATAGACGTACTTAGATCCATTTTTCAGGTCAGTCAGTCGGCGTTTTTTTTCTATCTAATTTATAATTAATTTTTTAAGGCCCCAGACTGTATGACGTGGTCGTAGTTAAAAGTATGAATGTGATAATAATATTGTAAACACCATTTTGAAAAGAGCAACTACACGAGTTTCTTGCCGGTATCTTCTCGGTAGAACGCTGCTTTCCGAACCGGTGGTAGCTTCGACGATTTGTAAGTGTTTTTCATAAAAACCTATACAAATAAAGATTATTTTGACTTTGACTTTGACATTATTTGATAAATAAGTTAATATCAAACATACGCACACAATACAACCCGCCCGACTCTACCAAGGGCCTATTTTAGGTGTAATTATTTTCGTGAGTAAGTACGAATCGAGATTTTAAAGGGACTTAACTTTGAAGGTCATGGTTTACAGTTATTTTTATCCCAATGAAGTATCGTGCATCCAGAATGATGGATGAAGGCGAGTGTGACGCATCACCAAGCACCGTTGTTGTCCCTGATGTTCGATTGAAACGGCCCCATTACTGCGTTTTTGAAGAGTAATTTGACGCAAAATTACAGGTCTTGTGTAAGTTAATGGGTATTTTTAAACAGTGCGGTTTTTCTTTACAGTCTTTACGACTGTTGGAGACTAATCATACAAATACATGGTGAATATTTTTCGTCATACCTTGTCATGGCGTGTGTGGCACTTACGTGAGGTATTCTTGCAAAACGTCATATAATGCAGATATCCATGTGTGCAGATAACAGTGTGTTTTGTGTACTGTACGTGTTGGGACGATTTCGTACCACTTCAGACCCGAATCCAAGAAAATTCAGTGCAAACTTGTCTTAAAACTATTGATAAATTTTCGCTAGGTCCGATAATAACCAAGCAATATTGGATGACGTAAATCGGACGTATTTAGTAGGAAACCACTCACAATGTCTGTTCAGTAATTCAACACGAATTTGGAATCGCATAAATCTCCTTCAAAGCCAAGAACTATTTTCGTCATGTTCTCTTTGGGAGTCAAAACATTGGGTTTACACCGACAACATTACTTAGATATCTCAATATCTTGAATCGCAAAAAGAATTTTTTGAACCCAAGTAAATTTTGCTGCCAGTTTCTTGATAAACCCTTACTCGTCTTCTACAACACCCACGGGATGAGATGGGGTGGTCCCATTCTAAACCCGAAAACCACATTAGACAACAACAACATCACATACATTGCTCCGATCCCAAAGTAAGTAGCTTAAGCACTTGTGTTATGGGTATCAGAACAACGAAGGTACCACAAATAAATACTTAAATACAAATATATACACCCAGACACGGAACAAACACAAGTGTTCATCACACGAATGTTTGTCCCGGGTGGGAATCGAACCCACGACCCTTGGCTCAGAAGGCAGGGGTCACTACCAATTGAGCCACCGAGCCTGTCATTATGGACTCTTCATAATATATTGTTTGTCATAAAATTACATACATTATTTTATCATGACCTATTTTTTTTATATAGTAGCTCGTCATAATGGCTTCCGTACGCCTGATGGAAAGCGAAAGAGAAGCCCAAGTAACTGGTTAGTTACCTGTCAGTTGCCACTGTCATGCCGGGCCAACCCTAATCCCCAACGAGCTCCGGAAACCCTACTCACCAGCAGAAACACGACCCGGAGGTCATTTGGCTGCGGTATTCTATAGGGTGGAGGTCCTTCCCCGGACGGACAGCTCAATTCGAGCGAAGATTCGCTACGCCCTACCTCTCTTGTGTACCTACCTATGATGTGATGATGGCCAGACACAGCCATTACAAAAAAAAACACTTTCTAAATCCCTAAGAAATCATTCCAGCTCACGTCTCCCAACCCCGTGATGGATGATCCAGGTAATCTATTAATTACCCCGTAGATCCCGTCGATAGCACATCAATTGAGCCGATAAGCCTCCATCTATCAACCCACGTGGTGCCATGTTGTTGAATAATCGTTATTTGTCTTGTGTGCATCGTTGATTATAAACATCGTGATGTTTTGGGATACGGTGCATCGTGGTTGTTTTAATAATTAATAGCTGGATAACGCTTTGCCTTTTTAAGGGAATGTACGCTTGCGAGTAAGTACTCGATTATTTTTGAACTAAATAGTTCGACAATAATCGATTCTTACATAGGACGATGAAAAGACAGGGGCTAGGATAGTTTGTGAAGGAATACAACACTACTACAACAGCAAATAGCTATGAAGCACTTATCACAAATGTATACGTACTTATTTATGCATAAAATAATGGTAACTAGACACAGAACGATATCAGATTTCTTTGTACGATTAAATGTTGTTTGGTGCATTATGGAACCATTAATTTATCCTTTTGCCAATTTTGTACTTAATTTAATTTAAGTATGAATTTTCTACCTTCTTTGAAATGCTAGATTTATATATAGATTACGAGTTTTTAAACTGAACATATTTCAAACCCGGGAACTAAAGGGTTGTTTATGTTTACGCCTTCTACGATGTGGCACCAAGGTCAGTTCAATATTAACTAAGTGACTGATTGGATAGATCTATAATATTAACCTAATCTTGTAGATATATAAACTTCCCTATTATAAACTTGTAGCTATATAAATATCTTACTTTAAACTTACATGTCAGATAACAACCATGATCTGTGTTTATTTGCCGGCTCAACCACACTTAATTGACTCGACCAATAATGAAGCTTCATGCATCTCACGGCAAAAAGTTCTATTGAATTTCCCATGAATTTTTTATTGTCTAGTCGAGACTAATAAAAACTTCTATACATATTCCATCATTGGCAATCGACGCATCTTACGTAACGAACTTGAAATTAAATCGTGCATCTTGTATCTTTTTATAACTTGTCTAGTAGCGTAGTGTAGAACAGATACAGTAAGGTTATACTAGTCTTAAATAAATGAGTTTCTATAAATAATCTATATAATCTTAACTACATGCCTATATTGAATCATTTTAAATGATTCAATTCATTCGCATTTAGTTTAGCATAGCATTTTTGTTGTACATTATTTTTTAAATATCATTTAACTTATAAACGTCCATTATGTCGATCGAACAACCATTGTCTTTCTTGCTAGTGCAAATCTATTGTGTTCGTAATATGCGAATTTGAACGGACTGCCATGTGGCTTGTTTTAAATGGTAGGGGAGCCCGGGATGCTAAATCGGGATTTACTCGAGCATCATAGAGACCTATTCGATTGCGAAGATTAGATAATTAGAAGAAAAAAATGTTATATAATATATACACTTTCATTGGTGGGGGGAGCGGCTATAAATTTTCAAAAATGTAAAAAAAAAACCGATGCATGGACATACTGGAGCGCGTCAGATATTGATAGCATCAATGTTTTACGTATTTTGGAAAATGTACGTATGTTAATCTGATTGTTTCCATGATGGGGGTAGTCATACGTAAGGGTTGAATTTCTGATGATCAACTTTTATCTATTTTACTAATCTGATCCTTTATCCTTGACGGGCGGCCGCATTTACGGGACTCATGTTTGGTGGAAGTATTTAATCGGGTACAAGGTATCTCCCTATATGTTAATCTGCCGCGCTTTAGTAACTCCCGAAATCCCCCCTTGGGCTCCCCTACTAAAACGTTATTGTACACCATACGAGCCAGGGTAATGTATAGACGGAAAACGCCTTGATATTTCGAATTAAATAAGCGTGTGTAAAAGTTTTTACGGAATCCCTTCTCAACGGAATTCCAAATATAAATTTCCGGCTTTGTTTATTTTTTAGTAAGATCAAAGCATCCCAATTCCCAATACTGCTTAGCAGTTTCTAGCTTAGAGCGCAGTTGAAAAATGTGCATCACAGTTGAATTACCTCACTGCCATTCGTTTCGCTGCGCCGGTATGCAGATGGGACGCATTCCGTGCATTGTCGTCGGCTGCATGCAGTTGCATAGCCTTTGTGGAGTTGTGCAACCGTTCTGGGACGCACCCGAAATGGTAACGATAAGTCCCCCGGGTCCGTAGACGTGCGGATCGGAATATTAAATGGAGCGCGTTAGGCAATAGGTGACCATGTATTGACTGGAGTGACACTTTGATATATTCGGTTTGTGGTCACAGTATTGTACAATATGCTTGTATATAAAGGGCACATGTGTAGTGATTGAGACCTCGGTGTAGTATGTGAGGCCTCTTAGGATATAACGTGAAATATATGAAGGCTTTATGGTCGATATATTTTGGATTCAGTTGCAGAAAAAAACCTTGTCCTAATTATTAATTGATTTTCGTCTTTGATTGTATTAATTGTTCTGGTAAACCGTTACTATCAGGACGGCCTCAGGCTAGATGAGGTGACAACTTGCGTATCGCTGCCCAGTATTGGATGCGAGAATCCCAAGATCGAACAATTAAAGTGACTTATGTCCAGCGGTGAACCGCGATAGGCTGATGTAGATGATTTGCGCGACAGGCCCCAGTCATACACATCATCGAAACCTCATAAGAGAAAAAAGTAACTAATTTCAGACTAGATAGGTATGTGTATTTTTATGAAAGCCAGGTATAGAAAGATAAATTAGACGGACACATAGAACTCATATTGTGTAATATGTAGAAAGTTTTTACGTCTTTTCTATTCGAATTCTGTATATTTTTAACAATAGCGCCACTTTTCCGTTTCTTCACCGTCCCATTGCGCACACTGTGCCATCCAACCTTAACAGTGAAAACGCACAAGCCAAACATACGTTTTTTGTCCGGACCAGACAACCTGTTCATTACTTTGGCACATCACACTGACCGGCGCCGTCACACTGCGTCAATAAATCTACAAGACTCATTATCACATCATAAACACATTTTAATGGTCATTGTAAAAGTTTAAACGAGCCATTATCAAGTCTTGAGACATTACCACATATAGTTCACTGCTTTATGAAATGCAAAATTCCGCACTCTCGTTTTCCTTTCATTTTTTTGCTCTTGTCCGCCATAAGTATTAAATGTGCACTTTCTCTGCGATCCGATTACCGAAGCCCGGTGATAAAGTTTCACGGAATTCAAACATTGTGCACGAGCTTTTGTAATTAAAAATCCATTCATTATGCACGCGCCTTTAACGATACAAAGGGAAATGCTAATTGTATACGCTTAAGAGTTGGTAGGTATATCACTGCATCCTTCAAAAAGTTCGTTACTTGAATGTAAAGACTTCTTAAATACGGATATACGTTTTCTTATGTTTTGTCACAAATATTTTCTAAACCTTTTTATGTTCTGACAAAGATATCAATGGCGCATCATGTAAAGCTCAGGCGAACCAAAGGTTCTAAGTTCGATCTTGTTCGACGCAATTTAGGAAAGACCCTTTCTAAATTATTGAGTCTTGGTCATGAATTTTCACGCCATAAACTAAAACTGCATGTAAAATTGTGCACTGTTAAGAACCAGTTATTTATTTCACTATAAAGAAGCTACACAATTTCCTAGCTACGCACAACGTACACGTTTTAATGCATTCTTAATAATTACACACAAACGTTTTCTTGGAAAAGAGGGAAAACATATATTCGTAATAAGTTAATAAGTTGTTTTGTAACCAAGTGGTGTTTTATTTTATCCTTGTTCACAGTCCAGACACAATAGATTTGCAATTATTCATCACCTCATCATTAGCCTATTGCAGTCCACTGCAGGAATTAGGTCTTTCCAATTGTTCGCCACTTAGTGCAAACATCTGGAGGATATACCCATAATCGCCAATTATTATTATGAGTCAAATGTGATACACGTACACACAGGACATAATCTGTTAAAGTCTCGTTCGTGTATCAAAAAGATTCCTCTGGCTGGTTTCTGCTTAACACGATCCAAATAGCTCTCGTTATCTCGAGCTAAGTAGGCTATAGTTTGAATAATTGCGTTCAAAGAACGTCTGGTGGACCCGACAGACTAGTTTCATTGAAGCTCGAGAAGGTATTAAGGATCAAATTGGGACACCTGGTTATTTTAGGAAGATGATGTTAATGGCAACCGTTGTGTACAGTTACGCATGCATTATTTATGCGGTAATACCGTGTGGATGTACAATTTACGATGTATCGGTAAACTCTTGTATGGGGTACGAACACGAAGGGTAAGAGTAATCGTTTGACATAGAAACCTTATTAAAAAGACACGATGTTTCTATGATGTTTAAGGAGAAAACGTGAGTTATAAATGGGATGAAGGTATACTGGTACCTATATGTATTTTGGAACTTTGGTTTCGTGTAATATTTCAAGTTAAAATTTTAAATTTATTAAACAACAATTTCACAACAAGTTTATGCTTTTAATCTGTTTTTTTTGTATAGTATGTCTTGGCACTGAGACTGTGCTTCAGCTACCTTTATTCTCTTCTTCTTCTTCTTTAGCCTGTAGCCACCCAATGCTGAGTGTAGGCCTCTTCAAGTGCACTCCATCCCTGGCGGTCTTGGGTATTCCTCATCCAGTCTCTCCCGGCAATCCCGATCAAGTCATCGGTCCAACGCATAGGTTGCCTGCCCACACTTCGGCGTCCAGTACGAGGTCTCCATTCGAGCACTTTCCTACCCCATCTACCTTTATTCCTTTCAAATTATTGATGAATACTGAACATTGCACTATCATTGTCCTTTTTCCCTTTACAAAGAGTCCATATTGTAATTTCACGGGCACGTCTACATCGGTCATCAGCGTGTAATCACGTTTTTGAATAGACCTCAGTTCCTTTTAATGTTGGCAGGATTCTCTACAGCATAAGTTCTCAAAGATTTTACAATGAAAACCTCTTTTTCGTAAATTGCTGGCTTCTGTAATTAAAAATACAACACTATTTTTACTTTTACTAGCCCGGTGTCTAATTTGGTAGTGACTATGTCCTCTGAACCAAGAGTCACAGGTTCTATCCCCATAAAGGACAGACATGAAAACAAAGGACAACAATGGAAACACCAAAAAGAAACCAATTTGTTGAAGTCGATAAAAATATCCAATTTGAAGAAGACGACAAAATTAATTTATACGTACTTTAGCGTCACGTGTTGTTTTTAATTAAGAAACTATTATATAATTTTATTTTGTCCCTTGCAATGTACCCAAAGGATCATCGTAATACCGATTTTGCAGACTATTAAATCATATACTATTATTATTATTATTAATTTCGAGTATTTTTACCATTGAAGTATCCGAATATTCGACAGCTCGCCGTACCAAGTTTGAGAATCTATGACTTACAATCCATTCGGTTTTGTGCCGGTAGCAGCGTAGTCTATTCAACATCTTGCCCCGTCATTGTTGATGATAACTGTTTGTATTGTGGCAGCCCTTATATGGGAATTCCAGATGAGACGCGAAGCTGCTCGCGTGAAAAGACTAATCAAACTTTGTTGTAGAAAGTTGGGGTCAGCGACCTTTTAATTGATGTCTGTATTTACTGGTCGCAACCTTGACTTTGACTTGTCGGTATGAGGTCGGCTTGACCAAGCGGTCAGAACAGATGCTTATGAATCTTATGATTAATCATTAGGGTAACGTTCGATTTGGTATATGTTAAGTCCATCAATAGTGCAGTAGTGCTTGACATTTAAATATAATTATCCATTTGAATAAAACTGTCCTACTGTACTGGGGGATGTAAAAGGGCGACTTATCACCTTTACGCTCTAAGCCACTCTCACCGGCCCGTGGTGTATCCTGCTGAATAACAAACGAGGCTCTGGCAGCCGACTGATGCCGGTATAATCATCACGATTGAAGACGTAGCGAAATACCACAGGCCGATGACGGGCAGCAGCGTCACCGGAGCGTGTAGTCTTGTGATTGCCAACCCGCCTGCCCATCGTGGCAATTATGGGTAAAGCCTCCAGATGTTTCCCCAAAGCGGCGAACAACTAGAGAGGCCCATGTCCAGCTGTGGACTGATATAGGCAGATAATGAGGTGCACTCTCTGTTCTTTCACTCTCACGATCCGATTGGATGGTGGTTCGGCACGATCGAGAGAGACCAAGCGCAGTGCCAGATAGGCAAGCGCTTAGGCCGCAAACTGGACAGCCGCGGGAGCGGGAGCGGGGGCAACCGCGGTGCATCGCGCGACTTTGGTGATTTGATATTTATACTTAAGTTTGTATTATAGTAGAGATTCCCGCCATACTTTTTATATTATACCCTGGACCAAAATTTGATCGGCAACCCATATGCATTATATTTTTTTATATATTTAATTACATATAAAATAAGTTTCATCTAATAAAAGTCTCGGAGAAGGTCGTTGTATGGCGGGATCTTAGACCATTAACTGTTCTGGAGGGCCGCGGCGCCGCGGGCGGCGCTCGTCCGCTTCGCAGGCCGCGCCACAGTCGCCTCCGCTCCCGCTCCCGCGGCTGTCCAGTTTGCGGCCTTATATTCAGTCTCTTTAAAGATTCGCCGCCGTACCTGTAATTTGTTCAGGAGAGAATTATTATGATTATTATTACTGAAATTTTTTGTTGTGTTTATTTAGATGGTCGCATTTTAAAATATTTTATTTTGTTTGTTACAGCTGTTGTCGTCCGATATCTCACGAAACGATACATCGGTGAATACAGCTCTACTGGTGGTAAGCATAATCATTATCCTACATTGTACTGCTGTGCGAATTTGGCATTAGATCCATGATCGAGATGTACCTACTAAGTCTGGTTAGAATGATATTGCAAATTAGTAATTGTTATCAAAAGATCGCAACCCGATGAAACTAGCTAACTTGGTCTGTGGTTCATATCCAGTAATTAGGCAAATGTGTCCTGACAGCATTGGAAACGGGTTTTTATGTCAAATCGGTACCTACATTAATTTTAGAAAAAGCTGTAAAGTTGTGACATATTATAATGTGATTCACATTATAGAAATATGTTTCATTAAGACCATACACGCGGCCCTATTACCCGTGACTTCAATCATGTTTTGGGTTCAGTCAGTATAGCCAGAGTCTTCATCTTACAGGCTGGTCATGTGGCGGTGGCAACTGATCTGGTTACTTGTACGTTTTCGCAGAGACTTGGGCTTCTCCTTTCCTTTCCATCAGGCGACTGAGGCCACTATGCTGTGCTACTAAAAAACATGACTCGGTTATTTTGACTTTGATGTTTCTCAACTCAACCCTAAACTGGTCCCACTCCTTTGGAAGTAAGACAAAATAATTAATTGTTTTAAGAAATCGATACCAAAGTAAATAACTCCCAACACTGGCATAAACTCGTAAATCACGAACCATTGTCCAACAATAAGAGATACGAATGAAATGTTGACGGTTTTAATTTGTATCGTATCTGTTGCAATCTCGTTCTCGTATATCTGTCGTTAAAATAACGTCATCATATTAACAATGATATTTTACTATGAGCCGTGTCGACAATTCTCTTTAATTTCCTCGCGGACATTTTAATTCTCACAGTTTCAAGCAAGCAAAGTGTTCGGAAGGAACAAAGTTTATATTACAATGTATCACTTTGTAGATCGGATTGATAACATTATTTTGATCGTAAATAAGGAATCTGTTTCGAATGACGCATTGGCGATGACAGGTTAATAGTGGAAAATAAAATGCAAAAGTGACATTTAAATAACATTATTATTTAAATTGTTGAATTGAAGTAAAATTTATTATTGTATGCAAAGATAAGTACATATAATTGCTAAATCGAGTTTATTTTCATATTACGTAAGTATGATTGAATATCTCCGACTAAGGAAGAGATCGCTACTAGCAGTAGCGCTAAATTGTACTTAGTTTTATTTGTAATTTTTCTGTAATGTCTTGTTAGTGCAATAAAGAGTATCTATCTATCTTTACAAATCTTCATATACCTAATGTAACATCAATATACATAGTATAAAACAAAGTTCCCTTTCGTGTCTGTCCCTATGTATGCATAGATCTTGAAAATTACGCAACCGATTTTGATGTGTTTTTTTTAATAGAAGGATGCTAAAGAAAGGTTTATTATGTATACCTAATTCATGCATATAATATTGGACTCGTACGAAGCCGGGACGGGTTGCTAGTACATAATAAAACTTATCAGAAACCAGATAAACCTTGAACCCTGCTATGAGCTCATGAAGTTTTATTACTTGTTAAATATGCAGTAACTCCAATATGTCGGATAGACGCAATCTATGGACAGAGAAGTGCTAATAAATTATCAGAACCATGTTAATTGCGGCGTAAAACTTTCACAATATTTCATACGGACGCTTTTTGTCTTTATTGGTAAATAATTAAAAATAATGCCTTGTGTCCCATTAAGACAGGCTGCGTTTTTAATAGCTGCTCTAGAACAGGGGTTGCCAACTTGAACTAGAGATCACTCGGGGTGTATCCAGAATAATCCTATATACCAGCATGGCTCTCGAATTATGAAACGCCAAATAATTATTTAATACTTAAAAAATAGAAAATGCACATTCTAATTGGAACTTACCTATAGCTTTTTTTTTTATTATAACCAGCGCTTTCTTACGCCTGATGGAAAGCTGAAACGCTTTAAGAGTTCATGTCGCCCTGACGCCGAAACGAAACACATCCCGTTTTTGTACTAACAACGGTAACTTACGGATTCGTAAACGTCGATCTTCAAGAACTTAGTTTGCCTATACATACGAACATGAGAGGAATGAAAACAAGAGTGATTTATTGTAAAAAAAACCACACAATCCGTCCATCGAACGATCTTCTTTTGTCCGTTCGATTGTTATATAGTAGGGGTATTTCCTTAACGGATATTGTTCACATAACGCCAACCGTCTCTGATCTAATCGTGCATTCCAGCTATTCGCAGCTATCTGCCCCTGTCCGGTCTAACGGTGTGTAATTGTTTCAGATTTCCTCTATCAGCACCGAGTGGCTTTCGACGGTGCCGTGTCCGAGGTTGAAATACTGGACACCTCTAATTGCGCGGTAAGGAGCTAAAGTAACCTTGCTAGATTTATTTCTAAGATACCTACAGTTGGTGCGGTACAGTATCTAGCTCGCTTTAAATATAAGGAAGGATATTTGTAAAGCGATATAGAGTCCAATTTTTTTATAGTAGCTTGACATAATGGCTTCCCTACGCCTGATGGAAAGCGAAAGAGTAGCCTAAGTCGCTGTGACAACGGCCAAGTAACTAGTCAGTTACCTGTCAGTTGCCACCGACATGCCGCCCAAACCCACGAGCTCCGGAAACCCTAATCACCGGCAGAAACACGACCCGGAGGTCATTTGGCTGCGCTATTATATAACAAGTAATAGCCAACTGCACCGCACCACAACGCACCGCATCGCATAATGTCGTGATGTGATCGGTTTGTGGCACTTCACATACATTCACGCCTACGATAAAAGCTTGTTAGACTCTCTCTATATCTATGTTAGCAAGTATAGTCAATAAACTGAACCGCACTGCACTGAACAGCAACGCACCGCAACGCTTAGTGTCATGCTGCTACCGGTTTATGGGTACAATATGCTACGGGTATATAATAATCAGGCTCCATTTATGCATGCATAAATTAACTTTAAAAAATACCGACTTTATTATGGTAACAATGGAACCATCTTCGAGATACACCCTTTCGAACAAAAAAGAAATTTTCAAATCGGTTCACAATTCTCGGAGATAAATGTGTTAGTAAACATACAAAATGAATTAACATATTAATTTATTCTTCTTATGAAAAAAAAAACAAAAATCTTGTCTAGGTCGTCAGGGCTTGCTAGAAACTTTTAATTTTTCAATTGCAAAGATTATAATGTGCCTGAGCTTGGCAAGATAATGTAGGCTTATTCTAAAAGTGCCCTATTAGAGACGTCATCTTTAAAAAGCTATTTTGAAGACTTATGATTACACTTAACTGTTGGACTAGTTTCATACATTGTAAGAGTCCAGTTTTATGTACTAGACTAGAAAAGAAGTATTATTGTCCTAGTTAAATTTTTTTTATACTAATACAGCGCAGTAAGTGGCCTCCCATCGCTTTGTGGTAAGCAAAAGAGACCCTAGTCGCTCCGGCGAGGGACAAGTTACCAAATCACTTATAATACACACTGAGAAGCTGAAATCTCAAAAAGTCTCTTAATCGACTCTTACGTTACCCATGGGAAAAAATGGAGCTGTGGTTTGTATTATTTTCAGTCAGCGCACGGCAATATTAATAAGATTACAAATACTTAGATCTAACGATAATTTAATAGTCCATTAAATGTAACATGATTAAAATGACAGCTGTCAAATTGTTAGTAATTTCCTTTTTTTTTAAACTTGATCATTAAAAGAAAACATTTTTAACGAACACACGGTACTGTAAAAAATCCTATTTTACTCTTTTTAGAGTGATGATTTTTCGTGTATGGAATTGTCAAATTTGAAACGTCCATACAATGTCCTATTAAAAGTTTTAATGACTCCTGTCATTCTAATCATCTTACATTTTATGGACTATATAATGGTTTTGACTGGCTCGGTGGCTCAATTAGTAGTGACTCCTGCCCTCTGAACCAATGGTCGTGTGTCCGATCCCCACCCGGGACAAACATTCGTGTGATGAACATTTGTGTTTGTTCCGTGTCTGGGTGTATATATTTGTAATTAAGTATATATGTGTGGTACCTTCGTTGTTCTGAACCCATAACACAAATCCTTAAGCTACTTACTTTGGGATCGGAGCAATGTATGTGATGTTGACTGATATTTATTTACTATAGTTTATTAAATACGAGTTACTACTCGTTATTACGTTACTATGTATGTATTTGGAATAGAAATAGCAATCGTAAATAGACTATGGCTTTTAGTCATTGGAGCTATATCCGTAGCACTACTAATCTTGCTGTAGGCCTTAAGGAGTTATTCGTAAGATACAGCTGTAGATAGAGTTGGCAGTGACATTGAATTACCATTAGATAATTTATACGTAGCTGTTTGTACCAATGAATGGAGTGAAACACTTGTAGTTACCGATTCATTTCAACAATATTATTTTTAGTACATACTTTTAATGCGCAAGGGGGTAAGGGAGCGGCCTATCATCTTTTCCCTCCAAGCCAACCTCACCTGCCCGTGGTACATCCTGCCGAATAACAAACGAGGCGCTGGCAACCGACTGGTGGCGGTATAACCACCACAAGGGAAGGTGTAGCGAAATACCACAGGCCGATGACGGGAAGCAGCGTCACAGGAGCGAGAAGCTACGCCCTGTGATCGCCAACCCGCCTGCCCAGCGTGGCGATTACGGGTATATCGTCCTTTGTCCAGTAGTGAAAAAACGAATAACGAAACTATAAATGAATTTTAGAATTAGAATTGCAGATGATTTTTTTTAATTTTCCGAAAATTCCAGAAAATAAAATAAATATGTGAAACAAAAATCAAAATTACCTAGTAGGTATAAGTATTTATCAATTATTGGTAACTCAAAAGCTAATTTTTAATTCCAGTTATTGACTAAACCGCAAATGAATGCCATTATGTAAAAAGCTGAAATTATGTGAGCTCAAATAATGGTTAAGCCGATACAAAAGAAATAATGGCGGTGGGTACTAATTATGTGGTGTTTAGGAGCCTACCGAACAATCGAACACAAATCCTTCTGTGCCTCGTTAAAGAGATACTTCCACTCTTGATTCTAAAGATAGGAAGATGCATCATGATAATGAATGGATAGCTTACTTATCTATTTACGGTATTCAGATCTTCATAATCTAAGTGATGGGAAAAATATTCTATTCCATTTAAAAAAGGAATTTATTTCAAACCACCACAAATACAACAGTGGCAAATGAAGCTATAGACAGGGCCAAAGTTAATTTACCGCTGAACAATGGTGATGTTAATCTGCTGGCCCGCATTCGTAGGAGGCTGAGCTAGTACAATTTAATTAGACAAAGTTTATGGGCCTTGTCGGGAGTTATCTTGATCGCGGCTAGCGACGCCCGACCGCCGGACGAAACCTACGCGAAAATTCGAATGTGCTATTGAATATTCAATTAAGTGGAGATGGTTTAATAAAAGACGATGTTAATGAGAAGATTTGAATGAGTTTTCGAATTTGTTAGGTGTAATAAATAATAATAATAAATACTTTATTTCTTTTACAAAGGTGACTACGCTCTTGTTTAGCTAAATTAATAATTACATGGGTACCTAATATATTTAATCTTACAACCAAAAGTTAATTTAACAACAATATTGTGTGTTGTTGAAGCTATGGAATTGTGTGCATGGTCAAGTAGGTATGTATAGTGTAATGTACGTAAGTATATTATTATGTTGTGTAATGTACGTAGATTAAGAATAAATCCCGTACCTACTTGATAAATAAATATAGAATAGGACATGTCACGATGACACACAGTGCCATCTAGGGGTAGTGTATAGGTGCGAACTATCATCTTTTCCCCCTCCACCCTCAAATGCGCGTGGTGCATCCTGCTGAATAACAAACGAGGCGCTGGCAACCGACTGGTTGTGATGTAGGTAACCATGATGCGTTATTAAATATCACAGGCCGATGTAGGACTGCAGTATGATGATGATTATAAATAAATAGGTACGTTTTCTAATAAATATTTCCTCATAGTATTTTCTCCTACATTTCAATTCAAAAATTTAAATTTTAGATGTAGGTACCTAAACATGTGACAGACAGAAAGGTTAGACAAGCTCTCTGACGTCGGTACAGGTGAGACTATGTTTACATTATTAATTTCTGTTTCTTTTATAGATGGCTTATTTCCAATCTTGATACTTTAGAAACAATGTTTGTCCTGTCTCCAATCAAATTGAATATCAGATTTTGTTCTTTTTTTGCGATAGTTATTTCTTTAATAGGTACTTATACCTAACTTAAGTAATTATTTTCCATAGCGAGTGTCGTGTGACCGATTATTCGCGGCGTTTCGACAGACGCCTTGATATAAAACAGTCATTTGTTTTTCTCTGAGTCGTTGACCCCATGTCAATAAGCTTTCGCAGTCGCCGCGAGCTGTCCACTTCTTTACATAAATAATAATCACCAGGTTTCTTTGTTTATTTCAACGGTAATGCCATTATTATGTAAAGACTTTTTCAAAGTATTATGTGCTAATGACTTCATTTTTAATAATTTTATAATAAAATGGTTTTCTACCGATTTGGAAAGGAAAAAGTTTGTTCACTTACGTGTAAGTACTGAATTATATGATCACATATAATTTTAAGGTGATATTGCAAGGTAAATTGTCAAGACTTGAAAAAGATAAGAGCAATTAGTGGACGAATAGTAGAATAGTAGAGTCTGTCTATTTTATAGAAATAGAATGGAATAGAAATACATTTATTAGAGTCACATACAAGTCACATGAATGGACAAAAGGAAAAAGCAAGTTTACATCGTGACACTAAACGGTGTTCACTCATCATGAGCCGAGGTATCTTGGTAAGAAAACTCGACCCCGACCTCTTCCGTAAACACCAAGAGTTCGGCTGAGCGCAGCGACACATATCTTAAAACTAAAATTAAAAAGGCAATGAAATTAAATTACAAGGATAACATAACTAAGACACTGAATTCAACTTCATATTGCGATAGATCTGAGGAATATTTACATAAAATCTCTCTAATGTACACGTTATATTGACTGGCTCGGTGGCTCAATTGGTAGTGACCCCTGCCTTCTGAACCAAGGGTCGTGGGTTCGATTCCCACCCGGGACAAACATTCGTGTGATGAACACTTGTGTTTGTTCCGTGTCTGGGTGTTTATATTTGTATTTAAGTATTTGTTTGTGGTACCTTCGTTGTTCTGATACCCATAACACAAGTGCTTAAGCTACTTACTTTGGGATCGGAGCAATGTATGTGATGTTATCTGATATAATGATATAATATAATATAATTATGACATTATGGGTAATTTCCTAAGCTATAAGCTAGTGCACGTTTTTTTGCAAAGGGAACCCACATAGTTTAAAACTGGGATTACACTGAAATACTTCCTAATTGTCTGCCGGAACCACTCCTGCACAACTTTTTCTATAGTTGCGAGTATGTAACTAAATAGCAGGTGCTACATAACCACAATTATGGCAACAAGATGTTCTTATGACAAGTAACATCAAAACTATTGTTACGCGAACATTAGTTGAAAATCTGCTATGCAAATCTTTAATGCATAGGTCTTTTATTCGTACAACAAAGCGAATTGTATACTGTTTAATTGTCTACTTGTATAACAATTTAACCTTTGCACCGCCGAGGAACAACTCATCTGGCGTGCGCACTTGTGAACTTATGAATCGTAATGTTATGTAAAAGTTGTTGTTAAAACATCGTGAAGTAGTAAGTGAGGGTGTTTCCCACTGGGGTACTGAGGACATCCTCTCTCTACATAGAGACGATGCCTTGTGAAAGATGGCTGGCCGAGAATGAATACAGATTGCCCGGGATCGGGATAGTTAGCGTTCTTTGGGGGAGGCCTACGTTCAGCAATAGGCCGATTGATTGATATCTAAGGTAGAGCTAAGCTTGCTGATAAACTAGCCAATGGTTTTAGTTAATAACTTAAAAATGCTTACTTATGCAAATCCTATAATATGCTTTTTAACCGACTTCGTTGTATTCGCTTCGCTACTTAACGAAGCAGACGTTCTCTGTTCCACTGATATATTTTTCTAGTACATCAGTGAGTGACTTAGCAAGACAATTCTATTGTTTGTATTTGTACTTGTACCTATGAGAACGACATGATGACTACAGGACAGGCATGTCCTAGAACACCAAGACCAAATATTTCAGAAAAGACACTTTCGAAGTTCGGGTCCAATCGAACCGGGACTCTCCAGATCGTCCGCGTTTTTAGAAAAAATAAAACTGGATGCAAGCTAAAAGATAATCTCATGTCACCACGACCGACAGTAGTACACAAAAGAGCGTTGTTTTCTATCATATGACATCAACAGGCTGTCACATCTGCACGATTCGTGAATCGAGTTGAGTAATGACATTTTTGATTAATCGGCTGGGTGCCCCAGTGAGGTAAACTCCATAAGCCTACTGCTAAACATGTTCTCGATAAAGCGCCGCCGATGACTACGACTTATTAATCGAAATCGGTAACGGAACAAAACAAAAAGAATCGATGTTCACGTTGCGCAATCGAGACATTTTATTTATTCGTTGCGTCCGATGACTAATGTGTTGTTGATACATATATTTCGATTGCTTTGTGATTTATTCGCCTGTTTGGTTTATGCTTTCGAGATTTTTTTAGTAGACTGTCACTCAGTCAAAAAGTTTATATGGACATTCGTGACAAAGTATCTTAAAAAGATTCATTGAATAAGGTGACCGTTTATTGTCAATAAAAAGGCAATAGAAATAAGCACAATGAAATGAATTACGGTAAATTCAGTTCATTTGACGTTTATAGCTCTTATTTTTTCATTGATTTCCTTGGAAACCAATCTCTTCGGCACAGTTTCAAAAGCAGTAGGAGAGTTTTCCTTCGGGTGCAAAGCAAAACGTCTACGGATATGGCACCTAAACACACATACTTTGACCCTAGTTATCAACACATTTATAGCACAAGCTTCGGCTTAGTTTAGGGCTAGATGGCAATGTGTGGCCTAGCGTCGCATGTCTTGGATTATTTATTTATACATTAATGCTCACTGTAGATATTAATGGGAAAAAGGGCAATAAAAAATAACCCTTTAACCTCACTTTAAAGAATTTAAGGGAAGTTTCGAAAATGATAATGTAATTTTAAAAAGGTGTCAAGAGTGATATGAAACAAAGAAAAAACAATATCGTCTCAGCATCCAAATCAGATACCGAAAAAGGTATCCGATAATATCCCCTGCATCCTGGCCCGAGACATATCCCTAATGACCCAAAAAAAAAACAAGTCGATATTCCACATTGCGTAATCGAGTTGTTTTATGATTGGATGCGTCTGCGCATATGCTTCGCTTTGATGGTTTATTATGACCGAACTTCACTAACTTTATGGCTCCGAATTTTTTTATAGGCCGACTTTTTGAAATTGTCGTAGTTATTTTTCAAGTTTTGATTGCCGCCGTTTTTTTATGGGAGCGCTTTTGGGCGGTTGTGTAATATACTGTATTAAGTTTATGGTACAATTATGAATGATTGGGGGATATTTTTGAAGAATGATTGGTTTTCTGTAATTATTAATAATTAGATGACTAATGACACGAGACGTGGGTTGAGTTCTTCAATAAGTTCAAGATAGATGTAGGTAGGTACTACAATATTCACTAGTTTTATGGCATTGTGACGCCGTCGTCATTGGCACTCACCTCTCAAACGAGGTTCTGGGGACCACCTAGTGGCGATATACGAGTAGCCATCTAAATTAAAGGCGTAGCCGATGGGCAGTTATGTCACCGGAGCGAGAAGCTCCGCTCTACGGTCGCCAACCTGCGTGGCGAGTATGGGTAAAGTCTCCAGATGTTTGACCAAAGTGGCGAACTCCTGGAGATGTCTATGTCCAGCCGTGGACTGCGATAGACTGATGATGATGCTTTTATTAAGATTCCTAAATAGTCTTGTATGGTATAGTAGCTCTATAGTAGACGGCGCTCCGAGTTTAAGGGCAACATTTTCAGTTACGCCCCGCCTTGAAAGAAATTAAGCAGAAATCTCGGGTTCTTTAAGCGGGGCGTGAAACGGCATCTCATCGGGCCTTCAGGATAAGGGCGACAGGCGCAGAGGGTTTGTTAACGTGCCTGTCGACCTACCATTTGGACCTCACGACCGCTTGCCATCAGGTGGAGTGAGGTCATTTAAGAGAGGTAGGGCATAGCGAATCTTCGCTCGTATTGAGCTGCCCGTCCGGGGAAGGACCTCCACCCTATAGAATACCGCAGCCAAATGACCTCCGGGTCGTGTTTCTGCCGGTGAGTAGGGTTTCCGGAGCTCGTGGGGGGTTAGGGTTGGGCCGGCATGGCGGTGGCAACTGACAAGTAACTGACCAGTTACTTGCCCGTTGTCACAGCAACTTAGGCTTCTCTTTCGCTTTCCATCAGGCGTAGGGAAGCCATTATGTCGAGCTACTATAAAAAAAAATACTGAACGCTCTTTTTATAAAAAAGAAAATCAGAAGCTGTCGTCGGTGTAGAAGGAAACCAAGCCTTAAGCATTCCGACTCAAGAGTTCCCATTGTTGCAGATCCGCGGTTGCCTGGCGGAGCACGTGCGGTGGGGGGACGCGTTCGCCGTGGTGTACTCCGTGTGCGAGCGGCGCTCGTTCGTGGCTGCCGCCGAGCTGCTGTCGCTGCTGGAGAGGACCCGGCTGCCGGGCTGCGCAGCCGTCACGCTCTTAGGGAATAAGAGAGACCTCGAACACGCTAGGTGAGAAAAACTATTCATACCTATAGATAGACCATCAACCTACATTCTTCCACTACTTAGTTGACAGGCTCGGTGGCTCATTTGGTAGTGACCTCTGCCCTCTGAGCCAAGGGTCGTGGGTTCGATTCCCGCACAGTACAAACATTTGTGTTTATGAACATGTCTGTTTGTATTGGTCTGGGTGTATTCTATGTATAATACGTATTTATTTACAAAAAAAAAATGTATCTAAGTAAGTTTATCAGTTGTCTAGTACCCATAGTACAAGCTTCGGCTTAGTTTGGGGCCAGGTGGCGCTGTGTGGCCCAGCGTGGCATGTCTTGGGTGATTTATTTATTTACCTACTGAAAATGGGCCTTCCCCAACGTCGTTTGCCATTGGAAGTATGCCAGTCCAGGACGTGTATTTTTCTTTTCTGACGGCTTCCGTCAAGAGACAAAGAGATCGCAATAGTCAAAATCGATCACCATCATCCTGCAAACGACTATCGCTGGTCATAGGAGGCACTGACAATTGTCATTTGAGGGGGTTTTCTATACTCACCAACCTTGGCAGGCGGGTTGGCGAGCGAGTAGGTTTTATTTGTGGTACAAAATTGGCTGCTGCCCAAACTTTTAAACTTTAGCGTTGCATCATAAGATATGAAATGTTAGGGATTTAACGCGCAAAAACCTTTTTAAAAACCTGACGTTTCTTCCGTGTTACCTACAACTCCATTTGCGTGGCAGAATGTTCATCCACCCGCAAAATTTGGTGGATTGAGAACTAAAAATTTCATATCTTGGGGTGATCTTATTCTAAATCCGGAATCCGAACGGACTACCATCATCATCAGCTGATTTCAAACCAGCATCTCTGTCCAGGGAGGTCCACGCAGAGGAGGGACAAGAGCTGTCGCTGCGCTTCGGGTGCCAGTTCTACGAGGTGTCGGCGGCGGAGTCGTGCGCAGGCGCCGCGTTGGCGTTCCACGCGCTACTACGAGAGGCGCGCGCGCTGGCGCTGCTGCTGCCTGCGCCAAGGAGGAAACTCGCCGCCTACTCCGTGTCCAAGGTAGATATAGTCATCATCATCTTGATGATATGTCCAGCAGTTCCACGCGCTACTGCTGCCCGCGCGTGGAGGAAGCTCGCCGCCTACTCCGTGTCCGAGGTAGATACAGTTATCATCATCATCATCATGATGGTATGTCCAGCAGTTCCACACGCTGCTGCTGCCCGCGCCAAGGAGGAAGCTCCCCGCTTACTCCGTGTCAGAGATAGATACAGTTATCATCATCACCATGATGATATGTCCAGCAGTTCCACGCGCTGCTGCTGCCCGCGCCAAGGAGGAAGCTCGCCGCCTACTCCGTGACCAAGGTAGATACAGCCATTATCATCATGATGGCATCTCCCGCAGTTCCACGCGCTGCTGCGATAGGCGCGCGCTGGCGCCACTGTTGCCCGCGCCATTCTTCAGCCTAATAGATGACTGCCATTAGCCTGGACATAGGCCTTCCCCAATGACAACTTGAGGGGATTTGCCTTAGTCACCACGCTTGGCAAAAAAGTCTTTTTTTTTTCATTAATTTTTAGAGCTTAGTCACTATCATTAGCTAGTTTTCTTCGCATGAATTTTGCTGACATGCTCCTGCGTGTCTAAATTATAGCTCGCTACATGTAAAATTTTGTTCCAACAAGCGCCAGGCCTGTGAATTTTATTAAAGTGATGAAGAAAAAAACACGTGGCCTTAAGCACGCGTTGATGTCTTTCCTGCGGAACTTGAGAAGTGGACCGTTAAGGTTGGAACATACAAAGAGCGACGGGACTTAACGCAACTCAACGCTTAACTTAAGCTTGAGTTGCGTTGAAACAAATCTATGAGACAATAGAATAAAAATCGCAACAACATGATGTGTAGGAGCAATAGAAAGCACATAGGGTTCTAACTTTACAAATGCTCTGAAGAAAATTGTCTAAACTCCTATTAAACTTCCTTTTGTTGTTCTTGAACAGCTGGTATTAACATAAACACATAATGTTTACGGCCCTAGCTCAGCACAATGTCTTTAAAAAGGAAAAAAATGCACGCTCGGAAAAAATAAAATTGAAACAAGTCTTAATTTTCTTTGTCAAGAAAAATGAAGTCGGCCATAAAGTAAACATTTTAATGAACCTTTCATGCGTGCAATTATTTGTTGACGTTTGAGTACATTCACTTAATGGCACATAAAGAAGAAATGATGCGGGCTGTTTTATTGGCAATGCAGGGTCTGATTCAGGGTTTGACATGGTTTGGTGCCTCTTCGACTTATTTACAAGCGTAAAATGTACCTACATGCCATATTATATAGGCAGTACAATTTATGTTGCCTTGCCACAGAAGGGAAGCCACGTGGTTTAAGCCGAGGTAAAAAAAAACTAATGCAATATTATTCCACTGAAACGGAGCGGAAAGGGGTAATTTGGGCAATATCTTATTACATGTTTTGTTAGCCTTAGCTTAACTTCGCTCAGCCTCGCTTCTGACCGCACCCTATAATTGTAGCCTATCTACTAAATTTCATACATTCCGGGTAGAATTTAGGCTTGTTAATAAGTTTACCTGATTGTTGATTAAAGTGGCTTCATAGTTGATTGCACAATTAATTAAAGGTAAACATGACCTGGAAATTATACAGAGTTATAAACTTATAACCTCAAAATGTAAACTTAATCTATTAAGAACGAAAACGTTATTCTCGTACTACAACTTACTACTAACATTTGTGACTGTTTTTAATGTTAGTAGACAGTCATACATTGTTATACAATGGATTTTTCAATTTTTGAAGGCCATTCGGCTTTATCTAAACAAGTTCTACTAAATCGACGATGATTTCGAGCAAGTGCCTAAGAAACTTACCATCAGTTCCATTACTTATGTTGAATCAGATCCTGGACTACACTCTAGCTGGTATTTACTATTTTAATTAGTCTACTTACTTTGTATTTGCACACTAATTACTTATCTACTTTATAGTTCTAATTGTCGTAACTATCTAATTGATTTTTGCTGTTCGCTATAGTCAGAACAATAAATTGGTGTATACCTCTAATACACTTCTGATTTTATGGTGTAGGTAAATTAAACTTTAATACGTTGTTACTTGTCTTTTACTATTGAAATTCTAGTTTGTCTTTATGAAAATTTATTGTTGCTTAGGTTAAAATGGTGTAAGCTCAACTGTGTATAGCAAATAATTTGTGTAAATAATTTCAAACATACACCAAATAGTAATACGTCCAGACTGAGAGATCAGATATTCAGTATTCACAAAAAGAGAGATATAAACAAGTGAGGGAACATTTGATTTAATATGCCATAGAATTTATGCTTGTTCGCAGTGGTTCTCAATTTCAAGAGATGCCTTTATTTCAACATTTACTTTAGGAATATTTAGCTATTACACACATTTATTTCTTTAGTAAATGCCTATTAATAATTTCCGGGTTCTAATCTCGTGTAGAAACGAAGAAAAATTTTAATTGATATGGTTTTGTATAACTGCAACTCACAGTCAAGAAATTGCCGATAGTAATTCCTAAGCCCAAAAGTTTTGCAGGTGTTCCATTTTTATCCAATAGTGTCAAACCGCTATGAAAGCAGGTGCTTTACCAGCGACCAAAAGTTTACCAGCGGCCAAAGCTCAGCGGTGGTTTTGGTCGCTGGTTTCCTACATAATTGTGTGTAATTGTGATACTAGCCGAATATAAGTAAATACAGGAATATTAGCTTGTTAGGTATATCTTTTTATATGAAGACTAAGATTTTTAATTTATAATTTTGTTCCACAGGTAATTGGCACGATATTCGGGAAAAACAGCAAGAGTGTTCGAAAGAAACGACCGTCTCTAAGCATTTGAATTAGGTTAAGTTTATCCATAAGCCCATAGACTGCTTCGTTGTAAAATTAGATTTAATAAAATAGCTAAATTAGCTTACATTAAATGTAAGGGTACCCTGTAACACCGAGATGCTAGCAATAAGAGTTTTGTTAGAGGCTATAATAATGAAGACAATGGAACTATGAGGGTGTAGGTGCTCAACTTTAGATCTTACATTACATAAGATGTGAAAAATTGCCTTTACATGTTGTCGCACTATTTAAAAAAGCAGTATGTAAGCATTGAGGTACTGTGTTTATACATTTTTCGGCGGCTGATTTACACAATAACCTAAAAATATCTTTATTTTTGGTAGTTGTTGTACTAAAATGATCATGAAAGCTAAACTTAATGCATTGAATTTTACGACGTTGAAAAATAGGCTTATCTTTCAGATTAATTTTATTTGAAACAAAGGTACAGGCAATTGAAGAAATAAACGTAAATTCACATTTAATACAAGTTTTATACAATGGGAAATATGAATGATTTTTAAATGGATTTAATGAAATCTTAAAAGCATCAAAGGTATTGATTAGACAAGGAGATTCGAAGATCAAAATGAAGTCAAATTTCCTGCGCGCCATACAACTTCCATATAAAAAAAATGTGTCAAAAGGACTGAGCAGGGAGGTGTTTTTTTGTGTGTTGCTTTTTTTCCTACTTTACTATAAATGTGTAAAATATTTTTTATGCATATTTCCCCAGTCACGAAGCTAGGTAAGTATATGAGTTCTATAAGAATGTTGACTTGTATCCTACAAGAAATGCTTTAGCGTCTCGGTGAAGTACTCCACTCAAAGTAAATTGTATTATCTATTGTGTTGTACAGTCGCAGACAGGTGCGTGTAAATTGTTACACAACAGTGATGAACAGGAAATAACATTTGTAAATACAATAAAATGTCCGTGTAAATAATAATTACGTTACGTGTACAATTATTGTTATTGTACACACCTCGCACTAGATATACAACTACGAATCGAGCTAATAAGTTTGTAAATATAATAAATGTTATGCTCAAAGTTTTTGATATTATGTTTTAAGTAAAAGTTATACGAGAATAAAATCTTATTCTAATTATAATTTCCTAGTTTTTTTTGCACCTTTTACCTTTATGAGTCAGCGCATAATAATTATTCATGGTCACTTACTAGGTGAAGAATTAACATGCTAACGGCGCAGTAGAGTCAGCCAGGAATGGTATATTTATAGAACAGGGTTCTCTTTTTCATAGTAGCACGACGTAATGCCTTCCCTACGCCTGATAGATAGCGATGAGAAGCCCAAGCCGCTGTGACAACAGACAAGCAAGTGATCAGTTCATCAGATCAGTTTGGCTGCGGTATTCTATAGGGTGGAGGTTCTTCCTCTCATCATCAGCAGTCCACCAGTCCACTGCTGGACATAGGCCTCTCCAGTTGTTCGCCACTTAGAGCAAACATCTGGAGGATATACCCATAATCGCCACGCTAGGCAGGCGGGTTGGCGATCGCAGGGCGTAGCTTCTTGCTCCGGTGACGCTGCTGCCCATCACCGGTCTTTAGTATTTAGCTACGCCTTCTATTACAAACCGGATGAGATGCAACAATACAATGCTTTTTGGAATTTAGAGATAATTTGGAAAAAGATAAATAAAAGGCCGGTGGAGCTTAACGTCATATAATTGACAACTAATAAAAACAGATAATAGAAATAAAAGTATAGACAATATTGTAAAAAGGCTAATATAAAATAAAGCATGTGAGTTCATCACATTTCTCCCCTTTTTTCTTAGAGAAAGGAAATAAATATGAATATTAAAAAAGGGAATGAAATAATAACCAAACATAAACTAAGCAGACAATAAAATACAAAAATTATAGTTAACATATTGAGCCACCTACTCTTTTTTTTTTATAATAAATAACAAGTATGTTACAATTATTTACACAAAGGTTCACAACACCCGATTCAAAAATAAATTAATGAATACCTACTCTTAAATAATTGATTACTTAACTAAGTAACAAAATATTTAGACTGGTGTGTCGGATGTCGCTTGCTCCGTTGAAATTAATTTTTCAAGTTGGTAACTAGGAGGAGAGTCCATCATGAAACTGAGGCTAAGGAGAAGTGTACGTCCGCCATCAAATAAGGCACGTCATTGTCGCAGTTGCTGCATCATACTCGCTCAGGACACCATGAAACCGCAAACAATCGTTGTCATCTTGCTAGGTACGAAACGGTCAATTGTGTGTTTAGAATAATCACGTGTGCGTGATCTCCATCTTTCGCAGACGTCATCAACGACTTTTGACGAGAGTAACCATGGTACGTGGTAATACAGACTGACTCGCAGTAGAAAGAGTAAGAATTGACACGGGACCGACATCTTCTGACTTCTTCACATTACATTAAACGGCGGTATCGGGATGTATTAGCACCTCGGTCTCGGAGAAACTTCTTGCGGACGACGGTCAATGTTATCAAATTAGTGAAGCCGTACAGACTTGCAGAGCTTTTAATCTGAACGTACAGCCTTAACTAGGACTCCCTCAGTAGGTTTTCAGAGAAACTGTTCTTCGATCGTTATTCTCCTCCAACTTCAAATAGACTTAATTACGACAGAATGTATAAAATTTTAAAACAATTATTTACCTAACTTTGGGAAATTATAAATAAAAGGCCGGTGGAGCTTGTACGTCATATATGACAACTAATAAAAACAGATAATAGAAATAAAAGTATAGACAATATTGTAAAAAGGCTAATATAAAATAAAGCATGTGAGTTCATCACACCTTCAATTGTGATGGTTATACCGCCACCAGTCGGTTGCCAGCGCCTCGTTTGTTATTCGGCAGGATGCACCACGGGCAGGTGAGGTTGGCTTGGAGCGAAAAGATGATAGGCCGCTCCCTTACATCCCTCCCTCCCTCCCTCCCTTCCTTACTTCCTCTGACGGGCGGTTCAATTCCAGCGAAGATTCGCTATGCCCTACCTCTCTTAAGTAGGTATAAAACCAATAAAGTATTGCACAAAAACAAAGTAAAAATTGTTGTATAATTTAGGCGGTCTTATCGCTATGAGCGATCTCTTCCAGATAACCTTCGTCTTATAACTAGCAAGATAGAAAGGGAAGGGGAAATAAATCTACATTAGCGGGAATCTAAGTACCTAGGTATCATATAATGTGATGTTTAGGGGACGTCCAAAGCAATACTCTAGTGCTAGTTTCATTAATAAAAGTTCAGGGCCCCTCTTCGTTACGGTAAATTGAATGTCCATCTATGTTATCTTATTACATGCCAGGCGATTTGTTCACATTGCATTGGCTTAATCATTCAAGATACAATACAAAAAGTTAAAACGTGTTGTTTAAATAAATAAGACAATGTTTTCAACCTACTCATCATGAAATGTACGAGTACCATAGATTCAAATCTGAATGATAAATACGTTTCATAATCCTGTACCTCCTATACCCTAAGGGAATAGTTGGGATTTAATAATAATATACCCATAGATTGATAGGATTGTAGCTCCCGAAGATGATACTAGCTCATATTTTAATGATGGTTGTAATTATGTGCCGTTGATGAATTAGGAGAAGAATAAAGAAATTATTCCATCAAAATGTTGGTTAGGTTTGGTTCTAGTGTAGTCAGTCTTAGTCGGTATGTCAGCGGATTGCAAAGACCGAACTGGTAAGTGTTCTTTGGGGTAAGCCTACGTTCAGCAGTGGACAGCAGTTGGCTGAATACTTGATAATCAGTCTCGGTGGCTCATTTGGTAGTGACCTCTGCCCTCTGAGCCAAGGGTCGTGGGTTCGATTCCCGCACAGTACAAACATTTGTGTTCATGAACATGTCTGTTTGTATTGGTCTGGGTGTTTTCTATGTATAATATGTATTTATTTACAAAAAAAAAAATGTATCTAAGTAAGTTTATCAGTTGTCTAGTACCCATAGTACAAGCTTCGGCTTAGTTTGGGGCTAGGTGGCGCTGTGTGGCCCAGCGTGGCATGTCTTGGGTTATTTATTTATTTATTTATTTATTTATTTACCTAGTCTTATATTATATGTGTAATGTTTCCGATTGCAATTCCATCCTCATAATCTCGATAGTTGGCGATCCTCTACTGTACACTTTATGAGGAACTTCTTGCCTCGCGCATCGGTTTTGTGGCACCAACTTTCCATGGGCGGTGTCGACTGCTTACCATCAGGCATTACATTGCTCGTCTGCAGCCTCTTGCATAAAAAAATGTAAGTAATAATACCAGTTCCAGTTCCCTGGAACTTGAACGGGATCCTCTTCAGTGAGCTTACGTGTGATAATAGTTATAATTAGTTCAGATTTGCTAACTCGTAAGTTATTCGTGGTATATGATCTACAAATAGTCGCATGTACCTACTTATCTTCCGAGGACTGTATTGATAGATAAGTCCAAGTAGAAAGGAGACGATTAGAAAGTCTCATATCTCAAATTAGGATCGTATCTCAAACTTCGCGCCTTAATTAAGGATATCAAAGATTAAGTGTGCATGCATTTGTTAGTGTATTTCGAATAAATATACCTATTTATAACGAATATTTTGAAGAAACTCTAATACTTCGTAACTACCTACTCATCCTTTCCGTACAGATAAATTTTAACGGTCTGGATATTATGGCTATAGAAACGTGTGATAGGACTTTCTCTATAAGACTTCCTAAAGAATTTAGATTTGTACCAATTGTATTTGTGAATGAATTTTCTCACAATTTAATTCTCATGTTTGCGTGTTTCTTTTGTGATTCAAAGGCTTACATTACGAAGTAGATGCTGATACATGACGGTGTTAAAAACTTAAGGTAGGTCAGGCGCGCTTATCACCGCTTGATCGAAGAAAGTGTTTGACAGATGTACGATTCACCCACTGAGGAATATATGAAGACAATTGAGTTAGGCTTTACGAGCTAACCTTGTACGGTACGGTTCTACCAGTAAATGTCTACATTGTACCTTGTTACTGTCCGATTTGAACGACCTATCGCTGGCTCTTTGAAAAATGGTCCTTCATTACCCTAACGATATAACCATAATTGACGCTATGTGCGAAGATCATCCAGCTGGCTGGTTAAAGGTGGGTACTTAAGTTTTATGGCTACACTGTAAAAGGTGACAATTCAATGTTTTCTCAACTTTCGTTGCTTTGAAGACTTTCATGTGTTGTTGGGGTCCACTGTTGGCGGTGGGTTAGTGTATGGTATATTATACATTGATCAATAATACAAAATAGCAACAATTACTTGTGTTTCGTAATCGTGTGTATGACTGCGCAAGTCGATAGCTTGATTGGAAGGTTTGGGAAAGTTATTGATGTGGGTGGTTCTCCGTTTGTATTTTCAGATTTAATTATACTTTGCTGTTATAAAGCAACTATGAATACTTTGTATTTCTTTTGTATTTAACCACAGCGTAGGCCTTTTATCAAAGAGGTTGACAGATGACCTGATAGAGATCTTGGGGTAACGTTGGACGTAGGGTGGAAACAATACTATTGTAATAGAAACAGTATACGTGATACAATTGATAATAAAGATCGATAAAAAGTAAGAAATCACCAGGGTGGGGCCAAAGGGTGAGCCTGAAAATAGCTTATAATAACTTTGGCTATTTATTCGGAATGTAAAATTAAAGAATTATAAAATTTTACTAATAAAAACATTTCATTATAATAAAACTGAAAAGATTTCGGATATCATGATTTACCTTATTAGTTAAATGCGAAACCTAAATTATACGCTTAATTTAATTCGCAAATTTATTTGTACACATGTTCCTAACATTCAGATAATATTATCTTTATATACTCGTAATAAAATATTCCTTGACAATGATGGAGGCTCTTATCCCCCGATCGGACATTAATAAGGCCTCACTTTTACTCGGATATCGGCGAGCACATCGTGACGTGTTATGGCACCTCGCACCAACATGTCTAAGGCCTCTAATGAGTTTCCGTTTTCACTAACCGAGTGTCACGAACCGCACAAGCCCTGGACTCGGACTTGTCAGGCTAATATTGATCGAGCAGTCAATAGTCGGAGAGAGCCCCACGTCCGTTAGATAGGAGTCACCGCTCGCGATCACCGGATAACGTCCCGCTGATATGACGCAAAATATCACTAATGTGAAAGCCAACCGACAACTGCAGATTCGATATTCCTAACACAAAAATTCAAACGAGACCAGACAACCCGTGACTGATGGAGCGGAAACAATCGTAAAGATACCGGCCACCGATAACGCTGCAAGTTCAAGTGCGGCTATAAATAAAATAGCAACAATTTATGCGGTAGTCTAGGAATGAGTTGTAAGAGCGCAATAAGTAATCTGTAAGCGCGGTGGTTACGCAATAAATGTTCCTTTGGTTGTCCCGCGCTATATTAAATCGGGTACAGGTGTATTGAGCGATGCGGAGATACGAGCTATAAATCGAATCGCTAGATCGCATTAGTGGCGCCAAGGTTCCGCTCGAAGCGGGGAGGCGATGGTATCGCCAATCTTGATAGCCGGGGCGCAGGGACTGGGCACCGTGCCCTCTGCCAGCCGTGCCTATGATTAATTGACCGTGTTGAGTTGGGTTTCATCTGATTTAAATTACGACGCAACTATCGTATTGCTTTTAGTACGAAACGTTTAGCCGTCGCATTGACCAACTGCTGCCCCGGGCTGCTCTTGAGGCAATAAGAGATATCGTTAAATTTCCTATGCCCTACATGTTGTAAATTGTTATGATCGCAACTAGAAAACTGCAAGTTTATTGAGAGTGCAGATGTGCAGAGTGATAGAGGTAAGCAAAAAGGGTAATAAACCGGCCGTGTACCATTTTCAGACGTTTCTAAGTTCACTATTATTTACATTATATTTCAATGGAACTATTTTAAGTTAACTTGGCTTTGAAGTTTTCGTATGTAAGTAGTTTTTTTTTCAAGTTACATTCAAATGTTACTCTCTCTCCTAAGAAATGGTCAAGAATTGACTATATTAGCCTGAAGGAACTTTTAACCTTCATTCGCCATCCTTTTACTTCAATATGTCAATTTCCACAACTTAGTTTGTGTTAATGTGTGACAATATTAAGTCACTCAAAAATTTTATCGACCTTTTGATAAAACCTAAAAAACAAACAAGCCTACTAAACAAATATAATGTGGAATTCACAAATGAATGTATGCATATCTGATTACCACAGATTATCGAGTGTGGTCTCAGAAGCATGGCTTATCTTTGAAATGCATTAATTGGAGCCGGCACACGTGCGTTTAATCAGCAAATTCACTCTCTATAGAAATAAATTGAAACACCACTCAGAGTAATTCAATGAATGTATCTAGTTAAGCCTCATGGTATTTCATATGAAAGTAAAGTTTTAAATACATAAGAGGGTTACATTATGAAAGATAGAATATAAAGGCTGTGTCACTAAATTCATTGAAATAAAGGTCAAGAGCGTGTGACCTCAAGCTAAGTTTAGCGTCAATTATAGAATCTAATGAATCAGCAATATATGATTTGTGGCAGGTGAAAGCGGAGATTTAATCAGACAAAATTCGCAGAGTTTCGCGACAAGAGTACAAGGTATTTCGTCTACGGTTAATTATAACTTATATTAACTGTTCTTACTTTTATGAAGCTGTAAATGTCTCAACGCTTTCGCTCTCGTATTATTGCACTTTGGACATACGAATTGCCCAATTAGACTTTGCCTTTTTTAAAGATTGGCATACTTTATTTCCTATTTTGCACGTATATAAAAGCTTTTGTTGAAATCATGGGAATAAATATATCCACGACATACGAACGTACTTGAGGAGCCTTTACCGATTTACCTTCATGTTATATTTACATTAACTAACTCTAAAAGCTAAAGCTGACAAAAACTGGCTTGACCTATATTTTTCATTGCTTACGCAGACGTATACTATTCTAAGGCCTTAACGCCCTAGCCATGCTTGAGCTCCTCATGTTTAGTCCGTAGGAGGTCCATTGCAAGACACAGGTCTTCACCAAAGACTTCTACAAGCTGCCCGCATCCAGCTCCATCCTGCGACTTTTTCTTCTTACTATAAGCACTGCTCACTGATACTTCAGCTTCTGCTAATTTATGTCCGTGACCTCAGTCCATCTACGGATATCTGGTTCGATCGCGCACATAAATGCCGAGGGTAGCCGGCTCCATAGCTTACTCCTCGCTCCTCGTTGTTGAGCTTCATTGGGGACGTATACGAGCTGTAGATGAGATGATGTTCAGACCTTTGTCACACAGACAAATAGCTACTTATGCCATACTATTAAAAAGTGGAATTCTCTGCCAGCACTTTTGTCGCCTCCTTCTTACAGTATGGGATCCTTTAAACGAAGCGTGGAGAAGTATCTTACGGGCCAGCATGTCTGTGGTAACTGACTGGAAACTGAGCTTTCCCACCCATTGCCTGAGTGACTTGGGCTTCCTTTTCACTTCCCACCAGGCAAAAGGCAGCCACTATTCTGAGTCAATATTAAAAAATAAAATAAAAAAAGGTTTTAGATTTTGACTGCCGAGCCACTTGACGAACAGTAAAACTACTTATTTATTTAACTCACCATTCAATCAAAGTGGTAATAGATTCTTCAACAATCGCATATTCGTCATCTGAGTGTCCCCAGCTTTTGTACTTAAATCAAATTGTTACCGATACGCTAGTATTGCATTTACCTCAATCTCACCTGAGACACACATACCTATATGTGATGAACATTTATGACTTTTCTGTGTCCGAATGCTATTGTGTTGAAACACTCTGTGTTGATTTCCCTTCCATAACACAAATTCTTTGGCGACCTACTTAGTTATATTTTTGTTGCATTTTAAAATATCAATCTGTATTGTCGTGATATTGAAAATACATTAAAAGGTTTTAAAATAAGGTTAAAAAGTTGAAACGAATAATGTATGACGATTATGGTAGAGCTTCCTAAGTGTTTGCCGAAAGGGGACTGGAGAGGCCTATGTCCAACAGTGGACGGTGATAGGCTGATGCTGATAATATTCATAAAATGAATAATGCGATGAATGATGGGTGAATTGTCCAGTAAGTGACACAACAAGTAGGATAGGACAGCTATTGTTGATCTACCATGTTATCTGTGCAAATAGGTAGTTAGGGCAGGCACTAAACTTTAGGGCAGGAAAGCGACTGCTTCCCTTCGCCCCACGGAATGCAAGAAGCCCAAGTCGCGAAACGCGACGACGTCATTTCCCGGGTATTTCACCAACCAGGGTTCGACGAGGAATACAAATAGGCAGAAAGAATACAAATAACTGTAATCTTTTCCGTCACACTACCTGGATAAAAAGAATATGTAAGCTCGACTAAACTTATAGCCTCGGATACATTAGAAAACATTTTGTTTCGCAACACGACGCGTAACACTCCATGTACGTGAATACACTACAACGTTGCATATTGATACTATGCAATGCAACGCTCCGCAACATTCACCTGGTGCTGGAGCAGGCAACATTCCTCGAGTCACAACAATATCGTAGCTGCTGATGAACATGTTCTTCAACATATTGCTCCATTTGACCCTAGTGCATACGCGGCTTAAAGGTTAAAAAACAAAAGAATGCAGACAACTGTCGATTACGCACCGCGATGCAACATCGCAACGACAGCGGCAGATATGTAGAAATGCGCCCGCGCATCGCATCAGCCCGATGTCTCCGATACACTATCGGCCACTTTCATCTCCCGCCTTAAATTAAACGATTACCAGTTTTATCTAATTGCTCGCGTTTGACTCTTGACGAATCGGTCATAGAGATTTATGCATGGCCGGAGTCAAACCTGTATCTATAATGACCAATGCGATCAACGTCCCATCATAAGCTCGTAAAACCTCTATTCATGGTTGTTAAAGATGATAGCACGATGTAAAATATGACATGAATTATTTGAATGTATTATTTTAATTTTATGGTGAGACGTTATCGCTTTGAAGACACCATAACGTTTTGTATCACGCAAATTGTTTAATAGCTCCTAGAAATGTACACGAGTTGTTAATTTAGACGTTAGACTGCTTACGATACTTGTGGTTTAATGAAATATAGTTATTTACATTTTCTTGAGCTTTATGAAGGACTAGAGCTCTTTCGTGTAATGCAGTAGTTAAAGTTGTTTGTACAAAGAGATAAATATTATACTGGCTCCGTGGCTCATTTAGTAGTGACCTCTATCTCCTGAGCCAAGGGTCGGGTTCGATTCCCGCACAATACAAACATTTGTGTTCATAAACATGTATGTTTGTATTGGCCTAGGGGTTTAATATGTATAATGTGTATTTATTTGCAAAAAAAAGTATCTAAGTAAGTTTATCAGTTGTCTACTACCCCATAGTACAAGCTTCGGCTTAGTTTGGGGCTAGACGGTGCTGTGTGGGCCTCCCGAACCGCCCGCCGAACCCGGGGGAGTCGACGTGATGTGAGGGAGCCACACCTCCCAGAATGGAAGGGCATACCCACTAAACCCCCCTGTGTCATGTGGGCAGTAACTTGCGTCGGGTAGCACAAAAGTATGTGATTGAGTTCCTGCTTTTTATTTTACGTCAGGAATGCCTTTACGCATACACCAGGGCCCTAGGTACGGGACACTATTGACATATTACATTTTAAATAAATTTCATCCAATAAACGTCTCGGTGAAGGTCGTTGTATGGCGGGTTCTTAGACGATAAAAATCTACAAGTACGCGAAACTGACAATACAAGTAAAGATTAATTTAATTTTAAATGCTATGCCAGCTAAAGGTTCAAAGGGTAAAGGTTGATGCTCCCAGTAACTCCATATCATCACGTTCAAAATCTGGTTTCCAATACGCGTTGATCCTTGATATTAGTCGGTTACTTCATCCAGTTTCGATCATAATACGACCGCAAACCACGGTGTGCCCTTGAATGCGAGTATTGAGTTGTTCTGGTAAATTATTTCGTTATTTGTTTACTACCGCATCATACAGTGCCCTGTAGAGATCACGAAATAAATAATGATTCCATTATATTTTTCATCATTATCATCAGCCCATTGCAGTCCACTTATACCCCAAATAGGTTTCCCCCAAAAGAAATAGTTAATTTGTAGTCATTAGGAGGGATTTCATATAGTCACCACGCTTAAACGGTGGGTTGAATTATTTTTTTATACCTACCACTAAGGTGGCAAGCGAGCCTACCGCAGCCTATGGACGAATGCGACAGCAGAGGCGCATTGCCTACCCTTTAGAAACCTCCTCACAACCTTTTATTATAATACAAATATTAATACCATAAATAAATATGGATTACGGAACGATCCTTCTGCCGTATTTTGTAACATTATATAATCCTAATTAACTCAGTTCTCCGAATGATGGCAAAACACTTAAGTAGATTAATTAGTTTCGCAACTTGAAAAATATCGGGGGCCATAATCGAATTGTATAACAGAAAAAAAAACCGGTAAAGTAAATGGTATCGATTTAAACACTTAATGGAGTCTAATTCAGATAATCATCGGCACCTGTCGAGGCTGACAGATGGGAGCTGGTGTTCGGAGACCTATCAGAGACTCATCAGAGAAAGTGAATCGTGATTGCCGAAACATTGGCAATGGAAGCGGCTTATTGCGTCTGTGGCAAAGATTTTTGAGCGTGGTTGGTCGATGATGACGCCTGCTCTCCAAATACCCCGATAATCCGAAGGCTCCGGGTTCTTCAGAAAATTACAATTCCTCTACCTGAAGATTGTCGGTAAGAGATCGCTCACTAGCGACAAAACCGCTTAATTGTACCACGAGATGTCTGTAAAACGTCTTTCTATCAATTTAGGAAATGGACTTTTCTAAATTGTCTCGTGTCTGCGTGTCCTGGGAGACGCCCCTAATCTACCAGGGTCTTTGTTCAAATACAATTTAAGATCCTTGAGCTGCCTTATTTAAAAAAAAAGAGATTCCTGAAGCTGCTTGGAAGTAGCAACTAAGCAAATTTCGTGCCATAAATTATGAATGTAAATAGATTAAGCTTCAGAATCCCAAATCTGAAGCTGTTAGCAGTGACCGGTAGCGGTAATTATGGAATAAGGCAAACAGTTTCTTCACTCACATTCACTTATCTTAAATACCTGCATATTAAGGAAATATGCAACTATCCAACAGAAAAGCCATTGTTACCCAGCAGGAATCCCCTTACGGGCGTTTACGAGTTAAAGCAATTAAATAAGCTGCTAAGTGCTTCCAGCGAACTAAATCCAGAGTAATAAATATTGGATGTCCATCGCTCGCAGCGTCCGCAGATAGCGCTAAACGGCTAATTTGTATTTGTAAGGCACACGTTGCGTAAATCATGTCACGCGTTGCGTGGAGGCTAATGGCAGTGACCGGTAGCCGAGGCTCAGCGCGGCATAAGGCCGGTACCAGACGAGTTACTCATGCGAAGATCACCGCAGCTATAATTCGGTACCAGGGGAGTTACCCATGCGGTAACGGAGATAGTGCACAAATTACCTATTTCTCCCTGTAAACACGCGTTACGTAGAGACTGTTGGCAGTGACCGGTAGCAGAGGCCCAGCGCGGCATAAAGCTGGTACCAAAAGAGTTCGCCATGCGGTGACGGAGAGATAATACAATATCACCTTTCCAATTCTCCTTGCGGCCACATGTTGCCTGGTGGCTGTAGAGACCGGTAGCCGAGGCCCAAAGCGTCGTAATACCGATACCAGGCGTGTTCGCCATGTGATGCTGGAGAGACCATATAACACCACTGCCCCATTTTGCCCTGTGGTCTCATTAAAAATCACATTAAAAAGCTCTCTGAGAGACTTTCAATTGGTAATGTTAACATACAGTTACCCGTACTTGCTTAGTGGCTAATTTGATAGAGACCCCTGCATTCTGAACCAAGAGTCGGGAGTTTGAATCTCAACCGGGGAAAAACATTGATGTGATGAACATTTGGGTTTACCAATCAGACACATAATTGCCTAATAATTCAAGTACCTCTTATTGTGGTTTCCGTTCTTGATTCCGATTTACCTAACAAAAATGCTTTTGTCAGCTATTTTTTTTATATTTAGAAAATACAACCAAGGAAGAAAGATCTAAACATCGATGAATACCAATGTTTATCGATTCCATTAGTGTGCGCATCACCTTAGGCCCTGCGAGCTGCGAGTCTGTGACAAACAACAGTTATGTTTTGACGGCGGACGCACTGCCGAGAAAGTGCCAGTCACGTGTTACGATATCGTCACTTACAGAATACGCGTGAAATTGAAAGTTATGGCTTAGAGACGCGGTACACCATACGCTCTTTATGGTTCGCGATACATAAAAGCTTTTTTTTACTTGCCCGATGGCTTTTCGGCTTGTCGTCGGGGCGTTTTCGCTCAAGATACGGGCAGGTGAGGTTGACTTTTGGCGAAAAGATGATAGGCCGTTGACTTACATCTATTGACTGTCTCTATAAAAAAATATAAATAAGAAAAAGTTCCAAAATTATTAAAATTAAATATTTATAATATTTGTAACATGTAAGTTCCAATCAATTATATAATATAATATAAATAAATATTAGACAACATCACATACATTGCTCCGATCCCAAAGTAAGTAGCTTAAGCACTTGTGTTATGGGTATCATAACAACGAAGGTACCACAAATAAATACTTAAATACAAATATATAAACACCCAGACCCGGTTACGGTAAAAGTCAATTGACGTTAAATTATTAAAATATGTACTATATGTTAATTATAAAGAATATTCACAGTTTTGTTCAACAAAAGCACAGCTTCGGACATAGAAACTATTTCAAAATAGAGAGAAACGTATGTTGATTTAAGATCTCCAGAGAAGACTTATTCTGTTAGAGATCTCTGTTTAGCTAAACATAACTTAAGATGTTAGATACATTAGATGATTTGCTATTTAAATAAAAGCAATTACGATGGGTCTTGACATATTTTGGTCATATAATGATAAACATTAGTATGATAAACAAAATCTTACGTTTATCATATTAAGATATTATATACTCACAAAAATAAACATTTACCTCTAGATGTTTATCCTATAAATAATATTTATATTTCAATAGGAATTTAAGTACCACTCAATTGTAACGATGCTTATGGTTTCCACACGATCATACTATGTAATTATCGGGGTTCCTATGAAACTAGCTACTTACAAATCGAAATATTATTGATTACTTAAATATTCTAGACGTCCTAACAGAAATAGTTGTAAGTAATATGCTTTATTAATCGTACTTAATAGACAAAGAAAGAGAGAATTCATTATCATTTCGAAATATTTTTAATTGTTTGTTATTTCTCAATTATTTTTTTCTCAAATCAATCAATGCGTTCATAACAGTAAATTAAAATATATGCGGAAATTATGCATAATGAGAAAGAAGAGAAAAGGTTTTGTGATTGTATAAAACACTTATACGCATTGAATACATACGCATGAAATACAGGTAGATTTTTGGTCACGGTGTACCCCCGGGCTTATATTATTGTATTGTGGGATTACACGTTATTTTTGTCAATATTATGTTGTGAAATGAGTAAAAAGCTTTTGAAGACATCAACTGTTATAATTTTCGAAGTTTGAAATTTTTGTTACGTGATCTCAATTTCATTTTGTTGAATATTTTTGAGCATTTACGAGTATAAATTGAAAGTAGTATTGATAATAATTAAAAATATAATTGTGTTTATGTAAATTATGAACAGAGATAAGCGTAATGACATTAGGCCAAATAAATCGTATGTTTTTAAATAGCAAATCTGCATAATAAATAAATGCATTTAATGTTAGGTAGATATTTTGCGACTGCATTCTACCAAGTCCGAGGCAACTTTTACATTATAATTTACTACACATTTGAAATTATTTTCAATGTCTCGGTCACAAATATTTACGTTTGTGGCCGGAAACAATTTCTAATTAAAAATAATAAAGCATGACGCGGAGAGAATTGAGTAATAAAAATAACAGTGATGTGAGAACTGGGGCACGATAACAGGAACTGTTTTGGCATACGTATTTTATCTAATTAGACGATCCGTTGCAGATATCAGGGAGTCTACCTTACTAAGGTGCCAGTTAACCATGACTAAGTATAAAAAAAATTGACGTCCTAGAACGGGAGGGCATACCCACTAAACCCCCCTGTGTCGCTAGAGGGCAGCAACTTGCAAGGACTCGGGTAAGCGCCAAAGCATAAGGCCGCCTCCCTGCCTTAGCCAGCCGCAGATGATGAGCGGAATGGACACAAGCCTCTTCCTATCACAATTATCACGTCACCTTTAACCTTTCGATCCGAACGAAAAGCCTTAAGGATCCGAACTGTGTCATCATCATCATCATCATCAGCTTATTGCAGTCCACTGCTGGACATAGGCCTCTCCAGTTGTTCGCCACCTAGGGCAAACTTCTGGAGGATATACCCATAATCGCCACGTTGGGCAGGCGGGTTGGCGATCGCAGGGCGTAGCTTCTTGTTCCTGTGACGCTGCTGCCCGTCATCGGCCTGTGGTATTTAGTTACGCCTTCTATTGTGATGGTTTTACCGCCACCAGTCGGTTTGCCAGGGCCTCGTTTGTTGTTCGGCAGGATGCACTACGGGCAGGTGAGGATGGCTTTGAGCGAAAAGGTGATAGGTCGCTCCCTTACATCCCCGAACTGTGTATTGATTGCAAACTTTTACTATGATAATTCAGCTTTAGTCTCCCCGTGTGACAGTGCCAATGTGTCAGCTCTGTGACACCCCCGGTGGCGGAGTGGTGACGATCTGACTGCAGCCGCCAGATAACGTCACTCACACTGCGCTCCGATATGCAACACTCGAGTATCAATTAATTATTACATCCAATGCCGGTTGCTGCCTACGCGTTGAGTAACACGGCTTTCTAAGAAGAAATGTTTAACAAATTAATTTATTTGTTTTACCTGTTTGTGACTAACGTCTTTTAATCAATCGTCTTGTATTGTATGGTCAGGCAAACTATTAAAAACATTAACATCATCAAGGCAAATGGAAACCTACAGCTCACCGAGTGAAACTGTGTAACATTCAAGACTGAGCACCATCTTTGGTGCTTCGACGACTTCATCGACATAGTTCATTGTAGTCATCATCATCATCAGCCTATCGCAGTCCACTGCTGGACATAGGCCTCTCCAGTTGTTTGCCTGTGGGCGAAAACCTGCAGGCTTTTCCATTATCGCCACGATGGGCGGGCGGGTTGGCGATCGCAGGGCGTATTTCTTCGCTCCGGTGATGCTGCTGCCCATCATTGGCCTATGGTATTTAGTAACGCCTTAAATCGTTATACCTCCACCAGTCGGCTGCCAGAGCCTCTTTTGCTATTCAGCGGATGCACAACGGGCAGGTGAGGGTGTCTTTGAGCTAAAAAATGGGCCTCCCCCTGACATCCCCTCAGCTCGTTATAGTAGGTGGGTGTTCTAGAGAGAATACCGTTTCTCACCTTCTTCTAGTGTAGGACGGCCTCAGGTCAGCTAGAGCGACGATTTGTGCTGAATGACTGGCAGTGCTGGATGCAAGAAGCCCAAGATTGATCAAAGTGGCGAACAGTTTCCAGCAGTGGATTGCGATATGTTGATGATGGAAGAAGAATTTTATTATTGTTCAATCACCATAGCCATCCCATAGGTATAGCTGTTTGATATTTTAGTTCTAGTTTACTTTTAGTTTTCTCTGACATTTGCCGTAACTTCGTTGTTGCAAAGTCTCTACCCTGACTTATTTATTTACAAGCCACAGACGAATATGAATATCGATTTGTCATGGATGAATATGTGTCTTCTTTGCACATATTAGTTAACACATACTTTGGGAGCAGATCAATGTATGTGCACCTATCTATTAATAAAATATGTGTTGTAAAGAAAAAAAGGTACAAAATTGTTATTAATTAAGTCACGCAAGATTAGTTGCCTAATCAGACAATTAGCGGTACACCATTAATTAAAAATAACAAGTCCAGCAGACGTGCAAATGTCTTTGATTAATAAACAAGCACCCGCTAATTTCAACACCAGGGTCATATACCAAAGACCACTGTTACCATAATCAATCACAGCATGTGTCGTGAGAGTAATCATACTTTACGGAGATAAAATCGGCAAATGTAGTTTAGGGGTCAATAAAAAGATTGCTTCTTGATCATGGCTATCAATCTCTATTCTTTTCATTGGCTGAGATAAAAATTGTTGCATAAAGATATGACACCTGAAAAATCTATACGATTTAGCGGCGGTAGATAACACCTACCTAATGGCATTCACCCGCCTGCCCAGCGTGGCGATTATGGGTATATCCTCCAGATGTTGGCCCTAAGTGGCGAACAACTGGAGAGGCCTATGTCCAGCAGTGGACTGCAATAGGCTGATGATGATGATGAATGGCATTCATGAACAATGAAATTTAAATAAAATGACTGCCAGTTCTTAGTAGCAGGCTTTTTTATACTTGTAACCACACAGAATACTGGAATTCCGTCGCCTGGTGAGAGAAGAAGGGAATACTCTTACAAAACGAAAAAGCACTTGAAATAAAATAGTTTCTTATTCATTAGAAACACACCTTTTTTCTTACTTCTTTGGAACATTAAACAAAAGAAAATCCTTCTAGTGGGTCCCTTTTTAAGCGACTTTAAAAAAAGAGGGGAGTTGTATGTACATATGTTAGGCAGATATATTTTTGTTTAAAATAGTGTACTTCCTTGTTGGTCCCATACTCAACATATTACAGTAGGTTTCTTTTGTTTTTTGTAAAGAAAGTCTTGTTTTTAAAAACATAGGTAATTTCCTTACATTTTTAAATTTTTTTCGAGGCCGTTGGCTGAGTTGGGTCAAACCGCCTACGCCTTACACCGCCTCTGGACATAAGCTCTAACTTTGTCGGTGAGTAACTAGTATTGTCACTTATTGGATACAGTATTGAATGCGGCACTCGAGATACCGAAGAGGCATTCCGATAAACGCAACGTGCTCTATCTGTTAATTTAATTGTACATTTGTGTCCTATTGCGTTTAGTTCCTTGTCTAGCTTTCTAGCCCTTTAACGCACACTCCGCCTTTTTATAAAATGTGTAATCCAGTGAACTAACCGTGATAGTGAACTATTTGATAATGATATTGATAATGGTCAGTCATTGACCTGACTGACCATTATCAATTGATCAAACTGACCAGGGACAATGGTCAGTTTACAGGCCACTTTGTATGGGGCATCTTAGAAGGGTTAAATTCACCTATTGGTTTATCTACTTTACATGTTTCTATATATACATAAATATAGACAACATCACCTACATTGCTCCGATCAAAAAATAACTAGCGACCAGCCACATCTTCGCACGGGTTCAATACTATTTTTTCCCGCTTACTTCCGTTCCCGTGGGAATTTCGGGAATTCCTTTCTTAGTGCACTTCTACGGTACCTAAGCTACGTTCCTTCCAAATTTCAAGTGCCTATAGTCAGTCAGTCAGTCAGTTTCTACTTTTATATATTTAGATACAAATCCTGCAAACACACGACACTTGGTCCAAAAGGCAGAGGCACTATGAAATGAGCCACCGGACCATTCAAAAGAAAATATGAAGCAGCAGAAATAAAATCGAGTCAAATCGCCACTTTTTATTAAGTCGTACTATCTACTTTTTCCAAAACCACTGCTCCATGATACTAAAGTAAGTATATTATTCTCTCGGCGAGCTTTAATGTTACTTATACTGCTTCGACTGTAATTATTCATTTGCACTAATGTCGTAAGTTTTGCTTTATTACTTATGCGAAGACATAATCCAAGAAATTCATTATGCAAATAGTTAGAACATAGACGCGGAAAACTAATATCTTGGAGAGTTACGATATCATTTAACGATACTTACTTATAAACTTATGTAAAATAATGTAACGCTGTGACGGAGATACAAATCTTTCACTTTCCATAATTAAATAAGTCCATTTTCATTATCAATAAGCTTTTAAACCAGTTATTTCTATCAAGCAATGTTATTTATATAAGTCAGTGCTTACACGGCCTATGCTCTATGCTTTTTAAAATTATTTAGATTTTTAGTTAAAGCTATTTAAGAGCAGAAAACGTACCTATTATGTACCTAATAAGTTCTTAAACGTCAACGGGTAGTTTTGTGCTTGTTATTAGTAGTTAGATTTTTATGTATTTTTGACTCACCTACCTATTTTCTTTATAAATGGAAATGTGTAATTGGCCTTGTTTTGTATTATAACTCATTATTTAGCTGTGAGATACCCAAAAAGTGTAAAAACAGAATACCTAATAATAAAAAAAAAATTTTACAAGAACGGTTTAAAATTCCTTTGATATTGACACCGTGTTTTGTAACAAAACTTTTGTAAGTATTTAGCTATATTTATTGGGTAATTTATTATTACTATAGACTATTTGGCAAAACTTAGTGCGATGATATTTATAGTCCTTTATCACTTGGGATGTAAGGGAGCGGCCTATCATCTTTCCGCTCCAAGCCAACCTCACCTGCCCGTGGTGCATCCTGCTGAATAACAAACGAGGCGCTGGTAACCGACTGGTGGCGGTATAACCATCACAATTGAAGGCGTAGCTAAATACCACAGACCGATGACGGGCAGCAGCGTCACCGGAGCGAGAAGCTACGCCCTGCGATCGCCAACCCGCCTGCCCAGCGTGGCGATTATGGGTATATCCTCCAGATGTTTCCCGAGCGGTGGCGAGCAACTGGAGAGGCCTATGTCCAGCAGTGGACTGCAATAGGCTGATGATGATGATGATATCACTTTTCAGCGTAAGTTTTGGTGTTGTAAAGGTATTTAAATTACTTAAATTGAAAAGTATTTAAAGTATCTACCAAAATTAGCTTAGTTGAACATAAACTAGTTATGAATATCATTTTTCTCACCGACACTGGTAACTAGATACGGCTTTACGGGGTATCCCTTCCCATGCATTTGTTATAGGGAGGAAGTGATAAATCCCTGCTCTACGGGAACAATATGGAACGGATGCGACGGTGTTGAGATAACGGGAGTACTGTGAATACTTAATTCGCCTTCGGATAATTAATGTCAGATTTTTCAATCCAACACTTCATCTTTCAGTTAGCGATTCAACACACAGAATGTGTCTAAATTAAAATACTTAGTCAGTTGACTGCTACTTTGGTCCACTGGTAGCACGTGCCAAGACCCAAGACCAAGAGGTAATAGGGTTCGAATCCTGGGACGCACCAAAAATTATTAAATTTTTTTTAGTGTCTGCCTCGGAGTTTTATATCTTCTAATACCTATAGGATATTAACGATAGTGTAATTTGCAGATTTATAATAATGATAAGGGGTATTATTAAATTACTTCTCACGACGAATGTACCGTATTTTTTTGACGAGATCTTTCAAGACATTCATTTTAATTGCCTTACGGTTGGATCATGACTGAATCAACACGGGACCACCAAGGAGGTCCTTTAATTTAAAACAAATACGCAACCGAGGAAGAGATCACGGAACACACACGAAAAAAACGGGCCAAGGAGCACGTTACTTCCTGATGCGCTTGCGTCAAAAAAATAAGGCCACGGCTGCAAAAATGTGTGCACAAACATCCTTTGTGCAAACACTGAATATCCTTTGTTGTACGAGTATCCGCTGTGCCTCGAGTGAGCGTAGTGCTGTTACGATGTGGCGAAGTATGGGACGGGAAGTGAGGTATATTCGACAATGGGACGTATATTTGACTGGCTCGATGGCTCATTTGGTAGTGACCTCTGCCCTCTGAACCAAGGGGTTCGATTCCCGGACAGTACGTTTGTAATGTTTTTTTTGTGTGTTTATTTGTGTTCATGAACATGTCTGTTTTTATTGGTCTGGGTGTTTTCTATGTATAATTATGTATTTATTTGATTTGATTATGAGAATTGTAAACCGATTTAAAAAAAAAATATTGGTCGGAAGGGTGTACTTCCTAGTTGGTCCCATTTGTCATCATATTGAAGTCGGTTAATTTTTTCTGGCCCTCAGGTCAGGCGAAGTGACGATTTGCGCAGGACGGCTGGCAAGTGCTGGATGCTAGAGGTCCAGAATCCATCTAAGAACATTAGGAGAGGCCTATGTCCAACAGTGGACTGATATGGGCTGATGATGATGATGAATTTTTTGCTAAAAAATGCTGTTATTGTAATTTCTATATTAAACCAACTCTTCTTTTAACAATAACGGATACAGAAAACGTTCAATTTGGTGCAGTCGTTCGAAAGTTATGCGTACCTACCTACATACATTTCGAAGAACCATTTTTATTTATATAGATTAGTACCTTCCGTATGGATTCAAAGTTAAGTGGGAAGACATAATCTCATACATTCCGTACTTTACTTAATAAACTTTTGTGGTTCGGAGATTGGAGAATTTTATTAATGATATGACCTTGTTAATACGACTGGGGTCCGGATTAAAAAAGAAACGGTCCTTGTTAAATTAATTTTCAGTATTAATAGCAGTTATTACATACTTAGTTAAAAGGAACTGTAGTTGGTTATTAATCTTTATTATTACTTTAATCCTATAATAAAAATAAGGTATTAAAATTATAAAGTGGAGATTTACAGGGATTTTTTTTGACATGAAAAAATTTTAATGAAACTTTGCAGTAATATAGCTTATACGTTGGATTAACATATAGGCTATGTTTTATACGAATATACACGCGGGCAGAGCCGCAGGCAGCAGCTAGTCGTACTCGTATATATATCAAAAGATGACTGATTGAAATGAACGCACAACCCAAATCACTGGACGGATTGGGCTGAAATTTGCAGGTAGATGACGTAAGCATCCGCCAAGAAAGGATTTCGATCAATTCTACCCGAAGGGGATAACACAGGGGATGAAAATCTATTCCACGCGGATGAAGTCGCGGGCACAGCTAGTAAAACTATATAGTAGTCATTTGCAGGGTGATGATGATGATGATGATGTGTTTTTGGGGCCTTGGGACCGTTGGGACTTGGGACGCTTCGTGGACCTCACTGGCTGACTAAACAGAGTGCGGTCACTCATTGATCTACATCGAACTCCACTCTGCGGCGACTCGCGCCTGAGAGGGATTGAGTGTTCGTTTATCTTTGCGCGTGTTTAAAGCGATGGGAAAGGGAAAGTTTTTGGTCTCAATATATTTGCCAAAGATATCACTAAATAGTATAAAACAATGCGCCTTCAAACGAAAATCTAACAAACGAGGTTCAGGCAACCGGCTGGTGGCGGTATTACCATCACGATTGAAGGCGTAGCTAAATACCACAGGCCGATGACGGGCAGCAGCGACACCGGAGCGAAGAGCTACGCCCTGCGTTCGCCAACCCGCCTGCTAACAAAGCCTCCAGATGTTTGACAAAGTGGCGAATAAATGGAGAGGCCTATGTCCAGCAGTGGACCGCGATATGCTGATGATGCAAGGTACCTATTTATATTAGCCTAGATCTTTGAAACTACGAAATGGGGTTTTAAATGCGGTTTTTATTAGACAGAGTGATTCAAGAGGGAGGTTTATATGAACAATACGTGCATTGGTAATATAGTAGACTAAAGTGTTTTTTCAAATACCCGAAGCGAGGGCAGGTCGCTATGGTGTTACATAAAACCTGTAAATTGTTTGTTCGGAATCGGTTACGGAACCGTTTAAAACAGTTCGTGTAATTAATGGCACCCATTAATTATGCAAACCGCTACTGAATGGGAGTGGTCGGCCATAACTAATAAGTTATATTAAAAGGTCAAATATTTACTCATAACATGATGGTACTTTATCAATTTTTATTATTTGTTGAAAAGAGTTGACTTGTTGACAGTAAGTAATAAATAAATAACGGATAATATCACATAAGTATAATATTGACTCGACTCCAAAGTAAGTTTAAACACTTTTGAGGACGGAACTCGGAATCAGTGAAGGTACGAAAATAATATGATTTACCTGCTTATACGAAGTAATATAATGCACGTGAATATTTGTACACAATGGATTTGGATTAGAACCCATGATCTTTGAATCACATTTAACCTGTCAAACCATTAAGTAATTGGTTTTCGTTGTGTCTGGAGTTCTTGAAGTAGGCAAATAGATTAGCTAAGTAAGAATTACGATTGTATTATGGACGTTGTTCAAACTAAAATTGGATACTTAATGAAAATGTTCATTAATAAGTGCTTTAGATTGCTGCGTAAAGAGCTCCATAATAAAAGAAAGGCGAATTTTGTACTAAAAGCATTTTCTACCAGTGGACCTTTGGGTCAAACAGAAATATGATTAATGGGAAATGAAAGGAAAACAGGGATCTAATACATTTAAAATCGATGATACAAAAAATTTGATGGGGAATTTATTATACACTTCCATGTATATGTATGCATATAGTAATACAAAAGTAAAAAACGCTTTCTTTGTTGTCTTTCAAATAGCAATAGGCAATCTAACTGTTGCCTTTGTACCTATTTTCACAATAGGTACAGGTGTCCCTAAGGGCAAAGAGCATAACTCAAAGTCCCGCTCATCCCGATGTACCCGATAGTGGATAGAGCCCGATAGACATGTGATACGGACCGTACGACCTGAGGCAAAGGGCATACTGGACACATTATTAATAACAAAGTAAATTCGTACAAGAATGTAAAGGGTTATATAAAGATTACGGCAAATAGGCATATTATGAGTTACCACCGCCATACTGACCTGATAGCTAGCGGATGAGGATGTGGACTGTAACTAATGGAGAATGAGGGAAACACGTAGAAACAGGATAATAATTCAATGTATTGCAATAGTAAGTGCAACAAGTAGGCAGAAAAGGTGACAACTGATGATCTGACAATTTGTAGAAAAATAAATAAAAAATATATAAAAACAAAGTTTATAAAAAAGGCTGCATCACAGCCAGTCGCCAACAGACCTGTACTACGATTATTCTGTACACTACGCGATCCCGAAATGACATCACGTCATGGGTGTTTCGCCGAGGGTCCCCTACGTGGCTTTGAGCGCCGCTGTTGCGACCCACGCTGTTACGAATTATTTTTCCACGGCCTCATAGGTTCGAAAGCTTATGGACTCGAATAGTATATTGACAAACGCTGATTCGAAAATCATTTTCACTGCTTCATGCGCTCGAATGTTCTTTTCCGTCCCCATACGGAACTTCTACCTAATTTCTAGTACCTACTATATGTATATTATTGAGAGCCTATTGGCTATATGTTTATACAAACCTATGTTTTTGTACTATAACGGAAGCACTACAACATTTAATGTACTTTAGGAGCCCATAAAACAAGACATAGTATATTTAGGGGTAAGTAGGTTCACTACTACTAATAATAATAATACCACCCGATCGATTGATGATGATGCCATTGTTGGGGTAAAAAGTGTATGTACAAAAGCATGGAGAGTACACCACTCTCTATTCATTTACTCTCACTATCCGATTAGTCAAAATTTTTAAATGACGTAGGGTAAAATTTACTTAAATTAGTCTCTTAGCAATTTTACTACTAACTAAACTAAAAATAAAAAGATTTATTTAATTTGTCTAACCCCATAATCGAATTCGGCGAACAGTGTCTGGAATTTAAGACATAAAGTATTAAAAGGGCACACATTGCATAACAATAATAATTTACGATTAATAAATGTTTTTTAGAAACCTACACAAATAAAAAATATTTTGATTTGATTTGATAAAGACGTACTTACTCAGATGTAATACTTGATTGTTTTTACTATGTCAGCTTCCCGCTAATCCCGATGGTACCCGATATCGGTCGCCGCGGGACGTCCCAACCGCCGATAGTGCCCGATAGACACACGATACGCCTCACGCGCTTCCTGTCATACATAAGGACTCCACGACGCGACGCCGAATAAAAAGAAAATTTCGAATTTCGAACACATCATTGTTGTAATGTTTTTTTTTATTTGTATAAAGTAGTAAAGGAAGTTTAGCCGTTAAAGCCTTTCGTTGTTTACATTGACTTAAATTTTATCAATCGGGTTACAAGTATAAAGCCAAATGTGCTTTCAAATAATCTTATATACAAAACTGTTCATTAGTCTTACTAAAACTCGATAAAGGCTGGACCGATTTGGCTAATTTTGGTCTTGAATTATTTGTGGAAGTCCAGGGTAGGTTTAAAAGATGAATAACTGTTGGTACGAAGTCTGCCAGGTCAGCTAGTTTATAATAAGATGTATTAACTATATAAGAATTCGCGCAAAGTCGTCTTTAAATATTGTAGTTAAACCCGATGAAAATAAACGTTACGTGTTTTAATTAATTGTTATGGTCCTAAAACTATGATACAATTAGCATTCCATATCACAATGTAAGCACAGTTTCAAAAAAAAATTGTTTTATCGAGAGATATTAAGTTGCAAACAAAAATGGTGTATCCCCCGTGAAAAATGAAATAACTAGCATAACTCTATAAATTATTAATTTACATAAAGTGCTGATTTGATTGATCGATGTGTCCACTTCCCTTCGCTGTGGTTATCCCGAATTCCTGATGGAGACCCGATACGGCCGGATTCCCGTCTCGATGGACGGCCAATAAAAATGTTAATCTGACTGACAAAACGGTTATTGTTTTGTTTTACATTGTTTAATAGTAGTGTCACAAACCCGCTATATAAACCACAGGCTGAAATCCCTCTTTGCGGAATAAAGGAGTGTTTCAGCATATTTTTGTAAAATGTATTATTCTGCCAATTAAATGGTTCATTCTTATGCAAAACCTTTTAGAAACTCAGGTACAGTATTGGGCCTTTACATGATATAGCAATCAGTACCTAACCATAAAACTGGACTAACGTAAGTAAAATAAGTAATGATAAAATTTTCAGCTGTTATCTGCCTTAAATCCATTCGTTGATATCACTAACGAGAGTATATTAACTATATTACTATTATATCTACGATAGTTATCTATAGGAGATCGCTTATAACGATGAGCTTTATAATACAAACTAGCTGTGAAGTCGTGGAATTTTATCCTCGTGGGGGTAGAATTGATCAAAATCCTTTCTTAGCGGATGCCTGCGTCGTAACATCTACCTGCATGCCAAATTCAGCCAGATCCGTCCGGTTTGGGCTGTGTTTTGATAGATCACTATGTCAGTCAGTCAGTCACCTTTGAGTTATACTTAGATATACTTCGCTTTCATTTGTATTTAGTGGGCCTCAAATATATAGGTTTATTTATTAAATATTATAAATTATTATCACTATCTAAGTAAACAAACTAATTTTTATTTTGTGTAAATCACACCGTCCATATTGTATCTACGTATTAATTGAATAATAAATTTCGTCTCTGTAATTTTAGTCAGACTTAAATTGATTTATTAGCTTACTTCAGGCTTTAGGTTAGAATAGACTTATCTAATTGGCATCTTAATTACATGTTTCGTTCAGTATTTGTGTAGATACCTTATAAATCTCGCTATAATTACACGGTCACCGAGTTTGATATCTTTATTACATCTATATTGAACTAATATAGTGACGTGAAATAATGTGATTACTTTAGTGTTATATTTTACTAAAATACATATGTTTTAATACATCTTTTGAAAATGTTTTACTTTTTGTGCAATGAGTAGGTAAGTAGATTCTTTAAATTAGATAGATAATGCACATTTAATCCAAATACTTTAGTTAAGATTATAAGATGTCTTTGGCTAAGTTTTGCTTGTGCTTTTTGTGAGTTTCTTTTTCTATGAATTTATATAAGTATCATTAGTATTACATATTTATGCATCAACCCTTTTGAGTACAGATGACTCAGTAATTGAATAGACAATATGATAAAATTAAATATATAAGAGTACAGGTTTATTGCGTGAAAGGCGTGCCAGGAGACTCATTAGAAACGACTCCCTCTGTGACGCAAGACTTCAATTTGATTACCGTCGTAAGGTTGCTGGACTTTCAGTCTTCTGTCGGTTGCATTTTGGGGAATGTGCTACGGAACTATTTCATTTAATTCCATCTGCCCCTTTTTACACGGCAAGGAGACACCGATTTATGGTGCAGGTTCCAAAGACTCGCACAAAGCGCTCTGCCTTGCAAAAAAAAAACATGTTACAGTGCCCAAATGTAACCAATTTGTGTACGGGAGCTCTATTAAATGCTGCTGAGTACATACCAGCTGTAAGAGTTTATATGGAAGTGCAAAATAAATAAATTCGTAATACGGTTCAAATATGAATCGGTTCAGGGTGGTGCTTTCAGTTCCTGCTTTCATCAGAGTGTTATGAATTAAAGGGGGAGCTAGTTAGGTTTCCGTAGCGAAAATCAAGAGCCCATACCTCTTGATTTTCGCCTCGAAATGTCCTTGAAATAACAACCATGATAGATAATATAGAAATTTTGACTGACACTTAATCTCTACATAATTGATTTATGATAGAATTGCTCTATATTCATAGACCGAAAATTTATCAGTTTTAATAACTATGTAAATATTCAATCAAAATGTACCGTGTCCAATTTCTGAATAGGCACACTATTTGCCGGGACAACTAATAATTTCGTGTACTAAATCTATGTTCGCGTCAACACGCTTAATAAGGTCTGCTAGAGGTTTACCCACGGAGCAAATACAAAGAGGAGACGGCCAAAGCTACTGTGCATAGCGATTTCCAACTGGCTTGTGACGTCATCACTTCAACACCACCAGTTAAGTGCGCTGGATAAAACTATTGAGTTTGTTCAGATTTTCCATTAGAAAAACTTTTTACATTACTGATTCTGAGTCACATTACATCCCTGTCACATATTTTTTTTATAATAGCTCGTTATAATGGCTCCCCTACGCCTGATGGAAAGAGAAGTCGGTGTGACAACGGGCATGTAGCTGGTCAGATACTTGTCAGTTGCCACCGCCATGCCGGCCTAACCCAAACCCCCCAAGAGCTCCGGAAACCCTAGTTACCGACAGAAACACGACCCGGCCGGTCATTTGGCTGCGGTATTCTATAGGGTGGAGGTCTGGTATCCGATTCAGCAAGCAACACGCGCACCTCGGCTATGGCCAAATAAATTATTCTTCATCTACAATGCCAGCCTTAAATTCCACCAAACCTACAGACCGCTACAGCTTTGACAACATATTACTTATTTGCTGACATTAAGTGAAAAAAAAAGCATAAAACACGAGACTAGTGGTTGTGCTTATAGCCGGCAGATGGACTTATAGAAAGGAGTGTCATAATACCCGCCCCTCCTCCCCATAGGTAAATGGCAGTTTCTAAAAAGTATTGGTTACAACATCTCCTTTTTATATATGTCACCGGAAAATAGCAAGAATCGTAAGTTGATCAATTTCCTAGGTAGTTGATTAACTTTCGGAAGATAACAAACGGTAGTTGAAATGTATTATTTAACGCAATGGATTTCAGTAAGTTGATCAATTTACGGTAGCCTGACAGTCATTTAATAATTTACGATTTTGACACACGTAAAATCGTCCTCAAATGGGCCAATCGTTGCTCTATGTACTATTTAACGGTTCCCTGATTGGTTGCCGGGATAACGCCACGTGAACCATTGAACCAATCAATGTTCACCTCACCTTCGTCGGATGATTTTACGGCAAGACCCCGTAAAATGATCAATTTACTAAAATACATACTACGTTAAATAATACATTTCAACTGCCGTTTATTATTTTCCGGAAGTTAATCAACTACCTAGGAAATTGATCAACTTACGATTTTTGCTATTTTCCGGTGACATATATACTCCGTGGGTATACCTATTGACTGTTGTAAGTAAATTAATTTATCAACATCATTCACACTAGATCACTATTATGAGTCACACCGTTTAAATACCGTTTAACAGGCGTTCAATGGGCGGTTATGGAATAACAAAGTTATAGTAGCTATTGTATTGAAAGGTGTAGATTTATTGAAGTTTCAATGAAATGGATTTTAGAGTTTGGCAATCGTTTTGTTTACCCTTTTATTGTTATAGGCGGTTGAAAATTTTAATTTTGAAAATTTTCGTTATTTAAGTTACAACTGCTACTCTTTTTGTGGGATGCGTATTACGTGTCCCCTTTTCTATATGCGTTAAATAAGGACTGTATATTTCGCTACCTACTCGATGTGATTTTGGTCACGTACCTTACCCTTTACTACCCTTTTTTTCTCTGCGTAAGGACGATTCAAGATGAGATTCAGAAGAGATCATCGACTTCATGGACTATACAAAAAAAAAATTTACAACCCATTTGGCTATTCATTTTTGTATGAATATAGATAATATGAGCTGATAATGATATAAATTACATTGGATGCAAATACTGATAGCTTATAAGTTAAAAACCTGGGCCTGTTCCTTAAAGTTTCAGACCGTCACATCCCATTGAATTTTCAATGAAAAACAAATATTAATTTCATCATTTTAAATCATCCGGGATTACTGTTTCGAATCATAGTATCTAATAGCATGTCCAAATCCTGAAACGGGGTTACAACTGGATCAAAACGTAAACATAGGAAGCAAAAACTTGCCCTATTAAGATTTCATTACTGTTCTATTAACATTTCTTTCTCATGTCATTACATACTAATCCAAGCAGGTTACTTGTAACAATATTTATCTCCATATACATTTTATCGATCAAAACCTACTTACATAATAGTGATAAAAACATCATCAAACTCCTCTTCAAGTACTTCCCCTGTAGAACTATTTCTAGACGCCCAATGTAATCTTAACAAACAAACGCGTTTTTATAGCACCATCAATCCCATGTCAGACGAATGGATTGCACTTATTTTCACCCACCCTTAAAGTGGTAAGTAATATTTCTTATTACAAAATGTGTTGAACAACATTCCAGCACCTTGTAATGAGCGGATGTCGGGAATCGATAGTAAAATTGTAAGCATATTTTACAATTTTACCTCTGTAACACTAGAAAAGTCATCTTTGTACGAAATGCAATAGAGTGCATTTCGAAATGCGTTCGCGCAGCTTTATTGGAACGAGAATATAGGGTAATATACAATGTTGGCATGAAAATGGGCTTTATAAACTTTGCAATAGAAGTCGCTTACGTCTTCATGTTGGTCGGTGAAGCTGGTCTTAATAATGCGACATGGCGCCAGGCGTTTGAACACTGTATGATAGCATCGCTGACGAGAATGTATTTACGATTATGTGGTGAAAATACCCTCAAACGTCTCCTAGATCCGGAATACGAATCGTATTTGCTCTCATTAGCCGTTAAATTAAATGAAATAGGTATTAGTGTGTTGGTAATGGTTTGTAGTGATAACGCAATGTCGAAAAGCAAACATGCAAAAGGCGGTACGGGTAATTTATGGCAGCTAAATACCAGTATCATTATGGATTGCTTAAGTCTTTTATATTTATATATTATTCGTAGCATACTTAAATAAATTATTATCTTTTAATAACCATTAGGAAAACTTAATTGTTCAATTTGGGCTATGTTTTTAAATAAGAAACATTTATTGACCTTCACAATCACATTACACAGAAGAACAAACAAGAAATTAACATGTTTGTGTTGGCCAATTAGCAAACCTCAGCAAGACCTGCTTTCCAGTGACGTCACATATTCTACTATAATTATTGAAGCTCAGTAAAAAATATGTAAAAAAAGTTTTTGGTATTTTCTGGCGTTCTGTTATTTAGAGTAAAAAAGTTGTGTGACTGAACAACGACGGATAACATGATTTCATAGATTATTATGTACCTATTCTAATTCATAATGAAAAAATATTCATTTAAAGTAGATATCTGTAAAATTAGACAAACCGCTTAGGGCGATAAGATAATATAATTGACATATTTAAAAAAAAAACACAAATAAAATATGACAATCATACTTTATTTAATTAGGTCAACTGTATGGTGGGCAATAAGAATATCATCTATCTAGCTATAAATCCTGGTAGGTGAATACGCTCGATAATTACATTGTCATCCTATAGAAATGTTACTTACTTTATAAGTGCATGTTGTTGATGATTGATATCAATTGAACGCCGATTAAGAAACATTATTAAAAAGCAATCAAGGTTGTCCACATGCGCAACTAAATTTAGAAAAATCGTGGCGCCATGATTGAATGGCTTCATCATGATCGAACCTTTCTGTCCTAAGGTATTAATAAAGGTTAAAATTGCGATATCAATTTCTTTCAAGGGGTCGCCTTAACGCAACTTAAGCTTCAAGGTGAGCCGAGTATGATACACAGTGTTTGACATGACATTATAGCTAAATTACACCTGTGAATAAGAAATGTTCAATCATCACACACGTTGCGACATAAGTGATCACACATGGTTGTACCGTCAACAGTGGAAGTGGATGTGCAGATACATTTGAAAATAGATCTTATAGTGCAGTCAATGAAGCGAAAAATACGGGCTAACCTCCGAATTTTTTTACTGTGATCCGATTTGCATGAAATTTTGGAATTAGGCTCATCTTACCATTAACTTCAAAAGTGAAAATGATTTGAACTCCGCCACCACCATGGGGGTGGTTGCCACCCCTTCTCGGGGGTCAATGGTTGTTTTTTCAAAATAACCTCGGATATCGATTGAAGATCTAATTTTAAGCAAAAAAGTTTCTATAAAGTTTCTCGAAAAATCTAATACTTTTCAAGTTATTGGCAATTGAAAATTCGCAAATTTTTCACGATTTTCATCAGTTTTTTTCAAATATCTCCAAAAATATACGTTTTATCGAAAATTTTATAAGGAACGAAACTGTAGCAGGTAAAAAAATGAACAATTTGGTTTTTTACAAAGTATTCTAAGTGCAATATTAAGCTAGATATTAAAGATCAAAGCCGTTTTTTATTTTATCTGAAATTTCATCGATGTAGTCAATGCCATCTAGCAGCGAGCAAATGCATTTTATGCTTTCTAATCGAAAAGGGTTTTGTAGTGCTTGAAATAAGCTTTAAAATGAGCTTTATCAAAAGCCTTTTGCACGTAAAATAAGTGAGCTATATTGCAAATAAGCGGAGCATCGAATGTTTTTTCTTTTCAATCAATGGATTTAAATAAGTGCCATTTCCACCAAAACTAAAATTAATCATATTCCGCCTAGAATTAACTTTATTATGAAGAGTTTTATAGATTGTATTAGTTTGGCTGCTTTAGGACACATAGTTTTCAAAAAAGTCACGATTGAAAAAAAATCGAGAATTTCAAATTTTTAAAAATCCCACCCCTTTTTCATAATATCTCAAAAATGACGACAGATACGTATGAAAGTGTAGGGATAAAAAATTTAGGTATTTTTCTGACAAACAATTTGGTTTTTTTGTTTTTTCTATCAAATAAAAATTGACGGAGATATGATTGTTTAAAGAGCGCGTGGCAGCGCAATCACAGCCTCCCTTAATCGTGACATTTTTGAAAACTATGTGTCCTAAAGCAGCCAAACTAATACAATCTATAAAACTCTTCATAATAAAGTTAATTCTAGGCGGAATATGATTAATTTTAGTTTTGGTGGAAATGGCACTTATTTAAACCCATTGATTGAAAAGAAAAAACATTCGATGCTCCGCTTATTTGCAATATAGCTCACTTATTTTACGTGCAAAAGACTTTTGATAAAGCTCATTTTAAAGCTTATTTCAAGCACTACAAAACCCTTTTCGATTAGAAAGCATAAAATGCATTTGCTCGCTGCTAGATGGCATTGACTACATCGATGAAATTTCAGATAAAATAAAAAACGGCTTTGATCTTTAATATCTAGCTTAATATTGCACTTAGAATACTTTGTAAAAAACCAAATTGTTCATTTTTTTACCTGCTACAGTTTCGTTCCGTATAAAATTTTCGATAAAACGTATATTTTTGGAGATATTTGAAAAAAACTGATGAAAATCGTGAAAAATTTGCGAATTTTCAATTGCCAATAACTTGAAAAGTATTAGATTATTCGAGAAACTTTATAGAAACTTTTTTGCTTAAAATTAGATCTTCAATCGATATCCGAGGTTATTTTGAAAAAACAACCATTGACCCCTGAGAAGGGGTGGCAACCACCCCCATGGTGGTGGCGGAGTTCAAATCATTTTCACTTTTGAAGTTAATGGTAAGATGAACCTAATCCCAAAATTGTATGCAATTCGGTTCACAGTAAAAAAATTCGGACCTATAATGCTTCATTGACTGCACTATTAATGCTTTCAATTAGGTGAATGCATTAATAAGACACTATTCCTAAAAGTATGAATTAAGTTAGTAATTTTTTTTAGACTAAACGTATTAGTAAGGAATGTGTAATTCAACGCATTATATGGTTTTTGAAAAACAATATCAGACAATATTGCATTGCATACATAAATCCGATACGAAAATGTCAGATTTTGTGTCTACATCAGTGTAGAATTCGTTTGAATACACGACTCTTGCTTCAGAAGGATTACCACCTAATGATTTACAATAAGTACATAGTATACAATACATAAACAACGTGAATGTGAGCTTTTAGTTTCTGTTTGTTAATCTCAAGGACCAATCTGACTTAAAGAATAAACATTGTTTACCTCAGACTTTCAACCTGATATAGATGAAATCCCTTTCATATCACTTCATTTTACATACACGGTTATAAAAGCAAAATCATCCACTTCAGCTGTTGACTGTACCAAGATTTAAGCTTGCAATTTGTCTGTATATTAGTGTCTTTTATTTTAATTTCGACCTTGAGTCCATTAGGCTTATTGTTTGCATTCATCGCGGCAAGGAATAATAGAAATACTTGTAGTCATACCATGCTGAGTAGGAGTGGCTATGGTGTAATTAAAGATGAAGATAGAGCTTCTTTGCGCTAAGACAAATACTGAGTGGAAGCCATTTTGGTAGCGTGCATGTACTGCACTATGTGTATCTTAACTAATATTATAAAGCTGAAGAGTTTGTTTGTTTGTTTGAACGCACTAATCTCAGGAACTACTGGTCCGAATTGAAAAAATATTTTTGTGTTAAATAGACCATTTATCGAGGATGGCTTTAGGCTATATAACATCACGTTGCAACTATTAGGAGCGAAGAAATAATGGAAAATGTAAAAAAAAAACGGGGAAAAAATAACTATTCCACGCGGACGAAGTCTCGAGCACAGCTAGTTAGTTTATATAGTAGCATAGGAGCTTGCAGTTGCAGGGAAAAATAATTACCATCTGAGGCCCATGGTAAATTTTTAAAGGGGGGTGTGCCCGTGAAAATTGACAGGTCACACAGAGCTCACGGGCCATCTCGGGTCGGGGCGTTATGCCAGTTTGCCACCCTATCTATAGTCACGCCGATAGGGGCCTGCTGGAAAGCGATAGAAAGGCCCAAGTCGCTGCGGCAACGGGCAAGTAACCAAATGAATACTGAATTGTGGTGTGGACCAATTTTCTTTACTTCCAATATTAAATTAGCTGTTTTATCATCGGATTAAAAATACGATGACCTATACAGCGACTTGCTAAGTGAATGATCACTTTATCTAGTGCATTTACCCTTTCGGGTATTATTGCCATCGGGCATTGACCTCTCGTCGCTTTAATACCCATATTAGGACGTTAAGTGTTTCCGTTATCTCATTATTCAAGTGCAATTGCCTACGCAGTCCGTTAGTTACGAAGCCTACATTATCGACTTTTAGAGTCATCATTGATTTATCATCATCATCAGCCTATTGCAGTCCACTGATGGACATAGGCCTCTCCAGTTGTTCGCCACTTGGGACAAACCTCTGGAGGATATACCCATAATCGCACGCTGGGCAGGCGGGTTGGCGATCGCAGGGCGTAGCTTCTCACTCCGGTAACTCTGGTAACGAACTATTGTTTTGCAACTGTATTCGGCAGACAGCAATTTGTTTAATTAAGGTGTTAAATGATTCGACGAGTGATGATTGAACGCGTAGCGAAATACCACAGGCCGATGGCGGGCAGCAGCGTCACCGGTGCGAGAAGCTACGCCTTGCGATCGCAAACGCGCTTGTCCAGTTTGGCGATTATGGGTAAAGCCATTTGTTTGCGCAAATTGGCGAGTATCTGGAGAGGCATGCCTACATTGACATAAGTCCAACAGTATTAAAAAAAGAAGGATTAAATATTATTATTATATTAATTATTATTTATGTAACAACAATTTTTGGCGGAATTCAATTGTTAAACAATTTAAAGGTCGTTACCGTTATTTAAATGCATCCTAGTATAGGAATTGTTCATAAGTTGCGCAATTTTCTCATTACACTATTGATACCGGCAGCGGGCGGACCTCGCAGCGGGGCGCGCAAACTACGGGCTGCAGCTCTAAAGGTATTCGTAGACGATCGAACTCTGTGCGGTCGAACCAATCCACTGTGTAATGTTCACGCCAAACAACTGTAAGTGGCATCACTATACCATTCGGGGCTCGTGGCAAATTCATCGGATTTTTTCTAAATTAATGGCGGGAGTTGAGATCCTGTTTTGATTGGGAGCCACTTACTGCTGGAGGCTCGTAGCGAATGGCCGAATTGCCACCCTGTGGTTACGCCACTGACCAAACCACAGATCAACTGAACCAGAGGGTCTGGTTTATGTTGTTGAAATGCATTTATTTATAGGTATTGTTCATGAGTTGCGCAATTTTGTCATTTCACTCATGATACCGACAGCGGGCGGTATTAAGGTATTAGTAAACGATCGAACTTGGCGCGGTCGAACCAAACCACTATGCTACGCTGTTTACGGTACACCACTGACAGTGGCGTCACCATACCCTTCGAGGCCCGTGGCAAATTTATCGGATTTTTCTCTCCTTTGTACGCCACTTTGGGTAAACACCTAGAGGCTCAACTGGGTGGGTTGGCGACCTCAGGGCGTAACTTCTCGCTCCTCTTCGGCTTGTGGTATTTCACATACTCTTTATTGCGCACTAAAAAGATAAATAGAAGTTCTTTGTTCGCGTTTCAGCCGCGCAAAGTTCGATCGTCTATAAATACCTTTAGTGCTGCGGTCACGCTTTTACCATGAGTCCGTGGATTTTGGGTACCACCCAGTGAGCCTTGGAGGATACCGCGTTGGCTTTCGCTGTCTAACTGTGGTGAGGGAAAGGCTACGTATTAAAGTTCAACAGGTGAAGTAGACTTTGGATATGCTTAATTAAAAGAGTTAAGAAGGTAAATAAAAATCAGATAACATTGATATGTATAATATTGACTGGCTCGGTGGCTCAATTGGTAGTGACCTCTGCCTTCTGAGCCAAGGGTCGTGGGTTCGATCCCCACACATTACAAACATTTGTGTGCATGAACATGTCTGTTTGTATTGGTCTGGGTGTTTTCTATGTATAATATGTATTTATTTACAAAAAAAATGTATCTAAGTATGTTTATCAGTTGTCTAGTACCCATAGTACAAGCTTCGGCTTAGTTTAGGACTAGATGGCGATGTGTGGCCCAGCGTGGCATATCTTGGGTTATTTATTTTTTTATTTTATTTTTATAGCATGGGCATGTCAATTTAAGTATTGACCCGATCCCAAAGTAAGCAGATTAAGTATTTGTACCTGATGTGACCCGACTGGGTATTGAATCCGGACATTTTTTATTGTCCGCGCTTTGGTAAGAACATCATAATCAGTCTGTGGTAAGAAAAGCCCTAACCATAGCGCCGAATAAGTACTTGTTCTAAATAATTTCAATCACTCCAGTTAGTATTCTAGTTGCCTAGCCAAGTACATATATGCACTTTCTGTTTCTGACAATCTTATGGGTTCGACAAGACTGGAGAGAGATCTGGCGCTGGGCCAAATGTTTCACCATTATCACCAACTTTCTGACATTCGCTTTTAGGGGAAAACCCAAAAAACTTTAGGACTCGTTCATATGACTACCAATTAGTTTATTTTTTTACTAAATGACCACGATGATAGCCAAGGCGGAGGAGGAGACTTTGGGGGAGCAGATGGCTCTCATCCCTAGTGGAGCTAGAAACCTCGGCTTTGGGACTCCCTGAAGCACGATGTTTCCAGGAGAGGGGTGACTGGTTGGGGGCCGGTTTCGCTGTCAGGACTCGGAAGCTAAGGGGCGCCTCTACGCATACATTCGGAATTCCGATCCGGAATTACGAATAGATATTCACATTTGCAACAAAATGCTCTACTTGCATAAAAAGCGTTCAATTTTACATATAAGTAGATCATTTTTGTTACGAAAGTTAATTTTTATTCGGGATTCCAATCTGCAAAGTCGTAATATCGCGAGCTGTTCGACGGCCAACGCGGTATAAGATCACACTTAAAGTGTTTGTTTACTGTCAATATAACTCCACTGTACAAAAAAAATGTCAACATAACCAAGCCGCGTTATTATGGTGACTGTAGACTATATTTTGGTTCTGTACTGCCCGGTCATATGAGGATCTAAGGTTTTTAACCTCGGTCATAACGGGGCTTAATATGACCAAGGTTTGAAACCTTAGATCTCTTGGTAGGTATACCATGGCGGCTGGCTACATCAAGGACGCAGTCAGAAGCTCAAATATTCTAGGTAATGTACATTTAATTAGATATCGAACTAAATGCTTTCGTTTGGCTATATTGCATTTCGTGGTTAAATTTCGTATGATTCCTATGTGGAAATAATATAATGTATCTACTCTCCCATGCGTTCAGTCTCAAAAAAAGTCTCATAAAAAGTCTCATAGAATAGAATAGAATAGAATAGAATATTTATTTATTTTCTTTTCACAAAAGAACATATAACATATAACAAGTTTGAGCCTAGTGATGCAATTAGTTTTATGGTCCTTTTTTGTGAAAAGCTGGTGCCTGAGATGGGTTATAGAATAACCGGTGTTACAGGTCACCAGGCCTTCCCTCGCAGAAGGAAACAATTTGGTTGTGCAGTTAACATAATAAATCTAGGGCGAATTTGTTACATTATAATAAAGAAATAAAGGGATAATAACATTAACAACATAAAATAATCTGCAGTTATAATTAGAGTATGTTGTGTGTGAGTGTGTGTGTGTGTGTGTGTGTGTGTGTGAGTGAGTGTGCTGTAAATAGAAGTGAATAGGTGTGTTGATATGTGTAGTGTACAAAATATGTGTGAAGTGTGTAGGTCTAGTCAAATTGGTGGGTGAAGAACGCTAAAGGTGGAATGTTAGTTTTAGTGGGCAGTTATTTGAGGACACTAAGAAGCAACTCGGTGGCGTGATAATCGAATTCTTTTAAACAGCTTGAGACTTTAACCTTACAGTTGATCCTGGAGAGATTATAAATGTTAAAACGTTCATTCAACCTGTTATAAAGTAAATTGCCTAAGAAGCAATAGAATCTGTGGCAGGTTGCGGTTCTATATGGGATAGTCGAACAAACAGTTCCTTTCCTACGTTTGTCGCCTAGTAAATCAGGATTATATTCCAACGTTTGGTGCTTTTTTAGGACCGTTCGAAGTATAAAAATCTGTCTAACTGTCAATACACTTAGCTTGCGGTAGAGGTCAACAGTAGGATATCTAAAAGGGAGGCCGGCTGATACTTTAAGTATTGCGCGTTGAGCTCGTTCTACCTCGAGAAGGGTAGTCTTAGCGATGCCACCCCAAACCAGAATACCGTATTCCAAAATAGGCTGGCAGAGCGCAAAATATACCATCCTCGTAATGTGGTGATTAGCGACATGTTTAAGGGATTTGAAGACGTAAATTAGCTTCCGCAATCGAGGAACCAGAGATTCAACATGCGGCTTAAAGGAAAGCGTTTGGTCAAGGTAGATGCCTAGGTACTTTATACTGCAGGCCCTTTCAAGTGAAGGACAAGAGCACGACACAGCGTCATGACCATCAACATGGACGGTTAACCGATGCGTTTCAGATGGCAGTTGTGAGAATCTAAGAGCAAAAGCGATGTATTTAGTTTTATCTATATTCAATGTCAGTGCATTAAGCTCTAGCCATTGTGTTATTCTGTTCAAGCCAATCTGGGCCTTATGAAAAACATCACTCCAGGAATCGCCACTGAAGAACAGCGCCGTGTCGTCGGCAAAGGTTATAATCTTACCACTATCCAGCAGGATACTACATAGGTCATTGATATATGCTAGGAAGAGTGTAGGACCAAGTATACTGCCTTGTGGCACGCCTATGGTGACAGGGACCTCTTCGCTTACCCAGTCGCCTATTTTTACTCTTTGAGTTCTGTTGGTAAGGTAGTCTCTCAGTAACTTCAATGGAACACCTCTGACCCCCATCCCCTCCAACCTTCCCAACAGATGCGGGATTGAGACCGTGTCGAAAGCTTTCGCTAAATCAAGAAATATAGTGATACACTTCTTCTTCTTATCAAGAGCAGTAACAACGGAGGTAACGAGTTCAAGTACAGCGTCATTGGTTGATTTGCCGCGTCTAAAACCGTACTGCTGCGGGGACAAAAGCTTGTTAATTTCTAAGAAACCAATCAGCCCCTTGTTTATCACTCGCTCTAGAATCTTAGAAAGTGTAGGAAGAATAGATATGGGTCTATAGTTTTCGACACGATCCCTCTCTCCACTCTTATGTATGGGCTTAATAACAGCACCTTTGAAAATTGATGGAAAAACTCCCGAAGACAATGACAGATTACAGACATGTGTTATTGGAGAGACCAGTAAGCAAGCGTACCTTTTAATGACTTTGCTAGAAATACCATCCAGACCAACCGCTCCACTACACTTCAGGCTCGTAATAATCCGAGCTACGTCACCCTCATCGACCGGCATTAACACCAGTGAGTGGCATGGGTTTAATTGGGATTGAGTATCTTCCGCCAATATTACAGTTTTGGTAGACGTAGTTGATCTTTTGGCAAGTTTAGAGCCTATTTCCTTGAAATAGGCGTTGACGCTGTTTACGTTAAGTTGCGGATTATCACTCAAGAGATTCTCAGAGTGGTCAACTACCTGATTCGAACTAGTAATTTCCTTGATAACGTCCCACAACTTCCTTTTATTGTTTCCGGCATCCTCCAGCTTCATCCTCTCATAATTCTTCTTTGCCTTTTTGAGTACTATTGTACAGAAGTTTCTGTAGCGTTTATAAGTAGATTTAATGACTTCGTTTTTGGGATTCATTTTTGTCTTTTTATGAAGATTATCTCTATTTCTAAGGCAACGCAGAAGTCCGGGCGTTACCCAGGGCTTGTTTATTAGTTTTCGTCTAGACATTTTGATATTTTTGGTGCAGTCTGTTATAGCAGTGGATAGCAACGCTACAAGAAGATTCGCAGCTGCATTTGGATCCAAGCATTTTAGAACAGGCTGGAAGTCTACATTTGATATAATTTCATCTAACTTATTAAAGTTAATACGTTTAATTGATTGCGTTTTTTGGATTAACTTGGTTTCGAGGTTTAGGCTAAGTGCAACAGAATCATGATCCGTGATTGAGGAGTCTATCACAAAACATGTGGCCTCCAATTTCGTCCTTAACATCATATGATCAAGGCAAGTGCGACCATGCGTGACCAAGTTATGACCAGGCAATAGTTTGTGGCTGGCTAGGACGTTTTGGTATTCATAGGAACGATTATCAGTGCCGCCTAAGGAGATATCGATGTTGATATCGCCACACAAGATTATATTTTTAAAGTGGTTTAATTTAGAAAGAAGTCTATCTAGGGAACTTATGAAATCTGTAGTATTTGTAGTACTTGGGGGGCGATAAATTCCAATTATGCAAGTATCGTAGTTTATTTTCAACATGAGGCAATTTGCATCGTCTAATTGTGGTTCCTCAAAGGTACCACTGAGATTACTTTTACAGTATATGGCAACACCTTCATTCTGTGTTTTATGATTGCTGGTTGAGGCGTGTACATAATTTTGTAGATAGGGAACGCTTAAGTTTGATCTGAGCCAGCATTCCGTCAGTACAATTACATCCCAGTCCACTCTTGATCTTAAAATCAGGGTGGAAAAGTCATGAAAATTACAATTAATGCTACGTATGTTTTGAGAAAAGACGTTCAATATGTGATTTTTAGATGGAATTGAGTTTTTCACTTCTTCAATGCCACAATTCACCACACGTGCAATATCCAGGGCATCCAAATCCAAGCTTATAGGATCAATTTTTTGCATGATATTTTTATTTAGTTATAGTAACAATGTGACTGTCACAACGACTGTGTGACAGAGTAATAGTAGTTAAGTAAAGTATAGTACAAGCCAGGATCAGTATGCCCCGGTCTATTTGGATGTTTGCACATGTGAGCGTTCGTGAGTAAGATTCTGTCCAATCGACATAGATGTGTAATGTAATATTTTGTAGGGTGTAAAAATGTATGAGTGTAATATAGTGTGTGTGTGTGTGGCTGCAGTTGCCTAAAAAGTATTGATAACATATTGTGACATGCAAGATTTTTAAAAGGTAACAAATAGTACAATTAAGAAAAAACATAATGTAAAGTGAAGAGCGAAACAGTAACACTAGTCACAGGGTGAGATTATTTAGTTGAGATTCTTCATAAATACGGACAGGCGCGGAGCTTTCCTCTCTCTTGACCAAGAGTTTTCCATATGAGATCCATGCAGCGGCCAATTTATTGTTCCTAATATACTCTCTTGCGACATAGTGCAGTCGCCTTGTTTTAGTTGTCAGGGATTCTCCTATGTAGACAGGGCGAGAAGGGCCAGGAACGTAGAGGTGTTCTGTCTGTAGCTGTGGTTCCTTCTTTTCGCGTTTAGCCCTATTATAAGCTTTGTATCTATTTAGGACTGACTGCTTGCAGGGTACCGATGAGAAGTCCACAACTATGGTTCCATTTTTCGTCCGGTGAATATCTCTGATGTTGGACTTTTCTATAGGGTTTTCTGTGTAACTCTCACCGTTTAGTGTGGAGTCTAATTGTTTAATTAAGGCGAACAAGGTACCTTGATTTTCATCTCTTTGCTTCGGGAGGTTGCGTATTTCAATCGAAGTGCTCCGCGTATATTTTTCTAGCGATTCTACTCTATTTTCGAGCGACATAATTCTGCTTCTATACTCTGTATTTTCCTGTTCAAGGGCATTTATTTTCTGTAAAAGTTGCTCGTGCTTTGTCGCCATGATATCAACAGTACTCTGTATATTTTTGTTTTGGGCCATAATTGACTGGAAAGCGCTGTTTAGTTGCTCTTGCTGTGACTTTATTTCGGCAAACATGATCCTTATATCCATATCCGCATTTTCTGGTTCCACTTGATGTGGGACATCATCAAATGTACGCTTTTGTCGTTTAGTGATGTAATAGTTCTCATTTACGCTCGGTTTTTGAGTAATGTTAAGCGCAGAGTCCGAATTATAATGTGATGGCATTTGATCTCTCGGACACGATGCGTTTTGTGATTTAACCGGTGAGTGTTGAAGGGCCATATTTGTAGGTACCTATCAGAAAAGCACAACGCCTGATTGATTGAAAGAGCAAAGTCGTCCGCAGTCACTGGGCGATAGTAAGTAGTGTATAGGCTCGGTAGGAACGCTTTGTGTAGCGATATTTCGTCGCGCTCACTCACCGCTTCCTTGGTCCAGCGGCAATACGGCCAGGTGCAACGCGAGGACGTGCCGGTTCAAGTCCGGCGGGCGACCAAGCACTATATGTCACTCACGGCTACAAGCAAGGCACCAACGCGAATCTCGGGGTCTGCGAAGTCTTCAGCGGCGACCCCAGGCTCCCAAGGGCAAAGCACCAGCAACAAACTTCACAGTGCACGAACAAACAAGAACACGTCCGCCTCTTATAAAATCCGAGAGGGAAGAGGGTCATAATCTGCTATAGAGACAATTTAACACCACCGTATACAAAACACAAAGCTATGTTTATTTAACTGCACATAAAGACATATATTTGCCCAAAGCTACAATAATAAAGTAGTTTTTAGACAAATATATTTGAGTAAGGCAATTTACCGTAGTTAAACATTTTAATAACATCCTACACGCGAATAAATATTCCGAATTCCCAAGTCAAAACACATTACTGTCGACTGTACGTTTGTCCTAAAATTATCACAAGTTGCCGCATCGCTCCACCTCTTAGTCAGATTTCTGTTGCAACATGACAGATGGTGTGGCGTAAAATGTTTAATTAAATCCATTATGTGTATCAGCGCTTGCTTACGCGGTCGACTTGCCTATGCCCGCGCCCTCGCCCGTAATCTATATATATAAAAGGAGAAACTGACTGACTGACTGACATATCAACGCACAGCCCAAACGGCTAAACGTAGGCACTTGAAATTTGGAAGGGACGTAGCTTAGGTACCGTAGGGGTGCACTAAGAAAGGAATTCCCGAAATTCCCACGGGAACGGGAATTAGCGGGAAAATCCTTTTGTATGAAAAATCTAAACCGCTTAAGTTAGACGCTTGAAATTTGGCATGCAGGTACCTTAGTAAATATAAAGTTTAGTTATGGCTGTATTTTGAGAAATTCCCACGGGAACGGGAGTTAGCGGGAAAAAACTTTTGTATGTATAAATTTAAACACGCGGACGAAGTCGCGGGCAAAAGCTAGTCCCTTTATATTTGTGTTTAATTGCAGAGCACCGGAGCGCTGAGCCGCACACTCATTTGTTAACGCGACGTCGCGTCCGATTTACAACACAAATATGCCGTGGAGTATAAGGTGGGATTCCAAAGCCCAGTTCGGATTTACACATTTTGTGTTTCATTGTTTTTATGAGTGTATTTTTAACTCGTATATTCAAGTTGTTTGTGCTATCTTCCGGGCGTGTTCCGTATATAATGAGACTTACATATATCATGAGAAACTTCTTGTCGCTGCGTAAAGTGTATGTCATCATCATCAAACACGCAGTTCACTGCTGGATATTGGCCTCTCCAAATGTTGGGCACTTTCATCAATCTTGGGCTTTTCGCACCAATCATTTTCCGTCCAATCAAATCGTCACTCCACCTGACCTGAAGGCGTCTAAGTATAATACGTCTACCGAGAAGCCGTATTCATTGTAGAATTCGTTTACCCCATCGGTTATCGGTACTGAGGCTGATATGGTCAGCCCACTGCCACTTTAGCTTACTAATCCGGTAAGCTATGTCGATGACCTTGGTTCTATCGGATCACCCCATTTCGCATTCGATCCCACAGAGCAGTACAAAGTCATAAAAACACCAAAAAAGAAAAAAAAATCGAGTTAAAGAATAATTAAGTAAACCAGAGACAAATTTATGTCAATACCATGATGAATGCCAGAAACTCGTTTCACACGCTGCCACATTTGTCAGTACGGCGCCAATGTTTCGGATTTACATTCGAATTTCAAAACCGATCCTTACAAAATCGCTGCGCAGCATGGTTCTATGTCATTCATCATACTCTCAAAGCTAAAGGTATATTAATGAAACTGTATCTTGCACACCGGAAACAGATTAATGTTGCTAAGCCATTCATATTTTTAACTTTATTATTGAAAAATGTTCGAATGGTGGTTGAAACTTGGAATATGAAAAAGAAAAGAGTATGCATCTGTTACATAAAGGTTTTTATAATCATTTCGAATCCATTTTAAAGTTTTAAAAATTATGAATGATTTCATATATCGAATGTGAAACTGTCATGTTAGAGTTTTAATCTGTTAGCGCTTGTGGCCAGCATCAAATACATCCTCGTATTTTAGCTTGGTCTATTTTCATTATCTTATAATTAGGAATAAAATATATTATGCCCAATACAGGGCGATTTATACTAAAATATCTTGTCCAAAAATAAGATTGCAGGGATGGAAATAAAACTAGACGATCACATTTATGGTGATAAATGACTCAAGGATTTGTTTAGCCGAGATATAATCAAAATAGATGAGTATTTTGATTATATTATTCTACGTAGATATTTACGTTACTTAAAAATCTTTTGGTTATTTAGAAATACTGGTTAGTCATCAATTGGGACGACATTTCATTTTGAGACACTTATAAAGAAAACCTAAATGGTAATGAAATGAAATAAGATCCAGTAGGAAGACAATGGCCTGGTTTGAGTATAAACTCAGTAATTGGAACTGCTAAAACTCTAGATATGTTTATTTATTAGGTATTCCGACCGAACCAACGTAGGTGGCACAGTTATATATTTAAATCATATATTATTATGTTTATTATCACCATCATCTTTAGCCTGCAAAAATCCACAGCTGGACATAGGCCTCCCCTAATAACAATTGTCAATTGGGGGGATTTGTTTTGTTATAGCCACCACACTTGGCTAGCGGTCCGGTGACCAAAGCAGGTTTAATTTATTGTACCCAGGTAAACACTGCTGCCCGTTTCAAGATATTCCCTTAGTCGTCTTCTACGACATAATATTATAACCCAAGACATGCCACGCTGGGCCACACAGCGCCGTTTAGCCCCAAACCATGCCGAAGCTTGTACTATGGGTACTAGACAACTGACAAACTTACTTGGATACTTTTTTGTAAATAAATAGATACATAAAAACATCCAGACCAATACAAACAGACATTTGTTCATGCACACAAATGTTTGTACTGTGCGGGAATCGAACCCGCGACCATTGGTTCAGACGGCAGAGTGACTTCCAAATGACCAAATGAGCCATCGAGCCGGTCCATCACCCACGGGATGATATGGCCACCCCATATGTCCCTATATCGGCAACCACACGGATAGATAGATTATATAATATGTAATCATAACACAGTACATGTGTAAATTTCTTGATTGACCACATGATTTCGAAAAACATATTAACTTCATCACATGAATATCTTTCTTATTAGCCTACAACTCCCGATTCAGAAAGTATAATACTACTAGCAGTCACAGGGTGACACGTTTGGGTGTGACTCGTTGAGAACAAACGGTTTAGTTGTAAGAGCAGCGAATAGAGATCAAAACATGGTGGTTCCAATAAGCCATTTACGGCGGAACCTTAAGTGCAATATGGCGCCACGACGAAGGTTCGTGGAAAGTTTTCGCAAGTGTGAGCCGGCAGTCAGTTACTACACCCGCTCCGATGTTCCTTTCGTTTGAAAGGTGAAGGACGCACGGTATGCGGGATATCTGCCCATCTACGATCACGGAGTGACTGGAGCTTGGGTCGACGCTCTTATTTAGATGGCATATTGTTTGGTTGTTTGGTATTAACTCGACTGCGACAGAAGGAGGGGTAAGTTTTTCAATTGTATGTATGTCACTGTAAAATTGTAAATAACGTTAGATTATATATCTCTTGTAAACTGTCAAAAGATTGTGAACTGTCACATAATACAGTCCAACTATTATTTTTCGGAAAATTATAATCGATCGAAGTGAAATTCTTAAATTGAAATCTGTCGTGCGTATAACTATCAACAGTTCCACTTTGATCGATCAAAATATATCGGAAAATAATACTGCCGTCCTATCACTAAAAAGCCGTTAAGCCTCAAAAGTAAGTTTTGAGTAATCTGCAAAAAACGGGAAAAATGTCATCTCTCTGAAAGTATCGTAGCTAGGATTAATATTTTTATACACATCTTTACTTTACATTTTCGTGTATCTTACTACATATTTATTTTTTGGATTAGTACTTTACATTTTTTGGAAATCCTATATACGTCCTTATAGTGAAGTATTATTTTTTATTTCTCATTATCATACTGCACTAAAAGGCCGTTAAGTACACCCTAACGGCTTTTTAGTCTAGGAATTTGTTGTGATTTACCCATTCTGTAATTTTTGAAAATAGTTATTAGATATACTTATCAAAAAGGCCGTTATGGGATTTAACGGTTTTCTAGATAAGGAACCGACTCATTTAAAATTAAGCACTTCATGTCTTAAAAGTGGTCATTAGCCCATAACGGCCTATTAGGTAAGGAATAACATGTGCTCATTCTTATTTAAGGATTATTACTTAGCTTAAAAGCAGTTACTATCACATCACTTGTAATTAGCCACCTTTTAGATAAGTATTTTTGGGAAATATATTTTAAAGTAAATACATTTATAAGCAATAATTTGAAAGAAAATCTAAATTTTCAAAGAAATTATCAATTATGTCTCAGGTAGAACAATGATTAATCAAATACAACGTAAGAACACAATTGTTACTAGGTGCATACAACTTTAAACGTAATAAAATTATTTTTATATGTGAATTATGATCAGAGTTCTTAAGTAGCTTTGTTCATCTGTTCTGAACTTTCTTAACTGTCTCAAATGCTGTCTAGATGAATATCTTCAACATTTGAACACTTTGAGGTTGGAAATTTATATCGTGTTTTTCTATTCAATTCCCATGCGTATTTAAACATTATAGATAATGTATTAAAAACAATTAGGATCACACTTTTAGATATTTTTATTAAATTTCGCTGAAACGATAAGATCCAAAAACCATCAGTAATTGCCATACATTTAACAGACATCGATTCCGTATACATTTTGGTCACTAGCGAATAGAAAAAGTTTCCCTACCACTGCTGCTGAAACGGAGTAGGTATAGATTTATCCAACAAAGATTGGCTGGATTAAGCCCGTTTAAACATTTGCACCTAGTTTTATCCAACAGGGATTGACTGGTCCTAGTTTTAGCCTGAATAATTCTGATCTGACCCAGTTTTACCCCAAAACGATCAGCTATTACTAGGCTTTAATCAAGAGTAAGTGGCACCTAGTTCTAACCGGCTAAAACTGGACGTAGCCTTACTTTGAGTTCTAGCTGTAACATATCAACACTATAAAGGAGGCACAGAAGTGCGACTCGAACTCACGAATGGAAATGGACCGATTTTCGTCACGCTGGTCCAGTGCGCGTTGGCGGGATTTCATCAGATCCTCTTTTTTTTTTTTTATAGTGGCTCGCCATAATGGCTTCCCAACGCCTGATGGAAAGCGAAAGAGAAGCCCAAGTCGCTGTGACAACGGGCAAGTAACTGGTCAGTTACTTGTCAGTTGCCACCGCCATGCCGGCCCAACCCTAACCCCCCACGAGCTCCGGAAACCCTACTCACCGGCAGAAACACGACCCAGAGGTCATTTGACTGCGGTATTCTATAGGGTGGAGGTCCTTCCCCGGACGGGCGGCTCAATTCGAGCGAAGATTCGCTATGCCCTACCTCTCTTCTCTCTCCTCGTTTATTATACAGCAGGGTGTACCATGTACAGACGAGGTTGACTTGATTTGTGTGCCTAGTTGTTTTTTGATCTCTTTACACTCCAACTTGGCTTTCGGGGTGGGTTCTCCACGATGGGATCCCATTTACATGATAAAGGAACTAATGGAGAAATATTGCGAGTTTAACCGGCCCCTGTGTTGCGCTTTCGTTTATTACGAAAAAGCATTCGACAGTGTCGAGCACTTGGCCGTGCACTCGCTTCATCGCTATAATATCGATACGAGAAAAGTCGACCGTCTCTGAGAGTTGTGGGGGCCAGCAGCTATGCAGGTCATGCATGAGCTTATCAGTCCCATATAAACCAAACGAGGAGTTCGGCAGGGAGACACTGTCTCACCAAATAACAAATGTTCACAAAGATTTAATATAGACTTTAGATTGGAATGAGATAAGTGTTAATATATATAAAAACCACCTGTCCCACCTGAGTTTTGCCAATGACATCATCGTTTTGGCTGAAACTCCTGTTGAACTTCAGATAATGCTCTCTGAATTACACAGCGCTTCCCTTAAAGTAGACCTTAGGATGAATATGTCCAAGACAAAAGTAATATCTAATCTTCTTACACCGAATGTGATCGTCGGCGACGACCCTCTAGATGTGGTCCATGAATACATTTACTTTAGACATAGACTATCCTTTGGTGTAGAGAATCAAGCGGCAATGATTGCGAGAAGAGTTCTGCCGCCGCAGTACAGGGGCCGCACTCAGCAAGCTGGAGTCGTCTTCTAGTCCAAAATTCCACAATGCCTATAGACCAGGGCATTTAACCAATGTGTCAGGGCATTTAATCATGTGCCTTTACGTATATTGTTATTATTTGTTGATGAATGTTATTTTTAAAAAGGCTTTAAGCGGTTAGGTTTGTTATACAAGGGCTGGTTTACGCAACTCGACGATTAAGCGCCCGTTCTGAGAGCTTAGAACTCGGCATGATCATACTCTAAACTTGATTTAGATAACTCTTGACAGTTTTTAATTACGTAAATATTATAGCCACGCACCACACGTTCACCCCCTGCGACTAGTTGCGCCAAAAGGCCATACAACGAGTTGACACAGGGTTCCACGCCTCGCGTTGTTAACGGCTTTTTAGCAAAGTAATGTGGTTTAAACGCTTTTTAATTTTGTACCAATGAAAAATAATTGAATATCGATACTTACCTTAAAGGAGGTTAAGGGCGCTTTACTGCCTTTTAGATAAATATTTAATGTTAACTTCCTTTTAGTCAAGTTTATAATACATTGTTCTTGATCATAATACAGAGTTAAAAGGCAGTTAAAATACTTTAACGACTTTATAGCTTAGTCGCATAACATAACTACCTTATAATCAAGTATAAGCGTAGTATTTTATTTCGTTTTCCGGCAGTTTAGAGTCCTTAACTACTTTTAAGTTAAGGAATGTGGTCTAGCTGCTTTTAAGTTAAGGAATTTACAAAAAAGGTGTCACTTAGCGGCATACGTCCATTTCGTATCTCCTAAACTATAAATTATGGAAATATGTTTCTTATACAGAAAGATAGAGAATTCAAAATTATGTACTGCTAACTTAAAAAGTCAAAATTGACCTCTTGTGGCTTAACGGCTTTTTAGTGATAGGACGGCAGAATAGTCAAACTATAAGCAATATGTTACAGTTCATAATCTTTAGACAGATTACAATCTCGCGAGTCAAATATAATGTAACATTATTACAATTTTACGGTGACATATATTTGGCAAGCTATACAGCCTCAACGAATTTTAGCTTGAGAGGTTGTAGGTGGATTACTGTGAAAACGATAGTGTCAATAAAGTTGTAGATACAAAACTTTGGAGAAGTACCAGGACCCTAAAATTGTAGGTATATAAAAAAAAGTAACCGGATACCAAGGACGCCCTTAATATCCACATTATAAATCAGTAAGTGGATTACAGACTCTTTGGATTGCTATCATCGCCGGTTCACTGACACGCCGCGTGGGAGTGCAGAAAATAATTTGCATTCTGCGCAATGTAGGTCGTATCTCAAAGCCTAGTTAGGGCCGCATTATGCCGTAAGAGAGCCCCAGGCACCTCACGGTCGGATAAAAAGAGAAAACCTTTTCTAACGCTACCGTTTTCTAGAAAATTGCATTTCCTCAGTGAAAGTAAGTTAATGATGGGGCGCAGGATTCACGCCGATCTAAGGGCGGTATTGCACAAGCTAGCCGTTCGACTTTCTAACGCTTATTTATATAAGTACAACAGTGGGGAAATTAATGTGCTCGTCTTCGTCCGCTAATTACTGGAAGGCGTCGCTTTTCTAATTCCGCAACTTTCTGCCTCTTAGGTAATTGTTGTGGACGTAGGTGCAGTTGGTATGTAGACAATTTTGCGTCGACACCTCCGCTATTTTCACAACGCCTTTTTTCATTTGCGTACTTCCATGTTTATGTGTAGGAAAGACAAAACTTTCGTGAGTGTTAGGTAAATAGTTTGCGCAATAGCAAAGAGTTTGTCTTAAGACACCGTCGCCACGAGATCCGATAGCCTTTGTAGCGAACGTCAGAGGATGAAAACTTCACTATAGAATTACAAAACATTCAATGCATATCTCATTTTCTGACTATTGTCTCATACTTATTCTGACCAAAATACTAGATAATAACATCAGATTGTTTGTTGGTCTAATTAAATTACGTCTTGTGCAATAAATCAATACATGCATAAAATAGCTGTAGGTCGATGTTTATTATAAGAACAACACCCGTGATAAAAGAGTTTAGCAACACTCAAATCATTATGGAGATGAAAGGAATATGGAGAGATTGAATTATAGAAAACATTGTAGGTGGTATGTCGATAATTATATAACTCGTGTTTGACTAATGTTTTAATTATAGTGTTGGCTCAACAAATTTAATAACATTTCCACTTCCATTCGGAGAAACATTCCGTCTCTCACAAAAACCAGCTTTCGTTACTCAGTATTTATTTATTGACAGAAGCTGAGACGACGGTGAAGTCAATGTAGGCGAACCTGTCAAATGTTATATAACCATATCTGTGCGGTGGGTCATTTTATTGGCGAGGTAATATCCTTCCCACTGCCAAGATGTCGCACAATTTTAATATCTATAAATCACGTTTTATATTCCGAATTATAACAACAATATTATGTCGGCCTTTCACTGATTTTATGCAATTTATCATTGTAAAAAATCGATAGAGAAAGTGATTAAGGGGAATTAAGAGCGCGAGCATACAAAACGTCATATTTAATACAAATGTGATTGCAAACTTCCTTATAGCTGATTTATTTCTTCCTTATAACGCCAATTCTTGCCACTTAATATTTCAATTAACTGATTGCAATACTTGCTGTGCTAGCTTTCCGGTTAGGCACTTACCTACTGATAATTTAAAATTTAAACAATAAAATAAGTAACTTGATCCGTAAATAAAAGTTTCGTAAGTTAAAACTCAGGATACTTTTATTTTGAGATAGAAGTTTAAAATGCGTTCAGAAATATGCTATAAAATTATAACGCGTTTATTGACAATAATATGTGCAATAAAATATTTATTTGACTACTTACACTTAGCAGTATTTTGCAATTTAATTGCAGTTGCAAGATACCTATACCTATTGCTCCTAAATTTTTTGACTAATAAAATTACCACAAAAGCTACGCAAATCATCTTCTTTGTATAGAAATGACTATTCTAGCGAAAGTAATGTCAGATTGTTTTATTATCTTTACTTATATTCGCTTATCTTAACTAATATTATAAAGCTGAAGAGTTTGTTTGTTTGTTTGTTTGTTTGTTTGTTTGAACGCGCTAATCTCAGGAACTACTGGGCCGATTTGAAAAATTCTTTTTGTGTTGAATAGACCATTTATCGAGGAAGGCTTTAGGCTATATAACATCACGTTGCAACTATTAGGAGCGAAGAAATAATGGAAAATGTAAAAAAAAAACGGGAAAAAAATAACTATTCCACGCGGACGAAGTCGCGAGCACAGCTAGTGAAACAATAAAAACGAGTATGCATCACACAAAAATTGTAAGGAGGACTGCACACTATGAGACTCACGTGAAAATTCTGTTAATGGCCCGCTTTCAAGATTCATGTTTAAGGAAGTAGGGACCGCCTACATTATACTACAATACACATCTAACATGTCAATCTCTGTGTGAAGTGTACGCGTGTTAAGAAATCATGAAGTTTATTTTTTGTACAGAGGGGGCAAACGAGCCTGAAGGTCGCACCTACTACTAAGTACTTACCTACTTAATTATATTTTGTTTTTGTTCTTTTGTGTAAGCATCTAACGTTATTTAGTTTTATTGTAAGCCTGCGCAGGCGGCTCGGTGCCGCAAAGTCGTAACAATTAGTTACACTTCATTAAATTTTAACTTCGGAACATGTTATTAGATCTTTTTTAGAAAAGGTGATGGGCTGTCCGAATGCTGGACACCGGGAAGCGATAAACAGGAATTGATTAATTAACTGGAAGATTTTATTAACTAGTCTACGCTTTGTCCGATACGTCGTTAATAAGGAATTTAAAATGTTAATTGAAAGATGCTTTTATAGCATTATTATTGTAATTTATCTTTGTACCTATAGTATACCAAGCGTAGTACCTAAAGTAAATCCCCCAATTGTCATTGGCAAAAATGACAAAACAGAAATAAACAGACCCAAAAATGACAATTTGTCATTGTCAGAGGCCTGTGTCAGAGGCTTTATTATTTTGCTTACATTTAAATACTCGTCTGAATTGTACGTCAATTGTAAACGTTGTCTAGTCCTAAGTATTTTTTTAAATTAAATTTAATTTTAAAATGTATTTTGTATTAAGTTTCAACAAATATATTAGAACAAAATTTCTTGGCGTATTATTGCATAATAACCAAATATCTATGTTAAATCTAGAAGATAAAGTTAATAGATATGCTGAGAGTTGTGGAGAAAATATTTTTATCTGGTATCGATACGATTATGTATTCAGCCAACATACGGAGTACAACGCACCTCCTCCACCGCATAACGGAATATGGTGACCGAATAGTATTAATTTTATTTATATAAATGATTTGTTTAGAAAAAATATTAAAATACTTCTGTAAATCAAGAAGACAGCTCATAAATAATAACAATATTTTTATAAAGTTGTGTGTGTGTTTTTTTTATAATAGCTCGACATAATGACTTTCTTGCCTGATGGAAAGCGAAAGAGAAGCCCACCTGGCCTGGCTGGCTGGAAGTGACAACTGGCAAGTAACTGGTTAGTCATCAGTTGCCACTGCCATGCCGGCCCAGCCCTAAGCCCACGAGCTCCGGAGACTCTACTCATCAGCAGAAACACGACCCGGAGGTCATTTGGCTGCGGTATTCTTTAGGGTGGAGCCTAATACAATAGCTCTAATTGAGCTAATAGAATAGCTCTAATAGCTCTAATTGAGCTGCCCGTCCGGGGATCCTTCCCCAGACTCAATTCGAGCGAAATTCGCTATGCCCTACCTCTCTCACTGTGTATGATAGACGTCCTTTATTGAAAGCGATATGATATCCGTCCATATGATGTACTCGTACATGAAGAAGCGCCTCCACATAAGAATCCTTCTGTCTCCGTTTTCTGGTTTACTTTGTATGGTATGTATGTATACTGCCTATTGCGATTTCAATCTACTGATTCTTTGAGCTATGTCCTTTAGTCTATAGACCTTTTCACTGCTGACTAGATTCGGCGAACAAACTTCGAGCATTCTTCTTTGTTAACTGACCCACTGGATCCTTTCGAAGTCACCCTGTTTATTTGTCGTTACATTATTCACAGTGTCATTTTAAGACCAGCATGAAGAGACTATTGAGTTTTCGCCCATAACGCCTAGAGACGACCTTGGTACTGCACATGAAAACTTTTCAGTTCTAGGTACTATCACCCCAATAAGTATTGCCCGCATTTACGCTATACTTATTGTACTAAAAGCTTCATAGCTTTAAGTACAATCTGACTAAGTAGTGCCTTTTGTATTGCATATGCATCTCTGTGATATAATTCACAGCCTGGATGTTCTTATGAAGCAACAAAACAATTATTCCCAATTTATCTAGACTACTTATAAATGTCTAGTAGAGTAACTTTCCATTCGTGTCTGGTAAAGGGAGGATCTACCTCATGAATCTTCTCTCCGCTATGACACTTATCACTCCTATCAACGTATTTACTTGTGCACGAACTGTATTTTTATTGTTAAGGCTTGCTGTATTGTTTCATGATGCTATCTGGGCTGGTTGTTTGGCGTCCTATGCGGTCGAGACTAGCTATACGATACTTTTTTCTACTTTAAATAGTTTACGTGTAATTTGGTGTATGGCAGTCAAATTGAACAATATATGTTAACAAGTCAAAACTAGAGAATGAGTTCATCTCATGATCAGTTAAAAAAATGGATTTGAAATAGTCTTACAATTGTAAGGGTCTACATAAAAAGTCTAATAACACTAACGGGAAATTTATATTGTATCTTTGTTGCATATAGAACGCCCTTTGTATCTCATTCTCTTCTACAGATAGGTTGATTTCACTTTTCGCTTGAAGTCTTCGGACAATTGAGTTATGACGATTCTGTAGTACGAAAGACAATTTCTTTTTCTCTACTACCTACACGAAAAGTTGATCAGAATAATGTTTTTTTTAATATGCTGGTTTACAACTTTATGGTTTAAGTCGTCAACAGTCGTGAAATCAGACACAATAGAAAATGTATTGTTTGACGGTTAAGCCCACTAGATCTTAGCTATTAACGTAAGTAACCCAAATAATTAAACCATAAGTCAATCTCCTGGCAGGTGTTCCCAACCAGAGCTATCTTACAACACGGCATGATGAAGACAACCGACAATTCATTGGATTGGTTACTTGTTCGTTGCCAGGACGACTTGGTCTTCCCTTTTCATCAAACGAGGGGAAACCACTATACTGTACCAATATAAACTAAAAAAAATATTAAATCGTACCAATAACCACAAAGAGCCATGAAACACTAACCTTACCTTATCAGAGTAAAATAAACCAACCGACAGCTTTATACGCTTATTATCGCCTCATTTACTTACGTAGGACATCGTACTAAGATTTGCGGATCCGGTTAATATGGCCTTTTCTACTAATGGCTGCAATTACACATTATTTAAATCAGAGTTGTGAAATGCGAAGATTTGTTCAACTCGTGGAATCGTGACCTGACTCGCTGTGATAAAACATTTTGCTATTGTTTCGAAGCACTGTCATCATTTCAGAGAGTACTTTTGTATTAAGTGTGGCAACGTGTTAGGTTAACGTAGGACATCCTGAATTCTTTGGATCAGTTAATAGTTATTTATACACAGATACATGTACCTATTATTTGGAATCTATCTTGAGTTCTTGATGAAATGACATCTCAAAGGACGTACTTAAGTATTAATCTTCACATATGACAATGTTTAATCTTTAAATGCTACTAAACCGAAATTCCTCCTACGGTTACACATTGAAAGAAATTCACTAGTACCTATTAATGAGTATGACAGTCATTTGAATTCGGCATTAAAAATAAACAATATGGCATACTTAGTATAGTACCTAGTCAATCTGTACATATATATTATACCTATGCCTTATAACAAAGTTTCCCATCGTAATGTTTTACATTACTTTTCACAAATTCTGTTAAGATGCCGTCTGTAGGTACAGTAAGTTTCTAAAATAACTGAGTTATTCTGTCCCAAAATTTTAATCTTCACACTTGGTATCTATTCGTATTGCACACAGCTCTAAATGAGATAAACTTAAATACCACTGGAATTACTAGGATGGTATTAACGGATTCGAACTGGTATTGGTTCTCCCGACGTCAGACAAGCGATCTCATTGCGATATTGTCAAACGGTGCTCGAGTAATCTCCTAGGCATTACATTCGGGTACTTACATTAATTGAGAATGTATTGGACAAGGCAAACTATTTGTATTTTTTTTTATATTAGCACGACATAATGGCTTCCCTACGCCAGATAGAAAGAAAGCGAAAGAAAACCCCAATGGTTTTCTTTAAAATCTATCTACGTTACTGAAAATAGCATCTAATAAATAACCTCGCAAAAGGAGCATTTTCCTAAGAAAATATTTAAAAAATATATAAATACAGATTATATAAGCTAACTACTTACCGCCAAAGCTTCGGGTACAGCGTTGTCACTTAGATCTAATCGTCAGACTTACTACTAGTAGTGCACAATATAGCGATAATAAAGAGTAAAGTGACACCGTCTTGTATGTTTACATAAATCAATGATTATCTACTTGTAATCAGTTTTGCGCTTATTAATTATGCTCAATCCTTTCAAGACTTACGTTAAGAAATTTCAACCTTGTTATTTTATAGCTCTCAATGAATAGTGCGATATGTTTCTGAGACGAAGTATCTGATCTGGCCTGACACTAATCAACTTATTGTCATAATAATAACAAATAATAAGTTTTGATTAATTTCAAAACATTTTTTTTCAGGAATCAAGAAGATGATAATGATGACCGGTCTTTTTTAAACTTAAATAGCTTAGATGATAGCAATAGTGGCCTTTTAATCATCACCAGACTGGAAGGGGAGAGGAAGCCTATCATCTCTAGAAAAAACGAAGCTAAGGGCGCTATTTTTTTTATTACCTGCTACTACCGTCATTATGTTTTTCAAGTATACCTATTACCATTGCAGAGTTTAGCAGAGCACGACAACTACTTACCTTGATGTTTTGTAAAAAAAAATCCTTTGCCTTTTGTTGGGTTCCTTATACTATCTACTACTATGGAACTAACACGGAATTTAGTGTGTGTCTATTCTGGTACTATGCGAAATTATGAAACAAGTTGAACCTAGTAATAAAGCGTTGGAGCTTCCTTACTGATAACAACTTTATCTGTACGTTGTTGTAACTCTAATTAGCTAGCTGTTCCCGACGCGTGGCGGTCACGACTGCCGTCCCTCAGTCCCATAGGATGCTCCCACCAGCTTTATGGTGCGTCGGTCCACCGTAACTCGCCTCTATTTATGATTGGGCTTAATAGTTTAATGAACTGGTCGGGCTACTGTTATTTATTTGATATCGTAATCTTTGCAATGGAAAAGCGGATTGCAACTTTATCTAGTTATATGAGTTACTGGTTTTTGCTGGGAATTTCGTTACGGTGAGATGTAAAGTGTGCTAATCTGTCTTGTATTGTATTAAAGGGTGTCTCACGGAAAATTTCGAATTTAAAAAGGCTATAAAAAAAGAACGACTCGATAGATTTCAATGATCAAACATTTATTTGAAAGCATAATTCATGACATTATTTGTGAAAAATTATCTCGGTCAAATGTCCACCACAGCTTACTTGGCAGTACCCTATTCGATCAGTCCAATTTTTCAGTACATTTTCAATTGTTTCCGGCCTTATGGCAGCAATGGCAACTTCAATTTCATGTTTCAAGTCATCAATCGTGCTTGGCTTGTTGGCGTAACAAACGTCGGTTGACCTTGCTGGAAATGGACGTTTACGTGTTGTTTTATCCAACAGTGATCCAGTTTCGCGCACACGATTCACAAATTGCCGCACATATGCCTCCGATGGCAAATCTTTTTTGGCAAATATTTTTTTCAAATTTCGCACAGTTTGCGTTGGCGATTCACCACTTTGGAAATAATTTTTTAATATTTCCCAGCTTTCCTCAAGCGAATAGCGACCCATTTCGTAAATGTCAGACTTATTACTAAATATGTGACACTTCTCCGATGACAGTTGACGTCTCCAATGTCAAATTATCGTTAGTTCAAATTCGAAACGCTAGATGGGACACCCGTTATTTATGTAATTGATTCATGTTTCCAAATTGCCGCGCTGTGATTAAATTTCTAGTTTAATAAATAATTATGATTGCAGAGAGATAGGGAAAGACTTTAAGTTTTTGAGATGAGGTGGATAGAACGGAAACGGTTAATGAAAGGAGATGAAAACAATTAAGAGAATAAGTGGAAAAATGGTAGAAGACCTTATACGTCATGACACACTAATAAAAGAAATACTAGAAGAGAAAATAAGAAAAAATATTATACATAACGACGAATTGAGAACCTCCTGCTTTTTTAAGTCGGATAAAAAGGCAGAAGAAAAGACCAAGAAAAACGTACTTAAAGGTCAAAGGTAAGGGTTAATGTTACATACATAATGAATGACGTACAAGGATTATGTAAGAGACGGAAAGATCCAGGTTGCTAGAAAAGTCCAGAGAAGAGTGGGAATTGCTCCACCGTTAAGAGCGAAGCTCGTAAGTTGTAAACGATTAAATAAATAAATAAACAATCATTTGTGAGGCTTTCAATGGTCTTATGTTCTTAAATACTATTTATTACTGCCTGTGCGAATAGCCTGGATATGTAAACCTGAAATATCGATCCAGACAACTATATCAACCACCTATTGCATGCTGAACTGGAAACTTACAGGATGCCCAGAATCACCTACGATACTTTATTTTCTCCAAGAAACGCCTTCAATTATTGTCACTACAATATACGAGTAGGTATATTATAAATTAATTTAGTTATACACCCGCATCATGTATGCCTCTACAGGGTGGCATGTCGGCAAAATGTCACCGGCCCCCAGCCGTAAGGGGCCCCCGGTCAGAGGAGAATCCAAACTCCCAACATTTATTATTACACATTTAGTGAAAATATGATGAATTTGCCACGGGCCTCGAATGGTATAGTTACGCCACTGGTGTGTAGTGTATGCAGTACAGTACAATGCACCAAAAGTGTTATTCATTGTTCATCTCAAGTTGGTTAACGTAGCATTACACTGGACAAAACATCTATTAATCATACACACCAGAGACTAAAGCGGTACAGTCCGCTACAAAAATTGTATAGCTACACACACTTTTGTACATAAACTATGTCCGGAACACTTAGTACAAAGTCCTTTTTACGCATCATTGCTTATTAAGCACTTTGATGTTTAAGTAATAGATCTTAGTATGAGGTCTTGATTGCAATTTGAATCAAGAAGCCTAAGTTAAAGTAAAGATCAATCAATAGAATAATAATAATAACGTCATACCAAAATAATAACTTGTTTCACAATTTGATAAATCACATTCTTTGGTACTCTACAAATACAATATTTACCCTTTGACTGTAAATTGATAATATTGAGGGAAGGTGTACAGTACAGTAAATATTTCTATCTTCCTATTCTCTACGCAAAAGTTCTCTGGAAGAGATCGCTCATAGCCCATAAGGCCGCCTTAATTTTACAACAATTGTATACTTTCCCAATTAATTTTTTTTATGGTGTACAATACATAATTTCTATATAATATCCACCTACATATTGTACATTCACTAGAGTGGCTATGGTAAAGTTTTTGGAACGGACTATACCAAGCTCATCCTGGTGACAAACCATTTGTTAACTGGCGCGTTTTAATAAACTGTTTGAAAGAAAGTGCAGTTAAGCGCATCTGCATAATGCATTTAGGGCCACGACTTAAGGAGGTGATTCACTGACACACTATTTATTGTGGTTATGAGGTCGATAATATTTTATAGTTTTTATTACGTCCTTGAAGGTATTGTGTGTTTTCGATTTGGGCCGCTGGTCAATAAAACCCACATATCAGTGTCGGTAAGATCTGAAGATTTTTGAAACACTTTGATAACGTAATCAAAAACGGCTGACTGACTTTTAGTGTTTTATTTTATTACAAAATGAAAAAAAAAAGTTCTTGCTTATAGTAATGATCACAAAAAGATTGCGAAAGTTGGTAACTTTCACATGAATTAAATAAATATCTAAAGTACTTGGATTTCTCGTGATTTTTACATATACCTACCTACCTATATATAACTCGTGACATGGGACACTGGACCGCACAGCGCCATCTTCATCTCAAACTAAGCCAAAGTTCGTATTATGGGTACTTACTAGACAACTGATAAATTCACTAAGATTTTTTTACATAAATAAATACATAATATCTTTGTATAATCATAGTACTATGAAAATTGCTACGACTAAAATTGTTGTAACATTTATTGTGAAAAGGCCAAACGTTTCAAACATGTTTCAAAATAGTAATTTCGATCAATGTAGCTATACAAGCTGTATACGAGCACATTATTTAAGGGTAGGTATAGTGATTTATCTGCATACAATTTTTGTTAACATCTCCAAGACACTGCAAGTCATCATACTTAATTAATAAAACAGTTTCGAAAATGTGAATGAATGTATATTTTCTAACTGTAAAACTTTTACAACTTCTGAAAAAGGATCCAACTTGCCTACATAAACGTTCAAACTTCCAAATATAAAGAATAGATGTTAAAATATTTATGATATAGACCGGGACATATACAGAATTTTCTATCAATAATGGCGTATAAAATTAAGGTTTTATAAACTGTGTAGGTAGATTTTATGAACACCACTTCCACTTAGTTCCAAAACAAGTAATAAAGATCTTTTATGGAAATCTTTGCCATTCTGCTAACTATATTATTTATGAAAGTGAGTTTATAAATTTGTTTGTTCTTCTTCACGCTTTATCTAGAGAGATCTATCTTCTTGTAACTCATACGCTGTGAATGTATTTGTGCATTGATTTGCAAATACATTCTTTATCTATCTAACATCATCTATCAAATTCGAATGAACGAAGCCGCCGGCAAAAGCTAATAAGATATCCAAGCAGCAGTGTGAAGGTTCCCGTAGGATAAGCCTACACGTGTTCACTAGATGGATTGTGTGCGTTGTAACCCATTTAGTTAATGCCATACCCAGTTGGAGCACACCTCATAGGCTTGTAATATGTATTAACTCTCATTTATTACGTTCTAGTTAAGATGGGTACCTATGCGTTTTTAGAAGCATTTTAGTTTTTATGGTTTCTGATATAAGTTTCAAATAGACCAAGATGTTCCGCATTCGAATTTGAGTACTTAAAATCAGTTCATATTATCATGACAATGAGTGATATACGGTACGGTACGGTACGGTTTTCGTCAGGGTCGATCGGCTGGTGACCTACTCGTATACCTCACACACCGCTGGGCGGAGGCGGTTGAGAGCAAGGGTGAGGCTTTGGTTGTTAGTTTGGATATAGCAAAGGCGTTCGATCGTGTTTGGCACAAAGCGCTTTTAGCGAAACTTCCTTCATATGGGCTTCCTGAGAGGTTGTGCGATTGGCTTGCCAGTTTTCTTGCGGAGCGGAGCATCAGTGTCGTTGTCGACGGTTCTTGCTCTGAGGCGAAGCCCGTGAATGCTGGTGTGCCACAAGGCTGTGTACTGTCCCCTACCTTATTTGTTCTGCATATAAATGATATGTTGCATATTTGCAGCTTACATTGTTATGCAGATGATAGCACAGGGGACGCTTTATACATGGGTAAGGCACAAGCCTCTCGGGATAGTATCACAGAAAGCCGGAATAACCTTGTGGGTGAAATTGAGACCACCCTGGACTCTGTCCTGTCATGGGGGAACGAGAATCTGGTCAATTTTAACCCGAAGAAGACTCAGGTTTGCGCGTTTACCGCTAAACGTACGCCCTTTGTCGTGTCCCCTCGTTTCTGCGGTAGTCCCTTGGACGCGGCATCCTCGCTGAATATTCTCGGCGTTGATATTTCGAGCAACGTTCAGTTTAGGGGTCATCTGGAGGGAAAGGCTAAGCTGGCCTCCAAGAAACTGGGTATTCTTGGCAGAGCGAGACAATATTTCACACCAGCCCACCGTCTTCAACTGTACAAGGCACAGGTGCGACCTCACATGGAATATTGTTCTCATCTGTAGGCCGGGGCACCTCAGTACCAACTCCTTCCTTTTGACTCTTTCCTTTCCTTTTTCTATCTCTACGCAGGGATGTTGCGTCTTTGTGCGTTTTTTACCGAATTTATCACGGCGAGTGTTCGGAAGAATTGTTTGACCTGGTACCAGCTGCCATTTTTTTATCATCGCACATCTCGCACCAATTCAAGATTTCAGCCTTACCATCTTGACAGATGGAAGTCTTCCACAGTGCGTTTTGCGCGCAATTTTCTGCCTCGTGCAGCTGCTCTTTGGAATCAGCTTCCGGCTGCAATTTTCCCGAATGGATACGACCTAGGGACCTTCAAGAAGCGTGCCTACAGATTTCTCAAGGGCCGGCAACGCACCTGTGACTCCCCTGGTGTTGCGGTGTCTATAGGCTGAAGTGATCACTTACCATCAGGTGACCTTCAGGCCCGTTTGCCACCTATGTCATAAAAAAAAAATACAAATTAGAATTTTTTATCTCGCTTGATCCTCGAAACATAGAATGTTGCGACCTTGTATTTCATTTTGATGACCCTTTACTGGGATGACCCAGACAGGACAGTGTAAAATAATTAATAGTCTAGTTTGGTCCATTTGATCTTCGAATAAGGTTTTTCCTAATATCTATACTCACATTTGCGTGTAAGTAAATTTATTCATATTAATAACGATAGCGTGCCTAATTCAAAATATACCACTAAATTACACCAGTTACTTTTCCATACCAGTCTTGATACAGTTACGTGCAAATATGCGTAAACACACCCATCAATTCATACAGTTTCTAGAACAAGTGATAAATTCGGTGCCGTATTCAGACAAACGATCTAGTTATGCCGTCTAGTGTTTTCATAAAATTTTAAACTCGGACCGGTCCTTGCAGCTTAATTGGAGCGTAAGTACAGTCAGTCATAGTAACATAGCCTTACCTGTCAAAATTGTTAATCAATTTTCAACTGAATGTTCTATACATAAAGTGCATTATGCATTGAGATATTTTGATAGTATATGGTTGCTTTATGTGTTGGCATATGTATTAACTTACGTAACATGTGTGGGTGTGTAATATGAGAGCTGTCCGCAGGAATTAGTGTTCGACATGACCATTAGGGCACCTCGATTATAATATTAATCGTTGTAATGTGTCAATAATTGGGGCTCGCACCCGAGTTGACGCGCGGTTTTGTAAGATTTTAGTGACGGCTGGTGACAACCGTGTTATTACTTGTGATGAATTAACGAGAGTAATTATGGCTGTTCAATTTGGATGGAGACTACTGGGTTTTTGGACAGTGGAGAGTCAAAAAATTGGGTTTTATCTGACTACATTTAGGCCAAAAGTAAGGGTAGTTAAGGATTTGTTATATATTAGCTACCTAAGTCATAATAATTACATCTTACTTGAAACATTAATGATTCCATAATATAGGGAAAGCAAGGAGTAGATTAGAAAAAGCTTAATCTCTTTGGATAACTTGAGTATTTTGCTATATAAATTGCCAAAGGTATTATAATAGCACATTCTTATTTAAGTAACTACCTAACGCAAAGCTTTTGTGATATTTATCTTAACTAATATTATAAAGCTGAAGAGTTTGTTTGTTTGTTTGAACGCGCTAATCTCAGGAACTACTGGTCTGAATTGAAAAATTATTTTTGTGTTGAATGGACCATTTATCGAGGAAGGCTTTAGGCTATATAACATCACGCTGCAACTATTAGGAGCGAAGAAATAATGGAAAATGTAAAAAAAACGGGGAAAAAATAACTATTCCACGCGGACGAAGTCGCGAGCACAGCTAGTTAATAATAATTGGTTTTGAGATAGGTCGTAATTTCATATTTAAATATATAGATCAAGGTCAAGCGTGAACCCATTACGAAATAAAAAAAAATTTCTTGCCTAAATAAAAACGTTGTAAATACAAAAAAATAACTTGATATACTTAGGCTTTGCCATAGTTATTTCCGATGATGTTGCCATAGACACTGCCGTAGAGTTTCCTTATCTTGTCTCGTCTTATATCTAAGAATATATCTTGCCAGAAATATTTCAACAAATCATACGATAAATGTTGCCATATATTTTGCCACAGATATACTGTCACTGCTTTTGCTCACAGTTAAATGGCATAATCAACATAACGTTTCCTACGAAATGCGGTTTGTTACTTTAAACACGATTCTCGCAAAAATGCGAATCTCGTAACCTAAGTAATAGCTCTCATACGCAGTTAGCCACACGAGGCAGACTTCCTACGAGTGTAATACAACTAGTTACTGGCGCCACACTCTATCAACGAATGGGGGTGGTGATAGTGCACAATACCCAGAGGCGTACTGTAGGGGCGGTGTAACGGGGACCAATATTCTGGAAACTATAGGGCTACAGGGATGTAAGGGAGCGGCCTAACATCTTTTCGCTCCAAGCCAACCTCACCTGCCCGTGGTGCATCCTGCCGAATAACAAACGAGGCGCTGGCAACCGACTGGTGGCGGTATAACCATCACAATTGAAGGCGTAGCTAAATACTAAAGACCGGTGACGGGCAGCAGCGTCACCGGAGCACGAAGCTACGCCCTGCGATCGCCAACCCGCCTGCCCAGCGTGGCGATTATGGGTGTATCTTCCAGATGTTTGCTCTAAGTGGCAAACAACTGGAGAGGCCTATGTCCAGCAGTGGAGTGTAATAGGCTGATGATGATGAGGGCTACAGAGGAATCCGGGTTATACTCGTATTAGGGTAGCAACGATGGACGAGCAAGCGGTCTCTCTAAATTTACGCCGCACATAGACTCTGCATCAGACACTCAGTACGCGTTAGCTGCTACATACGAGGAATGAACTCTCTTTTCTCTGTCGTTTGAAAAAGTCTACGTATCTTCAGAAGCTTGTATCGATCAGGACACATTTTGTCACTTATCCTGGAAATTCTTCTTCATCTGAGGTAGACCTCAGAGAAGGGTTCTAGAGAATCTATTTCAAGTGATTCTTCAATAACTCTCTTCCAATCTTTTCTTTCATCCTTAATTAGGAAGGTCAGCTAAAAGAATAATTTCAATTATTATACCAGCTTCATCTAGATTTGCTTTGACCTTCCTAATTTCTAATTCATCAGCTCTTGGTTATTACATCATGTAATAAGATCCGATTCCAAAGGTTTTAAAATTTGGGAAAAATCACCAATTTTTGTCTCGTAAATGTTGTACTGGTTGGGATTCAAATCTCAGTTTTGTGCGCTAACGATACTAAATGAGCTAACGAGCCAGTCGACAGTGGGGTGATTTCCACCCTCCGCAAGCCCAATCGAGAATCAGTCATATCAAAATCATTGATACATATGAAAAGAGAGGTAGGGCATAGCGAATCTTCGTCGTATTGAGCTGCCCGTCCGGCGAAGGACCTCCACCCTATAGAATACCGCAGCCAAATGACTTCCGGGCCGTGTTTCTGCTGGTGAGTAGGGTCTCCGGAGCTCGTGGGGGGTTAGGGTTGGGCCGGCATGATAGTGGCAACTGACAGGTAACTAACCAGTAACTTGCCAGTTGTCACAGCGACTTGTGCTTCTCTTTGGCTTTCCATCAGGCGTAGGGAAACCATTATGTCGAGCTACTATAAAAAACAAAAAGTTCTGTAAAACTAGAAGACCTCGTATTGAGCGATGAGTGAAAAGCGCACAAAACTAAAACATACACAAACAAACCTTACCGGTAAGTTAAGTGAAAACCTTACCAGATTTGATAGAGCCCCAATTTTCATCACTTAGTATATCCTTGCTCTCCTAACTACACCACTGCCCAAGCTCGGGAGCGGACCTCTAAATCACCCGCTAATAACTACCCGCCAAGATAACATCGCGCTTTCAATAATACCACCCAATTGTATCCCAGCCTTTCTAAGAAAGTTCTTCATACCAGCCACGGGCATGAGACATTTTCTAATTATCACCAACAATGACATTTCTATTACCTATTATTCTAAAATTGAATCGTTCTAGATTTACATTTTCGATACCGTACGTTTTATAAAGGAATGCGTTACTGTCGTTTGCGGTTCCATTGTCCCGCTTATATCCAATTAAATAAAACATAAGAGAGTGTATTCGGAAGTTTATCTAACGGTTGCGTAAGTGAGAGTGTATGGTTTGTCAAAATTAGTCATTCGAATTAATAGTGAGGGGATAGACAATATAGAGTGTGCTCGTGTAATATAACACGTTCTTTTAACACATAATCTTTGTAAGGATGTCAAATCAATTTGGATATTTTTTTACAGTTGTTGCACACTATTTATCGAAATTACGGTTTTATTAGGTAACGAAATTTTGTTACTAGGACATTGGAAAGGTCCGTTGGTGTATTTGATACCTACTATCTTCTAAGTGTTTGTCTCTTCTTTGCTTCCTTTAGCGTTTTTGGTGATCTTTGAGGCTTTGCCATTAAAAACCAAGACATAATAAGTTTCTTAAGTAGGTAGATACAATCGAGAATCAAAATTGAGACTTCCCATGCCTTAACTAAGTATATCGTCAATAATAATTCGGTTAATGTCCATTAGATATTATGTATATTTTCCTGAAATCGTGCATTAGCCCGATGCGCACAGTATCCGGTTTCAATGCCTGGTTAAATCAAAGACTTATAAATATGTAGTTGATTTAGTGTAACTTTATTTAATTTAAGTAGATCGTAATTTTATACGAATTACATGAATATAATATATAATTATATATACGCTAGACGAAAGTTATCGAGTTAGCCCTAAGAATCGAAGTTGTTGTTTTCTGATCAAGCGGTTATGTCTGCCGTAGACATGTATTTAGGCGAACGTAGTAAGAATACCAGCAACCCGTAGGTTAGATGACCTTAGAAGACCTGCTGGCTCTGACTGAATGCTGAGGTAAGGCCCGGTATAGAGAATATTGGCGCGAATTAAAGAAGGCTGGACACAGACCAGAGCTGTAGCTTGAATGATTGATACCAGCAAATAAGTAACTATTCCATCGTTAAAGTTTGAGTGCCATAGCAGACTACGGTCACCGACCAACAAATAATGGAATTAATAACTTTATCAGCTTTATTAATTATTTTATTTTACTATGTCCTGTCTATACTCTAAAAAGCATAATTTCCCTTTAAACCATTCCAAATAATTATTATTAAAGTGTCAATTTTTTGCTCCATCCCGATCAAGTCGCTAATTTGAGCCACAAAATCGTAGTGGACAAAAACACGTACTTAATATTTAAGCGATGACTGTTGTTTTTTGGTCAGAGAGCACTTGGCAAGTTGCTAATTACATATGATAAGTAGGTACGAGTACATGTACAACATTTAAGCGTGAGAGAAGCTTTCTGGGGCAGATTCCGTATGATTTTTTCCGTGCAAGCTTCTACAATATACCTGCTACTTGGCTTTTCTTTGTTACCAAACTTTTATGTCATGTGGGATTTAAGGGAGCGACCTATCATCTTTTCGCTCCAAGCCAACCTCACCTGCCCGTGGTGCATCCTGCCGAATAATAAAGGTGGCGCTGGCAACCGACTGCTGGCAGTATAACTGCCACGATGGACGGCGTAGCTAAATACCGCAGACCGATGACGGGCAGCAGCGTCACCGGTGCAAGGAGCTACGCACTGTGATCGCCAACCCGCCTGCCCAGGGTGGCGATTATGGGTAAGACCGTATTGTAAATAACTATACTTAAATATTGGTAGAGTATTGTTTCATTAGGATTCTTGTCACTGTTTTTAATGGTTACCTAACTTAATTGATGGTTAATCTCAATAGGTTATAAAATGCGATAGACTTAGTGTCAACAAACTACCTCTGGGTTCTGTGCCAAGGTTCTTGCTTATTGCGATGCATGTTGAACCCTAATACGTACTTACCCACTTTTATAATGATTTGACAGAATCTTTATGCATTGTATGGCATTTGTAGAGCACAGTAAAATAATCAACAGGAAAAAGTTTTAAGTCAATAAAGATAATTGGAGTGCTTATTGAAACATTTAGAGCAAGTTTGTAAAAGTTGCTAGTTGAATAGTGAATATCGAATCCAGGTCAATAACGGTGTATTTATTATTAGAAAATGCATTCCTTTACCCTAAAGTCTGTCTGGAAAAGATAGCTCACTACCGATAGCCGCTTTAATTGTGGGACTTATGTCTGTAATACTATTTCTTATACATTTTTTATTTCTGTACTATAAGGAATTCAATGATTTATAGTACCTTTCTCACTATTGAGCGTTAAGATTCTCCTACATTATCATATAGATTGATTTTACTCCTAGCTTCTGACTTTCTGTATACTACGCAAATATTGAGACCGCCGTTGACAAATAAACAAACTGAAAACTTAATGAAGAAATCGCCCGCTGACAGAACCTATCATATTTTTTGGCGTATTCAGATAAGCGATGTGAACGATTGTGTCAAGATTTCCTTAAAACACAACTCAATACAAAGGTCGGTAAAGGTCGCCGCGACCGCTTACGTAACTGCACTCTTGACATTTGCAGGGCTGCGCGGGAGTAGCGGCCCGACGTCATTTGCCTTCGCACGAGGAATTCCCTGTTACGTCACAGATCGTTTTGAAAGGACACAGCTGTGTGCCAATATTGATTTGTAAACTTTGCATTAAAAACAAAAGTGTCACCGGATTTCTGTGAAGACCATGAGGTTTGAGGCGGCGCTTGAAACAATATTGGAAATTAGTCAACTGCCAACGAATTGGATGCATCCGGAGGTTTATTTTCGTTTAGTTTTCATCTTGGAAAAATGTTAATAGCTTCCTTCCTTCCTATTACAAATTTCGATCGTCCAAACACGTAGGTATACTTAGTTACTTTTATCTTGTGATCGTTCCGTAAAAAATATTATTCAGAACTAATGAAATTTCCATCAATCAAGCACAAGTACGTAGGTATCTAGTTATGTAAATAGACAAACACAGTTATCATCCTTATTCAAGACTGGAGAGAAATAACTGAGATTTATATTTAGCATCGCAGATACAGCAAAATATTCCATGTATTTTTATTGCCGCGTGTACGCGAAGTTGTTTAAACAAAAACATGCTCGCCAGTTTCTAAGTCACAAATCTAACCTTATCAGAAGACAGGGGGTTCGCAGTAGATGGCAAAAATACTCTGTGCGACAATCCACATGTACTAACTACATGTCTTACCTTGTATAGCTGCAGGAATTCTACGAGTTGTCTTTTATGGTACTGATACGCTGCATGCTCGCCGTAGGTGCGCGGGCGCCGAAAAGATACAACTGATCTTACGCATTTATTGTGTGTACCATCGGAAAATTTCCTCGGAGCTCTTTAATAGATCTGCAACAGCTGATAGTTGGAAATTTATGTACAGATTGATCGTATCTTGAACACGTTGAATTCACAGATTTGAAAACGTCTGTATTCAAACCAATATTGGGCTGTTGACTTAGAACGCGTCAACAGTGTTTAGTCAGTCATTGTTTATCATCATCATTGAATTAATTTAATTTAATGTTTGTTGGCATCGAAAACAAAGTCAGACCGATGGTAGGATTGAATATAGTCTTAGTATAATCTGCCAGACTATGACAAAGTATGCATGGATGTGTCTCCAACAAAACTTGAAGGTTTGAGCAAAATTCACCATACCAAACAGCTACTAGGAAATGTGGAGGATTTATTCACATATGCTAGTAAATCTGCTAAATTTGGTAAATCGTCTAATTCATAACATTATTTGGCAGTAATCCTTACTTCTATAATGCACGCTAGATCTAGATGGTAAGATTAATTCCCACTTAAGACGAGCATAATGCTCGTCATTTGGTGTATGTTCTGTATCAGGCAGCAGAATAATGATAGATCATGCTAGTAATCAGAAAAAGTAGACCTTACATAGGAGTCGCAGTGAATTTTATCAATACAGGTATTTTTGTTGTTGACTGTACTACCTATCTGGCACTGGATTCCATAGTATTAAACACTTTGGGCTAATCCTAATTGAATGTATAAATGTTAGAATTTATGTTACTTCATTGTCGAGTCCTGCTGTGTGTAATAACTAAACACCGATGAACCATTGATACTTATAAAGCGATGATAAATGGTCTTGCCAAAGCCGCGGCACGTGTTGAACCACAAAGATAATTTAATTCAAATTAGAAAGCAATACATCTTCTGTAAAAGGCATGCTTTTAAACACTGACTCCCGAAAGATTAATGTTCAGATTGTCATCCAGTTGGTTTGTGAACTTGCTACCGTTTGCGGTGAAAAAGAATAATAAATAAAAGTGAGTTCGCCTTTTGAAGAGTAGCAGGTCCCGTTTTGGTGAGGCGTCCCGTATTATCGGGAACCGCTTGCGCCCGCGCCGCCCGTATACGGACAGTGGCCGCACGTGTGGGACTTTAGTTCCACGTTGTAATGCAACCACGGGATTGTAAGAATTCGGACAATTTGTAGTCTATACTTACTAATATTATAAATGGGAAAGTGTGTCTGTCTGTCTGTATGTTTGTCTTTCTTTTACGGCAAATGGAGCGACGAATTGACATTATTTTTCAAGTGGAGATAGTTGAAGGGATGGAGAGTAACATAGGCTACTTTTCCCCCTTTCTAACCCCCCACTTCCCTAAAATAGGGGGCCATGCGGGCGAAGCCGCGGGTACAGCTAGTTTTCAATAAAAATAAGTTTAGTTCAGCGCCCGGCATCGCCCCCGGGCGCCCTGCGCCCGTGTGCGCCGCACCCCTTGCACCCCCTGGTAGAGACGGCCCTGATAATATATTAGTTTCTCTTAAATGAATACATATTTAGCGTGACTGTCATATTCTGCACGATTTTTCGCAGTTAGTAAGTAAGACGAGGCCTCCTTTGCTGTCATAATTTGATCAAGAAAGGGATTTACTAAAATACGTAATCTAATAAAACAAAAGTTTTTAACTTCTATACTCAAGCAATGACAAAAAAGGAACCAACTTTGATTAAAACTTTTATTCGTCCCTTTCATTGTACAAGTAGAAAAAGAAGTCTCTTTGTTTCTCTTAAACATTCCAATCTTGACAAGGAACAAAGTGGGATTTGAAAGTCAGTCTACCTTTACGTAGATAGACATTTTTACATACTTACATTTAAAGATAATAATTGCAATATCCTTACAAGAAGCTTTTGTATAACAAAGGAGGAAACGATGTTTGCGTTGAACGCAGATTAATTCTGGCGTCCTTGGCTTAACGCTACGTGTTTACAAAGTTTTTATTTTAAATCGCTAAAACAAAGACAATATTTTTATTGTTATTGCTTCCATGTTGGTCCGTGAAATGTGTAAGTATTAAGGGACCAATTAACGCCACATAAAATGCGATGATTTTAACGACGACAGCCATATAGTCCTGTCAATAGGCTATTAAAAAAGAAAGCAACGCTTGAGAGCGTTGCTGCGTCGCGGTCAAAACAACAATTTTGCTGTCCACTGCATTGGATTTATCGCTCCTCGAATCATCGCAGGGGCGTGCATAATACGAGCAACAACTATTTTATGTTCCTTTCTTAGCCCAGCCTCTATGTCACTTTTTAATGTACTTACGTAGAACGATGCCATTTTTCTGCGTCACTTGCACTTTTAATGGAGTCAACGTTTTTTTTACACCGGCGTCTGTTACAAAAAATTTACACAACTTAAATATGTTCCTTATTGGGTTCGGAATTTTTATTGTACGAGTATAGTGAATGTAGTGTAATTCTTGGCAGTATTATAGTAATGTAAATCGTCCGTAGTAAATGTTTTTAAAACTTTGTGATCAGATTTTTGCTCAGAATGGTATGATTTATTTCCGGTAAGGTTGTTGTTGTACGTTTATTAAAATTCATAAATGAGCTTCATAAGTTAATTGTTGTGGGTTCCAATATGTTCTACCTACGACTTTGCTGTCAATTTTCAACAATTTGGAATTATCATTAACACCAGTTAACCTGAAAGTAATCATTGATTTTGCACATTTATACTCTTTGCTGTACGACGTCTACTTAGTGTTCGGTGGAACATCGCAGTTTTAGTTACAATAAAAAAAATGTTTTATCTCAAGATAATAGTCGGTCAGTCACATTTTGAAGCTTACAACCTATGCATTTTTCCTCAAGCCACAGATAACGGTGCAGCCCACGGCTCTGACGAATGCATGCGGTAAGTACGACAGAAAAATTACGAATTTCTCGCCTTTTAGCCGAAGCCACATTATTAACGTAACGGTGGTTGTTGCAACGACGAACAAATCCGAAATTTTGATGGGCGCAGTTTTTTATGAATCTGATAACTTACTTATTTCGGATGAATTTATTGCTGTAATTTGTAAAGATATATTTTAGCGAGGTATGTATTGGAACATAGTGTACAATTTATTTGAAATAAGGTTATTTTTTTTATTTAATGTTGTAAAAGACAATTTAGTTTGATTTTCGTAGTGACACAACTTATTATAAGTTATGTCAACAAATATTTATTTGGGTAGATATAGCAAATTAATAAGATAATGTTGCACTTGTCATTAACTGCCATGGTCTGTGCGAGTATTCTGGCTATACACCACATATGACCTTTCACACTTAGTCTATAAAGTTATCGATATCAATATTTTAATAAATACAATAACTATATACTAATATAATACATATAATCGGATTTTAGCTACGATATTGCTTACCATCAAGCGAATCGCAGTCAAGCGCAAACCCATTTCGAACTAAAAAAACTGTAACTTTATAACTAAGTAATCTATGAAAATGTTACTTATACTCGTAGATATATATAAGATAAAAGTAACTCAAAATGTTTTAGTCAAGCATGCTATAGACTGCTATTTTTAGAGTTCGCAACAGCATTTTTTTTACTAAGTCCACTAAGCTGTATGTTACAGACGTCGTGATTTCTTTACACTTTAACCCAAATTCATCGCTTTTACTTCCAGTCCTGACCTTCAAATGCCAATCACGTCTTAATGATGTGTGCAAACTGACACCTAATAATAACTAGTGCCTTCATCAAACATGAAATTAATAAACTATGAATATCAACGTTGAAATATAATTTCGGCTTCCAAGCATGATTTATATTCTGTCATTACAGTTTAGCAAGTTAGGTGGTACCAATTTGCATTTTCAATGTTTGTATGATGATGTTTGTGAATTGATTTCTATTATAGATAATGTTTTTCTGGTTAATATGAATCATATTCAGTAAAGTTTTTAACTTGGTAAAATCGACCGGCTAAACTACAGTATTTTTATTATTTAAGCGTACTTTCATAATAAAACCCAATTTTGTTTCAATAATTGAGAAACTAAATAATATTTAAAATTATTCCAGTCCGCGAGTGTATTGATTGCATCAAAAATTATAATTTACGACCAGCATAGTTCATGTGATATTGAACGCTGCGTCTGACACAGGGGGGTTCGCGGGTTCGATCCCCGTGCATTACAAACATTTCTGTGCATAAAACATGTCTTGTATTGTATTAGTCTGGGTGTTTGCATAATATGTATTTATTTATAAAATTATTTATTTACAAAATCCATCAATAGCCTATAATCTTTTCCCTCCAAGCCAACCTCACCTGCCCGTGGTGCATCCTGACAAATAACAAACGAGGCGCAACCGACCGGTGGCTGTACAACCACACAATGGAAGGTGTAGCTAAATACCACAGACCGATGACGGGCAGCAGCATCACCGGAGCGAGAAGTTACGCCCTGCGATCACAAGCCCAACGTGGCGATTATGGGTATATCCTCCAGATGTTTGCCCTAAGTGGCGAACAACTGGAAAGGCCTATGTCCAGCAGTGGACTGCAATAGGCTGTTGATGATGATGAGTTACAAGAAAAAGTAAGTTTATTAATTATCTACGCATAGTTCAAACTACGGCTGAGTTTGGGATACGCTCTGTGGCCTAGCGTGGCATATCTTCGGTTATTTGTTGTTTATTTATATACTTAACTTTACATAAATTAAAAAGGGACCTTGTTACGGAGTAAAAAAATATAACCAATAGAAATAGAAACCCATTAATTCACGATAGTCAAGGGCAGTCGTTGGCTGGTACTATTTAAAGTGTAGGCGCCATATTCTGGTTTTAATGCGAATAAATTGCGTGTAACCGTTATTTTATATATCATAGATGTGACAGGCTGCGCACGAGTTTGATCTACAGTAGCAGCGGGCAGACGGTAATAGCGCAATAATGGCGATATAGTAGAGATGGCACGGCGGGGCGCCGTACCAACCTTCGTGTAACTGATGCTTTGATGGGATTAGGTAGGAACATTGGTCTCTTGGACCGAGTTTTTAATAAGAGTCATCTTTATATACAGGGAACCTTGGAGAATCATATGTGATCTATGCATGGATTTTAACTCTTAAAAAGGAGAAGAGCATGCAGGATGACCTCATTCCATGACTCCATCTGATGGTAGGCGATCGTGAAGTCAAAATGTTAGGTTCATGTTAATTAATGAACTAACATTAGAAAAAACTTAAACTACTGTCAAATTATCATGAAACAAGTAAATGCGGATGATATCAATGACCAAAACTAGTTTGAAACATCAAAACGTTTTATGTTATGCAAGGAGAATACTCATGATAGGTATATGTTTTGTAAGTCGTACATTTTTTCACAGTAAAAATGTTTCCAAGTTGATGAGTGAAATTGCGATAGGGTCTGATATACCCCTTACTCATCAGAAGGTTCGACGAATCCAATGGACCAGTGAAGTCGCTCGGCAACAGTCTTTTTGCTTATACCGATTTATTATAATGGCTTTTGATTGTGTGGACGTTCTTTATATTATACAATTGCTGCCTAAATAATTAAGGAAGCCAGCTGTTCTGCACAGATAGCCTACCTTTTGCTCGAATGTAAGGAAGATAGAGAGATTGTCATGTGGAGAATATTAAAGTTCATGCAAATATAAAATATGTTTAGGATCAAGGCAAAATAGAAGCAAGGTTTTAGAAACTTGTACTGAATTGAAATTTTGTTCTATAAATATTGCATAACCTGCAAGCAAACAGGCCTAAATGCTCATTATCCGAATAAACAAATTCATAAGCTACTTACTTTGTGATCGAAATAAAAAAGGCTGTGATGTTATCTTATAAGTATTTGTTCGTTTGCGCACACAGTAGGCACTATTTTGGCTAAGCTGGTTGTTGCTATGGTCAAAATGCGTTAAAAAGGTATGAAGCCTATAAACTCCTAAAAAGGAAAGTCTTTACCGCATGTATAAACTGGCTATTTCGTGAACTGAATACCAGATTAGCCTAATTTTAAGATAATATCCAAAGAAAATTTGAGCGCATAATTGCATTCTTATCTCGCCAATGTCTCTCGATCTAGTTCTGTTTCGTAATTAATTTTCTTCGAATTAACATTCATCAGTCAGAACCGAATGCTCGCACCGAGATACATATCAGATCGCTTCGTGTTTCTGGCGAAAGTTCTGCGAAGTCCGAATGTGTCCCGAAATTGATGGCCCTGTCTGTTAGTGCCGGAATCGAATCTTGTATTGATCATACACGCGAACTCAACACGCAACACGGTCCTTCACCTCGGCGAAAATTAAATGTTGACGTCTACAAAAGAGATATTGTTTCGGAGGCAGATGTTCACTTTCGTATGTTGAATTATATTTAACGTTTCAGACTGAATGCTTCGTAAGTGTGGCGTAAGAGGTAAAGATTATTCGCGGTCAGATAGGATCTATGTCTACTTTATAGGACTTAAACAATTAGGTATTTAGAGTGGAAACTAAATTGATATTGGAACTAAGTAAAATTTTTAATTTAGGTAGAATTGGCATAAGAAACGTATAATCCGATATGCGTCGCAAACTATCAAGCATGTCTAAACGCAATACGAAAATATTTTTTCTAAAAAAGTTTCTAATCTTTTTTACCTATTTTATTACATGATCAATTTTGACTTGATAATTTTATTTTCGTTTGAAAGTAGCGTTTTAGCTCTTAAAAACTCTTATAGTCATACACATACACCACTTCTACCTCCTACTTCGAGCGAACATGCCGGGAAAGGCATGTGTATGCGTCCTTTTTCGATGCGCGAAAATTAAGCTCGTATGACGGAACAACCATCATCACGTTAAGAAAAATACGCTAATTTGAAACCGTCATTATATTATTTTTTCTTATTTTTTTTCACACCTGTGTTATTACGTAACCTATAATGATAATATACGGTGCCTTACACCGCTTCCACTGTTATTAAATTTTGAAAGTACATAGTCGTTTCTGAATTTTTCTTTATCATTTTGTAACAAGCTTTAAGGGTTCTTGGGAAATGTTTCTACTATATTGGTTTTTACTTCTCTAATAAAAAAAACATGGTCTTTAGAGTAGGCTGCTCAATAATAGATACGCATGTGTTATAATTCTATGTTTATTTGGGCCGAATGCGTAAAATAAATTTCTTAATTCTATGAATTCACATCGGATAAACATCAGACAAATTAACAACACTTACACCACTATGGTTAACATTAGAGTCTATTCTACAACATCTAGAGAATACTTAAGGTATCTTCTTGTAGGCATTACAAATAAATCTCCAAAGGACTTTGTTGAGATAAATATATAAATAACCCAAGACATGTCACGCTGGGCCACACATCGCCATCTAGCCCCAAACTAAGCCGAAGCCTGTACTATAGGTTCTAGACAACTGATAAACTTACTTAGATACTTTTTTTGTAAATAAATACATATTATACACAGTAAACACCCAGACCAATACCTACAAACAAGACTATTTTGACTTTGAAACAGAAATGTTAATGACCACAAATGTTTGTACTGTGCGGGAATCGATCCCACGACCCTTGGCTCAGAAGGCAGAGGGACCAATTGAGCCATCGAGCCAGTCAAAACATTTAAATGCCGCATTAAAACATTTGTCTTGTACATTTAAAGATACGCACTGTTAATTTACGCTCTCGGTCTATAAATTTTGTTCACAAAAGAAACGACGGTTGCAATGACCCTACAAGGTAAACAATGCCTTACAAAGTAGTGATGATAGAACGCATACGAATACAAAAGAGACTGATAAATTAATCCAATAGAGTAAATTGATAAACAAAAATGTCCAAGCTGGTATTTTGCCTGTAATGCTTCCTCATTCCACATCAATGGGGATAAGAGTATTATTAATCGCCGTTTGTGGCAAAACAATGATTGTATTTTTAATCTGTCTGGCGTCAATATTCCATTTTAACTTGTTGCGAGTCAGTTTTAAATTAACCGGTTGTCGTGTTTCAAATTGCGATTTTATTGTAATAAGTGACAGTGGCAATTTACCACATGCCGTCCACGGTTCGAACAATTGTAGTGTAGTGAAAATTAAATTGAATTTTTTTTTCAAGAAATTCAATAAATGCATTGCAATGCATTTTTAAGTCACTTGGTTATTCCCTTGATTGTTTTTTTAGGAGCACAGCATAGTGGCCATGTGGAAAGCGAAAGAAAGACCTAAGTCGCTGCGGAAACGAACAAGTAATCAAATTAATCACTGTTTTTATCGTACCTCGACATAACGGCTTCTCTGCGCCTGATGGAAAGCCAAAGAGAAACCCAAGTCGATGTGACAACGGGCAAGTAACTGGTCAGTTACACGTCAGTTGCCACCGCCATGCCTGCCCAACTCTAACCCCCCATGAGCCCTGGAAACCCTAGTCACCGGCAGAAACGCGACCCGGAAGTCACTTGGCTGCGGTTTTCTATAGGGTGGAGGTCCTCCCCGGACGGGCGGCTCAATTCGAGCGAAGATACGCTATGCCCTACCTCTCATATACTACTACGTGTCAGTTACCACCGCCGAACTAGCTCATAGCATTATTTTGACAACGCCGACTGATCCCGAAACGCGACCAAAATGGCTTCACGGGTGTTTATTTCTGCCAGGCTGGTAAACCCTACCACTAGAAGCCACAATCCCAAGAAGTCGACTCTTAAGACACCAACAGAAAGAAATAGGGCGATGTCTTGTATTTTTTCCATCAGCGCACAAAATATTCATTATTCTGTTATTCATATAATTTATGCTGCTACTATTCGATGCAAAGCAGATATAATTATGTGCAAAGAACCTAACCATTTACAATATGGGGTAAAGGCGACATAATTAGAGCTCCCCATGAATTAAATTCGATTTTGATTTTTAACGTTATTCTTTTTTTTTTTTTTTTTATTGTAGCTCGACATAATGGCTTCCCTACGCCTGATGGAAAGCTAAAGAGAAGCCCAAGTCGCTGTGACAACTGGCAAGTAGCTGGTTAGTTACCTGTCAGTTGCCACTGCCATGCCGGCCCAACCCTAACCCCCCACGAGCTCCGAAGACCCTACTCACCAGCAGAAACACGACCCGGAGGTCATTTGGCTGCGGTATTCTATAGGGTGGATGTCCTTCCCCGGACGGGCAGCTCAATACGAATACTAAGGTTTGATTGTATACCTAATGATCCGTATAATACTTAAATAAGTATCTACCTACAGTCAAAAGAGTATATTGAAATTAACGTTAAAAAGCACATTCAATGCGAAATTTATTGTCTTTACAGAAACACAACTTTTCTTTTTCTCCAAAAAAGATTATCTTTAAACGTAAATCTCAAGAAACATACTGAACTCTTTGGAAGGTGGAACCGCATGTACAGTGCGCAGCCATCCTATCCTTACCCGTCAAACATCGTCAAACAAATTCCCACTAAATATCCATTGCATACAGTGTATAATGCATTTAGATATTACAGACTTAGGTAACTTCATGCGTGTACTGTTGTCCATAACGGGTATCATTGTTGATATCGTTATGCGTTCTTCGGTAACTGATTGACGGAAACAAGGAGGCCACGGATCCCGCAGACCCCGCAGTGGGTTACTGTGTAAGCTTATAAGCTGTTTGTTATGTTACATTTAAACACGCATTATACGCATAAGGACCTTTGACCGAGAGGGTTTGTTACACTCGGCCACTTTGCCTATTCATTCTTGAATGTTTTGAGATGTTGTGTTTTACAATTGTATAAACCGAGTCGAAGAAGGATTTTGTGTTAAAAATGTTATTCTTTTTAGAAAATATGTACAAATCCAGACTATTTAATTGAACGGAGAAAGCTTTTTTTCTTAAATAATAAATAAACCGAGACCATGCCACGCTGGGCCACACATCGCCACTTAGCCCCAAACTAAGCCGAAGCTTGTACTATGGGTACTACACAACCGATAAACTTACTTAGATACTTTTTTTTGTAAATAATTATATATTATACATAGTAAACACCCAGATCGATACAAACAGACATGTTCATGCATAAAAAAGTGTGTACTGTGTGGGGATTGAACCCACGACCCTTGGCTCAGATGGCAGAGGTCACTACCAAATGAGCCAATGAACCATTCAAAATTTTATTAATTGATCGCGTTATTTTGGTATACCTACTCACTTGTTGTATTTACTATAATATGTTGATTAAAAATGAGTTAACAGACAGTAAATTTAAATTAAATTTATTAAAGCCTCTCAACACAACAGAACCCTCCTCGATCCCACACGATGATGGACAGATTACAGTCCAAATTACCACTACGAGTAATACCGTTTTACTGTTATTATGACTTGCACACCTCACTGTATGCATTGTGTTGTTTGTCTGTCTCTCTTTTGAGCGACTTGTATAGACGAGTGGGTGAAGTAAGCGACCTGTAAATAAACGTGGGAGACTTTAATGAATCAAATCGTCTACGTGTTAATTGAATTTAACGTCGATCATTTTAGTAGTAGTATTAAGTAGAGTTTTTGTATACAGCTATGTGGAAACCAATCGATTACCTTTGTATGAAATGGAAAATACTGTCATCTTACTTATATCTGGGTGTTTTCCATGTATTTATTTACGAAAAAATATGTATTTAGTATGTTTAGGTATCAGTTGTCTAGTACCCATAATACAGGGGGATTTTATGGGTGGGTATTTTGGAAGCTGTGAGCCTCACACACCATGCCTACCTACTCCCAGATTCTGCGTAGTGTCTAATACATTCCCATCTTAAAAAAAAGTAAGACTAGAAAAAGTCCAACTGCGCAAAGATGACTCTCCATTACCACGTAACCGATTAAACGTCTCACCGTGTCATCATTATCAGTTCATCAAGGATTTGTGTAATGTAATATGCGGACATAATTAACGCCGTTAACCGATCAATGAATACTGCTGATTACAGACAGCTAATCAACTCTTGATACTTTCCATAGAACCCCGCCTTACACAACACCGGCGACAAACACTTTTGTAACGATATCTGTACACTACTAGTTGCATGTTTCTTAAATGTCTTGTACTCATTATGCTGTGTATAAATCAACGGGCGGTTTTAGTGCCAAACGTACGGCAACATATAGTGTTGCGTTCCTTACCTTCACGACTGATTGTGACGCAATTTTGCATTTGAGAAATTCTATCAACACCACTGGTCTTAATTGTTGTTGACAGCCAGTCATCACTAATCAATTTGGCACTGTTTGGAGAACAGAAGGGTGTGTTGCGTGTTGGTGCATGTTTTATGAACGTAGTACATTATAAGGACGGGCGCGATTTCCTGAACGTTACGCAGAAAAGGGATTTCTGGGCAGTTGACACATGGATGTCTACAATATCCATGTATGTATTAGCGTGATAATTTATTTGGTTTACATTGAGAAATAACTGCTTTGACATTAAGCGGGTACGATCTGTAGACTATGTATGATAGAAAAAGTTTCTTACCCGTAGTATCTGTTCATACATCCATTGACCAATTAGGTGAAGGTCGTCTTATAATCGAATACGATACCTATAACTATGTATATTCAATAAGATCATATGCGGGCCAATTGTTATCCATAGGATAGGATACTGAAGCGAAAGCTTAGGAGAAATTAAACTAACAGGTAGGTACTGTTATTAAAAAAAAATTAACAAAGCCTAATATAAATTTTTGACGAAGTTTTATAAAAAGACCTAAGTAAAGACCAATATTATTATATAGTTTCCAAAAAGAAACTATATATTAGTCTTTACTAAGGATCGTCATTACTGGTTCATTTGGTGACCATTTCACCTGTACGAAGGTAGTACGTAGTTGGCCTTACCAGTCTGATAAAATTTATTTCGATTTTAGAGCAGTGGTTTGGTTTTTTGATTTGGTTGATTCTGGGTGGTGATCAGCTGCTGGCTCTCTTTCTTCCATACCATCAACCACAACCAACTTTTCAGGACTTGGTATTCCCATTAGAGTTTGTAGTAAACAGGAAGTTAAAGAGAATCAGTCTTCAGAAAATTTAATTACTCCAGACCGCACAAATGAATAGCTGAATACGAAATTTCTCACTTGCATTTCATAATTTATTATCCACCCCGCAGTGCATGGCATGAAGTTTAACATTTGAAACAGTATAAATCGGACGATTCCTAATCTAACTCCATCTCTGACACATAAGATTGAAGTTGCTATTTTTAATTAACCTCTGGCATCTCAACCGTGAGTTATTACTGCGCTCGACGGCTAACAGATCTGACTTATTAGATTAACTATATCTGCTGTTCCATCTCGGAGCTGCTACGGCGTCCTCAGCTTATGAGTTTGCAATATTTTATTCGTTGCATAAGTGCCAAGCTCACTGTAGCCACGCATAAGATTATCTGCTCCAGATTATCGTCACCATACATTTGTCAGGCATACCGGCATAGCATAGGAGGATGCTTCTTTTATTGTTGTTAGCAGATGAATGAACATTATACAAAGAAAATTTTTAGCCAAAAAACCGCTACGATTGAATAGAATTCAGTAAATCAATCACTTTATCCATTAATCAATGAAAATATTAATTATTGTGTACATAACGAATCTATCTCGGAGAATATATAACGGAGCTCGTGGGGGGGTTAGGGTTGGGCCGGCATGGCGGTGGCAACTGACAGGTAACTGACCAGTTACTTGCCCGTTGTCACAGCGACTTGGGCTTCTCTTTCGCTTTCCATCAGGTGTAGGGAAGCCATTATGTCGAGCCACTATAAAAAAAAAAAAAAAAAAAATTTAACCTATTACGAATAGTAAACATGTAACATTTACATGAAACGTTGGAAAAGATAGAATTATATTTTACTCTTTATTGATATCGCGTTTGGTAGGTACTTGTTAAAATAAGTGAAGATTGTCTGCATTACTACTATAATCATCATCATCAGCCCGTGTCAGTCCGCTGCTGGACATAGGCCTCTCCTAATGTTCGCAAGGAATTCCATTAATACTACTATAAGTAGTCCATATAGTGTATAGTTGTAGTATATAGAAATAAGTTTCTCAATCATATTTTTGGAGGTATAAGTTTATACAGAATGTTATTTACAAATATTTTTTTTTAAGAAATCTTATCGTTAAAACCCCGGCCTTACTTTAGCATAGCCTCATAATGTTCAGCTTTTAAATGTGTTCGCTAAGCTAGCGCCTACCTCCGGTACTAGAATGCCTCGCATCAATATCATTTCAATCGGCAACGAATATAAAGTCACGAGGTGTCATCAATTTTGAGGATTGGGGTCGACTTGCTTAAGGGTCCACTGAAGTTCAGATAAACAAAGGATACTTATGATAGCCAAAAACCTTCCTACACTTTGTATATTTGAGTTTTTGTAGAGTAAAATAAAGTTGTTAAACACAAGGTTAACAAGGTAAATTCATAACAATAAAGACGTATTTTCTTTGAAACACAACCACTTATGACTTTGATGGATTATAAAAACGTTGACCTTCTTACATACACTATTTTTCACGTCATTTTCAACATCCCAACTCTTAGTTGTACAATTCTAAGGAGGTCATAATTCTTGTCATTGATCATAACCACAAGTTTGGTTTCTTCCTGGTTGCCCTTATTCACTGCACTCCACAAAAGTAGAACCGACAAATTCCATTCCTTGCGAAGTACCCCAGTCTCCCCTTAAGCCCTACAAGCAGGACAATAAACGGATTAAGAAACCATAAATTATTGCATGTTTTATGTAACTGTTGTTATACAAATGAAAGTAAGAGTGGAGACGTAATTTGTCCCTAATTTCCATACGGGTCTCGTGGTGGCATTTACCCGAGACTTTTAGCAGTTGTTTCCACTAATTACCATCTCGTTTGCAATTTAAAGTCACGTGTAGGTACAGTCGATGGCGAAAATTACTTTGCTTATAGATAGAACGCCCTTATAATAAGAAAATGCTGAAATTCAGAATTCACCTGTGTTTGCGCATACCTTAGTTAATCGAGCCGAAAAGTTCAGGACAGTATTATTATTATTACAAATACATTTCTCAGTTAGCAAGAAGATAACTTTTTATTTATACGAGTATCATCAGCTTCAGCATGATTTAATGTTCTTATGAACACCACACTCGTCAGTCAATATTTTAAAGGCTTAATATTTCAAGCAACGTAATGGCGAAATGCGACACGATAGATGACATAATTTTTATATTTCGTCAGAAATTCCTTTATTAGGAGGATTTTTTTTGCATCTATCAGTTTGGTACTTATTTAATAGATCAATTATTTACTAGAGTCAGTTATTTATCAGTCAAATATGTAAATGGACGATAATGTATAAACAGTCATGAAAACTTCATAAAAGAAATTTAACCATTGCGATTGGAAATAAACCATTATTTAATTCTAGCAACATAATAATAAGAGAGTCTTTCAATTGTTACACTGAGTTAGTTCTTTCTTAATTACATCTCATATTTTTTTTAAATATTGTAGCAACACGTAGTTTCAATTCCTATCTCCAGAAATATTGCTCAAGTCTCATATTTTTACACACGCCTTAGCCCGCGGCTTCTCTCACGTTTACAAGGTATCTAAAGCCATCAATCTCATGAACAGAACGTTTTCCTGGTTGTAAGGTGCCCCATGTCCTTTTATGTCTTTAACTTGAAGTGCATGCAAAATAATATGATGGATTGAATAGTTAAATCTTGAGTATGATTTGATATCTCACGAACGTTACGAAGTCTATACGATCTAAGCTAAACTCGGGCTAATTAGTGAGGTTCACTTCCTAAATTGGCTTCATTGGGACCAACATCGCTAATGAACAAACTAAATCAATGGATGAGGTCGCGGGGTCAACTTAACGAACATTTTCCAATCCGACTGTACGGTAGCGATTCCTTGTAGCGAAAGTGAATTTGTATGGGGGTTGTGTCGCAGTAATTGGCAGGTGTGTGGTGTTGCCACGGGCGTTGCCACGCGTGGACACGGGCTAGCCGCGTTTGTCGGTGTCGGGAGTACCAGGCTAGGCCGGGCCATACTGTGGAGGGTGACAGTAATGATAAGTAAGTAGGTGTAATTACATTTACCGGTAGACGACAGTAAACCGCACAGGCCAATATAAATAAAGAGCATTATAATATGTTTTGAATCTGGAACGAAACAATGCCATAATGGTATCATAAGGGATTTTTTTATAGTGGCTCGTCATAATGGGTTCCCCACGCCTGATGGAAAGCGAAAGAGAAGCCCAAGCTGCTGTGACAACTGGTAACCCTACTCACCGGCAGAAACACGACTCAGAGATCATTTGGCTGCGGTATTCTATAGGGTGAAGGTCCTTCCCCGGACGGGCGGCTCAATTCGAGCGAAGATTCGCTATGCCCTACTTCTTAAAGTTTTTCCTTTGTACGATAACTAGAAGGCGTCCATTATAACACCGAGACCACCAACCCAGAACCTCTATCCCCAGATAGACCTATTCGCAATTAGCACATTAAATATCAGAACGTTGACCCGATCTCAAAAAAGTAGCCTAGTGATCTAGCCTACCTTTAGTACTTATCATATTCAGACCATACCTCTACGATATGCATCCTCCATCGTTTTCCTGTGAATTCCTGGTCTCCTTGAACTCATTCCGGCCGTCCCAGATTATCTATGAAGATCTATGAAGAGTCAAGCAGAACTAAGCCATACGATAATATAATAACGTCCTAGTGTATGCTTATTTGAATTCCTAAGGTAATTCTAAGCATGTAGTAGGCACTACATACTGAGATATTTAGACTCGGGTGGATCAATCTGTGGCTGTGTGTATCCTTGTGTTGTTTATTGTTTGATTGTATTGTTTATTACGTTGTGTTGTAATTTCTTATGGCAAATTAATCTTTTTCTTTCTATTTAAACTTAAAAAAGTTTTCGTTTTTTCACAGCGTTGCCTGATTTTCTTTATTTTGATTTTGATGGTTGTAGAAACCAAAAAAGAGGTTCTATCGAGTTTCATTTGTTTTTTCCAAGCATTGCCTGCTTAGTTTCCTCGCTGTTGCTTGTATACGTGCGCGGGCGCAGCCTGTGGCCTGTCGGGCATTATGCAACGCGGCAATTGCTACCGTGACGTTTCCTGGATGTTTAGAGTAATTGAGTTAGTTGGCCGCCTCGCCTGACTATATGATAAATGTATTATTAACCGCATTATGATTTCATTTAAATATTGCAATTAAGTCTGTGAATGCTAGAGATATTATAAGAGGGTTTGTTAAGTCAAGTGATTACTATTATTGATTGAGCATGTTTTCTTAACGCTATTAGGTACGAGTATCATTCTCTTTGGAGCCCGGGATAACTATGACCTGAAACCAAATATACTGGGATATGCCCAGATATATTTGGGATACCAGGTTTGATCCGATACCCACGTGTGCTGCTTATATTGATCGGAGCAATATATTGATAATAATGTTGTCTTATATTTATTTATTCTATCAAGAAGAAACCAGCAAGAAACTCGAGTGCATACCCGATGAGTGATTCACCCTTTAACAGTCCTTTGTCAATGCCACGTTCTCACTAGATGGAGCTGTCAGCTCGTTCGTTGTCCTGCGTTTGCGCATAATGAGCGAATTCTTTACTGTTCCCGGGCTAAAACTGGTGATCTACATAATTAGTAGTAATTATACTGTCTTGTAATTTTCTGCTCAAGAATGCCGTATCGTCTTTTTTATGAAATTCTGTATGTAGTGTGTATTAATAGAGGCTGGCGTTTCTACAAGAAAATAAAATTATTATTTAATAGAATTCGGTTTTAGTAAGGTAAAGTTTCCAGGTCTTTAAATCTTATCCCAAAATACCTTGCTCCTTATTCCAAAATTAGGAAGATAAGGACTGACTAATAAGTTAACCACGCTGCTCAAGTGGGAACTGTCACTTCTAACTCAATTCTAATTTTTGCGATGCTATACTACTAACTAGACAGACAGTTGGACGTTTTTACGGGGCATGAAGTAACATCTTATTGACCAGTTAAATGCTCGTTGTTACAGCGACTTAGGCTTCTTTTTGGATTTCCATCAAGTGTAGATAAACCATTATGCCGTGTTACTACGAGTACAAAAATTAGGTATCTATTTTCTCACTAATCTAACAAGCACACACAAATTTTTTTATACCACTTTTTTATTACCGGTTACCTATGGACACTTGCAACACCAGGGGTATCACACGTGCATTGCCGTCCCTTTAAAAACCTCTTCACAACCTTTTTGAAGGACCCCATACTGTAGTCTCGGGGGAGAGCTTCGGCTGGGCTCATTCCACAGCCTGAGTGTACGCGGCAAAAAGTTTCCGTGGCGGCAAATTGTATTCTGTTCTAACCTGTAGAATCAAAATAAAATTATACAGTACAGTAGGTATAATATACATGTTCGTCTATACTGTGACTGTTCAGACTTTGGCAGGACATTCGCCTTGTCGCATTCGCCACGCCGACAGCGCATTCATCCGATGAATAGCTTGTTAAACCCGCGACTTTATTCATCCGAAGGACTAAAAATATCTATCATTGTGTTAATAATGGCGCATTGACGGGTTTGCGTCTATCCACGGCTCGTAATGCGAGCGTTAAGAATAAGGACGGAGATAGGAATCAGCGGTGCATTGAGAGATGACGTCTTGGGTAGGATTCACACCGGAAGGCGCGCGGTCGGAGCGCGTCGGAACGGACTTACACGGCGGTAAAGAAAATAGCATTTTATTAACAGTTCATCATCAGCCTATTACAATCCACTGCTGGACATAGGCAGAGGCCTACTGAGGCCTACTGAGTGGCGAACTGGCTCTCCAGTTCGCCACTTTGGGCAAAAATCTATCAAGGTCTTGCCTATAATCGCCACGATGGGTAGGCGGGCGTAGCTCCTCGCTCCGGTGACTTTGCTGCCCGTCATCGGCCTATGCTATTTAGCTTCGCCTTCAATCGTGTTGGTTATACGGCCACCAGTCGGTTGCCAGAACCTCGTTTGTTATTCGGCAGGATGAACCACTTGCAGATAAGGGTGGCTTGGAGCGAAGAGATAGGTCCAGATGTTTGACCAAAGATGTTCCCCACTCACTGAAGATGCCTATGTTGCATAGCAATGAATGGACTGTGATAGTCTGATGATGATGATTATATTAAAGTTATAACTCGTTTAATAGTAGGAGTTATTAACTAGACTGACTGCGATGTGAAACTACGAGTATAAGGCCGCAAACTGTAAGATTGTACAGCATTTTTAACCGACTTGAAAAGGAGGAGGTTCTTAAGTCTCAACACGACGGATATTTTTTTTGTTCTATGTCTGTAGGTATGTTACACACACCGCATATCTTCGAGAATAAAATTGTGAACCGATATGGATTTTTTTTTGTTTGAAAGGGTGAAGGAACTTCCTAGTTTCTCCCATTGTCATCATATTGAAGTCGTTTTTTTTGATAAAAATGCTGTTTTTTTTTTTTTTTTTTTTTTTTTTTTTTTATAGTGGCTCGACATAATGGCTTCCCTACGCCTGATGGAAAGCGAAAGAGAAGCCCAAGTCGCTGTGACAACGGGCAAGTAACTGGTCAGTTACTTGTCAGTTGCCGCCGCCATGCCGGCCCAACCCTAACCCCCCCACGAGCTCCGGAAACCCTACTCACCGGCAGAAACACGACCCAGAGGTCATTTGACTGCGGTATTCTATAGGGTGGAGGTCCTTCCCCGGACGGGCGGCTCAATTCGAGCGAAGATTCGCTATGCCCTACCTCTCTTGAATGTACCTCGCTGTTATGATATTGCCCCTACGGGCGTGCTCGGCTACGATCACATACGTTGGCCTGCGCGTCGACGCGCGCCGGTTGATATGAATGCTACCTTAGGCGGCATTAGTCCGCGTATTGTGCGGTGCTAACATCACAATGTGCAATATCTTATCGAATTTAGAAACGGATTTTCTAAACCGACAATTTATACACGGCCAATTATTATAATGCTACTTTAAATCTGTCTAAATATATTTGGGCTTCTCTTTTGTATACATCAGGCAGGGGGAAACCTATGCTTTAATTTAAAAAATAGTTATCGATAGTGGTAACTGAGAATGTATGAGCTAAACTTTCTGCATGATGTGGATTCGGTATAATCATTTGGTTTTTGTAGATTAGGATGTGGCTCCACAAGAGCGAAGCTGCGTGCAGTTAACAAAAAATTACCAAATTCGATCATCGTAGTCTTTTAGGGACATACAATGCATGTGCAGATCAAGCCCACATAGTTTTGAATACGGGCACGTGTGTGTGTATACCTAATGTATTTACATATCTCAATAAATCAAAGATATTTTATAGTCGTTTTCTGATTCTGTAGTGCGAAAAAAAGACCAAAGTCTATAGTATAGTCTGTAGGATGTGTATAGTCTATTCTACTGATACCATAAAACTGATAACATAAAAATGTGCAAGTACTTACATAAAGCTAAAATCAGCTATCATTGGGATGTCACTAACTCAATTTGAATTTTTAAATTTCTACCATAAACCTACCCGATATTTAAGCAGTTACTCATGAACCAAGAAAGTCAGAAGAAAATACATTGATCAAACCAACAGCGCCCTATAACTAAATCTTCAGCGAAAACCACACTTAAACACAGCATTTAAATTCACCGTCGAAAGATATTTCACTTCAAATAGCATAAATAAGTAGGTGCCTATGCAAAACGGCTTACAATTTCCAAGAAAGTGAAATTAAATTGGCTGTCTATTTGATAAGCGATATTTAAAAATAACTTTTCCAATCCGACCGGCATTAATTATGAGTAATGTCTGCCCATCTTTAAGTTTTCATTTCTCAATATCTACGAAGAAAGCCTATCATAGAGCAGTAATTACTTTGTGATTTAAGCTCCGTAGTCGCCCCGCAGACAGAGGGAGGCATTATCTATTTGTTAATAACCGGGCTTGGTATGTAATCAAAGCATTGTGACTACTGTAGCCAGGCGTTGTTTTTTAATTTCAGGAAAGAGTAGCATTGGTATGAAATTGGTATTAATTCAGTCCTTATATTTTTAATACTTTTATTTAAACAGTTTTTGAATTTGGTCAATCACGGCGGGAAAGTGGGTATTGTATACGAAATCTCCACCTGCGTATTTAAAGTTGATGTTTTTCAGTAGGAAATGATAGAGAAATACTTTTTAGTTGAGGTACATAAAATCTAAATATATTTATATGAATTCCAATGCCTTGAACTTCTCGTTAAATAACAAGAAAAATAATCATCGCTCATTTTCTCCAGAGCCCCGCGTAACTCTGGTAAGACTCTGGACTGAATGCGAATGTTGAAGTAAACCGTGTTTTGGTCGCAAAGCACAGGTATTATAATGTTTCGATCAGTTTGAGATGAAGAAGAATAAAAATAACCCTCGAAAATGCAAAGAAACTAAAGTGATTGACCTTTATTTCAAAAAGAGTGACAAGAAAGAACTTTGAAATATGACCTATCCCTTAATTTTCATGGCCACCCTAATCGTAATAGCAAGTTGTCCTCTCTACGGCCGGACTCCGCTGAGGCTATGGGAGGCTCTGATGAGTGGATAAACCAACACGGCATTTGTCTTTCGACATATCAATTTGTTTTGCCCCGTGATTAATGGCCACGTGCCAACTGATACTCGGCAACCGGCACTTACGTACGGAAACTTTGTTATTATACCATCCTTGGAGTTCTAACAGTGAATTGTAACAGTATACGGTTAAGTCTAGGTCGGTGAAGTTTTCTATCCTTTACCTGCTTCGAGAAAAAACAATCACCCGTATTAGCAAGTATTATTTTGACAGGCTCGGTGGCTCATTTGGTAGTGACCTCTGCCCTCTGAGCCAAGGGTCGTGGGTTCGATTCCCGCACAGTACAAACATTTGTATTCATGAACATGTCTGGTTGTATTGGTCTGGGTGTTTTCTATGTATAATATGTATTTATTTACAAAAAAAATGTATCTAAGTAAGTTTATCAGTTGTCTAGTACCCATAGTACAAGCTTCGGCTTAGTTTGGGGCTAGGTGGCGCTGTGTGGCCTAGGGTGGCATGTCTTGGGTTATTATTATATTGTATACTATACTATATTATATTATCTACAATACTATAATTGCATCTAACTTCATTGACGACTGACGATGACCTCTGTGGAAAGCGCGGACGATCCAAAGAATGCGTGTTCGGGTCAATGTCCAAAATAATTTTCTAATTTTCTTGCTCGTGGCGGTTATTGGTTAAGCCTCCAGGTGTTTTCTCAAAGTGGCGAACAACTGGCGAGGCCTATGTCCAGCAGTGTGACTGCGATAGGCTGATGATGATAAAATGGTTTTAGAGCCTTGAGCCTAAAGCGCGGACGATCAGAAAGAATGAACTTTTCTAAATTGTCGCGGGTCGATAGTCTATCAAACGTCATAATTTGGACTTCATAGTAAAAGGAAACCTTAGTTTTAGACCAGGTGTGAATCGTCTGGCGAATTTACCTATTATGCAGGTGCAATATGACGTATACTGCATACCGATCACAAGATCTCTAACTAAACCTTTCCCTTACTGAGAAGCTTCCAATTGATCTCAATGATTCGATGTAACGAGAAAATTCATTTTCTATAGTTTATTTACACAGTACAATTATACAGGTCAATGTACCTTTGATACGATTTAATTTTTCTCCTCTGTACCTATTTAATGAATCGTTAATGTAACAAATTGGTCAGATAAGCGTCCGAGAAAAACAAACTCGGATATTTTTAACCTTAGAAGAAAAGCTAAGCTGTATTATCATTAATTGAATCGTTGTAATTAATCGATATCAATCTTTAAAATAACGAATAGTAAATCAATTTCAGTAATTCAATTAGCCTATAATGCTGATTACTATCATTTATCATAAAATATGTATTCTTATGTATTCACTTTGCTGCAGATTTATTATCAAAAAACGTCGGAACCTATTTCATATTGTCAGTAGGACGCACTTAAAATTTCAAATAAATCACTATACGAAGTCTGGTGTAATCCTCCTTTCATCTTAAGTGATATATTATTTAATTCTGCATAATATTTCACGTATAATTAATTCAATTTCCTCACCACGCGATCTTTGTGCACAAAGGAGTGGCGTTCCAAATATTTTTTATGTCAGCTGAAAAACGCTGTGATATAACGCACTTTGTATCGTAACCGGGTAGTTGACACGAACCCTAAAGGTCAAGATAACTGGCAGACTGGCTGACCACTTTCGCATTATTGTAAAATTTAAATTAACTCACGTGACGTCAGCAATTGGACAGCAATTAACGGCACGCGAAAGGGTGTTGCAACGTCATTTTTGTGCATATTAATTAATTCGGTGCAAAGATTTGCGTCTATTGAGACCTTTTGGGCGGCAACTTAACAATAAATTACGTTACATTTTAATGCCTGGATTGTTCGTTACAATTTATGCATAAGGAAAGGAAGCGAGGCACGTCTTAATTATGTCGAGCGCTGAATGCCACAAGGTTAGGTTCATTTGTTCGAGTCTCCTTTGCAGAAAGCTGAGTGATTTCCTTCATACTTGGCATATCGCGCGTGTGATACTCGTACCTTCGATGTGTTTGTTGTTTGTAATATTTTTTACTTGGTCTTTAATGCCGGTCTTTGTAGTGGTTTAAAGTTACTTATTATTCGGGTGTTTAGAGTTATACCTATCTCTTTTGTCAGTTTTTCGAAAACTAAGTACTCTTCCCGTAGGCAGGTTTAGAGTCGCTACCACAAAAAAAGTATCCACACTACCATATAATTTTTTGCTCTCTCACATAAAAAATAGTGTGTACATTTCTTGTGTGTACGTAACAAATAAGTACGCAAGAAATTTCTATACATATATTTATTTTTAAAAGTATAAATATATTTTATACATTTGCATAAAATCTAGCCAGTTGTTAAAATTTTCTATAGTGATTCAGGGTATTGACTTATTAATATTTTCCCTGTTTCAGCTCAATTTAAATGGAGTTAAAATTTTAATTGGAAGGCTTAATGGCCGTTTAATTAGCAGAGTGTACCAAGTGCATCAAGTAAATAAGGTCTATAAATGTTATTTTCGTTCTCATTTCAAGTATTCTCCGGACTTTCATTAGTTTTCTCTAGAAACAGAGTTGTTTGCTCGATATCGGCTCAAGAACTATTTGAATACAACTCGAGATCGTAGTGTTTGTTTAGTATCGCGCTTCTGTTTTCGAAGCAATCAAGATTACTCGCGTCTTGCCTATCTCTGAACGGAGCGATATCGGTTTTTAATTGAAGAAGTAAGATCAATTTTGTTGTGCTCCTTATACTTATCAGTAAAATTAGATATTATTTATTTAGTTTATGCTATTTATTTCGGAAACCAACGGTGCTACATAACTAACCTATTTTTTTTATAGTAGCTTGGCATACGGCATCCCTACGCCAAGCGCGTGATGGAAAATCAAAGAGAATTCCAAGTCGCTGTGACAAAGGGCAAGTCAGTTACCTGTCACCACTGTGCCCAGCCCTGACCCCCCATGAGCTCCGGAAACCCTACTCACCAGCAGAAACACGACCCGGAGGTCATTTGGCTGCGGTATTCTATAGGGTGGAGGTCCCCGGACAGGCGCTCAATCCAAGCGAAGATTCGCTATGCCCTACCTCTCTTAAAACAAACATCTTGCCGAATCCGATTCTTTCCGAAGTACTCTGTGGGGGGGATTTGGTGGTTAATGTACATTCTCTATTTATTGACTACACAGGCTGTGCTGACGCGTTGATATACAGGGTGGCGCCGCAGCCGCGGAAGGTCAGCCCCGGATTTATGCGTCACGAGCTCTTTGAGCCACGCCGCGCACATAACGGCTCTGCGCCCGCTCAAATACTTCAACTTCCTGCTATACTGAGCTGGATTGTAATGTATGATCGAAGTCAACAACGACTTATGTCCTACAGCCACCTCAGCTTTGTATGACAGATAGAAAGATATGCTTTTTTGCAAAAGGAAAACTTGTATACGGGAAATATCAGACAACATCAGACAAATATCAGACAACATCACATACATTGCTCCGATCCCAAAGTAAGTAGCTCAAGCACTTGTGTTATGGGTATCAGAACAACGTAGGTACCACAAATAAATACCTAAATACAAATATTAACACCCAGACACGGAACAAACACAAGTGTTCATCATACGAATGTTTGTCCCGGGTGGGAATCGAACCCACGACTCTCGGATCAGAAGGCAGGGGTCACTACCAATTGAGCCACCGAGCCTGTCAAAATATTGAATGGACGCCCTCAGGCCAGGCGGAGTAACGATTTGTGCTGGCTTCATCATCATCAGCCTATCGCAGTTCTCTGTTGGACATAGGTCTCTCCGGCTATCTGTTACTTTTAGTAAACATCTGGAGGCCTTACTCATAATCACCAAGGCAGGCAGCTTGACGATCGCAGGGCGTTGTTCCTCGCTCCGGTGACGGTGCTCCGTTATAGGCCTATGGTATTTACCCCTTTCAATAGTGATGGTTATATCGCCACCAGTCGGTTGCCAGAGCCTCGTTCGTTGTTCAGCAGGATGCATCACGAACAGGTGTGAGTGGCTTAGAGCGAGCAGATGATTGATCGCTTCCTTACATCCCTGGCGCTGGCTTGCAAGTGCTGAATACGGGACCCCTAAGATTAAATTGGCGAACAATTGGAGAGGCTGATGATGATGACTCGAAATATTGACCTTTGACCTAAGCGTGAAGAAGTATGTGCATGCCAGCATGGTACAGGCAACTGAAAGAAACATATTATAGAGCCTGTCCGTTATATGCAGTGGCTTGGTCCTTTTATCACTTTCTATCAGTGTCAGAAAAGGATTCATTATGCTGTGCAACTATTTGTAAAAAAAAGGATTAGAACTATTTTATTCAATTTCCAAAAAAAATTGATATTATCTTTATTAACAGGTATTGTTTCAACCATAGATCTTGTACAAGCGTACAACGAAGCACCAACAGGGTTTTCCACTGACATTATTAGGACAAAGCCAAGAATTATATTAATGCGCACACTGTTTACAACTATTTACCTAGATTCAGATCCATGTTCTGTCCGCGTCTCACGTTTCCTCAGACTACGCGGGTATACCCGGTCAGTAAAACCGTTCTTGTGTTTGCTATTGAAAGCTCCTAGTATTTCTCGAATGTACTATGCCTCTCACTTGGAGAATTACACACGAGTTACGAAATATGTAAGGACTTTTTACATCATTGTTTTGATGTTAGAAACTTCGTGTACATATAATAATATCCTGTTTTTTAAAAATGTTGAATTGTCAAATGCAACTGTGAGTTCCCTGATGTCTATAAGCTCAGATAAATCATTGACTATCCATAACATAAGAGGTCACCCTTATCATAAACAATGCTCTATAGGAACTACCTAAGTCGGTACCTCTATAGAACACCATTTGAGTTATGTATTGAATGCCAGAAGCTCAAAATAGAACGAAGTGGCACAAACTGGACATATGTCCAGCAGTGGACTGCTATAGGCTGTGATGAGTTCATAAAGCTTGGTGAAAGACCTCAAAGATCCAGGAAAGCATTGCCTTGTAGATTAAAACTCTCTATGATACACGAAGAAGGAATTCAGCTTAAAAAAAGTAAACACTCCGTTGCTTTGTTTCACTCATACGTTCATTTTAATTTATTTTGCACTAGAAAGTGACTCAGAGTATCGACTCAGTTAATTACTATTGAGTGTTCATTTTGTTTCTTGAGAGATGGGCGATTTCTAGTTTATGATTAAACCTATGAATGTAATCATTTACAATGAACGTAGCTGTCACTATGATTATAAATATAGTACAAATTAACTTGTACATAAAATAGATAAGCTATCAAGTGAAATTTTAACCTATCAATCTTTATTCACTCATTTTATGACTAGATCATGCTAGCGAATTCGTTTGCGTGGACTAAGATACTTAATGATTATTGTTACTCAAACACGATGAAACGCTATGAGTTTCATTTGTTTTCTTATAAGTCAGCAGAAAATACCTAATAAGGAAACCAACTTTTGTTTTGTTATTCCTATAAGCTTAGAGTGTAGCCAGTCCCTTGAAAATCCACAACAGATGTTCCAGGTCTTCGAATTTTGATGACTCAATAAAATGCTTATCAGGCGGATACATTTTTTCTAAGATGTAAGTTGTTTTTATTTCTCTTATAGTATATTACATAAATAAATAATCGCTTCACATGCTAGTACTGTACGCCTATATGTAGATTTGAATAATTCTTCCATGGTAGCTTTTACCTGGTCTTTTTCTGCTATCATCAGATAACTAGCTAAAAGTTAACCAAGAATCACAGTGAAATTACGATAGCGAAACAATCCAATAAATAACTTGCATTTAGGTTAACATTCAAGCAAATCTATTAACACGGCATTGTTAATTAAGATAATATATGTAGATAACAAAGCGTTTAAAGGAATTGTAATAATATTCAGCTATTATTGGTATCGTAATGGAATATAATAAGCGCGGAGAGCGTGAAGATCTCACTAAAAGATTTCTCGAAAGCAATTTTAGTGTTTTAGCGTAAGTTATGGGAGGGATCAGATAATTCCTTGGTTGCATTTTCCGCCGTGTCGATAGTGGTGCGATACCCGACTAAGGATTGCTAAAATATGTTACCCGCCGATAACATAGTTCCCCGATATGATGAAAGTTTTGTGCTTGTTACTTAACCCTTTTGTGCACTTTGAGGCGATAAAAGTCGACCGGTTTAATGATTTGTGGTCTGTGTTTCTTTTAGGTTCCGTCAATTTACAATCTTGAGATATTTTAGTCACGATTATTGTGTCTTAAATATTTTTATAGGTTCATACCTAAAATGTTAAAAGGATTTATTTGTTTTAGTTCCACGTCGCATTAAAAGTGAAAACTGTTAAAAATATTAAAATTTTGACAACATAGAGGATACAGTATATTTATATTATGTATATTGATTGATTCGATGTTGTGCACCCATTGAAACCGCTACTGATCGTACAAAATGATTTTTATGTTTATTTATACTTTTTAGGAAAACTATAATCTTAAACGTTACTTGCGGTGGAAAGGCCCCACTTAGACTTGGCAGGTTTAATAATAACGCAGCGTATTCAAAATTCTTCTTACAAAAAAGTTCAAATCCGCTACGTTGCCGATAAGAGAATCTCGTTTCAAGTTGAAAAAAAGGACACGAAACTATAATAATTTTCTTTTTTATCATCCTAAGTAAATAAAACAAATACTAATTACTTATTAAAATAATTGACACCCAGTTGTATCCTCCCTCGTTAACTTACTGCATAAATACATAAAAAAATAAACATAATGATTATGTTGAGACCTAACAACCGTATTTCACACTCAAAAAGAAAGAAACTGTTACTCATAATATTTTGTATCTATAGATAATGTGTGTATTTTAAGTAACAACTGATTAAGTACTTCATTAAAATGTTTATTTAATGAGATAAATGTAGTTTCAAATTAACTAGCTTTTAAATTAACTACAACCAGCAGATGTTAGACAATTATAATGGAATCTTAAACGTCCGAACAAGTGATTCAAGTTTGAGTCTCGGTTTTTTTGCCAGTAATACAAGAACTATCAAACTCGGAGCAATAATTTCCATACAAAAGCCATAATTAAAATGCTTGCAATTTACAGCGAAATGCAAGATGCTCTAGACTATAGTCTGCTATATTTATTCTCCAAGAACCTGATACAGTTAATAAATATTTCACTAACTCGAATCGCATTCTAAGAAGTGATCTGAGAACGGACGATAGCGTAGTAAGGGTTAGGTGACCACACATACTTATTTAATTAGGATCTGAAGAAACAAAACAAAATGACAACGATTATTATTAGATTGGTGTTGAAAAATTAAGTATTTTGACCTCGCTCTGATTTTGGTACTCGTTCCATTATACTTAAAATAATTAAATTTAAGTTTTTGTTTTTTTGTATATATCACAGATTAGTTTTATTTTATCAGAAATCCACAGCTCTTAAACTAACAATACATGTTATTTTTTATTTAGGCATATGGGTTAAACAGTCATCTCACCTTCGTATATAGGCCTCTTTTATTTATTAAAAAGCATGCGTCCAAAGGATTGATTTTAGAATTAAAAAGCCGGTTAAAAACTTATAACCCAAATACGGTTTACAGGAATATTTAGTCATAATAAGTTAATAACCACTTGATGGTTCATTATAATTAAATGTGCGAAGAAAGCGATGACAAGATTACCTACGGCCGTAATGTACGTATATCCGAACTAGTTTCACGGCGACACAAGCGCAGGCGCGTCATTTTACTTAATTTTATGGTTTTTGTGCCATTTTTAAGAAATTTATTTGAACAGTAGCTTTGCTTTCAATTTCGCATATTGTTTCACAGTTGAGTTGTTAGAATATTATATTAATAACTGAAGTCAATAACACTCTTTTATTTATATATCTCAGCCGTAGCTGAGAACGTCTGGAGATAAGGCCTTTCCAACTCCACATTCGTCTTTTTTTTTTATAGTAGCTCGACATAATGACATTATCATATTATCGGCCAATATCCATATCGACATAATAATATTATCGGCCAATATCCATACTACCTATACTATCAAAAATTTTAGAAAAAATTATCAACTACAGATTAAAACTATACATAGAATCTAGAAACATACTATCCCCAAACCAATTTGGCTTCAGGCCAGGGAAATCAACGGAGGATGCCATATTGAAGTTAACTAGTGTCATAACTAGCAACCTTAATAGTAAACTGAACTCCTTGTGTGTGTTTCTGGATTTCACAAAGGCATTTGACACTGTGTCTGTCCCTATCCTATTAACTAAACTATATAATATAGGTGTTCGAGGTATTGTGCTTGACTTATTCAGAAACTACTTAACGGGCCGGACGCAGTGTGTCAGGATAGGTAACATTGAAAGTGGCGACGAATCGATGGATTATGGGGTGCCACAGGGCAGCGTCCTTGGTCCAACGTTATTTTTACTCTACATAAACCAGCTCTGTGACCTGAAGATTCCTAATTGCGATATTGTTACCTATGCTGACGATTCAGCAATTATTGTTCGCGGAAAGAGTTGGGAGGAAGTCCGTGTCTCTGCCGAGTGTGCAATACAAACAATAATGAACTGGCTGACTACTAATCTACTTACTCTAAATCTTAAAAAGTCTAAATTTATAACATTCACGGCTAAACTCTCAACACAACCTGACTCATCTTTTGTTGTAAGAGCCCATACGTGTGGTGACTCTATTCCAACCGTAAATCCATGTGCATGTGTTTCGATGCTGCGTGCACATAACATAAAATATTTGGGAGTACTGGTAGACAGACTCATGTCTTGGAATGACCATATCAAATCAGTCAGTTCCCGAATCAGAAAGCTCATCTTTGTGTTTAGTAGGTTGCGTGTCGGGGCGGATCCGGCTGTTCTTAGGATGGCCTACTTTGCCCTAGTCCAATCCATCATTGGGTATGGAATCTCAGTCTGGGGTTCTACAGGGAAATGTAAAATAATGCAACTTGAAAGGGCGCAAAGAGGCGTTCTGAAGGTTATGGCTTATAAGCCCATCCGATATCCAACGAAGTTAATATATGAATATTGGGAGGTCCTTTCGGTCCGTAAACTGTTTGTGTTAAGTACTATTCTTCGTAAACATGGCAGCATCTCTTATGACCCTTCTACTTTGGCAAATAAAAAAAGAAAAGATAGAGTATGCGAATCTGCTAAGTGTAGGATTGTCCTAGTGAAGCAGCATTATGATTTTTTAGCTCCCCTCTTATATAATAAGTTACAGAAGGCCTTGGGTATCTACTCTCTCCCAACTTACAAGTGTAAGATTGTAGTGAGGGAGTGGCTCCTGGGTCTCAGCTATGACATGGTTGAGGCATTGATTAAGTGATCATAAACACGCCAATTCACACATGTACACACACAATCACACACACACACACACACACACACACACACACACTCGCGCGCGCGCGCTCACTAACACACATCCTACACACACACAATCACACATGCATGCAGCAAATTCAACATGTTTCTTTAAATAAGATTTATTTATTTATTATTTTTTATTATTTCTGTATAAATTTCTAAATGTATTGGTAAGCTTATTTGTAACCTGAAACGCTCATCTGTTCGGAGGTGGGCGCTGATAGCTGCGACACAGTCTATGACTAATGTGGCTATCAACGCTATAATGTAACAGTGAAAATGTAAAGTCTCAAATAAAGATATTATTATTATTATTGGTATTTATTTATTATCTCGGTTTGTACCGGTTTTCCAGAATAGTACGGGCCTTAGCCAAGTACTAATCCTCAAATTTTGTGTTTACAATGACATTGTAAACGGCTGTACTGGGGTTGAAGGTATAAATGTACTGTTATGTAGTGAGTTCATTGGAGTGAGTGTATCAGTCTGTAATGAGACTGATTGATTGTATGTGTCAGGCTGTGTGTGATTTAATGTGATGGAGGTTATAAGCTGATTTGAAGTTGAATTTTCCTGCAAGTGAGATTGGCCATCGACCTGTAAAAATTTTCGTACAATTCTGCATGTGTTCAAAATTACTGCTTTTTGAAGGATCCTGTATAAATATTGTGGCAATTCAAGGGTGTTTAATGAATTGTGAATTTGATTAGGTATTACTCCGGTTGTTGATAGCACAATAGGTATAATGATTGCTTTTTGTAAGTTCCACATACGCTTTACTTCTTCTCTAAGGTCAATGTATTTGGAAAGCTTTTCTGAAATAGATGTCTGTAGGTTGTGGGTATTAGGGATGGCAATGTCTATAATGAAAGCTGTTTTATTATGTTTATCTATCAGAACAATATCTGGTCTGTTATAATGTGTCGTTCTATCTGTTAACACTGCTCGGTCAAAGTAAAGCTTATGCGTATGATTTTCAAGGACTGTATCTGGAGAGTATTTATAATATGGAACAGGGGGGTGTGTGAGAAGTTTACATTTGTCTGCTAGTGCTTGATGAATTATATTCGCCACTTGATCGTGCCTGTGCTTATAATCACTTTGTACAATTGATTTGCACGCACCTGTGATGTGCTGAATAGTCTCAGAAGCACTGTTACACTTTCTACATAAATCTGTTGGTAGGTTACGTATTTTCATTATGTACTTCTGGTAGTTCCTCGTTTCTATTACTTGGTCCTGTATAGCTAACATGAACCCTTCCGTCTCTGGAAACAGCTCGCCGCGCCTTAGCCACTCGTTCGAAGCAATTCTATCGACGTTTGGTTGGCATAGGTCGTTGCGGTGTCTGCCGTGCAGTGATTTCCGGGCCCAGTCATTGATTTTAGTCTGTCTGTCTGTCAGTATTTCGTTGTTTTGTTTATTTTGGTCTGCTAAATTTAAAGGTGTTAATTTGTCATCATTTGAAACTATTGCTGCATGTAGTGGCGATTCTTTGGCTTTCAGATGGAAGTAAGATCGAAGGTTAGTCACCAAACCGTTGTGTAAATTTATGACGTCTATTAATCCTCGTCCTCCTTCTTTTCGCGGCAAAGTTAGTCTCTGAACACACGAACGTGGATGGTGTTTCCTATTTTTGGTCATTGTAGTATTAATAGACCTTTGGATGTTTTTTAATTCTGTTTTTGACCACTTAACAATACCAAAAGAATACGTCAAAACAGGAATTGCAAAAGTGTTAATCCCCTTTATGGTATTTTTGGCATACAAATGGCTTTTCAGTATGGTATTAGTACGATGTTTAAATAATTTTAATAGTGTCTGCTTAGTTTCTTTGAAGTGGATAAATTTTGACTGATTATAACCAAGATATTTGTAGGTTTCATTTTCTTCTAACGAGTCTATTTTCTCTCCATTTTCCAATTGATAAACATGTTGGTGGTTTCGTCCTGCTTTCACTGAATTTATTTTACACTTGTCGATGCCAAACTCCATGCAAATATCACGTGTAAAATTTTCGGTCGAATCAGCAAGCTGATATAGGTCATTCTGGGTAGATGCATAGAGTTTGATATCGTCCATGTAAAAAAGATGATTTAATTGATATGTATATGTTGCTTGATTATTGTCTGATTCATTGATGTTATCTTTGTATTTTAATGTGTATCCTACATCCAGATCATTAAGCCTATTTGAGAGAGGGTTGAGGGCCAGGCAAAACCACAGGGGACTTAGGGCGTCACCTTGGAATATACCTCGCTGGATTTTAATTGTATCTGTTTCTACTGTATTGTCTCTTGTACTTAATTTTAATTTTGTCGACCAGTTTTGCATTGCTGTAGCAAGAAATGTGATGATTTGGGGGTGTAATCTGTATATCTCAAGGACTTTTAAGAGCCAGGAGTGAGGTACGGAATCGTAAGCTTTCTTATAATCTATATACATTGTGAACAAATCTTTTTTCTTCCTGTGGACTTGCTGTAATATTACTGAATCAATTGTTAGTTGCTCTTTACATCCCTGGCTAAATTTACGACATCCTTTTTGCTGTTCTGTTAAAATATTGTGATTTTCTATGTGTTTATATATAGTTTCGGTGAGGCAAGCTGTTATTATTTTATATATCGTCTGCAAGCAAGTAATAGGTCGATACTTCGCAGGATTAGCAAGGTCATTTTGGTCTTTGGGCAGCATATATGTAACACCTGCCGTAATATATTCTGGCATTGATTCTGGATTTTGTATGAAACTGTTGATGTGTTTAAGGAGAAAAGGATGTAGATACGTAAATTTTTTATACCAATAATTATGTAGAAAGTCTGTACCCGGGGCTTTCCAGTTGTGCAACTTGGTAATTACTTGTAAGAATACATCTATTGATATTGCATCAAACTGCATTGGTTCTATGTCTCGGTATAGATCTTGTTCATTGTTGATCCACTCTGCTCTGGGGTTGTGATTGACAGGATTCTCCCATATTCCAGCCCAATAGGTTCTGAGTTCATCAGCTTGTGGTCTGCCTGCGTCATTAAAGTTGGTTTCATTAGAAGCCGAGCTTTTAATGTTTCTGTAAAACTGCTTCTCGTTAAAATTAAACTGGTTATTCTGATTTTTGCGAAGTGTACATGTCGTGTAACGTTTTAATCTACTCTTGGCTACATTCAATTTTTGTTTTAGGGTGTCCAAAAACTCTGCAAGTTCTGTATTTGGTGGTTCATGTATTGAATGAGTTTTATAATATTTAAATATTTCTTGAACGTGTCTTACTAATCTGTGTTGTCTGTTACCGTTTATATATTGTGTGAGTCTGCCAATTCTAATTCTTAGTTCTTCTATTCGCTTTTCCAGTCTTAATTGCCACCTAGGCTTATTTCCGTTTTGTCTTTGTTTTGGGTCTGCTGGTGGTGGGATTTGTATCTTCGCACCATTAACTTTAGCTGCCGTCCAAGCAGCACAATACATTACAGTTTGTAGGGTCTCGTAATTAGTGTCGTCATTGATATAGTTCCTTAATATTAATCTATTTATGTAACTAACTGTTTTTGCAAGCGTTTTAGAAGGTCTTTGTTTAGGTATAAACTGTCTTTGTGTAGCCGAAGTATTTATGTAATATTCAAACGTTTGTCTAAATAAGTTATCAAGGTCCGGGTTCGATTCTATATTTTCTGTATTCGTTTGTAGAGTTTCATGTAGCGTATTTGTTTGTAAAGTGTTGTCGGGATGTGTACCTGAGTCTAGCCTCGTTTGTGAAGAAGATTGATTGATCTGCATAATACTACTTATTTCTGCATTTAATTGGTTAGTTTGGTTAGTTATGGGATGTGGTGTGGGATGTACTACGTCTTGGGAAGTCAAGCATGTTAGTGGGTCAGGCTGAGTGTTTAATGTTGTTTGATGGAGTGAAGAGTCATCTAAGCTTTTTTCTAAAGTTGTTGTGTTCTGCTCATTTATCTCATCTTGGTTCTGTAGCTCTTCTTCTATCTCTCTTTTGATTTGTTCTAATTTTGACACAGATAATCTTTTGTTTTTTATTATAGTGCGCCGTTGGTCGGCAATTCTCTGTACAGTCACATTATTTAATTCTGGGTGTAATTCCAATACCGCGCTATATAGTAATTGTCTGTAAGCTGTCTCATCTTTGCCTAATTTAGTAATTCTGTAGTAACATCTCATAATAGATTCATTAATTTCATTTGACCATTTTCTCCGTTGTCCCATTGTATTTAATTGATTATGTATAACTGGATTGGTTTCTAAATAAGCTGCAACTTCAAATTTAATTTTACTAACTGCACAACATCTTCGGTGGAATTATTAGATGATTCACTGGATGAAGTATCTGCTGCCAGTGTGAAAATAGATGACGTAGACTCATAGTCTTCAGTTTCTTCGGCTGACGCATATTCTTCGATGGGAGCCCGCCTGCTCAACTCCTCATCGCCGATGGTCCGCATGCTGTCACGTCCAGCACCGGCCCCAGACGTGCCCCGGCGACCCCCGGGTAGCGACCGTAAATTATATCCACAATAAGTACGTTCCATCATAAAAAGAGTTGGGTTGGGACCGTTAGTTAAGAAGGGTAGAAGGCTATGCTGTTGGTGCCTTATTAAAATATTTTCCAGTACAACATTTGTGTTACTTTCAGGTGGTAAAGTATGATTTTTGTTCCTTGCTTCCGTAAGCCCCCCCACCACGACAAGGTGGTCCCCTGGGGGGGTTATTATTATTATTATTATTATTTTCTTGTCAATGGGAAATATGGGAATCCAGATTATATAGACTCTACATTCAAATGGTCCTATTACCAACGATCATGCTTATCCCGTTAATTGATAAAGTAAAAAAAATCTCTTGTTAGACCAACGTGTGGTGCCCCGACGGCGTGAGTTACAATGACGTCGGCTTACGTATCGTGGTGGTATCGCTTTGTCTGTCCGTTTGCAGGCGCACACGGTATTGAGTAACAAGAAATAATCGCGTGACTAATTGATATAGTACGCGGTAATCCCTCATCTCTTTTACTCCGTTATGTTAGGGTTCCGTTGTCTAATGGCAAAAAACGGAACACATAGATCTGAACTGAAACTCATTTTTTTTCATCGAACCTATGCGTCATATCAATGGATAAGTCTTCAAAATTATATTGAGGTTTCTGTTACATTTTTTTTCTATAAATAAGTAGTAGTAAAATGTGCTCCCTGTGTACCTGTAATTTCTTAAGACTCTTTTGACTGATAAGTGAATGATAAAATTAAAAAGAAATATATAATGTACATTTTATGAAAACTATTCATGTATTTGTCAGTAATAGTCTTTCATTCAATCAACTGAAACATTTAAAAAATTAAATACTTACATACTATTTTTACATGCTGATCCGGAACCCTTCATGGGTGAGTCCGACTAGTACTTGTCCGCTTTTTCTTACAGAGCCGTACTGAACGGATCTTTACATTGTGAATGTACATCGTACAGTCGTGTCCGAAAAGATAAGAATGCTGGCCAAATTTTTCGTGACAAAAAGAAAATAAATTTTATCGAAAAGAGACAACACTAAATTCAAATTAAAATTGGCTGGATGCGCTTGTTCACGCCTTCTTGACTCGTACATACCTTTTGCATTGACACGGGCTCAAATTTCTTCACGCATCTTTGTTCATGAGTGTACATTCGTGTTGTACGCATGGTTTATGGGAGATGGCAAAGAATAATAAATTTCTGATGCGCAATTCGCATGAAACCGGTGTGTGTTGTGTTTTCAGGGGTTCTTATAAAACAATTTTTCCGTTCTGCCCGTTATTTCTAAAATCATTGAAAGACTGCTCAATAAAAGATTGCTGGGTTACTTGGAAACTTTTAACATTTTATCACCCTCTCAATATGGATTCCGTCAAGGAAGATCCACAGAGGATGCGGTGTTGGCACTAAGTTCACTGGTAACTGAGCAACTCGACAAGCGCAAGAAATGTATAGCGGCTTTCCTTGATTTAAAAAAAGCTTTTGACACTGTTTCTATCCCCATTCTAGTTCATAAGCTAGAAAAAATAGGGATAAATGGTGTGCCACTCGAATTGTTCAAAGACTATCTTACTGATAGACGCCAACGCGTTAAACTGGATACTATCACCAGCGGAGACATGGAGGTGTCATATGGCGTGCCACAGGGTAGCGTCCTTGGCCCCACGTTGTTTCTTATTTATATTAATGACTTGTGTGGTATGAATATCGATAACGCGAACGTTTTCTGCTACGCCGATGATACCGCTATTCTCTTCAGTGCTGATTCTTGGGATGCTGTTAGGGGCTGTGCTGAGAACGGATTGAAACAAATAAGCACGTGGCTACGCATTAACCTGCTTACATTAAACACTGATAAATCTAATTATATTTGCTTTGGTATAAATAGTAATATGCAACCTAATAATGAAACTAAATTAAAAATACATAACTGTAATAACAACAATATCAGTATTTTACGCACGAGTCCAGGTACCTGCAACTGCCCCTCTATACAAAGAACTGAACAAGTCAAATACCTGGGTGTGTATGTGGATCAGCGGCTCTCCTGGTACCCACACCTAGAACATGTTATCTCAAGAGTCCGAAAACTAATTTGGATATTTAAGACATTGAGGTATGTGGTGCCGGGAAAGACGAATGGTTCGGGTAAGGATCTACTTACGGATATCTACATTTCTCTAGTTCAATCGATATTAATTTACTGCATACCTGTTTGGGGAGGAGCGGCAAAAACCCGCTTTATTGGTGTAGAACGGGCTCAAAGATACCTGATAAAGGTTATGTACTTTAAAATGATGCGATTTCCGACACATAGCCTTTATGAAATCAGCAATCTACTTTCGGTAAGAAAATTATATGTAATGCAAATTGTTTTAAAAAAGCATAAAAACCTGCCATCTAACACAAATATCGTCACAAGAAAAAGAAGAAAAGAAAGAGCTATTCAAAATAATAGAGTTAACACAGAATTTGCAAAAAAACAATATAATCAGAGATCCATTCACTTATACAACACTTTAGATAATGAATTAGACATAAGAAACAAACAATTATATGAATGTAGAAAAGCTGTTGGTAGCTGGCTGCAGCCTAAGACCTATGATTACATTGAATCACTTTTAAATTGATTTAACTTAAATATAAATAAATATAATATAATAACAATTAATATAACAATTAATATAACCCTTTCAAACCCCAACAAACAAATAACTCACACAAACGTACTCACGCATATATACACACACACACACACACTCACACCACACACACGACACACACACACACACACCGCACACACAACTCACACACACCACACACACACACACACATAGTTTGTAAGCTTTGTTTTCCTATTTGTTACTATTATTTACTAATTAATTTACTGTAACTCTCTGTTATTTTAAGCTAGCGATTATACTTTTATAAGGAAGGGCAGTGTCCCCTGGCACAGGCTACTATTAGCTTAAAAGGGGACATTGACAATAATAGTTTAAGACCGTACAAATGTTTTATAACGCAAATAAATTATTTTATTTTATTTATTTTTTTATTTTTTTTAATTTCTTTAAATTTCTTGAGAATAATGATAGCACTGATCTTAATACAAAAATGATATTGTTAACATTGAAAACGATTGGACCTACACTGTGTCTTTGGTATTATGTCAATAATAGGGTATACTTATTAGAAACAAGAATTTTAATTTTGATTCCGACAAAAAGATAGTAAACTGTCAATGCTCCGATTTTTCTATCTTAACTAATATTATAAAGCTGAAGAGTTTGTTTGTTTGTTTGTATGTTTGTTTGTTTGTTTGAACGCGCTAATCTCAGGAACTACTGGTCCGAATTGAAAAATTCTTTTTGTGTTGAATAGACCATTTATCGAGGAAGGCTTTAGGCTATATAACATCACGCTGCAACTATTCGGAGCGAAGAGATAATGGAAAATGTAAAAAAAAAACGGGGAAAAAAAGAACTATTCCACGCGGACGAAGTCGCGAGCACAGCTAGTCGTTTGATAAAGCTATGACGCTAAGCTAGGACGTCATTTACTCGTAATACTGCTTCTTACTGAATACACCATGACTTTTGAAATCACTCATCGTTTATTACTCCGTTAAAAAATACAGTTTATTTATTATCTATTAATTGAAAAATCAGAGCTTAGTCGGAACTTGAAACTATATTTTGATATTGAAAGTATTGAATGAATTTGAAAAAAAATGTAAGAACTTGTTGTTTGGAAACTTCATAAAAGCAATTTATTGATATTTCTATGCATTGGCTATCAATTCTGAGTTTTGATTTAGATTTAATTAGTTTTATTTTTATTTTCGATTCGGCTATTCATTTTGTTAGATGCACAATTGCATATATTCGATATATTGATAGTTGCTGCTAAGACTATTTCTGTTTAAAATGTAAACATTTTACATATATTTAATGCTTTCAACTTCCGAGTCATATTTGAACTGCAAATCTCAAAGCAATCGCGATATATAAAATTTATTTTACGCGCAATATCGACTAACGCGCAAAGCATTCCTAATGTGTTTCCGTTGATATGCTATCAATGGTTAAAACACTACTATGGTGTATTAGGAAAATATTTCAAGATTAGGCTCCATTAGGAACATTACGCAAATATGATATTGTTTCAATGTTGTTTGAAATTATAGTGAAGGTGCCAACTTAAATTTAGATACTGTATCAGTTGATACTAGAGGTATAGAAACGGTTGCTTGTATAGAGACATTTATATTAGGTGTAATTTTTTAATTGATGTAGACTCCACATCTATTATATAAAAATGAATCGCAAAATGTGTTGGTAAGCGCATAACTTAACAACGAACGGACCAATTTGGCCAATTATTTTTAAAAAATGTTCGTTGAAGTTTAAGGATGGTTCTTACGGCGAGAAAAAATCGAAAAATTGTATCTAGAAACCGCGGGTAACGCCGCGGGGCGCAGCTAGTTTCAAATAAAACCACCCCATCTCATCGTATATAATACATGGACGTCGGAAGCAGCGATTACCCGAATACAGGTAAAACCTACCAACCCACCTGCCAAACATGGCGACGAAGGCAAATCTCCCCAAAAGACAATTGTCATTGGGGCAGGCCTATGTCCAGCAATAGAAGTTTGCAGGCTGATGACTGATGATGATAATAATTTATATTATTTTTACTGAATTAGCGGTATTTATATCTTGCCAATTATATCGTCTTATTAACACAAAAGCGTTATTTTCGAAAACTATCAGCAAGCGGTCGACCCTGACGAATCGAATTAGGTTTTTGCGCTATTATAAATCAAGCCGAAATCTCGACTTCCTTCCAACAAGCAACTGTTGCGAAGACTTACGAGTTGCCAGGCTATACAAGATTGAAGCGACAGACTGAGACACATCACGCGATAAGCCGGATGAACAGAATAAAGGTTTTTTATTTAAAAAAAAACTAGCGACCCGCTCCGGCTTCGCACGGGTGCAATTCTCTCTTGAATCCCTCTATCTATTGAAAAAATCCGCACAAAAATTCGTACCGTAGTTTTAAAGATCTATGCATACATAGGGGCAGATGTAAAAGTGAATTTGTATAGGTATGTAGTGATACTTTGTCTCATCATATGGATACTCTGGTCTGTAACCTCTTGTTCTTCTCTGTCGCTTTCCATCAGGCGTAGGGAAGTCATTATGTCGACCTACTATAAAAAACGAACTTATTTGTTTCGAGTTTGTGCGAATTTTAAATGACAACCTTGCTACTTTGTTGTTTAATATATTTGTAACGAGTGCTTGATAAACGTTTTTCTTTCATTCTTAACTTTTTTTTATACCACGATAGTGACAAACAAGCCTGCTACCCGCTTGATGTTAAGCAGTTACTGTTACGTTTTTCTCTATAAAAGTGTATGATTCCGGGTTGCTGATTCTGGGAAAATAGTGGCCATCTAATAAACCTCTTAATGTCGGACATTCGTATGTCTCGACAAGTTTCACCGTGAGTCATTTAAAAGAGATCGCCTGAAAATCTACTGTTATCGACTCATATAAGCGTCACCGGTGTTCAATGGGTTAAATATGGGATATGAAATTAGAAGCGCGTCATGCTTAAAACCTCCATAATAGTACGGATTACAGTAAAAATTGGGATAAGCCCAAGGTGCCGTTTCGGCATTTTGGGCTTATCCCCATTAAGAAGGAGTTGTTGATGAGAAGCTTTTTGGTTTCTTCTCTTTTTGTCTTATATCGGGCGCATTACTTATTACAAATGCAAATTAATCTTCCGCAAACGTTTACCTACCTTTGAACCAAAATGGCGTCATGCACACGTGTCAATGTGTAACTGTGCGTAATACTGCGATAGGAAAAATTTGTTATTGTTCTGTAGAGCCATGTTTTAATATTTAATCGAGTTAGTTAATTACGTAAGCTTACATTTGATCAAGCATCAAATGCATTTAGAAATGTTAACTTAAATATAAGCAACCCAAGAAAGGAAGGCAGTTTTTACAATAGTATTTTGCCTAATTCTATAGATTTAAGAATACAACATAATAACTAATAAAAATAAACAAAAATTGTGAAATTTTATTATTCGTAAAAAAAATTATAACTTCATAACAAGAATTTTAATAAAAAAATATTCTAATTTATATGTAGAGACTGCCCTACATAATTTAAGATTAAAATAATGATAAGTAGGTCTAAGATGTATTCTAAATTCTATTCTGTAATCGGTATAAAGTACCTATCGTATCTTTTTCTATTCTATTCTTTCTCTTTTATGATATAGTACGTACCTAGTACAAATAATGCAGTAATTACTAATTTTGTCCGGTTACCTATAAACCATCTTCGAGTGACTATGACTGTATGTGTGGAAAGATGTATAATTATATGTTTTCATAATATAATTTATTGGTTATGACCCCGTGAAATTAGTGAAACTGTTTACTCAATTATCTAATAAGTCGTAAAGTTATATCAATATTTATGGTTAAAAGCTACGCAATATGCCATATTGCAAATCAAACAATAATTATAGCTTCATTCAATTAAAAAAGGCACGAGGCCGGTATTTTAATCAAAAACTCGAAGTGGTAATCCATAAATATTATTTTCTTTTCTGGGTTCAGTGATTGAACCTCGGTAAACCTTTTATAAAAAGAGTGTTTAATTTAAACTTGTTAGCTACCAATATCGTTGTATGTTGTTTCGAAGTGTGTACTGTGGTTTGAAGTATACCTACTATTGTTTTAGTCCTCCTACTCTACAAAAAAAAAATTACTATAAACTGGAGGCGATTCATACACCTCATAATCGTCCACCACACTCAGGTTCTTAAAGGTGGCCTGAGTACCATCTTCTCCACCATTCCCCTAGGAGGAGGATACGTAAAAGCATTTTTAAAAGATCAAAGACAAAGGAAACAAAAGATGGTTGGTATTATTGTTTTTGTTTGCCCTGGCTTGAAATTACTATAAATTAAAATTTGTAGTACATAATACTATTTAATCCAAAATTTTTCTGAATGAAATGATCGTTTATTTACGAATGTGTTCGATCTTGACACTGAAAATGTATTCCAATGTCGAGTGCTCAAAGAGACACATTACTCATCAGTAACATTGGCTGCGGTGTTCGGAAATACTTTACAGTCCAGATTGTCAATTGAAATGATTTCATGTTCATTCACTTCACCGCGTGGTGTGGTTGACCAGAACACTCAGACCCTGAGGTAATTTAGAAAAGGTTAATTTTCTTAATTGTCTTGACTATCTCGTCTAATCTATCTATCTAATCGACTTGGTAACGTTCAGATCGTCCGCATTTTTGGCTGAAAGCTCTAACATTGCACCACCGATTATGTACCTACCTACATAACGTGACAAGACAAATCGTACACCTTATTTTACTCATCACATCAGAAGTGTACCTATGCGTCAGACCTGAACAGCTGTTGTACCAAACAGTGATATTAATAATTTATACATATTATACACCATCCAACTTATACAAAGTTACAATAGATTTCATTTCATACATCTATCATCATCATTATCCTCATCAGCTTTTCACAGTCCAGTGCTGAACATAGGCCTCCTCAACCGTTCGCATGCACGCAAGCACTAGCTGTGCATTGGACTAAATTAAATCTGGTGTAGATACCCCTTCTCGGCAATCGTAGTGTAGGACGCTTTCAGGTCAGGTGGAGTGACGATTTGCGTAGGATTGCTGGCAAGTTCCGGAAGTCCATACATATATATAGTCTATAACCTACATAAATTGCTGCCTTTGCTCCGAAAACTGAAATATTTGACCATTTCTATTTCTAAGAGAAAATGTTTGGTTGAAGTGGGATCTAATAGAATATTGTACGGAATCTCCATCGCTCGGTGGATGTTCATTAACAACTCATTCTTTAGCATAATTCAGTTCACCGACTGATTGACTGATGGAGATAAATGCGCAACGATGACCCGTCCGCAAAAAAAAACGCGGAACAAATTAGGACAAGTCAGTCACAAAATGCTACTTAAATTCCCACTTATTTTGGCCGAGCACACTGTGCAGTGGCAGGTTAATTCTGTGGTAATTAACAGCTGAAAATAAAAGTAAAACACTTTCATATGAATTTTTAATAATCGTGTTTGGTAGAGAGTTTTAGGTCAAGTCGTTATTGGTGTAGCTAAACAAATGACAGTGAAGTGTTTTCGATGTGATGTTCAGACAAATTAGTTGGGACTTTCTTAGTTATTTTTTTTTTGTATTTTAACAAAGTCACATTGGGTATGCACAATTACGTCTCTATTTTTAAAAAAGCAATGTTTTATTAAAAAGTCAAATGTTATTTGTAAAAAAAATATAGTTAATTGCATACTTTACCACATTATGATTATAATAAATAGTAAGATATCAATTACGCAAAATGTATTTTAACTGCAACCTTAGTTGTCGATTTAGCAATTCTTAGCAATTTAATGGCCCATATTAATATGGTATAAATCTTATAATGGTTCATGATTCTAAGTATACATTGGGGTTTGATTGCAGCCTCAGTTGAGCTACGTGTTATTTGCAAATTAAGACCTAATTAAGATCTACGAAAAAACTTACATTTAAAAAAAAACTAAATTCCCAGTCAATATGCGCGTGCACCATATCCCTGTTGTCTATAAAGATTAAAGGATTGATTTTTAGCCCTTTAAGTTGTCAAGGTTCCCGGTGTCGAAAGTCGGAAGAATAAGGAGTATTAAATTGATTCCGTCAACAAAAATATGTAATCGTATATTTCTGTATCAATATCATCCGTGTTAAGTTTGTTCCTTTAAAATTGCATCACTGCCGCTGTATTTTTATTGGATTACTAAAATTTATCATCCGAAATGATGATGTGAACAAGTGAGAGGGGGTTTTGAGGAAAATAAACGACCCGCATCTTCACCTCGCAGTGTGGTCAGGTGGCTGTGTTTCTCTCGCTTGATATATTACTTTTCTCACGTGTCCATATTAGTAGTACGTGTTATTAAACCAATTTTCTCTACAGGTTTTAACATTCTTACTTAGGATGAACGGTTAATTATGGTAACTGGATAATGAGATAAGAGATCGGGACGGTTCTAACTAGTGTTTTGTTTTTGGTTTCTTTAACGATGATGAAAGACATGACGCTAACAGTTATTTTGTTTATATATTTTTAGATTTTAAAGGTATTACGATAATAAATAAGAGCTGGTGTACTAGCTATGGCATTCTGCCTCTTTTGTATGCATGTGATTTGTGAACAAATTATACGGAAACAAAGACTCTTTAAAGGTCGTCAATTTTTTGGAAAATGAAAACGGTATTACAGTTTATGTATTTTTAAATTATTTATTACTAAATTAGTAATGAAAAATTAATACATCCGGCTACCACACGTACAAATAATACCTACTTACCTACTCCTAAAATGATTCCGAATGAAAGCAGTCACAATTTATTCATAGATCTTATAAGTCTAGACACTTTTACACTAAATTAGAAACTCAGTGCAAAAAAATGTGATTTGACCGAGTGAAAATATCTACGACAAAAATATACTTACTGGCATTGTACACCCACTGGCCCTCGAGGAACGCCGTGACTAAGCGCCGCGGTGATGGCAGAAGAATGACTAATGGAATTGCAATTAGCAATATTCTACTGCAAACATTACCTAAAATGGTAACTAAGTACGCAGTTTTGTCGATGTTTTTGACTGGTCCGGTGGCCCTATTGGTAGTGCCCTGCCTTCTAAACCAAGGGTTTGATCCACACCCGCGACAAACATTCGTGTGATGAACATTTGTGTTTTTTCCATGTCTGGGTGTTTGCAAGAGTTGGAGGGACTTGAAGGAAGCCTTTTCTCAGCAGTGGAAAAAAAACTGTGGATTTGTTAGACTATTACTTAGTTGGTGAATTTAGGATTCAGAGTTGCATGTTCCTCCCCCTTAGTCCAGTGGTGATTACAATGCCCCCTTTAACTACCATAATAAGTTCGGAAAATAAAGTTGGTGTAATTTTGAAAACGTGCCATCTTACGGACTGGAATATTTGGAGTGAAATTCCGAATGTTCAGTTTATTTCCAAACATTCAGTTTAATATTTGGACGAAAATATTAACATTATCAGCTTTCGGAAAGTAAAATGTGATATTATGATACAAAATAACAATAAAATCTTATAATGAAACACATAAGCAGAGAAATGCCTATTTTAAAATATAAAAATGTGCGTCAAAACGTGTGATAAAGAAGTCGAACATGGCCACAAGAGACATTAAAAATATTGCTTCTGTGAATTTGGTCTCTTCCGAAATTGCGATTTTAATCGAAACTGTGTTAGTAATTATTATGGACTGTTTTATGGATTTTAAGAGCCCATTAACCTTATTATTACATTAAAATTTGTGGGTCATACTGTGTGTAGCTTATTTTGTTATGCTACTAACATGCTATGGCTACAAACATACATACTTTCTTTATACAATTTTTTCATCAGGGTCTTTGATAAGATATGGTATGGCAACACTAATATGTGATATGGGTTCTATGGTGATTAGTGTTGCCATACCAATAGTTATATGCCAATTATTGCTATCTACTTAACTTAATTTTCACGGAAACTTAATATGTTTAGGTACTTTTTTGAGTAATTATAATATTTTATTTTTCATTTTATTCTCTACATATTACCAACTTAGTAAAGTGCGTAAGACTGACTTAATGTGTTGCCCTTGTGAAGTTCGGTATTATTAGCAAAAGTTATGTGTGTACCAAAATAAACTTGCTAATTTATTTTAGCGGTACCTACACAAAAATGATGACTCATCCCTTTAAGTCATTTGATTTTGAAAAGATTTTGACACAACTTAATTTAAAGCTTACCCGACGTCCCATAAATATTAATGTTATTATAACCATATTAAAATTACAAACAAAATTACTTTGCAACGAACAAATTACTTTTGAGACCGCAACTTGTCTCACTGATTTTATACAGGATACGCTTGTCACATACTAATCCCGAAAATAAAATCTTTGATGTAAGGGAACTTAATATGATTGCTTTCGGCACCGTAGCAAGTTTGGTAATTTACTTCGGTTTCGTTATTTTTGTACACTTGCGAGCCGAGAAATGTTTAGAAGGAAGGCAATTTATTATTATTAGCCGTATTTTTGTAAACAGCGAAGGAAATGATGCATAGAACATAGGGGTATTCGAACTTCAATGTAACTCCACTGGGAGAACTTTTTTTTCTAGAGGCCTAATGCATTCCGCATTAGGCACCGTCATGCCACCTCCGGGGGGAGGTGACATGGTGTGTGGCACTCTCCACTGGGAGTACTTAGTCTACCCTCTCCAGTCTTTCAACCACGTCAATAAAAAATATCAAATGACATTTATTTTTAACTATCGACCCATTAAGGAGAGTGTTATACGTTTGATAGCTATGTATATCTGTTTGTGGGACCGTCACGTAGTACTTTAATAAGTAGACAAATTTTGATGAATTTTGGCCTATTCAAAATCACTTATGATGAAGTGGAAAGTTTGATAAAAATATAAATATTTATGTAATAAACACACATATACACACACACACTTTTTGATTGTTTTGGTTTTTGTACTGTACCTTAAAATGTAAGTATTGTTTTTGTCAAAAAGTAAAGTAACTACTAATTCTGGACACCAGGAGGTGGACGCTAACAGTTGTATCACTGTCCTAGACAATCACAACTGTTAACGTTTATTTGTATTAGTTTTAAATCGTTTTTGTTCCAAAAAAAGTATTTTTGAATTTTGAAAATATTATTAGAATCTAGTATTTCTGGAATCTGCCCTTTTGTACAATACTCTTATGTAGCATTTGAACTTCTTTGACATTTCCAGCATCTGATATTTGTCGCCTAAATCAATTGTTTTGTTGAATTTTTTTGCTCGCAAGTGTATTTCACCGCCGAGTCCCGGCTACCGAGCCCGTGGTGTCGTGTGTCGTCTGTACTGGCTGAACACAGTGAGCAGGGGTAGTGACCAATAAACATGAAGCTATGTGGTCACTTTTTATTATGTTGACTTCCGTCTGTGGCTTGGCTTATGAAAAACAATCAATCAATCGTGTGGTGGAGAAGAGCGGTGCGGGACAGTAACTCCTAAACTAATAACTAATTATAAGTTATATCTTATACATATGAACAATCATAGTTTAGCACATGAGATCTTGCTTGTATAGTAACATTTAAGATCATTCATTGTTTAGCTATAATAATCCTACAGGCCAGCGCGGCCTTCCGTCGCTTGAAGAAAAATTAAGTGAAACCCAAGTCGCTGCGGCAACGGACAAGTAACCAAATCAATGATTTGTCAGTTGCCACTGCCGTCCTGGCAGAGTAATTCTGTCTATACAACTGATCGTGAAATATGTTCGAAGCTACTTCATTTGCAATCTTCCATCTACTTACAACTGATAAATAAATATCAATATCAGATAACAATACATCACATGCATTGCTCCGATACCAAAGTAATTAGCTTGATCATTTGTATTATTAGTGTAAGAATAACGAAGGTACCGCAATATACGAAAATATAAATAGTCAGACACGGAACAAACACAAATGGACATGACACGAATGTTTGTTTCGGGTATTATGGTCTGTGTATACAAGGGTCACTGCAGGGGGGATAACGGGAGGGGGGAGCCGACCACAAGAAGACTTACAAAGTCCGCAGGTGTCGTCTGCCCCGCATCTCTGCTTTCGTTTTTATTTCGACGCCTCTAAAGCCTTTAAAGCTCACGTATACAGGGTAGTCTGTGCTTGGTAATTATTTAGTAATTATTTTCCTTCTTTATAGGACATTGCTCCAATACCAAACTAAGTACCGTGAGCACTTGTCTTCTGGCTATAGGAACAACGAAGAACGTTTGTCGCTGGCGGAAATTGAACCCACGGCCCTTGGTTCAGAAAGCAGCGCCCTTAGTTCAAAACCGAATGAGGTAACATTTGGTAGCGACCCATGCTTTCTAAAATAAAAATAAAATTTATCAGTACCAAAGGGTTTAGTTATTACACCCTAAGTCCCGATAGAAAAGCTCTACTTTTAATTATTAGATATTAATAAAAGAAAACACATTCATAATCAAAACTTGCAAAAGCACTTAATATTCATAAAGATATAGATTATTATTATACGGTACATGATTTCGTAATCCAGTTTTGAGCAAGATTAAACTTGCTTAAATTCCGTAAGGCACTCGAAGAAATCCAAGAAAGCGGTGCCTATAACTATGATTGCGAAGGGACTTCACATCTTTTTATTAACATCGATATCTGTAACACAGAAATGAGTAAATTCCTCAATCGTTTTATCAATGGATGGAGATAGGATATTCCAATATGAAAATCGTAGACGCCTAGAAGCCAATGGCGTAACTGCAGAGTAAAAACAACAAATTACATCGGGTAAGAGGGTCGGAGAATCTCAACTACCAACACTAATTTATTTCACATTTAATATAAGGACTAATAAAATTAATTGCATAAAACATTGCATCATCATAGGCTCAAACTTGTTATGTTCTTTAGTGAAAGGAAAATAAATAAAATATTCTATTCTATTTACTAAGTAAAAATGCTATGTTTTTGCCACGGGCCTCGTTTCATAAATGGTATAGTGACACCACTGCTAGAACCTCACCCTATATCAGTACCTATCCGTAACAAAGGGAGTCATCGACCCTTTGCAAGCCTTTATGCACGCAGAGCCCTATAGAAGAAATCTCGTGAAAGAGATCATTATAAACCTTCATTGAATACCGCGGCAATTTGTAATCGGCGCTACTAAACGTTCCTCGGCATATAAGAAAATGTGGCGACATTTTACTTTTGGCGTACGGCGTTTTATATAATGCTAGGTTTAGGTACACGCGTGCCACGCAGCCCGGGAAGCAACCTGGCAAGCAGCTCGGCGAGCAGCCCTGCTATACACAATATAAACTAGCTATACACAATATCACTCTTTTCTTGCATCTATTATTTATACTGATATCGGTCTGTTTAAGAGTTAAAGTTTAAACGACAGATACTTTTTTTTTTTTTTATAGTGGCTCGACATAATGGCTTCCCTACACCTGATGGAAAGCGAAAGAGAAGCCCAAGTCGCTGTGACAACGGGCAAGTAACTGGTCAGTTACCTGTCAGTTGCCACCGCCATGCCGGCCCAACCCTAACCCCCCACGACCCTTTATGACAGAGGGGGCAAACGGGCTTGAAGGTCATCCGATGGTAGGTGATCACTTCAGCCCATAGACACCGCAACACCAGGGGAGTCACAAGTGCGTTGCCGGCCCCTGAAAAATCTGTAGGCTCGTTTCTTGAAGGTCCATAGGTCGTATCCATTCGAGAAAATTGCAGCCGGAAGCTGATTCCAAAGAACAGTATTACTTTGTTAGTCTTTATCTACTAACTTTGAATTTGTTTGTTGCATCAATGAAATGAAAATTCAAGAAGCTATTGAACAATATAAACTCAAAGTTTGCATTAAATGCTAGGTTTATGGTTCCCGTCTATGTTCATTTCCAAGATACACATACTGTAATGTTACCAATACGAATGCAAAAGAAATAAAACTGTCTATAGATACACAAAGACCATAAATTATCATAACTTTTCTATTTCGATTTTTCTCGTGAATATTTTCGCCGTTATTCTACGGAGCGGCGCCCGCCATTAGACTTAACAAAGGGCTTGTTAAAATTCTTACATATGCGAACCGCTATTTTCAACTTGTTATAAGCAAACAAAACTTACATCATTCCCTTCTCGTGTTGTTTTTTGTTCTATTTCACTATTGTGAACCTGTCTTTGTTAGCGATTCTTTAACAGCAGGCAATATTTTTGTTCAGATTTATATTTTTAGTTTTGTACACTAGGGACGTCAATATTTGCACTAGTTATGGGTTAGTTCTTCCTTAGAAATATTCTGCCTTCTGAGTTATCAGTGGCCTTATTTTACATCTAGATAAACCTTACGTATCTTTTACGTAGACATAAATTATTTTTATTTTATTTCAATTTTTATGAATGTTCTGACTTACATAATACAAAAAATCCATCTTGATTTGGGATACAATGGATGAACGTGGTTAAATCTTAACAAAAATTTTAATAAAGAAAAAACCGACTTCGTATTGCTGGAAATGGGACCAACTATTAAGAAAAAGATACATCCAAATCGGTTCACAACTCCCGGAGAAATCTAGTAACATACATGCAGCAACAACAATAATAAAGTGAGTCAAATTATAATTACAAAAAAAAACAGAGTGAAATAGAGAATAATAAGAAGGGCTAACTACCTAACTACATAGTTGTTAAACATGTGAATAAGATTAGAGTAACAGGAGCTTGAAATTAAAACTGTGTATTTCTTCGATCTCCAAAAAAAAATATCAAACCATCGATTTTAAAAGTTTTGAAAGAAAAAAAATCATTAATTACCATGTAATTCAAGCATTAGTTTTACCTAATACTTGTATTTTTATCATGTTTGATACGCCCATTCAACTGATGAAGCCTAGACCATAAAGCTATTTTGCATACAAGGTTGTCAAGAGCGAGTACTGAAAAAGACAGGATTGTCTACAAAAAAAACTCAAGTCTGTACAGTAAAAAAAAATTAAGATAATTTGAGAAACGTAGGCAACGGCAAATGGATGTATTTATGATTGGACATTAAAAAACATTTTGAAGGTAAATAATTCGAATTTGTATGTGACTGAAAATACAATCTAGATCACAATAACTTTTATTATTAAATTATTAAAAAGTACAATGCATCCTATTAAGTTTAATGCGTTTGTACAAGTAATATATATTTTTTTCTTTTGTAGTGGCTTGAACATAAACGTTTAGCTTCGATTAACATTAAAATTTTTACAAAAAATGTTTCTGTACACACAATGTTCAATAATTTCCAGTGTCATAAAAAATATTAAGAAATACCGAAGGGCCGATTTTAAGATTTATACAAGCCGATTTCGGAAATACCGGTTTATGGACTGTCTAAATGTTGTATTGTCCATTTATATTTTAAGATATAAACCCGTATTCTGTAATAATGCAAATTTGTTTAATAATAATCGATTAAATCAATCTATTAAATTGGTAATCTATTTAACTGTATTTTTTTTGTTACTAATACGTGTTCCTCGATAGGTATAATCTTCAAGCCTAGAGTGAATCGGTTTTGTTAAGTCAACTTTGGACCTTTTGTCTATTTGCTCTTAAAAGCCTACTATTGAATAGGCTTTTAAACCATTTTTTTTATTCAGAATGAGTTTGCGCTTGACTGCAATTCGCCTGATGGTAAGCGATATCGCAGTCTACGATGGAACGCGCTCACCCAGCAAAAACCGGTTCACTCTCGCCTTGAACATCGGAAGATTATATCTCTCGGGGAACAAGGAGCCCGGCAAAGAGTTCCCATACCCATATTTGTATATAAAAAAATCTATTGCAAATTGCAAGAGGCATGCTCCATCATTGTCATTTCTGTTCTGCCATTGACCTATATTTTAATTTTTATCAAGATTCAGACACCTTGAAAATATCTTAACTAAGGTATAAACTGGTAACAGAATAAGTACGAGGCCGAACAGATGGAATAATGTGTTTGATAAATCAATGATTATCTCTGATATTAATATCAACGGCCCATTTTTGTCTTTTTAGGTTATCATTCATGATATCTTTATCAATATGCGTTTTGCGAACGATCGGTGACTAATAGGTGATTCGGACAAGCCTTAACAAGTTACAATCATTTAGGTAAACATGCTCTGGTTCAATGTATACTACATTCTGCACGCGGTTATTCGCGGATTGTTTTTTTTTATTTATTTATATAATAATTACTGCCGTTAAAAAAACCTAATTGATATCTTGTAAGTAACAAATTTCATTTATCATTATCAGCCTCTCGCAGTCCACTATTGGACATAGGCCTCTCCAATTGTTCGTCACTTTGCTGGATCCTAAGTTTCTCGCATCCAGCACTTGAAAGCCATCTTGCGCAAATAGCCTAGCGGCCTATAGGTTATGGTTATTCCATAGCAGAATGATGGGAACTTAAACTTTGGTAGAAGAACAACATTTTATCAAAAATGGGATGTTTAAAATAACCTACATATAAGTAACCTACCTAAAAATCAGAGTGTAGGTAATATTTTAAGTAGTTAAATTTAATTTAAAAGCGGGATTCCCAACTAGAAAATATTTATCATATTATTTATACCATTCTAAAAATTAATCGGATCATTAATATTAACTTTATCAAGCGAATTATGTGAACAAAAATTACTACAGCCACTCTTCTTATCGTTAGACGAGTATAGACATGTGCTAAAACAATCTTATGTAAATAACTGAGTCAATTTTTATCACAACTGCGTGTCAGACAAATATTATTGGCACCGATACATTTTGTTATGCTCTCAATTTGCATTTGTAACCGTAATATATTGCCATTAAAATGTTATCAAACAAAATATTGGAGGAAAGCTTATTTATTTAGAACATTCATGAAATAGGGCTAGGTCATATTGTTAGATCGAATAGTATACTTACATACATAGATACAGCTTTGAATACCAATGTGTTTTTAATTTGATTTTAATCGATGCCTAAACGGTGAAAGAATACACAGTGAAGAAACCTATTTAGATTATGCCAGTGATGTAATTATAAGATTGTGTGAAGTTGACCAACAAGCATGGTTGAATAAGGATTTGTCGTTCTAGTGTAGGGTAACTTCGAATCTCGATGGGGACATACAAGCGCTATTTATGGATGAATAGTCAAAAATCCCAAAAAACGTCAGAGCTTAGAAACGTCTACATATTTTGTGTCTAGAAAAGTTTCTATGTCAAATCTTGAGTCCAGATTTCTGATAAAAGTCTGACATCAATCCGGCACCAATCTTTTTTCCGTCGCGGTCAACCATTATGAGACAAAAGCACTAAAATGAGAGCAAATACCAATTTTAGAGCTTTATTAAAAATAACCTCCTTTGACCTTTTAATGTTTTTTTGTATAAATTTGCACATGGTATAATATTCTGATTACATCTAACTTAATAAGTTTTGCGCACGAAAATTGATCAGTATCAGCTTAAACAGGATGAATGACGTTGTCTAATTTTCTTCATGTAAACGTATTCATATTATTCGGAGTATCCATCTTTTTATAATAACGATATCAGTGCCGGATTACTGTCAAGCTTTTTGCGTGGAAACTTCGTGCACGCCAAAACGCGAGATCAAGGATTTAATCCCAGTTTAGTCACGGTGAGTTGTAAAATGTAATTGGCATTAGGAGATTAAGATGTTGTGTTATATTTGTTTTTTTTTTTGTATGTTTTTGTTGGAATGGACCTTGTTTTGGGAAGCGAAGTATGGGATACCTACCTTTAAACACTATGATTATTCGGATAATTTGGTTTATTAACTTACTTTCAGATATTTTCTTTTATGAACATTATCATCACAACCTAGTACCCATCCAATGTCAAAACGACCTATGTTTAAACACGTAGGATGAACATTTTAGTTTGCTTAAAATACCTAAGCATCTACATATTTGTCGAGCCCTTTTTAGCTCTAATAATTACTTTAGGAATAGGTTGTTGGAATACATAATAATTAACACATCTGCTTACTAAGTTTTAGTACACGATTTAAATATTTAGTTGCGCGGCCCACGAGCCTTGTAAACACAGCCTTATGCAGCGGAAAACGAGAGCGCGCCGTAAACAAAAGCTCTCGAAATGCAATCCGATAGTGCAACAAAAATCCCCTTCAGTGTAACTCAAGTATTCACTATTCATTAGACGTGTCCGAATGCGTGTTGCGCCAATTGTGTTTGACGGCAGTCGCTCGCAAGCAGGTGCGTCGTGCGCGCGTGCGTCCGCCATTACTCAATACACAGCTGATCGCGTACTTTGGCGCCTATGCGAATTGTTGAATTTTCAAAATTAGAACGGCATCTTACGAAATTCGAATTTAAATGCACAGACTATAAATTTTCACAGTACAGTGCAGTGTCAATTGAACGGACCAATGAAGATGACAGTCAATCGAATAAGAGTTGTGGTGCTCGGCAGCGCGAGATGCGGCAAATCCGGTGAGAATATTTGCGTTTATTAAGTTATTATTACGTTGCATAATACTTGGATCTCGGAAATTTGCCTTCGGGAACAGTTTTTTGTGGCTACAGCTGCAAAACTTAACAACGGCTCCGATACTCCGCGTATTTTAATTCTCTTTTTGTTTCGTCTCATGCCGAAATCAATTATCTTTAATGGCTCCAGAAAAAGCACGTTGATTTATTTCAAAATGCCTAAAGGCGTAATTAGGGCTGTTAATTTAATTACGAGACAGTATATCAATACATTTACAACAATATGTCAAAATTGGATTATGCCTGAAGTCGGCTGTTATATAAAAAATAGTGTTATGTTGTTTTTATAAAATCATGACATGTCTTTCTCAAGAGTTTCAAACGTGCTTGTAAAATTTATTAGCCTTCAATACAGGTTGCTTAGTTAGAGGTGTTAAGACTTAATCGTAACATTTGCTACTGGAAGTGTCATAATTACTTCAGTCCAAGACCTGTTTATACTTCAAAAGCTACCGCGTAAACAGTTCATAATATTTGTGAATTTTAAACTGTGTTTTAATAAATTGTGTAATAATATTGGTTCAACGTCGGAATATTTGTAAACTGTACAACAAAAGGAATATTTTATGAAACGTGATTTCTCACGCGTGCTCAATAAATTTATCAACGCAGTGTTATCTTCATGCATACAAGCAACAATGTGTATTGCACTTACACCTGATTAGATGTTCCGAAATTTAATTTATTACACCTTTTTATCTGTGTAGAGACAAATGACCAATATTATTTATTTTAACTGGTCCGGCGCACCGATAACCAATATTCATGTCATGAACATTTGTGTCTGTTCTGTGTCTGGAGGTAAGTACAATACTTACCTCCAGACACAGAACAGGCTTAAGTACAGGGCACATTTAAAAAATATATGTGCTAAAACTACCATATACTAAACATTGAAAAAGCTGGATTAGAGTTCTAGGTCTTTATCTAATGAACTGTATAGCTCTTGTAACAGCAACGAATCTTACAGCATATTATTCCGTGTACCGATACTGTAAGCACCTGTGTTGTGAAAAAGAGGTCTAAGGTCATAAGCCTAAGACCATCAACAAGAAAAAATTCACGAATATTTTACGATGTTATACCTTAAGTAGGTAGGTCTCAAAATTAAAACCGGCCAAGTGCGAGTCGGACTCGCGCACGTAGGGTTCCGTACCACTGATTGAATGAAAAAATTAGGTAATTTGATTTATGACGTTTAAAAAAAACTACTGTCTAGATTTCATTCAAACCAAATTTCGTTAGTAGTTTTTATAGTAATACACATCATTATATTTTTTTCAGTTTTATCATGCCCATATTTTAGAAGTTAAGGGGGGGGGGGGGGGGACACACATTTTACCACTTTGGAAGAGTCTCTCGCGCAAACTATTCAGTTTAGAAAAAAATGCTGTTAGAAACCTCAACATCATTTTCAAATACCTATCCATAGATACCCCTCACGTGTAGGTTTGATGAAAAAAAAATTTTTGAGTTTCAGTTCTATGTATGGGGAACCCCAAAAATTTTGGATTTTTTTCTGATTTTACTGTCACATCTTAATGCGGTTTACAGAATACATCTACGTACCAAATTTCAATAATGTAGCTCTTATAGTTTCGGAATAAACTGGCTGTGACATACGGACGGACAGACAGACAGACAGACAGACAGACATGACGAATCTATAAGGGTCCCGTTTTTGCCATTTTGGCTACGGAACCCTAAAAATGGGTTTTAAGAATTGTGACTTTATTAAACTAAGTCACCTGATGGAAAGCGAAAAAGGTGTCAAAGTCATTGCGGCAACGGGCAGGATCCATAATATGTCAGTTGCCTTTGCTTCAGGCACCCCACATGATAAGAAAGAGGAAACGCATCGGCAACGGCGCAACGGCATCGAATTCCACTTCTTAAAACTGAGATAAGATAGTATGGGTTAATTTTAACCTGTTAAAGCAACAACACTAATCAGAAACGGGAAATCCACCACCTTTCGTCGCAACCAATTTCTTTGTCTTACCATGATTTCAACAACCAGTAATGTCAGTTATCAGTTCGTGTCGCAGATACCGGCCCTGATAAGACCTGAGTCAACACCAAGGTTTCCAAGAAAGTAATCCAGGTGCAAATAATAAAATCAAAACACAGGTTTACACCTGCATTGTTCTAATAGTTTGATTAATTTGTTTGACTACAACATTCCGATGGCACTTTGACATTTTGTTTTCCGACGCGAGCTCGCCGCAAACACGACGATTGTCTTTTGTCTCGTATTCCACGTGTGTTTACTGTTTTTTGCTGCCTCGCATTAACATAAAGAGTTCAAGGTTAACTGAGTTAATGACAGAATATATTTTTTCTTTTTCTTTTTTCCTTGATGGATACTTTGAGGCTCAGATAAGTGTTGTCATTATCACCAAACATATCATGTTATCCCTACGCACAACATAGTGGCTGCACCTTAATGGAAAGCGATACAGAAGCTGTTGTCTATGAATAAGTTTTTGGGTACATGTGCGTCCGCGCATTGCATAGTAGGTAACGATTGTGAATACGATTAAGTAGCTGTGACAACGGACAAGGTAGCCTATAGACTCTCAAACTTATACTAAGCTTTCTAGTCTGTATCGCCTTCGATAAGGCCTTAGTCAATCAACTCGGGCCAAGTGTGGGCCTACTTTACCGTAGAATTTCTACATATTATGTCCATGTTTCCTCTCGATGTTTTCCTTCACCGCAAAATCTTCATTACGATCAACAGCGAAAGCCATCCACTTTTGTTGCCAACTTAATAAACCACCTGTTACATCGGTATTCAATTTGCTTAAGGCTATTTCACTAATCAATGTAAAATTATTTAAAAGAAATTATATCGATTCAGATGACACGAAATTAGCATATAAATGTGGCGTGAAGTATTTTTAATGTGAGCCTTTTAAATCTCCATATTGGATAATAAATCAGTATTACTTCACACTTAATAAAAATCTATACGTAATCTTTATGTTAATTATTAAATCTCTTTTGTTGTTAGAGATAGAAATGATAATACCGTTATCTATTTAAATATTATGCATGGTGGCTTACTGTCGTTGAGTTTTACGGCTTACTGAGATGGTTTGAGGCGTCATAAATTTTGCAGTTTTGCACTCTTCCTATATAATTTCCAGAGATTCGTAAAGTTTGTCATCAGTATCTATACGTGCAAAATTCTAGCAACTTAGACAATTATTGCTGTTGATATTTTCTTATGGGCAATGGAGGGAATTGGGTATGAGAATAGACGAATAGACGTTTTCTATGTAATATGTGATAAAATCTATATTTGTCACTACGAATACAGTAACAAGATTTTTTTTTTAAAACCTACTTGAAAAATTTCCACACCCTGTCAGAAAACGTAATACTTCGAACATATCAATTGATAATCTCGACCTACATCTGTCCCACACTAAACGAATTGCTCACAGATGCACTAATTATAGTTAGACTGGTCAATTAATAACTGAACGAGTGCTTGGGGTGGTCTTTTATTGGGAACAGGCCCAGATAATTGCGCACAACACAGTCTGAATGTACAATTGCAAATAGACTCGGATTACTTCGCAGTAGGTACCCTATAATGTTTGATTAAACTCTCGAAATTCCCCGCCAGACGCATTGGGGCCAACGTGACATCAAAACGGTCGTGTTGTTCGCTGTTATTGCTTCTGGACTAATAGTACTACACACGAGGGAGTCTTAGTCACCAGGACGAAACGGCTCTCAGACTAAAACCGTATCGAAATCATAACTCTGTGTGGGATTGCATTCGTCATCTTGCGCTCACCTACGCGGGGACAAACATCGTTTCCTTGTTGATTGAATGCTGTTGTGATATATCGTGGACTAAGTGCTCGCGAGAAACACCGCTTTGACAGGCATTATTTGAACAGTACCTAATGGATTCTCCTTTTCTATAGAATCGCTTAATAGAATACAGAAATATCAAAAAATATAATATGGAACTGAAGGAGCTCTAGCATACTTCTTTGCTCGCGGTCATTACTCGAAATGTCGAGAACCTTACTTTCATTTTTGATTAGTTTGAATCATCAATTATTATCTATGGATTCTGCGAAATATCGCTATTATAACTTATTAATACTTTTAAGGAGACGTCTTCTCACACGAGGCCTTCATTTTCAGATACCCAGTGAGTTTGAATGAAAAATATGGCATTGCAATCTGTCGATTTAAGAAATTCTATTACATAATTATATTGGATGGATGGATTGTATAATAATGATGGACCTGTAATAATAACACGGTCTGAAACGCACAAATAACTAATGTTGAGTTCTCTATAGATTACCCTTACAAAGTATTTCATTGGCTTGAACTGAACGAAAATAGTTAGCCATGTTAAAATACATGAACAGTTATGCCAATGAATAGTGAACTAACGGTCTGATAGACAAAGCCTAAACACTACAATATGCTAAAACATTAACTGCAAACATCTTTTACAAACTATATGCCGACAGTGGAGAGTCAAAGTGCTAAATAATGTGAAAATGAATTAAATCACACGGCAGGTATTTAAGTGGATTCACACCTACTTATTGTGAACGAGGTAATAATGTTGATTTGAGATATTTGGTGGAATAAATATGTGAAGTGTGCTAATGTACACAGTGGCGCCTAGCAGCAAAAGACAGGATTAAAAACAGGTCATGTTAACTTTACGAGCTAGCGACAGGAATGCTACAACGAATTATGATTCTAATAATATAATTGCAATGTTTCAGAGAGTGGTATAAGTGTTTTTGCACGAAATTGCTCTTGATATAGCCTTAATAATTCGTAAACGGAACCCCTTTTAATCCAAATCCTTTGTTGAGATGACTTTTTCTGTCATTGAACTTTTATATCGTATCAACTCTACCGCCTCACTCTTTCTATTCCCTACCCAAAGGTTGTCTGGAAGAGATCATAGCGATAAGACCGCCTAAATTGTACAATAATTGTGACTCTTTGTCTACTTCTAAGTATTTTTTAAAGAGTAGGTACAATAAAGAGTATCCATCTAAGTTGTTGTCTCATTGAAAAAATTTCATCACGCACTGTAGCTTTATATACGCTTTGTCCGTATGGTTTCCAGACTGTCAATAGGACCACGTCTATATAAAAACCTGTATAAACCTACTATTTATTACTACTTACTACTATTACAAACTATTTATATAAACGTATATTGTTCTATTCCCAACGCGCACCAACACAACCATTAATCATTACCTACCTCCTCTCTCTCACCCTACAAAGTCCTAGCTTTTTAAAAATACCACAATGAGTACACTTTATACCAACTACCAAAATAGTGACACTATTCAACGATTATTCACAAACAAACTCACAACTTTAGAAGTGATTAAAATAATATTCACGATATTTTCAAGCTAATTTAAAGACATTACTAAATTCACACGGTCACAGACATGATTCGCAATGTTGTTACTTTGGTATTCCTTCCAAGAACTTAGCACTGTTTCGTCACGATTTTGTTACTAATGTGTCTTTGCTTGGGAATAACAAGACATAAGCACTGAGTACCACTATCTAAATTATATACTCGTATTTAACTCTAGTGACCCGCACTCGCTTCGTTTCGGGTTTGAGATTACTGCAACGTAACTATATCAGATAGACACTCTGTCCCGACATTTTAAGAGCGCGCATACAGAATTCGACGTATTTGCGGCGAAACTGGTATTTTCGGGCGAGCTATTATCATATAAAACGATTTTTTAAAAATAAGAAACATTGTTTTTTATATAGATAAAGTCTTCAAGCAGTGCGTAGGCTAGATAAAATACAACATTTACTAGTATATTTTTGTTTATCAAAGATCTCCCGTAAGCCGATTCGCAAAAATGCGAGTCAGAGTTAATTTCGAAAGTCTTAATATCAATTGCATTACATACATATGTTTTAAATATATGTTTATACAATAGCTTATATGGTCTATTAGTGCACTAGATAAAAAAACTTTCAAAAATGTGTTATTAAATTGCCCAAAATAATTTTTCAAAATAAGCTCAATTCACACTTTTCGACAGTGTTTTTCTAGTAGAAAACACTGTTTCTTTTAGTTGAAATTTTGTGTAAATGTAAAAGAAGTGTTCCTTAAGTGCACTAAATTATTATTTTATTAATATTCTATGCCTGTTATTTTATACGATTTTTTTAAAAGTGACTATAAAGCCACGCGCGCGACGCTTGCCGATTCAGTCCAAATCGGGTCATCCCAGAGGGAGGACGTGCCGCTCGCTGCTCCGTTCACGCACACATACGCACAACCACTTTTATGAGCGTATACCGCTCTGCGCGCGTGCAACTCCACGAGTTTGATACTTTGTAATATTATTTTTGTATGGAAAATTTATTAAGTTAAAATAATGTACTAAATTAATGAAATGATTTAATGTTTAGTCATGAGTATCAAATACAAACATCAGGATTATTATAATTATTATTATCTACAACCACATTTGCTAAATATTTAAAAAAATTAATATAATATTTGTTTATTAGTTAGTGAACTAAACTAAAAACTTCATTAGTGAATGAAGTTACAAAGTAAGGCTATTCCAATGATTATTATTATGCTCGTTAACATCAATGGTCAGAAACAACTTCCATGAAGAAACTGATAAGGAGATTCATTTGAGTTGGGAGCATTTAAGGAATCTACGTCACATGTTCACGACTATAAATAAAGGCATACAATGAAGCTGAAAGTCCTAGATATCCCATAGTCGAGTTATTATTAGTAAAACAAATATTTAAGAGAGGTAGGGCATAGCGAATCTTCGCTCGTATTGAGCTGCCCGTCCGGGGAAGGACCTCCACCCTATAGAATACCGCAGCCAAATGACCTCCGGGTCGTGTTTCTGCTGGTGAGTAGGGTCTCCGGAGCTCGTGGGGGGTTAGGGTTGGGCCGGCATGGCAGTGGCAACTGACAGGTAACTAACCAGCTACTTGCCAGTTGTCACAGCGACTTGGGCTTCTCTTTAGCTTTCCATCAGGCGTAGGGAAGCCATTATGTCGGGCTACTATAAAAAAAAAAAAAAAAAATTATATGTGTAAAGATGGATGATAAAATGTCACAATAATAACAAGTATCTAAGATTAAAATTAAATCGATCAAAGTGGTCAACAATGGGATAGGCCAATGTCCAGCAGTGGCCTGTGAGAGGCTGATAATGATATGAGATTACTACTTTCATTCAGATAGTATTAGAAAGAAGTAAAAATTATATTTTATAGTTTCAAAATGTAAAACCAAAATGCAATATAATATGATAGTTGTGAAATGTATGGCCATTACGGTTACTAGGGGTAATTTTAGCGAAAAGGATATGTTACGGTAACTTATTTACCTACATTACGTTAAAATTACCGGCTACGTATGCTGAATGGTGGTATGGCGACGAGCAGGGCGAGCATGTAACTTGCAGTATGCAAGTCGCAAGGTGCAACGTTACCAATGAGGGCTACCGTTTTTGTAATCACCAGGGGGCGCCACTGTATAGTGAGGTCTTCGGGCATAGCTGTTAAGGTTTGTTTTATGCATGTGATGACTGTTTGTTCGTTTTAAGAAGGTGGACATAAGTTTCCAAAAGGCAAAACTGTTTGTTAACGGTTAATAAACAAACCAGTGAACTAGCTTTTCTTTCAGACCGCTAATTTTTACACCTCATTTTCTCGGCTCCGCTTTTAAAGCGCAGATAATCCCTGAGCCGTGTCTCATATTTTCGAAAATTAATGCCAGGTATGCCAAAATTGCACAAAATTGTTTAATTTTCCGAAATAAACTCGTTTAACCCACAGAACCTATGTAATTTGACATTTCGGATACCTCACACTACACTAGCAACTCTGGTGGCGAATTCACACGCGATATGGGCGCCCTCATTAGTGCAGCAGTTTGCCATAATAGGTATTGTTATTTCTTTTATTTGCTTCGTCGCCGTCATTGGAATTATGTTCAATTCGAAATATTAATAGGTAATTAATTAATTCAGTTTTATTTCCAAAATATCGATTTTAGGGGAAAAGGAAGGAACCAAAATTGTTTAAAAATTGATTTCCTACAAGTTTAGTCGTCTTAATTTAGACCGTAAAGTAGAAAATAAACGAGATAATCACAACATTTTTTACTTGCTGTTGTATTTAATTTTAGTTTTCAAAACCCCGATCCTAGACAATTTTTGAATATACACAAGATGACTCACCATACCTACCTATTCAGATAGCTCGCCTTTGTAACCTGTCCATTGCATCATTTATAAAATTGCGTAAAAGCAGTATTCTACGCAAGATTTGTGCCCTAGACAAAAAACAGCGCTGGTCAGTCGTGATATATTCTTTCAGAATCAGGTTCAGGACACCTATTTTAGAGAATGCTGCAGTAGTCAATGACTCCTTCAATGTAACCCTTAGGATTCGGGTCACGACGAATATTCATCCCGAGAATAAGTGATGGATTGGTCAAGCTGCATAGGAACCAGATTTTAGTTGTTGTAGGCCATCTGGGGTTTCTGCTACGAAACACAAGCACAACTTTCAGCACAATCATCAGTAGGTATACATGATCTCTGTGATCAGTGCATAGGAGACTTAGGACCTTAATTCAAATTGACAAATTGTTTACAAACTAATCTTTTTTAAATGATGGCAACCAGCCTCTTTGTGAGATCAATTTCTGCCGAGTGAAAATGAGCAAAGTAATTTTTACAAGTTAAAATATAAAACGGGTTAGAGTTATATCGTGGCAACCACGGGCACTGCTCTTTCCTTAAATAATAATACAAACACCTAAACACAGAACAAACACAAATGTTCAACACACGAATGTTTGTCCTGGATGGGAATCAAACTCACGACCTTTGACTCATGGCCAGAAGGCAAGGAAAACACAGTAGGGATTATTGATTTTTATAAAGCAACATTAATAATATCAATCACTCACACAATACCTTTGGATAGGTAAGTACCTGGTACATATAAAGATAGAAAGACATTTTTGTCTTATTGTTATATTTTTCTTAAACCTTAATTAATAAGCACTTAAGAATAATGTACTCTAAAGTGTTTAAATATATTTAATAAGTACGCACCTATACTACACTAATAAAATATTTAGCAATAATAGAATTTTCAAGTAATTTAGATGAAAAATAAATTGTTTAGTATCAAAATATGTTCGTCCGCCGGAGTTACCGTCCGACACGCCGCTCACCCACACAGACACAAATGATGTCTATGTGTGTTTCGGAATCGGCTCCCGCGTGCGTTTCGAGTTGCTTAAAATTGTATGCGCGCTCTTAACATATAATTATAAGTTCTACAAAGTCGTAGTACATTATTTTGTTACATTGTTATTTTTTTACATCTTCGGTTACATTATTGGAGTTTTAGGGAGTTTTAGTTCGATTCCTAACTATTTTCAATACTAAATATAGCTTATACTCACCGGAGATAGTGTAGCTTCCTAACCGTGAAAGAATTCTTCAAGTTGGTCCAGTAGTTTCGGAGCCTATTCGATGAAAACAAACAAAAACAATCAAATCTTTCCTCTTCTTTATCATATTAGTGTAGATTGACACCTCAGTGATGTATTTCTTTGTTCGAGAAACGCTGGTGAAATACCGAAGTGTAAAACTTTAAATTAATGAAAGATATTACAGCTCACATACAGAGGTCGACTTAATAAAAAGCGGGTGCCGCAATAATGACCTTATAGACTATCATTATGCTTGATATTGCAGTAATGTTTTGACTTTAATTTGATTCCTATTGAAAAGAAATTCTGACTTTGCTTCATCATTTATTGGTACTTCTGATTCCAATAAACAATAAGATGATGTGTTATAATATTTTTTTGTTTATATTTAGGAACACATATTAGAAACAAAATTAAAAAATCAGCTATTCTACTATGTTCTTCTATATAATGTGAGCTTTTTTATGAGCCGCAAGGTTTTGTAACATTTTTTTTATAATACCGGAGTTTATTGTATCAAAGGATTTGAGTGGCGTAAGTGTTGCATACTAGGGCTTCTACGGTAAGCCTCTTAAGTACTAATTAAAGGCTGGTTTAGTGTAATAGGTTAAGTCATCGATAGCCTAGTATCATGTAGGAACCTATAAAACCTATTAACACTAGCTATTGCTAATACACTTACCTACCTACTACAATAATAGGGTCATGTTGCATGTTTGGGGTTATTTCTAAAAATATAAAGTTTTGTAAAATGTAATTACGAGTATGTATCTACCCTACCAGATGAATTGAATAAAAAAACTCCGTAACTAGGCACTTATATATCTAGGAATAGACTAACCTAACCTAACCTTCCCAGAGCTGGATACAAGCTACGATGTTTATTAAAACTTTCCAAACATTATCAGCAATAATAATAAACGAATCCGATTGCAAAGTTTCAATGAATCTCCGAATGCTCTTAAAGCGAATTCACTACATAAAGAATTATCCAATAAATTATTATGCCGGCCATTAATGACTCATTTAACGTAACACACGCCCCTAATCCCATTAATATTACTCAAGAAACCATGAAATGCTACCTTTGATTTACTAATAGTCGTGTTGCAATAGAAAGTATAAACAATAACTTGGCGAAAGCTTAACATCGAGTGAAATTGATTTATAGCGCCGGTAGTCGGATGTCGTTTTGGGAAACACTCGAACGAATTAACATAACAATTAAGGTATATTAGGTAAGGGGATTGTACGAATGTTGGCACGATTGTGCAATGATTACGACGAACACTTCAGTATTAAATTACGAGTCGTGATTAGAATATACGCGCGTACAGTGAGTGCAAAGTCCACAGTTCGGTTTACTAGTAAGTAATGGATGTAAAGTGTTTATAAAAGCTATGTTTTCTAGAAATGTTTTTGCTTGAAGATGTTAACGTTTTATGAAATGTTATTTATAATGAATACCTAGAAACATTATGAATGTGGATTCAGCTAGCATATGTTAAAACTTTAGGAGATTTTATAGAATATGCAACTTTTTAGACATTCTCAGAACAAAAATACGGATCGCCTAATTCAGAACATTCTAAAAAAAACTCATGAACTTGCAAGCTGTTTGTATTACCTCGATCCTCTCGAATGTTCTTACCGTGGTAAGCGCGTAGCTCTCGCGATAGGTCATCATCAGCATCAGCCCACATCAGTCCACTGCTGGACATAGGCCTGAACCCAATGCTTGCCACTTCGATCGGTCCTGGGCCTCTCGCATCCAGCACTTGCCAGCCGTCCTGCGCAAATCGTCACTCCACCTTACCTGAAGGCGTCCTATACTAGGTTTGCTGAGACGCGGTCTCTACTCCAAAACTCGTCTACCCCAACGCGATTGGTCAAAACATGGTAAACTGTAGAAATTATTAAATACAAAATGTGATAATAAAAATCAGACAACATCAATTCCAAAGTAAGAAGCACTTGTGACCACAAATATTTACTTAAATACAAATAAAAACACCCAGACACGGAGTAAACACAAATGTTCATCACACGAATGTTTGTCCCGGGTGGGGATCGAACCCGATCCCCGGCCCGACCCTTGGTTCAGAAGGCAGGAGTCACTACCAAATTGAGCCACCGAGTCAGTCGCATTAATTCTATTAAAGATTTATAACAAAAGTTGTATAATAAAATATGCAATTTTTAATGTAGTAGCATTTCATAATGGCTTCTCGTCGCTGGATAGTTCACGAAAGAGATGCCCAAGATCACTGTGGCAACGAATGGTGATCGTGAACGTTGATCGTGTCACCCTGCCCAAAATAAATGAACAGCAAGCGTGTTTGTAAATCTTCACGACTAAATTAAAAAATGATTATGCATTAGTATTTTTAAATTGAATTCAAAGTGCCACGACATCGTCTATTAATTTTACTTGTCCACTGACGTTAGGCGGATACGTAAGTCGTAGCAAAACAGAGAAAATGTATTTAAAATACTTCAACAATAGAGACTATGTCACTCAAACCTTACGTAAAATAAAGGAATCGGTAATAAACTTTACAAATAATACTTGAGTAGGTATAACATTAAGGTATCAAGACATAATCATCTTCATAATCAGCCTGCAAACGTAACTTTATCATTTGGGGGGATTTGCCATAGTCATCACGTTTATTCTCGTCCGAAATACCTCAGTCGTTAAAGACAAAAGTCTTTAATCAGTGCGTGTTACCAGTGATGACCTACGGAACCGAAACTTGGTCTCTCACTATTGGCCTCATGCGAAAGCTCAGGGTCGCACAGCGAGCTATGGAGCGGGCTATGCTCGGCGTTTCTCTACGAGATCGAATCAGAAATGAGGAGATCCGTAGACGAACCAAGGTCACGGACATAGCCCAGAGGATTGGCAGGCTGAAGTGGCAGTGGGCAGGGCACATAGTGAGGAGAACCGATGGCCGTTGGGGCCGAAAAGTTTTGGAATGGAGACCCTTTGAGCGAAAACGCGGTGTGGGACGCCCTCCAGCGAGGTGAACTGACGATATCATAAAAGTCGCAGGATGAGCTGGATGCGGGCAGCTTGCAACCGGCCGCTGTGGAAGTCTTTGGGGGAGGCCTATGTCCTGCAGTGGACCCCCTACGGCTGATAATGATGATGATGATGAGGTAAACGCTGCTGCCCGTTCCCCGATATTCCCTTAGTCGTCCTCTACGATAACCACGGTACGAGATGGGGTGGTTCTATTCTAAACCTGGAAATCACACGAACCTAAGTATCATCATCATCATCAACAACAGCCTATTGCAGTCCACTGCTGGACATAGGCCTCTCCAGTTGTTCGCAAATTAGAGCAAATTTCTGGAAGCTACGCCCTGCGATCGCCAACCCGCCTGCCCAGCGTGGCGATTATGGGTATATCCTCCAGAACCTAAGTATGTTTCCATTAAAATAGCAATACATAATAGGTACAGCCTATTGCTATGGACGCAACCTCTTTTAGCAGAATCTTCCCATCAAAGGGCCATGAAAACGATCGGGCTGATTCACTTCGTGTAGTAACCTTGTTTCTGGATTCGTCCATCACACCGTTTTCTTAAACTATCGTGACATATATCGTGACAAGAGCTTTCATTCGGCTGCCACGATTTAGACAGTCACGTACGAGTAAACACTAAATTTAGAACTTGTCTATTGTCTGATTTTAGGTTTATGTCTAACTGTTCCAAAAAGAAAGTTTAAGAAAACAATAAGATTGTCATGATAATACTTAATAAAATATAACATTTACGTCATGAACTATTTTAAACATCTACATGTCTATAAAAGTTCAGCAACCCCTATCTTTGCCGCGTCGAAAAATGTGGAACTCATTGCCAGTAGATGTACCTATTTCCTACTTATTTGACATGGGATCCTGTAAACAAAGCTTGAAGAAGCATTTCACGGACCAAGGTGACGGCGGCAAGTGCCAGGTATCGTTTTCTGCCCGTTGTCGCAACGTCTTGGGCTTCTCTCTCGTTTTCCGTCAGGTGTAGAGATTAAGCCATTATGCCGTGCTAGTATTAAAAAAACATAAGCAACTTCCTCATATATAAAATATCCATTCGATTAAGTTCTACCATACCTATATAAGAATGAATTCATTCTACCGATTCACACCTACTAATCCCAGGCCACCGGTGACCGACAAACAATAGTTTTTCTATTGTGGCTAGTTTCTTAGCAGTCAAAGTCTTAAGATACATGTCACCTCCCCCCATTACTATTACAGCACAATCCCCCGTTTAATGATATGTATCACATCCGATCAACGCAGTCGCGGTAGCTACAGTACTCTTCTCGAATCGTCTAGAAGGTTTGTTTATCAAGACAACTGACAAATAGTACTGATACAAATGACTCATTCTGAGAGTTACCCCAAAACAGAATGTACGACACCGTTTCTGAATCGCTAACAAGTTCACTGAAGTTAACACGAGTATTGCAGTTAATTAAATCTGTTAACATATCTTACTTATTTTTAATACTTAGACTTATTTGGGTCTTAAAATCGTAATTATTGTCATTTTCGGCGTTTCCTCATAGCTTCCGTGGAACCGATTTACACGGAATTTTCATGACTTCCAGATGATTCATGGAAGTCTTTTAATGAGCATGGAATTGCGTTAATTTAATAAATATTAACTTACTTTGCTACCTCAATGTACATTTTAATATTGTTACGTTGGTTTGTGTTAACAAACATGTTATTAATCTATTAGGTGTTCCTGTTAATTCTGAAATTCTTAGGCGGGATAAAAACAACTTTCTGGTCAAGTAAAGCAAAATACGGTTATTAACCTGCTATCACAAGGCCATACAAATTGTTTAATGTCACTACTAATCACATGTTATTATCCACATTATCATTAATTTTAAATAACAGTTGGTCATAGCGTCGTAGGTTCATATCCAGAGCAGATACAACGGTCTTTGTAGAGGAAGTCCAGGAGATAATGACGCATTATTTCATGTCTACTAAATTAGTATTATAACTTTTAACTTTCGCGTTGCAACATCCCCAAAGCGAGCCAAACTGACGAAACTCATTGTAACACGGTTATAACGTCAATGGTATGTGAGCATTAATTTCCTTGTAAAAAACAAAGCTTTTGCAACGATAACATTCCGTCGCCTTCCGTCTCGATAACATCCAATTACGACCGTTCAAATGTCAAAATAGGTAAAACAAATAAAAGGTTTCAACACGAAACCGCTGCAGGGTAAGCTGCATGTAGTGTTCCTTGTCTAATCTAAGTGCAAACAGCGCTTAGTAAAGCACGGTTGATTACGCAATTACGCAAGACAATCAATCATTCGCCGCTCGATTATGTGATTAAGCAGTTAACTCAGAGTGGGGGCCTGACTCAGCGAGACGCTTTTAAAGGCTAGTTTGATCATGCGTTAGATGAACATGTCTGGTCGCATACAATTTTTTTTTTCTCGGAACATTCTAACAAATCTATTATCTCAAAAATGAGGCAGATAATGACTCATTATAATAGTTTCTTACTACTCCATGTTTTAATGTCATTTAAGCTGTATGTGAATATGATTTTCTACAAGAGTTTTTAAAATGTGTCTAAGGGCTGAGGTCATCTTCAAACTCGTTTGCCTCTTTTGGCATGGTGATAATAAATATGTTATAAAAATATAGGTAGGTTTAAAAAGTGTTACAATTAACTTTTCTGTTAATTTCGAAATGCTTGGTATTTCGTTATATGGTATAGGGTACAAAACGAGCATAAACGCCAAGGGACGAAAGTTCTCTTCTTCTTCATTCTCGATCCAGCATCTCAGTAAAAGAAGACCCCAGCATCCCACTCGGGCTCCAGCGGGCCGCGGGCTCCGCCGATGGCTTGTAAACAACACACTAATGGCTGGACTTCGATAATAATCCTCATTACTATTATTAAAACCAAATTATTGCATTCATTTGATTACAACAACGTTAGGCGCGTTCTTTTCTCGATTTTGTTTTGTTTTAAACGGGTAATCTTACGTCTCAGTCAGACGGGTTGATTTATTATTCCGAGGTGCATGAAAGTGAAAAGGAATTACTTTCACTGTTGATTATGTTTAGGTGTGAGGACGATCAATCGTGAATTATGGTAAACGTGACGTTAACTCTTGGCAATGACCGATTAAATGAAATAAGTGATTATGTAGATACTGTACGACACAACGTGTTTAACGTAAATTCTAACATCCTAGAATCACATTGCTATGGCTCGCACTCTTGGGAGCTTGTGTCGTGAGGGAAATATTATGAGTTCATACACAAGAATATCTTCCTACTGTTTAGGCAGTACATATTCAAATCAACGACCTGTGAGCTTCGACTGGTAGATCATTATAAATGGTATATTTACGGGAATATACATTTACACATGTTATAAATTCAAAATTTTCGATTGCGTTTCAAAATAATGTGTGTTATTTAGTACGCATTTCTATATCAATAATGAAGATATGAAATGGGAAGCACATGCTATAGTTTCAGCATAAATGTGTTTTAAGCTGTTCCAAATTACTTATCGAAAATACGGTAGCGCAAAATCCGGGTCGCATTAAATAGTTGATGTTGCAGAACAGATGGGCAGTTAGCAAAATACAACAAGACTATGCGTTGTGCAGAATGACAGAACTGTAATACTTATTCGTGTTACGCTGCCCATTCATGGTTGTAGGACTATATTGACCTTTGCATAAAAAAAATACATAATTAAAATGTGTCAATGTGTTTTCCGGATTTACAATCTAACCATGCCATTTCATCCCGTGGGTGTCGTAGAAGGTGTCGTAGAATATCACGAAACGGGCAGCAGCGTTTATATGTGTAAAATAAAACCTGCTGCGGTCACCAACCCGCCTGCCATGGGTGATGACTAAGGCAAATCCCTCAAATAATAATTATCGTTGGGGGAGGCCTATGTCCAGCAGTGGACGTTTGCAAACTGATGATGAAATACCTTAAGGTTGAGATCAGTTATTCTGAACATTTTTTTATAGTAGCTCGATATAATGGCTTACCTACGCCTGATGGAAATCGAAAGAGAAGCCCTAGTCGCTGTGACAACTGGCAAGAAATGGCCGGCAAGGCAGTAGCAACTGACCGGTCAGTTTCCTGTCCGTTGCTACTGCCATGCCGGCCCAACCCTAACCCCCCACGAGCCGGAAACCCTATTCACCAGCAGAAACACGACCCGGAGGTCATTTGACTGCGGTATTCTATAGGGTGGAGGTCCTTCCCAGGACGGGCAGCTCAATTCGAACATTACGGAAACACTCAAATTGAAATACTTGGATTCAATATCTATGCTTTTGACTTTTTTTAAACCTGCACAGTTTGACAGTGTCAAAACATACATATCGAAATCGAATTCAATTGTAGCATATTTCAATTTGTCATCGGTCTTCATACTGTATCTCGAGTAATACGTGGAAAACTAATCAGTTCTTTGATCAAACCTTCTGTATCGAATAGTACCGAAGCTTACGTTACGGAGCGTGGATCGAGAACGAGTAAATGTCACTGCAGTAGTATTTATAGAGCGCGGGCAGCCCGCGTGCCGGCGCGGGTGACTCACGCGGGACACCCGCCTCGGGCGCGTTAGCTCACTCGCTTACGAGTGGTCCACACTGACGACCGTCCCGCAGGGTCCATCATCATCATCATATCACCATCAATGGTTAGATTACGAGAAAATGTCAACTGCAGTAGTATTTATAGAGCGCGGACAGCCCGCGTGCCGGCGCGGGTGACTCACGCGGGACAGCCGCCTCGGGCGCGTTAGCTCAGTCGCTTACAAGTGGTCCACACTGACGACCATCATTATCATCATCAGTAGATGGAGTACGAGTAAATGTCAACTGCAGTAGTATTTATAGAGCGCGGCCAGCCTGCGTGCCGGCGCGGGTGACTCACGCAGGACAGCCGCCACGGGCGCGTTAGCTCACTCTCTTACGAGTGGTCCACACTGACGGCCGTCCCGCAGGGTCCATCATTATTATCATCAGTAGATGGAGTACGAGTAAATGTCAACTGCAGTAGTATTTATAGAGCGCGGACAGCCTGCGTGCCGCGCGGGTGACTCACGCGGGACAGTCGCCTCGGGCGCGTTAGCTCACTCTCTTACGAGTGGTCCACACTGACGACCGTCCCGCAGGGTCCATCATCATCATCATCATCAGTGGATGGAGTATCAGTGGATGACAACGAGTAAATGTCAACTGCAGTAGTATTTATAGAGCGCGGCCAGCCTGCGTGCCGGCGCGGGTGACTTACGCAGGACAGCCGCCTCGGGCGCGTTAGCTCACTCTCTTACGAGTGGTCCACACTGACGACCGTCCCGCAGGGTCCATCATCATCATCATCAGTGGATGGAGTATCAGTGGATGACAACGAGTAAATGTCAACTGCAGTAGTATTTATAGAGCGCGGGCAGCCCGCGTGCCGGCGAGTGACTCACGCGGGACACCCGCCTCGGGCGCGTCAGCTTACTCGTTTAGGTCCGTCCCGCAAGGTCCATTATCATCATCATGACTGGCTCATTTGGTAGTCACATCTGCCTTCTGAGCCTGTCCAGCGATTATGGGCAAAGCCTCCTCGTGTTTGTCAAAGTAGCGAACAACTGGAGAGGCCAATGTGCAGCAGTGGACTGCGATAGGCAAATGATGATAATGACTATGCTTGGCGGCTGATTTCGCAGGGTGTGTTCTTGGTAGTTGTATTCGTCTTCTATGATATTCACGGGATGAGATGTAATAAATAAAAAGTTAAGGAAAAACTTTTTCAAGTAACTATAAGGGTCCGCGGCTGAATGCGCTGACTTTTAATAAATGGGCGTTCGCGAAAGAAATGATCTCGCTGATATCGAACAGTCTCGGACGAAATCAACTATTGTATGTAGTTCTCTAGTGCAAACACAGCCTAACAAAACTGCCGAATATTCAACCAGCCAGTCAGCGATTTAAATAACTGATCTTGTATTATTAGAAAAACGTTTCTGCATGCTAAAAGATGCGTGTTGTATTTATTTCTGGCTTATAATAAACAGTTTAATACTGAAGCGGAATTAGAATGATTATTCATTCGGCTTAAAAAAGTAGCGGTCAATCAGCGAATGTTAAAAATATTGTGAATTAATGTCAGCTTAAAATAGTTATACATATGTTCACACTTAGAAAAAAATATTGTATTGTTCAGGCCGCTAGACGTATTTATAATGTCTTAACAGATTTCAGTTCTTTGATAGACATGACATGTTCTTCTAGTCTTTTAAACGGCCTGTAAAAGTAGGTACCTATGTGACTTTTTTAAAATTCGAGGTTATGCAAAGTTACAGAATGTCGTACTGTTTGGAAACATGTCACCAGTCAAATGACAAATTGGCTAAGTGAAATTCGATTAGCATTCACATCGGTCAATAATTATGAGTGAAAGCCGCTAGAATCCTTTGAAACGCCGATGAACATAAAAATGAATGTCTTTTTTTATTTTACAACAGCCTATAAAACTGACAGTGACGTTTCAAAAAGAGAGAAGTTTAGTGAGCAGGCTTAAATTAAAGGAGCGTAAAAATGTAAATTAAACAGTTGAGAGTCCAATTACTTGAGGTAGCGTGGAGACCGGCGACCGGGATCGTGTCGTGTTTGATCGTTTCGGCCGATGCTCTTAATTAACATTTAGCTTTTGCTACCGTATTCAGTCAACAACGTCTTGATTTAATCCTCCAAGTCCCGTTATAGTTCTCGTTACCAGTGACATTCCGGTTCGGTCTGGAAAGAGTAATTTCCTTCAACGTCCAAAACCCGCACGACTCAGGTCGCAGGCGTCCGCTTTATGAATGCACGACGTGTGCAGTATATAATTTATTCCAAAAATACCTCACGTAACTCCGTACATTATAATTTCCAGAACACAGACGAAGACGTTATTTAAAATGGAAGTTAAAACTTCGCGTTTCGTCCGAACACATTATTTTTATTGGACTTAATCAACGCTGATGAATGGTTCGGAAATAAATGATGTTCATTCATTTGGTTAGTTGGGTGAATAATTAACGCTTACGTTTTGTTACAACACATACATTAATCTGCTTTAGCACGTTGTCCGTCAACATCGAGAGTAACGTTTTAGTGGATTACCTTGAACTGGCCGCTATCAGTGAAAGTACTTACTCGTTAGTGTAATTGGTGCGTTCGAATCGAGCCGCGTGTTCATTTTGCATGATTTGATAAGAATACAACTTTTCTGATTCTGCAATATTCACCTCGCTAAGAACTTTTTATTTACTTATACTTTTTTATTGCCGGGTAAATGCGTCCCTTAGGGTAAAAAAAGCGAACAATTCTTCAATTGTTCGCTTTTTTCACTTTTTTCTTTGGTCTGCCACTCTGCCGCCCTCCGTAAATCAGGTGCCATTGGGTGATGATTTTAGTCTACTTTTCGAAATCTTGCGGACGTGGCCTGGCAATTGTCATTTCATTTCTTAAGAAATGCTTAACAATAAAGTGTCTAAACAAAATGGAGTCGTTGTAATGTATAAAGGAGTAAATAACAAAGAAAAGAGCTAGGAATACAGTCTCAACATATTGCAGCTAGCGTAATGATCATTTAACGAGGCGAGGCATGAAAGGAAAGTGCGACAGCCTCAATAGATAACCGTGAAATTGCAATTAACACACATCGATTGTTTTGAGTCTGGTCCATTGAATCGGCGCTCATGAAAACCCACCCGCCCCTGACCTTATGTCAGCCTTTAAATCAAACACGAACCGGCTGTAGCGCTCACAGACGCTACTCCATTACAGAAGGCCGTAATGTAGAAGCTTGATAATAATTTTGATGAAATGACATGTTTATCGGTACGCCATGAACCCATATTTTGCACGGCCAAGATTGCACGCAAGACTCAATAAAACGGCAAAGCTGATGAGATGCGACGTAAAGATATCATTTCACGAACTATTCACTGCTTTATGATCAACTATAATATATCTTCAGCGTCCGGGAACATCTAATACGTTTAGTGAGAAATTCCAACAGGTCTTTTTGACGGTTAATGTCAAAAACATAATATACGCAGAGTTCAATTCGATCGGATGTTGCCATAAATAAGGAAGCGTAATGGTTTCTTGTCGGGGTAAATATGGCTGGGTCTATTTATAGAATTGAAGGGTTTTTATTTGATAGTTTCTAGTATCAATTCTGTAATATTTTACCGTCGTAACTTTCTAAAAGGACTCTCTTGTAATAACGATTTTATTTGCTTATTCGAGCAGCTCCAGTCTAAACCATTTTAGGATTTTCTAAACTATGCACATAAAATGGTTTAAGTTAAGCGACACTGGGCATAATGTCGTTTTATTCTCTTTGTATCAGATCGTAAAACTACTGTCCTTATTCAATTCCGATGCGGTTGCGGCAACAGTCTTGCCTGACACCCCATTGCTCTGTCCACACGATTGTAGATAGAATTATGAAACAGGGCTTGAACGTTCTAACTGGCATTTCATTAGCTGTTTTAATTAACTTTATCACCGAAAACGCCATTCGAGTAAGTGGCGTAAAGTTAATAATAGCCGTAGTTTGTTTGTCTCGAGTATGTTTCTTTACTTTGAGTGCAACTTTATTTTACTTAGCTCCGCTTTTCGAATGGACGCATAAAGTTTAAATACCTGATGAAAGATATGTCTACTTAATTGCAATGGCGTCAAGGAACAACAGTAAGCCACGTCCTGTCATAAGCTATCTTACCTATTTAGTCTGTTGAACTTGATCCCGCAATCGGAAAATGACAATTAGACATACTCTTATTATGATATAACCCAAAAATATTATGTCGGTGGAAAGCGGCGTAAAATCTTCTACAAAGATAGTCAGGACTACATCTGAACCAAAGAAAAGGAAAGACGTCCTACCTGAGTCTGAATCCCGTCTACCCATAGTCAAAAAGACCTCCGGGTCGTGTTTCTGCTGGTGAGTAGGGTCTCCGGAGCTCGTGGGGGGTTAGGGTTGGGCCGGCATGGCAGTGGCAGCTAACAGGTAACTAACCAGTTACTTGCCAGTAGTTACAGCGACTTGGGCTTCTCTTTGGCTTTCCATCAGGCGTAGGGAAGCCATTATGTCGAGCTACTATAAAAAAAAGACTGATAGTATGATTAGGAAACAACAAGAAATCGCTCGGAATGCGAGCATAGTGTGTGTGGCAGACAGGGGTCGTATACCATTCTGTTCACTCAGCCACCCTGTTGTTACGCCACTTCACCGAACTGGCTGTTTAGCAGTGGCCAAATACACCTCTAGTCCTTTGTCTGCTTTCCCTCTAATTGTCGCTTGTAGTTATAAATTCATTCAGGAATACAACTTTTGTAACACCTCTTACCGATTACTTACTAATTGCTGCTTTCTCCGTGTTACTAACTTGTATTTCATTTAGCAAGATGTGTTTTATCGAGTTAGGTAATTTGCAAACTATAGTAGTTTATGCACTTCACAGACTTTCTAAGTGCTCCGCGGTAAAACTTAAACTGAGAAGCGGCGTTACATTATTTCCACTTTTCGAACAAATCATGCGGTTCGCTTGAGGTTGTTACTGAAATTAATACCAAAATTTCTTAGCTCAATTAGAATTTGATGAAATCAAGTAGATTTATTAACTACTAGCTGTGCTCGCGACTTCGTCCGCGTGGAATAGATATTTTTCCCCGTTTTTTTTACATTTTCCATTATTTCTTCGCTCCTAATAGTTGCAGCGATGTTATATAGCCTAAAGCCTTCCTCGATAAATGGTCTATTCAACACAAAAAGAATTTTTCAATTCGGACCAGTAGTTCCTGAGATTAGCGCGTTCAAACAAACAAACAAACAAACAAACTCTTCAGCTTTATAATAATAGTTAAGATTTACATACAACTTATTGTATTATTGCTACCGGAAGTTGTTTTCTCCTTGAAACAATTAGAATTCTTTCAAAGGAAACGGCTACTTGCTCGCTATTCTGGCTCCTTATTTAAACTTTTAGTTTTAGTAAAGTTTAATTTAATTAACGAAAGTCCTTTTTTTGTTTAAGCTGTCGTCGTGCGGTATCTGACCAAGCGCTACATCGGGGAATACAGTTCAACTGGTGGTAAGTCTACTTCTTTAATATACGACGTAGATCTGGATATATGGTTTGACCAATCCTGACCTGTGTTTACGCCCAAGCCAAAATACGATAAGTTTGCTCATTACAATGAAATAGTTATCTAAACATATATATAAAAAAGGAGAATCTGACTGACTGACATATCAACGCACAGCCTAAACGGCTAAACGTAGACACTTGAAATTTGGAAGGAACGGAGCTTAGGCACCGTAGAGATGCACTAAGAAAGGAATTCCCGAAATTCCCACGGGACCTGTCCGGGACCGGGAAACATTGTGTACTAACAGTACACTGAGGATGAATATGTTAAGGTGTCACATATTTAATTCAATCAGTCCGTAAAATTAAAATATTTAAACGAAATTTGACGAATCGAATATTGTGTTGTGTTGCAACATTCGTGGTAAACATTATATTCGTACAAACATAAACACCATTTCAGTATGTTCAAACAAACTCGGCCCACCCAACGCAAAATAGGCGCTCAGACGTCGAGTTGCGGAAATCGGACCGATCAAACTAACTAACATTCGTGGGCACAAGCGAACTGGAAGTTCACGGGTACGTCTGGTTGAGCTTAGTTGAATTTAGTTTTAATTGCACTGGAACGCGAAAGCTTAAAATGTTATGGTTACGTGGAAGTTTCAAACGTTTGACACACTATAAGAAATCTTAATTAGACCTACTGTGTCTCCAGCAAAATATTAATTCTTTAGAGGAAACGCTAAGACAGAATAGCAGCGTCCGCGACAGAGAAAATCTCACATAAAACGTATGAGTAATACACACGGTAACATACAGAAACCCGTGAAGAGCCCTTTGAGGACTTGGCGAATACCAGCCCGTTGCCAATAGTTTATTTGCGGCATTGGCAAGACAGCCGGGGGGAGTGCCAAGGCGAGGACGCTAGCGCCGGTACTCCTAGTACATCGACCTCTAATAGTTATACCATTCGTAATATTTCGTGTGGCTTAAACTCGCCGATTCGCACAATGTCTTACCGCTTCCCATCAAGGCTCTCTTCGCTACTGTCATCCGAGTGTCAACACAGAGCTTCGGTCACATTGCTAGGAAAGACGGTGACAATCTCGAGAAACTCATTGTGACCGGAAAGGTAGACGTGAAAAGGCCTCGCGGTCGCAGCCCAAAGCGTTGGTCCGGCCAGATCCGCACCACACTCGACTCTACTGTTCACCACGCCCTCCACGCCGCCAACACAGAAGCTGGTGGAATATAACCGTCCAAGAGAAATTGTTTCGCAAGGGAGGTCACGACCCTCATTAATGAGGACTACGACGCAAGGAGGAGGATCAAGGTTCTCAAAAAATCTTCTTAATGTACGTGCTGCCGTTCGTGAGATTTCTGGGCTTAGGAGAACCCCATCTCATCCTGTAGAAACCAAGTAAGGGAATATCAGGAAACGGGTAGCAGCGTTTACCCGGGTACGAACCAGAGGCCTATGTCCACCAGTGGACTTTTGCAGGCTGATGATGAGTACCTATATGTAATAATACAGAATGCATACCTAATCTCTGCACTACACCTATAAGTAAATGACAGGCGATGACTTTACCTTCCAGTCAGTGCCTAGCCAGAAAGTTAATTTTCTAAATCCTTCGCTCTTAAGTTTTAGCCTTAAATAAGTATTTTCGATGTCGCAGTGTTCCCTGATCGCTACAACATATCCTTCTTTAAGCGTGGTTTGTAGAGAGCTCTTTTCTCACGGTAGGTAGCGGCATGGCTGTGCCTCTAGCATTGCTGATGCCCATGGGCGGCGGTTACTGTTTAACATCAAACAGGCCGCCTGCTCATCTGCACTAATAGCAATAAAAATAAAAATGTCATCAGTCGTCATTAAGTGTCGGAAATTTTGCTAATTTATCTTGTTTTACGCGAAGGGATGATTTCTACAGCGAAACTATAACAACAGAGTCTAGCACGTGTACCGTGTTTCTATGCTTCTTTTAGAAATCGGATCACTTCCTGAAGCTTAAACCTCAAATTAGAATAAATTTAAGGCCGAAGTGAGTAGGTAAATACCACAACAGAGGGGTAATAAAAAGGAGCAGTTGGTTGATGAGACCAATAGAACATTTAATAGTACTTCGACAACACCACGTCTCTGTAATTTCAGCGAATAGCGCCATCTACTGAATATAAATGTACGATAGCTGTGTTTTATTACGTCTATCAAGTTAAATCTTTACGCCTTTGAATATCTTATGAGCTGATAACTAAGCTTCATGGCTTGAATTAATTTCCAATCATTACGTTTCTCAACAGAAATGGTGGTTTTAAGTAGTAGAAATATTTCATTGAGGAAAATTTTACCACATCATCATCGTATTATCTTCAATTTCAACCTAAAATAATGAGGTGTATTAGGAGCTCATGTATATACCTACTCATAATTGTAGCGATAATACTATAATAGGTATGTCTAATCTTTTGTCTCTGGTCATCATAACCCGAAACTATTTAAATAAATTAGCTACATAGCATAGAGCTGTTGTGTAACCTTTCAACTTTTTTAAAACCGTGATTACTAGCATTCCTTCATCTCATCACGTCCCAAACCCCAGAGTAAAACGCTTACAGCATCACAATAATATACTCGTAGTTTAGTTCAACTATTTCGAAGATGCGTGGCATTGTTGAGATTTGCGCAATCTCTTGGCACTGACACTTCGTCTGGTATTACAATACGTACAAACTACGTCGGTTATGCCAGTTGGCATAGTTTTTCATTCATGTAAAGTTTGTTTTGGTTAGCGTGCTTCCATCCCAGATTTTCTGTAAGGTCATTTTAATTGAAGAAACGTTATATAAATTCAAAATGTTAACCTCAATCTTGTTATGACTCGATTACTTGTCACTTCTCAATATTAAGGTTTATGCTTAGGTAATTCGAAGTTATTGAAGGCTATCTATTCATTATTATGGTCGACTTCAGTATCAGTTTGAAATTTATGTCGTGAGTAAAGATACCAAAATCTCACGGATGTTTCGAGGATGCTACAGAGCCTATTAAAATTTAAATACATCAAAATGAACTTATGTTGAGCTCAGAATAACACATTTATTACCTCGTTAAATGTTATGATAATTTCTCTAAGATTTTACATTACCAAACAATGTTGTGTATAAGAGTTAATATTCTAGTCGCTAATAGCCAAAGTAACCTAGATGCGCGTGAGTGACATACTCGCAGTCTTTCTGTAAGCCGATATAGAGCGAGGCCAAAAATCAAGACGAAGGTTTTAGGCCCAATTAAAAGTTTACAGTCAGTAATAAAGATCGGTTTGTTGCAGATTTCCTCTATCAGCACCGTGTCGCATTCGATGGGGCCACGTCTGAAGTTGAAGTGTTGGACACATGTGGATGTGCTGTGAGTCATCTTTATTGTATTTATTGTTATTGCTCACACACTTGTGAACTATATTAATTCCAATCTTCATGGAAATTCACCGCTTTGGTGGCCGTAAAATTCAGTTATTATTTATTACTATCTTCATTGTCAATCTGCTTTGACTTCGCGGCATTTAGCTTGCCACAGACGATATAATGTCATAATACATCTAACTAGCTAAATGTCTTTTGATAAATTGGACCAAGATCAGATTGTTTTCATACTTACGACATAACTTCTGAATCCATTTTGAACTTGACATGAATAGAGGTGTTCACCTGTAATGCTCGCAAATTCTTTTGCTTTCAAATTTTTTATTTTTAAGTTCAAATAAACTGATTGTGATACACTACGTAGTGAATTATCATGTGTATCAATTAATAAACTGTTTGTTTTCGTAACTCTCTGTATTCTCTTCTCTATATCCATTTTCCGTCCTTTATAATTATACATTTCTTGTAGGTAACACATACGAAATTAATACCTAACATATTCTTAACCCACATTCTAAGTAATAGATAGATATCCTTGGTACAGAAACGTGGCTGTCTCGCTGAACACCTCCGGTGGGGGGACGCGTTCGCCGTTGTCTACTCCGTCTGTGACCGAAGATCATTCCTGGCTGCGGCTGAGCTCTTGGCCTTGCTGGAGAGAACTAGACTACCCGGCTGCACCGCAGTCACGCTACTAGGCAACAAGAGGGACTTGGAACATGCTAGGTGAGCATTGTTGAACTTCTGAGTTCCTGGTATCTGATTCTGGGTGTTGAATAATATTTTTTTTAGATTTATTATTTTGGCACTGAACATGGTCAGAAGAAACACTTTAATTCAGACATAGGTGTGGTCTAATGGGCTTGGTTTCACTATCATACAGGATCCGTTGCTTGAAACAGAAACGGATTCTTTGCAATAACCAGACTTCTGCACTAAGAATCGTAATGACCCATGATTGATTAAATAAGATATTTATTATTATGTATTTGCAGCATTCGAACTTCAGATTATGCTATCGGATGGAATAATTTCAGGCTATATCGTATAAAGCAATTTTAAAGATGCTCAAGATATATAGAACCCAGACGTGCTATGCGAGTTTAATAAATAGATCTTAAATTATATGACAAAAGTCAAGAGCAATGGATCTGTTCAGCAAAAATATTTATCTATATCATTAATGTCAGAAGCCCTTGCCATATTTACTAGTTGCCAATAATCGCTGACCTCTAGATGTCAATTCATTCTCCTATACCATTTCATTCAGCAAGGGCCTGACATTGCAAATAAAATTTTTATATGAATTACACGTCCATTTTAATTAAATTACTATCACCTAATTTATTGCATAAAAAAACCTTCTATAAATATAGCATAGATGGTTAAACGTATATTAGCCTCGAAACATGGTCATTATTATGGCTTATTGTATTCACTAGGGTCGTCAAAGCTGAAGAAGGGCAGGAGCTGTCGCTGCGCTTCGGGTGCCAGTTCTATGAGGTGTCGGCGGCGGAGTCATGCGCAGGCGCGGCGTTGGCGTTCCACGCGCTGCTGCGAGAGGCGCGCGCATTGGCGCTGCTGCTGCCCGCGCCAAGGAGGAAACTCGCCGCCTATTCCGTCTCTAAGGTAAGCCAAATTTGAACAGTAGGTGCCTATCATCATCAGCCCATCGTAGTCCACTGCTGGACATAGTCTCCAGTTGTTCGCCACTTTGGGCAAACATCTGGAGGCTTCACCCATAATGGCCACGCTGGGCAGCCGGGTAGGCGATCGCAGGGCGTAGCTTCTGTCTCCGGTGACGCCGCTGCTCGTCATCGACCTAGGCGCCACTGGCACGAGTGTGGCTTGGACGTCTTTAAGCTGATGATGATGATGATCTGTGTTACAATTAAAAATAGTTTCTCTTTACACAGGTAATCGGCACAATCCTCGGTCTCAGCAACAAAAGTGTGAGGAAGAAACGACCGTCCCTCAGCATATGATGCGTAGATGACCAAGCGCAGGACCCCGTCTACTCCTTGACAGGAGTTTGTTTATTTCTGTACAACAGAAACATTTGTTATCTCTGTCGAAGCGTCGAAGAGATTTGTCGACTGAAGAAGGATTGGTATGGCAAAGTTAAGAATGGAGCCGAGGGAAGAATTCGACGAGGAAAGATGGATATTGTTTTGTGAATAGTATAACTGGCTGTTTGTGATTTGTTATTTAACTGGTAACTTCCAAATGGTGATGAGGAACATGTCTTTTTAATACTTTTAAACGTTGCCTCAGTTAATTGATCATAGTCAGTTAAATAGCAAACGTAGCCTTCTTATATTTTTTTAAAGAATAGCTGGCAATTCATCACGCGTTGATGATTGCACAATGTATAGAATACTTAGTTGATGACGATAGGTAAGTTATTATTTATTCAGATTGGATATTTCTTGATATTTAGCAAAAGTGATCGCTTAAATTATATCATTATATTGACGTGACACCTAAAATCCGATAAAAAAGTGATAAAAGAACTGTGTTACCTACATAACCTAAACTGAAAGTGTGTTATCATAGGTGTTAATAATAAATACTAAATGATTGTGGTTCCACAATCGCAAAGTTAAACGTGCCTTATCCTTTTTGAAATAAAAAAGTACCAATATAAATCGAATACAAGACCTTACTAACTAAAAACCTTTTGCCTTATTTATTAAAAAGCTTGTTTGACAATGCTGTATTTAATGAAAGTGTGATCTAATTAATGTACTTAAATATAGGTAAGCCTTTTCACTTCTAAATGAAAAAACGATGGAAGTCCAATCTGTCTCACTTTGTACCTACCTAATTCCTGCCTATTAGTGATAAGACTGTCCAAATATTAGGATTAATTATGGACCATTAATATTTAATTGGAAATCTTGATATTTGTAAATTAGCCTTCGTAAGTTATATCATTGTATAACGTACCATCACGTGTAATCACAAAGAATAAAATAAAAGGTCCGTCCTTTTTAAGTATGTAAATGACGCACGTGCATACATAAAGACTCGCTGTAACATATAACAGATATGCTTTATTGGTTTATTTTATAATTATTATTCTCTATATTCCATAAATTCTATCTACCTTAGAATAATAATCTATGGTACCTACTGTTTGTAATTTCATTTTAATCACAATATAATTTTACCTGATTAAATTAAGTAATAAATAATAAAGCTGTAAACATCAAAACAGATATCTGGGGTCACGGCAGTGCCCCCGCCAAGTCGAGCATTGCATTTGTTTCTAAAAGCAATGGAATAAAGTATATTTAGGAACTGGTTATTATTTTTTTGCTGTAGACCCCATAATTATCAGTAGCATTTTTTATCTTAAGATGCGCAACAAGTAACAACTGATTTCATAAGAAAATGTTTGTTTCCGATATAAAAATCTAAAAATTGCATATCTAAAATGTGATCACAAAAAAAAGATAAAAACAGTTAAAAATAATAATCAAGGAATTAAATGTCACAAATAGTCATTAAATTAATAGTGTTACTATGAATAGTGACTCTGACAAATCTATGCCTTATTTACTTCAAACTTGCGAGCGACTCTGATCAGTTGTACGACCTGTAGGTAAATAGGTAGCTTAAAATATGTCATTAAATGAGTCTCACACGGCACCCCACTGTACATGTATCATTATTTCGTGCTAATGATCCCACTTGTTATCACTGTATGTCGTTACTTCTGTATATTTTAATAAACTACTTGATTTCTAATTTGCATTTTATTGCCCGACTTCTTCAGTTACTAAGATACGTAAATAAACTGGAAGGAATGCTTGCATTTCACTTCCGTTTCCCATATTTTGAGACTTGAAAGTAAAATCAGATAGCTATTGGAGGCTGGATAGCAGACAGTTTTACTGCTAAAAAGACATTTGCTTGCAAATTCGCCCTTGTTATTAGGCTCTTGGCTAGGGAGGTTCGCATAAACGTGTTACATGTCGATGTTTCGTATGATACCGTAATCGGTAACCAGTTCATTAATTCAAGTTAATCTACTCGAACGGCTGTATTAAAATGTCATTCATACCACTCGTAGATGTAAATAGAAGTTCTATATGAGTACCTACTTAGATCCAATATTATAAGCAAGTATCTCAATTAATTATTTGTGTTATTAATATCAGAACAATGAAGGTAACACAAAATATTTAGGAATAATGTACTTATTATTTATGGGTATGTACCTATAGGGATGTTTTGATTTTGGCTAGTTAGTCCAGACCAAACCAATATTTTTTCTACATATCCCTCTGGATCGAGGAGGGAGTTTGCTGACGATATGGTCACCCACTTCCGTCGGGATAAACGAGTCCTCTAATGGAGACCGAGTCTCGGCAAACCCAGTATGGGATGTCCTCAGATTAGGTGGAGTGAAGATTTGGGCAAGAAACTGTACACAGAAGGGCAGAAGCGAAAAGACCAGCATCAGCTAAAGTGACGACCATTTTGGGAGGCCTATGTCCAGCAGTGGATGTGATAAGATGAGTCATCTTATAACAACTGTCAAGTTATTAGTTCTCAAACGCACTACTTGCTTAAGTAAAATAAAAATTAGGTAGGTACATCGATGAAAATTCGATGTTAACGAAGCGGGTAACATTTCTATCGCTAGTAGCATGTGTCGTAGAGCCGACTAAAGGTCTGTGCAGATCAAACTCTGATAGCATAATGGCACTGTTGCGCAGCTGTGCTATGTCGCGTTAACAAACTTATCTTTTAAACAATATATTAATATCATCTTAATACGTATATATTCACAATATTTACGAAGAAGACTCTTGAATATAACGCCAAATAAAGCTACATAATAATAAAGAAAACATTAGATAATAGGTAGGTAAGTAAGTTATGCTAATCTGTACAAAACAATAGATTTAAAATAAGTATTTTTCTCAGTCTCGCGTAGAGGTCAACGCGCGTCAACTTTAAATAATATAATATTATTCATCGGTGTTAAAGTTATCTTGAGGACCAAACTAATAAAATGTAGCGTAATGACTCGGCCGTTTGTAAGATATGGCTAGGCATAAGGGATGGTTAGGTCGAGGGTACAATATTTACCCTTATCTTATTAGATTATTCTGGCCTAGTTCCTTAAAAAATAATTTCAGACGACATTATACTTAGAACTGGAATCGGCTGTGTTTCGTAAATTAAAAAAAAACCCAAAACATGCCATGCCATACTATAGATGGGTAGGTACTAGACAACTGATAAACTTACTTAGACACTTTTTTAAAATACAAACAGACATGTTCATCAACACAAATGTTTGTACTGTGCTGGAATCTAACCCACTACCCTTGGCTCCGTAGACAGAAACAATAAAATGAATAGCTACTGGAACCCAAGCGAAAGTTAACGGACACGACCACTGGAACCAAAATGTCTCTCTATTTTTCGCGATAGTCTGGAGCACTTTCAAAGAAAACCAATAGCTTATCTCTTACACAATCTAAACGCAAACGGGCGTGTGTACACAGGCAGCTAGCCATTAGACACCGGCGCGCGCGCAGCCCTCGTCACCTCGCCCAAACGAGCATAAATTCCAACAAATGTTTCTGCCCTGCCACTTAGACGGCTATAATGGTAACTTACAAGTACATCGACGCCTTTCACCGTCAATAAAGATCCACTTTTCTATCAACAACCACCTGTACCTCGTATATGATTCTGGTACGAAACTCGCGCACTACACGCCGATATGGAGAAAAATTACGCTTAATTATTATTTTTATGGCTATTAAATTGATGCTGGGCAGATTGATGGGCCGTTTATTCTTAGACCGGTCACGTTGCCTGCACTGGTAGCCGTACTGGTTACCATGATGGCGAGAGATCGTAAAAAAAGCAACTAAAAACTCCGTCATCGCATCGTAGGGCAGTGTGTGTCTTTACCCGTTTAAGATGATTCATAATTATTCAATCAAAATTTTATAAAGAGGTCGCCAAACCTATAGCCGAAAAGACTAGCCAGTTTAGCCGGACATTTGGGTACAAAGGACGGACGCCCTACATTACTTTCATGAGTATTTTGTCAGATGACACTTTGCGGTTGTGGAACCACAATCATCAAAAAAAAATATCTAAAATCTCGCTCGGCGCCAAGCAAACACCGTTTATTTTGGCCGGGACCGCAATTAAAAAGCCTAATAATATCCATATTCATCCGGACTGACTAATATCCGGAAAATATCTGATAATTATTATTAGTGCCACAATTTCATGTGTTTCAGGCTCAATAAATTGATATACAGCCAGAGCCTGTTTACAGGCCGGCTTGGCGGTGGCAACTGACAGGTGATTTACCAGGTTACTTGCCCGAAGGGACTTGGGTACTCTTTTACGTGATATAAAAAAAAACAAATGCCGCAATGTGTAGGCATGTTTAAAATGCACACATAAAATTTGACTGCTTCGAAAAGATTTTGCGAGAGGCATGTTGTTGCAAAATGCTGTTTTCAAGAATTATTATTCATTTATATTCACAAGAAAACTAACTAGCCAACTCTTGCTAGCAATTTAACGTGAATAACGACTAATATAAGTAAACAGTAACAAAACTTTGCTTCACTCTCAGTGAAAAGTGATACAAGTCCACTTAAATCGAAATTGATAATTTTATTTTTGCAACTTCTTACAAGAACGTGCTGAATACAAAACTACAAAAACGGAAAACAAACATAATAACTCAAAACTTTTGTAAAGTTAAAATTTCAAGGTATATCTACCTATCAGTTTACATAGAACACACTTTTAATTACAAAGATTTTGATGACGAATCCAAACAGAATCTTGTTAATTTACAATCAATCGCTACTGTATTATGAAATGCCTGTAAATTTAGCACAAACACGAAATATCTGTATTGATTTATTCGAAAACGCCATGAGTAAATCATTGCTAATCTCCAAACCAATCAATCGGACATAAAACATGGGTTTCACGACAATGGTAGGTAGTAAATAAATCTGTCAAACATTTGGTAGAGACGTTGCTCATTCAACAGCGGACAGACAGTTATATTCGGTCGGAGCAGAGTAACATATCAACATAGTCATTAGAATTATGTCACCCCCATTATATTCAAAACAAGTCATTCAAGTCGCAAAACGTACTTTATTAATAATTGTTTGTTTAACCATAAAAAAATTAAAGATGAAGAATTAGATAAGATAGGTTTTGAGGAGAGATCGTTTGTTAGACGGTGTAGAAATTTAGTAGCTCAAAGTGAACGTTTTTTTCTATGGTCTAAACAATAATAATTATATGTTAAATGCATATCACCTTAAATTCTTGACTATGAGACACTAAAATATTAAAAGTAAAGATAATTTGCGACAAATAAAAAAATAAACAAATGTAATGCTAACTTTATTTTAAAGCATGAATTCTACCCATATTTTGCATCAAAATAAGGCATCAGTTCTAAAATAACATATCGGTAAAAATCTTTTCCTTCATTTGCCGAAGAGGCACTTTTCAATGTGACGATTGATTCTGCGCCGGAGAAAGGTGATAAATCTTGTTTTATTACACCACGCAAAAGCTACGAAGAGGAAGCTTCCTGCAGTAATATCTTTTACGTGTCTCTAATCAGCCATGTCAATGAAGAACCACCCACCAGATCTCAACGAGAAGGGATTTAAATTACTCGGCATTCATCTGATGTCTTGGCTACATCAATGGCAGCTGATAAATGCGCCCCTTTCAAGCCCTGTCAGCTAGACGTGAAAGAACCGAGTGGTAATTACAAATGTATCTTGTAAGTTTGTATAAGTAGAAAGGACAACGACCTAGGTTTATTATGAAGATAATGTTTAGGTGTTGAAAACGGCAAAGTATGGGTACAGTACAAAAAATTTGCAGGCCGAGTTCATATTGTGATTTGGTTTCATCTAAGCCTCTTATCTTTGATCGTAACAATTAAAGTATTGCTTATAATTATTAATCATTCATTTTTAATTACAATTATTAATTTCTAGCGTTTTAATTGGCTAGGGGGTGTGGCTTGGCCGGCAGTCGGTGATGAGTCACTATTTTCTTAACGCGAATGAACTATAAATTTCAGCCACATCGGCCCATCGAAGCAATATGTCTACTCTATTGACATAATTTTTGCCATAGGGGCCCATCTAAAAGAAGTGTTATTGGTATCAGAACAATGAAGGTGCCACAAATGTATACTTAAATTCAAACACCCCACGATGAGATGAGAATCTAACCCTAAAAATGTATAAGCAAATAACCGTTTAAAAAGTAAAAAAGAAGATTTCGTGTATATCGTCTGAAGGTTACTTATCGGGTACAGAGTCTGTATAATGTAAAACAATACACGAGGCCAAAACTATTCTGACTGCTGGTGAAAATAGTATTACTGCGCCTAAATACAACAAAAGTGATCACAAGCAATTAGATGGTGCTGGTTTGTGGTTTGTTAACCTTGCCCTAATTACACCGTTTATACTGGCTCTTAATGAAATGGATATATCAGTTAAATATAGAAGTCTAGATGGAACGAGGTAAGATCGTAACTAGATAATGCGAAATGAAATTCGATTAGCGCATATCAATAAAGTAATTTGTTCAAGCATATCGGATTTAGCGCTGAGAATTGAATCGGTTGACATTTTATGACACACATAGATGTGATCATCGAATGACCAGACTCCTTTGAGACTAAACAATAACAATAAAATATCGAAGTTGGAGATGAAAGATAAGGAAATAAAAATGTTGTCATTGGCTTTCTAGGAAATCTGAAACTGGAATGTAATGTGGATCACAATGATGGAGTAGGTATATGACCTACTCGCTAGGCTAAGTTTCGTTCTTTATCCCACCACCTATCTCATAAATATTCGTATTGCCAATGTCAACTGGAATTGGGAAACTTTCTTATAGGTTTATTTATATTTAACATGAGTACCTACAGTACATAAATCTAATTATATGCCTGCCATGCCATGGAGTATTCGAATCGAATTTTGATATCCTTTCCGATGTGGTAGCACTAGCAGCTGAATAAACCACCTAACAGCCGAATGCCAGCATGATACAATAACTTTTCTACTCTTTCCGTCTACCAGCGTATAAATGAAATATCTAGGTATGATGAAACTACAAACTACCTTTATCAGATCTCGTCTCCCCGGATGAATTGAGAAGAAAACGCTTCCTTATACTTAGTAAACAATAAACCAATAACATCTAACAAACGGTAGTAAGACCGTATTCATTCTGTTTCAGTAACTAAGTATGTCACATATGAAAAATGTTATATACTTATTCACAAAAGTTTAGTTGATCTTGCTTCACATTTGAAACCATATCCTAAAAATTAAGACATTGTTACCTAAAGAATAGCTTTGCAGCACTTACCTGTAATAAAATATAAAATATTACGTCAGTACTCTGTTACAGAACTAGTGTGTAATGAAGTATTTATCTTATAAGTGAAGGTAGATAAGTGGACGTTATCAGTGATTAGTACTAATAATGGCTCCAGGAAAACTAGACGGAGGCATCAACCTTCTTTAAGATAAAACTGTTGCATGACAGCTTGCATACTGCATAAACGTAGGGGATAAAATGCAGGGCCGCATAGCAACAGCACAGTCAAATACGAACAGTAAGGCAGTGATAGCTAACAAAAGGAAGCAAAAAATGGCTAAGATTTATTTACAAAATTACTTCGTTTTAATGTCCCTTGCATACACTGGTCACTATTTTTAAAATGAACTTTACGTAGATATTTTTAATAAGTACATATATTTATACAAGACTTTTAGAAGAAGTTAGTTTGTGAAATTAACAAAAAGTAGACACAGTTCGTTTCACATCAACTTTCATTATTCCGAACGGCCAAATGAAAAAACTTTGTGCTGGGTTTTCGCGGTCGGAACGCATAAGCTAAAGGGCGACGCGACGCAGATCCTTGCTGATAAAGACAGATCGACTGACGTGTAGTGCTGGGTATCGCGAGTTCATAGCCAGCATTACTATGGGAGGATATAGAAGGGACATTAGACAGGGGTCACAACCAAATGAGCCACCGACCTACGACCGTATTAACAAACGTATCTTGGCATCGCGCGAATGCACAGGTACCCAAAAACCTATAGGATTTTGGGCACTGTGCGTTCGACGACGCGTAGTAACGCGTTTAAGAGAGGTAGGGCATAGCGAATCTTCGCTCGAATTGAGCTGCCCGTCCGGGGAAGGACCTCCACCCTATAGAATACCGCAGCCAAATGACCTCCGGGTTGTGTTTCTGCTGGTGAGTAGGGTCTACGGAGCTCGTAGGGGGTTAGGGTTGGGCCGGCATGGCAGTGGCAGCTGACAGGTATCTAACCAGTTACTTGCCAGTTGTCACAGCGAATTAGGCTTCTCTTTTGCTTTCCATCAGGCGTAGGGAAGCTATTATGTCGAGCTATTACAAAAAAATGGTAACGTTTGTGAATACGGCCGTTAGACTTCGACCCTTGTGCTAATAACACTTCGACTTCACTGTCCCCGCTTCACTGTGGCGACAGTGTCTAGCGCCAGTTTCGCGAGCGTCGTTTTATGCAGGTGATGGCTTTATTTGAATAATGCAAAGCAGTACACGTGAAGGTAAAGTCCACTACATTCTGACGCTGCTGGTTTATGAAAGCTATCTGTTGTAGTTTGTTTATGTAAAAAACTGGCTAAGTTCGAGAAGGGATTGCTAGACAAAGGTGTTTTTTTATAAGAGAGGTAGGGCATGGCGAATCTTCGCTCGAATTTGAGCTATCTGTCCGGATAGCCTCCACTTCCACCCTATAGAATACCGCAGCCAAATAACCTCCGGGTCGTGTTCCTGCTGGTGAGTATGGTTTTCGGAGCTCGTAGGGCGTTAGAGTTGGGCCAGCCTCGCGTTGGCAACTGACAGGTAACTTACCAGTTACTTGCCCGTTATCACAGCGACTTTGGCTTCTATTTCGCTTTCCATCAGGCATAGGGAAGCCATTATGTCGAGCTAAAATGAAAAATAAAAAACTTTTGGCACGGATTGGGTTAAACGCATACTGAGATGCACGCACAGTGTGTCATATATGTCTATGTCCAACAGGCAGCTGCTGACAGGGCACTCACTGTAAAAGCTAATTTCCTAAATTGACCCACCCGAAATGGAGCCCAGAAGCTGCAGACAATTCGCGCTGTAAGCTTTACGCCCATTGGGAAACGAAAAGTATGTATTATGAACAACTCTTGTCACCATACGTGGTGACATGACAATACAGTAATTGGCAATCTTTTTCGGCGGAGATGAGACACAAATATACAAAACTTATGTCAACAAAACGTGTTGACATGTTAAAAGTTAATTACCATTTTTCTATGGCAGAAAGCCAACTTAATATGATCTAGAGAAGTTTCTCAGTAATTAGTTAATTTTGTATATATTTTGGGCTTCTACTGGTATATTCGGGAAGGTTTAAATAGTTGAAAAATTGGAGCCAAATTTGGTACCAAATTCTTCTCTAACGTGAAACAATTTGATTACGTCTCTTTTCAGTATGTAAGTCCCTTATTAATAGAAGAAGGAACGTGGTTTTTTAATGAGGTTTACGACCTCGGCTATTCTTGTTATGCTTAAAAATACCATTGATCGAGAGAACGTGACGATTCAAATAATAAAGAATGGAATTTTAATCCAAATTTTTCAATTAAACTGATGGTAGAGTTTACAAACAAATCAATTTTGTGTCATTATTTATTACACAATATGAATGCTATTCTTGTGAACTTGAAGAATTACCTACAATCAGTAGATACATGTAGTACTTCTACGTCCATTACGTGAAATGTTTAGTCTACGGTCGAATTAAACCTTTCTTATCAGACATTACATAGGTAACACATTGCTTCGGTCCCAAATTAAGTGGCGTGAGCCTTTTTTGTGTAAGTACCTTGATGAGACACTATAGGTAACCTAACCTAACCTAACGGAACAACGAAGTTACTATAAAATTTGTGTGTAAACACCCAGAAACACGACCTAACTTTTGGACCTCACGTCCACATCAGGTGAAATGAGGTCATCCTGAAAGCTCTTCTTATAAAAAAAAACAGAACAAATACAAATGTTTATCACACTAATGCTTGGTCCGGTGGGAATTGAACCCACGATCCTTGATTCAAAAGGCAGGGGTTACTACTAAAGGTCATAGGTACATTAGCTGTAAAATTATAAATAATTAATAAAAAAGAAACGCATAGCTATATACAGTAATGCTGATTGGAAGAAACTTGGCGCTAGTGTTTGAGAACATTTGAAACTTGGCGCTAGTGTATGATGAGTCATAATCATCAGCCTTTTGCAATCCACTGCTGAACATAGGCCTCTCCAGTTGTTCGCCACTCAGGGCAAACATCTGGAGGATATACCCATGATCGCTACGCTGGACAGGCGGGTTGGCGATCGCATACGTACGCCTTTCGTATTCCTATGCAATTTATTCAAAAGTTACGCGTTGAGTGAATCGTTTCTTCTCACCATAAATCTTATTTTAATCAAATTTCTTCAACATCATTCGCAACAAAACTCAAATCAAGCAGATAAAAAGCGGGCCCTATGGCTCGAAATAGCCCATTGTTTAGTCGATTTCGCCGGTCAACTTCCACAGCCGCCATAACATTACCATAAATTCAACATACGTGATTCAATTCCAAATATTTTCGATGAATATCTCCTTAATGAATTACTTACTGCTGCATACATTCGACACCTATGCCATTACGAGAGAAACTGGCCAAGCGTAGAACAATCACTAGCACTATGGGGATTCCGTAGGTGCATTAAAATTTTATACGATAGTTCGAATCGTTTTAGTGGCTATAATTAAGTAATCTTTCATTGTACGGCACAATAAATTTCACTGAACTGATTTTGCATACATATTTTTTTTGTTGTAGCCACTGATGGTTGGGCTGGTCCGCAAGCTTAAAGTTTCTCAGTAAGCTACACAGATGTACTATACATTATATATGGAAGAGATCGCGTACTAGAGATAAGACCGCCGAAAATGTTCCACTAGTTGTCAGTAATTTATTTTTCTGTAAATGTTTGTATTTTGTGCAATAAAGAATATCTATCTATCTATATACATTTTGTCAGTCAAATGTATGTGCGTTCATAGTGAATTTTTAGTACTTTTACATTTACTCGTACAATAAATTATAAAATGACGATATTATGAAGACGCACAGGTCACTTTAGACAAATCACATCAAATAGCTTTGACACAAAGCAAACACCTTCGAATGTGCGATTGAGCTCACATTTGAGTACGGAACCCCAAAACTGGCTAGACGGAAGAAACGACATTCCTGCATCTTGTAATGTGAATATTTGATATTTGTAACTGGCAGTTTGCATGACAATGCTTCCCTATTATTTTGATATATTGTAACTTACAACCGGCCTATTGTTTCGACGGTATAGATCCTCTATCGGTCTTGCGTTTTCTTCTAGAATTGGTTATGTCACAATAAAGGATCTGTTCATATATTTTAAATCGATGGATCACTGAGATGTTAAAAACATTCGTGAAAACACTGTCATACAGCAGGGAACAGATGCCTTTTAGAAAACAGTAGGAGATAGTAGCGCTGTAATTATTCATTATAATTGTTCGTCTGATCACGATCTGTGGTTATTCTAGAGAGCGGTGATATACACTTTGTTTATTTAACTGTCGTGAAATTGACTTGATTAGTTTTCATGTTACTTTCTCGGTGAAGTGTACTTAAATTAAAATATATAATTAAGGTAATTTAATATAGTCTACAGAGGACCATAAATCAACATTTTCAAGCAATTTTCAACTTAGTGTTTAGTACATAGAGTTCATTATTCTTCTAAATTTTAGAAGAAACTTGACCGAACACGTCTGGTTAATTTAGCAAATAAACTTTCTTAAATTGTCCTCAGTCTGGGTATCGAGGGAGATATATCCAGTCATTATTTGGTGCTCATAGTACAAGGGAAAACCTAATGTTAATACCAGGGTGATAGTGTAAATTAACTGGCGCTTTAATTTACTTAATCGCCAAATTAATTTCCACTGAAACTCAGATACAGGTGTGGTGACGAAAATAATACAAATATCAGACAACATCACACACATTGCTCCGAACCCAAATTAAGTAGCTTAAGCACTTGTGTGGATATCAGAACAACGAAGGTACCACAAATATATGATATGGAACAAATACAAATGCTCATATACAAATCACCATGAAGGTCAACGGAGAGACTTCTTCAGGTTTTAGCTATTCATCCGAAGCGCAGGAGTATATACGCTCCCACTAACTGGCAAACACGGTACACTCCACTTACTTAATAATCTGTGACTCCACGAAACATCCATGAAGTGAATTCAGTTGAGTTTCGGGTTCAGCAGCCAAAGATACTTTCACTATGAAAATCTCATACGTAAATTCAAATTCGACATTAGTACTCAGAGCCCTCTATAGTCATAATAAGGTCAAACTCAATGAGCAAAGAGATTAATTTCAAAACTTTTCACCTACATATACCGCGATATCGATTATAATGATCAATTACTTATATCACAAGTAATGTGCCTATTATTTTTTTTTAAGTTTAACGGCGTCGGATCAAGTCCATAGGTAACAGCCTATTCTTTTGTTTTTTTCTTTACCTAAGTTGTCAAACAGTTGGAAGCCCTAGAGGCCGGCGCCAGAGCACACGCGTACTCGTGCGCGCTCCGATGCGCCATCGCTCCTTCAAAATGGCACATTATCATAATGCAATACACGGAATGTTAGCGATTCTCTTATAAGGCCGTGTACAGACTACGCGCCCGCCGAGCGCAGGCCACGCGTGTTAGTCTTCATTTTCTCCTACGATGTAAATTATCCGACCGCTGACGACAGCATTACAGTGTGTTGCTTCATCATCATCATCAGCTCTTGAACGTCCACTGGATATCTTCAGTACCCAATGTGGAGGCTACCCCCAATGACAATTAACATTTACCTACGGGATTTTGCCTTAGTCACCCCGCTTGGCAGGCAGGTTTGTGATTGTGTGTCTGTGTGTGGTGTTGGTAGTAGTTGGCAGGTAGGTTTAACCCAGGTAATCGCTGCTATTCGTTTCCTAATATTCCCCTAGTCGTCTTTTACGTCATGTCCTATTCTAAATCAGAAAATCATACGGACAACGGACGGGCGGTGCTTCATGGAACTATGAATAGGTATATCGGTAAGTTCGACCGACATCAACTAAGGAGGAAATTAATCCTTAGCGTCTAAAGCTAGTAGTCTGCACATCAAAGCCGCTGAACCGCTGCACTAACCCGCCGGGGGAAACCGACGCGAGCCGCCGGCAAGCTTGTCTCAAAAAGCTTGCCGGGCGGCTAGCGTCCTATGCTCTGAGTTTCTCAGCGTACCTTACAGAATTTGTAATGAGGATAAAGGGATGTTTGCAGGGTCAAAATAGTTACATTGTATTTAGTCCGTATTTTTAACCGACTTCGAAAAAAGGAGGAGGTTCTCAATTCGTCTGTATGTATAATATTTTTTTTTTTTTATGTTTGTTCACCGATATTTCCGTCAATTATGGATGGATTTCAAAAATTTTTCGACAGTTCGACAGAGGACACTTCCGAGGTGGTCCCATTATCACCAAGTCAGGATCTGATGATGGGATCCTGGAGAAATTGAGGGCAACAACCAAAAATTGTATGCTCATATGGTGTTTTTGTTACGTAATCATATTTTACTCAGGTATATGCTTCCGGGCGTCAACATCTGGTGCTGATGATGAAGCCACATAACTCCTTAACGGTTAGGAGTTAGGGGACAGTACTGACATTGGTCGATATTAAACTAGGTAGTAGTATGTACGTATGCAGGGCTAATAGGGCAGGTGATTTGGTAAGTGATATGCTTGATTCTAGATCGCAAAGTCTTCACTTGACTTACAGCAATTTTTTCATTCCTAAGTAAAACTCTTAAGGACATTAATTAGCCTTTATTCAAGGTCACAGCACATTAACGGAACTAAAAATAGAGAAATAAAATTATTTTTAAAAAAAAATTAAACCGACTTCAAAAAAAAACACAAACGACCAAAACTAAAAAGCGATAAATAACGTAAGTAATTCTATCCTTAATACATAATTATTTAAATATTACGATTATCACTTATTTTTGAAGTCGGTGCCAGCCAACAAATAAATGTATATTGTCGTGTGGATTTGCCGGCCGCGCGCGTCATACAACAACAGTCTACGTTAGGTAGGTACCAAAAGATGGCACCGACTTCAAAAATAAGTGATAATCGTAATATTTAAATAATTATGTATTAAGGATAGAATTACTTACGTTATTTATCGCTTTTTAGTTTTGGTCGTTTGTGTTTTTTTTTGAAGTCGGTTTAATTTTTTTAGATTATCCCATATCTTCCCACCGCCCCATTTAAGGTGCACTTGCATTTTACATGACAAAACAAAAATTATGAAAGTGTGGGTAGATTTTAAAATTTTATCTTACACTAGACGCCATTGCGGTTAATCTAATAAAATTTGATAGTGATTTCACTCATACGTAAAGTATTTATAAATCTTCGAATTTTGTGAATTTCAACCAAAGTCAATGCCAACAAAAAGTAAGTTGTAACTCTTACAATAATCATTGATAATTTTAGTGAAGCTATGTTTCTAGTAACTTATTAGTTGTACTATTGGGTAACATTATGAATATGAAGAAAATTTGTTTTTATATATGTCTTTTGTCAGGTTATATATAACGCCCCATTTAAGGTGCGCTGGGAACAGGAGGCACCGTGGATGTTGACTACCTTAATTTTATTTGTATGTACCTTTTATATGTTTTATGCAATAATTTATGTTATATTTGTTATTGATTGAAAGTTTACAAAATTATACCAGCCATAATGGACTCTGCCCTGATGAAAAAAGCTTCTTGTATGGGTGGAATCGATAGGCTTGTCCAAAATGTTGGCCATTATAATGAATAAATGGTACTAACAAATCATTTGTTTACGATAAATGTGTGTGCTAATAACGAGTACCAATTGTATCGACACTCAAAAGCACGATACGTAAAAGATTCACACTATGTTTTATCATTTACCTACAATAGTATAACCTTACTAGAATCTTAGGAAAAGCAACATTGTCTCTTTTGAAACGAACGTGTCACTCCAGAAAAAAACTAAAAAACTGACTGAATTGATGAGACCACATGCGTAATGCATAATGCATCTCTACATAATAAGAAACCATGCGGTGACAGATAAACAATACAAATCATCGTCCTATCTCATTCGTTGGGAGCTGTATGAATCGACTAAGGTTTTTTTAGATTCCATCATCTCCACCAGTAACAGGGTTTACCCGTCAGGCTGGCGACTACCGAACACTCACTGAAACACTCTTGGAGTTTACTTCGGTCGCATATCAGGATCAGTGGCAAGAGTCTTTTTACAGGCCGGCGAGGCGGTGGCGAATCACAAGTAATTGATGTGGTTAGTTGTCCATTACCGCAGTGACTTGGTCTTCGCTTTGGCATTCCATCAGGCAAAAGAAAGCTACTATGCTGTATCACTATAAAAAGAAACAACCCGAATTCGATCTCATAAAGGCTACAAACATAAGAAGTTTCGTTGCAACAAATTATGTGACGTGGGCTTCCATCACCATTGTCCTGAATTATTCCACTTACACTGTAAAGTATATTTTTCTACACTTTATTTATTACTTTGATTATAATTATATATTTTTTAATTAGTCTAATATCTCTTAATTTTGCAAATAATAGAGGTCCAACATAACATCACATATATTATTTCTCATATTCTTCTACATACAAAATCCATGGGCATATTTTCCCAGCGCCCCATTTAAGGTGCGGTCTTGAAATTCAGGTTCCATAAAAGTCTGAAAAATTTAAGGTCATTTTTTGTCTTATTGAAGAGGTATTTTTTAAATATACGTAATAAAAACCGCGAATATTTTATGATTTCGAGTCTTGGGAAGATATGGGTTATAAAAATATATTGGACACGTATTTTTACTTTTTTCATTTAAACAAAAAATAACAAAGACAAGTCTTTGACGTCACTCTGTGCGACAAAACTCCCACTATTTATCGTCACGCGTAATTTTAGTGGGCTGTATCTACGTAATCTTCAATTACGTCAATCTATATCATTTTTGGTCTAATTTACAAATGAAAAATACGTGTCTTTTATTTTTGAACAACCTAAAAGAGGGACTAATTACATTTTTACGGCAACAAGCCTATTGATGAGGAACCAAGGTATCCGATACAGCTGAAAAACTTGACACTGTGTGACGTTGTTAACGCGCATGGCGCGGTTAGCGAGTCGTGTGTATACTGCCTAACGCGACTATTCGCATTAATATTCAATAAGAACATTTTACCTCTGCGGGAATATGGCTCTGTTACAGTCACACAGTTTGGGGTAATATAGTATTTTAAAAGCATACCAATTACGTTTTACTGGTATTTACCATATTGATAGTGATACAATCTATAGTAAAGTTCAATATTTAATGGAACTGTGTAAACAACAGTTGTGTATATCGATATCTTGCTGTGAGCGGTTTTATTTTAATGCGATTAAATAAGATTTGCATCCTTATTCGTATCCGGAGGTAACTTTAAAATCGATCACTATCGGTTTGGATTTGAAATAACACTTGAAAATAGTTGACATGTGAAAAGAAGTTTTTTTTTATAGTAGCACGACATAATAAATGAGAGCTTTAAGCTTAGCACGGACGAAATTAATGTTCCAGGTTCTATTCCAGGTCGGATAAATTTAGGAAACAAACTTTTCTAAATTATCTCAGGTCTGGGTGTTCTGGTAAGCAACTCCAGTCATGATCTGCTACTCAAGTACAAAAAAACGACTACTAGTACAAAAAATTGTGGGTCTTAGTTTGGCGTGAATCGTTAACGCAACGAATTTCGCTTCACTGACTTAGAGCAAATTACTACATAATGGAATAACTTTCAAGGAATCCGTGAACGATTTTTTAATATGTCAATTAGCAATAGCACCAGGATTTTCAAAAAATATACTCCAAACAGTCTAATCGGCATAAATATAAATAAAAAAATTACATTAAAACAATTGAGCTGTATTTTACAGTTAGGTAATAAGGATTTCCGTGTACCTGCATACGATATCTTACCTACATAATACATGTTATAGTTAGTAGAATATGTACGGTATACTCGTATTATCATTACTACTTATACAGAACATTAAGCGATGGCAAACACGGCACAATTGGTAGATAATGATACACAACTACAAATTTCTCGGTAAGTAATCTTATGTTACAGTAATGACTCCGAGAAGTGTGGACCAAAGTTGTTACTGTCAGGTTTACAATGCTCTCATAATCCTTGTAAGAAATAGCTTATTCCACGCAGTGCCTATCTTGCGAATGATACCTACTTTGCCAATATCATCTTTTACTTGAAGATTAACCAATAAATTTACCAATTTATAGGCCCAATCTTTTATATTGATAGAACAATATGACTGCAATCTAATAATAGTTTATCAATCTCTGTTATTAACGTACCTAAATGCAAAACTATGTTTGTTTGCTTCTTCAAGCATTATGTACTGAACCAATTTTCTTTATATGATTTGTAAATCTACTTATAGTTAGGAGTACCGAGAAGGACCTAAATATCTTTCATCCCGGAAAAAGTAGGTAGTGGTCACATACTAATATTCACGCGAGAGACTGTACAATATATAGAGTACTATACAAAATACGCAATGGAAGGCTTCGAGGCTGTCCAAAACAGTGTAGTGCAGGTTGATCGATATATTTTTACTACGAAACTTTTATTCTTATGTAGGTATCAACTTACTTCCTAATAAAATAAAAGTACAAATTGTACTTGGTTATGAATGTCATTTGTGTTTGTTCCGTATCCATAAATTAATTAGGTAAGTGTTCCATTTGTCCCATTTAATCCCGTTGCTAAAAAGCAACCGCCAATAAAGTTTAAAATATACTATCCTCCTCAGTAATAAATAAACGAATTTACACAGTGTATGGTCTTCTATAAAAGATGCAAGCATAACCTAAATCGCACATTACTTTGTTAGCTAACGGCTTGAGTTGTTAACACCGCCACATAACACTACTGCTTTTGTTTGTCTATAAATTACCTATCCCCGACTCACCTCGTGGCACACCGTCCCATTTTCGCACCTAATTTATGTGGCACATATACAGAAGATAGCTCGGCTATTCGGGACAACATCCAAGCCATTACAATTTTAAGAATAAGTACAATATGTGTGTATGGCCATCAGAAAACGAATTATATTTGTGTTATTATCTAAGTACAACAAAGATTTGTATTTTTTATGTATGCTTAGAATATTATGGCATAAATTCTATGTGTGTAGGTATATAAAAAAAATCAAAAACTACTATCCAGACTTACTACTTCTCCCAGACCAGACAGGGATGTAAGGGAGCGACCTATCACCTTATCGTGGAATGTAAGGGAGCGACCTATCACCTTATCGTTCCAAGCCATCCTCACCTGCCCGTGGTGCATCCTGCCGAACAACAAACGAGGCTCTGGCAAACCGACTGGTGGCGGTTAAACCATCACGATAGAAGGCGTAGCTAAAAACCACAGGCCGATGACGGGCAGCAGCGTCACCGGAGCAAGAAGCTACGCCCTGCGATCGCCAACCCGTCTGCCCAGCGTGGCGATTATGGGTATGTCCTCCAGAAGTTTGCTTTAGATGGCGAACAACTGGAGAGGCCTATGTCCAGCAGTGGACTGCAATAGGCTGATGATATCCAGACTTCAAACATTCTTTGACGGACGGAAAACTACATTCGCCCTGAGTAGCATCCATACTAATATACTAATATTATAAATGGGAAAGTGTGTCTGTCTGTCTGTATGTTTGTCTTTCTTTCACGGCAAATCGGAGCGACAAAATGACGTGATTTTTTAAGTGGAGATAGTTGAAGGGATGAAAAGTAACGTAGGCTACTTTTTGCCTCTTTCTAACCCCCCACTTCCCTAAAATGGGGATCAATCGTTAGTTTTAAAATAAAATTACCAGGCTGGCTAGGCTAGGCTGAATTCAGAACTGACGCCGCCCCTCATACAAAGTGACATGTTTGACGTTGATTTTTGACATTTTTGTTTCACGCTAACGCCCTCATGTCAATGTCATTCACCGAATCATTGTTAATTTCCAGTGAAACATTTCTTTTCTGTTTTTCTAACGTGAACTTTCTAGATATACTTAAAAGACAACTGCATAATAATTCTACCCTACTTTAATCAATTTGATATTCTCGGTTAAGCCCTTTACCTATAACAAAATGTGATGCATTATTGTTTGCAAAAAGTTTCTAACGATCTGCCAAGAATAACTTCGGACATTAAAAATCCATCACGAACTACAAAAACCTGGATTGCATTTCGTCGAACTGACTAATCACTGGCTTTTCTTATGTATTTAATGGTGCTCTAATCTATAGCCACACCCGTGATTGAAAGACTGCAAACAATTATTTACCCTATACTTGTAGTCCGACCGCTGAGAGAATGCGTTTCTGACAGGATGCGTCATGGCCAAATGGGCCTTATAACTATAAACTAGCGTACAATTTACGGCAACATGTCAAATAACTTTTTTAGCTCATAACGAGTGAAAACACGAATAATTGAATATTTACTATGCCAACTTATATTAAGCTTAATAATAATTTTGGGAAGAAATTATTGACAGTTGATCAATATGCAGTAATAAATGGTTTTATTTTATGAAATATTTGAATTGACATCTGTCATAAGGGCATTCTTTGGGCGGCCAGATTATATCTACTTTTTATGTGACAGCATGTCAAAACATAATTGCTTAATTTTCTTGTTCGAATACACTATCGACTTATGAAAATTCGTAAAATTATATGTGTAGTGTACAGTAGTAGGTAACTTATTGACAACCAAGGCTTCTTGATAAAGTGGAGTCGAGAGTATTACTGGATTGGTATTTCGGAATGAATTGCGACATCCCTGTTAAGTTTAAGTAACTAGGTAATTCATTTCAACATATTCGTTTTCGATTTTTATGCTTATGTAGCTGTTAAAGTGTCTAAGTTAGAAAAGACACAGCATAGATACCGAATTTGACTATGTTTCCGCAGAAATAGGGGGTTGATTTGAAACTAAAGTATTGTTTTGTATTATAACGAGTACCACTATGTCTGAAACACGCTGAAACATAGTACCTTTAACATGTTTCCCAAAATCTGCAACATGTATCTATTCCCGACGGCCATCCCAACCTTATTCGGATAAGCGGTCGTAGGAGACCATAGTCAGGCTTAGTGGGCATTCTCGATTAGGAGTGGAGGATCACATAGCCCAGGTGACCCGTACCAGGGCACGAGTATGCATCAAATTATGACCTTCAGTAGTGGGCAGTAATGCCTGATTGATTAAGTATACTGGCACCGTCCTAATGTCATAATAATGTTATTCTTTTTTTTTTCTTTTTATACCATTAGGGAGGTAAAATGGCTACCGGCCCGTCTGATGGTAAGCAAGCAGATACTGCAATCCATGGACGCCTACAACACCAGGGGCATCGCGTACGCTTAACCGACCCTTTAAAAACCTATTTACTTTGGACTTGAAGTGCCACATACTGTATTCCCTAGAGAAAAATAAAATGTAGGTTATATTCTTTTAGCTGTCTCCTGAAATAGGTAAATTTGGCAAAATAGTGCATTAGTCAAATGAAGTAGGTACCTACTTCTATATGCTTGGAAAAATCCTAGCAAAATACTATACAGGTATTCGCACATTGTACATATTATACAAGTTTGACTTTTGACAGCGACATTGTACTTTGAAGCACCAACAATAGATGACGGTAGCTGTGAACGCTGACACTGAATTAAAAACAATAGGATGTTATTGTATATACTTACTAATTATACTTAGAGATTGTACCTGAAATATTAGTAACAAGCTACCGGACTAGTAGCTGGAAACGAAGATATAAACAATGATGTACTGCGCAATATTAAGCTACCTACATTAAATTGCAACTTACATCAATAAATAGAAATATTTGTACCCACTTGTATTTTATTTTTTAATTTGCCACTTATACAGAGGAGTATCTAAGTCATCACACCATCTTTTCTATGGGGCCTGCTTGTCGATTATTGACTTTTGACCTTTTCACACCAATAATTATTTTATTATTTAGGTAACTTCATTCTAGTGTTTGTAGTTATCCTTGTTATTTAGATCATTCTAACGTCATTTGTTCTCAAGTAATAGAGGAAAGTAGGTATATGAGCTGCTACTTTAAAGAGATGCAACGGTTTTCTTTACAGGCAGGTAACGATTACAAACTTAAGCAATATCTTGAAAAGCATAATTAGGATTGAAGTGCCTTGTTAGGCTAATAAGTAAGTAATTACTCATCATCATAAGTCTATCGCAGTCCACTCTCTCCAGGCCTCTCCAGTTGTTCGCTACTTTGGTCAAACATCCGAAGGAATTACCCATTATGATAATTGCCACGTTGGATAGGCCGGTTGGCGATCGCTGGGCGTAGCTTCTTCTTCTAGTTAATATCCTTGAGAGAGCTCGAATTGAGCTGCCCGTCCGGGAAAGGTACTCCACCCTATAGAATGCCGCAGCCAAATGACCTCCGGCACAGATTAATAAATAGTTATGCCTCCGGGTCGTGTTTCTGCCGGTGAGTAGGGTTTCCGGAGCTCGTGGGGGGTTAGGGTTGCGCCGGCATGGCAGTGGCAACTGACAGGTAAATGACCAGTTACTAGCCAGTTGTCACAGCAACTTGGGCTTCTCTTTCGCTTTCCATCAGCCGTAGGGAAGCCATTATGTCGACTACTATAAAAAAAAATCTACTTATTGCTTGCTTTATTCTCGTATAGATTTAAAACTATCACACATTGCACCAATAGCTTGGCAATTCGTTTCTTAGTCACTGCGAGACGCTCTGACTCAACGGAGACGATTAGCGTACGATATTGCTGCTCGTAAATGCCTTTGCCAAATACCATAGGTTTTGAAACTAATTTCAACGAACAGATTCGAAGAGTAATAGAGTAAGAAGCATCAAAATCTACTGACGTGATGAAACCTATCTTTTTTGATAAATGAAAGATCGATTTGGTGTTATTTTGTACTTTAAACCTTAGGGAAGTGATCGATGATCATTGATTCAATGAAATCAAATAGTCTTCTTCCAGCGTTCATTGCAAGTCGACACCGAACGACCGTTGTCGACTTGCATTGTATCCTCAACATTTGAACGAAAAATTAACACGATAAAGAAATCAGCAGGAGACCAACTTATTGGATCAAACCAAAACAACTAATCAGGACCGCCCATTTCTAACACGTCCACCGCTACTAACGATGTTAGAGAAAAAAAACCTATCGGAATGATAAAGGCGATTAAACGATGACAGTTTAATACGTGCAGTGATTTAGTAGGGTCGGGTGCGGTAGGAAGCAATTAATCCTATGTCTTATTTATCATGTAGCTGTCTCAGCAGGTGACTGCGCAGTCGGGTTCCGGGAACGCTAAGGTGCGTATGGCTGTGAACTCGTGTAGCGGTCTTAGTGGATGGGACCGGCGGTTGGACGGCTACGTCATCATTGATTGATGGAACGGGTAACTAATGTATATGTACCTAAGTATTTATTTAGTGAAATGAAATGAGTAGGTATACCGTAAGAACCGTGTGGATTCATCTTCTGCTCCCCCACATATCCGTGAGCGCCTTCCGCACGGTTTCTCTGGAATAGGTCGCTAATAGCGATAAGACCACTTCAATTGTGTAATAATTGTATACTTTTCTAGTTCTAAGTAATTTTTTATTGCTGATTACTTTTAAATATTTTTATATTTTATTTTTATTTGTATTGCCGGCTTCCGATGCAGCACTCACCCCCCGGATATTCGCCAGACAGTCTATATAGACCTAACTTGAGATGGTTTATGCTATTTTTCTGTAGGTACTATTTAGATTTGACCATGATAAAGAAAGGGCCTGAATCAATTTAGAAAAGATTTCTTTCTAGAATTGACCGGCAGTCCGGTAAGAGAATCGAATTTGGTAACCACCTTTGCCTTATGATTGCCAAATTGTTTCTGCGCATACTTAATAGGGGGTCTCAATCACTAAATTGGCAATTGTAACATTTTGATTGTAAATAAACACTTTTTCATTTTCATTTTTCATTCGACTTTTTCTCTCGTCGTTTCCTCATTCGCTGTTCCTCGCATCTCAGTTCGTACCTCAAACAATAATATAGACAATCCACCAAATGTAAACAAAGCCTCGTACACTAGAACACACACGTATACCGTTAGTATCGTGGCCACTGGCTACCGTTTCTGCGATTCAACAGATAAGCTCGCGATTGTTTTGTCGTAGAGAGTAAGTTTAATCAGCCTTTAACAGTAACGGCCTGACTATTTTATAGCTTGGACCGAAGCGATGTACGAATTTGTTTTTCACGTGGTCGTTACGGCACTAATAAAACATGGAATAAGTATAGACTATGCGACCATTTAGTTCCAAAAAAGTAAATTTATACGCCTTAGCCAGATATTTGCCCTAAGTGGCGAACAACTGGAGAGTCCAATGTCCAACAGTGGACTGCAATAGGCTGATAATGATGATGATGTTTAGCCTTTCGCAGTCCATATTTCATTTCATCCACCAAGTTACTAGCCATCTTCCACAGATCGTCACTCCACGTGGGCTGAGTACTACGTCCTACGTTCTTCAGAACTCGTTGATAACATTGCGTGACACTGAATCGTTCAAATTTTTAACTGCTATTCTCTCTGCTGTCTATCTATCTGCGGTCGCAGACGAGAGAAGGACATCAATGCATCAGCAATGCCAGGGTCACCAAATGTAAGTTTAACGAAATTTCGATAAATTTAAAAATCGTATTTTAAACGCAACCACCTCCAGATCAGACATTATGTCGAAAAGTTAATTGAACGAGTTAGCTACCACATTCACACCTGTTCCCAGAAGCGTTGCTTTAGCTAATACAACGACATCGTCAGAAATCTTAGTGTGCAGGTCAGTAGTGCGAGCTAAATCTTTATTGCTCGCTTAACAATAATCGTGTGCATAAATTTTGACTACAAACATTATAACTTATCTCGTTATTATCTCAATACTGAGCTTGGATTTTATAGTCGACGAGATTTTGCAATTTTCCTAACACGACTTTGTGGGAACAGAAATAATCATAATTTATTATGAGATGTCATAAGATTAGAATGTGTGTGGAGATTATTAATATTTCGTATTGCGTGGTCATCGCGTTTGTAATTATTGTTCGGATTTATTGTTGGTTTGTTGGTAACGCTTGCTGAGGTGTATAGGTATTATGTGTACCTGTAAATATTAGATTTTAGATCTGCCAATTAGGTAATTATACTTATTTAATCAGGTTTATATATAAACTGCCGTTCTCTGTTATCAAAAACAGAATTAGTGTATCCAAGAGAACATATGTAAAGAATTTTATCTTAGTTTCATTTAACTTAATGTTAACTGTCATGGGGGTCAATGACCCCAAATAATAGTCTTTCTATTGTGTCTGGTTTCAATTCTTAAGGATATGAATTTCAAACGTAAATAGTAAATTTGGCTTTCACGAAAGTCATTACATCAAATCTAGCATTTTTATTAATGTATTGTTCTAGTTATATACTGCTCTTCCTATTCTGCCAGTGGATAAATTAAGTGAAATATCTAGGGAAAATAATGTTGGTTGTATAAATATGAATGCCAGTCATAGACCATGCCAATTAGACTGTTTCATAGATTTTGCTATCATGTTTGCAAAAGACCTGTTATTCCTTTGATACAGTCTCACAAGAAGCCCTGATCCAATTCACTTCGCAGAACAAAGACGTAACCTGGATTCAAAGCTGTCTCGTTGCTGAAACAAAACCTGCTACGTATAAAATCGCGACCAACTTTGTCCGAGTCTATTTCTTCGCCCCCTGCTATGATCACAACAATTGTATATGCACATATATTCACAGCATCCGGCTGTTCGTTAGACCGTCCGTCACAGGCTTAACTGGAATCGAACGTTCGACTTGGCGACGTCCTGCCACCAAGATCAAAGTCGGCACGCTTAATAGGGCCCGTGTAAGAATCAAAGCATCGACTATCCGATTGCATGCCATTCGGTGTTGCCAAAATGAGTTTATTTGCACCATTTGATCAATTGTTTTTATTTTGCTGTTCTTTTGGTAAGAATAAACACTATAAGTGCTTGTTTAGGATAAAAACATTTTCTATTTTCTTTTTTGCCGCGAACAGTTAAAATTTGGAATTCTTTGCCCTTCCTGAATGTTACACTTAAAATGTTCAAGGCTAGAATGTATAGGCTTTATTTAAGTAAGCATGCTTCGTCATCACTGAATATCAGATGTTATTGTGGTCAAAGAAGAAAATACATTGTCCGTAGTTTTTTTTGTTTTAATTTACTTATTACAATCATGAACATGAACATGCAAGACAACAGGTAGCAGCATATTTTCGCATCAGCAAAATTGGGTTCAAAGAAATGACAACGTCACTAACGTAAATGCGCTATGTGAAATATGAGATCTAACAATATTTTCGTCTCGTCATTTTCTTAAGTCACTACAAACTGACTCAATCTTGCTATCTGCATGATTTGTCCAAGGTCAGTTTACAAATTTAAAGAGAACGGATTATCTGAGTCATAAATTTAAAAGCCTCGGTAGAATAGTAGTTATCCGTAGACTTCCAGGCCGTAGCTCCTCGCTCCGGTGACGCTGCTGCCCGTCATCGGCCTGTAGTATTTAACCGCGCCTTCAATCATGATGGTTATCCTACCACCAGTCGGTTGCCAGAGCCTTGTTCGTTATTCAGCAGGATGCACCTCGGGCAGGTGGGTGGCTTGGAGCGAAAAGATGATAGGCTGCATCCAAACCTTTGTGATAAGTATGATTTCGGTCCTAGAGATTTTTATAACAAAATCTGTGTTTTCGAAAAAGCCACGTCTGGCAACACCAGTGCCATTGCGGTTACTAGCCCAATAAGAACCTATGACCTCGGTCCTTGTCACATGTTTGATTTATAAGCGCTAAGTGGGACGTCAGACTAGCCAGGGGCGAATGAACAGCCAATAGTTCTGTTATATCGGGACAAAGGGATACCGTGTCGGCATAGTACTGCTAATGGCCAAAGACTTTATTTATTGGACATAGGGATTTATTCTGTTGTAACATTGTAAGGCCCGACATGCAGTCAGTGAATGTAGGGCCCGTGTTTCTAATGTGTAGGTACAGGTAGTGAAACAACTAGTTGAGGCTTTGTATGTTGCTTGCTTTTGGTGATGTTTGTTTAACTGGCCCGATGGCTCATTTGGGAGTGACCTCTGCCTTCTGAGCCAAGCGTTGTGAGCTCGATCACAGTACAAACATTTTTGTGCATGAACATAATTGTTTGTATTGGTCTGGGTGGTTACTATGTATAATATGTAGATATTTATTTTAAAAAAAGTATCTAAGTAAGTTTATCAGTTGTCTAGTACCCATAGTATAAGCTTTGGCTTAGTTTGGGGTTAGATGGCGATGTGTGGCCCAGCGGGGCATGTGGCATGATGTAGAAGGCGAATAAGGGCAACTGCATTTACCGAGGTACAAATAAAACCCACTGCGGTAACCAACCCGCTTGTCAAGGATGATAATAAGGCAAAGTCCCCCAAATTATATACATACATACATAAATAACGTCACGCCTTTCTCCCAGAGGGGTAGGCAGAGACCACGTCCCCCAAATTAATTGGTCATTACGCACGCTCATATCCAGCTGTCTACAGGCTGATGATGATGATGTTGCTTGCAGTCATCGGTGCGGTGGTAGTAATAGCCAAAGGGTATCTTCTCAGCCAGCGGTTCATGTTTGGTACCTATACGTATTATTTCATAAATATAAGACACAGAGTTTCCTAGTTTGGGGTCCATTGCTGAATTCTGAGTGGCGAAAATTTTTTTTATTATTATTTGCTATTAGGGTTCCGTATTTTTTTTTATATTGGCTCGACATAATGGCTTCCCTACGCCTGATGGAAAGCGAAAGAGAGGCCCAAGTCGCTGTGACAACTGGCAAGTAACTGTTCAGTTACCTGTCAGTTGCCACTGCCATGCCGGCCCAACCCTAATCCCCACGAGCTCCGGACACCCTACTCACCAGCAGAAACACGACCCGAAGGTCATTTGGCTGCGGTATTTTACTATACAATATAATATAAGTACAATAAAACTACTATAAGAAAAGTCTCAAATAAATTCTACTCTCCCCTCATTTGTAAGAATCAAATGTCTGCCACATGTGTGTTGTTCACCTTCATTGTTTATATTTACATGTTTTTTTTTCACCAAGAAGTCTGCGGGTTCAAGGTTCATATTATTTAAACTACCAAAAAAGAACACGTAAGTTATTACATTCCAGTTTGGTGCATAAAAGAGCTGAATGTTTGGTTTTAAGCCCTTGTTTACAATTCGGTGTGTTGTTTGTAATAAATCGATTACGAATTTGAAACAGCGGACGTGTTGCCAGAATCATTGTGTTTTTTTAACTTCACTCAAATCCATTTCGCCAGATTGCTGGACGCCAAAGGTATGTTATTATTGTGTGCGTACCACGGTACAGTCCATAACGCTAATATATTTCCAAGCAATATACACCTTTATGGTAAACGTCTTAAGAGCTGTGCATCTTCCATTAGTGCTTTCGTTGTTCCAATGTACAAAGCTATCGACAGGTCTATTTATACACTAGTCATTACTATTACGAGTGTGTACGCAGCGTAAATTATACGTGTTTATTGTTTCATGGATCCTCGTTGTCCCATTACTGCTAATTGGCTTCACTGAGAATAAGGGTTTTGAGTTCTTTATGCCTTTTGGGAACAGTTCTAAATGACGCCTTGTGATTATTGCTAATAGAGGATGCGTTTGCCACATGCGGGAGCTCAGAGATTTTTTTGCACAGAAATGCACAAGTAGTAATTTTAGATATAAATAAAGAATAATTTATCCCTTACCGTGTAGGTACTTTGGAACTTCTTTCTCGAGTGTTGAGTGAAATACGAACGGTACGATATTACTTCAAAATCATTAAGGCTATGGCGAATAGACGCCATCTGAGCTTTTTTTAAGACTATGTCGTATCTTATATCTACGTATGTACATAATGTTTTTTATATGACAGAGAGGGCAAATGGGTCTAAAAGTCACCTGCTGTAGGTAATCATGGTCACTTCAGCCTGTAAACACCGCAATACCAGAGAAGTCACAGGTGCATTGGCGGCCCTTGAGAAGTTTGTAGGCTCGCTATATAAAGGATTAAAAAAAAACGATTCTGCGAGGTGGAGAAATGGAAAGAGTTTATATTGGGGTACACCGGCGCGTATATGAGAACAATATTCCATATGAGGGCGATTGATTTTTTTTAAGTAGTTCGATATAATGGCTTCCCTACGCCTGATGGAAAGCGAAAAAGAAGCCCAAGTCGCTATGACAACGGGCAAGTAACTCGGTTACCTGTCAGTTGCCACCGCCATTCCGGCCTAACCCCAACCGAGGTTCTCAAACCCTACTCTCCGGCAGGAACACGACCCGGAGGTCATTTGGCTGACCGCAGATAACCGATTCTACAGGATGAAGGTCCCGGACAGGCAGCTCAATTTGAGCAAAGATTCGCTACGCCCCACAGTGGAACGATTGTATGGAGAAAAGGGCGAAATTAATAACTCAACAAATATGGAAAATATGGCTGCTTTTTAATTAAATACAGTCACAGTATTGAATTATCTTTATAATAGAGTAGGTTTACATATTATATATAAGTATTTTATATTTAAAAAAAAATATTCTTGAGAACTTCACATTCGCTGTCACTGAGATTTAACTGGGCAGGTAAATTAAAATAGTAAGAGGGTTCTTCAGTCTCGGGAAACAGCAGATACGAGTATATTTGTGTCTTTATGCATACAATTATTTCGTTTGATTTTTCGAAGAGTTGATAATCATCAGTATCAGAGGCATCAGATTCTGTCCGCTTCCAATTACTCTTAAAATTATATTCAAATTATTTATTAAATCTTAATTAACCCCTGTTATTTCTGAAGACAATTTGGCATTGTTAAAAAAAGTTCGAGCGGTATTGCATTTAATTTCATGTAATGATACGTAGGTATTTGATGGTCACTGACAAACGGATGGACAATTCATTTCAATTGGTTTTGCACCGCATAAATAACAATTTTGAGCGGCATTACTACGAGTTAATACATTAATTGCACCTCCGTCTAACATGGTGAAGAGTGTTTCGAAATAATTTTTTTCCATTCATATTTTCCGAAAATATCAATATTTTTTGACGAATATCGTCCGGGAATTCGTTTATATGCAAAAGTTCTTGTATTTAATTCGCTACTAAAGCAATTCTTTGTTGTTTAGCACTCAAAAGCCAAGTTTCAAAAAGATCTTCATTTCTAATAATATGACTTGATCTTGCAAAAATGCAAATAATCATCAAGTCTGCAAGTATCCGCAAAAAAAAATTATGTAAAAATGCAGTAGACATATCACTGAATACAAAATAATAACATTCCTAGAAAGGGTATTTGATGTATTTTTTAAAACTCTCGTCAAAGTTGAAAATTGCTTTTAGTTTACTATCTAATTTAATATCGTTTTTACTCACTCCTAAATCAAAATATTATGTCATTCTAAATTACTATGATCAGCTAATGCCCTCCATAATAATATTCAAAATATATAAGAACGCAGCTTATATTATAAATGACGTAATTATTAGTCGTTAGATGCACTTTGTTACGTCCCAAATGACGAGTGTTTTACACGACAGACTTTACTCAGTGATTACTCATGAACAAAGAAGATGACACCTGTTATTTTATGTTAATTATAGAGGGTATCTATCTATCTTAACATACCTTTATTTGAAATTTACCTCCCTTTCATTCGACATTTTTATTTATGGGTATGGGTCGTCCCACTGTGCGCCCTACCTCTCTTCATTTGAACAAAACGCAAATCATCGCTACTTACAACTCTAACGCGTCTCCCACTTGCCTCCCTTTATGGTAGCGTTACGTTCGTCGTGTTACGCCTAGCGACAAGTAGCAGGACGCAAAGTTACATTCTACTGGTTTCCGCTTAAGGTGCGACAATCCCACACGTCTACGCATCATCTTGTTTAGAACGGTCGCTCACAAACAGAAAGTGTGATGTGACAACGCAGCGCTGGACATCATTTATTACTGTCATAGAAGCGTGTAAGAAAATAGGATAATGTAATTTATTTAGCGATGATGTAAAGGCATGTGCATACCAGGGACAACCTTTAACACACTGTTTTGCGCTTCAAATCCTTCTTACAACTATTTTCAATAAACGCTTTTGCAGACGAAGGAACTATGTCCATCATCAGCTTGCAAATGTCCACTGCTGGACATAGGCCTGTCACAATGACAATTGTCATTTCTGGGGATTTGGCTTCATCACCACGCTTGGCAGGGGAGTTGGTAACCGCAACAGCATTTTATTTGTACCCAGGTGCACGCTGCTGCCTGTTTCCTGATGTTCCCTTCCCTTGCTTTGGCGGTGGCCATTATTCTGATGTATTTGCTATATTATTGTAGGTACAGTTTTATTCAAATTAGCTCAATAGTTTTCGCATGCAAGAGTGACATACATCCATTGATACATCTAATTATCTATCCATCCAAATATACTTTCGTATTAGTAGGATTGTGCTGATATGGAATAATATTAGAGGAGGGCAGGAGAATGATGGTGTTTTCGCATTGGTATGCGGCAGTCTTAACGCATAATTATGGTTAATTGGAGAAGCCTATGTCCAGCAGTGGACTGTAATAGGCTGATGATGATGATAGTTAATTATGCGTTAGGACTGCCGTTATAGGCAGACATTTTATTGTCGATGGAAGGGTATCTGTTGAAAAAGTCAAACTATACTTCATACTTTGTATTGGACGATCCGGTATGCACTTGCTGCGTTGTGGCGCCGCCTTACGAGTGTTACGCGACAGAGGCGGCGCGCGCGCATTCTACCAGCTGCCGCATAAGGCGAGGGCACCAATTGTCGCGGAACCTGTAAACGCATCCGTCTGCTTAACCTACAGTCCATCTAGGTATTTAATGAACTTTTGAACTTGTCATTTATCGACACCACCGACCTCATTAGGGTTAACTATAAATAATACGCACACTCGAACTATGGAACGAACTCCCCGTCAAGGCTCTCTCTCAAGACTGCAGTCCTTCAAAAACTTTGTGAAGAGATTTTTGAGGAGTCGGCAACGCGCGTGTGATACTCCTGGTGTAGCTGGCGTCCATAGGCTGCGGTACCCGCTCAACACAAACCACAAAACCCATAAAAAAATAAACAACCCAAGACTTTAATTGAAGGACGCCTCAAATGAAAGACCATCCCTACGAAATAATGTTAATTCTATGTTATAAATTCGCTGTTAATATTTTAATATGAATGAGTTGTGCTGATTTCAAAATTGGTATTAATCAGGGTTCCTTGTATCGTTGATATAAGCATAAAACACAACCATGTTATTGGTGCTTTACGACAGACCTTGGGAGAAATTCTCAATAGGTAGGTAGGTACTCCGAAATGGAATCTAGATCGAATACGAAATCGATTACCGTTTAATAACTGGCGATTAATTGTGGAATGCACAAATGGACTCGGTTATGTAGTACACGCAACAGTCTCTTGTACTAACATTGTAAGTCTGCCTGAAAATTGCTACATAGTACCTAATAAAAGTTTTGTTTACCATTGATTTCGTAAATAATATAAAATAAATTTAAAGTAAAGGGATGTAAGGCAGCGGTCTATCATCTTTTCGCTCCAAGCCAACCTCACCTGCCCGTGGTGCATCCTGCCGAATAACAAACGAGGCGCTGGCAACCGACTGGTGGCGGTATAACCATCACAATTGAAGGCGTAGCTAAATACTAAAGACCGGTGACGGGCAGCAGCGTCACCGGAGCAAGAAGCTACGCCCTGCAATCGCCAACCCGCCTGCCCAGCGTGGCGATTATGGGTATATCCTCCAGATGTTTGCTCTAAGTGGCGAACAACTGGAGAGGCCTATGTCCAGCAGTGGACTGTAATAGGCTGATGATGATGATGATGAAATTTAAAGTAGCACAGCAGAAAACCGAGGGAAGATGTGGATAAAATAAGTTTAGAAAACAAAATAATTATGTTTTTTTTCTCTTATCGAATTTCGTATAATAAAAATGATAATAGAATAGCTATGCGTAAATAATTATTAATTCATTTATTAATTTTGCAGTGTCAATAGTTGTTACTTAACTATAATGATAGATCAAATTATGTTAATTGTATTTTAAATATGATTTCTCAACCAATTGCAACCATAGCATGCAATTTCATTGAACTTTTTAAATGTAACAAAAAACTAAAAGAAACTTAAAGTATTATTAACAAACACAAAAAAATAGCAAAAAAATACGTTTAACAAATACCTAAATAAGAACGTAAAATTGAAATCAACGCAGTGGTCTAAAATATAGGAAATGTTACGAACGTACTAAACAATACCTAAGTGATGCAAGTATTCATCAGCAAACCAAATAGCCAGCTATAGGCGCCTCAAAAACCCATTCAATGCAAAAATAAACATTACATTTGAATTAAATATAAATAAATTTTACATAATACAGCGTTTTCCGAAGAAGACACGAGAAAAGCGATAATTTACATACTAATTGCTTGGTAATAGCACTGCAAGCGTGGTAGGAGCCTCGACCCGCGTTGTAAGGAAATAAAATACGGGATATGGGATACTTATTGCTGCAAATGCCTCAAGATAAGCTTACTTAGTAAAGAATCTCGGAGCAATGTAAAGTGAGGCGTAGTATAATATCTTAGCTACGATTTCAACTCATTAATATTCATTGTAACATGTTATTGTATCCGTAATATGTACTATATAACTATCCTCTACCCTAAGGTTGTCTGGAAGAGATCGCTTATAGCGAAAAGGCCGCCTAAATTGCGCAACAAGTGTCTGTTATACCTAGTTTTAAGTCAATTGTATACAGAATATATTGCAATAAAGAATATCTATCTAGATTTTAATGTTTGGACTGAGCTTCAGCCATTGACCCTGGAAGATAAAGAATACAAATTACCGCCAGGTAAGGTCGCCTTTGAATATGAGTCGTAAATAATCATCTCGAATGTGATAGGAACATGATAATTTTACACAACACCTTCGAACGAAAGACAGCTACTTAGTTTATCGTGTTTACCTAATTACAAAAATACCTGCCTCTGTGCATTATAACTCTGGTCGTCGACTTATTAAAAGCAAACATTATTTTGATATCAAACACTCATATAAAGATAGTACTTTATACAATATACGAAAGTAATTTATCTATTTACACAACTATTCTACAATTATATAATTAGTCTGCAACACCGCTAAAATAAATGCAAGTTAAAATTATTATCAAGTGAAACCATTTTTACGTTGCACCTTGCGTAAACTTTATGACTTTCACCATTTTGTAAACATTTTGCTATCTTCTGCATATCTAACCTCTTAAATACAATAACTGTGTAGGTATTGCAACACGAATTTTTCTAGGTTAAAGAAAGTAATTTGATACATCTCCAGGCGTTATTTACATTCAATTGTGTTGTTAGTTAAATGAGAATGTTTACAGCGGTAATACATCATTACGCTTCGACTGTGACGTCTAAATTGGATATGAGCTGTCAATGGCTTGGTACACAGTGTAGAGCAAATTAGTGGCAAAGAATCTACCAAAAAATATGCAGATAAATTTTATTTGCCTGTGTGCGAGTTTTTTAAATATCGTAGGACATTTATCTATCCTGCCAACTTTTAAACTAATAAATAGTTTAACTTAGTAATATCAAATGACTAATAATATGACTGTTTTGCACTACAACAAAACAGGTATTATGTGTTGAATAAAACACACAGCGTTAGTATGAAGAAAGCTGATGTGAACATGCCTTTAAACCAGTTGTCTATGGCCGAAACTTACCAAATTGTCTATGTTTCCTACCAGTGTGCACCTAACGAGGGTGCCTGTCACTAATGACATCTCATAGTAGTCTTCAGATCACCAGCAAGAGCATTGCTGCAACGCTGTGTGTTTTATTCAACACATAATACCTGTTTTGTTGTAGTGCAAAACAGTCATATTATGTGTCTTCTAAAACACACAGCGTTAGTATGAAGACCTGTTTGGTATCTGCTGGTGGGAAACACAAACGCTATGATGAATATGTTTATAAAAGTATTTAGAACAATTTGTTTATTCAAAATTAAAAACAAATAACAACTTAATTTATTTCTTCTGATACATCCACATACCTTGGTCTATATGAACTACATATTTTGTATTCATATACATATAGGTATGTATATTTAATTAAAATCAACATACTTACAGTAAAAGCTGTAGGTGAAACTACTAACAGTTTCTAAATGAAATGAGATCAAATGTCTCAACAAGGCTAAGTGCCCTGCAAAGAAGCAAGTTTGTTATAATTAATAAGAAAAATAACAACTTATTTGCATATTAGAATAGCTGGCACAGTAAATAAATACTGTTTGAATTGGTACTAAGTACACTATTCATTGGATGACCATTAAATAATACTCCTTAATTGCCTGAATGCATTTCAGACATTCTAATATTTTCTGGACAGGTAATCAGACAATACCCTAGCCAACTTCTTGAGGCTACAGCTGATCTGATACTGCCTGGTGAGGCATCACTCTTAGCATCCTTTAAGATACTACAATCCAGTTTGCAATAATAGTTCACCATTCTGATCATGGTATGAACAAACTAGTCTTCTGATCTGTACCCTTTCAATAGTTAGATATCCTTATATCATCATATAGGATTCGTATCCTTGATGTGACATCATCTGTCATCACAGGACAAATCTGTTGATTCGGATGCTGCCGTAGCAACCATGCAGAATGCCTGCTGGAATCAGTCTTGAGAGTCAAATTTAGACCCTATAGTAGGTTTGTCTGTCATATCTATTCGATTTTAAGAATATATATTAAGTAAGGTGAGATCATAGACTCTATGACCTGAAACACGAGGCAGAACTAAAAGGCTGCCCATCTAAAAGCAATATTTAGCAAATATTGCAAAAAATATTTAGATATTTAACAAAATCTTAGTGTCCGACACAAGTAATTTTGTTGTTCAGATCAGGCAGGAGAAAATGCTCTCAATACCTGCTGGATAAAGAAGACAATTTTGAAAACTACTTCTGATGCCATACAGTAAGTAGATACAGCTGATTTGTGCATACTGATAGTTCTGTATGCTAGCTTTTATTCTAGTCTAGAAATAATCTTGCTAGAAATTGGGCAATTTGTTAGCTCTCAGGCCATTGAGAAACCACTTGATAATTCCCACACTAAGTCAACTTAATTGGGGAACTGTATGATGTTAAGGTAGATGTCCGCCAACTACTTTTAAGTTTGTTCTCCTATGGATTCAGGGCAACTTGTTTAGTCTACCCTCAATCTTCTGAGTCAGAAGAGACAACATGTCTACTTAAAGAGGCCAGGTGCCCGTGGTGTTCTCTATTAAGACCCTCCGCAGGTCAAGTATTGGCAAAAATTGCCTGCTTCTTATGGTCTGATAACCAAAAGCACTTGGTTCACTCCGGAACAATTAACTTAGTATATAAATTCCTTTGATCCAGTATTAAGGTATTCTTGATACAAATACTAAGCTGGGTGGGGGAAATGCCCGTCCCAACATAAGGTCCCATTGTCGGCTGATGGGAGTTGCAAAAAATTTGCAAGCCATTTCTGGAGTTATATACTTGGGTACACCAGCCGACTCTCGTGACGCGAACAAATCTACGTCTGGGACACCCCCACTCTCTGAACATAGCCTCCGCGGCTGGGGGAAAAATGCCACTCTGGTACTTTGCAACACCTTGTCCGGCAGTCTGCAATTTTGTGTAATCTCTCCGGGAGATGGGTGGCTGAGAGTATCATGAGAAGCCTCTCGGTCAGTTTCAGTAATACTAGGGATTGTTTCCCTTCTGATATCTGATTCGAATAAATCATGTGCTCTGTTTAAAGTCATCCGCTGACTTTTTATTGTTGCAAATATAATTATAATTTGTAAACTTTATTGTACAAAATGGTTCAAAAGGCGAACCCAATGTTAGGAGAATTCTCCACCAGTCAATGTCTGGGTCATGCAGAGAGCAGAAAATATGTGCAGTGAGTGTATAAAGAGAACACAGTACTTATAAGCAAAAACCCCACCTATAGTATACAGGGGAGCTGGTATGGTGCTCAAATCTCTGATAGATAACTGCTCAAACGAGCTCCCTAGTCTGCATCCGCTGCATTTGTTATCAGGAAATAAAGCACTACTATCAGTACTATTGATATTGTACTTAATATTCTCTCAGTTAAAGGAAACCAGAGTAAAGAAAATTGGAGACTTGTGTACTTGCGACATCAAGGTCTACTATTCAAAATTATGTAAGTTGTAAAAGTTTTGCAAACTAAATAAGCCCTGAGCTTGTTTTAGTGAACTGTTTGTGCAACTCAATATCTTGTTGATAAATTTAATTCTTTGTTACCTTCCCTAAGACTCCCGAAGTCTTATCTTGTTCTGGTCTAATGTTCCATGGGGAATAGGAAAACCTGGGATATTTTAGTTCCTGAACAGGCTTTAGAACTGACTTTGTTATACACATGCTAGCTCACTCATTAGGTTTCCAGTTGTTCTCAGTGTCTCCGAGACCCGAGTAAGAAGTTTGTCAGAAAGTCTTTCACAAGCTTAATATAATCTAGCCAGGTATAAAATTATATGGAAACCTTGAGGTCATAGGGTCTCCGCAACCCAATTAAATATTGTGGCAAACATTCTTGGAACTGATAAGAGTTCCAAGGGGCAAGCAATGAACTAAGGACTTTATTGTCCAGCCACTCATTGGTCTATAAAAAAGATCCTCTCAACTCCAGTTTGAGATAAATAGTACCTAAGAAAAGTTGATAATGCTTGGTTATACAGGAGTTTCACTTGAGGTTAACATTATAAACCTGATTATTGGGAAACTGCAAAGGGGGGTTCCTTTAGTTTGCCCCACTTGCAATGCTCCCCCCCCCCCCCCCCCCCTTCCCTCCGTGAGAAGAGGGGTAGATTTATGCAACTAATTTAGGAGTTCTGTCATCAACTTTTTGTTGTGATCAATCTCTTTATGTATTAAGATGTTACACAAATTACTGTTACCACTAATTTATAGTCCTTATTTTGTAATTTATAAACCTCTGCACCCTGAACCTGTAATGTGCTGAGATAGAAACTCTTTAATGCACAAACTCAATGTTATAGGAAGGTACATTAAAAATTGAACATAACTCAATCTAGGTGCACTTATTGCTACCAGCGATCACTTCCAGACAATCTTCAGGTTAGGGAAACAAATAACATAGCTCTGATCAGCCTGATTCTCTTTTCTCCCTCTCGGAAGATGTATTGAGCCAGGTGTGATAACCTGTTGTGAAGATATAGTAGCCTGTAAGGCATCAATCATCAGTGAAATTGACATTCCTATATGTGAAATGTACCTATAGATCTATCTATATGAGTGCCTCTCAAATTAGGGTTTTCTATTTCCTCTGAATCTTATACTGCCTCACTTCAAGGCACTCAGCCCTATAGCCACATATAATTTGCATTGTGGTCTCAGACTTCCTACAAGCCCGCCATGTAGAATCTAACAATTATCTCATAGACACTTCATATTAGAATCTGAATTATTTATTTTACAGAATAAAAAATACAAAAAGTATCATTAACACATCTGAAACCAGGTAATGGTCGCATTAGATGTTCCACATTTACACTATTTATTAAAACATACAGTAGGGCTGTGGTACCAACCAAAAAATATTTTTATATCAAATATTTGGGCTTGTGAAAGTCCAGACATGTAGGTATTTCATGTAATTCTAAATGTAAATGTCTCTGTCCTGAAATATTGTTAGTTAAACCTGCCAATAGGCAGTGGTAGGTAAATAACCTTCACCCTTGTTAACATGGCACAGTTCCATAACAAGTCTAAGACCTACAAAGCTCTCTTGTACTGAAAACCTTTCTACATCGGTCAAACTCTATAGGTGTGCCAGATTTTGCAGATGGACTAAATCTCGTAGACATTCCCTGTTCACTGGCTTTGTCGAAAAAATGGAATGTAAGATTATGAATTGAAATGAAGTGGGGCAGTTGGTTGTACAGATGGATTAAAATCGCAAGTATGTTTAGAAACAGTATCTAAATGTGATAGTGTTAAATATTGAGAGATGTGTCCCAAATGCTGTAGGTATTAAAGCACCAACACGCGGTTCCGAGCCGGTTAAAACTGGTCTGTACTTACAAAATTTCTTGCGAGTCTCGTTATGACGAGATGATGATATGTCCTCCTCATCCTCCGCAGATAAGGGAGATGACAAAAGATCAGAAACCACGCTCTCTGAGCGTTGATCTCACCGTGAATCTCCTTGGGAGATTTGATGAAAAATTCTTGACTTCTTTACCTCTACCGCATGGTTCGACACATTCCGTTTTCATCACGGTATTTCACTACAATTTTGCGGGAAAAACATAAATCCCGAGAAATACGGACGCTGTGTGATTTTATAACACACTTATTTATAAGTTTCATTGTTACTTTTATCACAAAAATAAAATTTTGAAACTTCACGATGTTTAGCCGGCAAAATTCACAAACGCTATGAGATGTCATTAGTGACAGGCACCCTCGTTAGGTGCACACTGGTAGGAAACATAGACAATTTGGTAAGTTTCGGCCATAGACAACTGGTTTAAAGGCATGTTCACATCAGCTTTCTTCATACTAACGCTGTGTGTTTTAGAAGACACATAATATGAAATTTATTGTGGCTTGTGTTCAAATAGTAACAAAAATAAGTACTTATAATAATAGAAATATATACTTTTTTCGAAGTAATCAAATAATATTAAAAAACATTTAGCTAATCCTAAAGTAAGTAGCTTAAGCCCTTCAAAATACCTAACAAAAATACTACAACCATACATCAGACTAAGTTCATTTTTGTCTTTTTCTGTTTACTGGCCCGGTGACTCATTCATTTGGTAGTAACATCAGCCTTCCGAAGTGTCAGATAGCCTACAAGTTCATATTAATTTACTTATTATCGGTAAAAGAAAACATACATGGACTTAGCTCACTGTAATCACACCCGTGCAATCCGCGTATCAGACTATCAGCAATGATTGGGTGATGCGACCTACATCGTGATGAGACGCTCGGAAGTTGGGTGAACTTGACCCCGCGTCAGTGAAAGTGAACAGAAGCTGCATAATGAATGAGCATGCATTGAGAGACAGCGGTCTGCCGGCCGTTAGGTTGTTTTTATAAAAAGCATTTATACTAACACCATGCGAGATAAGCTATGCTGTCTAGTTTCAGCTATCAGCTTACCTTAGGCATTTCTTTCTTTTTCTAGAGGGGAATGCATTAGGCACCTTCATGCCACCTCCAGGGGGAGGTGACATAGTGTGTGGGACTCACACCTCCCGAAATGGGAGTACTAAACCCCCCTGTGTCGCCAGTGGGCAGCAAGTTGACTAGCGGCCGGCACTCCTGGTCTGGGGAGGACAGATACCCCTACCCCCGGGTTCCGGGGAACCTTCGGCATGTCTGCCCTAACAGCGTAAACGTACCACACTGCATGCTCTTGACTCCCTCCGAATAGGAAATGTACCTATATCAAAAATATTTTCATTCTTACTAATTTATCGTAAAACAGACAAAAATATCTGATGTGTATCATCGTACTCGTACATATCGTACCAATTCAAGATTTCGTCCTTATCATCTTGATAGTTGGAAACCTTCCACGGTGCGTTTTGCGCGCAATTTTCTGCCTTGTACAACTGATCTTTGGAATCAGCTTTCGGCTGCAATTTTTCCGAATGGATACGACTTAGGGACCTTTAAAACGCCAGTCTATAGGTAGATCTCTCAAGGGCCGGCAATCCACTAGTGTTGCAGTGTATATGGGCTAAAGTGATCACTTACCATAAAGTGACCCTCAAGCCGACTTGTCTCGTCTGTCATAAAAAAATTTAGTTTTCGTGTGGAAGATTAAGAAACATGCATCCAAACTTTCATATTTTTAATTTTAGTACGATATTTAAAAAAACAAATTCAATTAAGTACCCATGATATAAAATGCAAGCCTCTCATTACCTGCCTAACGTATAACCAAATAATGATTTCGTGATTTTATCTTATATTTAGTAATAGCAACTCAAAGAACAGACGAGGATGGCTCGTTAAACCCGGCAATTTCCAATTTAAACATCGCACAAATTATTAAATTAAATGCCAAACATTAAATAACAATGCGGTCTTTCCCACACGTATTGATTAAATATTACATAATTTAAGGAAGATTTGATGAAACTGTCAAGACTTGATGGATTTTGATACTTGTTGACAGATCATTCAAAACACGTGTCGGTAATATTGTGGTTACTTAAAGTTATGAATAGTGTGCAATTTGTGAACGTTAGCCATTTGGTATTCAAAAGTCCTTTATTGCAAAAGCTAATTGCAATTTACAAAATTATTGCAAAAATACTTTATTATCTAATGATTAGTCATTTGGCCAGAACATTCAACTAAGCAGATAGTATGTAACAGGGTGAGTTTCTTTTTAACCGACTTCGAAAAAAGGAGGAGGTTCTCAATTCGTCTGTATGTATAATTTTTTTTTTTTTTTTTTTTTGTATGTTCACCGATTATTCCGTCAATTATGAATGGATTTCAAAAATTTTTTTTTTGTTCGACAGAGGACACTTCCGAGGTGGTCCCATTATCACCAAGTCAGGATCTGATGATGGGATCCTGGAGAAATTGAGGGCAACAACCGAAAATTGTATGCTCATATGGTGTTTTTGTTACGTAATCATATTTTACTCAGGTGTATGCTTCCGGGCGTCAACATCTGGTGCTGATGATGAAGCCACAGAACTCCTTAACGGTTAGGAGTTAGGGAACAGTACTGACATTGGTCGATAGAAACTGGGTAGTAGTATGTACTTATGCAGGGCTAATAGGGCATTGAGTGATTTAGTAAGTGATTTGCTTGATTCTAGATCGCAAAGTCTTCACTTGACTTAAAGCAAAATTTTTCATTCCTAAGTAAAACTCTTAAGGACATTAACTAGCCCTTATTCAAGGTCACAGCACATTAACGCAACTAAAAATAGAGAAATAAAATTATTTTAAAAAAAAAATTAAACCGACTTCAAAAAAAATCACAAACGACCAAAACTAAAAAGCGATAAATAACGTTAGTAATTCTATCCTTAATACATAATTATTTAAATATTACAATTATCACTTATTTTTGAAGTCGGTGCCAGCCAAACAAATAAATGTAGGATCTATATTGTCGTGGGGATTTGCCGGCCGCGCGCGTCATTCAACAACAGTCTACGTTAGGTACCTAGAGGCTGGCACCGACTTCAAAAATAAGTGATAATTGTAATATTTAAATAATTATGTATTAAGGATAGAACTACTAACGTTATTTATCGCTTTTTAGTTTTGGTCGTTTGTGTTTTTTTTTGAAGTCGGTTTAATTTTTTTTTAATTAGGAGCCAGGTAGAAGGGCGGTGGGCGAAGTAAGAATGAATAGAATCGTGAAGTGCTAATAGGAATAAAGATTTTATGCAGTTACTTTCTACCTAATTGGGTCTACCACACTACGAAGTAAGCCACCGGGCCCGTCAATTAGGTCTCATTATGCACGTCAATAGCACTAGCTACAGTCATCTTTCCCAGAAGCATTGAAATTCTAACACACGTCTATTCTTCTTATCGCAGAAAAACTCCGGACCATTCTCGCATTCATGACACGCAGACAGATGTTTTTCTAAGTCCAGACGTTGAGTTGTTGCACCCGAGTCCTTTTACTTTTGTTCAGGTTATTCTGGGATCACTGGAACGCACTAATGACTGCCGGCGATGAGATAGAAACGCTGCATACCTCGACAGAATAAAACTACATAAATTTATTAAGCCCGATGAGAGCTCCTACACATAAATCCGATGTTCGTAATGATTGTGCATTTATTGCCATCAGTGGCTTATGTAAGTAAGCTATTTTTATCCTCAACCCGTGCAATGTTTCATTGCAGCAAGAATTTGAAATATTCAGAATGTTGTGATAGCGAGATATCAGGAGTTTCGTCATGTAATTATATTTTTAGATAAGGAAATTGTCTGAGTTATTTTATATTACAAATCGTTGAGGAATTTTACGAATAGCATACGGTTCATTACCTTTTTACGAAAGTTAAGTGTGCCGATAAATACTGGCTGTTGAATATCTATGGATCAACAATCTGGAATATGACGATTGAAACTTTCCATAAGAAATGTAAGCCTCAATCGATTGTTCTCATTCAAAACGATCATTGAGGCGATAGTATCGATAATGGTAAAGGTATGATGCGTAACAATACTATAGATAGGCGCTAATGGTGACCGATATTATCTAAACTGCCGATATTATTACTCCTGTATCAATTGCTACATTCCGCACTAGGAAAAGTCGGTGAACTTATGGACAGAAAACTCGAGTGGCCCTAGTCGACTACTTAAAGTGAGGTAATGTGGAAACAGTTTTAAGACTAATCGTGATCTTATCGTCTATGTATCCGGATTCGGCTAATGCCGGGGTGTACCAAACTTTTCCTGGCTTGCAAATTTCGTGCGCCGAAATTTAGATAAGCCTAAAAAGTGATTTGATCAAGGTTAGATTATGACTTCCCCTTATTCTGAGTCGCTTTTATATCACGAGTTGTGTTTCTGTAAATGTTAAAGGTATCAGTTTGTAACTGACACCTCGTTTGTCTGTCTGTATAATTTCACTCCATTTTAAGGCCTTGCCACTTGGAAATATTGCCTTGGCATTTAGGTGTTTTATACGGTCAATTTTAGTATTTTAGGAGCGTGTAGTTCTCAACTTTTCGAACAAAGAAAACGTTCAACAGCTTAAATTGGTGTTGCTTGTAAATCCTCGAATCCGGTTGTTGTCAGAAATCGTTATTCCTTATCGATCAGAGGAGATTCATTAAAAAAATAATGAAACTGTAGAAATGTATATTATTGAAAATCATTAGATAAGTATCAGGAGCATACCACAAAAGACTCCTGTAAATTAACAATTTGTTGAAACTTTATTTTTTTGCATTATTAATTTGAACATTTTAATCATAAGTTCATGGCTATTTCAATCAAACAAATTCATGCATCTATAATGATAGGTACATTTGAGCGCATTTTCATTCACACTTTGATTTTGTTGTTCTTTCGTTAATTCCATTTGTGGAATGCTCACAGGGCTTAGCTGCTAATACACACTGTTGACAGAAGACTTATTACAGTCAGCTGTGCTACCTACAAGACCATTGTTCAGAGCCGTATCGATACATGGTGTAATATAAGACCTACTATTCTCGTATCTGCAAGGTTTTATTAAGGAAATTACTACAGTATACAGAATTAGTCATGGTGTTGAACTTGATATGAGATTGTACGAAACGAAAAAGGTTGTTGACATGATTGTTATTGCCACACAAGCCTTTTATCATGGTAGGTACTTTAACTTAATAAATCCATGTGGATTTATTAAGGATGAAATATAACAGCATTTTTACAAAGGATGAATTATAACAGCATTTTTAGCAAAATAAAACCGACTTCAATATTGTAACAATGGAACCAACTGGCAAACAAGTACAACCTTTCGAACAAAAAAAAAGAATTTTTCAAATCGGTTCAAAAAATAGTTCGATAAAAAATATTCACAAGTTGTACCTGTGGTTTCACCTAAACCAAATGTCTCGGTTGGTTCAAATCAGTTATCTTGGCACTGAACGTGACAAGAGTTATCTGAAATTGTTCGAGACCATTCGCGTGCACCGTCTGGCGCATTTGTTTTATTTACGTCTGTAGTAACCGGGAGTACATTGCTGACGGAGACAGGAATAGCCATAGCGACATGATAATGTGAACGAGCCTACCGACTGCTGGTTGGTTTCCGTTACTTAGCCACGTGCTTGACTAACCTCGATATTACATTCCAAAGAACGAGAGCTATACTGGCGTCACATGTGATTATTAGAACATTTTTGACATGAACCTCAAGCAACATTCTTTATAATAACCCACTGTTGAGTATAGATCTACATACCTAGTCCATTCGTCTCTTCCTGCAGGTGACATTTTCTTTCGCTTCCCATCAATCGAGGGGAATTCTGTATGCCGTGCTAGTGCTACTATAAATAAATAAAAAAATGTTTCTCTGTTTCATGTTTGGCTGTGTCAAGGTTGTCCCGCCACTCGCTTTACGTCATATCGCTTCGTTGGATGTCCAACAATTCTTCTGCCCTCAGGTCGCCATACCCTCAAAGCCTTGTTCCATCTGCTATCCTATCTACGTGCCAGCTACGTAACCTAATATAGAACTATGGTTGGTTACACATGCCTCCAGAGGCTGTGAAACTGTAAATCCCCCCCTGCCGTCACTTGTCCCTTGCTGACGAAGAAGTAGTACAAATTACTGGCTGAACTTAAACAGACTACTTTTGGGTTAGAGTCGATTTTTTAACTATTACAGCATACATCATCATCAGTCTTGAGACGTCCACACCTGGACTTCAGCCTTCCCCATAACCATTTGTCATTTAGGAGGATATACCTTTGTAACCATGTAATAGCAGGCGGGTTGGTGACCGCACTAGGCTTTATTTGTACCCTTGTAAACGCTGCTACTCGTCTCCTCATATTCCCCAATCGTCTCTACAGCTTACATATAGTTATGTGTTTTTCAAAACTAACAGTTGTAAGGAAGCTAGATAAAAGTAACAATACTTTTATGAAGTCAAGCTAAATGTTCTCATTACTTTTACAAAACATTTAAAACTCTGATAAACCTTTTAACTTATCCGACAAGGTGTTACAAAATACCATTGTTGGTTCGCTTGGGATAAATCATCACACGAGTCCATAGTGCGAACAGCGCCGGAATTGGCTATAAAAAGTATTACGACGAGTTAAAAGACAACTTGTAGTGAAGTGACATTGTCGAGATTATGTCAGTCCTGCATTTTTGTCTGCAACAGACAATAGGCATGATGCCGTAAAAAAAAAGAAATTAGTCCGTCTTTTAGATTGTAAAAAAATTAAAGACACGTATTTTTTCATTTGTAAATTAGACCAAAAATGACAAAGATGTAGCCCATTCGCGTGACGTCAGATTTTGGGAGCTTTTTCGCAAATGAGTGACGTTAAAGACCCCCACTCCTACATTTTGATGCCTTGTATTTTTGTTATTTTTTGTTTAAATGAAAAAAGGAAAAATACGTGTCCAATATATTTTTATAATCTAAAATACGGACTAATTATAATGTAAGTAATTATTTTGACCCTGGAAACATCCCTATTCACAATGAAGATACATATTAAGTAACGTAGGGAATTGTGTGTGCAATGAAATTGACCTATGTTTCGACATTTTGTAAGTTTTTTAAAGCTTACTGTCAAAGGTTCAACCTGATATACTATTACCGTTTTATGGCATCTACGGGATTAGATGGAGTAGTCCCATTCTACAACCGGAAACCACAGGAACCAAGCTTACTAAAATGTTCATACTTGATGAACAAAGTTCAAAAACTAAAACTGCTTCTCGATCTTTTGACTAAGATCAAAGAGTAATATTTTTGGTTATAACATAATTTCAGCACAAACTTAAGACGAACTAACGTATATATGGATACAAACTAAAATATTTCAATAATCCCCAATTAGTTCCTCGTGGTAAAGTTTGCAAGGCAAACTCCCAGCGATCGGATTGTTGACATTCTTCCGTATCCGTCGACGAGGCGTCGTCGCGAAGTTCGCAGACAAAAAGAAACCGGCGCGACCGATACGCGAGAAACATTTGAACAAATATTTTTGTCGCCAATGACGTAATAGACTGACTAGTTATACCAATAACACGAGTATTTGTCGATACTTTCTTATTTTTCATTGGGTTAAAGGTTGGTAGGTACTGAGTGTTTCTGTCAAGAAGCCTTTAGCATTATCAGCCTATCCCAGTCCACTGTTGCTATGCTTGTACGATTGTTCGCCACGTTGATCTATTTTAAGTTTATCGTATCCAGCGCTTGTCAGCCATTCCGCGCAAATCTAAGAAATATTAAGAGAGGTAGGGCATAGCAAATCATCGCTCGAATTGAGCCGTCCCCGCGGGGAAGGACTTCCACCCTATAGAATATAGAATACCTCAGCCAATGACCCCTGGGTCGTGTTTCTGCCGGTGAGTAGGGTTTCCAGATGGGGGGGGGGGGGGGTAGGGTTGGGCCGGCATGGCGGTGGCAACAGTTACTTGCCAGTTGTCACAGCGGCTTGGGCTTCTCTTTCACGGAAGGAAGCTATTATGTCGAGCCACCGAGCCACTGTAAAAAAAATCGTCACTCTATCTAGCCTAAGGGGATCTTTTTTATACCAACACTGGGACCTGGATACGGGACAGGTTTACATTCCCCCTCTGACGTAGCTTCTATAGCCAAAAAGTTTTTTTGGTATAAAGTTTCTGCCAAGTTTTCGGTTTTTAGCAAATGGAAGGACATAGTCTCTGCCTAGCCCTCTAGGGGAAAGGCGGGACATTATCTATGTATGTATGTAAGTTTCTGCGAGAAGAGCTTTGTACCTTGGGGCAGTTTCAATGTTGCACTTCCTTATAAGGATTTAAGTAGGTACGCCCTATCGATATAATTTGCGTATCCTAACATCTCTATCAGCGACAAAGTAGTAGTAAACTGGCGAAAGCAATTGCTTAGGTACCCGTACCTACGCTAAAGCGTGACAACAATGCAGGTGAAAGCATCTGCCATGACAGTTGCATCGTTTATGCGTCCGCGCATAATGTGCGCCTACCGAACCGTATTAGTGGCTAGTATGTGGGCGCCTAATCATTATTTTTCACATAACTCTTAGCATCATCATGACATAGGTACGGTTGCATGACCAGTTGTTTTTTTTATACAAGAGGCGGCAAACGAGCAAATGTGATGCCTGATGGTAAGCAGTCGACGCCGCCCATGGACACCCGCAACTCATATCAAGTTCTGAGATTTTAAATTTTTATTTCAAATAAGGAGGCAAAATAGAGGCTAAACAGAGGCAAACAGAACAGGCAGAACAGGAGTTCGCTCGTTTGCTTCTGTTTCCGTTCACTAGCAATAAATATATCTAACAGTAAAATAAAAAATGTGCATTTACAATATCACTCGAAAAAAGCTATGTAAATAATGCATTTACAAGTCCTATGCCCTATGTAGCATCCCATGACGCAGGATAATCTACGAAGCAACTATATCAAGCATCTTGGGTTCCAAGTTAAGTTTCCAGAAACTTAGTTTAACATACAAACTTCCATATACCTACCTAATATGTAAATTAGGTACAATAAAAATCACTATCAGCAAGCGTTCGGACCGAACGCATTCAATGTCACGTCTGTGCTTACGCAATTAGATGCACCGCTAGATATTATCGCACTCTCGCATGCAATCTCATTGTCAAAGTATGCTAGATTTAACCTTAATACTTTTACTTAAAGTTGATATTCGATTTGCAAGCGACAATCGGACAATGCGTCTTCGACGCGTCGTAAGCGCACATGTCTTCCTCTGACGTGCGGACTTGTCGAACCCGAGATACATCATAATTACATTAAGAACTTCTGATTTATGCAGCTGACAATATCTTGTAAGGAATTTTATTACATGCTAATGTAAAGCGCCTTCGGGCATAGAGCTCCTATCTGCCCGTGTAGAATTTTTCTAATGCAATTTTTTATAAACCTATGAATAAGTATAGCGTCTTAACTTACCTATTTGATTTGTCTATATGTTAAGAGGATATTTTGTCTTGCCGTAAATACAAATAGTTTTTTTTATGCTTGGGCTACATTAGCGGGTTGCCGTGTGTAGCCTTCAGGCCATATGGAGTACCCATCTCCGCAAGATGGCTGGCAACTCCCGGATGATGAGGTTGATGATCATGATTAGAAAGAAAAGATACTGTTAGCTCCAGACAAAATATTTTCAGTTCTGTTTCAGGAGATAAAACTTAGGAAAAATTTAGTAGCAAAATGTACGGATCTAAATAGCGAGTGCTTATTTATACGTATAATGATGTATAGAGTTAATAAAAGTTAAATCATACGCCTATCAGATTCCATTAAAAAAGTCACCAGTCATCATTAAAATAGTGAAATGGCTAACCGCATAATATTCCACAGTAAAAGCGTTTGAAGGAAATTAATGACATATAGACAACGTAGCGACAGGTTCTAAGCATTCGCGCATTAAACTTAACACTGTCCACTTATTTATTAGCCACAGCCCGAGAGTCTATTGTAATTTTTTACGCATTACGCGAATTGCGTAACATTAATCAGATCTCGTAATATTTCCATTTATCAGGGAGATAGCATCGGCTTTCCTTCGCTCGCCATGGGAACAATGACCACACGTAACAGACGAAAGTGAAAACAATTAGGTGATTGGTAACGGAGATTTATTTTGAATAGGTATAATGCAGGCGCGGATCCAACGCTCAAAAAAGATTGTGGTCACAATTACCCGTAAATCGACTAAGTACAAGCCCGACTACTGACTAAGGTCATGAGTTATCATGCGAGTCGTTAGTGAACTTTTGAATTTGACTATCTTTTTCTTCCGCGCATTAGGAAGTCTTACTTTGGAGGAAGTCGGATCCGATTAGATATTCATATGTGAGATTAAATAGTCAACAAATGTGACGTCACAAGTCTATTAAGGTTGTGGGCATGCCCATCGTGCCCACAATGGTGACTCCACCCTAGGTATAATGTTCTTAAAGGTTTTTTTATTATTGTTATGGGTCACAGATGAGCAAGCGGCCTGTTTGATGTTAACAGTAACCGCTGCCAGTAACTATTTATTAATCTGTACCGCTGACCATGGGCCTTGGGCATGCTGCTGCCAAACGTAAGGGAAGTGCTCTCTTAACTACGTTTAACCCTGTAACTCCTGAAATTCAAGAGATACAAAAGAAGGTCAATGGTTCGTGCGAAAAAAGATACACACGACGCTGGTACGTGTTAAAGAAGGATATGTCGAAGCGATCAGGAAGCATCGAGGCCGTTCCAGTGTATGAAACGTGGCTTAAAGAAAGTTCTTTCCTTGTAGGCAGCGGCATAGCTGTGTCTCTGGCATTGCTGATGTTCAGGGTAGTCATCATCATCATCATGATGATTATTATTGAAGGGTAGCGGTTACAGTTTAACATCAGGCGAGCTTCTTACTTATCTGCTACAAAAAGCAATGAAAAAACATCCTAGATCATTACCATCTACCAGGTTGAAGCACGCAAGGGTTCCTGGTAATGGAACATAAACAATGTTCAGTTATTAAACATAAATGAATATCACACAACATCACTTACATTGCTCCGATCCCAAAGTAAGTAGCTTAAGCACTTGTGTTATGCAGAACAACGAACCACAAATACATACATACAAATTTAAACACCCAGACATAAAACAAACACGAATGTTCATCACACAAATGTTTCCCGGATGGGAATCAAACCCATGACTCTTGGATTAAAAGGCAGGGGTCACTACCTGTTGAGCCACAGAGCCAGTCAAATAAATTGAACATAAGCAATGTTCAAATTTGTAGATTTTTAACCGACTTCGAAAAAAGGAGGAGGTTCTCAATTCGTCTCTATGTATAATATTTTTTTTTTTTTATGTATGTTCAGCGATATTTCCGTCAATTATGGATGGATTTCAAAAATTTTTCGACAGTTCGACAGAAGACACTTCCGAGGTGGTCCCATTATCACCAAGTAAGGATCTGATGATGGGATCCTGGAGAAATTGAGGGCAACAACCGAAAATTGTATGCTCATATGGTGTTTTTGTTACGTAATCATATTTTACTCAGGTATATGCTTCCGGGCGACAACATCTGGTGCTGATGATGAAGCCACAGAACTCCTTAACGGTTAGGAGTTAGGGGACAGTACTGACATTGGTCGATATTAAACTAGGTAGTAGTATGTACTTATGCAGGGCTAATAGGGCAGGTGATTTGGTAAGTGATATGCTTAATTCTAGATCGCAAAGTCTTCACTTGACTTAAAGCAAAATTTTTCATTCCTAAGTAAAACTCTTAAGGACATTAATTAGCCTTTATTCAAGGTCACAGCACATTAACGCAACTAAAAACAGAGAAATAAAATTATTTTTAAAAAAAAAATTAAACCGACTTCAAAAAAAACGCAAATGATCAAAACTAAAAAGCGATAAATAACGTAAGTAATTCTATCCTTAATACATAATCATTTAAATATTACAATTATCACTTATTTTTGAAGTCGGTGCCAGCCAAACATATCTAGGTATATTGTCGTGTGGATATGCCGGCCGCGCGCGTCATACAACAACAGTCTACGTTAGGTACCGAGAGGTTGGCACCGACTTCAAAAATAAGTGATAATTGTAATATTTAAATGATTATGTATTAAGGATAGAATTACTTACGTTATTTATCGCTTTTTAGTTTTGATCATTTGCGTTTTTTTTGAAGTCGGTTTAATTTTTTTTTTTAGATTTGTAGACAAAAACGAATATGTTTACTATACGAAGCATTACAATACAACGCATGGCTGCTTCAGCTAATAAATAATTATACCTAAAAATAACATTTCATTTACTGAAACGTAAGCTCTGTCAGTATCTAAGATCCACCGTCAAAGGATAACATCGCCAATTATTTTCAAATTCAGAAAGAATATATTAAGACTTTCGCTTACCCGCGTTATTTTAATTGGCTCGGTCAAATACGGGCACACATTCCAACAGAAATGTCTTTGAAAACGATTCACAAATGTGCCGACTTTCGAAGAGGAAGATGCTATCTCGACAGAAGTAATGAAGTGATTTTATTTCCAACGCCTGAAAACGTGTGCGGATACAAAGGCTGGTCTACGCTAGACGAACCGAACACGAGCGAAGCACAAGCGGAGCCTTTCTCGGCTTCGTCGTTCGCGGCATCAACTGTGGACAACTAACGAACAACAACAAACGAACCTACAATGATCAGTGTCGTCAAACGCGAAGCAAATCCCTTTGTGTTCGTGCAAAACCCGACAACTGGCGGAACGCAGCGAAGCTGGAACAAAATGCTCGCAGTGCGCTCGTTCGAGGCTTTTAAGTTTGTCCACACTAGACGAATAGGCCTGTTGCCGTAAAAAATGTAATAAGTCCGTCTTTAAGATTGTTGAAAAATAAAAGAGACGTATTTTTCATTTGTAGATTAGACCAAAAGTGACAAAGATATAGCCCGTTAAAATTACGCGTGACGTCAAAGAGTGGGAGCTTTTTCGCCACTGAGTGACGTCAAAGACCCCCACTCCTACATTTTGATGCCCTGTATCTTTATCATTTTTAGTTTAAATGAAAAAAGAAAAAACACGTGACCGATATATTTTAATAATCTAAAATACGAACTAAATATAATGTAATTATTTTGCCCCTGGAAACATCCCTCTCCGCCCATGCTCGCCTAGCGTAGACGCACCTCAACAATGACAGCTCGAATTAAAATGTTTGATTAAGCGATCGTATCGGTGGCCGCTACACCGATGGCCAGTGAGAAACGACCCGTCTTACTCTAGATCGATTTACGATTTGATGCTAACGTAATTGACGGCAAACAAAAAGAAAATGAAAGCCACGATAACCTTAGAGCTACTTTCATTCAATACGATAATCCATGTTCAAATCCCGATAGAGAAATTTTGCAAGATTTCTTAATTAAAACGGATGTACTTGTATATGCTTTAAGAGAAGTCATAAGTCAAAAGTGTCGTAGACGACGACTAAAGGATAATCAGGAAATGGCGGCAATGTTAACCTGGGTACTTAATAAAATCTACTGCGGTTACCAACCCGCCTGCCAAGCGGGTAGTGACGAAGGCAAATCCTGCCAAGTGACCTTTGTCCAGCAGTGAACGTTTGCAGGCTGTTGATGATGATGATGATGAAGTCGAAGTCGTCTTGTGATAGATAGATGGATGTTATTTCTTGTACAATAAAGAATTACCCATGATGTGTGTTGACTTAAAACTAGACACAAACATATATTTAGTACATAGAATTTAGGTTATCAGACAACCTTACTAAAATATTTACTTAGCAAAATTTACGTCAGTTATCACTCGCTGATTAAATCAAGGCCACATCCTTTGAACTTCTGTAATTTACAATCCAACAAAACTCCGACATTCCCTTTAAATATATTACACAAACACTAAAGGTTATTTTCTAATGTTTATTATACTGTACATTAAAATTTTATAAGTCTTTAAAATACCCTAAGTTCAGTTAAGTGTTCGAGTTGCCGTTACTGCATTTGCATATAACGACAAAACAAACAATTCTGCTGCCTTTATAGCTTCCGCAACACTGATTATGAGAGTCTTAAAGAAATATCCAATCATTGTTCGTGAATTTACTGTCCCAGAGCCATTAGCCCGTTTTATTGGCATCATCATCAGCCTATCCCAGTTCACTGCTGGACATAGACCTCTCCAGTTGTCCGCCACTTTGGGCAAATACTTGCAGGCTTTACCAATACTCGTCACGCTGGACAGCCGGGTCGGCGATCGCAGGGCATAACTCCTCGCTCCGTTGACGCTGCTGCCCGTCATCGGCATGTGATATTTAGCTACGTATTTAATCGTGGTTATACCGCCACCAGTAGCCTACCAGAGCCTCGTTTGTTATTCAGCAAATGCACCACGGGCAGACCGCCCCCTTGCATCCCTCATTATTATATTTATTGGCCATAGAACCATTATTCCTATCCTGCCTCCTCCAATACATTTTTCACGATCACATTCCGATAAAATTCAAAATGCGTTCGCCTATAATTTATGTACAATCATCGCTTGCACGCCATAAATATCTTTTATAGCACTCGTAAGGAATTCAGCGCAATTTTCCCAAGAATCTAGCAGACATTGTACGAATCGAGATATACCGATCGATTTCGTATTACGAACGTTGCCCCGAGAAAATATCCTCATTATAAACGATCTAGTGTTACAAATAGTCGCAGGTAATTATATAGACGCGGGCAATATTTCAAACAAACTCATTATTCGAAGGGATACAATCACAAACTGTTCGTCTTTTTCTACCACCAATACGTGTAAATGGTCGGTCGCGACTAGTAATTGCACTTAATGTCGTCCTAAAGGCTATTCAGTGCATTTCCAATGGGATATTTATTTTATTTTAATTCGAGTTTCGCCGACAGGGTTCCCTAGATTTTATCTTGTCACGCCTCTGCTCATTGTGAACTTGAGTATTAACCTGCCGAAGGTTTTGTTTCATAAAAAACACGGTGCCTCAGCATTCGTGCGTTCAGTAATAAGATAATGATGCGAGACTGCTGTTTTCACAGAATGCCCACTATTTACATCGTCTCAAAATAAAGGATGGGCGCATCTGACTGTATAATAACCGCCTTGTGGGTATCAATTGCGGTACATGGCGGCGCTGATGACATTCCAAGTTTTTGTTTTCTTAATGGCCAAGTAACTTCTAAGCGCGATCTTTTTCTTCTGATACCTATCAAGTGAAATTGTAATCAACTCTTGGGTGTTCAGATAAATATCGTTTTTCCGGAATAGTGACAGTTACAGCCAAGTTCAAACTTAATCGCCATGAAACAAATTGGTAATTTGCATGTGCCCACTAGTAAAACAGAAGGAATATGTAGTATATTTTGGCGGCAAAATATATACCTCAAAGAAACTTTTTATTTTTTTGTCGTAGTATACAAATTTTACCGCGCAACTGTAACGTACTCTGCACTCGATGTTCGCTTGACATCATTTTTTAATAATTAATTATCTTTATCCATTCACCAAACTTTAGAACACAACAATATGACGCCGCTATACCACCAAATAAAAATTATTAAAAGTATTAAATAAGAATTACAGCCCACGCCTATGAATACTGTTATTTTTTCGCAATAATATTTTAGATTGCAAGTTCCTTTGAAATAAAATCGGTTATTACTTATTTCAAATGGATTTGGTAACGTGTAAACGCTAACACTAGGTACTTTGAAACTCTCAGAAAAAATCGAATGGACAAACTATACAGTATGCAGTATTTAGTATAACAACATACCAACTCATAACACTGAAGCATGTGAAAAAAAATGTCCTCTATGAATGGAAAAATCATTTTACCTACCGATGGGTACAACGTTCACAAGTAACGCAATTACATATTCATACGCAACAAATCACTAGGGACAGCTGAAGAGAGTTATGCAAATAAAATCTTGTATAACAAATGAAAGTCAAACTAGTAAAGTTGTCCGTAGTAATTAATGAGTGGTATTTTTGCCACTCACACCGCGCTCTCCGGTAGCCTGTCAAAACGTTTTGACAGACCGTATCGGAGACCATTATGTAAAAGCTATCATCACTAATCTATAGGTACACCATATTCATTGTCAATTAGCATTTTTTATTGCACGCTAAATGGACATCGGACACTTTTACATAATGTTATGTTGCTTTATAGGCTTGACAGGCTCGGTGGCTCAATTGGTAGTGACCCCTGCCTTCTGAGCCAAGGGTCGTGGGTTCGATTCCCACCCGGGACAAACATTCGTGTGATGAATACTTGTGTTCGTTCCGTGTCTGGGTGTTTATAATTTGTATTTAAGTATTTATTTGTGGTACCTTCGTTGTTCTGATACCCATAACACAAGTGCTTAAGCTACTTACTTTGGGATTAGAGCAATATATGTGATGTTGTCTAATATTTAAAAAAAATATATATATATGTTACTACAATACTTTTACTAACTGGTGATGTTAGCTCTATGGTCCTTTTGTAGCTACAAGTTAATAAAAATGATAAATGTAGGTACTTCATGATTTTATTGGTATTTAAGTAAAAAGATTAATTAATGTGATTAAATAAACTAAATAATGATCAAACAATTCACACCAGCCACTTTTTACATTTTTAACGCCTTTCCTATTCATCAGACGTAGTCAATCTTATTGGGTTTCTCTGGTATTTAAAAATAAACTAGAGCTTAGGCTTAGGGTCCTTTTCGACATAAGCGCAGCTGTGAGAAGCTACGCGATGCTGACAAAAATTTACTATAGACATTGTTCCACTGAAGTGGAACGGAGATGACGTGTATAATATGAACAATATTATTGGTAATTTTTTGTTAGCCTCAGATTAACTTCGCGCAACCCCGCTTCTGACAAAACACATCCTTTGGCCACTTTTTATTTACTTAAAATTGCGTTACTTAACCATTCCCTTAAAATTAATCAAGTCTTCTGTCCTACTATTACGAGTATCAATTACAATTCGTGACACAGCAGTCGTGATAAACTAAAGATCAACTAATCTTAAACTAGAATTAATCCTCTTGTCATATCTCCTATTGTGCAAATATTTTAATGTACACCACTTCGTAAAAACAAAACGATTGCTTACGGTGACAGATCTATCGTAAATTCATTAATAGTTACCTCATACAAAAGGCCAATATTGTCTAATTACTGGTAACGTTGTCCAAAGACATCGATCAAGAAACGAGACCTGTCCATTACGTGAATAGAAAAAAAAATGTTTTCTTAACAACCGGCAAAAGAAGTTCGAACGTTGCGAACGATCCACAGACATAATGATTCTATCTATAAAAAGTTTATATCAGTCTGTGCTTTTAAACTAGGAATATAGATCTACTTAAATTTCTAAATGATATTGCTGTAAAGTAGAACGATATTGATTTTAGCTGTATTGTTTAGTACCTACGTGTAATGTTCTTGTATGTTAAACTGTGTATTGCCAATATTTCTATTCTATTCTATTATAGGTCGTTGTTACTGATCACTGATCAGGCCTTAAATACAGCCTAGTTCGAGAACCTCTGCCTCGTTTTTATTATGCAATGAAAACTTACAACTATAAATAGTTCCCCGAAATGAACAGTAAATTGGTAGGTAACTAATAGGAAGCCAATCTAAAAATTAAAATCTCTTTCTCTTAATTATTTATCCTACTAAGTAGGTCTGTCCTTTAGACCCCAGCGTAACGCCTGGAAAAAGTTTTCAACTCGGCTTTTTTACTGTCAAAGTATACCCTAGTTTTCCTTTAATAATCCGTTGGTTTGAATTTGATTACAATCCGCTTACAATCCAAAGTGTTGTAAATAGGGAGCCAAGTTGTGGCTCAAGAGAAATTATATCCAACCGAGAAAGCAGAATGCATAAAGATTTTAAACTTCCCTTGAACGAAATCACGAACTAGATCAGTTAACAAATAAGCAAAGTCAGGGTATCCCATTAGTGAACGGGGTATATTGATATATTTGCGTAACTGTTACAGTTTACAAATTAGCCTCTCAGTTTTATCGACGCGTTAAATTATCTGTTTTAAGGGGAAGGATTAATGTGTTGAATATCGTATTCGATCGTGCCCAGTTGTAGGATAATGAATTATCCGATAGTCACTGGTCAGTGAAATAAGACGTCGTGATTTTGTGGTGATTACAAATCATTAGTTTGTCTGATAGTTTTCGGCGGCAACTTGTGAAATATACTTGTAAGCAAACATTAAATCCCTAAATCAGTAACCCTACCCACTATGTGACAAACAAACCAAGCATTCCAGAGTACTGATTCATGTATCTATTATATTATTATTATATCTATTTACAATTAATAGGTAGGTTGGTGCATAAACTCATTCACTTACATAGAACACTGCCAATCTCCCTACAATGGATTTGGCGCTATTTTGCTTTTTGATTTTGTTTTTTTCTCAGTAAATATATAAATAAAATTGTAATGTGATCTTAAGGCGGGCCACATACGTTCGATGTCACTTAATGATTCGATGACACGAATTTCGATTCTTATACCTACACATTTTCATGTTCTGGCGATAGGTAATTAAATTCCGTCCTTGTTAAAGTACCTATTATCACACCATAATTTTTACTGAAACATTGGGGTAAGTTTTAGAAATTTTTACATTACACGTTTTATTTTAGAAATTATTGTAGTAAAACATTCGAAATGATCGATTTTAGAGTTGGTGTCATTATTTTAAATTATTTTAGAAGTGAATTTTTATTTTTATTTTACTGGTATACATTGATATTTAGTATTACCGAAGGCGTCATTTTTCTGTGAGAAAACAGCCATTAAAAATAACGTTGTTTAATTTATATTTGTTATCCTTTTTAGTCTTGGCCTTAACAAGTTGGGAGTTGTCACTTTCTCTGTCGGTCGCAGACAGTCCTCGTCAGATGCTCTTCGCGATTATTTCCATTAGTGGCCATTAGCCATTTAACTAGATATGATTAGAGCCCGTCACGACCTCGCCCGCCTAAGGCGGAGAATACATCATAAACTGACAAACGGTTTCGGCAAATTGTGTAATCGAGTAACTGAGTAGCTATTGCGGTTTTTTACAACCGCTTTTTATGATCATATTTGGAGATAGGTTACATGTCAGACGATGATAAAAGGGACTTTTTCCTGTTCCGTTTTTGTACATTTGATATAGATTGTCCTATTAGTCCTTTCAGACTTTGAATCTTAGACAGGACAATCTTTGGAAAATGTAAAAAAAGTTAAAACATAATATTAGGTATCGGTTTCAATTTCAGTATGATTAAAACAAAATTTTCAAAGCTGTAATTGATAACGAACGATCAAGATCAATTTAACTGACTTGAATACATTCAACAGGCTGTATACTCATCGATAAACTATACAAGAAATAGACACTCCACTTGTTAAACACGATGTAATTCAGTCCTCGTTTTCATTTTTATTTATTCAGCTTCTCAAATGACTATTGAGTGAGATCAGTTCAAAGATAATAAACTCTCACTGGTAAAGATTTCAAAGTAATCGCTCGGTTCGGTTCACGTCACATTCGTAATGTCAATGACACCACACGGATGCGCTTACGCAACGTGCACCTTGACAGTAAGATGACGATCGAGTGACGTAACATCACTGCAATTAGGCAAATCGCATATGCAAGATACCCACTGAACCCCATGTACTACTCAAAAAGATCGATGCAACTCAAATGCTGCGTTGGAACGCAAACAACTAAACATACACCTGATTTTATCCCAACCGTAGGATGTACAAATGCTCTCGATCAGATGAAATGCAAGTGATAGCATAATTGCACAATAAGGCATTGTTCGGCAAACGTAATCGCCATCACGAATGCTATGAATGAACGATCATCTGTTATGATACTATCAAAATAGTTCCATCCCTGATTGAAAACATACCGAGACTGGCATCTTTACGAGTATAGTGCTGTCATAAATCTATGATGGCCATAAAAATGAATTTCAAATTTATTCCCAATAATATGAAAATGGGGTTTATATGAGTACTTACATATTTAATAGTTAATGATACCTTGAATTGGCTAGTAACTCACCTACTTATCTATAAATCGCGAATATACAGTCATCTTCTTGATTCCCAATGTCCTTTCAAAATCCAAATCCCTGACTTTAGGTTTTCTTAATTGTTTGTAACTAAACCAAAAATATAAAATCCAATAAATATAGGTGGTAGGTGGATATAGTTCTTACTTGTTGCTACTCTCATATGTAATTTATAGGAAGTTACTCATTGTTTCTCCGGTGAACTTTTAGAAACGTAAGTATTCCAACTAAGTACTACTTAAAATCCTACTCCGGACAAAATTCGCTTGCGAAGCAATCGTTTTTAATGTGCTTTCAGGTTCATCACTACTGCAGTAAGTAGGTACTTAAAAGCATTTACCGGCCTTGCAACCGATATGATAAACACCCATTATTCATACATGTCAACATACCGGTACACGTATCAACGACCGGTTATCCGAACAATGCAATGTCAAACACGCATCTAATGTTAATGAAAATAATGTAAAATACCGGTGACACGATAAGTCCCTATCAGTGTGGGCAGGTGCCTGCATCTTACAAGAACGCTTCCATTGGATTAGCATATTATATCGCCCATAGAGATGCGGTCCCAGATATTTTATTGCCCCAACATTAGAGAAATATTTCACTTCGTACAATGAATTTAAATGGCGTCTAGTCATATCTGCACTTGGATCAAGCATCTATAAAAATAACTCCCACATAATATAAGATTACACCGTTGCCACTATGTTAATGTTTGTTAAATTACAGTCTTAACTCAAACGATGTGCTTAATAAGATTAGTAGACTCTTAAAAATATATTTACGTAAGTTATGAAGCATGTTTTTCTTATGTCTTATGAAATAGTGCTTGGACAGATGTGTCGGATTTATCGAGTTACTTATTGTAATTAAGATTTACGATAAAATAAACAACCATTCATAAGTTCATTTTATTTATTGGGAAGTTTTAGTCAAATTTACTAAGAATTTACTAATACACTAATATATTTATGTTAGTAATTATGTAGGTAAGTTATTCGATTTGTAATAAAATCAACAATAAGTTTACCCAAACAATAATTAACAAATGTAGGTGAATCTGAAAATTGTGAATTTCACCGAAATAAATAATAGACAACACGTAATTAAAAACTTCAAAATTATTAAGATCCAAAGCGTGAATTGTTAGCTTTCATTGATTTATGTATTTTTTTTATTTTTTAATGTAAATTTATATAATTTCTACGAGTACTTGTTCATTTTATTACATAGGCATTTAATTTGGCATTTCAATCAATCAATCAATAGCTTTTGCACTTCGGTTTTTATGTAACTTTTTAATATTTAGAACATCAGCGAATTAGTACCTATTTTAATCTTTTATCATTTCTTAGTATTCACACATCATAATCGTACCTAATTTAAATATCATGGTCTTTCCATGACCTTCCATTTGCAAGAAATTACCATTTACACATTTTATATTCCTTTGTTCGCATGCGTCCACAAATCTCTGCAAACGTACTCGACCTTATGTTGTAAAAGCTGAAGATGTTTTTATATGTGCAATCTTTGTAGTGTGTTCAGGTATTTATAGTATTTTTGATCTGATATCTGACAAAGCACATACTTATTAAAGTACCCGGAACAATAATAATGTAAAAAAATTGTAATGTGCACATTGTTTGTTAAGCCATTTTTAGCATCGTTATCGATCTTTAAATAAATAAGTTTTTATGACACCAATCAGTTTTATGTTGGTTCAGGGGTTACTAAAATGTGTGCCGCGACACCCCTTAGGACGCCGTGAAAGCATAAGGAACTTTAACTAACTTTATTGTAAGCTTAAATACCTAAATAATTGTCATATCAGTCGGTTAAGGCACCGCCTGAAAATATAAAGCGCCAGGAAATATAAAAGTTTGAGAATTGCAGGTATAGTTTATCATAGTATGCTAACAACCACTTACGACTATTAAAACCACGATTAAAACCAACACGGTTTGAGCATTTTGCTCTCTAGAATTTTTTTTATCAGACAACCTTCTTCCTTAAGTTCCCAAGCGATGATTCTTCCAAGACTGTTAGTTTATTCATTCAAAACGCGGTATACCTACCTACCATCAGAAAATTACACTCCCTCTACCTAAATATTGTCTGGAAGAGATCGCTTACCACCTAAGTTGTACCATAAGGTGCCTGTAATTCTGTTCTATAAATGTTTGTATTTTGTTCAATAAAGAATACACACCCGTATCTATCTATAGTGGTGAGGCCTCTTTTCTTCACGGTAGGCGTCGCGACTGTGCCTCCAGCATTACCAAGTCCGAGTCTGTAAGCGGCAGTTACCGTTAAACATAACGCTGTTTGTTGCTCTATCAATAAAAAAACTCGTAAACAAACACCGTGTCATCGTTACATCATGTCCCAGCGTCCGAGAAACGCCCCAGTTACCGAGTGGATCGTGGCAAAATATTTTGTCACGGGGATTATCTGAACCGCGGCCTTGTCTGCGACCTGAATACCTGTCCAATGTTTGTTCCGTAAACAATTTCGTGCGGAACGATCTCTGGAATTCCCAACTTGTTTGGCTGCTAGAGTAAGCTATTTTCTTTTCTAGGTCTAATTTGTTAGTAATCATCAGTCTGTCTGGACTAGGCAATGTAATCAATTATCGTATTTTAAATGTTTTGGCAAACAAAATAGGACATAAACAAACAACCACCTTAGATTACGTAGTCATATTAACACATTCCCGGACACAAAACTAGACACATTAGAAGTGACAATGTGTGTTTTGTGTCTCCGAACAAAAATATTCATCTGAGCCCCTACTTTTAAGAGCAAATCTACTTATATAAGTACACCGTTTACGATATATGAAATATATTCGAGTTGTCTCATTAGGGTTTTCATACTCATTCAGAAACTTTCACTCTATAAAGTGATAATAACAGACAAAACTTAGTTTTCGGTCTCACTTATACGTTTTGATCCAGGTAATCACCCTCAGGTTGATAATCAAACTATTACCTACTGTCCACTATTCGTTACATCGTACATCTATAGCACCATCATATCCATACCATATCATCCAGCGTGGCGATTATGATACCCATAATCGCTATACATCCTCCAGAAGTGGCGAACAGCTGGAGAGGCCTATGTCCAGCAGTGGACTGCAATAGGCTGATGATGATGACATCTATAGGCTCCAAAAATAATAGTTAATAAAATTAAGAGGTATACCTATGTCTAGGACGAATTCGGCTTCGATACAATATTTACCAAAACAATACCTTTTCCATTGTGGCTAGAATACCCGCATTTGAATTGCTACAAAAAGCAAGCAAATCTATATTGCAATATCCATCCGCATACAAGAAGGTACACATTTTACGGTTTACAAATCGGACGTTAAAATGTAGGTGAGATGTGCCAAAGTTACAAAAGAATCCAACTCTAATTGCAAGCATGAATGACGAACGTAGCGGATCTCTGCCCCGGTGACGGGAACGCCGGACTTTGTGACATAACCATTGACGCATGCGCCCGACCGCTGCGCAAAGACCGACATACTTTTCAATTTTTGCAAATAGAGATCACAATCGTCACTTTCTCCCTCTTCAATGCGGTCTTTAACGACAAGAATGGGGATAAGATACTATCACAGTGACTTTGAATAATACTGTTCCACTTTTGAAGATCAGTGTACATATGTCGGCGCATGTCAAACAATCTATTGTGGTATTGGTACTGTGATTTAATTATAAAAAGTAAGCACTCACTTTGTATTGATGTCTGGCTAACAATAGTAAACGAAATCTGTGTTCAACAAGACACGATGGCTTTGCGGCTCGTTCGGGATCGAATGACCATTATTGAACGGATTAGGAACACAGAAACATTTAGGTTGGTACCCTTGCTTTCGGAGAAATTATTTTAGTTGGTACTTATTAGTTCTAATCCGCCTAACTTGTGTTACGTATATTAAATATGTAATGTATTTTCCTGTAACGCTTGTGTTTTGTGCAATAATATAGGTATCTAATTCTAAATAACAATTCATACTACCTACAAGACACTCGTTTCTCACAAAAAACCGCTGCACCAGTGATCACTTTTGCCCATAGATATCTATAGTATACTAGCTGGCCCGGCAGACTTCGTACCGCCCATTATTTACCTTTTAAACCTTCCCTGGACTTCCACAAATAATTTAAGATCAAAATTAGCCAAATCGGTCCAGCCGTTCTCGAGTTTTAGCGAGACTAACGAACAGGAATTCATTTTTATATATAAGATAGTAGCTCTCGTATAACAGATTCGTAATTAAGTTTTTCCTATACCACCACCCACCCACCCACTTCTCAGCTCTCAGTGATAAACTGAACAAAAATGTGCCCTAATATTTCGAAGAGCTGCCTTTGTATGTTACGCATCCTGCTCAAAATGATGACAGATTTCACATACCTACGCCAATCGTTGGTCACGCAGCAAGGGGTCTCAACGGTGCTGACTACATCTGTTTTGATGCCCTCCACATAATTAAAGCTATTAATCTCTTTCTTTAACCATATTCGGTGCCAATATACACGCTTTCACTAAGTAGTCTTCGTATAAATTGGAACTTTCCCAAATATATCTTCCTTATAGGTAACTTACTTGTCAGATGCAAAACGGCAGCAATATTTGGCACGATCCATTTAACAGCCAATTAAATACTATCATGCAAGTTAATTTAAATGATTTGTGCTCATAATAAAAGCTCTGTATGGACCAGACAACGGGACAAATCTGTTACGGTCAATCACCTCGTTGAGCTCCATAAGTTTAAAATTTCCCTAAGTCTCATCTTTGGATACCTAATCTTGGTATTCTCATTAAAGACAGACCCCTTAGAATTTCGTTAGGTACGTAAAGATGTATTAAATCTTGTTTATACTTTAGTTTATAAACTTGACTGGCTCGGTGGCTCAATCGTTAGTGACTCCTGCCTTCTGACCGTGGGTGGTGGCTGAAGGTCGTAGGTTCGATAACGACCAAGGACAAACATTCGTGTGATGAACATTTGTGTTTGTTCCGTGTCTGGGTGTTTATATTTGTATTTATTTAAGTACATATATAGGTGGTAGGTACTTTCGTTGTTCTGATACCCATAACACAAGCCCTTAAGATACTTACTTTGGGATCGAAGCAATGTATGTGATGCTGATGTCTGATAAAGGAAACTTTTGGTAGAAGGATACTACATAATATTTTTTGCTATGTAGGTACATAGCTTACATAAACATGAATGGTTTGAATGAATTAACTTAAAATAATTATGGGAACTGCTTTTGTCATGTTAATTTTAATATTCTTTCCTATGCTGTGGATAAATTAGTAGATAAGGAACTTTGTTCAGCCCCAACGAATGTAATTTATTGACAAATATTCCAAATTTTCGATTCTAATAACTCTGATGCCTGAAAATATATATTTAAGTCCAGTCACGCTAGTCAAGAAAACAAATCTTAGAATTTGCTTAGCCAGGTACAAGACTCCTCCAACGCTTTGTAATGATTAATGAATCTATAGGAAGTTTCTCCTGAAGACCACTCGGCGTGATCAATTAAATATTGCCTAATAAAACACATAACTGCTAATGGCATGGTAATGTCGCAGATGACAGAGCCGTGATATATTAACACAGAGTTACAAATAGATTGATAAATAAACAGGTTAAGTGTCCACTTAGCAAAAAATATTTGGCAAAAAAACAAGGAAATCACCTAATTCACTCAGCGGATTAACATTCTCTTAAGACAAATTGGTACTTTTAAATGGTAAGTGTATTATGCAAGTGTATTTGATATCAATTTTATAAACTTTTTTCGCAACTTGGAATGGAAAGTAAACGGGCAGCATTTCATTTATGGTTTTTAATAAGGAAATGATTCAACAGAAACTTCAGAAAACTACAATGTTGATGATGTTAGAGGAAAGAGTATTGTGCTAACAAACTCTTTATTTAAGGTGCAATTTATATTCTTCCTTCCATCCAAATAAATTAAAACTACTTAGGACTTTTATGAACGGCTTCAGCAATTATCAGACCGCAAACTGGACGGACGGAAGCGGGAGCGGGAGCGGAGGCGACTGCGGCACGGGCTGCTTGCGGGCAATCGCCGCCCGCGCCGCGGCCCTCCAGAACAGTTAATGCAACATAAGCAGAAAGCAGTTATTACACCACCAGGTATTCAGGGACCCTAACTCTGAATAAGGGTGGTCTAATAAGATATAGAGTAAGTGTCCCGATTTAGGGCGATGGGCTGCCTAACCGCTCTGTCTATCGCGTAATGTAATAACATTTAGGGCGATTATCGCGTATCAACTGATTTAGGGACCGATTTTCAGAGTAGTGTAATAAGCGCCGCACTAACTAGGGTCCCCGCCCACCCGGTATTCAGTGCCCTGAATACCGGTTGGTGTAATAAGGGTTTTAATAAAACTGTTTCGCAACAATCGTGGTCACAATTTTACATCTGCTGAGTCTAGGCTGCAATCTCTCCAGCTGGAACCTTTTTTCAGCACATGTTTTCCCTTCGTTTTGGGTCTTTTAGACGATGATGATCGATACATGTTGCACTAACTAGGCGTGATGCGGATCGCTTACTTTAATTAGTACCTCATCATCTGCTTAAAAACATGCAGGACATGGTCATTTATAGTAACAAAAAAAACAAACTGAAATTACAAGAACTGCTACCGATATCTTAGAACCATTTCCATCTTTACTTATTTCTCAAACGACGCCACTTAAGTCAACAGAAAACAATTTAAAAGAGATGCGAATTACACCACCTCATGAATACAATGAACCATAAAAAGTTGCTATGTAAATACACTGCACCAATACATCAAGCCGTACAATATGTAGGCAAGGTGTCAACAACCTCGCAGCTTACACACTGACACAATAATTATCGTCTTACGTAATCTTAATTGAGAGCGACCATTCATTAGCCTAAATTCCTTGCGAGTATTAACATGGTACGTTATGAAGTGTGCGCGGATTTTTCGCCTCATAATCTTATCAGGGGCGATCATCTGGTACAACGTAATACGTTTAGTAGGGGAGATGGAAGTCTATTTCCAAATAAACACCATTATATAAAAAATAGTCACTATACAGTATTATTCCATTAAAAATAGTCACTTCTACGATTTTTAACCATAACACTTTTATCTTAGGTGTTACCAATTTAAAAATTGTAACTAACCCTAGACAAAATATTATTATAGTCTTTTTCAGATAGGATGGGTACGCTGACACATCAGTGACACTTGTCAACGAATCCTTTTTACGCAATTTCTATGACAAAATGATAAATAATCACCAAAATAAAAAGTGTTTTCATTTTGTTTATAACGCATGATAACAGAAATTTACTTTAATTTGTATTTAAAACCGTAAATAACATTATAATGTACACAACTACAGAAATCTAATACATTAAATATTTTTTATCAGTAATGCTTGGTGCGTACTTAAATTGAAACGTATTTTCATAGGGATTGAAACATTGAAATCGTTATAATACCGATTTAATCGTAAAATCGCTTCACGATTTTTCAACTATTGTATAAATTTTATTAAATATTTAAATTTCTTAATAAAGGATAAGCAGTTATTGGTGTAAAATCGAAAATCTTGTATAACACGACTGAGATATTACATTTAAATGGGTAGTTTAATCGTAATTCAAATAATTATCTATGTAAAATGAAGAATGGAGAGATTCTTCAAACTCAGATTGATCTAATGATTAGTTTTACATAATTTTGGATGATAAATAAATATATTTTTATTAAATCAAGCAATTTTTAATTATCTCGAAATCGATTCTCTCTCCATACAAAATGAAATCGATAAATCATAAAATCGATTTTTTTACCTTCGATTTTCATTTTACCACATGACTATAAACTTCAAATCCCAAGTGTCAGCGTACCCATCCTATCTGAAAAAGACTATAGTAAAAATAATAAATAATTACTTTTTGTCTAGCAGTATATGGAAACTATACCTATCTTACAGTTTTAGGTAGAAAAGTTGAAAGAAGGATACTTAAATCCAATTCGTATGGCTATGTGACGTTGTCTGATATTTAGGTAGTACCACTTATAAAGCTGCTGTCTGACGGACGTAAGGTTCACGATGACGCTTGGTTTGGGTCACTCGCTAGGAGAGCCAAGCGTCGCGCTTGTGGTCATGTTTGCCGCTCCCGATTGGCTTACACAGCCATGAAACACATTGTCGCCCTGGCTGACACTGCTTGTGTGGTCTGTAATAGACTAGAAGGCCTATAGTAGTAGTACGAGTATATAGTACTTATAAAAAGCCCTGTTCAAAAATATACTTTAGACAAAAGTGTTTGTTGGTGCAGTGGCATATAATTACATTCGTTTATATTTAAAAAAAAATACATGTTTCACTTATACGAGTCCAATAGAGTCGAGTACCATATCAGGTACTCTACTATATTGCTACTATACTAATGAAATTGATGTCTAAGTAACATTTTAAGTGGATTTAATATTAGATAAATCTAAAGGTCTAACGGTATGTAATTTCAAAACTATGAAATAAGAAACTTAATTTAGAGTGTCAAATGTCAATAAATCTACGAAAGAAGCACCTTATAAACAAACACTATGGAGGTTAAACATTAGATTAACCAACATAAATATTATGACTATAAATTGCCTTTACAAACATTATATATTAAGTATATAATCACTTTTCGCTTCCCTCACACTCTACGTCAATTTCGAGTACTTCTCACTATGACCTCAATTAGCCGTGATCGTAGTAAATACACTTCATGATCACTCGAACTCAGGTTACCTAACTGTACCTATTCTGGTCATAAACGTAGAACATCGTCGAATAACTTCCTACTTACATTTTACTGGAAATCATATTCCAGCAATATTGCGTTAAATCCAAAAGTCATTTGCCATTGTCTTCTGCGGCAGCGATCGGGGCGATAAGATCCATATCTTCCGATGATCGATTTAACTGAGATCGGAAGAGACCACGAAAGTGGGATAAGTCGTGATTCTACTAATTATTGGTGTTACGTTAACCGTTGCGACAAAAGTTTGTGACCATAACGCGAATGGATCCGCCAAGATAAATGGCCATTAATCAGACTGGTGGATTAGTGGCAACTGTTTGTTTTATTACGTGATACAGTGGATAATATGTCTATCTCGAGAAACGGTTGGGTAATGCGGCCTTAGTGTTTCAAATTAGCCAACGGTTTAATACTTTGCGATGAGATAAGTAAGAGGATTATTTATATTAGCATTTAAGGAAATGGTAGTTGCATATAGAGTGTGCTATAAAATATAGACTTATCAGTTTGTTGACAGGTGTTAATCGATGGCATAAGAATTAAAAACGTAAGTATGGCGATATTCTCATGTTAGTATGATGAAAAATATTTTAACGATTCATTAGGCAATAAGATTTGCAACTCAATCTGCGAAGGCTTTCTACAATGATAATTAGGTAATCTTAATAAAGCTATACCTAAAATATGTAGTAAGATTGTATATTATTATGGCAGCCATTTTCAACTAAGTAGGTATTCCATCAGAGCATATGAATGCCAACAAAAAAATACAAAAACATCTGGAGGCTTTACTCATAATTGCCACGTTGGGCAGGCGGGTTGGCGATCGCAGAGCGTCACCGAACCTGCTGCCCGGAAGCCCTTGACTATCATATTTAGCTACATCATCAATTAAAACCCAAATAAAATTGCCATGAAATTATAAACCCTTTGTCAGCACCAATCTGGAACGATGCATTGCTAAATATACATTAATTAAACCACTTTTAAAGCTTGACCAATGTTCGTGAGACATATTTCACCACGTTTTACTGTGTCTACGAGGCGGAGAGGCGCGACTATAAACGGGCCCTTTACTGCCATTACGAGAAGGACGAGAATAACACATTATTAGCCTTAAGAAGAGAGGACAGCCCAATGAGCTGTAAATTTCCCGTCAGCATTTTAGGGTTTCGGTCACGTCAAAGTTTTAGGTTAATTATAACGTGTGAAATATTGTTGAAATCTAGGGGACACACCACTACTTAAATAATTCCAAAAACTATTCAGGCGGTGGCTAATAAGTACGAATTAAAGAGAGAACCTACTAAGAATAGCACATTTTTGGGATCGTCACCAGAAATATCTACAGCTATACCTTTAAGAATTGTGGTTAGTAATGATTGTTATGCCGAATAACAGATGAGGCTCTGGCGACCGTCTGGTTACGGTATAACCTTCACGATTGTAGGCGTAGCTGAATACCACAGGCCGATGACAGCAGCCAGCGAGAAGCTACGACCTGCGATGGCAAACCTGCCTGCCCAGCATGGCGATTATGGGTAAAGCCGTGTTTGCCCGGTGGCGGACAACTGGAGATGCCTATGTTCAGCAGTGGACTGCGATGGGCTATACAATGTTTTTTACTTCCACCTAAGTCTTCTTTTATCGGTCTGATCCAAATCTATTCATTTCTTTAAAAATCGAAGTAGAAAATCTTCCTATTAAACCTATTCACACTTCTACCTTTTACCCACAGTGACCTATATTGTTTATTAGTCATTGGTGTATTTAGAAGATCGGTGATTATGTACCTATGTTCCTCATTTCTTTAAAAAAAAATCCAATTACTTTAATTACCACTATTTGCAGGCTTTTTTAATAGGCAGAGCTTTCCCACGAGTTAGTCTAGAGATATCAAATTTCTCATTATCAATTAGTTTGTTGCTATTATAATGGAAACAAAACATAATTATACATTAATAATGGTATCGAACTGGGTTATTTATTGTGAGAAATCCAATATTCTTGACTAACCAATGGGAATGTTCAACCAATTAAAATATCTATAGCAATTGCAAAATACTTAATTAAAAGTTTACAGAAAATCAATGTTACGTGCAATAATTGCACTTACATTTCTGGCACAACTGTCGAATGTATGTCTCTACAGACTATTGCTGTATGTCTTTGTGGTAGTCCGAATTACTATTAATTATATTACAATAACCAATTTATCGAACTCGGTATAATCGTTTTTAATTTAGCCTCTTAATCCAATAATTCGTTTACTTAATATAATAATGAATGTAATTAGTAGATTAATATAAGGAACCTTTTAAATATAAATATGGAGTAGTTTATAGATACCCGCTCCAATTCAATAAAGCAATGTCATTGTTAAAATTTTGTTAACTCTCTGCGGCAGCATTTCTTTGATAATCGTGTACTTATTAATAGAACCTCTTTTATTATCACCTCTCTAGCTTGACCAGTATTTAAAACAACCTCGGGTACTAAAATTCGAGTCGGCTCATATTTTTGCGGACAAATTGCCGAGACCACAAATTAGTCAACGAGGCTTGCCCGTGTAAACTTATGTCGGCGATTCTACATTATTTTAATGGTTCGGGGCGTCGTTTAAATTATTGTGCCAGTACTCGTAAATAGTTTTATATCTCGACTATACTCAGGTGTTTTTTGTCTCCTTTTTATACGCTGACGTCCGTATTTACAGCTGTTGTTTAGAGTTGAATTATAGTGTTTACGACTGAAGTTTGCTCACGTACGGACTAGATTTAAATTCTGTGCCTTGTTCCCAGAAATTTATTGTTCATGCATGAATTTTTTTAATGTACCTTACACATACTCACATACTTTAAATGTTAACTGTTCTTGCCAGTTGTCTTGAAATGATTGTACCTGGTATATAGGTGTTATTACCTACTGACAATCAAAAGGAGTTGAATGTGATGGTAAACTTCTAAAATATGTTTTACTCTGCCAGTAAATCCATGTTCTATGCATGCATGGTTAGGTAAAATGTGTATCGGCCATTGGCAGACTTCTCAGTCTAACAGGGTTACAACAAGGTTTACAAACAACACTTTATGATATATTTTAAAGAAGGTGATTTTCAACCATTCCTGTCAGTGAGAATTCCTGAGAACCATAGTAATAATATACTTGTATGTACGTGTGAAAGTTTAAACATTTTATACTCAATCACGCATAAACTTCCGAACCTAAGTCGATTCCCGTTGAATAAGCAATAAAGTATTGAGCGACTTGTGGTCCAGGGAAAGGTTGAGGGAGATTGCCTATGAGATGAACGGACCAGATTAAGGCAACATTAAAGAGCTCATCGTCTCTACTCGAATGCACGAGGAAGGCAGCTGTGAGAAAAAAATGGCGGCGCGTTGTGTAGCTGGCCACCAACGCCTAAAATGACGACCACGACCACTCTGTCAAGAGTGACATCGACGAAGAAGAAGAAGCAATAAAGTTTATTTTACAGACAGTTATGCACGTTACAAAGCTGTAATTTTTTAGCTTAACACGTCAAAATGACTAAATCCTGTCTAATAGGTGGAGGCGAGGCTCTTGCAGTTAGCCTCGACATCGCCAAGGCCTTTGATAGGGTCTGGCACAGAGCACTTCTTTCGAAGCTACCGGCGTACGGTGTTCCCGAGGGACTATGTAAATGGATCGCCAGCTTCCTGGATGATCGGATTATACAAGTTGTTGTCGACGGTTCCAGTTCCGATTCAAGAACCATCAACGCTGGCGTTCCGCAAGGCTCGGTGCTATCCCCTACGCTGTTCGTCATGCATATCAACGATATGCTTACGATTGCAAATTTACATTGCTACGCGGACGACAGCACAGGGGACGCGCGATACACCAGTCTTCAGAGCGTCCCTCGTAACTCCGTTATGGAGAGACGGGCACTACTTGTGTCTGAAGTCGAGGACACCCTTAAACAGGTTTCACAGTGGGGTGAATGTAACCTTGTTCAGTTCAATCCGACAAAGACACAAGTATGCGCGTTCTCTGCGAAGAAGGACCCTTTTGTCGTGGCTCCTCAATTCCAAGGGGTATCTCTCCATGTTTCAAAGAGCATCGGGATCTTAGGCATGAACATTTCCAGCAAAGTCCAGTTTGGGCGTCATTTGGAAGACAAAGCCAAATTGGCAAGCAAAAAAATGGGAGTCCTGAACAGAGCGAGGCAGTTCTTCACATCAAATCAGCGACTAGTGCTGTACAAGGCCCAAATTCGGCCTCATGTGGAGTACTGCTCTCATCTCTGGGCAGGTGCCCCAAAATACCAGCTTGACCCATTTGACGCCCTCCAACGACGAGCTGTGCGAATTGTTGATGATCCCGATCTCACTGACAAATTAGAGACATTAGACCTGCGGAGAGACTTTGGCTCCCTGTGCGTCTTCTACAGACTTTTCAATGGGGAGTGCTCCGAGGAATTGTTTAACATCATGCCAATGTCACCATTTTACCATCGCACTACTAGACGCCGCGGTAGGGTCCATCCGTACCACCTGGAGACGATCTTGTCTAGAACTGTTCGTTTTCAGCGTTCATTTCTTCCACGAACCTGTAAACTCTGGAACGACCTCCCAGCCGCGGTATTCCCTGATCGCTACGACATGTCCTTCTTTAAGCGTGGTTTAAAGAGAGCTCTTTCCTCACGGTAGGCAGCGACATGGCTGTGCCCCTGGCATTGCTGATGTTCATGGGCGGTGGTTACTGTTTAACATCAGACAGGCCGCCTGCTCGTCTGCCACTGACGGCAATAAAAAAAAAAAAATAATAATAATAATAAGCAGACGATGAAGTCCAAAAAAGTGTAAGCGATCCACATTTCGCTTAGTTAGTGCAGTGCAGGTCGATCACACTATGACGGCATGCTCAAGCGCTTTCTTTCTTCTTCTCAATTACAGTTTAAAAGACCTAAGAAGAAGGGAACACGCATTGCCGCAGGTAAAGCTGTTTCTAATAAAAGGGTAGCTTTAGCCAACCATTATAAACGATATTTCACATTTTCGAAAGCACAATTCATTAAATGGCTTCATTAGATTATCAAATACAAATCGTCTGGAAAACGTTCCCGGGGCCAACAAATTGCAGCGCATAATAATAATGTCAGTTGATCATACCTTTGCGAATAGATCCGCAATCTATGTAATAGTTGGCTCATAATATAGTGGGGTCTGTCGTTTTAGCGCTTAATGCGTTGTTTATCAAAGTCAGAAGCGACTCTTCAATAGGAAGTGTAATGAATGCGAATGCACATGGCTAGAGGAAGTGTTCAATGAAACTTTGACGGTGGAAGGTGCATGTAAACAAGATAGAACTGGCCAATCTTGTTTGAGATATCCTAACGCTCGCTAGATGAGGAATGTTATTCCTCATAGGTAAGCGTCGCACTAAAGAATGTGGGTATAGTCAAGAGCTTGATAATATGATGACTCAAAAAAGTATTGAAAAAATACCTACTTAGGTGTTAACCTATTCATAACGTAAAAATGAGCTTCTTGTTATTCCATACAAATCTTTTGATCTCAAAATAAAGTACTAGCAAAGCAATCTGGAAGAGTATCTGAGCTGATCCATTTTGGGTAGAAAAAGCGACCATCTTACATCAGATTTCTTACTAGGTACGTAAGTAATATAAGCAACAATAAGGTTTAGCAAGTACGAGTAAGTATATAAACAGCCTAACAGATGTACAAGCCAAACGTCAATGACAATTCATCATCATCATCAGCCTATTTAATTGCAGGACATACCTAGGCCTCTCCAGTTTCATCGCCATTTAGGGCAAACGTCTGGAGGATATACCCATAATTGCCACGCTGGGCAGGCGGGTTGACGATTGCAGGGCGTAGCTTCTTGCTCCTCACCTTTGGTATTTAGCTACGCTTTTATTTATGATGGTTACACTGCCACCAATCGGTTGCCAGAGCCTCAATTGTTATTCGGCAGGATGCAACACAGGTGAGGTTGACTTGGAGCGAAAAGATGATAGATGGATAGATTGATAGAAACGCTTTATTGCACAAAAACACAGACATTACAAGAAAACATTACAAACAACACAAAGTATGTACCTACAATCTAGGCGGTCTTATCGCTTATAGCGATCTCTTCCAAACAACCTTCAGGTAGAGGAAACCAGATTGACTAAGGATAGTGAGACGATTTTGATAGGATGATTCCTATCGTACCGTAGTTAGACATACTTACCTATAGATAAACAGTCAGACCAGTGTCTGACCAGAACTCAGAGCAGACCAACAGACCAGTTAGTGCTGCAGTACTCTAGATGGCTAATCATAGCCGGTGGAAGAAAACTGTTGAGAAGCTGAAGAAGCGATGAGGAAGAACGACCGAAATAAATGTCAGGTATAATAAATGTAGCTATAACGCAAAAGGCTTTGCTTTGTATAAAGTAAAAATAAAGACTTGCGACAACTTAACGATCTAAGATTTTTTTGCGAAAACAAAATATAAACGATTGCAGCCACCAAACTACTGAACACAAATCTGACACAGTGAAATATATATCAGTAAGGTGCGTCTTTATTAAATTCTAAGACGAGGGTGGACAAGGGCAGTTTGAGATAGAGAAAAAAAAGAGAAAATCCTAAGTTCCAGAACAAACGTTATAAGCTTTCATCTGCACTTTCAGATTTTCTGAAAGACCTAGTAATCCGACCAATTTATACGAACAGTGATCAAGCGGCAAGTCGCGTACCGGACATTTTCCCGTTTGGTGTGAACTGACCCTTATTGATTGTAGCAGTTTCTTCCAGACAATGTTCAAGTTCTCAGTCAACTTAGTTGATGATTGTTTGAGGAAATTTTACATGACGTGTATCATGTATGTATGTCCTACACATTTATAATTATGTTAAATCTGCCAATACTAACATAATATAACATATTAAGTATTATTATACACACACACACATATTAGCCTGCAAACGTCCACTGCTGGACATAGGCCTCCCCATATCTATGTCGCAGGCAAATTCTATAATTCGCCCGTATACAAACGGCGTCGGCAGTTTACAAAGACAAATTCGTTATATAAAATGCCGTACGCCGTATGTAAGATGTCGTTCATTTTCTAATATGCCGAGCTACGATATTACAGCCGATTACAAATTGCCTCGGCATATCGTTCCAATTAGTACCAAATTTAACCGCGCCCTGGCGCTACTAGTCTCCAAAACCAATATGGCGGTCAACAGTGAAAGTGTGGAAGAAATAAAATATTAAAAATATGTCTAATATCGGCTGTTTTAAATAGATTTTAAGGGCTTGTATTATAGGAAACTATTGAAATTAAACAAATCACAAAGGGGGCTCCGAAAACACCGTGGAAAAAAAACGAAAAAATTCGAGGTTATCCAGCACGTAAAAACGCTAGGGTGTCCATGGAAACTGGTAAAGTGGAACAAAAAATTGCAATAAAATGCATTGTATTTTGATTCGCTCTAAATCAATTGTTTCGCCGATGGTTTTATGCTTGTTTAAGCTTAGCAGAATGAGTGAAACAAAGAAACATTGTTGAATTTATTTTTGTTATTACCACTGAATGTCTTGTTTAATTAATAGGTAATTCTTGGTAAGTTTACTCAGTATGTGTAAGGATCCTAAGATTAGGGAGAATATGTTCTCACACGGTACCATTTAGTGCAGGTTTTGTTTGGTTACTGTTTCAATTTCATGCTTATTTAATAGACGAATTTATTTTCGTAGTCAATAATTTAATAATATTCTATTATGAATCTTAAATACCTAAATTAAATGTTTTTTAACCCTGTTTCATTTCTATTATCATGGTCACCCTAATACACAAACCAAGTCGACGTTGATGCGATGACAATTTGCCTTCGGCATTTTATAACACGTATTTATCTTTCTAAACTGCCGACGCCGTTTGTATACGAGCGAATTATAGAACTTGCCTGCGACATCTATCTATACTTATAATAAATCTGTAGAGAGGTCAATTCTGTACATAAAATATTTTTTCAAAATAACTATCAGGGGGTGATAAGTGATCGATACTGATACCAAAAATGCAATCAGTAAAATTTTTGTCTGTCTGTCTGTCTGTCTGTCTGTATGTTCGTTATAGAAAAAAAACTACTGAACAGATTTTGACGAAACTTGGTACAATTATTCTTCATACTCCTGGGCAGGTTATAGGATACTTTTAATCACGCTACAATCAATAGGAGCGGAGCAGTGACGGGAAGTGTTGGGAAAACGCGAGAAATTTAAACCTGTATGTTTGAACGCGCATTACGCGAAAACTACTGCATAGAATTGAATGCGGTTTTCACCAATGTATTGCTAGAGGTCTAACTTAAAACTTAGGTACATGGTATAGATGGGTATTATATGGAAGTTGAAACCCGATATCCACGCGAGCGACGCCGCTGGCACAGCTAGTATAATAAATAAATAAATAAAATAAAATAGTTTATTTATGCAAATATATGTTCAGATCATAGACCTTTGAGGGCAACACTGAAATTTAATTTTAGACTACTAAGATATAAATTATTCAAAACTCCAATCAAACCCCTTAATTATGACAGTCTCATTAACTATTTTGAAGATTTTAATTTAGAACTTAATAATCATTTTGACAACTTACCTATTGATGACCCTTCGGATGTGGAAGGCCAGTATACTAATATTATCACGGGACTAAAGGTAGCAAGCAGTAAAGTGAAAAAGATTGAAACAAAAAACAATAAACTTACAAAACGAACTAGACAATTAATTGAAAAAAGACTAGCAACTGAGATTGGTTCGCAAGAATACAGGGCTATTGACAAAGTAGTAAAACGCCATATTAGATCTGACATAAGGAATTACAACACACATTTGGTGAAAATAGCCTTACAAAGAAACACGTCGTTGAGAAGTGCTAAACAGGGTAATACCAGGTCGAAAACTTGGATAACTAGTCTTTTGGACAAAGATGGGAAGAGACATAGAAGTCGAAATAAAATCATTGATATCTGTACAGAATATTACAAAACTCTGTATTTCGATGACCATATTGACACTAACTCCATTGATTGTTTTCATTCTCATTTTGACGTACCGCCTATTACTCCAAATGAAGTAAAAGTAGCTACAAAACACCTTAAATACAATAAAAGTCCTGGACAAGACGGTGTTACTGCAGAGGTTTTGAAGATGGGGAGGTCCAGTTTGCAGCCACATCTAATCAAGTTATTTAATACGATACTCAGGACAGGAAAATTGCCACAGAATTTTTGCCATTCGAATATAATATTATTGCATAAAAAGGGAGATGCATCAGACATAAATAATTACCGACCAATAAGCCTAATTTCGCACATTTACAAATTGTTTATAAATATAATTCAAAATAGAATATCAGATCAATTGGACGCACATCAGCCACCGGAACAGGCTGGATTTCGACCTCATTTCTCAACGACAGATCACCTCCATGCTGTGAATCAAATAATAGAGAAATTTAACGAGTTTAACAAGCCTCTATATATTGCCTTTGTCGATTATTCCAAAGCTTTTGACAGTTTGACCCATCGATCCATATTTGCGGCGCTTGGTCGGCAAAATATAGAACCTGTGTATATCAGCCTTTTGCGAAGCATATACCATGCAAGTACTGCCAACATAAAACTTCACGCGTCAGGTTCACCATTCAAAATTTTAAAAGGTGTAAAGCAGGGTGATCCTCTTTCCCCTAAACTGTTTACCTGCGCCTTACAAGAGGTTTTCAAAAGTCTAGGTAATTCATGGTCCGCAAAGGGTATTGATGTGGGAGGAGCAAGGCTCACAAACCTCCGTTTTGCCGACGATATAGTACTGTTTGCCGAAACATCCACGGAACTACAAATCATGCTCGAAGAATTGAGTGCGGCGAGTCTGGAGATTGGACTAACGATGAACATGTCTAAGACAAAAGTAATGACGAACAGCGTACATAATAATGTTGAAGTAGGTGGGCAATTAGTGCAATACGTCGACGAGTATATTTACTTGGGCCAAGTAGTCTCTTTCAGCAATAGGCAAGAGAAAGAAATCGGGCGCCGGATTGAGAATGCCTGGAAGAGCTACTGGTCCATGAAAGCGTACATGAAGGGCGACCTTCCTCTGTCACTGAAACGCAAACTAGTCGACGTTTGCATCCTGCCTATTTTAACTTACGGTGCTCAGACTTGGTCTTTGACTGAACTTCAGAAGTATAAGCTCCGAGTTTGCCAAAGAGCCATGGAGCGAAGCATTTTGGCCATCAAAAGGACGGACAAGGTTAGAAATGCCGTTATCCGCTCTAAGACGGGGATCGTGGATGTAGGGAAAAGGACTGCAAAGCTAAAGTGGGAATGGGCGGGCCACGTCAGTAGGATGGATTCCGCAAGGTGGGCTAAGATCATCACCCAATGGCAGCCGGTAGACGGATGGCGTCAGAGAGGCAGGCCAAAGAAAAGATGGCGTGATGACTTAGACAACCATCTGCAAGACTGGCAAAATGTGGCTGACAATCGGGAGATGTGGAGAGACTTAGGGGAGGCCTTCGCTCAGCAGTGGGACAATAAAGGCTAGATAAAAAAAAAAAAAAAAAAAAAAAAAAAAAAAAAAAAAAAAAAAAAATTATGCAAATAGATTCACTAAGTAGTAATATTTTTGCGCGTCACACTTTCTTTTACCAGATTGTCGTAGGTAGGTATTATTAAGATGAGGATCTTTAAGAAGGACCTATGAGGATTGTCGTAGGTCGATATAGGTACATATTCATTATCGCGAAAACTTCTTCACTGCCATCTCACTACACCGTAGCCCTACACCGGCGCCGGCGCCGACAAAAATGACATTTAACACGGGACCTTGCGCGAACGATTTGCGAACAATGCGAGCCACCGTGTTCCGGGAGGAGAACCGGGTGCCGTGACCTCGCAGCGACCTCTCGCGGCAAATAAAGGGATACGGCCGTTTGTTTACCCTTGTCAATCATGGTGCCATTTCTTAATAGCTAATCATTTTCAGACATGATGTTAGACAACTTCGCACACACTCACTCCTAACAACGGGTATTCTCCGTTTTTAGGAGTGAGTCACCACGAGTCCTCTTCTCAAGAGAGTTGTGAAGCCTGTCAAGATTCGACTGAATCCCTACTAACTAAGGCACTGCTAGGAGTGCTCTCCCTGTACGATGTCACACATTTGTCCGAAGACACGTGTCGTCTTCTCCCTTCGGGTCGCTGATTAAAGTGCTTGGGCTTTCGGGGGGACAATTGCCTATTGCGACCGTGCCTATTCTATATCACTTCATCGCTAACGCAATAAAATTTAGCAACGGCTGCTATTCAAAAATCATTTTAAATGCTAGGCTGCTTATAAAGACCTATTAATATCGGTCACCAATTAATCAAACTCGTGATAGCATATTATGTATTTTATGTCATCGTTAGATATCATTCGTGGTCAAATTATCTGTCTGGCTAAAGATTGATGGTGGTGAGCAAATCAATAGTAATAAAAAGTAGCTTTAACAAATCGCCCACGCATCGGGCACCACAAAGTTCAAAGAAATTGCCCAACATAAGGTTCCCACAAGTGCGTCACTCTGTAGATTAGGTAACTATCGGCCGGATCTGCGGGCTCATTAAACACAAAAAAATGGTCAAGTGTGAATCGAATGTCGATATCTCAGCTTCTATAGACACCGCAGAATGTAGAGGACACAAGTTTTTATTCAGTATGTAACAATGCGGCAGCGGAAGTACTGTTACAACAGACCCTGTGGAAGATGATTTCTGAAAATGTATCGTATCTATGAGATGATGGATAAAACAATGACGGCTTGGTCAATTTGGACGTGGACCAACAATGAGAAGTAGGTCCAGACAAGACAAGTTTTCATTCTGCCCCATCCATCCCGTTGGCATTTTGATAAAATAATAATAATAATAAATAATGATAAAAGTCGACTAAGAGGTATATTTATATTTTAGGCTTCCCGATCGAAAGCGAAAGAAGAGCTCAAGGCAAGTTACCGTTCAGGCACCTGTTAGTTGCCACCGCTACGCCGGCACAACCCTAACCCTCGGCTGCCCATGCAGCGCTCACTCCACGAGCTCCGAAAATCCTGTTTACAGGCAGAAACACGACCCGGAGGTCATTTAGCTGCGGTATTCTATAGGGTGGAGAAGGTGTAACTACTAGGTTGTCAAAACACGTGTAAAGTGACTTTGGTCGCATTTCGGGATCTGTCAGTGTACAGCTTACATGCCAGCATGACAGTGTAGGCTGATAATTGTTAAATTTGGTAACTAGTCCATTGTCGCAGTGATTTAGGCTTCTCCTATGTTTTCTATCAGACGTCTGGAGGCCACTATACTGTGCAACCATAAAAAAACTGAATGACATTTTAGTTATTACCTACTCAAAGGGTCTCGGTACACCTTGGAGTTTCACGTCACTCCAAGTTATTCAAGTCAGTTTATCCATTTTAGCATGATTAAGTATCAAACAAACTTTCACATCAATGTTAGGAAGCAGACGAGTCATCGCAACCTCCGTAATAGCACCCTTTGAGTGCGGATCTCTAAAGCGATCATATCGCTCACAATAGAGCACTCGGCGACCGAAAGTGATAGTCTAATAGATATTAAAGCGAGCCGATGGCGATAGCGGAGCGTCCAGTCACTGCGGCCTAGTGGAATAAGATACAGTAAAGCATCTTTGTAAATTGAGACCGCCACACCTCAACTTGAGAGATTCTGTCAAATATTGAATTTTTGGAAGTTTGGACTTTATTAAAAAGTTTTACATAGGTATCTATTGGAAATTAACTTCACAAAAATTAATTCTTAAATAATGTTATTTTTTAACAATAAAATCGACTACAATATTATTGCAATGGGACAATCTAGGGCACCCTTATACCACCCAAACTAATGGAAAGTACACCTTTTCAAACAAAAAAAGAATATTCCAAATCGGTTCACGATTTTCCGATATGTGGTAAGTTACCACATACCGGAGAATTGTGAACCGAACCTAGTGGTAACATACCTACATACAACAACAAAAAAAATCAGCCGAATTGAGAACCTCCTCTTTTCTTGAAGTCGGTTAAAACATTGGATTAACTAGAATCACTTTGTTTATACCTAAGTATAATAATATTGATTTCACTAAAAATTTCACTTGCTCTCCCTGCAAGCAGCTAATTTGGCTGGGTATAAAGCTATCCTTTAGATATTGATTCCTTAATAGCTAGTACTAGTACTTAGCTGACCTGACCTACACAAACATGTTGATTTCTTTCTATTATTAAGTTTCTACGTGTTCTTCTGCGTACTGTAAATCTGACTGAAGAACCATAAATCTTAACTAATATTATAAAGCTGAAGAGTTTGTTTGTTTGTTTGAACGCGCTAATCTCAGGAACTACTGGTCCGAGTTGAAAAATTCTTTTTGTGTTGAATAGACCATTTATCGAGGAAGGCTTTAGGCTATATAACATCACGTTGCAACTATTAGGAGCGAAGAAATAATGGAAAATGTAAAAAAAAAACGGGGAAAAAATAACTATTCCACGCGGACGAAGTCGCGAGCACAGTTAGTGTTTCATATAACAAACATGAGTGATATAGAGTTGGCTGTTTACAATATTAGCGGGATATAGTCCAGGATCCTTATTCTAAAGAAAGCTCCGTTAGTCCGAATGCTCAAACCCAATAAATATCCCTCGCCGCTCGTAACTCATGTGACACATGACATTCCGCGGTAGCGCGCTCACCTGCCCAGGCGCAGGAAGAGACAACAACTTCATTTGTCAAACAACCGCAAGCCAGAGGGTTGTCGAATCATGATCCACGGCTTGTTTATATAAACAAGACTTTCTAAAGGTAGGATTCGAAGGTTTCCTCCCGTTAATGCTGCGTCTGTAGATTGAGCTTCCTATCGAGGTTTTCTTAGGGGAACACAGTATAGAGCACTTCAAGTCTTTTGACTGGCTCGGTGGCTCAATTGGTAGTGACTCCTGCCTTCTGAACCAAGGGTCGTGGGTTCGACATGTTGCGGACAGAACGACTGCTTTTTATATACGTTTACTTTCTTATTGGTTTTGTACATAGTTTTAGGTATATTTAGAATTGTTTTTAAAATCTGTTACGAGTGTTGCTATGGTTTTGTTATATTATTGTCTTGAAGTCAGTATAGTGTGTTATACAGTCCACCGCGGCTGTGCAAATTCTAGTGTTTTGTGGTTTCCCCAGTGTTTGTTTGATTCCACACCTCAGACGCCAGCTGCAGCCGCAACACCCCACCCGGGACAAACATACGTGTGATGAACATTTGTGTTTGTTCCATGTCTGCTTAAATTTGTATTTTAGTATATATTTGTGGTACCTTCGTTGTCCTGAGCTACTTACTCTGGGATCGGAGCAATGTATGTGATGTTGTCTGATATTTATTTATTTAGAAAAGTCAAGGAGGCGATGAAGATCGATGTGGACGAGCGTCATCTATTCCCTGAAGGAGCCGATGCTTGTACTATGGGTACTTCTTTTTCGTCAATGTCAGAGCCAAGTGGTCGCAGTCATAATTTCGGGCGTTGCTTGGTAGCTAACTTCACAACGCACCGCCATTCTTCTCTTACAATGGGTACTGGACAACTTACTTAGGTACTAAACGTTTTAGCTAGGATATTCTCGCCTCGGCAGCCCTACAATCCGATGTATTGCAAATAGGTGCAATTTTGACACCGACGTTCCCTCCGCTTTTGCATCGACCATTCAACTCGGTTTATGCCGCTACCTGTGTTTCACTGCAATTTAGCAAAATGACTGATACTCTGTTGTTCTTCGCCGTTAAGGAAAAGCGACCTAATGATACACACACCGCAAGCGTTCAGATTACGATGGTGTTCAATTAGTTAAGAGAAATTTAGTGAAGTAGGTAAAGTGTATGTTTTAAGTAATTAGTGGAACGGTCGAACATTTTCCGGATGCAATGACACGGGGCAATCTTATTGTCTTTGTTGAATAGTGTTTTGTTTTGAGTCTATATAAATCATTTCTATGCTTTTAATACACGTTAATGTCAGTCTACCGTCATACACTTAGGTACAATGTAGGTACCTACCTACCTACCAATTTCTTGATGACCGATTGTTTACCAATTGGTATGATTTTAATGAGAGGTCTTAGTTACATAAAATACGAACACTAAAGGAAAAACATTACAAATTTAATCTATACTAATATTATAAAGTTTGTATATTCGTTAAATTGTAAGGGGTAATCTCGGGATTTACTGAACTGATTTTAAAAAATCTTTCACCAATAGAAAACATTATTGCTGAGTGTCATAGGTTATATATTTTTTTTTAATTAGCCTGTACTGTCCCACTGCTGGGCAAAGGCCTCCCCCAATTCCTTCCAATCGTCCCTACCTGCAGCATGCTCCTGCCAACCTGGTAAATAGTGATCCAGATCATCACACCACCTTTTCTTTGGCCTGCCTCTGCGACGGTGGCCATCTGAAGGCTGATATTGGGTGACAATTCTGGTCCATCTATTCCCATCCATTCTGTAGGTACACGTGACCCGTCCAGGCCCACTTCAATTTGGCAGATTTTTCTCATAGGTTATATAAAAAACCGAAAATGTCCAACGAAGTGGGCACGGGTCAGCTAGTGTAAAATAATTTAGACGAGGCAACCTTAGGGTAGAGGTTGTAATTTTACTGAAGGGAGTTGTAAAGCTGTGCAAAACAGTTACTAATAGATAAATTTGTATACTACCTAGGTGTGTTTTGTAAAATAGAGTATATATCTATCTATGTAGGTAGGTACCCACTTACTTAAAAGTTAAAACAAAATACCAAGGAACGGACATGTCACATGACATCGACCCTTTGTCTCACTGCAAACAAAAACACTTTCGTATAAAAACCCTCATTGGCGATTCCACTTTCAGCCTTGAACTACAAAATCTCCATGAACAGAAAGGAAGCAAACGGGAACAAAAGGTCCGATAGCAGATCTCGTTCAAGCACCTTTACACATTTCGACTTTTATGGTCGTTTTACACCTCAAGAGAGAATCTACCTACTTTTTGATAAAAACAAATAAAAATCATTCTTAAAGCATGATTATTCTTTACCCTAGCCAATCCGTGCCCTAGACTTATTCAAAAACCACTTTTTTCTCAGATTGACACACATCGACCGAGTACGTTCGCCACAGGCGGTTTGGCGATCGCAATGAATAACTTTTCGCTCTGGTAACGCTGCCCGTCAGAGGCCTGTGGTATTAAGCTACGCCTTCAATTGTGATGGTCAAACCGTCGTTTGCCAGCGCCTCGTTTCGGCAGGACCACGGGCAGATGAGGTTGGTTTGGAGCGAAAAAATGATAGGTCGCCTTACATCCCATTGCTAAAGTCGCCACGTGTAAATACTTTCCAGCGCACTCGTACAGTGACTGTGAGCGCGATGAATCGTCGCGATACGCGCTATCGCCGCCTAACTTAAATAAATGGACCTCTTAATGTTCTCCACATTACCCGGCCTATTGTACGGTCGGACGCATGCACTTATGCGCTTTATGTTTGCGGCCTTATTTTAAGCGAAACGTTTAAAGTGGTCATGCCCAGACTTCCAGACACAATAATAATCAATGGAATTTGGATTTTAAAAGGACATTGGACACGACGAGGTTAAGATGCATCAGGGAACAGATTCTATCATATAGAGACGGTAAGGGAGCAATGGTGAGATTGCAACGTCTTTTTGTAATAGATAAGTTTAAGCGAAGTTATAATGAAAAAGGGACAATAAAAAAAAACCCCGTTTTTCTTCATTATCCCTTTTGCATTATCAGGGGGATTCAGCAAGACACAAAACCCAAAAGTTTCGCATACTTTATACTGTTCCGTCGGATAATTGCCTAGAAAAGTTTCTATATCTAACTAGCGATTAAGCGTCGCGAATTGTGCTGCAATAATAAAGGTCATGGCTCACTTATACTGCCCTGCTTCCAATGTGGAATATGTATTTAAAGCTCATTTGTATTGTATTTTTTTGCCGGGTGGGAGCAGAGCGGTATAAATGTGCTATGACCTTCAATATTATCGTACATAAAAAAATGTTTGTGTGTACAAAATGTATTATTTGTAACCACAGCCTAAGGTTTTGTTTCTTTGCAACTCAATCACAGAAGATAGCTACACTTAAATTTTATAGCTTATTTTACTGCATACTTCTTTACCTTATTGTAAATGGAAGACAAAATACTTATTGCCGTATATTTTGTTTTACTACAAAATATCCAGTAAGATTTTGTATTTCTTTTTCTTTAAAAAAGTGTGATCAGTCGCTAGGTATGATCTATTAATATACTCGTAATTATAACAAACCCCCATAGAATGTATCTTCAAATCCGACTGTACCGTCCCGTAGGCACCCGGAAGACTAAGCCATGTTAGATGCGTAATCTACTTTGCAAAATAGCTCTGTATTTACACTCTATAGGGGCCACATACCGCAGTCATAGTCATGGTAACCCTTTATTTTATACTAGCAGTGCTCGCGACTTCGTACGCGTGGAATAGTTATTTTTCCCCGTTTTTTTTTTACATTTTCCATTATTTCTCCGCTCCTAATAGTTACAGCGTGATGTTATATAGCCTATAGCCTTCCTCGATAAATGGTCTATTCAACACAAAAAGAATTTTTCAATTCGGACCAGTAGTTCCTGAGATTAGCGCGTTCAAACAAACAAACAAACAAACTCTTCAGCTTTATAATATTAGTTAAGATGGACACGGTAAGATGACACAAAGTCATTTGCTTAGGAAGACGTCTTATTCTTGTTTACGTCGAAAGCTCGGAAATTTCCGGTCAGGTCAATGGACTCTTCTAAATTGACTCGGTTTTGTGTGTTCTAAAGTGTCTCTGAGAGACCCACCAGTCATTATTCGGTACCTAGTAGTTCGTTGTTCAAGGTAATTCTCAAATTCCTAGTGCGATATTTAGATAGGTAATCGAAATTTTCTAAATACTTATGCCAGAATCTGGATGTTCAAAGAGATCGTATATAATATCAGAGTCTTCATCTTAGAGCCTTGCTTGGAGAACTTTGGTGAGCCCCAACAAAACACCGATTCACTCTCGTCGTGAAAATGTGAAGATGGGGATGAAGGTCCTGGCAAAATGGAGGCAAAGCGTGCTGTGTTTTAGGAACATGCACTATAATCGGTGCCTTCTACCAGTGTTAGTCCGTAATAAAAAGGAGGACCTAAATTAAATAACTCTTGAGTACAATCTCTAACATGTAAAATATATTAAAATAACCGATAAAAGACCGAAACTCTAATAACTTTGCGGCGGCGATCAAGACTTTACAGTCTCACGTCACGAGGAAGTCATTGCCGTTGAGCTCATAGCACGTCTTCAACGTTTCAAGTTGCACTTGTGTACCTAAAGCTTTAAAATTCCTTCAAAAGGTTAACATACTCCTGGCTAAATAACGCCGATATTTTAATTTGAGTTGCCTAATCCTTTTCTTAAACACAAAAAAGCGCAAATACTATTTAGGCACTTTCTAGACAAAGTTACGTTTCATAATATTGACTCCAGCTCAAATATAATTTGAACTGGTTAAACAAAGACGTCTAGTACCTACATTAGTCAATAAAACTGCGTCCTGCGCTATAGATAGGAAGTCTCCTATGACTAATAACAGTATTTCACAGTCTAGGAAAACCCAGGTGTACTAAAAAATGCATTGACTTGTTGCAATCGAGACGCGGGAGGACCGCGCATGCGCACTTACCCTCATCGATTTTTCTCAATTTGACAGTTCAACCTATGTTTTGAGAAAGTGCTCGCGACAACAAAGTAAACAAAAAATGGCTTTAGACTTTTCCGCTACATATAAACTATTAGTATTAGGCGATTCTAACGTAGGCAAGACTTGTATTGTGCACAGATATTGCGACGAAAGGTATTACGATATTTACATATCCACAATAGGTGAGTACAATATTTATCTTATTTTTACGAGCGTTTGCTAGACAGGTGATTCTGTTTTAGTGGTTGAACATAACGATTCCGGGATTACTTATGGTTTATATTGCTGATGGGATGTAGGAACAATGGTGCGGCTGGATTAACGGTCATTGGACTTGCAGGATGTGATCGTCAATACCCATGCGATTGCACTTAAGTTCATTAGTATATCCAAGTGTACGAATTCAGCTTCAATTTATTTCAACAAGCTGTAAATCTGTTCTAATCGTGTTCGTTTACGTATGCATATCGTTCTTCCAGTAGAATTCAATTAAAAATCTACCCGAGTAGTTTCCACTCAAGACTTCTTGTAAGAATTATTACCTACTATGTAATAAATAATAATAATGTGCACGTTTTACTGCTACTTCATGTTATATTAAGTAGGCACCTATAATAGGTACCTAGCTATTGACGCTCTAATCGTCTTGTTCTAAATATGTTGCCAGTAAGAAGGCTTCATACTCCTTTGTTTTCATAATGACAAAATAAAATCTTTATGATGAGCCTTAGGGTATGCGAATTAAAATAATACTTACTAAAATTATGCATGAACTTGATAAAATTTAAATATTTAATTAGGTAACAAGAACAAGAGAAATATTATTTATGTATTAATGTATTAATATAAGCTAAACATTTTTTTTTCCCAAGGCAAATAAAGGATCCAAATTCGTACGCGAAGAATAAATCTCACTTTAAATAGTTCTTGGCTCCTAGCTTATGATATGAGGGAATAAAATAATATTTAATATAAATAAATAAATATCGGACAACATCACATAGGTACCTACATTGCTCCGATCCCAAAGTAAGTAGCTTAAGCACTTGTGTTATGGGTATCAGAACAACGAAGGTACCACAAATAAATACTTAAATACAAATATATAAACACCCAGACACGCAGGGGTCACTACCAATTGAGCCACCGAGCCTGTAATAATTAAACGAAGGAAAGGGAAAGAGTGACTGGACTGTTAGTCATAGACAAAATCTAACACTGCAATAAATAAATTTTTCAGGCATAGATTTCAAACAGAAGATCATAAATCTTGATGGGGTCCCTATCAAGCTTCAGATATGGGACACGGCTGGACAAGAGAGGTTCCGTACGCTTACCACAGCTTACTACAGAGGCGCCATGGGCATCATACTTATGTATGACATCACAAACCTAGAGTCTTTCAACCATCTCTCTTATTGGCTGAGGAATATTCAAGAGGTATGCAAACTTTTGTGCGTGTGGTTTCCAATTTAGAATAGCACCACTCTAACATCTGTCGAGCAGGATACTCGTAGCACATTATTTCAAGAAGTCTTATCTGCAACAGCTCGGATTGGAGATATATTGCTAATGCTATTTTTCCAGGAGTTTTCAACCTAGTTTTAGACTCTATTTAAACTGATAATTTTATTATACGTAGGTAGGTAGTTCTAAATCGATTTAATTTCATCACTTTTCAGCGTTTTAATTGGTCGTCTCCACTTAAAGGTCTATGTATTGGAAGAGATCACCTTGTACAACAAAAGGTTACTGCCTATAGGTAACTGAAAATTTAAGCCATTTACACTCGGGGGCCTAGGTGATTCGCTCAGGTGCCTAAGGTGGAGTAATTCTGACTGACAAGTGCTAGAGGCGATAAGCCCAGAATCGAGTAAAATAGTGAACAATTTGAAAGGCATTTTATAGGCCACAGCTGAACATAGGTTTAGCTGTGGACTCGAGGGGCTGATGTTGATGATTTCAATTGTTGTTGTTTATAGATTGTACTAAAATTTCAACACTCTCCAATTTCAGTACGCTTCCCCAGACGTCATCAAAGTTCTTGTCGGTAACAAATGCGATGTGCACGAAAATCACAGAGCCGTACCCAAAGAGAGAGGACAGAAGGTATGACAGAAGAACCGTCTTACTTAAATACAACAGTCTACTTTATCACCCTGCATTATATCGAGGCCCTTCACGGCACACAGATTTTTTTATACATACTTAGGTGGCAACAAACCTACGGCCCACCTGATGTTATAAATAACCCAAGACATGCCACGCTGGGCCACACAGTGCCATCTAGCCCCAAACTAAGCCGAAGCTTGTAATATGGGTACTAGACAACTGATAAACTTACCTACTTAGATACATTTTTTTTGTAAATAAATATACATATTATACATAGAAAACACCCAGAACAATACAAACAGACATGTTCATGCACACAAATGACAAGAGTAGGTACCTACCTACCTAAAAATACGATCCGGAAAAGAAATAAATACGATCTAAACCGGTGGACGTACTTAAATATCATTACTTATATTTAACAGTTGATCTTAACTTTGCTAAACTTTAGGTATGCTTTCAGATTGCAGACGATTTCGATATGCCATTCTTCGAAGTCTCGTGTAAAAGCAACATCAACATAGAGGAAGCGTTCCTCACCTTAGCCAGAAAAATTAGGGAATACAGAGAGACCAAGGTACCTATTTTGAATTTACAATGCATGACTATGTGCTTCGAGAAATATTTTTGACTGCCGGAGTCAATAAGTTGACAGTGGCATTATACGTTGTAGGGTTGTACCTAACTGTAATTTTTTGACAGGAAAAACCCGTATATTTAGATATTCGATATAGTGTCGATTCAGTTAAAATAGTAAGAAAGTCTTAAGTTTTATAAATAGACAAAAAAAGCTAGGTATACCTACGTACCTAGATACATTTACCTACCTAAGCCTTCAAAAAGGGAGCCTACAAATTTCTCATGGGCTGGCAACGCACTTGTGACTCTAATGTTCCAGTGTCTATGGGCGGAAGTGTTATCTTACCATCAGGTAAACTTCAGGCCCGTTTACCTCCTTAGTCGTAAAAAAAGAACCAGTCTTCAGATCAAAAAATACTTAGGTATTACCTACCTTACCTTAGTTTAATACTAAGTAGAAACGAAGAATTTTTATTTAATACCTACTTAGTTATAGACAACTTAATGGTATTCATTAGAGATTTTTTTTTCAGGCCGATGCGTTCGAGCTAAAAGAGAGAGATAACGTGATAAAGCCCTCTGAATCCGAAACAGACGTGTCAAAATGTAGCTGTTAGCCGTTTTTCTATCTAACTACTAAACATCATATAAACACAACGCTTTCGATTCATTATAGTAGTAGGTAATTCAACTTTCAGTAGGTATGAGGGTGTTGTGTTTATATTGTGTATTCATGATGTTGGCAAAGATAAATGAAATTGTCTATGCCTTGCCTATGTAAACATAGGGGACGAGATTGAAAATAGTCCGCACTTACACCAAGATCCATAGAGTGTACTTGGATTTAACTTAAAATTCCCTTACCTACTCAAAACTTGGTGAAATGAGTGAAGCAAACTCTTGTATAATTATATCTTCATATCTATGTCATAAAGTTTCCTTGTGCAAGTACCTACATATTAGCTCGTTTAACTATAATATACCTACCTTATGTAGCAAGTCAGGCCAAGTTTTGAGTATGTAAATAAGTAAGTTTGAACTGAAAGAAATTACGCTCTGTGAATTTTGGACATTGATATTATTGGAACAAGCTTAGGTATATCAAGAAGCTAGTCTAGCTTTTTAAAAGCAGATAATAAAACTTCAACGAGTAAAAGAACTATAAGAATTCCTTTTAAAGTTCCCTCTTCCTAGGACTCTCGGGGCCAATACATAAATAAACTGCATTCGTAGTTCTATTCAGCATTCAGAAGACGATATAACGCTTCCTTATGTCCATTAAGAGCCTCCTAAACGAAGAATTCTCTAAACAGCATTAGGAGAACGCCTCGACAGTACAAACAACTTAATGTCTAGACGTTGTTCGCTATTATACCTACCTATAGGTACCTAATACTTGTTCCATATATATATTTTTATCTAAGTGCGGATTATACGTACCTAAATAAGTCTAAAGAAATCAACTGCATAGTTCACTAACAATTCTCAAATAGTAAAAATATAAATAATTGCAGAAATGAACGTTGATCTTTATAATTAGATCTTACCTAGTGGAAGGTAAGACTATCTATAAGTAGATATCGTAATTTGTAAGTTTTTTACAAAGAAGCAATCTCTGTACAGTTGATTTCTTTAGGAAGAAAGACAGGGATGTATTCAGGCAAGTTGTTACCTACTGCTTACTAAAATGCTAGACATGTTGTAAACAATAATATTTATATCGATTTCAAAACTAAATAATACAAATTATAAGAAAAGCGATCCGCGTACAGATTACTTAATTTTGCTTCTGTCGTATCATCCTGTGTTAACTTCAGAGGTAATCTTCTTACTTTTTATCACATCAAATTCGGTTTATTTACTCACAATTTCATCTCACAGTTCCACAAACCACACCCTAATACCTACGTTGATATGAAGATAATCTGTTCACTGTTGACTGAATCATTTTAGACGATTTGTAGTAACTGGTTTTTATACCTGTACGAATTAAGAGTACCTACCGGCTAATATTTTAAATTGATTTGATTTGTTGAAATGATATAATAATTATGTGTAGGTACGTAACGTACCTAATTATTATTTCATTTGAACAATTACCCTATGGTAACCCTCTGATTCCTGTGACTCCCTTGGTTGCGGTGTCTACGGGCCGAAGCAATACCTTACCTATAATCTTTAAGCCCGTTTGCCCCTTGAAGTATAAAGTAGTAAGTAGGTACAGTAAGCGTGCCTGAATACGGCCCCGTCTCGATAGACTAGTGCTAGCTTCATGCATATTCTGTGTGCTATGTTGCGTGTAACAACTGTCGCAATTTCGACGCACCGCGGTTAGTAGATAAGATTCAACATTTGCCCTTTATTGCCAAGAAACGAAAACATTCAAATGAGCTTTTTGAATAAAGAGTACTTATAGCATTATACATCCTTATTTTTAATACTAGGTAGTAGGTGTTTTCCAGCAGGGAAAATGTTATCTCGATAGTAGGTACATTCGATTTTTTACAGCTGATTTAAAGAACTGAGAGCTGTTAACAACTGAGAATGTGTTAGAGTTATGCTGTAGCCAGCTATAGCATAACTAACACTAGCACATAACTAGTCATGGTTTAATTTTTTTTAAACTAATAGGTATAACCGTGTTGCTGCGGGGATATAACCATTAACAAAAAAAAGGTAAAACCTATACAAAACAGAGTGATATATGTCCAGTCCAAGATAACAAAATATGTTTTAAGAATCATTAGACTACCTTCCATCAATTTTATCTAAAAAAAATCTTAAAAAAAAACGCAAAATAGAATGTTTTCGATTTTTGGAAATAAGTAGGTCTAGTAGGTATTTAATCAAACAATTGAATTCTAATATCAGAATGGCCTTAAAAGCGAGCATAAACGTCGTTAGACGCTTTTGATTTTATGGAAGTTTCGTGTTAGCAATGAGAAATGAAATTGGTTAAGGGAATCAAGGAAATATGGATAAAGATTACCAAAGATTGATAGTAATATGTGGTACACGCACTTCAAAACATAAGTATTACTAGTTTTATTTAAAGCCCCTAATGTTAAAAATGTTCAATAGTTTACCTTAATAATTTTATAAAGTTATGATTTATTAAAAAATGTAGTTACTTGCTTTGTGAAATGTTCGTTGATATTTAACTAGGTACTAGATTATACTAGTCTATGATACATTTTACAATAAAATCGAAATATTCTAATATCAACTTGCAATATTATGTCAGTTAAGTACTCACTATTAAGTACTGCTATTTATTAATATAATGTAGTTATTTACGTGCAATATTAGTGTGGGACAGAAATGTTAAGAGCTTGATATTTTTAAAACATTTTATTTATTTATTATGTCTACCTAATTTACAAAAATATATTTACTTTGTACAAAACTAATTTACAAAAGCAATTACATGATTTTAAGGGTTGCGTTATGCATTTAGTCAATCTACACTAATATTATAAAGAGGAAAACTTTGTTTGTTTGGTTGTAATAAATAGGCTCAAAAACTACTGGACCGTTTTTAAAAATTCTTTCACCATTCGAAAGCTACATTATCCACGAGTAACATAGGCACAATTTTATTTTGGAAAAAAAAACTTTACGCGGACGAAGTCGCGGGCGGAAAGCTAGTTTTAATACAAAAAGCTTATTGGTAACATCGAATGACCATCAGTTTCCGACAGTATTGAAAATTCGTAAACTGCGTTTAATCATTGAGATCCATAATGAAATGTGCATTGCGGCTTACAGCGCGTAATATTTATAGTACCTACCTACATTGAGAGAATTTTATTGATAAAGTGTTATACTTAATGAGCTTTTCACAACTTAGGCCTTTCTGAGCCCTTTTAAGATTGAATTCAAAACAAAACATCAAATGTGCTTACCGTATTGCTACCTACTAACGTATGTGCAAAGGCCTAGTACACAACTTGTCGACTTGCTCAGCATCTATCTACATAGACTCGATAATAGCACATTGTAATATCTAACGAATTTAAATATATATATTAGAAGTGGTTTTGTAATAATGCATTTGTTACAATGTTAGAATGTATTTCGATCATGTGAATGGGTTACTAGTAATGTGATTACATCGGAGACTACCTATATGTTATTATTATTATATAATGTTGAAGAGGAAACATTAAGTGAAGTATAGACAAAATTCATCTTTACAATTACATATTATGAACAATGATACTCGTGAAATTATCATTATTAGGTACTGTGCTTAGCACAAAATGGGCAGGACCCAATTCACTGCTGGTCAGCTATAAAAACGTTCGTATGGAACAAATATGTCGTTTCTAGATAATGTTTCTAGGACCCCAACAAAGACTGCAGAAAGGAATAAGATTTTTGGAATTGGGTACATTATTTATAGATTTGTGTAATTATAACAAATCACCACTTGTGAAAATGGGGCTCATATACATATAAAAACATATTTGTATAGTTGTTTTAATAACTGCAATTCAGCGCAATCAGAGACCTACATTTGTAATTCATGTTTAGATCAACAAAATGGTTAGTATTTTAGGTATCACTTACATTACATTTTAGAAAAAGAAAATTACAAACGGAACAACGAAATTAAGCATATATTTGGAGGTAAATAAAGATGAAAAATTATAATGATATGCATCTGGTCTCAATCTTAAGGTATTTTTCTTATTTCATAATACCAAACATTTGGGCCCAAATTTAGGATGTTTGTTCTTCATGAATGAGTACTTCATAAAGCCATTTTTAGTTTCAAACTTCATCCTCACAAAAGTTTATAAGTCACTAATAGATTAAAATTCATAATGACTGATATCAATTCATTAACCCATAATAACGTCAAAATAGTCTCATTTCATTAAAATTCCATTTTCATGATAACTAATTAATTACTGTTAAAGCTCCAATTATAATCACATTAAGGGTAACAATATTATTGAACCAGCACAAGTAAACTAATATTAGGTTTTATCTGTTCTATGTATAATAAAATTTTAATATAAAAAGCTGTAGTTTTCTTATTCTGAAGGTAACTAATACAAATTATTATTTGAAATACTACCTAAGGATACAAAACAAAATCATGAGAAAATAATGCAAATTTTTGTTTTGATTTCATAAATGAGGTAAATAAACAATTAAAAATTTTAGTTGAATGACAAACATTCATGCTTTAGGTTTTACATCATAAATTCAATGAGAATGGTATAAAAATGAGATGCATTTTTATGATACTGTAGGTAATACATTTTATAATAATAGACTGCTATCTTGTCCCTTCCTATATCATTTATACTCAACATAAATATTTAGGAAATGTTCAGAAACTTAAGAAAAATTAATACATACCATTATAACTCATATACCTACCACATGGGAATCTCAATTAATTAAAAGAGCTTTTTCACCTTTTTCCTAGCAGTAGACATTGACTGCGATTCTCTTTTAATTGAAAGCTCAGATTCTTGTTTTATATTAATTGTAGCATTCACGCTTGAAATACTTTCAGTGTCTATGAGTTGAGAACTTGGTTCTATTTTTGCAGTCAACACTTGACTACTTGGTTCTCCTTTTATTACAATATTTTGAGAACTGGGCTCTATTTTTACAGGTGCTTGAATATTCTGATTCGAGTGCTGGGATTTAGCTTCCAATTTTACTTTCAACTCTAAATCATTGTTTTCCTGTTTTCTAAAAAACAATAAAATAAGTTTAATACTTTTTATTTAAATCACACATTATAAAAGTTTACATTTTATTTGAAGTTGGTTTTTGTGTAATTAAATCATATGTTTTTACTAATAAAAGCAAATTTAGAACAAAAAATAAAAGTTTACATGAAATTTGCAGATTGAAATTTTTTCAAGTAGTAAAATCAACTCGTATATTGCTGCAGATTGTGATAAATGTAGCTAGAATCTCTATACATTTATTTTATGTGCACATGTGTTGATATCTTGCAAATATAATATTTGTACACAATCAGCAAACAATATTAAACAAAATTTTGAATACTTACACATCATCCTCAGGTATTTTTTTTACTGCATGAATTAATCCATGTAGCAAATCATTTGTAGAACCAAATTGTTCTTCAAATGACATGTACTTGCTTAAAACAGATTCTTCATTGAATGGTTTTGTTTTTAGATGTTCTGAAAGAAAACATACAAATAATTAAAAGATTAAAATAGGTTCATTGGCTTGCATGAACAATTGAAAAAGTGTAAAGGGATAATCTATTACTTTTAAGTTTCATAGATGAAGGATTTTTGTCCACCTTTTTGTCCACTAAAATAGATAGCTTACAACTGTATCAAGTACCGGAAACGAGGGATTAAAAGTCTGCCGTCTATGCAGGCTATGAGACAGAACTTCTAATCCATTGGGAAAACAATAAATTTAATATAACTACACAATCTATCAGGACATTGTAGTACAAAGTGCACTAATTATTAATCAAAGAAAGTCTTACTTAAAGCTATCTCCCCTCCTTCACATTTGTATTCTTCAATTTCACTATCTTTCTTTTTGAGTAATTTACACAACTCCAACTGGCTATTTTTTAACTCCAAAACAGTTTTCAAGATAGGTTGGGTGACTTTGGTAAAAAACTGAAAAATTAAAAATACAGTGTTTAATAAATGTGAGACGACTTAACATTCCAAATAAAACACAAATTCATTATTTTATTTTGTTTTCATCTTTTCGATATCATTACGAAAAAGAACCAAGTTCAAGATCGTAATCTAGCATGACTCATAGTCATAATAATTAATATGGCATGTATGTAAAACATAAAAAAGTGAAATTAAACACATACCAATTCATTGGATCCCTTGCAAAGTTTTAAATTAAGCTTAAAGGGATACCCAAACTGCATAGTCATGTTGAGAAGTAAACTTGTATCTTCATGTTTGATGTCCAAACTTTTTAGACTGTCTGGGTTTGATAAAACATGCAATCCCTTTTGTAGTAAGGATTCGTCACTCATTTCTAGCAAACAGTTACTATCCTTCAAATAGAAAACAGAAAAAATTAAACAATAAATAATAAACAGAAATTAAATGTTACAAAGGAATTCCAGTTTACTACCTTTAGACAACGTAGAAAACTCATTTTACAAAAACAAGTACACCATATAGAAACATAATCTGTTACATAGACTTTATATTCATCTGAATATGTGATAAATAATAATGAATCCTTTAACTTTTTCCACATTTTAATAATTATTTCCACTTGTTTACATTCACAAATAGTCACAAATAAAATTAATAACAACACGTCAGTCTTGACATTGACATTGTTTTTCTTTATTAACAGCTCTGGATTTATGGTCCAGAACTTGATTCTTATAATAAGGGGTAGTTCATGACTGAGGTAAATGTACGATCTGTGCAAGCCAATCAATAGAACAAAAAAGCAACCGTTGCTGAACGTGATTATTCGATGCAGGCTGCCAGGTTTCACATAAGATTTGATCTCTTTTTGGTGGCCAAGAATCCCTACTTCCCTGCCATTATCAAAAATGCGAAAGTAACTCTGTCTGTCTATCTGATACGCTTTCCCGCTTAAACCTCTCAACAGATTTTAATGAAATTTGGCACAGACAATCTTATGACCCTGAGAAACGACCTAAGACCTTTTATTGCGAAAAAAGGGATAAAGAAACACTTCTGTGACACACCTAAATGAGCGCGGGCACAGCTAGTAATAAATAAAATCCTCTTCGGGTCACAAACTCAGTGCAGTAAAAAATTTAAGGTTTTTTTAAAGAAGGGTGGTTGTCATAAGGCTAGTTGTACATTTTGTGCTGGTTCAATTGTATCAAAAACTTCAAGCCGTAATCTTTTAAAAAAATTACCTATCAATCCTGTCAGTGTCACTTATTGACATTGACATCAGATTAGAGCATAGTTTTGTTTAGAAATTTTTACCAACGAAATTTATTGAAAACAAACGAGAACTAATTATTTGTTGTTTGAATTCCAGTAATATTGTCGTATTGATCTGCCTTAATCTAATTCTTTATCATGGACTACGATTATCTCATAAAGTTGCTGTGTGTTGGCGATTCTGGCGTAGGAAAGACGAGTTTTCTTTACAAATATACTGATGGGGTCTTCCATACACAATTTATTTCGACCGTTGGAATTGACTTTAGAGAAAAAACAGTTGTAAGTAAAACGCTTTCTTTACACTTAGCTCCTCATTCAGTATCCAAATCAATGTAGGTACCTACCTACTACTGAATTTAGGAGTTCCAGAAACACTCCCTATCAGTGTAGGTACAAATTGATTATGTACCTACCTTTTGTTTATATCCTTAAGAAGTTAAAATCATACGTGTAAATTTTGTTTAATATTAATTAATTATACTATTTATACTATTTTATTCACTTTAAATTGTGGCAGACTGGCGTCTAATGTAGGCAGCAATCTGCCTGTATTTTAGAACGCCAGGCTCCCAACCGTATGGCAATGACACTAGTTATAATATAATCCATAGGTACTGCTCACTGTAAATAGGTAGGTACTTATTGTATTTCTATATTTAAGGGTAAGAGCCTTCCGCTCTCCCAACAGTCCGGTGATGATGACAAGGCTGGCTTGCCTATCATCATATTCATTAAGAACCAAAAAAGCCTTGCTATACCTAAAGGTAGGTATATTCTATCTGTAGTGACTACTAAAAAGAAACACCATAGGTCATTGTATAATTTAAGGATTTCCAATCTCAATGTTGTACACTACTAAATAAACAGAGCTTTATAATCATGTTAATCAGAATGCTAGATATGATTTGCTGATAAGTGTATTCTAGATTGCTAAAAAGCAATGCCTGAACCCAATGATGAATATTTCATTTATTTAGTAGCAAATACATGAATTTGTTTACAAGGAATTGCAAATGATGCCAATTATGGCCAATGGTAATAAAGATGTCTATATAAGAACTAATTAAATTTTTCTGTGTTTTAACTTACTAACAGTAACAGCTATTTAAATTTCACTTATTATTAGTGTACAAATTCTGCAGCAACTTCCAAATTGTTCATCTAAAAAAATTGTCAATTTCCAGATTTATCAACAAAATGGTAGACAACACCGCATACATCTCCAACTCTGGGATACAGCTGGACAGGAACGGTGGGTATTTCATATAAATTCTTTTTTTTTTATAGTAGCTCGACATAATGGCTTCCCTACGCCTGATGGAAAACGAAAAAGAAGCGCAAGTTGCTGTGACAACTGGTCAGTTACCTAATCAGTTGCCACTGCCATGCGGGCCCAACCCTAACTGCCCAAGAGCTCCGGAAACCCTACTCACCGGCAGAAACACGACCCGGAAGTCATTTGGCTGCGGTATTCTATAGGGTAAGGAGGTCCTTCCCCGGACGGGCAGCTCAATTTGAGCGAAGATTCTATTCCCTACCTCTCTCAAACTACCAATAAACTTAAAAAAATAATTGGTTTTCTATTCTGTTACAATTGGATAAGGTTCAATGAAAAATGCCATGATCTATGTTCTGGTGTCTTATTAAAATTATTGCTAAGCACACATACTTACTATAGGTATGCAGTACTAGATCATGAATGACACATAACTTCTTAATTATTTATTGTTAAAAAGTAATCATACAACTGCCTTACTTTGCATTAGGCTGTGGAACTTTCTTCCAGCACAAGTGAACCCGATTTATAATCTTGGGTCTTTTAAAGGGGGCTTAAAGCTGCACCTATGCAGGCTATCTCATATGTAAATCTTTGTGGTACAAATGAAGTGTGATGTGGATAGCTTATATTTTCTTGGGATTTCATCATCTGCTCTTGCATCAAAAATAAAAATATCACAGATTGATTAATGGGTTGTGTGTGTTTCTCACAGATTCCGAAGCCTGACTACAGCTTTCTACAGAGATGCTATGGGATTTCTTCTATTGTTTGATTTAACAAACGAAGCATCATTCCTTGAAGTCAGAAATTGGATAGAACAATTGAAGGTAAGTTATTAAGTTTATTAACACAACTGACACCTATTATTCTATAAATACAACAATTTGGTCTCTTACTGAGTTTGATCCTTAAACTATTAATTTCACGGGATTACCATGTCTGAGGGTGTCTCACAGAATGTCCAAATCCATGCAACATTAAAATGATGTGCCTGGAAATCGAACACTTAACCTCCAGATCATTTGTGCTTGTGTCACTACTGCAAAATTTTATAAAATACACTAACTCAATCTATATTCATTCGTTAATTTCATAATTTATTTGCTTTATTTTATTATGCTGTTTGTTTTCAGTGTATATTTCTTTTTAATTTTTAGTATTTTTATTTAAATCATCTTAATTAAGACTCTTATACTTATCAAATTTATACATTTTAAGATAGGGTGGTTACGGTGTGACTGAATTTCCCCCTTTCCATCAACGGATGGTGGGGATGCGCTTTTACTTAACAAAAAAGAAGGTTTCATACTAGAATAGCTGCAGTGATATTTTGAATTTAAAAAAAATACTAGCCAGTGAGGCTGACTCACGGGCTGACTGCAAGTGGGGTATCATCAAGTAATTTTTTACAATTTACTTTTGTTTTAATTGAATAATTTCCTTTCCCTCACTCTCATTGAAGTAAATAATTTGTTTACATTTCCTCTATCAGAAGTATCAACATCAGTTTCATAACTACATTTATTATTTTATTAATGGGATTGTTACCAAAATACGGTATCAGGAAGAACTGAAGTTCATGGCGCCAACATTAGGGCCGAAATATCAGAGCGTCAAAAATGAAAAGCTTAAAACAATACCATTTTATTTTTATATGTTTTCATTTGTATGTTTTGCTATATGTACATACCTGTTTTTGTTTTACATAGCTCATTTGATATCGCCAATATTACGAATTATTGTTTTTCATGTAGGTTTCATTAATTTTTATTGGTATTTTTGTTTAATTTTATTACGAGTTGGGACTATAGGGATGTGAACAGTCAAGTTAATTGATATGCTTTTATGACGTAGCTGTTAAAACATGATTGCTTTATATATTTTGTATGGCTTTAGAGAAACCTGACGTCACGAATTTTACTATTCAACAAGGGTTTTCTGAAAAAGAAATCCACCAGGTGCCACTACATAGGCTAAGGGTCCAACTGTAACATGATTGGTTCATTGTGACATGGCACTGACGTTTAAATAGCAACTGACCAATCACATGGTAGTTGAACCGCAGGCTACATAACGTCATCTGTTGGCTTTTTAATTTTTAAGTACCCTCATTGGCCTATCATTAATTGGGTTTAATGGAACTAAAAATGTAAATTGTAAGTAAGGACTGAGGTGTTCTGATATTATACGATGTCCACTTTTACTAGAATGGTACTTATTACGACTGGTTTCCACATCCCTATTGTGCTTTATGGGAGTACGCACTATACTGTTCTATGTCATTGGTAACGCGATTGCATTCCAGACCCATAGTCTAAGTGACGACCCAGATATTGTTCTCTGTGGGCACAAGTGTGATCTTCAAGAGAAGCGTCTGGTCAACCAGAATCGTGCGCGTGAGTTTGCCAAAAACTACAACTTGCCTTATTTGGAGACTAGCGCTAAAAGTGGTCAGAACGTCGATCGCGCTATTGAGATTCTTCTGGATAAAGTCATGTACAGGTAAAATGTTTGATAAATTATAAATTTTGTTCATTAGCACTGGCACTTTTGTGAAAACTTCAGCTGAACTAGTTATACTGTTTGGAACATAATTCATTTCATTCATTCCTTCATACTTAAAGAAGGTTAATGAAATTCAAATAAAAAAAAGTCACCTATAGTTCATTCGCGTTAAGAAAATAGTGACTCATCACCGACTGCCGGCCGCCTAGCCAATTAAAACGCTAGAAATTATAATTCAGCGTTTTAATTGGCCAGGCGGCCGGCAGTCGGTGATGAGTCACTATTTTCTTAACGCGAATGAACTATAAAGTTACCAAGTAAAACGTTTGTAGTAAATAGTTCGTAACTTAAATATGGAGGTACGACATGAAATTTTTTTTTTATTATTTTAGGATGGAATCATCAGTTGAGTACGCAATGCTCTGTGCCTCTGGTCGTCGTAGACAATCTCTACAAAAGTTACAAGCGAAACAAGACAGAAAACTTTGCCTGTGCTAGAATATCGCTGACTTTAAGAGAGGTAGGGCATAGCGAATTTTCGCTCGAATTGAGCCGCCCGTCCGGGGAAGGACCTCCACCCTATAGAATACCGCAGTCAAATGACCTCTGGGTCGTGTTTCTGCCGGTGAGTAGGGTTTCCGGAGCTCGTGGGGGGTTAGGGTTGGGCCGACATGGCGGTGGCAACTGACAGGTAACTGACCAGTTACTTGCCCGTTGTCACAGCGACTTGGGTTTCTCTTTCGCTTTCCATCAGGCGTAGGGAAGCCATTATGTCGAGCAACTATAAAAAAAAAAAAAAAAAAATATCGCTGACTGATTTTTGTGTACAGTTGAATAAATAATTGTGTATGGGAATTTACAAACCTGAAGTCGGATAGCCGCCGGTTTTTCGGTAAATGCCTTTAAGTATTATGTTGGTTAAGACCAACAGCCATATTGTAAGCGATATGGCTTAGTTTTCAGTCAGTTTAAGATGAACGCCCAAAATGAATATAGAATATATCGTTTGTCATTATACTGAGTAATATATCAAGCTGATTACCCTCAATACACCATAAGAAAGAATGCACTTGTCGATATCTACGTTAGAATTTCATGTTATAGTTACCAAACTGAAATGGGACATTTTATTTAATGTCGACTTTTTAATTTAATAAAGGTAACCTCTTTAGGTTATAATTTATGCGTATCCATACCAATACCTAATTATTTGTTTAACTATACATGTGTTAACCACGCATTTTTAATATTATATCTTAAGTCTTCAAATTATTTATTGTATGTTAAGTGAAAGTTTCATACAAATGTTATTCTAAATACTTACTAGACTGTCAAACCAAATAAATATGATCTGATATAGGAACTAAAGGTATTCTGTAAAAGTCCTACCTAAGCACTGATTAATTAGTCAGTAATTAAACGCATATACGGTTACAGACCAGGATTTGTATTTAAACGGTACTAATATGGTCGTATACTATTTGAGCGCGAAACTATAAGTTTGTACTAAAATTGCAAATTGTTTAACGGCTTATTTATTTAACTTTATAACTAAAGACAGAGCCTAAAGATTAAGTACAGAGCCCTAAATGGTAACCCATTTGGGGCTCTGTACTTAATAATCAGGGTCATTTATTAACTATTATATGGTTACAAATTGATAGGCACTTAACTTAGATTCCAAAAAAATTAGGTACTAATCCGTATCTGAGGCTGTTACTAAACCAATCGATCGATAGGATAATGAATTGAGCCACATCAATCGACATTGTTCAGTAGGGAAGAAAGTAAAGACCAATCATTCAATTATCGAGCAACGTCTTTGAGTGACGATCGATTGGTAATAGCTTGTGCAACAAAAATATTACAACCTATTGAGGCTTTTTCCCATCAATGTAAACCAACTGAATGAAATAAAAACAATATCTCATGCCCAACTGTAGCAAATACTCTGGGAGCAACGGCCCTATTTAGTTCCTGAAACTTAAAAAAGTAAAGCAAAACGAATTAACACCGTAAGGCCCAATGTCCTCATATAATCCAAATCCCATTGTTCTACGTATAAAATTGTCTCTGGAATTTTGGCCTTCCGACTTTAACACAGAAATCAATTCAAATGTTAAATAAATTAGAATTTTTAAATTTTTGTTGGTAGATAAATTGTTTTAGTAAAAGTGATTTTAATCAATTGAACGAAACGTGTCAATTGTTGAACTTGAAAATATGATATAAAGTGATTTAATAGTTCATAGGATCATGTTGTCGGCTATTTTCATGGAACGCCTTAACAATTAAGGTATTTTTCGGCGTTTTAAAATATTGTGTAAGACTATTCTTCGTAATCATACAAGTGCAGGGTACATATTCTAGTCAAAATTGAGGGAATTCATCCTTACATATTGTAATTATTTGACATTTTCTTTAATAATGTTCAAAAATATATATCATAAAATGCACATATTGTTTTCATATCAATATTTGCTGATCTCAATATACCTAAAGTCAACAATACCAATTCATTCCATTTATTGTAATTCCAGTAAGTAAAAAGGCTTTATGTGGTCGTATATGACTCGCATACAAGAAAGCATTTTGAACTATCAATTGTATTACAAATGGCGAGGTGCTAGGCTGTAAGCCCTTTACGTATATCTTTTATATATTTAGTTATTACAGAGGGACTATTCACAATGTCAATTTACGCTCGAATTCGGAAACTTTGACTTGTTTTAAACCCGATACGATTCGAAACAGGAATTGTTAATAGGCCCGCTGGTAGGCCTACTTATAGTTATTTTTATAATATTTTGATCTTTTGATGTGAATAAGCAAAGTATAAACCAAAGTATAACTAAACTATGATCTCATGATTATATACCAAAAATTAACTAAGAAATGTATATTTCTAAATTTCAAAATATTGCTACACAAAATTCGTTACATACTAATATAAAAATTATTGATTCTCTTTTCAAAAGTTTTCAACAAGCTGTAAGCAATTAATATAGAATTTTGTATTACATAAGTACAATAATTTTTTTTAAAAAGAGTGTAGGTACTTTCTTTTATAAAAAAAGACTGAACGTATCCGCATATAGGACAAGGGAGGTCAATGTTGAAAGGAATTCTTATTAATAAAAGAGTACCTAATTACATGCATTCTTCGTTCTACCCAACGGGCTTCGTGTCGAGTATTCTTTATCAGACGTATCCAATAAAGATGAAAGATAGATAGATTTATTTTATAGATAGGTATTGCAGAAAATTACAAACTTTAAAAAAGGTATTATAGACACCTTGCGGTACAATTTAAGTGGTATTATCGCTAATAAGCGATATTTCCTGGCAACCATCTGATAGAGAAAATGTATTTTTTTGAACAGAGTGGCAACGTCGTTCATTCCGTTCGAAAGGTTTCGTATGTTGATAAGACATTTTTAAAAATGTTACTTGAATAGCAAGAATATGTTTATATTAAAATTAATTTAAGTACCTACATAAATCAAAAACAAATTGTGAATTGTTGATATTTAAATTATATCTATTTAAGTGCATGAACGTCCTTCTATAAAATTGTTGGACTATAATCGGTTTACAAAATATACCATGTATTAATATTAATCGTACTTATATACGAGTATACCAATTATCAACTATATATGTGGAGTTGAGTTGCATTCCATTAGTAATTTAGACATATACCTAATTTATGGACTCGTTTTCTGCACAATTCATATTGGGACATTTGTTTATCCCAGGTGGTTCGTACAACTATAATATAATTTAATACAAATTAAGTTATGTGTTATGGTCTAATCTTACTATTGCTAGTTTTAGTGAAAGCTCTAAATGACAACCAACACCAGTATAACGTTTCACATGGCTCCCGTACATAACACTTAGCAACCTATGTACTAAATTACAAGTGCAAAATCTCTTTTTCAAACTAATAGCAACTAATGTGAGCAGCTGTTGAAACGGTTTTTGTAATATACAAATTTAGTTGATAAGAAAAAAATATGTAACTTAAGTATACCCACCGTTTTATGCCTACTTACCCAACTTGCCAAGTCGTTAGTATTATAAAGTGAGAAATGTGTGATTTTTATCGCATTTGAGGTATTTTAAAATATTTTTTAAGTACATAACTATTGTAAAATAATTTTCATATCATCGTGTGCCATTCTTCCAAAACACTGCATATTTCTATTCATATTTAAAGTTTTACCAAGATTTATATTATATACGTACGTAAGAATAAGTGAATTATACTATATAGTTACATATTTGTAATATTGTGATTTGGCTTATTGTAAAATATATTACATATTACCTATCTTTATACAGTTTAAACGTAATTATTAATAATATTTTTAATATTCCTTGACCAACTGCCATTTTATGTGTGTCAATTTGTGAACAATTATTATTATATTAAATTATATTATTGGACTTTTCGCGTGTATTAAAATGAAATTATTAAATAATATTGTTTTATTGTATTCTACTTGTTAATTTTAAATTTTGTAAATGCTCCTTGAAATTAGTATATAAGGAAGTTAATTAAGTACTAGGTTAGGATATCAAATGAAGCTATGCAAACAAAAACACAAGAAGATTGGGGCACACCCAATCTTCTTGTGTTCAAGGCGTGAGTGAATCTGTAGGTACCTATTGGTTTGTAAGCGCGCTCCATCGTAGGCTTCTATATCACTTAACATCAGACGGATTGTGTCTATGCGTAAACCCATTAAGAATAATAGAAAGCTTCTATTAAAAATAACGATAAACATATATTTCACATTTTTTTAAATATCCATATAACAATTTTATTAAACATTCCGAGATCTCGCAGCAACATTCAAAATTATTCTGCTGCTTTGCGCTGTGATTTTATTCTTTTTGGCTTTTTCTAAAAATGAAGGTACCTAATGAAACTTTCCTACATGTAAAGTATAATGAATTGTTTGAAAATTCTAACAATAGCGTTCAACCCAACCCGAAAATTGCCCCTATTGTACTATGCGGAAATAGTTCCATTTATTGTGGGTTGTTACCTCCCCCATACGTATCTTCATTTACTTGAAGTCTTAAACGAGCATAGAGGGGTCGCGTTCACAAACTGCAATCATTCAACCCCTACGGACGCACGTGATGCGTTCACCCGCAGTGCATTTTTTACCGGTTCCACCCTGTTTTCGACTCAAACACTTCCGAGTAGAGTTTAATATCAGATAACGAGCATTCCATAGGCTGCGCTTTGCGCTGACAAAAGCTCATCATATAAACTCTGTTTATAAGGACATAGTGTCGAAATTAGCCCGTTGTCGCGGGACGCATTGTGGGACCCCATCTCGCGCAGACGCGGAAGCTTCCAGTAACGTCACACTAGCGTTAATCTTGGACCTACACTTCAGTTTCCTATCTTTTTTCTGTCGCTTTGGTTTTATTTGTTAAAATGTGGAAATGTGACGAGGGTTGGTCGTCGTGTTTAGTGATTTTGCGTGGTGGGTAGTGTTGTGGCGGCAGTATGTAGCGGTGTTAGCGTGTAGCGTGCGCGGCTATGTTCATCCCGTTGGGTTTGTTTATGTATTGGAAGACAACAGATTGGTGCAGCCGGCGGCGGCAAGCGTGCGGCTCGCGTGTTCAGTGGGCCTCGAGGCATGAATGGGGCGCCTAAACGCACAGTTCCTCTGTGATCGCGCGTAAGCTTGATTGGACGGACGGCGGGCATCTGTGGTTTGTGCAGTGTTGACGTTTGCGGAAATACGAACACGAACAGTGCTATGGTAACAGTGCCAGTGCGCTGAAATATCTACGAGTCGAATGGTGCGCTTTATTTTTGTAGTGCCGGTAAGTAGTGAAGGGGGCCGAGGATCGCAATATTTGTTATTTTATCATGAAGGAATAGCTATTGTGGTTCTATTCATCTATAATTATTCTGCCTCTCGAAGCACGATTAATGTTTTTTGTATGTTTTTATTACTGCTACGATTTACGCTATGATTTAAAAGGAAATATAACATACTTTTTAGCACAAACCCTATTTTTACCGAAAAATTATAAAGTTACCTTGAACAATGTTAAAATGCTCGTCTGGCCGCCTCTTGGAAGGAAAAAAAACATTTCCTGAAAATAGAATAGTATGTATTTATCCGGAATAAATGACAATAGTAGGTATGTACGCATACAAAAAAATATAATTAAATACCGGTGTCAGTCAACGGTTAATTGGTTTTAAACTTTACCATTCAAATAGACAATTTATGAATATTTCTATACATAGATATAGATATTTATTGCTGCATTATAATGGCCTAAACCAATTGCTTTGTGTGTAACATAACGTAAGCTACACTTCGTCTAGTGATCTTCTTATTATGAGCTCGGATCATTAGTACGTTAATCATTCATGCTATGTCATTGTGGATTCAGATGTTAAGATCACATAAATAAGTTTATACTAAAATTATATACCTATTATGTAGGTAAATTGTAGTTAGGTACTTAGCTCGTTTAAAGTTTGAGTAGGCATTCGGCCTTAACATGTAACAAGGTTAAAGTAGTATGCCTTTTAAATAGACTGCTTAACATCAGACAATCGATCTGAGACAATCAGCTGTTTGAGATTCTCTTTAAGCAGATCCGTCTTAAGTCAAGCTTAGGTAGTCCTAGTTGCACTGTAAATCAATTAGTATTTACTAGGTCTCCTTGGGAATTAAAGGAGGCCTACGTTCAGTGAACGGACCAGGGCTGTTGATTGATTGATAGAAGTTTTCTTCTTAAATCTATATTTGTCCATAATAACAGATTTTGGATTTTGATGATTGTCATATCACCGCGTTCTAAAGATTAATTATTTACCATAGATAAAATCTAAATAAATATCTATATATTAGAACTAAGAAACTTAATATGTTAATTTGTTTATTTTATTGTACATTTTTACTTGCATGCCGAAAGGCAAAATATGGTCAATGCCTCTTTGCTACTCAATATACCATCACATGTACCTACCCATATTTGCAAAATAAATGATTTATGATTATAAGAATAATTGGGCGTAAATATATCCATATCTGGTTATAGGTGTGTGTGATAATCCGATAAATAGGTAGGTAATGTTTAATCCTAGTTGGGCCCAGGGGGTCTAAGTCTACTCCTGTCAGTAATGGAATTAGCCAATCAACTTGAGGAGATTAGTTAAAGGCCAAGGGTGCGTAAATTCAAGGTAGGCAGTTGTTTACTTATCAAATCAACAACTACCCACATCAAACCGTCGAAACTTTGCGTGTTCGTCAATTCATCACATGTTATTCCCGTGGAACAAGTCAATGAATAGGGTTGTAAGAAATAAGGGAGCGACCCATCATATTTTCGCTCCAGCCTGTCCGCGGTGCATCCTCCTGCCTAATAACAAACATGGCTCTGGCAACCGACTGGTGGCGGTATAACTGTCGCAGGCAAATTCTATAATTCGCTTGTATACAAACGGCGTCGGCAGTTTTGAAAGATAAATACGTGTTATAAAATGCCGAAGGCAAATTGTCATCGCATCAACGTCGACTTGGTTTGTGTATTAGGGTGACCATGATAATAGAAATGAAACAGGGTTTTTAATCATTTTATTTAGGTATTTAAGATTCATAATAGAATATTATTAAGTTATTGACTACGAAAATAAATTCGTCGATTAAATAAGCATGAAATTGAAACCGTAACCAAACAAAACCTGCACTAAATGGTACCGTGTGAGAACATATTCTCCCTAATCTTAGGATCCTTACACATACATAGTAAACTTACCAAGAATTACCTATTAATTAAACAAGACATTCAGTGGAAATAACAAAAATAAATTCAACAATGTTTCTTTGTTTCACTTATTCTGCTAAGCTTAAACAAGCATAAAACCATCAGCTAAACAATTGATTTACAGCGAATCAAAATACAATGCATTTTATTGCAATTTTTTTGTTCCACTTTACCAGTTTCCATGGACACCCTAGCGTTTTTACGTGCTGGATAACCTCGAATTTTTTTGTTTTTTTTCCACGGTGTTTTCGGAGCCCCCTTTGTGATTAGTTTAATTTCAATAGTTTCCTATAATACTGGCCCTTAAAATCTATTTGAAATAGCCGATATTAGACATATTTCTAATATTTTTATTCTTCCACACTTTCACTGTTGACCGCCATATTGGTTTTGGAGACTAGTAGCGCCAGGGCGCGGTTAAATTTGGTACTAATTGGAACGATATGCCGAGGCAATTTGTAATCGGCTGTAATATCGTAGCTCGGCATATTAGAAAATGAACGACATCTTACATACGGCGTACGGCATTTCATATAACGAATTTGTCTTTGTAAACTGCCGACGCCGTTTGTATACGGGCGAATTATAGAATTTGCCTGCGACATAACCATCACGATTGAAGGCGTAGTTAAATAGGTACCAAAGGCCGATGATGGGCAGCAGCGTCACTACGGTGAGGAGCTACGCCCTGCGAACGCCAACCCGCCTGCCCAGCTAGGCGATTATGGCTGATGCTGAAGTAAATGAGGTCGAGTAACAAGTTGCGTTGAATAATGTAACTCGTGTTGTCTGTTCACTTCTATTGTGCCCAATTAACTTTCATTAACTTTAATTATTCGTTAATTTGCACGGAGTTTTGTGGTAGTCGCTACGCGTGGGAGCAATTTTATGCATTATTAAAGCATACGGGTTATGTATGTAGAATTATACAGGGTCTGAGTATGGTATGTTGCTTAGAATGTATAGATTATTTCTCCTGTTATGTATGGAATGAAAACATATTCAAGCGTCATTTGACATCAGACGGCGTTATTCTGTCTTCAAGGCTCTATTTGCGCCCGACAAATCGCAATGTGTGAAAGCACCTACATATTTACATTTATAGCTGTATGTACGAAATGATATCAGTACATATAACGAGCGTACTCCTATTTAAAAGGCCGGCAGCGACCCCATAATACGATATGAGTTGGGTGTGTCCGTAGGCGGTGTCGACTGCTTACCATCAAGCATCACATTTGGTCGTCTGCCGCCTCTTGCATAAGAAAAAAAAAGTTTTAATAACGAGTAACGTTAGGAACTACCTTAGTCAATAACTTAGAAGTACCTTTCGCATTTTATCCCCTTGAAGTTTAATTATCTACTGGATTTACGTGCAATTGTGACTTCTGTTTGAGGTCATAACGAAATGTAGGTATCGTTTGTTTTTTAATTATACCTACTGATTACGTGGACTGGCTAAAATCTTGCCGTCGTGATCAGACCACATCGTAATCAGTACAATTTTCAGCACTTTATTTGCAACTGTAAACGTTTCATGATAAATACGTACTATTAAACATAGGCACATCTTTAAGTTTCATCATCTCAATATAAAATTAATTGTACTGCTAATACCTACTTACACTTACCTATTTAGTTTTACGTTCATAATTCGCACTAGGTACATAGGTACACTGTCTAAATGACTAAAAGTACAAGATAATATATTCCGAATTCTCGTTAGAGCGAAAGGTACTGTACCTAGACGGTACCTACTCTACAAAGTTGGTTCCCTAAGCTTGTTTCACCGTTTGTTGATAAATCCCCAATAAACTACTGAGATTACCGGATCAACATACAGAGTGACAGTGTGATTTTCATTATCATACATTATCTTATATAGGTGATATTATATGTTTATGCCTAGGACATGTAGAGAAGCTTTCCTGAATGGTTCAAATTTAGTAAAAATGTGATAGTAATAAATATCAGACAACATCACAAAATAACACAGACCGAAGACGGGCAGCAGCGTCACTGAAGCGAGAAGTTACGCCCTGCGATCGCCAACCCGCTTGCCCAGTGTGAGTTATGGGTATATCCTCCAGATGTTTGCCCTGGAGAGGCCTATGTCCAGCAGTGGACTGTAATAGGCAGATGATGATGATGAGACAACACAACACATACATTGCTCCGATTTCAAAGTAAGTAGCTGGAGTCTTGTGTTATGGGTGTCAGAACAACGAAGGTACAACCTATAGTGTATTTGACGTAATATAATACAAACACCCAGACACAGATTAAGTACAATTGTTCATCACACACGAATGTTCGTCCCGGATGGGAATCGAACCCCCTTGGTTCAGGAGGCCTGGTTACTATAAAATGAGCCATCTGCAACTCAAAGCCAGATTCTTCTTCTTCAAGTGCCTCTCCAATCAATGAAGGTTGGCAGTCATCTCTGCATAGCTAGCCCTGTCCTACGCGAGTCGGAACAGCTGGGCAACCGTCGCAATTCCCGTCCACTCTCTGATGTTCCGCAACCATGATTTCTTCCGTCGGCCTGCCTGTCTTTTTCCCTCTATTTTGCCCACCATGATGATTTGAAGGAGGTCATATCTATTGTGGCGCAAAACATGAGCTAGGTAAGCCATTTTGGTCTTTTTGATGGTCAAAGCTTGTCTGGCTCGGTGGCTCAAATGGTAGTGACCCCTGCCTTCTGAGCCAAGGGTCGTGGGTTCGATTCCCACTCGGGATAAACATTAGTGTGATGAACACTTGTGTTTGTTCCGTGCTTGGGTGTTATATTTGTATTTAAGTATTTATTTGTGGTACCTTCGTTGTTCTGATACCCATAAGACAAGTGCTTAAGCTACTTACTTTGGGATTAGTGCAATGTATGTAATGTTGTCTAATAAGAAACTACTCTGGCCACTGAAATCTAAATTATAAAAGATATTTTCTGAAAGTCTCTGCAATAATTTTGTGGGATAGGTAAACAGAACCATAAATCTGGCTGCTCACAGCGTTCTTGATTTACTACTGAAATATTTTTAAATCTAAGTAAGTTACTGAAGTAAGGTCTACCAACTTTACTGAAACAGAATTAGGTATACAGGAAGAAATACACGTATTTTTTAAACACTATGCATTTTTTCAGGGTATTGTGTATCGTTAATAGAGCATATTGAAACCCCCGATAATAAAATAAAAATAAATGTACAAGCCCAGGATTACGTAGTAACTATTTATTAATCTGTGCCCAGGAGCAGGAGCGAGCAAAGGGGCGAACAGTTGGAGAGCCAAATCGGCAGCGGACTGCAAGAGACTGTTGATGATATTTAGTTAGCAAACTAAAAATGCTTAACATATGTAACCAGACAAAGCTAATTGGTCCTTTTCTAAACCAGCGTTATAACAAAGACAAAGGGAGTATTTATAGAAATCTTCCTTAAAACACTTCAGATATAGGCTTACTAAAGGAAACCTGTTAAAAATAAATTGGTAGGTAACGTCTAAATTCCTAAGTAAAACTCTTGAAACATACCTACACTGAATATTTAATTCGACCGATGCATCATCCAGGAACCAAATGTTTGAAACTTCAGGAAAATTAGCTAACATAAATTCCTACTAACCTGAGGTACCAAATTATGGTTAGTTTGGTTATGTTAACCCGACATTTTAAGCTCCTTCTCATAAAATATGCCATTTTCCAGCTGCGAACGGCCGTTACTTTAATAATAAGTGTAACGATATTACCCAAGCTATGTGATGTGAAACCTCTCACGTCGTGCATCGATCCATTTTGTCACCCCATGATCGGAGGAAGCCCCGGAGGGACAGCGGAGGAAATATAAATTGTAGATATCGATGCTGTGATGTGACAGACGGGCAAGTTAATTAGCAAGTTATATCATCGATTTAGGAATGGGAATGGGGATGTCCGCTCGTGTCCAACTATAGTCTTATGAGAACAAAGAAACAGAGGGCCCTATACACCGGTGTTTTCGACACTTGTACATACATTTTGATATCTTCTGGGTACCTCGTCTCCTTAGAGGAATGGGCGCTGTTTTTTTTTATATTTTAGTGTTGCATTGTTGGTGTATGATTGGTGGACTTTATGGTGGTTTGCTTGTGCTGTTATTGTGAGTGTTAATGTTAATTCCTGCGAGTGGATACAGGAATTGTATGGTGGTCGACAGAGCTTGTGTAGTGTTTGGGTGCAAGGATTTCAAGTTTTATGCCCTTCAGCCTTGGCCGCTGTGGTTAAAAATTCGGTCAGGATAGTCTTATTATTCTCGAGGCGATCTAAAATATAAGTAAAATTTTGGCAATAGCTCGACGGTGAGGCGAGGAAATGAGGCGGGAATTAAAGGAGCTACGTTGGGCCGTGGACGGACCAGGGCTGCTGATTGATTTGAGGAAAAATATTCCAGAAAAGTCCATATTTTGAAATGTTCGGTATATGTCAAGGTCCCTTGGCAGCAGCAGTCACTTCGCTGTGATAACCAGAATTTTTCCGAATCATCGTAGATTCGGCAATATCTGGTTATCATCTTTAAATGTATCTTAAGGTTCTATCAGTAGGTATGTTCCATATTATCCTTCATATGTGGCATTGATCGTTGCTGCCACATATGTAGGTTAAATAGAATAACATTAAGTAGCCAGATATTCCTAGCGGTCTATTTTTGGCAATATTGAGATAACTTTTAGTGACTGTCCTGGAGGGTTGTTTTCCTGCATTCAGATAAACTATTTCACCGAGTGTTGTTCTCGAGAGAAGTGACTAGACTCTTTGATATTCCGAATACAATTTATTTACTCAATAATCATGTTTATTCAATTCAATTCAAGTTATTTACTTCGGAGATATAATTCCTTCTACCTTCCTTAGGTAATACACAGGCAAAGTAGGTAAAATATAGGTCATCATCACCGAAACTTTAAAACAAAAAATATACCTATGTACTTAAAAAGTTATAACAAGAAAAACTTTATTAATGAAATAATTATGTTTTGATATTAATACGTAAAATCTTAATATGTTGACCCGAACTCTTGACTAAGGAATTTTAATATTTACCCAGGGGTTATTAGGAGTGAACCAAATTGGGTCCCTAAAAATATACCGTCATACGTACATACATACACCGCTCTATGGAAGAATACTTATATGAAAATATTTGGTTATGGTATTGCTCTAAGTATTTCTGTTTAGAAACATATCGACAGGGATTGAATACCTATTTAAGAATAGCAGGAGTAGGTAGGTAACCTCATCAAATATATGTATTACAATTAAGTAGGTATCTAGTGCCTGTAAATTGCCAAATTCATCCTCTTGTTAATTTTTGATGATTTGAGATAAAATCTTATGATTGAGATAAAATTATGACAATTAATCTGAACAGTTATGTTCTTACTTAAAAATCCGTACCTATTTTTATTAGATATCCTTTTGTTATGAGCGTCTTAAGTAATGCGACAGTGAATTTAATATTCGATGCAACCTTGATCTTCAAATTCATATGGATGCATTCCTTTCTTGTTTCACTAATAATCACAATACCTGCAAACATGCAGGCATGTTCAGTAGTACGTACAACGCACAAATTATTCAGCACGGTGTAACTTTAGCCCGCAATCAATCTTTCGCAACTAGTGCGGGTGCCAACTGGCGCGGAGATGTGTACTGCTTGCAAACACACGATATTACTCACCGAAACTAGTATTGGACCATTATAGACAGTTTCATTAACAAGTCGCGGCGCTATTGCTACTACCTACTCTGTTGTTTAACTACCTGTGACTGCAGGGGAATAGCGGTGATACTAGGGTTGTTTCAGAAAATTCATTTTATTACCAAAGTACCCTTAGATAGGTATGTCTCTACATTTATGCTTGTAGCATACACGAACATACAAACAGACACACACAACTACACACACTGTCAAACATCTGACAGTGACATCTGACACTGACATCTGACATTGACATCTGACACTGACATCTGACATTGACATCTGACACTGACAACTGTCGTCTTGTTCCTACACTTCACGCAAGGTGCGGGGTGGGAGGACAGACAGTCAGTCTGCGTCCCACCGCCGCCGAGTAAAGACGTGTTCGTGTTTTTTTTTTTTTTTTTTTATGCAAGAGGCGGCAGACGAGCAAATGTGATGCCTGATGGTAAGCAGTCGACACCGCCCATGGACACCCGCACTCAAATCGTGTGAGGATAGCGAGCCGATATCATCGGTATCATCACATCGTTCATTACTTTATTGTTCATGGTTATTTCATATGTGGATTAGTGTCTACTACAATGCTTACGAAATGAAATAACGTTTAATGCTAATTAGGTACATAATTAATCAATGTCTAAACTTAACATAGTAGGTACTTTACAACTAGCAAAGGGAGATAGCTCAGCTTTTTCTGTCGCGGAGCACGCCCTGAGCGCGCGCTATAGCGTGCGTTAGAGGTGAGCGCTAAGGCGCATGCCGCCGTACTTGGGGAGCCGTGGTAGCGTCTCATCTTGAGAGGATCCATACTACTTAGTACTTACTATACCATATTCTTGGCGGCGATGGTGTGTGACCGTGGGGTTTAGCTGGTTAACTCGGCACCGCACACCAGCGTCTGCATCCCCGCTGAATTCTCCACGAAAAAAAACAACTTTTGCTGTCTGAGGAACCATGTTCCGGATAGCGCTGATTTTCGGCTATTCCCATTATATCTGCAGGTGTCTAACGAGATAGGCAAAAATAGTTCGGAATTACAGTACAGTTACATTATATTATTGTATAAATAAATAATACTGTCAGCAACTTGTGACTGCTTTGGTTACTTGTATTCGCTTCAGTCAGTTGTTCGGTCAGTTCGCTCGCTCATGCATTCCATAAAAACGTAAATGCTTTATTGAAGTATTTAAATCGTTAATAGCGGTACAAACGTGTTACTTACGTAAACTAAGCGTGTAAGTTAGTTTAAGCGTGGTTAAATAAATAACTCAAGACATGCCACGCTGGGCCACACAGCGCTATCTAGCCCCAAACTTAGCCGAAGCTTGTACTATGGGTACTAGACAACTGATAAACTTACTTAGATAAATTTTTTTTGTAAATAAATACATATTATAGGTACATAGAAAACACCCAGACCAAACAAACAGACATGTTCATGCACACAAATGTTTGTAATGTGTGGGGATCGAACCCACGACCCTTGGCTCAGAAGGCAGAGGTCACTACCAATTGAGCCACCGAGCCAGTGATTTAAGGACAGCTCTTTCCTCACGGTAGGCAGCGCCATGGATGTGGTGCTGATGTCCATGGGCGGCGGTTACTGATTAATATCAGACAGGCCGCCTGCTCGACTGCCACTAATAGCAATAAAAAAAAACTAAGAATGTTCAAACGTTATGTTGTAAAATGTATGCGGTAGCTTAATTAATTGAGTAGGTTGGCAAAACTGTTCCCAACATTTTGACCCATTTCCATCAACTTGTCGGAATGTGATTGAGTTGAAATTTTTGTAGACAAACTTTACGCGTCGGATTTAGCGGTAGGCAATTTTATCCAAAAAAATATAGTGCCTAAGGGACTCGCAAAAACTTTCTGTGGCAAGCCGAATTCCACATCAGTACGGAGCCCCGGGCGCCACCTAGTCCCAAATAATAGGGAGGTCGGTTTGTTGTTACCTATGCTCATAAAAGTGTTTGCTCGCTGACGGCGCAAGAGACAGATTAGCAATTCAATCGAGCTCATTTAAATAAAGCTGGCGTGTTGTAAAAATTATATAGCACGTTTTATTAAGGTTTTTTACTTGCTTTAGGGACGTCCAGATTATGAATGAATTTTTAACTTGCTTTTATATTAAGCGTATCTAGTTAGACATGATTTCCTTGTGATTTCCGGAATAGGATCAGCCTATTTCATCACGTGTATGTCCTAAAGGGGCAGCAGCGTTTATTGGGTGCAAATGAAATCTACTGCTGTTATCAGTGTAGGCAGGTTGAACATAATTTTAATGTAAATTACAATATTCAGGTCGATAGATAGATAGATATTCTTTATTGCACACCATACAATTGACTTAAAACAAGATATAATAGACATTAATTTTTTGCACAATTTAGGCGGTCTTATCGCTGAAAGCGATCTCTCCCAGACAACCTTATGGTAGTTCAGTTCTCATTTTTATCCACAGATGTTATTATCTTTGTTATTAAAATCTTTTAATCCAAACCAGATGGTTTATATTGGTAGGGTAATATATGTCAACAATACGAGTACATTGTTTTATTTATTACATTGAATGCGTAACATAAACAATATCCGAACCGCTTCCCGCCTTTCACACTGATAGATAAACAATTTACATTAAAAAATAGGGTAAGGTCGATGTTTCCTCTTCGAAGTGTGAGCGAATCTGAAATTCCAACGAATTTGGCCGTTTTATGTGATTTTTTGGCGTAAAGTAAATATTTTGTTCTGTAAGTTTAACCTAATGAAACTGGTTCACCCACTACCATTTGTCTCAGGAAAATAGTGTTTCTACTATGTGGTAGCTTTTGCGTTCAAACTTCATGCTTAAGTAAGACAATCAATTTTTAAAACGGAATAATAAAGTACTTGTTTTTTTTTCATTTCTTCCTTTTTTTTGGTCGTAAATGTGTGGCCCACAGTGGTATGTCTTGGATTATTACTTCAATTAATAACAGTCAAATTTAGCCAAAGAGAACAAATATACAAATAGAGTCTGAACTGAACATCAATATTACTTTAATGTTCTTAAAATAAACATTTCGATTAAGAAAATGTTCCCAAGAATATTAGCGATATTTGAGGAAGAGTCAATAAAGCGAATTTCAGGATATAGGATTCTCGGCGATTCCGCTTTTTAAACTTAATCTCCGGAATGCGGGAGTTGTCAAAGAAATCGCTTGAAATTGAAATTCGCGAAGAGATCACGATAAATAGGGTCCGATGGCTTTACGATCTGGCAATGACGTTGGTAACTGTCCATTCTTATCTGGCATTGACCCAACCCTTTTCACTGCCACTTTACCCACAGTGTGTACGTATAGATATCGGCTGTTACGCTGATGACGAGAGATAACACTTGAAGGACGGCCATCTTAAAAACATTGGTGTTGGGAAAGGACTTCCAGCAGGACTATTCACAATGCCTATAGTAGGGGAGCCCGGGATGCTAAATCGGGATTTACTCGAGCACTATAGAGACCTATTCGATTGCGAAGCTTAGATAATTAGAAGAAAAAAATGTTATATAATATATACACTTTCATTGATGGGGGGAGCGGCTATAAATTTTCAAAAATGTAAAAAAAAACCGATGCATGGACATACTGGAGCGCGTCAGATATTGATAGCATAAATGTTTTACGTATTTTGGAAGATGTACGTATGTTAATCTGATTGTTTCCATGGTGGGGGTAGTCATACGTAAGGGTTGAAATCGATAAAAAAAAAAACTTAATCGAGCGCGTCAGATTTTCTAAGGGGGTGTTAAGTGAACCTAAAAAAAAGCGCTTATATAATAATCTGACGATTTGGATGTGACCCAAACTCGCGGCCATTTTTAAACTGTGTAAAAAAAAATCGCCATTTTGAAATACTCGAGCGCGTCAGATTAAGATATATATGGTTCATCTATATACCCTAGACGTGCTGTCTCATAATCTGACGATTATCTAGAGGGATTCGCCTAATCTGACAATTGAAAATTTTTTTTTATTATTTTTTCAAATCTTTGGCGTCATGGCGTCATGGCAACAGAAACCACAGTGGGGACGGAGTGAGAAAGTCATACATAGAGAAAAAGTGAGAGAGGAATAGAAACGCGGAGTGGGGAATACAGGGATTACGTAGCTGCACGCATTAAACTTTATTAATTAGTTTTCCTTACTTCGGCTTATGGAAATCGTCAGATTATATATTTTTTGTGAACGTTGAATTATTTCCTTCAAAATAAAAAAAAATTTAGCCACGCTCGAGAAAGTCGAGATGACGTTTTTTTTTTACAAGTTTGTAACCCAGTAACTTTTTATCGACAATCGGAAATTGTCAGATTAGTGGAATATATACTTTTTAGCATGTAACTAACTCACCCTACCTTAATCTGACGCGCTCAAGAATTTCTGATGATCAACTTTTTTTTACTAATCTGATCCTTTATCCTTGACGGGCGGCCGCATTTACGGGACTCATGTTTGTTGGAAGTATTTAATCGGGTACAAGGTATCTCCCTATATGTTAATCTGCCGCGCTTTAGTAACTCCCGAAATCCCTCCTTGGGCTCCCCTACCACTATATTCTTTCGGATTCGGAAACTTTTAATCGACCTTGTTTGTACTAGACTAGTGTAAATTTGAATGAACGTCGGAAAGATATGATTAAATAGTCCCATAGAACTAATAAATTTTCTTCATACTCAAAATTTAACATAGACTAAAAGAATTATTTAATGTCGACAGGCTGGTTACCTAAAAGAGATACGTAATAATTAAATGTTAATTACCGTCTAGAATCAAGAAAATGTATATTATTCTTTTTCAGTAGCACCATGTGTACCTACCTTCATTTCCTAGTTGAGCTTATTACATACCTAACTTACTATTAGGTAATATTGTCGCCGTATAGTCTTGCAAGACTTTTCTCCTTAAATATCTCCACTTTGATCTTTGCTTATTTTTATGTAGTTTGAGTCTCCCTGGACTTTTTACTACCATATAAGCACATGTGTTTATTATTCGTCTTTATACCGTGGTATTGTAACAAATTCATGTTTGTTTTACTTACTTCTCAATGTTACGTATCATATCAAACTGAACACCATCTGCAAAGTAGTTTGTTACAAATTCAGGCTCTATATCCTTTCTAGTATCGTAATTGATACTGTAGTTTCTACCTTCTGAACCTAATTCAGGAATCTTTCTGGTTTGGGCAAATTAAGAGGCTGTAACAATTTTATTACCCAACCTATGTACGTGGCCTGTGACGCAAGAGACATCTTTACGACCAATTCCTACTATATTAATATTTTATTGACATATTTACTTCGTGAGCAGACATTGTGTGTGCTTCTAAAATCTATTTTGGCGCTGATTGGTCCTCGTAAATATTTACTGTATAAAGTCATTCAGGAATGTACATAAAAAAGTGTGGAATATTTCGTTCCTACTCGTATAGGTACTTACTTATTACATAACCTCAATTCAATCAATAGCTATTTTTGACGTTTTGTTTCTTACTTATTCATATCAATAATCTGGTTTCTTGGGTTACCATTAATGTTTATAGTTGATCGAGACCAGAATAATTGTTAGTGAAAAATCCTGGCAAAATTTCACAACTAGTAAATTTTTTTAACATTGATCAAGAAAAAAGTTGAGAAAAACGAACATACTTCACTTTATCCATCATCTTTTGTTGATCTGGCTGTTACTTCAGAAATGGAAGCTACACAGCATACCTGTCTCTATAAAACCGGTCAAATTGCCAGCAGGTACCTGATTGAAAATTCGCCGATGGGACGCGTTCCATTGTCGCTAGCTGAATATCGATGGAACTATACATTTTCCTGCACCGTCGACTAGCCCGCAAACCAATCCGTGTAATACATCCAGCTGAGGCAATTGTGATAGCTTAGAGCTGGGAATCGTGCAAACAATTGCCAAACATACACACGGTTGGGTATTGTTTGCGCTGTTCTAGCTTTAGGCTACGCTAGTAGTAAACTATTGTTGTCGTTCTAGCAGTTTTGAAATATCAAAAAGCGCCATTAATCGAAATTAGTTATCTACTTTCTGAACCTATTTAATTTTGAGCTGGTGTTTAGCTTGTAATATCTTGCTGTTAGGTTACTAAAGCGAAAAATTGCGGGAATTTTGATTATAATAACGGCATGGATTTTAATTATCAAACGGATTTTATTAAAAACTTAGGAAGTGTAGTTTTCCATATTGTCTCGTTCCATATTCTGAGGAACTTCCGCAATTTACTTTTTTATTCATAGTACGAGTATAAGAAACGCTTAGTTTGAGACCAACCATCTATGTATAGTTGGTGTGAATTGTCTGACTTATTCATGAATACTAATACATATTTGTTTAGTTTCTATGAAGTTGAACAACTAGCTAGTACCTCTGTCCTGGGATATATCTTACTAATATACGATACAAGCGCTTTGAAACCGGGCCCAGATGCAAGAGTGACAATTTCAACAATGTTCTGCGAAGATTGTATGTATTACCATTAGCAAAAATATTCTTAAAATTATTCATGTAAAAACTTTTCACTTTCCGCACACGTTTCATTTATAAATGCGCGTATTTGGGTTCTGAAAACAGATAAACTGTCAGTTATCTGTTCCGATGTAAATTTGCAATCTGACACGGCTCTAATAGCAGGACGGTTCCGACCGCAGTCTGACCGCTCCATAGGACTGTTTCACTATCGGCGACCGCACGCGCCGGACGGATGGTAGCGCCGTATCTTCACGGCAAAAAGCTGCCACGGAAAAGCGGCTAAATTGTCAGGCATCCGTCGTGCTATAAATTCTCTGTCGGCGGCGCCGCCATTCAGTTATCGGCGGCTGAACCATTCGCTTTTAGTTCCAACTACTCGTTCATGTTCAGATACCAAACAATGGGAGAAGTAATACCTTGTTTGTTGTTTCTGTGTCCTTGATGTCAATGGGTTGTTCTAATGTTTCCATAAACAACAATCGGTTATTGTAACTGATCCTTAGTTATCTTCACTAAAAGCTGATCTCATAAATAAAACATTCAACAGCCCTGGTCAGTCACAGCTGAACCTCCTTTGATTCGTGACTCATTTCTCTATCTCAGGCTTCGACGACCCCTCCAGCCAATGCCTTGAAGTTCTTCTTATACCCAACCCTGTGAATGTCATCTGGCCAATGAGTTGCAGTTGGCGTCATGATGTCTACCTAAAGTAAATAATGAAACAAAGAAATAAGTCATGTTGCCTTTTTTCCTTATTGCGCAAGGTTTGTTTCACATTTTTGTATTCCATTATTTGATTTGCAGTTTGCCTTTGTCCATTGATGGTCATAATTAATGGGAAATACGTTCACAATCGATATCTGTCAAATTGTCAATCTACGAATTATAATAGCTTTCGTCTCAATCGTGTCCCCTTGTCTATTTAAATTAATAAATCTCGTTAGCAGCAATATAATCAGCTGTTATAATTAGTGAACCAAATATTTTAAAGTAACTTTCATAAAATAGAATACCGTATCTTCAATGATAAAGAATTCGTAAACAAAGTTTACCGTATCTATTGACTTGATTATGTTACAGACGTCCAAAGTTTAATATCAAGTTCGTATCTATGTAGAACCACCGAGTACTTAGTAAGTAGAAACAATAGAAGTAGCTTCTCTTTACATCGTTGTATAATAGCCTAGCTAGACTAAAGTGGATGGGCACAAAGCAAGAGCAAAACAAGTATAAAAGTTAAGTCTTCAGCATAGGGCCGTGCGGTTTGGAACTCTGCTCAACCCTCACCCTAATGACCTTCACGGACCCTCCAGTTGGTCCACCCCGACTTTGTTATCAGGGGATTAGCATTTTTTGCTAGTTATTGGGGTAACCATATGTGTTGCGTTTATGACAAAATATTATTGTGGCTTTGATTTATCGTCTTATTCATATACCAATTTGTGTATTTCAAGATTTCTATTCTTATTGATTTTTAAATAACATTGCGAATTGAAAGGCAAAATGTTTCTTTATGTTTGTTTAGACTGCAACAGCAACAGCAAAAATATAAATAAAAACTGAACGCTGATTCTAGTTTCGACAGTACTCCAACAAACATGAAATGCTCGAAATGGTCTGGCTAAAAAGAAGGGTTTAACAAACAATGAACTTTAGTCTACCTTAATGTCCTTTGAAAAAGTTAGTGTTGGAAGTACCAACCTTTGCACGCAATCGCAGTAATTTCACCGCAACAAAAGGCCTGCTGCACTTTCGCAGTGGGATAATAAAAACTCCGATTATACTATCTGAACATCTGACTCGGATTTATTGCACGAATTGTGTTTTCTTTTCAGTCTGTTCCAAGTGCTTATGATTGAAATCGCTGGGTTTTACTGCGAGGTAATAAACTTGTTGTGGCAGTAATAAGCGGTATGAAAAGCTCTGCAACCTTTCATATCGTTCTTTTCTGAACTTTTAGTTTAATTACAAGATGAAATTGCGATGGCGAAAAATGTCGTTGGGAATCACCAATCAAGAATGTCTTCTTTTTAGAAAATAGTTAGCGATAGTTATTTAGTAAAGTTAAATGATTTAATGTGAATAAATACGATAGTCTTATAAATGCACAAATACATTTATAAGACCTTACAGTATGAGATATTTAAAATGCATATAGAGAAGTTGAGAATTGTCAAATCAAGCGCTTTAACCACAATATTGCTGACAGAAGTTTTCAAGGCACTAGGTTTTCAATAGAACGACGATAGCCGTCGAAGATGAAGTAAAACATGGCGGTTACCTTGAATTTGAAGTTTTCAGCTTTGTCCTCATTACTTTCTTGATTCCTAATGGATAGAAAGATATCTATTTCAAACAAAATTTTGGTTTCCAATGTTATTGAGTGATTATTGCAACTTACGTATAAGTACTTTTATCAGCTGCGTCGATGAAGTGTTGACTGCTACGATTTTGCAAAGGCATTGCTAGACTTTGTTACTAATTCTCCACTCTATTCCATGGACCAGCAGGTTTATTTTCCACCGATTTATCAGCTGGACAGAAATTCATTTCGCCATAGCGTCGTGTAAAATAAATTAAAAGGACGTCTGTTAACGGCAGCCAAAAAGGACCTGGCTCCGTTCCAAGGAAAATATTACCTTAAAGGCTGCTGTATACACTCGATTTGGTCCAAATTTAGACTTACTGACCTAGTGGAATCGTGACCGAGTGTATAGTACGGACCGTTAGATTAGCTGAAGCTGTAAGGCGAATTGTTGCAACCAACAATTACTCAATTGTTACGAATTGCACCCGTTAAAATATCGAAATTGGCGGTTGATGAAACTGTAGTTTTGATCTTAACGACCATTTCACGGCACTTAACTCCAACGGAGTTATTATGATCTAATCTTTCAATTCTGGCGTTAAGGGCGTTAGTCAGGGGTGAGATCTTGGTTCAGTGACTTTATCAAGCATGTCGTAGAATAATCTAATTTCAATATAAACATCAGTTCTCTGTAACATTAAGCCTAGACTTTGCTCTTGTATGCACAGACCACCGAGTCACGAAGTTAACTGTTCAACGAAGGATGCAACGCTTTGTACTCAAGGCAATTTACTAATTAGCTTATTCAATGTATGCCACTCAGTTTCTCATTATGTTATAGTTGATTTATTCACTTGTAAATAAATAATTTCGCTATTCTGTCAACTGTTTACTATATCAACATTATATTTTCCGTGTGTGTTTGACGGAAACGAAAACAAATCACCGCTCCATGTCTTCCTGTGGGTGTCGTAAGACTTCTTTAAAAATCAGCTTCTCATTTGGCTTTCCCATCTGGCTGGCGACTACATAAATACCTACCGCCTGGTTGGTGACTAAGCAAATTCGCCCAAATGACAATTGTTATAAGCGGTGGCCCATGTCCAGCTGTGGACCTTTACATGATCATGATACGATGGTATACGTAATTTCCTCAAATGGAAATGATTTTGAATCTGAAATAGCGCTACAATCGAGCAAAAACAACAGTGTTTCGTTACATTAAGCCTCAGTCAGGCCATCGCATGCCGCGGCACAAGTTAAATGCACAACAAAGGATGCAGCGCTTTTGTACCGAGACGGCAATTTGCTAATTGGCTTATCAAATTTCCCTCATGTGCTGGTGGGCTTTTAATTAAATCATCACACTTAATTGGTGTATAAAGTGACAGCGATTTATTGTTTTGGCTGAGGATTGAAAAGTATTTTACAGTATTTTTCGGATAATTTGATGGGCTGATACATAATGATAAGTGAAAAAAAATATACGATTTTAAACTTTTATGTTTAATTCCAAATTCCAAATAAAAACACAATTTGTGTTTATGTAGTACATTATATACCTACTTACAGCTTGATACGAGTATATAAATACTTAATTTTATTTCTTTTGAATTTGCTGTATGAAATAAACAAGATAAAAAGAAATTGTTTGTTTCTGTCATGTATAATACCTCTCTTTTACTAAGTATTATTTAGTTTCAGTAGTGAACAGTATTTAGACCAGAACAAATTTTTACTATATCTTCGAAAGTGTTAATTATTATTTCACAAAGACCCATTGTCTCTCATGCATTGGTCTACAAATGCTACAATAAGACGACGAACGCGGGGTCATCGACCGGCACTTATCTTAGCACACCCACAGAGCACCCTTTGATCTCAGATGGGCTTCGTTAAGACCTGAAAGAGCATATTGATCTGTCGGAACGTAATTATAATTGCTTGCAATGTTGTGTTGTCGAAACAATTTGAACGGTAGGTTAATTGAATATAGGTATCTCTTGTTTTGTTAGCCCCTTCATACACAAGGTTACTTAATCTTCGATGCCCGATGATATTAGTATCTAAGCGACTATCGCCAGTGCCGGATCTACTTAAGGGCTGTTTGGGCTGCAGCACAGGGCTCCGAGGTCGCAAGTGATCTCCAGACCTTGTAGCCTTGATCACTGTCGAAAAGTTGCAAGCGTATCGGTTTTCTATCCGGTTATATATTAAGGAGTGTGTGACTGAACTATATCATTTGATGCAGCCCCAGCTCCGTTCTTGCCGAACTCTTTGTTTCCGAGAGTGAATCGGTATGTTCTGGGTAAGCGTGCTCCGTCGTAGGCTTCAATGTCACTTTACACCAGGTGAATTGTAGTCAAGCGCAAGCCCATAGTGAATAAACAATACCTCCTTAATTTGTATTGAGGTAGTCGCTTGGAGACCCAAATCGAAGATTTAAGTGAGCTTGTGTACGAAGGGGCTTATACCGGCGGTACTCGGGGCTATACTTTATTGTATTGGTATCGGTAACAAATTAATCGTGCTTAAATTGTGTGCTCGCATTACCGCGTTTTGAATTACTTAGTATTTGTAACAGATTAGGTTTATTTGTTTCGTTCCCTCTCATCATTGTTGTTGCCTTTGTGTTTACTTCTAAACAATTAACATGCCGCCGATTCCAGATGTGTGCTATTTATTTTAGCAATTACGAGATTATATAGGAACCTACGTTGATTTACTTTGGAATATTTATGTTTTAAGTTTGTTTCATATAGACGTTGAATATAAATCCTGTTAAGAGTTAGATCAAGAAAAGTGTACGCATATTAGTTATTGCATATCTTATCTATACTTATAATAAATCTGTAGAGAGATCAATTCTGTACATGAAATATTTTTTCAAAATAACTATTAGGGGATGATTAGTGATCGATACTGGTGCCAAAAATGCAATCAGTAAAATTTTTGTCTGTCTGTCTGTATGTTCGTTATACAAATAAAAACTACTCGACGGATTTTAACGAAACTTGGTACAATTATTCTTCATACTCCTGGGCAGGTTATAGTATACTTTTCATCACGCTATTATCAATAGGAGCAGAGCAGTGACGGGAAGTGTTGGGAAAACGGGTGAAATTTTTACCTGTATGTTTGAACGCGCATCACGCGGAAACTACAGAATGGAATTGAATGCGGTTTTCACCAAGGTATTGCTAGAGGTCTAACTTAAACTTAGACACTAAGTATAGATAAGTATTTTATGGAAGTCAGACATTTTTTAAACCCGATATCCACGCGTGCGACGCCGCTGGCACAGCTAGTATATAAATAAACAATTGACATCAGTGTAATCGCTACAGTGTATCAACGGCAATGAATGTAGTGGATAGTTTTAATAAATACATCAAGAAAGACGATTAAGCTTTTAAGTTGTGCAATTTATTATTTAGTTCTATACTTATAAAAAGTACCTACCTATACAATGTTCTGTTTTACTTTTCACATCCACTATCATAACTATATCAGGAAAACGGTGAGGATCTTGCTACTCAAGCAAGTTGTTTCATTTCATTTAATTAGACAATTTTAAAACTCAATGTCACGATACCGTTAAAATAAAGAAAATCTACCAAATTGTTTCAGGTTCAATTGCATTGCATTCGTATAATCGTGTTCAAATGAGGCTTAAACTTTTGATATAATCTACGCATAATAGGTTACGTTTGCCGATTATATTTATGCAACAAGATTGTCTGTTGACGTTACTCATCGCTATTTCGCTGATACATAACCCTGAAAAGCGTTTAAAAGCTAAAAAACACCGTGTCGCGTTTCATTTGGTGCGGAAGGCGAGCAATAAAGCGCGTTAGCAATCGAGCAGAATATGCATTTAGTACCCCATAAATCTAACAGGCAAATGAACAAGCACGCACAGACACGAGCTTAGAGGAAACCTTTTAAATAAAAATTTAAATAAAGAATTGCCAGCAAAATCTTTTTGGTCTAGCTTTTTATATAACCTCGCGAACTTTTGGCGTGCAACGGCCAAGATTAGCATAGCTGTTAGAGAGATTGTGGCTTCCATGCAAATTTGTTACGTGGCTCTATCACCTTTTCGACAAGTCCTGTTCTTTATACCAGGTTTTTATGACAAGGATACAAGCAGATTTTATAACTGCTAAAAGATGTCCTTCATTATGTGATGTATGAAGAAATTTTTCAATGTAAATTTTTGTAAGTCATCTACAGTAACTAACTTGGCGGACTAGGGTCTGAGTCTGCTCTAGGGTCACTAGACCCAAATCGACTCTTGGCTTTCGAAATTAGGGATCGCATCATAATCAACTTTCCTGTCATATAATTTTCAAATATTATGTACAGCTTTTTAATCATTAAAATCCTTAATTAACTATTAACCTCTTTAAATCTGTACGCTCTCTTTCCAGCTTTTTATATCTACTTCTGTTAGGAATTCACGTTGTCTTTTTATTTCCATTACTAACTCTTTAAGCCTCATTTTCATTGCCTATCACAAAGTTATTACTTTCGTACTTTTACTGCCGAAAACGATTAAATACAATTCATTCTCTTAATTGCACGTATAAAAATGTACCGGCCCACTCTGAAAACCATTTGGCGTAATCACTAAATTTACTGATCATGCGTTCCTATTCTAAATAGAACTATCTGATTCATGAAGAAGCATAGCCGCCTGCCGACGTAATCTCACAATTACCAATACGTTTACGTTATCATTTTTCCGCGAAAATATTTCACCCATGTCGTAATCGACGAATACGTATTAAATTCTATGTTTGTACCGTCTGTGTTTACAGATGAGATGGTCTGGTACCTCACATTGACCCAAATATTCATCACGGAGATGTGCCCGCCTATCTGTACTATATAAAAAACTTTTAGTACGATGCTGTCGGTAAACCAGCTGCTATGTGTGGTTGGTAAATTGAAACTGTTTGTGCAACGGTTACCTTCCCAGTTATATTTGCAGGAACACACGTTGCCCCGTTTTTCACATTCCCGTCCGCCGTTTTTTTTAGGCGTAGAAACAGCACTAGCTTTTTTTGGTTCAATGTAACACGTCTTTTACTCCTTTCAATCCTTACTAAGCTTTATACTAGATTTCAGAAGATATTTACGTCTTTTCAGTTTGTAATCTTTTATAAATCATTCCATTTAATTGAAAGGTTTTGTCTAATTTATACAGGTTTAATCTCCACAAACAAGGAAGTTAATATCAAGTATATTAAATTTTGTTTATTTTGGACATGTTAACGAAGCATTATGTGACAGCGTTGTAATTTTGTGACAAGTGATTGTATGTTATTAGAGAAAGTTAGAAGTACCTAGTGTTTTAATAATAAGTATTTTTGTTTGTTTATTGAGTTTACAGAACCTAGATTTTGTGGTAATAAAGGCACAGTAACGTGAATTGGCAATGCATTAATTTGATAGGAGGAAACATAATTTTGAAATCATGTAGCCGTATTACTCCACCATATAAAAGCTTTCTGGCTCTCCCAATGGTTTTGTGATGCCGCACGAAATTATGTTCGCTATTTGTACTTTGTTATGCAAAAGAAATAAAATAAATATAGAAGTGAGGCAATTCAAACTCTGCAAACATTCCTAATATATTTTCCTTTTCATCAAATTCCCAACTAAACTATTCACCGAAAGCAGAGGTCGACATACAAAAGAACATATTTTGCACACTCAACATTGACTAGAATATCAGCAAATGTGTTCGTATACCTACCTAACCATTGGTATATAAAAATATCCACCTCCATATCGCGTGGTGCAACCTGCTCCGAGCGAATTTTATTTTTCAACATCGGTTCGCTTTCATTCCATACGTTATTATTTGGAAAATTTGAATCATGGTACAAAATTTTCTGCTTACAAAGAAAATATGACCAATATTTCGTAGCAGCTTAAAGGGAAGGTCGTAAAATCTTTACGGAGGTGTCATGACTGTAATTACCCACCTGCGCTTTACTTAATTTCACGAACAATATTAAACCAACTTTACTCATTTTCGTTATGCCTACTTTATTCTTTTTTTATTTGAATTTTTGTTGTGAATTGTATATATTGATCAATCATAAAAGAATCATAAAAGATTTCCCTGAATCTTTGTAATTCAATTCAATTGATTTGGCTTTATGATAAAGTTTACATTTTCTTTATTTTCACCATTATAATAGACATAGATGAATACATAGATTATTTATTTGAGCGAAAGGAGTGAAGTTTTGATTTCTCTGGCCTTGAATTTATGCTACGAGTACATTGTACAAGCATACATAAATATTGGGCTTAATTAATTGTGTAGTCATGAAAAATGTATGGTTTATCTTTTTTTCTTAATAGTAGCTCGACATAATGGCTTCCCTACGCCTGATAGAAAGCGAAAGAGGAGCCCTAGTCGCTGTGATAATGGGCAAGTAACTGATCAGTTACCTGTCAGTTGTCACCGCCATGCCAGCCCAACCCTAACCCCCCACGAGCTCCGGAAACCCTACTCACCAGCAGAAACACGACCCGGAGGTCATTTGACTGCGGTATTCTATAGGGTGGAGGTCCTTCCCCGGACGGGCAGATCAATTAGAGCGAAGATTCACTATGCCTTACCTCTCTTAAAATTTACTTGCTTATTTACTTGCTTAAAGTTTATGAATTTACTTGCTTTCTAAATGACTACGACGTCTACGACGATAGTTTGTCATCATCATCGGACTAGTGCGGAGCGGAGGGCTCACACCCATCGAAAGTAAACTGCACATTGTGGCATACACAACCATGTCCCTTGAATGTGCCAAGTTTTGTTTTTCAATTTCTTATTGATAAAAATGATATGCCTACTTGGAAGCCTCCATATTCATCTGACGCTGATTCTCATAGCAGTCAAGCGGACATGTAACACGTTGTCGTTAGTTTGATGGCCAAGTCACGTCCACTACGTGACTGGGGGCGTGTAAACGACGCGATTCCATGCAAGCGAAAAAATTCAATTCAATATGGAAATATTGTTCCAAGTGATTCGTAATTTATGCGCCTACACAAGCGATTTCTGAAGTTGCCGAGAGCGAAGAAAAGGCGAATGTTAGGTAGTTGATTATGAATTTAATCGATGTTCTTTGCGTGTACGTCTTTGCGTGTAAAATTATTGGCTATATGCGGCTTGAAATTTCTTCTTGTGATGAATGGATAACAGTCATCAACATAACCAGCTTATCTTACTGCGATCAGTCAACTGCTATATATAGGCCTCCCTGTGGATCATCATAATCATCACCATCCTATTGCAGTCCACTGCTGAACGTAGGCATCCCCAGTTGTTCGTCACTTAGGGCAAACATTTGGAGAATACACCTCACATATTTTTTAATGTTGATAGTTTTATGTAAGCAAAAAGTTTACCGTCAACATAGATCATGGTTATCCACAAGATCAAACATCATACTGCTTTGCGGAATACTACAGAATAGAATATAAGGTGGAAAGAGCTGCATAGTATGCCATGCTACCGTAATCTGTTGAGTAGAACTTTGCCCTCTTTTGAACATAATCTAGTTGATTTCACGCTTCCGCTGAACGGCAGAAACAGATGTAGGTAAGTAATTTTCAATTCATACTGCCGGGCATCTCGAGTAGTCGCCAATTCACAGTCTCCAATTAAGGAATCATCTGTAGTAATGCTATAGATAAACTCGACCGGGTCAAGTTTGATCATCGAAAGCTGTTACAACGTTGTTGTTGCTCATTAATTTCTTAACTGAATAAAGGAGCTTAATCTGGATTCAGGAAGTTAGCGGTTAAGTGTACCTACATGTACCGTAAAGTACTTTAAGAAAGGTAAGGCATAGCGAATCTTCGCTCGAATTGAGCCGCCGTCCGGGGAAGGACCTCCACCCTAAAGAAACTCATCATCAGCCTATCGCAGTCCACTGCTGGACATAAGCCTCTCCAGTTGTTCGCCACTTAGGACAAGCATCATAATTGCCACGCTGGGCAGGCGGGTTGGCGATCGCAGGGCGTAGCTTCTCGCTTAGGTGACCCGGCTAGTGGAAAGGGTACCTAACCAATAACGAGTTATTCTTGAAATTTGATTTAAAATGATCCGCACAATGTAGGTAAACATACTGTTAATAGAATACACAAATAAACATACAATACATACAATAGGCAAGCAAAAATATACCTATTTTCATAATATAAAGCAAGGTAGATTTACCCTACGTAAAAGCTTTATGAAATCTGAGTAATTGATACCTGAGGATATAAATAGTAACAATTTTATTGTTCTCAGCTGCTTTATGCGTAATTTTCCAACAAAAATAAGTATAAGATAACCGCCTGAAGGAATTTATCGTTCCAATATTTCAGGCAAAATTAACACCAAAACTGAATGGCAATATCCATAACTTTAAATATAAGTTGTTCCCGAGCTGGCGAAGGGATAAACCAGGTCCCTTAATAGCAGGCCCTCCAGGAAATCACTAGATGAAACGTTCGAAGTAATAAAATACCAAAGTCTTGGAAAATGTGTCTATTTCCCGTTGAAAGGCAAAAGTGCCTTTATATCACCCGTCTAGGGTCTAAATTAGGGCCCCGTTGATATATTGTTTGGATGTTTTTGCGGTCATGGGGTAAGGGTCAATTTAATTAATTACACAAACCACGACATGCACCCTATTAAACCTTTGTTACGCAGTATTATGTGACTTTCTCTACTAGGTATTTATCGTTATTGTTCTTTTAGGATTTCGCCAATATTTATAGGGGTATCCATTGAAGTTTGTTGCAGACATAAATTTCGCTATCGACATTTTATAGCGTGTTAATGCTAAAGAGTTGTGGATTTTGTACTGTGAGAATACCATACATGAATTTGTAATTTTGCTATTAAAGCAACCGAAATATTGTTTTACTATTACCTATTGTACTTTATGACTATTATTTTTCCATTAAACTAAATATTATCTCTTTTGTGTTTTTAAGGAAGCATAATTACCGATATATTTTAACCTGTAATGTACAAAAGGTAATATTTATGTTCTGACTCATGCTAAAATTTATTCTGAAGTTATTTTACGTTAAACCGTGTTCTTTCGTGTCTCGTAAGATATTCTTTAGCAAACATTTTCCAAGTGCATTCATTTTTGTCGTTCAAAGTGTACAAATTCGCGGAGCGCATCGGGTGTAGTCCGCACTTTGCACTGCAGAATGTTCTTTTTTGTGTTAAATTGAGCCAACGCGAAGGGCGTAAAACTGCACACGTACTAAAATGTTTCCAACGAATTCATATTTCAGAGTGACACATAACGAAATTAGCTATAGTCTGGCCGCTGTGAGAATGCGTTTCTGACAGGTTGTGACCAAATGGGTGAATTTTCTATTAACTGGCGTACAATTTACAGCAAAATTTCAAATAACCTTTCTTTACCTTATTAACGAGTGAAATCACGAATAATTATATGCTAACTTACAATAAGCGTATAAATTTTAGGTAAAAAATATTGACAATTGATCAATTATCAAATAATTATACGAATTGACATGTGTCACAACCACATTGTTTGGGCGCGCCGAATAGTGTTAGTTAGACTTAACCTAGACTCATTTACTCCAAACAAAAGAATCACCGATTATATTTATAAAAATAAAACTATGCCAAGTATTCTATTCATATTGAATTTCATTTTATCGTTTTTCATAGAGCAGTCGTTCGTAGTCATGTAAATTGTTCAATTAAAAATATTCGTCAGGTTTGAACACAAATATGTGTAGCTAGCACTGATCTCGTGTTCCCATCCATCATTTAACAAAAAATGCATGGCATGTATTTTGAGCCACATGTAGTAGGTGAGCTACATGAACAATATTTAGAGTAATTGCTCTAAACTACACTATACGTGTTTTTTTCATGTTTCTAACGGCGTAATTGAAGTTTTTGTTTTTCCAACATATTTTGTACATTTCATGATTTTATACATTTTGCTTATTTTCCATACGCTTTGAAGTGGTTTTGCAGAGTATAGGATTTCTTTTCACTAATTTTTTATTTATATGACATAAAATAACTAAGCAAAGGGTTTGCTTAGTTTAAGAAAACGATTTAGAATTACTTCTTTTTTTTGCTTTCCAAGATTTGGTATTTAGCTGTAATAATGCGGTCACTCATTATCTCTTAACCCCTTTTTAGTATATTTAACAGGAATACAACATGTTACATCAGCCCAGAAAAGCTCTTTAAGTACAGTCATATAATCAAGGTTAATCATGCCAGTTTATTACTGCGAGCGTGTATACTTTAGCCTTAGTCCAATTAAGAACATCTCATTACATCAGATGCGTATTTGGTGCAATTTTATTAACACTGTTTGTACACACGCCCACGCTAACAAGTTACACAAATCAGTCGAAATATTTAGATGGATAATGTACTCTGTGCCTTGGATATTTAGTCGAAAGTTTATTGGGGCTTGACAGAAGATATAGTTTGGTGTGTGAGTGTCTGTACAGGGCCACAGATCAGGTTACCCAAATCAGTTCATGTATCTAGAGGGATAATATAATAAGGTTGTCCCTCTAAGGTTGTCATTATTTCTTCGCTCCTAATAGTTGCAGCGTGATGTTATATAGCCTAAAGCCTTCCTTGATAAATGGTCTATTTAACACAAAAAGAATTTTTCAATTCGGACCAGTAGTTCCTGAGATTAGCGCGTTCAAACAAACAAAGAAACAAACAAACTCTTCAGCTTTATAATATTAGTTAAGATTTACTTACTCTATGAGGTGAATCGTCGCCCTTCATCTATATTTGTTATAGAGAGATCGTCTCCGGAGATGCTTGACGGACCGGGGTTTTAATGGGTGTTCCCTGCCTCTGTGGCAGGGTGAGTCCCACATACCCCGTCACTCCCCCAGTGACGAGGATGCATAAACGCATTTTCTCCGGTGGACTCAAGCTTCCCCTTTGAGGAACAGACAAGTGAACGACTTCTGATGTCAAAATAAATAACCCAGAAATTTATTTTAATTTTAGATGTTGGTAGTACCCTCCTCAGACTTCAAAAATGCTGTCGTGTCGAAGGAAACGACATACAATCAGACTGTTCCGTCAAAAAGTGCTACAGTTTTCCACGTAACAATAAATATCTATCAGAAAGGCGAGGTTGGTCGCATACGATAGGGGCAGCCCCGTTCGACGGCCGTCAATATTGCGCGGAAGCTGCGAGTGACACGTGAATCGCACCCTCTGACGTGTGCCGCGCTCATGAATGCGCCCGCTGCTGAGCGGATCAGTTCCTGAGCAGACTTGAGAGTTAGGAAATTGAGTTCACTTTTTATTGTTTACTAGCTGCCGCGTCATTAAGTATAATATCCCCGTGTTTTAACTAAAACAATCCACACTAATATTATAAATGGGAAAGTGTGTCTGTCTGTATGTGTTTCTTTCTTTCACAGTAAAACGGAGCGACGAATTGACGTGATTTTTTAAGAGGAGATAGTTAAAAAAAAAGATGGAGTAACATAGGCTACTTTTTGCCCCTTTCTAACCCCCCACTTCCCTAAAATGGGGGGTGGAAGTTTTTATGGAGCATTCACTCCGAACTTAACGCGAGCAAAGCCGCGGGCAAAAGCTAATAATGAATACATTAAACCAAGAAAAATTGGTGCAATCGTTGGAAAGTTATTGGCGTACATACATTTCGAAGATTTTTGTTTATATAGATGACTTTTGCTGTGTCTTAAATGCCCAGCCGCTCCTAGTAATGTTATTTTAATGGTGTCTAAATGACATCTAAAGGTAAGCGGTTACCGCAGCCCATGAATGCCTGCAACATCACAAGCATTGCATACGCTTAGCCGGCCCATTAAAAACCTATTCACTTAAAACTTAAAGTGCTGCATACTGTATTCCCCTGAGAAAACCTCGGCACGAAGCTCATTCAACAAATGTAGCTTTCGTGGGAGGAAATTCTGACGGACCGAGCCTGCACAGTTAGGCCTCAATAGTGTGAGGACTCAAATGATGAACATTATTGATTTAAATTATATTAATAGATTTTTAAATAATTACGAATTTAACAATATTGTGGTTGTGAAGAATCCATAATGATCCTCATTTATCAGTCCTTCGCATTCCACTGCTGTACATAAGTAATCTTCTACTTCATGGGCTTTTCGCATCTGAGGGCGTCATACAACAAGAACTCGTATACTATCTTATCTATATTGTCTACTATCTCACAAATCACAAGTTAAACGCTATTTTTTATTTTACTTTTAAATATTTTACAAGTCTTTTAGCCTTTGAAATACGAATTCCCGCTTCGTCTCTATAGCTACGAGTGTGTCACGTCGCGGGAACTGTCGGGCGACACCCGTCAATATTGCGCTGAAGTTTCGAGTGACACCTGAATCGCACCTACTGATACGTAGAGCTCTCGTGAATACGTCTATTGCTTTAGGGCTTATAATTGAATAGGTAATAATAGAGAAGAAGAGTTTCTGGACATGATATGTACTAACTAAATTGTATCTGGCCGAGTTATAATTATTACTTCCTTACTTACTGGTTTGACCCACCTTTCTCGATCCTAAGCATTTCCTTAAAGTGTGATAGATTTGTGGCATTTGCCTTTTTAGATTTTCCTTTACTTTATCCCTGATAAATTTATGAAAATATATGTATATCGCAAAAAATAGAAGTATAAATAAAGCTAACAGACGGGACAGAGACAAAATTTAAGAATAACAGATGTAGGAGTTAGTAGACGCCTTAGAAAACACCTTTTTTTTTTAAATTAGGCTTCCACAAAACATATTTCAATATGAAAGCACACTACTTTACGCATAGGATTTAATGTATATGGTACCCATATCTTTTTGTATTAGCGAAACTGCATTTGTTCCAAAATAGCGCTCAAGCTGATTCAACACTTAATGTAAACGCTTACATAACACAACGTTTCCTACGCAATCACAGCTCTTCAGCATTGGCACTATTAAAAAGCCATCGTGCCAACAGGGGGGTTAAACTTTCCGCCCCGCGCAGTATCATTTTCCGGCAAGTCTGTCGGAGTGTGTCGATAAGCGAACGAACTGTCGTCAGGACTTTTTCACATTGATTCACATACAACACGTACAATCGTCACGTTTATTTAAAAGTTGAGTATTTGCGTACTTAAAGATCGTTTATCTCAAACGTACTTTTCATTGATTCATGGGCTGATCATTAAAAAAGTGCAAATTAATGTCATTATACATAAACAAATTTAACGTGTTCTGTCCTGAAGAACTGGTAAATGATGCCAACAGCTTCATTTTATCATCGTACCTCACGCTATAGGCAGGGTGTTCTTCCTCACACTTTGAGGGCTAATTAGTCACGCACGGTCCGATTTCAGAGGAATTTCTCCTCGAGAACGTTGGGTTTGTGGAATGAGCTCCCCGGCAGGGTTTTCTCAGGGGAATATCGGTATGGGACACTTCAAGTCAAAAGTAAATAGGTTCTTAAAGGATCGGCTAAGCTCATGCGATACCCCTAGTGTTGCGTCCATTGGCGTCCATGGGCTGTAGTGGTAACTGCTTACCATCAGGCCAGCTGGTAGTCATTTTGCTACCCTAGTATAAAAAAGGCAGCCTGTTTCTTTCGGTAGTTTCCTCTTCTGGAGATTTCTAAATGAATACAAGTACTTTTACATAAAATTAATGTTTCAATATATTAAACACTTGGAGAACTTGAGAACACAAAAACGAGAACACAAAATGAGTTTATAACTAAGAGTATATTGACGACTTACCGATATTGTACGTACATAGCTATTGTAATTTCAATTACTCGCTTAAAACTGACGACATTATATGTAAAGGCCCGTATTTTCCGAAGCGCACGTGTTTACCCGAAACCCGGTTCGGTTTTGGCGTATTTCGAACCGTGAATATAACGGGTAAACCGCATGATTTCCAATAGAAGCGTTTCACCACTGGAAAGTTGCGACGCGACGAGCTGTGTTCATGTTCAGCTTAAAATTTGTACTCCTCATATTGGAAACGATATTGGAATCATAATCCTGCTGTGTGGATAGCAGAAAATACCAGAGAGTACCTGCATTTTTATAGTCCACTCACTCTCCTGAAATATCTTAGAGTATAGTAGAGGATCCCGCCATACAAACGACCTTCACCGAGACGTTTATTGAATGAAACTTATTTTATATGTAACTAAATATGTCAATAAATATATTGGTTGCCGATAAAATTTTGGTCCAGGGTATGATTTGATACATGGTTAAACAGTTCACCGGTTTAATCATCTCGTAGATAAATTCTATACCAATCGAAAGTATGAAGGCCATAGAATATGCAAACGTTATGCTGCCTATTCTTTTCCGGTCACAACTCTTGGGTAGCCAGGTATAAACAGGTAAATAGATACTTGCATTTTACCGGTCTGATTAATTCAATTAATCAACAGCCCTGGTCCTTCCACTGCTTAACGTTGGCCTCCTGTAATTCGCACCACATTTCTCCATCCCGTTCTTCCACCATCCAGTAAAACATAACCTGGACCAAAATTTTATCGGCAACCCATATGCATTATATTTATTGACATATTTATCTATATATACAAAAGAACATCTGACTGAATGAACAACGCACTGCCGAAACCGCTGAAGCGAATGCAACGAAATTTTGCATGTACGAGTAGGTTACATTTATAACGTAGGCGCCCGCTAAGAAGGGATTTTTCGAAATTCACCCGCTATAGGGATTAAAAGCGGGCGTAGCAGGGGCACAGCTAGTTTACATATAAAATAAGTTTCATCCAATAGCTGTCTTGGTAAAGGTCGTTGTATGGTTGGATTTTAAACCAGTAGGAAATCATCAATGACAACAATCAAGTTGTCTCAAATAAAATAATTTATCATGATTCCCTGGTTTTGAAGTGATTATTCAGTTATTTTTTTAAATGTATTTTATTTGTTAGCGTATTTATGTATCTGTACGTAATAGAGAATATTTTTGCAACAGGAATCGAATGAATACAGCACAGCACGTTCCGCGATTATAATGAAAGGTTACATATTATTAGACATAGGTCAGAGTAAATTAAGCCATGATTCAGTACACCGACGCGACTGGCCTTGGTGCGGCATCCGCGTCATCTGCTGCAAATATCCAGACCCAGTGACCCCGCTATGGATAGGGTTACCACTTACTACTATTGATATGCCGCTTGATTCTTTGTTTGCGGAGTATAAGGCGCGGGGTAGGACGAGAACGGGGAAAGGGGGAGGTGCGGGCGGATGTCACGGTGCTAACGTGTGACGTTCAGATCCCTTTCGTGTAAAGGGATCGTCGTCCTGTCTCCGCGCTCCTATACCTTCAGGTTTTTCCATCAATAAGTCAAATGAAACCCTTTTAAGTTGACTCAGACTAAGACTAATATAATTTAAATTGGCCCAAGATTATTTATAAATCGATTTATTTAATGCGTTTTAGTTCATTTTGAAACATAGTATTCATAGAAAGTTAAGGGCATTTTTATATAAAGTACACTTGTATGGCATTTAACTGAATCAGTAATGTTTTGATGAGTCTAAAATTTATTATTTATACGACATTCTATTTGGCTAGACCTACGTCCGTCCAACTTTTCAACAATATCGATAACCTTTTAGTCTTGATTCGAATAATGAAAACTTATGTCAATGACGTAATTGGAGTACACAAGTGCCGTATACACATTATCGTTAGTGCATTATTGGAGATTTTCGTATAAAGCAAGAGAGTGACGTGTGCATCAAACGATTTTAGCCTAAACCTACTTGCAAGAATAGATGGGTATCAAAGGATTTGTTTCAATATGTGCAGATCCTCCTACAGGGTAGTATCAGTAAACGAGCGTAGTAGATATATGCATGTGTAGTGTACCATAATAGATTATACTTAGTATGGACTGGCTTAGTTTAATAATATTAGGGTATCTGATTAATATTTTGTAAATACAATAAGATTCAATTTCGTGATTCTTCCGTGCTTTTATTTTAATGACAAAATCAAAATAAAATATTTTGTTTATGCACTTAATGCAGTAGTATACTCTACCGTTACTGAAAAAGAAAAAATAAGAAGAAAGAAAAAGAAATAAATATAATAGTCCCCACTAACTTGTTAAATCATCACAATTGGTTTGATCGTGACATTGATAGAAATTAGCATCACACTTTCGTTGCACACTTCTCACTTTCATTGAAAGCTAATTTATTGCTTTCCACTTTTTCTCATTTCCACTGCGAATTTTGCAGGTATCGATTTACTAGTATTTAAGCATCTTGCTGTTTTTTAATTCAAGAACTGGGCAACCTTGTAAATCTTTTATACAACCATTCCTCTTCCTCGTCAGTTTACGATACACTTCTTTTACTTTGTTGCATTTTTACAAGATTTATTGGATTGCAATAGTGGCTAAGAATACAACCAAGAATTTGATTGTGTTGACTGACCAAGAATAACATCCTGTTGCCATGAATATCGTTTAGCGAGAAGTTGTGTAAGTTGAGTAGGCGTTCTTGAGTTCGTAAATCAGTATACTAGCATCCTGTAATTCACCATGCTGCATTTAGTAAACATGTTATACCTACATGCTTTTGGCTAAGATAATTTATCATTGTTATCATCAAGATTTTCGGAGTCCATGTTGTGGTTCTCTCTTTCACTTTTGACATTTTCATTTTCAAGACGTGGCACGCTGGTCCTCACATCACTATCTAGTCCCAAACTAATCTGAAGCTTATACTTTGGTCTTTGACATCCAGACCAATACAACGAACAACCAATACGTTGGTTGTATTGCATCAGAAGCAACGTTCGTTACCACTGAACCAAACACTTCGACAACCTTGAATGGGTTTGACTCCCGCTGCCGCCAATTTTGATTCAAAATTCTCTGCAATTTATACTAGCCGGAGACATCAAACATACCAATAATAGGATGTATATGATACACCCTATTGGGTGAACAAAATATTAACTCTCCTAGAAATTGCATTCCCATTTTTTAAATTAACTTTAAAGGGCGTGAAATGGGGTTTTTAATGCAGGCAGTCATGATGTAAGCGATCCCATGTCGCTGATTTCATAATATGCGCCACTGACTTTAATTAAACTTCATCGTCTATTAAACATTGGGCTCGATGGAAGCTGCCAATTTGATGTGTCGCCATAAAAATATTTTTATAATAATAACATTTATAGAACATACAGTTTATGTATTAGGACAACCAACAAGATTAACACTATGTATTATAATAATATATTAAACTATACAGAACATACGAATTTACAGCTTATTGTCACTTTAATTATAGGTTGCCACGGTCATGCCATGTGAACTATGATTTACTTAAATGTATACCTAACTACATATTAGTAATTATAAATATTTAACTAACAAACATAATGAAATACAAAATTAAACTATGTTGATGTTACCCGTTTGATGCTTTACTAAAAGACTGTATAATTTGACGCCTAAATTTCGGGAGCTTATGCTATAGTTTTATTTACATAGTTTAACATTATTATCACCACAGTCCATATAGCTAGACATAGACTTCTTCAGTTGTTCGCCACTTTGGGCAGGCGGGTTGGCGATCGCAGGGCGTAACTCCTTGCTCCTGTGACGTTGCTGCCCGTCATTGGCTTGTGGTATTTAGCTGCACCTTTAGTCGTGATGGTTATACCGCCACCAGTCGGTTGCCAGAGCCTCCTTGTTATTCGGCAGGTTGCACCACAGGTAGGTGAGAGTGGCTTGGAGCGAAAAGATGATAGGTCACTGCCTTACATCCTATATTACTGTAGCTTACATTTATTGGGCATGTAAGGGAGCGCCCTCATCATCTTTTCGCTCCAAGCCAACCTCACCTGCCCGTGGTGCATACTACCGAATAACAAACGAAGCGCTGGCGACCGACTGGTGGCGGTATAACCGTCACAATCGAAGGCGTAGCTAATTAGCACAGACCGGTGACGGGCAGCAGCGTCACCGGAGCGAGAATTTACGCCCTGCGATCGCCAACCCGCCTGCCCAGCGTAGCGATTATGGGTTTATGCTCCAGATGCTTGCCCAAGTGGCGAACAACTGGAGACGCCTATGTCCAGCAGTGGACTGCAAAAGGCTGACGATTAAAATTAATTTCATAACTAAAATGTTCACATCTTTCATTTAGAAATATCAATTTTACGATCTCCCCGATGTCCCTCGTGTTATTTATACGTGTTTCTAGGCAATTTTATGGGGTATTTAACCGAACATAGGGCCCGACTATAAAACTAAATTTATATGAACCTCCCAAGTTGTTATTGGCGGCACTAATTAAGTCTAATATGTGTAATTAAGAAAATGTAGGTACGCACCTTAAGAATTGTTACTATCTTTATAATGTGTAATGGCGGACTAACCATTTATTTCTCAATCGTTTGTTGAACATTTGTGTTTGGTCTGTGTCCGGGTAGACATCCGGTAGTATTAGTATGTAGAGCAGATATATATTTGTGATACATTCATTATTCTGAAACCCATAACACAGATACTAAGGGGCTGCACAGACGACAGACTTTTTGTGCGATAGAGTCTGCGTCTTAGACATTTAAAAAGAATATCTAGGTCCCTACAGCTCTGCCTACAGAATGATCGAAGATGTGCGTTGAGTCTGTGAAATATCCGCAACAGATTTTTGCGCGCCGTGTGCGTTACTGCATATAATTGCATCACAGACTAAAAAGTCGTCACGATTAGTCTGTCGTCTGCGCTGCCCCTAAAGCTACTTTGGAATCGGAGCAATGTATGTGATGTTGTCAGATATTATTTTTTATTCCTGACCTATTCCTGTCTTTAACAAATAGCGATACCAATACGGATATCTCAGTACAAAACGTCTTGCAGCGATAGAAGATGGCCCATAGGTTGACTGGTAGAGATTGCCATACGCCATCATTTCCGCACTTTGTAGTCTATTGTGCAATAAATATTAACTAAAAAAAATAAAGATGGTGCATTTCTGAAGGAGACCTCTACTAGAGATAAGACCGCATAAATTGTACTACATTCAGTTTTGTAATAATATTTCATTAAGGATAGGGGAGGTAGGGGAGCATTGGGCACTTTTTTACTTAAATGTTAATAAAACTGTTATTTTTTATCATAATCAAAATTTTATTCCTAATATATGGAGCACACATATTTGGCAGTAATTATTATTAAGAAAAGTTTCAATATTGTAATTAGTCTCAAAGTTACAAGAGATCTTCGAACACATATCCAAAGTGCCCAAACCTCCCGGCGGTCGGGAGGTTTGGGCACCCCTGTAGGGAGGTTTGGGCACTGTATTTAATATGCACGAAATTGCTTTACTATACTACTAATACTTTTAAAAAATCCCCTTATCCAGTCTTTGGATGCAAGTTTCTTCTCTGTCCAGTTATCTGGTATTTTTTTTATTGGCAGTGGCGTATTCATAAACCAATTCGCGTGTTTTCAGTTTTGATAGTCCATAGTTTAGTTCAGACGATGTTACAAGATATGAAATTTTCTCTTCTTCATCTTTTGTGAATATTTGAGACGATATAAATTTACAAGAATTATCTTTTACGACACCACCCTGCTTGATATACTTTTGAAGGTTAGATCTCGGTATGTCATATTTATTCGCAGTACTTTTAATTTTAGCACCTTTGGAAACGTCTTCCAATGCGCGCAAAATAATATCTTTAGGGATTTCACGTCGCTTATTTTTCTTTTTAAATGAAAACGGCATTGTCCTAAAAAGAAATGATTAACCACTCAATCCAATAGGCATAGCAAAAAGGCACAAAAGTTTGACACCAAAATACACTAAAAACAGAGGGAGCATTGGGCATGCCCAAACCTCCCTCCTACCTGCGTGCCCAATGCTCCCCATATCCTCACTTTTCAAATAGATTAGAATAAGATTATTTTTATCAAATGTAGAAACCTAATTGACAGGCAAATATAATATTCATTAAACACAAAAGAAAAAGATAACACAGAAACTTACACATTCTTGCAGATTTCTTTGATAAGTTACATTAAATCACAAATAAAATATTTACTTCTGTACGCAGCAAACCGTTACGCGCATGTAACTTGACAACCAAGTGAAATGATAGCTGACACTTTAGATAAGCGGTGTTGATAGTGACTAAAGTATAGTGCTGTGGTAGAAAACAAAAAATATGTACGATAGTTTTGGAGAAATGAGGGGGTGCCCGAACCTCCCGACTGCCCAATGCTCCCCTACCTCCCCTATCTAATGTTAAAGCTGTGAGGAAAAGTATAGCAATTTTTTTCTTTATTGTTTCAGATGAGAGCCTAAACGATTCAACCTCCAACACGACTGAGATTGTGATATTAGTAATGATGGTCTTCCAAACTTTATAAGTAGAAAGACATGAAATATATCAAATAGCGAAAACAGTAGAAAAAAAGTCGAAAAAAAGACGGTGTGAAAAGTGAGTGGGAAAATTAGGAAGACCAGGAGACATGAAGTGAAGTGAAGGTTTGATCGAGGATGACGGCGCGGGAGGTGGAACTGACTGGCGGCGCTCCGTGGGGCTTCCGCATGCACGGAGGCGCCGACCACAACCAACCTCTCAGGATATCGAGGGTAGGTATCCGCTCTAATTGAGCCACCCAACTGGAGATGTACCTCCTACCTATAGAATACCGCAGCTACCGCAGCTAAATGCTCCGGGTTGTGTTTCTGCCGGTGAGTAGGGTTTCTGATACCCCTGATGTTGCATGCGTCCATAGGTAGCGGTAGCTGCTTAACAGCGGGCGGGCCGTAGGCTTGTTGGCCACCTTAGGGCCATTACGCACTGTCGACTAGTCGCCGGCGACTCAGTCGCCGATGACTGTGACTTACTATAGTTTAAATAGGGGCTTGCGCACTTAATCGTCAGTCGCCTTTCTCTGTTTTGGTCGCCGAGAGACTGAGTCGCCAGCGACAAGTCGACAGTGCGTTACGGCTCTTAGTAGTACAATCAACTGGATAAATGTTTTACAGCGCTCGTTTTAAGGTGATTTTTTTCAAAATTACTATGTTTATATCCAATACGGCCTTTTCATCATCACCGTTTGGGGGACCGAATATCGTTTCCAGGAGAACGCAAAGTTGAATTGAATTCGAGAGCTACGGTATGCGTTGGTCCGATCATACGAATTTCCAACGCTTAAAATGTAACTCGTGATTCTTTGAAAATAAAACCCTAATTAAAAATAGTTCGCAGTTCTATAAATTGTTTATTTACGTCTACGCAACATTTGCAGTGTTTGGAATAAATTGTCGCGAGATACACAGAAAATACACGATAACAAACTTTTTATTATTTATTTTGTATTTTGAAAACCTCAACGATCAAATTTATTACAGAACTACGAACTTATTAACGATGTTTATTACAGTTTCAACGCAATCAACAACAAGTACAAAATGTACATATCGTTTTCTTGTTATCGAATCACTCGAATTCTCAACAAAACTTCTTTGAAGCAGTTTAGAACAATGCTTCCATACTATTTTCCCTTAATAGTAGATTGTTTTCAATAGAAAGGGGTAAAAGGAGTCCTTAGGAGTGTACAGTATCAGATTACGCAATTAAATTTCTCTGTTGGAGACTTGAACATCTGTATTTCTTGTTGGGAGCACTTTGTTTGTGGTGCCCGGTGTTATTTGTCGAGACAATTTGTATTGTGGTGCCTAGAGAGGCACAGTTATTGCACATTTATGGTGAGGAGCGTGCTACAGTCTTAGCATTTGCAAGTCTAGTTGGGGGAATTGTTTTTATTTGGTGCGGCACTTAAAGAAAGTTTGGAATTTGGTCTCACTTATGAGAGCGATTGAGAGACATGATATTGGCGCGGTGCAATAGTTTTAATTTCATCAATTGACACCTTAGGAAGAGATCGCTGAAAGCTTTCTTTGCATCTAGTTTTAAGTAAACTGTTTGGTGTGCAACAAAGAATATCTATCTATCTAACTTTATTGCACTACCGTTTGTTATATTCCGAAAGTTAATCAACTACCTAAGAAATTCATCAACTTACGATTCTTGCTATTTTCTGGTGACATATACATCATATCGTGCAAACGTCCACTACTGAACTTAGACCTCCCCCAAAGACAATTGTTACTTGGGGGGATATGCCTTAGACATAGACAATTTAAGCGGGTTCGTGACCACAGTAAATTTTATTTGTACCCTTGTAACTGCTGCTGCCCGTTTCCTGATATTCCGTTAGTCGTCTTCTACGAGACCCATGGGATGAGACGGATGGGTGGATACAATAGGCGAGATTAATGCTGCAAAGTCAATCACTATCAATACACTATTATTAGAAGATTAAGAACAATATTCTATTATGTACGTAGATAGGAGAAAAGACCCTATGCCTCGACTCCTTGTTTTTAAGTTTTTACCTAAACGAAATGTTTGTTGAGCAATCCTAACTTTTAACAAAATGGTGTTTTTACAGAGCTTCAGCGATACGGTCGAACGCATTCCTTATGTAAGTAAGATTGTGTGCTTAACCGTGTTTGATCGACAAACAATAATAAATCAATCATTTCTGACAAGTCTTCTTTAATAAAAGTTTCTTTCCATTTGTTTGTGTCGTGCCAGCTAATAAATATTGTTTTGTGATTGACGAAGCAAGTATTAGCGTTGGATATTTAACGTCTGGGCTTTAATATTTGGATAAAGTTGTGTTAATTGTATAACAGCGTGCAAATAAGATAGGACTAATCTACTAATGGTGATGATCGATCGTAAGTTCGTGTTGGAACGAGTGTAATGTTATTATATGTAATAAAAAATCCATCTTTCATAATAAAAGTTACATATCGTATTAGTTAACCAACTAACCAGAACGGCATTTATATGCAAATCAACTCCTTACGCCTATTTTGTATACAGAAAAATTTTCTCAATTGACGCGATTAAAAGAAATATGCAATTTAATAACTTGAATAGATAGAAGTTTTTTAATTTTTACAATCCATTTTTATAGAACAAATCACGTTTTAGTAAATATATTAAACTTCTTAAGACCGCGATTTCCAAACACAATAATTTTAAAAGGACATTCGGTCATAATACAACAATAGTACCTACGTCTGTAATCCAAGAAAGTGTTATTATTTAACGAAGCTTAGCAGCAACTTTATCGACGTGTACACAAGACCTTGCTGCCAACTGAGCCGTGCAGATTGAACAGTGTTCCACTAAAATAAGACCTCCAGTTATTTTCCCCTTGTCTTCCCCGGACGGGCAGTGTTGACAGTGGTTCAAATCCCAACGTAATGTTGCAGGATTTCCAACCTCTCAGAGGATTAATCTTCGCCGGTTCGATAAACATTCCGGATAGTAGACTTAATAGGTATTCTATTTACTTACTTTCTATGATTGAATGGATCATTCTTCTTAACTAGTTTCTATTTATGAAGAAAATGTTATGTATGTGCGTTACTTCTATATTAGAAGACATAATTGTAGTAGTTTTTAGTATTCCTATTACCGCATCAAATAATAGGGGTAGCTTTTCAAATGCGGGTATTCCGAAGACAATTGAAAATTTATAGTTTCGTTGCCGAATACGGCCATATGGTGGTTGATACCAATTTAATTATAAAAAGCCGTGTATTAATAAGCTGTTAATATTTCGATTATCATTTTAAACTAATCCAAATGGATTGTAAAATAGACACTTTCTTGCACATATGTGCAAGCAACTTAGATTGGATTGCTTAATTTTCTATCTATAAATTCAATTTTTTATAAGAACCACGCCATAAAACTTTCCACACACATTTTAACACTTCATTCTAATAAATCTGTTTCCTAATACTCTTATAATATGTACAGTTACTTCAAGTCCAATTAATTTCGATATAACTGTTCAGGGTTAATATTTAATTATTCAGGGCCTATTTTTACCGACATCAAGTCAATTCATCCGATTCACGCTTGATAAGTTTTAAGAGTGGGTACATTAAGACCAGTATTCTGCCCATGCCACATTCAAAAGTTAGCCAAAAAGTAAATCAAATAAGATTCTACTAGAGTCCTTGATGTAGGCAGGCTGCCAACACTTAAGGGTCTTTTAGCAGGCGATTCACGTCCAGTTGCTAGTAAGAACTTCTTGGAAATTGGATTATGTACTAACAAATGATTTTATCTTATTTCTTATGGCCCGCTGTCAATTTAAGCCTTGTTCCGACTTTGAATTGTTAGACAGGAACTACAATGGTTGGTTAGGCTTACTCGAAACTACAAAGTTTTGGCTTTAAGGAAAGTTAATGGAAATTTGACTATAGTTCATTCGCGTTAAGAAAATAGTGACTGACAGGTCACTGACAGGCCACTATAGACCTACACACTTCACACATATTTTGTACACTACACATGTCAACACATCTATTCACTTCTATTTACAGCACACTCACTCACACACACACACACACACACACACACACACACACACACACACGCACACACACACACACACACTCACTCACACACAACATACTCTAATTATAACTGCAGATTATTTTATGTTGTTAATGTTATTACCCCTTTATTTCTTTATCATAATGTAACGAATTCGCCCTAGCTTTATTATGTTTACTGCACAAACAAATTGTTTCCTTCTGCGAGGGAAGGCCTGGTGACCTGTAACACCGGTTATTCTATAACCCATCTCAGGCACCAGCTTTTCACAAATAAGGACCAATAAAACTAATTGCATCACTAGGCTCAAACTTGTTATATGTTCTTTTGTGAAAAGAAAATAAATAAATATTCTATTCTATTCTATTCTAATTTGCCAATTAAGTACTCAATATTTGTGCATATGCACAATACCCGTTACGCTATATTACATGAAGTTATTTGAAATACATAAACGAGGAAATTTGTGAATAACTTCTATATTTTGCAATAAAGATCTGTCGATTTTTAAATTCAAGCAAATATCAGTACATAAAGAAGTTCATTCAGACGTTTTATAAATAAATAAATAAATAACCCAAGACATGCCACGCTGGGCCACACTGCGCCACCTAGCCCCAAACTAAGCCGAAGCTTGTACTATGGGTACTAGACAACTGATAAACTTACTTAGATACTTTTTGTTTGTAAATAAATACATATTATACATAGAAAACACCCAGACCAATACAAACAGACATGTTCATGAACACAAATGTTTGTACTGTGCGGGAATCGAACCCACGACCCTTGGCTTAGAGGGCAGAGGTCACTACCAAATGAGCCACCGAGCCTGTCAAAATGTGGATTAGGCTACCAATTTGTGAATTTCAAAGCCCAAAACACAGTTCATTTATTATTCTTGTAATCAAAATCGTTGCACGTTTTAGACGGCAACGGGGTCTATCGCACAGAATCGCAGCGCACTCGCAAAATTACAACACACGCCATGTAATTTGTAGGTAAAGTACTCTTGCGCCCTCACCACGAGGGCATAATCGCGGCAACACGCCGATTTAGCTGACGCCGACGACGTTAGGGTCGCAGCACACAAAACAACTCGAAAAGGGACCCATTGACACCATATTTATCGTCTAGCTAGTATATTTTATACAAATAATGTTATTTATAGGAACTTCCTATTGAAAAGTAGGTACACTAGTCGGAATTGTAACGTAAACGATTTGCCTTGGGGCAAGCATTATCTGTGAAGTGGTAACAGTTTTGCTACGAGTGGTTACAAATCACCGCCTCATTTACTCCTGTGGATGTCGTAAGTCGACTCAGGAATTTCTCCTGCGTCTTAGCCAGCTGGCTGACCACCGCGTTTCGGCATCAGAAAGTGTATAGCTAGACTCATTTTACAGGTTAGCATGGGCGGTGGAAACTGATAAGCGTTTGCTTGGCCGTACAAACTTGGGCTTCTCTTTACCTTACCATCAGGCGACGCGAGGTCACTATGCTATGCTACTATTTAAACAAACGGGATAGTCGTGCTTACGGTTCGTCGTCTCCATAAGTAAGAAACTTACGTGAACGCTTCTAGTACCGAGATCGGACAGCAGTCGGTGAGCCATACGGGAGCTGTTGATACATGCTTGAGTTAATTTGAAACCGCGACATGCTTCCGTTATTTTGCAATCCCTTTCGAGTTGGCACGTGTGCTGCGACCCTTAGCCGACGACGCGTAATCGTCGCGCGACATAATTCACGCACCGGCACGCGACAAAGCGACGTCGCGTCGCAATCTCTGCGTAATGACGCCTGACGCGACTCCGGCCTGTGGTCTGGAATTAACCCCGCTTTGATCCGTGATGACCAGATTGGAAGTGCGGGTACAATGTGGGACGGGACTGAGGGCGGCTAGATATTTTTGCATTTCTATACGACTTATGGCGCTTGAATGAACGCTTGTGTCAGAACATTAAAGACCACAATAGTAATATTGTAATAGGCTATTATGTCAAAAAATTGTAATCAGTACGTCTTTTAGCTTATTCAAAAATGAAAGACACATTTTTTTTCTTTTTACATTCAAATAAAAAATAGCAAAGGTACAAGGCATCAAAAGTTCGGAGTGGGAGTCTTTGACATCACTCGCTCCCGTAAAAATGCCCCACCGAGTGACGTCACGCGTAATTTCAACGACTTTGTAATTTTTAGTCTAATTTATAACTAAAAAAATTCGTGTATTTTATTTTTGAATAAGCTAAAAAACGGACTAATTACAATTTTTAGCCATAGTAGCCTATTTGAATTTCGCCAATATAGTGCGTAATGTACCAAGATCGTGCTAAGTCGCGAATAAATTTGAGAGGTCTTGGTATGTCTATATGTGTAGGTATTGTGGATTAAAAAAATTGGTCACAACGCTTGTCAGGCAGATTGGTTACCGCAGTAGGTTTTATTTTTGTACCCAGGTATACGTTGCTGTCCGGTGCCGGTCGTTTTCTATGACACCCACGGGATGAGACGTGGTGGGTCCTATTTTAAATCCGGAAACCACACGGGCAAACACGATTTTAATCTGTGTTAATTAATAATTAAGGAATGCATTTTTATTTACTTTTCCTGGAAACGTTCCTCTTTTACAACGTCACTTAAAACAACTCGGAGGGTCTCCTTAAAATTCCCAAGCTAAGGTAAAAATGTAATGAAAGATGCCGAACAAAGAGAATGGAGGCGCGTCTCTTACTTTTGTAAAAACAAATTACATTTTAATTCTGTAAAATTAGGTACGTTTTTTATTATTATGTGCTAAAAATTTAATTAATTGTCTATTGAATGTGAAATTGAATTGAAAAAAATCTTGTAAATAATCGCGTGTGTGTATTTAATATAAACACAATTAAAATTCACCATTAGTTCTGAGATATCATATAATTAAACATGAATGATACAGCATAATAATTATGTATGTTGATTCGTTATTTTAATGAACTGATATATTATATCTTTTTATTATTGTTGTTTTGTATGAATACCACAAAAACCGCCCAGATTTCATACTCCACTCGTATTACGGCAAATTTTAATATAATGTCCATTAGTTTGAAAACGGTCTTCATAAAGACGACCAATATTATATTCCGTTGGAAACAGGTTTAGGACAGGTAAAGTTTTGCTGTGTAAAGTGCTTAATTCAATACGCATTTGTTCCAACAGTAGGCAAACCGGCAACCCGACGCTGCCTAACAAACCACAGATTCTCTGAAGGAAATCTCTAAAACCATTTGAAATAGACACAACAATCTCGAGTTACCCCGAATCCATTAGTTCCTACATGTGGGTCGATCTGCGATGCCTTGACACCAAATACGCAGGGCCAGAGTACACAGAATGTTCCAAAATAAGTAGGATAAATTGGGCATAGGATTCAAGTAGATAGTATCAAATACGCCACGCACGTGCGTCGTGGAGTCACGCGGCGCTGTACGTGGTCTGCGTATCAACGTCACTTAGTTATACCTGACCAAACAGGGAAGGCCCTTGTTACGTCAACAGGCAACCCCCTCTTCTCCTAATCTGGTAGGCGAAGGCGGGGAGGTAAGGACCTTTTTACGCTAGCGCGGTCGCAAAATTGTCCATACAATGACTACACATCCTATTCTATCGCACATCAAAGTGTGTAACGTTGTATTAGCACGATTCGCCTAAATAACGCATAATCAAGTGTCTTCTATAAAGAAATGCTCTTAGGAATCAAGGGAACGGACGAAATATTGTCGAAAAAAATGGTGATGGATCTTTTTCTAAACTGTAAATTGCGATACATGGTATACAATTCTCATCTGCTATTTATTCCCTACGTTGATTGTTAAATAAACAAAGAACTCATCATCATCATCATCAGCCTATTACAGTCCACTGCTGGACATAGGCCTCTCCAGTTGTTCGCCACTTAGAGCAAACATCTGGAGGATATACCCATAATCGCCACGCTGGGCAGGCGGGTTGGCGATCGCAGGGCGTCGCTTCTTGCTCTGGTGACGCTGCTGCCCGTCACCGGTCTTTAGTATTTAGCTACGCCTTCAATTGTGATGGTTATACCGCCACCAGTCGGTTGCCAGCGCCTCGTTTGTTATTCGGCAGGATGCACCACGGGCAGGTGAGGTTGGCTTGGAGCGAAAAGATGATAGGCCGCTCCCTTACATCCCATAGCACTAACAGTAGGTAATCCATTTTAAATATAATAAACCGAAATACTTTGTCTGAACTACTTCCCAAGAAGTTGAAGAAATTCTCAAATTACAAACCTGATTAAAATTATGATTTATGTAATAAAATGTAAGATGTTTCGCTAGTTTAGTAGCCTTTTGTACACGTCAGAATAAAATATGAGTATTTCACTCAGATTCATTGTGTGAAACTTTGAAAGATTGAGCTTTACAGCAACAATCGCATACTTGCACTTACAAGTGGAAAGTAGGAATAAAGCATCTTAAAAGTAAGCGGAAAAGTTGTTCAAAATATGCTTCAGCGCTGACACTCGGAGAAAACTGGTGTAATGTTCTCCATTGTATTACCGTCATTCTGTGGCGTAAAATTGAAAATTTCATTGCAAAATTAATTCAGCTGCCGACGAATGAAGTTGCGACGTTGAGTGGGCTCCACTTGGGATCTAATTGCACTAACAAGACACTGTTACCAACTTGTGCATTTAATTACTGTACACTGAAAGATGAAACTCTTCGGAGAGTTGCTGCCATGTGGCGTGTGAAGTCACCCCGCGTTCTGTGTGAAGTTGTGCTCCAGGAATTACGGATTACTGTTTTTGGAAACTGTAGTAAAACAACGCTTATGTTTGTCCTCATTTAACGTATTTTCTTGACTGGCTCGATGGTTCATTTGGTAGTGCCTCTGCCTTCTGAGCCAAGGGTCGTGGGTTCGATTCCCGCACAATACAAACATTTGTGTTCATGAACATGTCTGTTTGTATTAGTCTGGGTAAACACCCTACCTATCTGGTACCTAGTAAACCTAGGTATAATATGTATTTGTCTACAAAAAAACTATCTAATTAAGTTTTTCAGTTGTCTAGTACCCATGGTACAAGCTTCGGTTTAGGTTGGGGCGGCTAGATCGCGATGTGTAGCCCAGGGTGGCATAATTTTAATCCTTTCCGTGCGATGACGGAGAATAATAAACAAAGCACCGTCCTTTTCTCGATTTAGGGCATAGCTTCTAAGCTCTACCCATAAACGCCTGAGGATGAAAGGGAGCGACCTATCGTATTTTAGCTTCAAGCCACCATCACCTGCCCGTGGTGCATCCTGCTGAATAACGAACGCTCCAGTGACGTTGCTGCCCCTCATCGGCCTGTGGTTGTTGCGGACAGAACGACCTTTTTATATGATTTTACCTTTTTAATAGTTTTATATATAGTTTTTGTATTTAGAAGTGTTTTTTAAGAATATTTAGTTGCTATGGTTTTTATTTGTTTTTTTTGTAAGTAGTTGAAGTTATACAGTCAATCTGCGGCTGGGATTAAAGTGTGTTTTGTGGTTTCCCTGTTTCCTGTGTTTGATTCCACACCCATTGACGCCAGTTCCAGCCGTAACATTTTGTATTTAACTATGCCTTCTGTCGTCTTAGTTATACCGCCACCAGTCAGAGCCTCGTTTGCAATTCAGCAGGATGCACCAACGGCAGGCTTGGGACGAAAAGATAACAGTTAGCTCCCTTACATGCCTCCTTACTATGCCGTGCTACTATACAAAAATATATACCTAAAAGTGTCGGTTAAGATAAAAATACAAATTGCATAAACCCATTGTTCGTGACCGTGCAAGTCGCATCGGAGAGCTTAATCGCGTTCGGTATTGCCAACCTTTTAAATGTCTACCCACTGAATTAAATGTGCTGGAGCCACCCCGAGAATTAAAACGACGCGGAGGGAAACTCGTTTCATGACTATTGATTTACAGTAGTGTTTGAGTTCGCGAGACAAGTATCGTTATATAGCTACGAATCCAGCTGCCTGGGCGAAAGAAATGATCTATGTGCTATGTGGTTGACAAAAATTAAAGAAGAATAGATATGAAAAAAAAAAATTAAAATCAACAAGTTTGTAACTGTTATACAATTACATATAGATATTTAGCACATACCTATCTTAGTTGCCCGCATATATGAAGTGATTCCGCGTTTTGGGATCAGTATACAACTATTAGCCAAAACAAGTGATTGATTTGGTTACTTGTTCGTTGCCGCAGCGGTTTGGGACTCTTTTGCTTTCCAACAGGCCATTGTGTTTTGCTACTATAAAAAATGTTTCTTTATTTCACTCTAATGGAATGAATAAGGAAATATTAAACTATGTAGGAAGATGTTTTTGGATGTTTGAAGTTTGCGCCAAAATCAGTTATTAGACAGGAGACCTAAATGGAATATGAGGAAAAGGAAAAACGTAGGCTAAATAAACTAAATTCAAACATTATACTCATAATAGTTTGTATTGATTCTTAGAAAACGTCCCTCCAATATTAGTCATAGTTGACTTTAAAATGCTACTATAAAATAATTGTTTCGACTTTTCGCATCTATCAGCTGTTAGTACAAATAAGAATCTAATTCTAACATTTCCATACAATGCTAAGTTCATCGTCCTGTTAAGGATATATGCTCTTAACACGTACCTCACTCACGCGGGGGGTGTTGTCGGTTCGTCGTTTCGCCTTCGACAAGATTAATATTCGAAGCGAGTGATGGCCACCGTAACAATAGGCGTGTGTCCTCGGCGCATGCATTTTACTATAATGCCCATATAATGTTCCGATGAAATTGCCTGTCTCATCGCGTGCTCACCTCAGTTCAGTATCGGCTATGGTTTCTTTAGGGCAGTTGTTTGAACGCGTTAACTTTATCATTATAACCGCATCAGTCATTTGTGTGGTCATTAAGTTTTTTCTGTTGTAATTTCTTAATTGTGAACTTTAAGTGGAGCAATTTGTGTTTGAGGCAGTGACCTTTCGCAATGTGTTTGCTAGTGTGTGTGGGGGGTTAGGGGGGGCGGAAGCATGTTGAAGTTCTGCTCACCGGCGGCGAGGCGCCGGGAACCGAATGCGGTTTGTAACTTCCTTGGAGTTCTGCGTTTGTTTGCGGATGTACTCATTGGGTTATGGTTTTAATTCTAGTTGGAAATGGGTGATTAGCGGTATTAAGTGTTAACTATATAATGTCGTTACGAGCATGCAAATGGCTTTTAAAGCGCAGTATTGTATTTAAGTGGAAAGGATGTTTTATTAACTGTAGCACATAATAGTGGCTTATTGTCGCCTGATGGAAAGCGAAAGAGAAGCCCAAGTCGGACATGTAACTCTTAGACTTTTACGACATGCACGAAAAAATCATGAAGATCTTAAGACAGCTTTATAACAATATGATTTCTCTTACTAAATTGATTTAGTGTACCTAATTACAATTATATATATATGTGGCCCTGACATAGACTAATTGTAGTCATAGTTCACGTTTACGTCGTTTTAGTCAGTTTACGTCTTTCAAAAGGCATTAAATACCTCATTAATCGGATTGTCTAGTGGACATATAATGTCTTCATCATTAGGGTTTAGAAGTATATTATAAAACGAATCGGATTGTTTTTCACTTGTGAATTAGTCGACCTATGAAACGATTTATAATCCGCTGTGCAAAAACATTTTGCAATAGAACCATACCGAGATTTCAATCTCATTTGTTTCGATTATTACATAATGTGCCAGTTATTACGCCATGCAATGCTATTACCATTCTGTAGACAGCCCGTTTTGAATATTTATATGCTTATTGTCAAGTTATAAAATCGGATATGCTCATTTCCAGTTGAATATCGCACAAACTAATGTTTGTGCGATATTCACTGATAATCGATTTTGTTGCACCAACCATGCATGTTCTATGGAAATGTAACATTGTACGGGTAATGTTTTGTTTAATTGGTTATTAATTAGGAAACGCTGCAAATACGAATCATATTTCGGTTATATCACATGCATTTCTAGCCAGAAATGCAGTTAGCCAACTGTTCACATAAACTAATTTTGAACTGATTTGTTTAATCTATATAAAATAATATATTAATTGCTAATTTCACATGTCAGCTTACAGATACTGCTTTCTCGTAAGGCTTTTTCTACTGAATTCTCATGCCTAATGTCTAATACATGTTCGATATCCATGCTACTAAAACATGTAACACAGATTAAGAAGTAATATAACTCGTTTCATTATTATGCAAGATCGATGGAAAATCCCCCAAATAACAATTGTCATTAAGGGAGGCCTGTTCAGCAGCACACGTCTGCAGGCTGATGATGATGATGAATGATTAATATAATGTCACTTATAAAAATATTTGGGGAACATTTGACAAATTCAATCAAAAGGGAATTAATGTGTGGCTGTTTGTATATTACATAATAACACAAATTCTTTTTTTTTAGGTCAACCCCGGCCGCAAAGCGTCCCTGAGCGGTATCCGCGAGGGTGACGTCATATCTTCCATCAACGGCAGGCCTACGAAGGGGATGAGCAATGCTGACGCCCACGCCATGCTGAGGGGCGCCGGGCCCGTGCTGAGGCTCGGTTTGAATGAGTAAGTACTTACAATTGTGAGCTACGCAGAGTATGTTTTACTCACAATAGAAAAACGCCAGCACTTCGTGGTTTCACAAATATATTCAGAGTGACACAGAAAAATAACAAGAGCATAACATCAAAACAACTGTCTAAATTTCATATATTAAAGTAGCCAGTATTAATTGCACAGCATGCATCCTCCAACACTTACTGTGTTATTGCTTTTTTTTTATAAGAAGAGCTTTCAGGATGACCTCACTCCACCTGATAGTAATTGGTCGTGAGATCCAAAAGTTAGGTGCCATTGCGCCATGTCGTCCTCACCCTGAAGGCCCACTGAGATGCCGTTTCACGCCCCGCCTTGGATTAAAGAACCAGGATAAGGAAAAGAACCCAGGATTGTAAGAGGAAGGAAACACATGAGCTGGAAGGGCATTCCATGACTTAAGGGCACGGGGCAAGAACGTATTGCTATGTACTTACTACCTGCTAGGGATGTAAGGTAGCGACCAATTATCTTTTCGCTCCAAGCCAACCTCACCTGTCCGTGGTGCATCCTGCTGAATAACGAACGAGGCTCTGGCAACTGACTGGTGGTGATATAACCATTACGATTGAAGGCGCAGCTAAACTCTACAGGCTGATGACAGGCAGCAGCGTCTTATCTATACTTATAATAAATCTGTAGAGAGGTCAATTCTGTACATAAAATATTTTTTCAAAATAACTATCAGGGGGTGATAAGTGATCGATACTGATACCAAAAATGCAATCAGTAAAATTTTTGTCTGTCTGTCTGTGTCTGTCTGTCTGTATGTTCGTTATAGAAAAAAAAACTACTGAACAGATTTTGACGAAACTTGGTACAATTATTCTTCATACTCCTGGGCAGGTTATAGGATACTTTTCATCACGCTACAATCAATAGGAGCGGAGCAGTGACGGGAAGTGTTGGGAAAACGCGAGAAATTTAAACCTGTATGTTTGAACGCGCATTACGCGAAAACTACTGCATAGAATTGAATGCGGTTTTCACCAATGTATTGCTAGAGGTCTAACTTAAAACTTAGGCACAAGGTATAGATGGGTATTATATGGAAGTCCGTTATTTTTGAAACCCGATATCCACGCGAGCGACGCCGCTGGCACAGCTAGTAATAAATAAATAAATATCAGACAACATCACATATAATGCTCCAATCCCAAAGTAAGTAGCTTAAGCACTTGTGTTATGGGTGTCAAAACAACGAAGGTACCACAAATAAATACTACCAATTGAGCCACCGAGCCAGTTAAGTTATAATAAAACAGACATTCTTGTATCAGATGTTTTATGTTCATAAAAAAAAGATCCATCAACACGTGATTATCATCTCTACCACTAATAGCAATAAGCGTTTATAACGATGTTAATTGGTTCAAGATGACAATCTTGGAATGCGATGGCTGCTGTAGATCTCATAACCTAACACATAACGACAATGTTTTAAATGGGCACAGCGAATCTTCGCTCGAATTGAGCCGCCCATCCCGGGAAGGAATTGCACCCTATAGAACACCGCAGCCAACTGACCTCCGGGTCGTGTTTCTGCCGGTGAGTAGAGTTTCCGGAGCTCGTAGGGGGCTAGGGTTGGGCCGGCATAGCAGTGGCAACTGACAGATAACTGACCAGTTGCTTGCCCGTTGTCACAGCGACTTGGGCTTGTCTTTTGCTTTCCATCAAGCGTAGAGAGGCCATTATGTCGAGATACTATAAAAAAACTGGCTTTTCTTTCAATGATTAGGTTTTCATCTCATGCCGTGTCGTCCCCCACAAAGCATAGTTGAGGATCCACAGTAATTAGGTAGGTGCCACACAGATTACATTACAGTAATAAAGATAACCTTAAGTGGCAATGCAGAATCCCTTTATAGGAGATGCGCGTATAGTTATCGTATTTTACACTGACTGTTATGGCTACTTAGCTATATTGGGGAGACTTTACTAATATTTAGGTGAAGCAAACTGCAATCATGATGCAATATGAGGTTTTAAATAGTGGTGATTTAATTTATATTCTTAGTGGGATTATTGGTTGCATAAAGAACTCTTGCCCACGCACTTACGGTCATGTTAGAAGATTATGAGTAAGAATAATGCCTTTAGGTCTATAATTTTACCCTAAGTGGGTAAGTAACATCTAACAACAGTAATATCAACATCTAACAATAAGAGTAATAATATTTGTTTGTTATGTTTGACTTTGTCTGTTTATTGTGAAACCAACGTAACATCTTTCCAAATTAGTGAACTTTGTTAGTTTTTTATTCTATACCTAGACTAGACATTACCTCTCTATAAAGCTACAGCTTTATGGATTTCCGTAGGTTACAAAAGTATCATTATGTTATCCCTAAAATATTTAAAATTAAAATAAAATTGATAACAACGGTGAATTTTTTATTAATAGGTTAAAACATCGGTAGGTACCTACGAGTACGTAAAATAAAAACATAAAGGAGATTTTCCATTTAAAAAATATCCCTTTTTTTCGGAGTCTTAGGAGTATCATACATTAATCCGATTCCGAAATAAGTGGCTTAAGCATTTATTTATGAGCTTCAGATTATATTATTTAGTAATAATATTATTCGTTTTATTTATAATAAACACTCGTATTTAGAGGTTGCAGCTGTAATTTATTTGGAACAGAATTAGTAAACAATTTTGTTAATCGAATTAAAGCTTATTATATCTTTTAGTAGATACTCCATAATATGTACTAGGAATACATAGTTGAAAACGCATAAAATCGCGTGAAAACGTAGCTAACAAACCAAATTACTATATACCCACTGATATACACAGTTATCTAGTAAAACATTAATTATTCGGCGATTCATGTTTCTGCGACGCATTAACAACAATGCCTCATTAGTTTGAATTCTGAATTTATCGTATGCTTTCATAATTCCGTTGCAAAATTCCTCCCAACGGAATATGACGGATTATTCCCATCTCTATTGAGTATCGAAGCATTTTTCGATGAATTTTTAAGCACCCTTAAAAGGATACGAAGAACAATAGAAGCGTATCCCCAAATTTTTCCGGCATGTGAATTTTCGGCACATGCAAAATCTATTCGTCTCCTCATTCAGGAACTAAAGTTCTAAAACCATAGGGCGTCTTTGTTTTAGCTAAAAACTTACGTACCTGTATACAACTTCCCTTACTACTATGCTGGTTCGATATGTTGATTCTAGTTTCCTTTATCTAGCCAAATTCTGCACTTTCTGATACCTGTTTCATCTTTTTGCTTCTTAAGCACATGGTACATACTCCTATGTTTTTTATCTTTTTACTTGCAAAGCACGTGTTTTAAATATGTAGGTACGTACGTACATATAGAAACTACGAGTATCATAACATATAATTAATATTTTATCCTTACTAGTCGAACCCACGGGCACCTACTCAGAACGGTTATTACCGAATACTTCCACAGATCAGTCGTGTGCGCAAAAATAACGGCATACAACGGCTTTTATTCAATTTATTTTCGAACTAAGACAAATCAGGTATTCTAGGATTCACGGCCTAAGTGCTTCAATTTGGGTCGCGATTATACTGCGGACAGATCCGTGTTCGATTCTCGACGATAGATCGGATTAGAGTCGAAGACGAGCGATGTTCAATTCGAGCCGAGAGACGCTAATACTGCTCAGATACTGAATGTTAGACGCCTCTGATACGGATAAAGGTGGCAATTTAATTGGAATTCCAAATTGAATTGGTGCGTTCGAAGCAGGGTGGAGTCACTTCGCATACGTCTGAAGAGAGTTAGGCGGAGTTCATCCGATCCAATCTTCCATATGTGATCATTTGTTAGCTTTGGAAACCCTTTGTTTGTGCTTTCGACAATTTCAGTTGGAAATATTCTATTCGGTAAATGTTTTGGGTGGAGTTCTGGAAATGACTACATATCTTTATTATGTACACATTTAGGGACATGGTGATCTTTAACTGTGGGTTTTTTTTTGTAAAAAGAGCCTTCACTACACATCACCTGATGGTAAGCGGTCGTGAGGTCCAAATGTTAGGTCGACAGACACATTAAGGCAAACCCACCCTCCAATAGGTACTTAGCACAACAGTCCCAGAGATGAAACCAATGTACAATCCTGAGGTTGGGTACTAGATGAATCATTTGGTCCAATAAAACGGTCCAAATAATATTTTCAACAGATTCACTACTCATGAGACTATTCAAGTACGGACGAAATGAGACATTGAAGTAAATTGAGCTATGTGATCCATACTCATAGTCTGATAGAACACGACCATAAATGCAGGTAGAAAGAGCGCTTTCCAAATCACAAACGTCATACTAAACTTCTTATGTTCAGAGTGCAACCAAGTTATTTTAAGCCAGAAAAACACAATAACTTTGGTCCAACGAGCTGTAACATGTTGTAATGTCTAAGCAGTCCCTAATGTACTGTATCCCTAATAACAGACTACTCTTAATTATCCGTGTGCCAGCAAACCCAGTGGCTTGTGTAATTAATACATTCTGTCAACTATCACGGTCAAAAGCCGCAAGCATCAACCACGATTGACGGTCAACCCGCAACCGCGTTTGAACGTGCCAGTTGATTAGCACCACCATTTGGGGTTAAACCGTCTTGGCTTCGGCAACTGACGCGAATATCCATATGTGAGCAAACATTGCAGACAATGCGGAAAATTCGCTAGCGATAATTAATTAATGAACTGATTCATGCCACCAATTATAGGCGGCTGTTTGGCGTTTGTAGGACGTTTTGAAAAACGAATTGACTGCTTGTTGCTCGCTTGAAACATTCTGTATTCATGCTACTAGTAGAGCAAAATAGGAAAATAATGCGAACTATTTAGCGCATTAATTAGGACGTATAACGTATGATTTTTGACTACAATTTGCATCAGATATATGTCATATGAGCACTAAAGCTACTTAAATATATTTAGATGGATTTGATGCATAAGGTGTTGATATAATTCAAGCCTTCTGATCCAAGACTAGTGGGCTCGATTCGTGTGACGAAAATTTGTGGTTTTTCCATGTCTGGGTTTATATTTGTATCTAAGTATATATTTGTGGTACCTTCGTTGTTCTGATACCCATAACACAAGTGCTTTAGCTACTTACTTTAGGATCGGAGCAATGTATGTGATGTTGTCTGATATTTGTAATTTTTAAACTTACTGTGTACATATTTTTGGCTGTTTATAGTGTGTCATACCTGTAAAGTAAAGCTGACTGTACCAAAAAAGAAAGTGAGGTACAAAGCGACATTTATTATGCAGTAGGTACACATGTACAAAATAACAGAGGAAAGCAGTTGGGTTTTTGAGTATTTAAATAACCGTTTTTTAAGCGTTAAGTTTCTTCGACTTAACAGAACATTCCTGTTCAACGATGAAAACAGAACTTGCTACTTACTACGTTTACAGCCCCAACAAAAAATGTCCAATGATATAAAAGCAGACTATTGTTCGCTAAATAAAAAGTTCAGAGAAGCCTTGGGTGCTCCATTAGGTAATGGACAATGTCTCAAGTCTCACAACTTTATGGCATTCTTATACTTAAGTTTACTTGCATTTTATTTACTTTGTTGGCGCATCGTTAAAAAAGTGCTTGAATGAAGCTTAAATCTTAACTAATTTGTAATATTTTAATTGGCCCGGAATCTTATTGGGAAATAGTGCCCATTTATTCTGAACTAAGGGTAATTTGTTCTGTTATTGTTATATGTGAGATTAAGATTTGTATTTGTGTCATGTCTGGGTATTTTTTAAAGGATCTATTAGGAGGTACATTCGTTATCCTGATACCTATAACACATGTGCTTAAGCTATTTCCCTTGAGATCCGCCAAATATTGAAAATGTTGTTTGAATATTAAAATGATCTCTAAATTTTTTTTACTGCCAACTTGTGACGTCCGTCATTTCAAATGGGGCATAATTAATGTGATTTAAAAACTTGTTGCAAGATAAACGCGACTGAATACTTGACTTATAGTTCTAAATATAGTTCTCCGGAACTTACCGGCAGAAACACGAACGTGGATGTCATTTAGTTGCGGTATTCTAAAGCTGTACTTCCTCGCTCAATTTGAGCAAATATTCGCTATGCCCTACCTCCCTTAAGTACTTTTTACACCTATAAATGTAATGTATGCTATTTTCTTTCTCAATCCAGAACAGTTTCAGTGAAACACCGTTCGGTCAACCGAGCACTTTACAGGGTGTATTAAGTTTTCACCGTTTAATCAATTAGTTAATTACTGTCAGGCATGCTTTTGTGTTCGTGTTTGTCGCTCGATGTCTGCGGTTTGTAACCGCTGTTAGTTAATAGTTCGTAATAGACTCCATTATGATGTTGCTTGACGGAATGACAGGAAGTGTATTTGATTACTTGTTTATTAATGTTTGGGGGCGACTTGCTAATGCTTTCAATTGTTATCCCATAACTATAATATTAACTGGCCACTATCATCTTAGCTATCCTACTTCCTACTATAATAATATAAATGCGAAAGTTTGTTTGGATGGATGTTTGTTCCTCTTTCACGCATTAATTTTGAACGGATTTTAATGATACTTTAGAGTAATATAGCTTATACGTTGGATTAACACATATGCTATAGTTTATACGAATATTCACGCGGGCAGAGCCGCGGGCAGAAGCTAGTATTATAATATAGTCGACTGGCTCGATGCCTCATTTGGTAGTGATCCCTGCCTATTGAACCAAGGGTCGTGGGTTCGATCCCACTCAGGGGAAACATTCGTGTTCATCATCACACATTTGTGTTTGTTCCGTGTCTGGGTGTTTATTAAAAAGTATATATTATTTAAAACGGTTGTCGTCAGACAGGCTTACTGCCGGCTAAAAATTAAGTGATTATTTTTATAAGTATAGGATTTTGGAGAGGATTTAATTTTGTGGCGATACGAAGATTGCCGACATAGCTAGTACCTATTGTAAAATAAATAAATTGCTTACTTGTGTTGTATAAAAGTTTCTCAGAGCATCCAGACCAAAGAAAATTATCCTACAAAGAGTTATATGAATGCGAAAGTTTGTTTGACGGGATGAATGTTTGTTACACTTTCTGCGAAAATTGCTGAACGGATTTGAACAAAACTTTACAGTTATATAGCTTATACAGATTAACACATCTTTACAAAGAAGTAAAGTTTGTGTGTTTGTATATTTGTTAAATTGTAAGCAGTATGCTATATTTACAAAGATATTATCATATAACCGACATTCACTGAAGCAAAACTGCGGGCTGCAACTAATAAATAAATACATAATGTACTTTTGCTCCTACACACGATATTCAAACGTTATACTAAGGTTTTGTCGAAATTTATCGGTACAAAGTAGTCGTATATAAGAAATATTGATACCACACAAAATTGAACTGGCTATTAAAGATTTGCCTACCGATATAGGACACTGAAATGAACCCAGCTGTTCAGTTTTGTTCTAACAAAAAACCTATTTCCGGCTTTAGGAAAGCCTTTGTCCCTTAGCGCAGGGATTCCTCGCGAGTTCATCTAACATGCGAGATGTGGTTCAACAGCCGGATCTTACATCTAAGTGCACTATGCCATGCACTCTGTGTTCGATCAGGCCTGTTATACCTGGCATGTCATGTACAGTCAGAAGCAACTTTGTCACATTGCACATGTTAATTTTCCCGTTCCCGGTCATAACTTGACATGTCATTTATTATTGTGATAAAGTTCTTAAACGTATTTTTGCTTTTGACTATACGTGTCCATCTATGCTCTTTACTTTTTTTAAATGTCTCCGATACTAAACAAATTTCTCCAATGACTGAACTAGTGGAGAGTTTGGTAATGACCCCTGCTTTTGACAACAAGAGGCGGAAGGTTCGATCATGGTAGGACCTTGGACAAACATTCTTGTGTTTGTTCTGTTTTTGTTCGGGACAGTTAATATACCATTAAATCTAAAATGAGTCGAATATGGGTGAAACAAGTAGACTTCAGATATGAGGGAATGGCTGATCTAAGTAAATATCTCTAAGGGGCAGCGCAGACGACAGACTATCCGTGACGCACTTTTTGCAATTATATGCAGTAACGCACATGACGCGCAAAAATCTGCCGCGGATATTTCACGGATTCAACGCACACGACGCATATCTTCGAATATTCTGTCGGCAGACCTAGACGCTCTTTTTAAATGTATCAGACGCAGACTCTATCGCACAATAAGTATGTCGTCTGTGCAGCCCCTAAGAGGCAGAACGAACGTAGGTACGAACTAAAATTCGTCAAAGTCGATTTTCAATAATTTAATTGATATATTCGAACACAGGAGGACAAATAAGAGGGATTTATCGGGTAAAAATACGCGATCCGTTCAACGAACGATCGTTTTCGATTTTGGTGGTATAAATACTTATCGATGTTTGGGAGTATATTAACGCCAATTTCTTGAAGGTTGCCCATTTATTCCGTTCCACAGCGTAAACAATTTCTTCGCAACAAGTTCGGACCTAGAAAACCAGAAACTGAAGTTTTAAACCGGCAAACGGACTAGCCCAACGAAACAGTCAACACGTGCACACACAATATGTTTTAAACAAGTTAACGTTTACCTAGATAGTGTACACAAGTTTACCGTACGCTCCGAAGGCCTAATCTAAGTTTTGTTGTTCCAGGAACCGGGAGATGTCACCGCGAAGAAGATCAATTGGCAAGAGCAGCGAGTTGAAAAGTAAGTTTAGACACGTGTCTTTGTGAGTGCGTGACGTAGATTGAACGTGATAAGTGAAAATTTTGCGAGCTAGGCACACTGGGAATAGAAAGTACATATTGGATACAAAGCTCCTTAGGGCGACGTAACGGACTTTCCAAATTTACTTAGGTATCATGTCACCGTAAAATTGTAAATACCGTAAGATTATAATATATCTCGCGAGATGGAAAACTGTCGACAGATTGTGAACTGTTTTTTTTTATCTCAAGACATGCCACGCTGGGCCACACATCGCTACCTAGCCCCAAACTAAGCCGAAGCTTGTACTATGGGTGCTAGACAACTGATAAGCTACTTATATATAAACACCCAGACTATTATGGTCTGGGTGTTTTCTATGTATAATATGTATTTATTTACAAAAAAAAAGTATTTAAGTAGTTTATCAGTTGTCTAGCACCCATAGTACAAGCTTCGGCTTAGTTTGGGGCTAGGTAGCGATGTGTGGCCCAGCGTGGCATGTCTTGAGATAAAAAAACAAAACAGTTCACAATCTGTCGAAAGTTTGCCATCTCGCGAGATATATTATAATCTTACGGTATTTACAATTTTACGGTGACATATATATTGCACAGATCATTGAAAGTCCTGAAGTGAATGTTTTTTTTTGGTGTGTGTTGCGTGAAAAGTGAAAGGAGAAATTGGATACCACGGATACATTTTTATGGCATAATTAAGTAGAGTCGGTCAAATTATATTCTGTTTTCCTGCCAACAGGACAGGGAAATCCCTTGAGAAATAAGAAATGATTAAAAATTTTAAAACGAAAGCGATTTTCAGCAATTTTAACTCCAAGTTCTTTACAGTTTTTACGGAAAATGGCACATTTTTGTCTATTGAACCGTTTATTGGAAATTTTCAGTAGAATACAGTTGATATACATTTCTGGTTCGGATGCAGGATTAAAACCTAACTAGAATTGAGTGTTTCATATTGCTAGCGGTGTTATTAAGTCAATAAGGCCACCTAAAAAGGTATTTAACCTTTTAAATATTTAATATATAATCGGATACGAGTACGTGATTAGGATGGGGTGAGCTTATTGCTCCCCCTACAGCCCGGTGATGATGACAATGCCGCCTTGGCTATCATCGTAGTCATTTACATCCCCTAAAATAAGTACCTACCACCATAAATAAGTACCTACTTTCTCATAATGTCAATATCGGCATTTAATTTTTTATGGTGTGCCATTTTTACGGGACGGAGTGACGTCAAAGACTCCTAGCTTTTGATGCCTTGTTTCTTTGCCATTATTTATTTGAATGAAAAAAGAAAAATACGTGTCCAATACATTTTTATAATCTAAAATACGGACTACATATAATGTAATTTCTTTGACCCCCAAAACATCCTATTGTTATGCACTAAATAAACCATTTTTCTTTCTTTCTTTCATTTAGAAATAAAACAAAAAATTGATACAAGTGTATAGCTTTCGCTAGTTTCACTTCATGCAGTTTATATCAAAAGGGCAACAGTCAGGTCCAATTGGAGCATCGAGCGATATCATCCGATTTACTGCTTACCCTTCCGGCTCCAAGATTGTTCCAATTTAAAGTCGGTCCAAGTTACTTGGCCACGTAATCATACTCTGTTAAAGTGCATTTTTCTTTTGTGCCGAGTTGGACAGTTTGCGAATGAACGCTGCAAGTGAGAACTGCTATCTGGTCTTAATCGCGAAAACATGCAGAAGTTTTTGCTGTATATTTTTAATTTGTGGCATGTGTATTCTGTTTTTATAATGTAGTAAGCATTGTTATCGCCACATATAAAGTGGTAGCGACTGTCAAATCGTTCAGATTGTATCGCGATGTAGGTATCGAAAATGTGAAGTGAAAACGGACTGTAACGTGTCAAATTACTATAGTCATTGCCATTGAAATACTAAATCCATCCAATCTATACTAAAGTTATTTATAAGAAGAGCTTTCAGGGTGATCTCACTTCACCTGATGGTTAGCGGTCGTGAGGTCCAAAACTTAGAATTTTAATGTTATAGAGCTTAGGTCGCAATATGGGTTACCCTGAAGTTGTAGAAACAATGGAAAAACATCTAGTGAGAGTTTTATTGGTTTCCAACGACAAAATAGAATGATATTTGCTTGAATTCGAACTTGGAACGTTCCACAAACAATCCTAGTACAAAGTCATTATCCTTCGCATTTTAAATGACACAAAGTCTCATCTTAACAAACATCGTTCCTTTGAAAATCAATTGCAATCTTTGAACAGCATTCACTTTGATGCACCGGTATTTCTGTTTTACTTGAACATTTCCAGCAAACAGGTTGGAGTGATAAAACCGTCCTCGCGTCCACAATACGGCATATGCGTCCGTGCGATAAAGTAATACACATTGCAACTACAAAAGGAAATATTCCAGACAGCGGGAACTAAATATTCTAGCTTCCCTGATTTATACGTAGGCACATATTTCGTGTCCTAATGTTATGAATGCAAGGAAAATTATGTGTCTTCCCCTGCAGTGTACGCTAAATTTTAACAACATTTGTAAGAATTCGCTTTGCAAGTTGCTTTCGTTGGGAACGCAAATTTCAACTGGTTTACTTTATTAGACAGTTTGAAAATAATGAATGCAATTTAGTACACATTGCATTTTAAATTGGTTATGTTGCTATCTAGGTTCAGTGTATTTTCTAGAAATAGCGTATTTAGATTTACATAAATGAGTTTTTGGACCTATTGGAAACAATTTCATTGAAAATTACACAGTGATGACTCGACACTCGAGAATGTTTAAAGTTCAGTAATAATACTCGTAGTTAATAATCTTTTTTCTATACAGTTTTAATAAATACCAAGTCACACACCATTAAATATAAAAATAAAAAAATCGCAGTAAGGAACCCTAGACTTGGCACGGCTTTGTCTAGATTTCATTACTTTTTAGAGCTAAACAAGCAGCTCCATCGAGACTTGGCTAGTTTTTTACAGAATGTTTTTGATGGGACTATTTTGAAAACATTCCTATTGAAGAAATACTTATGTGCTTAGCTGACCCGGCGACCTTCGTATCGCCACAGATTAAATCCTAACCCAATCCGTTTCCTATGCCCGTCCTTCTCGTAGGATACCCATTCACATCCTGATTTAAAAATATGGGCACCTACTTTCTGATAACATTGAATATCTACGTTTCAGAATATGAGTACGCGTCCTCTATATATGTACGAAATGGAACATCCTTTTCAAGCACAATGCTCATTGCGGACATAAAATTCTATATGCAGAAACTGGAAACACTAAGAAAAGGACGCCCGTAGATTCCCCCATTACTGCGGAGTCTGCGGCTAATCCCCGCTATCGGGGAAGATGCACCATTTAGTTCTGTGTACACTCCCCCTTCACACTGGGGATTAGCTATGATTCTTTCTGTGTACTACTTACGGTGTAGCTTTTGTTTCAAATAGCGCGTCTGTGTACAAAAATTGAGATCGGTGTGTTTATCGGTTAAGAATTTTATTATGTGCTGAGGTAGGAGTGTTGAGATGTTATATTCCTTGTTTTTTTTTTTACTTTAAGGTGATTGACAAAGTGTACAATTGCCCTTGATTTGTGTGATATAATAGAAAGTTGTGTGAAAAAGTGAAGATAGGCATTGTAATAAACACTAAATAATGCAACTTAATCCAGATAAAATAAAACCAATGTTAAAACTTTTAGTTTGATAACAATTTACTTCGCTTCTCTGGCCATTTCACATGGATGAATATTTATATTAATGTACTATTTATATGTAAGAAATCTAAATAGTTATTACGATTAAAGTCCAAAAGACCGTTAGTAAAATATTTACGATACAAGTCATACTATCATGGTTATCAGTATGTCCATAGAGAGTGAGCTTCATAACGAGAGTTGGAATTAATTTTTTAATTGGTCCGTTCAGCCTAACAAATTACTTCTAATATAAAAAATGTTTGCCACTTTGACAGTTGTGTAATATATATGTACAAAGTAATAATAAATGGGCTCAGAGCTCTGTTTCCCCATCATCCCGGAGTTCGTGGCTAATCCTTGGTATCTGAACGTGCAATTCCTCTTAGTTTTGTGTACATTTCCCTCTTTGCAATAAGGATTAGCTATGATATTCCTTATTTAATATGTATGTATTTGATCCTCTTTATGTTTATTATTACCTTTTAATGTTGGCGAAGATTATTTATTCAAAGGAATAAGGTGAATCAGGACCAGCTTACCTGTAAGCTTTATGTTATTATGTTTATGTTTGAATGAAAATATAAGAAAACTAGCTCATTTTGATTTTGCCCGTGAAAAAAAATATTTGAAATCATAATACTACATATCGATGTGGGATTATCATTTCTAATATTGTTCGATCCCACATTGATCCCGAAACGCGACCGTAGAACCGCCGGGGGTACGGTGGCGACCAGCCAGACGGGTAAACTCTACCACATAATAAATAAATAACCCAAGACATGACACGCTGGGCTACACAGCATCATCTAGCCCCAAACTAAGCCGAATCTTGTACTATGGGTACTAGACCACTTATAAACTTATTTAGACTTTACTTTTTTTTGTAAAAAAATTCATATTATACATAGATAACATCCAGACCAATACAAACAAACATGTCCATGTACACAAAAGTTTGTACTGTGCGGGGATCGAACCCACGACCCTTAGCTCAGAAGGCCGAGGTGAACCAAATGAGCTATCAGGCCAGTCAAGTAAATAAGATGCTGAAATCTCGAGAAAACCATTAATCGACTTTTATGGCACCTATTGCCTTGGGGATGGGAATGGTGATTCGTATTATTTTCTGTTACTTATAAAAAAATAATTAAAATTATCAATCAATTGAATAAATAAATTGAACCCGTCATGTCAGCTATTTGCCACGGCATGTAACTTTAAGAAGATTTTCCAACATTTTTTCTGTCGATTTCCCCAATTTCCGCTTTACTCTGTAAATTCTCTTTTCAAATACGAGTATCATACCTTATTTTTTTCTGCCGTAACACGGTTTCTTTAGAAACTATTTATATATTGGTTGATTATAATTAAAAGTCAGTACTCAGGTTAGTTAAAGTAATTAAACTTTTCAATACTACTACGCACCTCTAATTGCATCGTACAGCACTGAAACAATTCGCTTGAGATGAAATGGTTAAACTATATCTAGGAAACAGTGAATTCACAGTAGGAGGAGATAAAGCGAAAGCAGTGTTCTGTGGCTAATCCTAGATGGATTAGGACGCGATACATCTGCGTGTAACATAGTCACATAGTCGTATCGTCTTGATACATTCTTAAACTTACTTAAATGTTCATAGATAAATTCGTTTCTGAAACGACAGAATTCTTATTAGTATCACGTTTAATTGTACGAATCTGCTCACAATTTTTTTAACTAATATTTTTCATATTGTCTAATAAGGTGTATGTTATGTATGTACCTAACGTTGCTTACAATTTAAATACATTCCTGTATATTATTATATAATATTATCAACTCACTTCCGAAGACCCGAAGAGAGTTTTCGATACCTGATCATGCTATGCGTGCTTCTTAATTCTGTCCCACTTCTACAAAAAAGGAATTTGAATTATATAGAACATATCTCCAGATATTTCCGATCGTATCACTTTTATCGCCTTCGAAGTACAGTGCAACATGAAGTTCCTAATTCTTGCTTTTTGGCCGTTTATCATATTATATCTTGGCCTAAATAAACCCACTACTTCACATATTATGTACTTAAAATTCTATTTGTTGGTTTCAGGACCGTCACAACTAATCGCTGAAGTGCAGAGTGGCAGAGCAACTCCACAAGCGCCAGTTTACGCCACGATTCGACCATCTCAGTTACCGCAAAATAGACCTTCTTCATTATCACAGTCCTCGTTAAATTCACTACCAGCCGAGCTAAACTCCACGTCTCTAGTAAAATCTGTCACAGCAAACGACGAACCATTACGGTTCCACCCAACGAATCCTTTTTATACAACTTTACCGAATTATTCAAGTGCTTCCAAACTACCAGTACCAAATGGCAGAGCGTCCAGCATAGATAGAAGTAAATCTAAGGAAAATACATCTTCACTTAGCGAACAGAGCTCCGAGTTAAAATCACCCTCATTTTTCAACAAAGTCTACAATTCTGGTCCTAGTAGTCTCCCCTATTCGAACTCTAAGAATACTGAATTCACAAATGGCTTCGATTGCGACAGTTCTAAGCATACGAAAGATAAAAGTGAAAATAGTTTCTATGACAGCAAGTTTGATTCCTTTTACCAAAGTGAAACTAAATCTACTGGAAAGAATCCCTTCGATACCAAAAGGAATAGTGATCCTTTCGAGAAATATCTGAGACCGGAGTCCAAACTAAACGGCAATAACGAATCAAGTACTATAATTAACTCCCAAAGTGATAATAACTTTCACAAACGCCATGAAGAGATTTCTAAACATTCTATGATAACAGAACATCAAATCAAGGAGGTTGAAGAAGTTAAAACTATAAAGAAAATCTTACTCAACGGGTCAAGCAATAGTCTTGACCTTGATTTGGAAAATAAGTTAAAAAGTGTAAACACACCGAATGGCACCCCGCACAGCTCGGATAAGCAACAGGAAAAGTTGAGAAAGGAAAGAGTTTTCAATATTCCGATTCAACGAGAATCAGATTACTTCAATACATCGCCAGAAAAAAGACCTGAAGCACGAAATCATAGTAATTTAAATCAGACAACGCCAGAGGAATACAGCAGCGAATCTTCTGCAGGTGAGTTTAGTATCACCTTTTTATTAAAATCTATCAATACACTTTACTTATAAATAATTCTTCATACTTTAGTAGATTCGCGCGAGGCGAATTTGTATGAGCAAAGTTTGGAACATCATTACTATTCAAACTTCATTGAGTATTCATATCACAGAGTGAAAAGATTTTTTTGCATGCTTTACCAATACTTTTATTATATTTTAATGGTGTTTTTTCTGACTTTGATATTCTGTATTATCAAATGTTTTGTTAATGGAGAATGAGAATTAGTTTATTTAGGAAGTCTGTACACAAGCTTCTTAAAAGTCTGAATATGTGTGTGATATACTCGTAAGTGTTATGACATTTTAGTGTTCAACTGAAGTTGATCTCTTGATTCAAGAACCCCACATAATTCTTACTTATTCCATGTCGAGCACAATACGGTATGGATTTGTACGATATGCCTCTCTCGTCTGTTGACCCATTATAGATACTTTATTCTGTAAGCAAATCTGCATTTTAGTAACCAAAGCAATACATTAAAAATTTACTTTTAGATACAGATAGCCCTAATCTTAACCTCGAAGAGCTCTTAATCCGCAGATAATGCACATTATCTGGAGTCTGAGAGAAGGGTGATGGGTTGTTAAAGAGATACAATTTCGATCCGACAGGGATTCATGCCGATAACGTTACTCTGTCACGTTTCGTATCCGCGTACCTCATAAAGTACGACATGGGTAATTTCCCTTCAAGTCGGTCTTGAAGCGTGTTGAATAGTTCACTGTTTAGTTATAAACAATTATTGTCATGAACGCTTAGAGGGCTGTACTTAGAACAATATTATGTTACGGTTTTATCGCTATTTCTCTATCTTCTCATTTTCCAGAAATGATTAAGTTTTGGTGGTGTATTTGAAATTTTCTGTAGGTAGGTTGTTTACAAGCTAGCGAAAAGGTCGTTCGATTTCTTGAATTAACGTGAGTTAAGAATCAAATAGTATACGAGTATATTCGTACATATTATTTTTATAATTTCTCAAATATGCCCATTTAAAGTACGTAAGTAATAATGACACTCGAAATTCAAATACTTAACAATGAGTACTTACTTACGTACTTGTCATACCTATAAAAATAATGTAAGTACACAGATAATTTATGATCTTTCTAGCCTGTCAAAGGCAAAGATAATAAGGAAAACAATATGTAATATCAAAACGCTTTGAGTGGAGTTTCTCAATCAGTAATGACAGAGTTCATTACAAACTGCCGTTTCGATACGATCCGAGTTTCAGTCACTTGCATCATTACGCAACTCCGTAGAAGTTCACTTACTTAAAACTCGGAAAGTGACTAAGTCTCGACCAAGTAGGAACTTCCGAAGAGTCGTTCAACCGTCTGAGAAGTAGGTATACATCGTTCTTGAATGCAGATTACCGTTCGTACCGGCTTTATGCCGCAACTAGCGGTCGACTGGCGACGTACTATGAAATCTTAATGCGCTTCTGTGTCTATAACTCACGTTGGGGAGATCAGTGACATCTCAGTAACTGCAGACCAGGTTTAAGTCCTGAAAGCTTTGGGTTCTACTTGGAAGTTCTTGTTGTCGCCTTATCTCCTTTGTGATCGGCGTAAACTTAGTAAATATTTTAAATCTTAATGACGAAGACCTAATTGTATTCTATTACTATAATAGTTGCGATTGCAATAGGTAGTTAGACAAAATACATTAGTAAGACCACGGAGCAAATATATTTGCTACGTGAGTTAGATTATTATAATGTACCAAATAATTGTTGTAGGTATTTAATATTCCGACATTTTCATGCAATCGATTTGGCGAATATTACATCTTTTAGAATCGTTTCGATGGAAGATAAAAAGAGAGATAATTCGGTATCCTACTTCCTACTTAATAATATAAATGCGGATGGATGGTTGTTTGTTCCTCTTTCACGCACAAATTACCTACTGAACGGATTTTAATGACACTTTACAGTAATATAGCTTATCGTTGGAATAACACATAGGCTATGTTTTATACGAATATTCACGCGGACAGCAGCTAGTATCTAATAATTTTGATGCTTTAAATATGTTGCAATCGAAAAGAGTTCTCTTATTCCCAGGTGACTTTTATATGTACGAAGCGCCTGCGGGGAAATTATAGCAATGATGCGATTCACATACACTTTGCTATTTCATTACATCAGCGCTGTATTCACGAGTTGAATTTAGGCTAATGCAGGTATCACATTAGTGTTACTTGATTAATGAACACGAGGCCTTATAAGATATTACTTTAAGAGCGGTGAAATATAGATTAATGACAGGCAGGCTTTACAGTTAAATATTAAAAACGTTACATTGATTCCACGGTCATGGGAGACACAAAGGGCGTTATGAAAAGGAAATGACCAACATTTCGACGTTGTAAAACTATAAGCGTGACAAAAAAAAACAACAACAAGCGTACTTACATACCACTTTTATTTCTTTTAAATTAGAGACGTAGAGACTTAGAGTCCTAAAGGGAGTCAAGAAATATTATAATGCCTCTTGAATTTGTAAGAGCAATGACTTTGCATTTCTTTAGGAGAAAATCTGTCCAAAATGGATGTCAAAAATGTTAATAATTATTTTAATATGTAGGTAGGCTACATATTTTATTTTTTTATTTAGGTATATATATCTATTTTTCACTTTGCTTAAGCCGCATCTTTTGTAGGTACTAGGTAGGTATGTGTTGGATATATGAATATTTTGATACAGTTTTATAGAGGGTCATTCAATAATTTAAGTATGTGATCAACATACTTACATTGAAAAGTGCTTCACTTAACAAATATCATACTGGTTCTGTCACTGGACTATAAAATTTTTTCGTCGCCTTTGTTTTGTAGTGGTTTCAATAGCATCAAAATGAGTTACTTTCAAGTACTATGGTATGTACAACCAGATAGATTTATAACTATTCTAAATGTACAACGTACATAGGTACATACAAAAATACCAAATACATTTCCTTTGCCTAAAGACTGTCTGGAAGAGATCACTTACTAGCAATAAGATCGTTTACATTGTACAAAGTTTACAAATATGTCAGTAATGCTATTTCCTGTAATTGTGTTTTATTTTTTTATTCTATTTAAGAACATCTATCTACTCTGTTCTATAAAATATCCTTCAGTCCAACGGCACTAGTAGGCATATTTTAATACTACAGATTATACCGAAAACAACAAACACCTGAATACTCCCGTGGTCCTACCGTTTATTTCCCTAGCGGCTAAATCTTTTCTCATAATAGTTTTTTAAGGGCATCCCAGTACATAGCGGAAATCCAGTCGCTAGGAAATTCAACTGAAACGCATCCATGCGAGAAATTATAGTCTTGTTACGTAATTAACTTTTTCTCCCTTGGCTCGACGCCGGCCGTGTCTACTTACCTACCTATATAACTTATTTGCTGCGAAACTAGTTAGAATGAAATTAAGTTTAACTCTTATATCTGCCCCTTTTGCGTCGCATTACTCTTTGAAGGTTATAAGGTGCTATAATTATAATATCTCTAAAGGGTATTAAAATGTAACAACTTTAAGCTGTAGGGATGTTTATAAGTTCAATATGATTTGTATTTTTTTGTTTGTTTTATAGCCATAGTTTTGGGTAGCCATGTATTTAGCGCTCAATCACCTAATACGAAATCTCAGTAACTGCTAGTGTCTGAAGTTTTGTACGGGGACTTATAGTAGAACTGTGCTCCCTTAATAAGGAATTTCAGAATCTCACTCTCTTCAGGGAGAGAAAACGGTGAGAAACGTCTTTATAGAGGTGGATAAACTGTAAAAATATTGTATTTGTGTACCTGACATGAAATAAACTAATATTTATTCCAGCATATTTGTAATTTTAACTTCCGGCACAAACGATAAAAAGTTTCCGCAATACAAAGAAATTGACGTGGACGAAGTAATCAAAAGCTGGTAACGCTATATATATGTCGCAGTCATCTGGTTGAATCTCCTATTCAATTGAATCGCTAGCGCGTTCATTAAATGACGACATTCAATTGAATGACTAGACCTAACGTTGACTAAACACGCGTCACTTAACGTCCAACTAAGTAGCGGATTGAAACATAGCCCTTTGAAAAGAGCGGACGTAAAAGCAGTCAAGTGATTGTAATTTAGTTCATTTTTTTCCCGCGCGGCGTTAGTAGTCACTAAAACAAATATGGCGTCGAACTTGATCACCTGAGTGTTAATATTTTTTTATTAGATTTACTTTAAACTGACTTATACGTAATAAAATAGTGTGACAGCATAGATTTACCTATTAATACGCCGCCTCCGGATACTTTTAAAGAAAAATTAAAAACTAAACATTAAACAGTCGGCTTTTACCCATTCATCGACTATGCTAAAATGACGTTCAGTCAAGACGTTGAACGTTTCATTCAATAACTTGACTAGTTGTCCTTTAGGCATTCAATTAAATGTCGTCATTCAATGAACGCGCTAGTCATTCAATTGAATAGCAGATTCAACCAGATGACTGCGACATATATATATATTACAATCCCCAGTGTATACTTCAAATTAAGGCTCGGTCATATCTCATTACACATGAGTACCAGTACTATGACATAAGCGATCCGTCGACTAGGTTCATTAAATTATATTAGGTCACATTACAGCCGAACTCGATCAATTACTAGCTCAAAGACAAGCCAAGGTCCCCGGGCTCGCCCTGGGAGCGCCGTCACGCATCAAAGTCCCCCGACCAAGCAGCCCGATCCTTAAACCAGTTCCGCCGTTGACTTTCAATCTTCAAGACTTCATTGTGAATGGCCGCGTTCCCTTTATCTAAAACATCCCATAAAATTCGTGTGTCGATATGAACTCACCGTGTTTCAACGCCAGCCCGTACATATTTCATCCAGTGTCAGATTCATCCGCTACCGAATCCGATGATAGTGAAAATTCGGGTAAGGAAAAAACTGTCGACGGCGGCGCCCGAACGAAGAAATACAGCGATCCGAAACGGAGGACTATTAATAAAGTGAGCAAGAAGATACTAAAAGCGATCGAGAAGTTAACATGTAACATTAAAAAGCACAAGAAAGCGAAAAAGATAGTTGAGCCGAAGCCTGTGAAAAACGGTTAGTGATTTTATTATTACATTTGATTTTAATGTTAGTCTTTATATTATTTCAAATTGTTGACATAGCAACATAAGCATAGGACTAGACATTTAAGAATTTGAGACATAAAAAAAAATCTTGGGCCTCCTTTAAGTAGATACATTGCGTGACGTAACATCGAGCGTTTTTCCATAAAAGCATTTTTAGTAATTACTTCCATTCATAAAAGTGACGACGTGTCGCTTGACGTCCCGCCGAACTGTCAAAATATTATCACCTTGAGCTATTTACGGTATAATAGTTACCACAGAATAGTTACCTACCCATTTGTGTTACTAGTGCGTCCAATGGCCAGTTTATTAAATTATGCGATCATAAAGATACATATCGCTTCATCATTGACTTCAAGTCAATTGGCGAGGTCAATTTGATTCCCTGTATTTAAACAGTTGACTTTCAACGTGAGAGTTTTTTTTTCATTTGACACCTTTTATGAGCTTGCAAAATAAGATGTTTGATAATGATGATAATGTCAAAAGTGTCATTTTCATTTTGCAAGCATTATTATCTTTCTCCCTAATTGTAACTATTTTTAAACATATTTATTATTTATTAATCTTTGAAAAAGTAAACACTGGTGATAATAACACAAATATGAATAAAATTCTAGTAATATCTAATCAGGTAGAACATACCACACGAAAGATATACCATCTGGCTTTACTGCTTCGATAAAGTAGCAGTCCTGAAGCAGAATGCTTAACTTATATAGCTTAGCACTTTTACTACAGCTTATCTACTTCCCTGAATGATTACTTCCTTAACAGGCATTGGGATACAAAACACACATGTGCTAACTGTTTTCAAATACTTGAATATTATTCTAAGAAATTTCAATGTACGTAATACCTTCCTTCTATAAAAGCGACATTTTTCGTTATAACACCTAAACTGTTTAAGCAAAATCAATTTATTCAGAAAGACATTTAGACAAATTACACAAACTCGTTTGAAGTCCTTACTTGAGAGTTCGGCATCGATCTATAGGCTCTCTCATTAATCCTGAATTTCAATGTTCAATCTGCTTCGAGAACACTACAGCACGGGTTGATCAATATAATGGGTTGTTATTGGGAACAACATTGTGAATCTAAGGATCTACTCATTAAGCTGACACGAATTTCTCTCGGGAAATTTTGGTCGCTGTTATCGAACCATAGAAATTATGTTTACTTAAGCTATGTTAAATGTTATTACGTCGTTGAAGCACTCTTTGGCATACCCTATTAGGCGTTGGGCCATTTAGTACTTGTAGAACTAGATTTCTTTCGGGGTTCTTATAAATTGATGTAGGATCATCACTTTGTTGTACCTCTGCCCGTCACGTCTATCTGTCATGATCCTTTTTGTCAGGAATGCGTGGAAATTCATATAAATTCTCTGGTCTACTACTTCGAAATAGAACTAAGTTCAAACCGAACATTTTGGACACTGGCAAGGGAATCATAACATAACCTACAGGGTAATTCCCGTGAACTCTGAATCTTGAAATTTGGTACGACACTTACACACAAATAAAGAAAAAAATGCAAAATCCATACATTTTTAGTTTTATCATATACCTACTTAATGTATTTAGTACACTTGACCTGTTATTTTTATAATGGCACGGTGTAGTGGTCTTCCTTTATCTGATGGATAGCGAAAGAAAAGGCCAAGTCGCTGCGGTAAGTTCTGCCTATTACAGATGGCTGCAATGATAAAAACAGTTAGATAAATCCGACTAAATGTTATCAGACAGTTATTTAGTTTACATAGCGTCCTAACGGTACAATACGTTTCGTCACAGTAGCAAAGCTTTCAAACGGCTTTCAAACCTTTTGAAACCCTTGTAGGAACGCACACATTCCCTCACAGTTTATGTTACTTGTGAAATCTCATTCACCCCACGCACTATTGTTCCTAACTAAAGTCGTGTCGTGTGTCTACTTTACGATATTGCCGCTATCATCGTGTTGTGTGAATTTGTAGATACGACTGCGAGAGTTTATCGATTCTCAACTATTAGTAGGGTAAAAGGAGGCAGGTATGAGCAATTTTGTTGATATTTTTTCTATGGAATAAGTATTTACTCGTAACATAGATAAACACCATGCAAGATACAGCACTAACGAATTGGTGTTAGTGTTAAGAGAATTGACAATGTATTCCTTTTGATCTACAACAAGTATAGGATTTTAGTCTGTTAGACCATGGTAAGCAATCAAATCATTGGGTGTGGTGTGGTGTGTCCAGCCACACCGATGCACGAGGTCTGCCAGGAGAGCACTACCCGGAGCCGGGGGTAGGAGTATTACTCCCCGGACCAGGGCCACTACCACCAAAATCGAAAACGATCGTTCGTTGAACGTATCGCGTACTTTTGTACCATAAATCCCTCCTATTTATCCCTCCCGTGTCCCTTGTCAGTATAGTATAGTACAGTATATTCTCTGTAAGTTTTTTTACTATTTAAAATGATAGTTTCATATTACTTATTTCTCGTTACTGTTAAAAAGCAGAAAAAAAAATTCAAAACACTTCAATTGGTCGAAGCCTAATAGCATCTCGTTAATAAATTAGTACTCCGTTACTTAATTATAAGAAAGTACCTGTTTTATTTAGCTTATTTATTAAAATGGTACCGAGATGGTACCATATCCAAAATATTAAGCCAATTAATATTTTGTACTCGGTAACTTTAATAAAACGACGTTAAAATAATAGTCCTGTTTAAATTCACGACTTTGTTAATACACTCAGGTGATATTTGGTACGCTTTATTTCTTGAACGGTGCTGAGAAAGTTTCTGACCCAAATATTTTGAATTTGGCAAATTCGCAAGTTTATTGTCTCGCGGGTCGACCCTTGATCTCAACCAAATTATGATAAAGAGCCCCTTCAATCTCGGCGAGATATTGCAATAGTATTGTCGGAAAAAAATATTTTTTGGTCTCAATTCTGAACGTTTTTAGGATTGTTTGGGGGAACGTGTATTCGTAACTATGTGTGCCTACTTCTTTGTGAGGTCGTGTTTATTGGATTCGGAAGTATTGTTATGGAATTCTTGACATGATTTACCAATGAATTTACAAGGTACCTATATTCTCTGTGGTAGAGTCAACTACGTTATAAAATAGGGAGTTAACAGTTACGTAACTTAACAATTTATTTGGCCCTTTGATTGAAACGTCATTACATTTTAATGATGTTTCGTTTAGTTTTTTAGGGTTCCGTAGCCAAAATGGCAAAAACGGGACCCTTATAGATTCGTCATGTCTGTCTGTCTGTCTGTCTGTCTGTCTGTCCGTCCGTATGTCACAGCCAGTTTATTCCAAAACTATAACAGCTACATTATTGAAATTTGGTACGTAGATGTATTCTGTAAACCGCATTAAGATGTGAAAATAAAATCAGAAAAAAATCCAAAATTTTTGGGGTTCCCCATACATAGAACTGAAACTCAAAAATTTTTTTTTCATCAAACCTATACGTGTGGGGTATCTATGAATAGGTATTTGAAAATGATGTTGAGGTTTCTAACAACATTTTTTTCTAAACTGAATAGTTTGCGCGAGAGACTCTTCCAAAGTGGTAAAATGTGTGTCCCCCCCCCGTAACTTCTAAAATATGGGCATGATAAAACTGAAAAAAATATATGATGTGTATTACTATAAAAACTACTAACGAAATTTGGTTTGAATGAAATCTAGACTAGACAGTAGTTTTTTTTTAAACGTCATAAATCAAATTACCTAATTTTTTCATTCAATCAGTGGTACGGAACCCTACGTGCGCGAGTCCGACTCGCACTTGGCCGGTTTTTTAAAGGACTTTTTGTCTATTGTATGAAGTACAAGATTCTCAAGCTTTTTTGACAGATTAGGAAAATTCATCAAAACCGAATAGGCATGATGTATAGCGTGTACCTTGAAAGTTTAAATCGTATCTGAGATGAACAATGTAAGTACGAATAAGATGTTACTTATACAAATAATTAAATGGTTAAATTCAGAAAGTACAGTATTTGACGATGATTTATTTAAATGTAAGATTTACTTTAAGTTTCTCGTTTTCATGTTGATTTTACATTTTACATACTCGTATCCTGCGTGGAATACCGCTGCGTAAATAAAAAAAATAAAAAATGCTCGCACATTTAAAAACACGGGTGACACGATTCGAATTTTAATCTTAATTTCACTCCTGGCACCGATCCCTTCACAAGCAGAGATAGCCGTGACTTTTTGTAATGATTTACTAACGAGGAATTAATTGCTACCACCACGCCGGCCTGCCGTTTATTGCGATGTGAATTTAAATATACCAGCCGGTTCGAACGATCCCGTAGTACGAAAATATTTTACGCGTAAATATACAATTTAACGGTTCCGTGAGTGATTGGAAGCACGCCGGCATAGGTTGCACATGCACATTGTATTTTTTTATACAGTGCAGATAGGGACGGTGAAGAGTCACTGCCTCTTCTCTGTCTCTATCGGTCCCTATCATTATGTGAAACTAAGGAGTAAAAAACGCCCATCCAAACTAACTTTCGCATTTATAATATTACCAGCGACCGGCCCTCGCTTTCCTTCGGTTCTTCAGAAAAACATTTCCTTGGCATTTTAGTAAGGATCCCTAATCTTTTCTAGCCATACATATGTATATTACACTAGCTTATATTACTTAGATGTAGCTTTCCAATGGTGAAAGATTTTTGTAACCGGCACCGTAGTTTTTGTGTTTATTCATTACTAACATACACACAAAAATACTAATCTTTCCTCGTTATAATATTAGTGTAGAAAAAGGCATATATACAGTAAATAAGATTGTACAATAGCTGTTGCCGTTGTCATAATTTTTTTATTGTTATTGAACTAGAAAGTAGGCTGTTTGATGTTTGGCAGTAACCGCCGCCCATGGATATCAGCAACGCCAGGGTTAAATACTACATACCAGTTAACCTACTAGATTCGTCCCGATTGTGGCTATTTGTTCTGAAGGGCGATGCACCCATACAATGTTGCACGTTTGGGTATATCGTGCATGAGGTTGCCACATGTTGGACGGACGTTAAAATTTTGTATTAAAACGTCATTTTCTCCGGCGTTCCCACTTTGTTAGTGACATTCGCGGCCACAATTAATGGTCCACTTTTTGATGTCAACGTAACACGTTTACGTATTCCTGACATTTGTGAGATTGTTTTATAAACGACTGGCTTTTGTCCGCGGCTTCGTCCGTGTGATTTTCGGTTCGCTGTAAAAACGTTAGGTATAATTGCTATTTATATACGAACTTTTAGCAAATTTACGCAATATCTTCCTTAGGCCTTGTGTATGGAAAACTAATAGGATCCAATATACATATTTGATTTTCCTTCATCATCATCAGCTCTTCGCAGTCCACTGCTGGGCATAGGCCTCTCCAATTTCCTCACCCTGCTTGATCTTGGGCTTTTGCCTTTCTTTCTTGGACGTCTGCCAAAAAAGTAGTCTTCATTCTACCTCATTTACACCAACGGTTATTGGTTCCGCGGCTAATATGGCCAGATCACTGCCACTTCAGCTTGCTAATCCGTTGAGCTATGTCGATGTTCCTTATATGTTTCCAACTTCAAAAACAACCAAGCAATACTTTCCGTAAAGTATGTCTATGCTGAAACAAAGCACCTCTTTATACTTACTTACTATGGTGGCATAGTGACTCAAAATGAATTTTGGCCTCCGATATTTCACGTCGCCACCTCAATCTGTCGCGCGCCATCTCCTGTCAGTCCGTCACGCCGAGCTCGCGAAGGTCCTTCTCGACCTCGTCGCTCCAGCGGTACCTGGGCGTCGGCCATATCGTCCCACGAACGCCCGCTTCGCCGCACGGTCCTCTCCCATTCTTTTGACGTGGCCCAACCAACGGACTGTGTGGGCTTTAATTTCGCCGATGATGTAGGGCTCAGCAACCAGCTCCTCTATTTCCTCACTCTTCCTCCTCCTCCAAGTACCGTCTGCCAACCGCCTATGTTAAAATTACCTCCTCCTAACCTCTTTATGTTAAAATTAATTCAATTGGCCCTATTATTAATTCTAAGATTGACCCTTAATCTTATTGCAATTAGTCGATAATTCCTGCTATTACCGCTTTAAATCTTACCTAATTGGACACAGATCAATTTATGTATGTAGCCACTATGCAGTGTTAATTGCTTTGTACGGCTTAGTCCCTACTAACTGGACAACTAATCTATCAGCTTTGATGGATTACCGTCCAACACGTAGCCCCGTTTTATATTTGAGTGCGTGCTTATGCATATTTTATTTTTCCAATAAATACTATTCCAATACGGGTTTCTGTCCACATTGTTAATTAAAAAAGCAATAGGGAAATTGCCTTTGAAGCAGTAAATGGTTAGGTTTGTTATTGCTCATTATTTTTAGTTTTTGACTGTAGACTCGATTGCTAATCTAGATTTGAATGTAATTATCACTGTCTTCTAATCTGGATTGGAGAGGCCTATGTCCAGCAGTGGACTGCGATTGTTGATGATGATCAATGCCCTAAACCTTGATCCTTCGAACTTGTACAAATTTTATGATAACTTGTTGAGTAGCGCTTTCGGGGGCGTATTAAACTAACTTTCGCATGTAAATGTAAATATAAGCGTAAGAATGCGTACATTTTACTCCTAATCACTCCTTTTGTAATAAAATATTTCACGTAGTTTTACTAGTAGTAGAGTAGATTCTTAAGATCAGGGTTGACCAACCGATTGCGATTAACTGGTCTATCAATCGTCGCTATATGTCGATCACAGCAATACAAAACATATACGTTGACTGTATTTCTTGATATTAGTATCAAGAACAATTGTGTACCTAACGCTTACCTAATTATTTAGATCTTGCCATATTTCTTATTTCAATTAATGATGGATTTATCATCATAAAGTAACGTAGATACCTACTACACCTTTCAAATGTACCAATAAAGAAACAGGAAGGCATTGTATGTAATATGTAGGGTGGACAAAAGGATTAGAAACCGCTTTCAGTATGAAAGCACTATTAATAGTTTTCCTCAAATGCTGCTTTTCTGGTGAACGAATTTCTTTTTAGTTGCTAACGATTACGGAGTGGTACGAGTGAAAAAAGTAATATAAAGAGTTCCTTAATTGTAGAGCTTTTATTATAGTCAGCGGTATAATGTACAGACGGCCACACATCACCTTGCCACCTTCTGACAAAATTACTCTAACAATTTTCGAACTAAGTGGACTGGTCCATTATCCATTGAAGTATACGTATTTTCACAAAATATTCTAAACATCCATTTCGTCTATATCAGACCACTTATGATGCGAAGTCAATAAGGCAGTTCCAAGAAAAGAGCGAGAGTACCACGTGTTCGACAGATCGAGCTGGTGCCAAGCAGTGCCTCAGCCTTTTAGTAGTATGTACTAGTGATGTGCCTGATCGTTAAAAAACCGGCCAAGTGCGAGTCGGACTCGCGCACGTAGGGTTCCGTACCACTGATTGAATGAAAAAAATTAGGTAATTTGATTTATGATGTTTAAAAAAAACTACTGTCTAGATTTCATTGAAACTAATTTGGTTAGTAGTTTACATAGTAATACACATCATATATTTTTTTCAGTTTTATAGTGCCCATATTTTAGAAGTTACGGGGGGGGGACACACATTTTACCACTTTGGAAGGGTCTGTTGCGCAAACTATTCATCTGAGAAAAAAATGATGTAAGTAACCTCAACATCATTTTCAAATACCTATCCAAAGATACCCCACACGTATGGGTTTGATGAAAAAAAAATTTTTGAGTTTCAGTTTTATGTATGGGGAACCCCAAAAATTTTGGATTTTTTCTGATTTTACTTTAAAATCTTATAGCGGTTAACAGAATACATCTACGTACGAAATTTTAATGATGTAGCTCTTATAGTTTCGGAATAAACTGGCTGTGACATACGGACGGACAGACAGACAGACATGACGAATCTATAAGGGTCCCGTTTTTGCCATTTTGGCTACGGAACCCTAAAAATGTATATCCACGGATAAGGATCTGAATACGGGTATTTAGTCTTAAGATCCGCGGATACGGATCTTTATTTCCTTATTCGATTAGTGTCAGTGCCCGCGACCTTGAAACGATAGTTGACGTTACGCTCGCCGCAACGTCAGCCAGGACATGTTTTGACTTTAATTGCGCGATTAGTACTTTTGTTTTGTTTTCGGTAGGTATACATAACGTGTGTGTTTTGTTTTGATACAAATTAAAAATAATGTCTACTTGAAGTGTCTCTAAGAAGTATTCCAGTGCAATTTGGAAATATTTTGTGTTTGGTAAAGGCAAGTTTTAGTTCTTTTTGTCATTGACATAAAAGTGATCATGATTCCTGAATCAGTCCCCGGACATAATTTCACGACTAACGCAATACGCAGAAGATGCTATAGCTCACGAATTTATGTGCTAACCTCCACTCTCATAATGCGATCGGACAATGGATACGTTCTTTGATATCGTACGTGTCAGTCATCTAATCATATTCTGTTATAGTTTTGACATTTCTATCATTCAGTAAACATAGTTAATGCACGCGTCCATGTCAGATCATTTGTGGACCGTAATAAACTTGCATTAGCTCCGTGCCGGATGTGTCACAATGGCTTTTCTCTATCCAAACAGAATGTAAAGGGCTGCGCCTACACATTACGATACCCTGACAGGCAGAGTTCCGGATCCCTTTGACCGATACTGCGCTCGCCTCGCTCCAATGACAATGATCGCACGGTGTATGAGTGTTGTTACAGACGGTTGGAACACGTGTTTCTGTTTTTGAAACCTATGTTTGTCCCTTGAGAGAAAATAATTTGTTAAACATAAAAATATTTATTTCACAACAAACAGAGTACCTACCTACAAAAGATGTTAACCTTCTTGATGATTCTATGAACTGGTAAGCGTCACATATTGTTTTCTAAGAATATTGTATCAGTTCTTCACTACTTTAGCCCTCTCTTCAGCATATATATCTTATATATATAAAAGGAGAAACTGACTGACTGACTGACTGACTGACTGACATATCAACGCACAGCCCAAACGGCTAAACGTAGGCACTTGAAATTTGGAAGGGACGTAGCTTAGGTACCGTAGGGGTGCACTAAGAAAGGAATTCCCGAAATTCCCACGGGAACGGGAATTAGCGGGAAAATCCTTTTGTATGAAAAATCTAAACCGCTTAAGTTAGACGCTTGAAATTTGGCATGCAGGTACCTTAGTAAATATAAAGTTTAGTTATGGCTGTATTTTGAGAAATTCCCACGGGAACGGGAGTTAGCGGGAAAAAACTTTTGTATGTATAAATTTAAACACGCGGACGAAGTCGCGGGCAAAAGCTAGTCTTCTATATGAAGGTTGTCTGGATTCGCTTTAAGCGATAAGACCGAGATTATATTTTACTACAATAGGTATGTATAATTTTTTTGGTGCAATTATCATGTAGAATATGTAAACTATCATGAGGTTTTAGTGCATAAATTTTGGGTTATATTGCTAAACCCATCAGTATTTCAGCTAATCCTATATTACATAGATGTACGTCATATACGCGAGATTAGTTTTAGTTACCAAAGCCATAAGGCTTTTGAATAATCATCTCTTATTGGCTTAACGATATAAATTCAATGGAACAGATGAAAAGTGTACACGTCTCAATAATTAGCATAAATATATCCTCCTATTATCGTCCGGTTTCCTCATATTCTATACAGCCGGCCCTCTGTTATTCTATGACGGTCGTATGTGGACAATTGGTCCCTTGCATAACTAACTGCTATTGATGATTTTCCTGTGCAAATATCGACCAAAGTGACTAGACACGTGTGCTTTTGGGCGCGTTACTTTAACAGGGATCAAGTTTACTGGCCAGTGGTCAAATACTGGATGAAAGCAATCGAAAGGAACCAACTAGCCTTCCCACGCAAATTGAATTGTTGTGATGCAATTCGATCTAGTTGCGTGTTTATTGAATGTTTAGAATTTGTGCTGGTTGTTACTTCATATTCATTGATAAGTATGTATGAATGGTTTTAGTACTATTCGTCTACTACTATTACGCTAGATATTTCGTTCTAATGAAGGTGTAAGCAAGAGTAAGGGCTACTTAACAGAAGTACCAAAAACAGAAGTGGTATAAAAAGAACCTTGTTTAGAATCTGAAGCTAAATACTCCTAAGCCTATATATTGAATTGATTGAGTTTTGGGCATTTATTAAAAGTGAAAAACTAGGGCTAATATTGTGTATGAAATCCAAGACTCAAGCTACTCACTCGATGTATTTTAGAATTTTAAAGTAACATAGGTAATCGAAAATTGGGGATGTAAGGGATCGACTCATAATCTTTTCGCTCCAAGCCACCCTCACTTGCCCGTGGTGCATCCTGAAGAATAACAAACGAGACTCTGGCAACCGACTGGTGGCGGTATAACCATCACGATTGAAAGCATAGCGAAAATTCCCTAGGCTGATGACGGGCAGTGGCGTAACGATTATGGGTAAAGCTTCCAAATGTTTGCCCAAAGTGGCGAACAACTGGAGAAGCCTATGTCCTGCTGTTGACTCCTTTAGGCTGATGATGATGATGATGAACAACAATGTCACTTAACTCACACACTTCCTAATAACAACAAAACAACACACAGACAGATTTAAAAGGGGGTAAACATTACAAACAATAAGAAGGTTTTCTTCAAGTACTCAGATCCAAACTCACAACTCACATGACATGGCACTACAGTTGTCAGGACCCGGAAGCGGAAAGGGTAGAACAAAATGCAATGCCAACGGCTCTTTACGTACGTTTTGTATCGCAGCGTGAGGGAAAACTTTCCTCTATCGATTTTCGCGAAAACAATGGCTAGAGTTTTCTGAACCAATGAGTTTTGGGACCAGGTAGAGTAATGATAGTGACTGGTGATAAATATTGTGGCGCTAATACTTTTAAATATACCTACTGTCATCGTACCATAACCCTTATGAAAATCGTTAACTAAACTTACTTTTAAATAATAAATGACAGCTTGTAGTGTGTGGAAATGAAAATGTAACGAACTTTATTACGGTATTGTAGATTGTACGTAAGAAAGTACGTTAACCCGTCTGATCTGTCTCTTATCGCGTCAAAATATTGTCCCATTGGATTATGAGAGTAAAAAAACAGAAGTGTACCTATGTTTGCGCACCCATTTGTTCACTTTGATACTTGGCTGGATACTCTCCAAGGAAGTCTCCTTGGAGACTGGCCGATTGTTATTAATATATATGGTAGATTTTTAGGAATTATCATTGTTTTTATCAGCCATTCTCACGTTAAGTTGAATGTCGTCTCCTACAATATTTAATATTGCTTAAAAAACTGGCTTCGGTCACTTTGGTATCGATTTCAAAGTATTTCTTTCCAGTTTTTGTCTGTCAACTATTCCCGTTTTTGGTACAAACAAATGCGGAGTTTTCTTCCACTAATCACGCCATTTTGAAATAAATAATACGATCCGCTTAAATCTCCGCTCAAAGGCTTCGACGGACAGAGTTTGAGGATTCGTTTCTCTATTTGTGCTTTTCTTTAGCGTTTCTGAGCGATTGTGTATAGCGAATACAATGTTTTTATTTATTTTTTGCTTTTTCCTGCAATTCACCAGCGTGTATTTTATTTGTCTTAAAAATTTAGCGTGATATGATTATGTTTTGTACTCTCTAGACGATTTTGACCATCCTCTTAAATCACTGTATCTATTAAAAACCTTATTAAAATCCGTTGCGTAGTTTTAAAGATCTAAGCACACCTACATAGGGACAGTCAGAAAAAAGCGACATAAAAAATATAAAAATAAATAAATATCCCAAGACATGCCATGCTGGGTCACACAGCGCCACCTAGCCCCAAACTAAGCCGAAGTTTGTACAATGGGTACTAGACAACTGATACACTTACTTAGATACATTTTTTTGTAAATAAATACATATTATACATAGAAAACACCCAAACCAATACAAACAGTTATGTTCATGAACACAAATGTAGGGAATCGAACCCATCCAAATGAGCCATCGAGCCAGTCAAACAAAATACATACAACATTTCATACAATTTAGTGATCATTACGTGAAATACATCGCAAAACAGTTCCCAAAAATAGTCACAAATTCAATATTAAGTAATTAACCGGCACAGGAATGACAAATTATTTAGTTCGTCACCTCATCCACGCGGCCTAGTTCCGAAGCTGAATGCCTGTTTTGACTGGTTGATTGATGGTCCGACCTGGATTTGTTTGGCCCTGCACAATTAAGCCGGCAATCCGCCACACCTCGTCTTCGGACAATATATTGTATGTCAATCACGCTGCACGCACGGATCTATGCATTACCGTGTTTTCGTGTTACCCAACGACGCAATTGTATGAGGGATTTCAATGGTTTAATAGTATATAGTGAACGCCCTTTTGTTTTTTTTTCTCGGAGAGGACGGCACCCTGCCTCAGGATAGACAGGAGGCACGTCGTGCGCCTATAGTGTCGCGGGGCCCGAAAATCCAAAACTACCGCGGCACCATCAGCGCCGCCCGCCTACGCAGTTGAATCGGCGAGTACCCCTTACATAATGCAACATGTAATTGTGCTCCATCCTCTTTATTTCCTTTAATATGGCTTGGATATCTTCTGTTTTTTCTGAAGGAATTACAGACATAGCGGTCAATCTTTCTTCTTTCGCATAGCTACGATCGTTCTTTCCGCGTACGTGTTAAGCTCTGGAATGAGCTCCCAGCCGCGGTGTTTCCTGATCGCTACGACTGACAGGTCCTTATTTAAACGTGGTCTAAAGAGAATTATTTCCTCTCTGTAAGCAGCGGCTTAGCTGTGCCCCTGGCATTGCAGTCTATGAGCGTCGGTAACCGTTTAAGATCAGATGGACCGCTTGCTTGTCTGACACCCACAGTAATAAAAAAATCTCTTATGTCTAAGGACGAAACATGCAGTGTAGAGGTTTGGCACAATCACAGATGCACTCTCTAATCCTTCATTTTCACAATTCGGCGCCAGATCAGGGCCCAAAAGAGATCTAGGGTAGGTATAGGTAACCAAATAACTTGCTATTTGAGGACAGCGTGTCACCGAATTTGTTGGCTCCGGGGCTGTTGTTTAGTATAATAGTTTTCTTGAGAGAGAAATTCTGTAACTCTTGTAGGCCGTTTTCATTTCAAACGTCTTTGGTTTATCGCGATACGGAACCTGCAGTAGAAATATAAAAATATCTGTGCTAAAGGTATTTGAACGGCCCCACTTTTAAGCCATACTTGAGTGCCTATCCTATGTTTGTGATGAGAAAAAAAAAAGTTATTATTATTTTCACGCGGGACCATGGAAGTATTGAGTACTAATTATTTCCATGCGCGGGACAATTTGATCAACGAGACAGTGACACCTGTCATTCACAAAATAAAACGTCACTGATCGCTGCACTGACCGTTGCAGGGGAGCAATAAAGGTCAGATTTGTGATGACAAACGTGGTCAGTGGCAGGATGACGCGGTGTTTAGTTCGGAGTGGCGCAATCATTACACAAAGCGTGTATTTCATTGTGATTAACATACGGAAAGTGTCCATTGTGGATGCTCGCCCTGTGACAGTCGCCCTCTGGCCCCCGCGTGTGCCTGTTGGACCCGTGCTCTGGTGCTAATTAGTGGACCGTAACAACACCGGACACGTGTTACGGATACGGAGTTCGCGGTACCATTTTAGATTGGTTGCCAGTTTAGGGCTGCAGGTATGGATTTTTTAACGTCATGTAGGAGATAGTGGTGGACTATAAGAAAACATAGCGTTTTGCGATGTAACATCTTGTTAAGTACTTGAGATTAACATAGTAGATGTTTTTAAAAAAATCATCAAATTGATTAAATAGATCGATACTGTGCCTTATATGCATTGGGCTTAATACCTGTAGAAGCAAAAATTGCAACTATGAAACAGAACGTTTATTAGTTGGACTCTCAGTTTTGTTTGACTATTATTTTAATTTGGGATGTTTCCAGGGTCAAAATAATTTTATTACATTATTTTAGTCCGTATTTTAGTTTATAAAAATATATTGGACACGTATTTTTCCTTTTTTCCTTTAAACAAAAAAAGATACAAGGCATCAAAATGTAGTAGTGGGGTCTTTGACGTCATTCATTTGCGAAAAGAACTCCCAAAATCTGACGTCACGCGTAATTTTAATGGGGTATATCTTTGTCATTTTTAGTTTAATTTACAAATGAAAGACAGACTAATAACTTTTTTTCGGCAACAGGCTTATTGTAGTTGTACAGTTTTGTCGTTAGAAATGATAAAAAACGGAATATAGATAACAGGTTTTATGGAACATGATTTTTAGGATAGGAGATTTTGCTTCATGCATGGGATGCACAAGATCTGTTGTCAAAGGTCACGGCAGCTCATGACAGCTACAAAGCCAAACAATACCTAATAATTAGTAACAAATTACTCGTTGTCACTGTGGTTTCCGGATTTTATAGGACCACCCCATTCAACCCGTGGGTGCCGTAGAAGACAACTAAGGGAATATCAGGAAATATCTTGGTACAAATAAAACCTATTGCGGTCACCAACGCACCTGCCAAGCGTGGCGACAAAGGCAAATCCCTCCAAATGACAATTGTCATTGTGGAAGGTCTATGTCCAGCAGTGGACGTTAGCCGGCTAATGATGATAACATTTCTGACCGGTATCACTGCGCGCGCTATACGGTACTACGAGTATAGCTATACAGCAATAGTTGCAAATTATGCAGTCTATGTAAGCGATCACTTGTAGATAAGTTACTACGATAAATGGTTATACTGTTTTGGACTTAACATACACATATAAACTTATTTTATTGATTAAAAAGAAAATGCTAAATTAATAATTTTATTATTTTTCGTGTAGCAGTATAATGAAAATTAAATTAATTACGAGTACTTTATTATATCTGAAACGCAAATAAACAAATACTTTACTACCTTTCCGACCCCAAAGTTTTAACTGTTGTTTAACCCTCTTATTGAAGTTTCGAAAACCCTTGGTAGTCATCATTTTATATAGTATCTTCTGTGTAAAATTCCATGCCTCAATAATCTGTTTAAATTGTAATTATATATCCTCGCTACTGTGGAAACGCACCTTTTATAACTAGGGTTTAGTTCAAACCGTAACATATTTCTTTGAATGTGACTTCATAATTGTTTTAAAGATAATAGAGATAGACTCGTCTATATTATTGAAATGTTACGGGCATAACTTCCACAAACTTTACGCTAAAAAATTAAACCGACTTCAAAAAAAACACAAACGACTAAAACTAAAAAGCGATAAATAACGTAAGTAATTCTATCCTTAATACATAATTATTTAAATATTACAATTATCACTTATTTTTGAAGTCGGTGCCAGGCCAGCTCTCGGTACCTAACGTAGACTGTTGTTGTATGACGCGCGCGGCCGGCAAATCCACACGACAATATACATTTATTTCTTTGGCTGGCACCGACTTCAAAAATAAGTGATAATTGTAATATTTAAATAATTATGTATTAAGGATAGAATTACTTACGTTATTTATCGCTTTTTAGTTTTAGTCGTTTGTGTTTTTTTTGAAGTCGGTTTAATTTTTTTTTAAAAATAATTTTATTTCACTATTTTTAGTTGCGTTGATGTGCTGTGACCTTGAGTAAAGGCTAATTAATGCCCTTAAGAGTTTTACTTAGGAATGAAAATTTTTGCTTTAAGTCAAGTGAAGACTTTGCGATCTAGAATCAAGCATAACACTTACCAAATCACCTGCCCTATTAGCCCTGCATAAGTACATACTACTACCTAGTTTAATATCGACCAATGTCAGTACTGTCCCCTAACTCCTAACCGTTAAGGAGTTCTGTGGCTTCATCATCAGCACCAGATGTTGACGCCCGGAAGCATATACCTGAGTAAAATATGATTACGTAACAAAAACACCATATGAGCATACAATTTTCGGTTGTTGCCCTCAATTTCTCCAGGATCCCATCATCAGATCCTGACTTGGTGATAATGGGACCACCTCGGAAGTGTCCTCTGTCGAACGGTTGAAAATTTTTTTAAATCCATCCATAATTGACGGAAATATCGGTGAACATACATAAAAAAAAAAAAAAAAAAATATTATACATACAGACGAATTGAGAACCTCCTCCTTTTTTCGAAGTCGGTTAATGAAGTAGGATTCGATTGAGAAGTGCCATCATGTTCTCTAACTGTCAACAGAATTTGTAATTGAAATTGATTCATGCCGAAACCTGTCGGAAAATGGTGTCAACAGATATTGTTAATTCAGAGATGCAAAGTGATTTTGGATACCTTCTTAGAAGAAACAATAGCAGCCTCAACAATATAAATCAAATACGAAATGTTCTAATAGTTTCATTTATGTGATTGCTAGTGAGTAGATACTATTTAATGCACACTTTACAGTTGCCTTTAATCAGTTTGTTACAAATTAGGCGGTATTATCGCTTTGTTTTGTTTTGTTAATTATGTTTTAAAATCGATGCCTATATTATCGAGTTTATTTTATTCACTACTTTCTTAATTCCACTCCAACATTTTTGAAATTAATTATGTGAATGTCTTCGTTCCTGCCATCTGTATTATTTATACTCGTTCTGTTATTTCGTTTAAGTTTTGTAAACTGCACGTAACTTTGTCTAATTTAACATGGCACCTGTTTCTGAGTAAAAATTTGGCTTTTCTGATCTTACTTGGTGGGTTTCAATCGTAAGAACAGTACAGTAACAGTAACAGATGAATCAGAGACGATCCCAAGTTTAATGCTACACGTCGAAGTGCTGGTAGGAAAAAAGTTTGACGTGCAAAAGTATTACTAGTGAATCTATTTGCTGAAATAAACTATTTTATTTTATTTTTTATATTTTATTTTAAAATGTTAAACTCCATCCACGTTTAATAAAATCGTCTCCCCAAGTCAATTGTTCGAATCAATCAACATCTCAATTAAAGGGGCTTCGCGAAACATTCTAAGGGAATTTTAATATAGACTCAACAATTTGATGAAATCTGGATGGCTCTCGACTCAACATTGCGTTTATATTTTGAGCATTCGAGGGGATTATTTGTTGTTTAGTGTAGTCATAATAATTTTGTTGCAAAGTTTTGTCGTTTTCATTCATTCAATACAGTTGGTGAGTCGTTGCGTAAACCGTTTCTGCTCAAAACGACGGTAGATCCTTAAATCTGATTTAGATTCTTGCCTAATTTTTTCTAAATTAGGTCTGGGTGTCTAGGATTCGCAGTATATTTCTGGATTCTGGAAAATGTATCAACTGGTACTCAAAGTAACTGATATGGATTGTGTTAAGCATTCATTTTATTGTTACAACAGTATCAATAAATAATTTTGTAGTTTTAATTTGACGGTCTACTGTCTATCTAAGAATTATGACCATTTGATTAACCGTGTAACCCAAATATTGATCAGTGCGCAGTTATTTTTAGTGGTATAAAAGACGTCTGAATGATGACTTTACGCTCCATCAATGCTTATAAAAATGTAATTACATTTGTTCGGGTTCACGTGTATTGAAAATCTATATATTGAAAATCTATATACGTAGAGCGAATTCCAAAAACTCATTTTAATATTGAGGTATAAATTGTAATACAATTTACCTGAACCAATTTCATTAGCTTCCAATTAGAATTTTTATAATATAGGTACAGGCATTGGCAAGGGTAAGAAATGTATTGCTATCCTAATTTTTATTAAGAATGACTTTTAGCTCGCGCTTTTCTTCCAAATAGTTATTGATTAATAGCTATATAAGGAGTTTAAAAAAATTCAAATATAAATCAATACAACTCTTTATTCAGATGCTTGTCTAGTAAGACCTCAGTACGAGTCACTAACTTGTACATAAATAACTAGCTGGTATCAGGCTGTCAGCCACACTATACCGCCAGACAATAAAGTGACAAGTTTAAAATGAAAATAGTTTGCTTTTAAAGTTAGCACGCTGTTCCATGGGGACCGTGAAACGTATTGCTTCTGTGCCTTCGACATTACGCCATTCTATGTTAAATCCGAGTAAGTAGTATCTGAATCATGATAATCTAGTCGTGAATAAACATGTTCAGTTAGAAGTATGTGTTTTGTTTCTGCAATTCGTTGTTTTAATTCATCTGCTTCAGTTTCAAGTTGCTTCGATTTCTAACCCGTCTTTATCTTTTCACTGCTCTTCAGATGCTAAAACTTTGAACGAACTTGGCTTTCTATGTAGTTTTATAGTAAAGCATCGCAGAAATTGTAACATTCCAATATTTACAAAACTAGGTTAAGTCACCTAGTTTTGTAAATTAACAAAGTTGTCTTCTCTAGACTCTGTTTTTAAGAGTGGTTTGAGTACGTACTTACACCAAAATAAGCAAACGTTCTCACGAGAGCCTCAACAAAAGTGTTTATTTAAATAATAATATATTTTTTTAATAATAATAAAATAGTTTATTTTCTCTCCACAATACATTCCAATATTACAGTACAATATTATACACACAAACATAATTATATTGTGGGAGACTGGAGTCTGAAGTAGGCAACAAATCTGCCTGTATCTCAGAACACCAGGCCTCCACCCTCTGACACTAACATGGGATTGCTTTAGTGTAAAATAATAGTATTTCAAGTTAAGTATAACAATATTATAGTCTAATGGGTATTCTAACATAATGAAAATAAACTTAATGATAAAAAAAAATTACAGTTCTAATAAAAAATAAAATAAAATAGCAAAGTTGTATGAGTGCGTGCGCGCGTGTGTGTGATTCTGTGTGTGTGTGTGTGTGTATGTGTGCGTGCATGTGTGTGTGATTTGTGTTTTGTGTATATAAATTTAATAGGCATATATTGGTGATCCAAACAAGAGGTGTAGTGGTATGGGGAATTATAGTGGTTTGGGTGGTTGTGTTAGGTTGTGTGAAATAGATCTCCAATGAGTATTTTTATAAGTACACACCAACGGGGTCACTACACTGTGCGAACATTTTATTAATTAGCACCAGTAAGTAGGTTACCTGATGACAAAGCTGCCAAATCCTGGTTCTGAGTCCACTTCCCGGTGCGTTGTCACTTCGCGGTAGTCCTCTAGTTAGAGTGCTGGGGAACACCTCATGGCGTGTATAAATAATCAGTGCTAGTATTTATAGACTTATCAAGGTATACACGGCTGGAACGCGTGGACGCATCAGGAACAAAGCAGGAAGTTAACTAGCTCGATCTGTTGGTTGGTCCGAATGGTGTGTTGCAATTGTATCGTTTTGCATTACTCAAAGTTATGGTGAGTGTTGTACAAATATATTTTGCATTGTAACTGGAAACCGGTTGTTGTTTTCACTTCGAACGGTGCGGATGTCGGAGGCGATTCGTGGAACGTTTAGATTTTACAATTGTTCATACCAATTAAGAACATTGTTTTCTTTTTCGTATTGTATACGTTTTAAGCTCAAATGAAAGCACTAGATGCATCTTTCTTTAACGATGGCTAGTTTGCTACTTTATTTGTGTACAGTTCGTATACCTATTTAGTTTGTGTAAAGTGGAATGGCTCAAAATGGTTCCTGTAAAATTCGTGGGTCGCCAGTTTTCTTGACTGGGACTTGGCTGACATGCTCTCGCTTGTGTAGATTCCAGCGTTTAATATCCTTTGTACCTCATTAAAGACACACATTTAACGTTACCTACACACGCGTGCTCAGCTTTTCTTTATTTATGGGTGTACGCTTGACCACTATTCGCCTGATTAACATCAGTGATATTGAAGCCTAGGTTACCCTGAAAATACAGATTCACTATCGCCTTAAACATCAAAGAGCCCGTTAAGGAGTTCCATAGATCGGCTGTTCGTACAAAGAAATATGCCACTGAATTGGAAAAACAAAGGTAAAAAAACTCCAGAAACCCTTCCAGCTAATACAACTTATCAAAACACTACGTCACAAAGCTGACGTCACACACGCTTACAGTGTTGACATAATGCCGACGTCGAACTATAAATGTAGAGGTAAAGTAAACAAAAATATTCGTTGAAAATCTTTTCCGGGACGGGTGGCATTAATATCTGGGGGCGTACGGTACGTCTGGCAAATATAAACAAAGTGCACGACACGAAGAATCCTCGGCTTCCGAATAATTTATTGTTTGTAAAGATGCGACTTCATATTATTTGCTCTCTTTTTTCTCTCTTTCGGCCTTATTAAAGCAAACTAAGCCCTCCGAAGGTCTTATGTTGATGGAAATCTTTTACGAACTAGTTTTTTTTATCGAATCGAGGACGGAGGTCTACTCTGATTCTTTGCAAATATGTCGACTGACATATTTTTTTTGAACTAGCACAACCAGCGGCTTTTCTCATGATGAGAATATCAATGATATGTATCTTTGTAAATTATACCCTGATAGATAGACAAGATGTACTTACTCGTACTTTCAAGTTTCGTTCAAATCTGTTTGGTAATTTTATTACATGAAAGAGTAGTTAACATTATTCATTTAAACAAACTTTTGCATTAATAATACGAGGTTAGTAGGATATCATTTTGTTGTTATCTTATTTTTAGGAATTTCTAGGAATTTCATGAAGATTTTTTATGTATTTTTCAGTTATTTTTTTAGTTACTTAAACCAGAACTTTAGTTAATTTAGTTACTTGAACCTTAAAACTAGACTGGGAACTTAATGCGGCTGTAGGTACCTAACCTATTTGCAATACTTTTCGTTTAGATTTTCTCCCTACTCATTATGTATGTTGTCGAAGTTATTTAAATGTAGGTACTAAAATCTTTTTAGAGCAAACCGCTTTGCTATTAATCTAATCTGAACAAAATAGGCGAATGCTTAGTTCTATAGTTTAGTTTTTGCGTATCCATGTAATAGAAGACTTAAATGATAAACGCCGGCATTAGTAAGTCAAATGGATGTTACAAAACGCCGGCTTTGCGTAGGAATTATCGATAAGAGACGGGTTTGCCGAGTTAGGTTTAAACATCCTTTATTTAATGTTTTAAGGTATGTACTGTGTATAGATAGATACAATACCTAGTAAATATACAATACGTATGTATCTGATTGTTATGTACCTACCTACAAGAAGATTTCTTAATCACTTTCCAAAAGGTTTTATCGTTCACTATCCAGATTTTTAAATCCCAACATTTTTAAATACATAGTATAATTGTCTGATTCTGATTACGAGTATATGATCTGGTCCAATTTATTTGTCATCATTACGTAGGTACTTAGCGTAGTTTGTGGTATTCGTTCTTCCAGATGTCCAGCTTTGTTTGTCCAATCGGGCAGCAGTTTATACCTGGACACAAATAAAACCTAATGCGGTCACCAACCCTCCTGCTAAGCGCGGTGGTGACTAAGGCAAGTTCAAAAATGACAATTGTCTTTGGGGGACACCTATGTCCTGCAGTGGACCACCACCCATGTACAGTTTACAAGTTATGTTTAAAGAGTTTATTTCCATAAAGACATGAAAATTACACTTTTGTTATAAAAAATATTAAAAATTAAATTAAATTATTTAAATTAAATTTATTAAATTGACACATTAAAATATAAATAAATAAGTAATATTAAATTATTTTTGAATAACTTTGTATTTTTTTTCTAGCGGAAGCGACGTCGAGCGATGTGCTAGCCGGGAAGCCGCCAGTGAGATCCCCGGTTTCTGCGCAAGCGCCGCTGAACAGCCCTGGGAACAAACGTAAGTTCATCAAGTATCTTAGACCTAGAGATATATCATTGTAAAATCCCGATTGAAAATGGCGATTCATAATAATTGATGCTACTGTCAGGTATATTCAATGCGATACAAATTCTTAACTAGTAAACAAAACAAATATTTTGACATCGCTATTAAAATAACATTTAAATAACAATACATATTAATATTTTATGAAAGGCTCAACATACATTTTATTTGTACAACGTCCCACAGTTCGTATAATATTTTAAAAAATATTTGCAGTTTTGTTAAAAAATAATGATAGGATGCGTAAAATTACTTATAAATACATAATATTATGTTTCGAACACGTTGATAGAAAAATCTGGATATTCAAAGTATTAATTTTTACTTTTTAAATTATCTAGGCAAGATGCATACATGCGATACGCATCATAAATTAAAAATAACGTTGGATAGGTAGGTATTTTCTTCTCTCTTTTTCCGCTTCCTGTAAACCACCAAATCATGCGTAAGTCAGCTAATAAAGAACAACCTTGCATTAAAATAAGAAATATGGCATACATCAACTAACTAGGTGACTCATTTTGTATTACAGAGAGAGTTGCAGAATAATCAGAAAAGAGGTTTAAATTTGACTTTATTTAATAATTTAATAACCTTTATGCAGATGGTGCCTTAAAAAAATTATGGTTTATAGCACCTATCTGAATAAATAATGCCAATACAATACACGGCGGATCATGTCTTTTTTATCTAATTATTATTTACCAACATACCTACTATAATACCCACGTTTATGATTTTATTCATAAAATAATAAACAAATAGGTACATGTACAATATTTTAATATTGAAACTAGCAAATAACAATATCTTACCTAAACGACTAGCATTAGCCTAGGACGCAGTAAGTAAATGGTATAGTGGAGAGATATATGCAAATTTCTTTTTGTTTTTACTTGTTTAACAAAATGATAATAAGTAGAGTGGCAAATGCACGTTTTGGCCCTTATCATGATGTAGTTCATATTGACATGAACGCTACTGAACTGACATTTTACAATACTGGACTACCTTATTTGTTCACCGCATAACAAGATCGTTCTACCCTTGATACATTTGTGTAATCACAAGAATTACTTCAAAACAAAGCTGTTTGGGACCTTGGCGACTTTGGGCGGCTGCGTCACTTTATTACTGAGAGCGTGCACGGTCCCGTCTTTGTCCCCAAAACAGCCCTTTGTTCGCGACCGCATTGGAACGCGTACATTTTCAAATACTCGTTTAAACTTTGTTTTGGTTAACGCCGAAGTTGCAGGATTGTGTTACAAATGGCCTTTTCGCTCATTCTTTGTTTGTTCGCCGACGGGACGCCTTTAATTTGGTAATCTGACGACGCGGATAACAAAAAAAATAGCAAGCTCTGTTTCTGAGCGCTAAGTTAAAAAAATAAGACATAAACTGCACGCTGCTATATCTGTATTTTCAGTGATATTATCTATCTTTTCGTGTAATATAAATTGGCCACCAAGTCAATTTAAAATTTGGTATTCAATTCTTTAAATTCACGCGCGTAATTTATAAATAGGTACATTTATTAGGCTTTTACTTTTAAAAGTGCTACTTTTAAAACTTTTAAAGCCTTTGCTTTAATTAAAATTTAATTTACTAGCTAATTTTTCATCATTATCACTATTACTATGACAATTATGAATTGTTGAAGGTCTCCTGATAATGAAACACAGTTTTATATATATAGTATTGAAGGTAACAACTTATTACCTATACGTATAACTTAAATTTACATATACCTTCAAACTTTCCTGAACAAAAATAATGTACTATTTCATGATACAAATGGGAAAGTGTTCTCCAACTCCAGACATCTGTTTTGGTTACCGAACTAGCCAGACCACACACAAGGCAAATAAGTTAGGTCGCCGCCTCACAATCGGGTCATTTTACTTGCTAATACACTGACCAGGCGGTGTAAATTTGTAATATACTTGATACCGGTCGCCTGTGACTCTGCATATAAAAGGGCGTAGCTATTTACTATGATATTACTCTTTACTAGCTGTGCCAGCGGCGTCGCACGCGTGGATATCGGGTTACAAAAATTACGAACTTCCATTTTTTTTTATAGTGGCTCGACATAATGGCTTCCCTACGCCTGATGGAAAGCGAAAGAGAGGCCCAAGTCTCTGTGACAACTAGCAAGTAACTGGTCAGTTACCTGTCAGTTGCCACTGTCATGCCGGCCCAACCCTAACCCCCCACGAGCTCCGGACACCCTACTCACCAGCAGAAACACGGCCCGAAGGTCATTTGGCTGCGGTATTTTATAGGGTGGAGGTCCTTCTCCGGACGGGCAGCTCAATTCGAGCGAAGATTCGCTATGCCCTACCTCTCTTAAAATGATGCCAAAAAAATGCTTAGTTGTTTATTTTTGATTCATTTAATTTTAACCGTGGTTTTTGGAGTGTTGTTCCCGGTAGGATTATACGAGTAGCTGTGAACCTGACCTTCCTAAGTTCATGAGCGGTTACTGTTTAACATCTGACGGGCACCTTGCACCAATGCCAATAAAAAAAATATAATGAGACGAACATAATCTTGCGTTAAATGGTCAGCGTTACGTCAACTTACGAGAACCAAATAATAATTAGTTTATCAACGAAATACGAACCGAGAGGGACAATCATCATCATCAGCCTATAACAGTCGACTGCTTGACATAGGCCTCTCCAGTTGTTCGCCACTTTTGGCAAACCCCTGTAGGCTTTACCCAGAATCGCCACACTGGGCAGGCGGGTTGGCGATCGCAGTGCGTAGCTCCTCGCTCCGTGACGCTGCTGCCCATCATCGGCATGTGGTATTTAGCTACGCTTTCAATCGTAATGGTTATACCGCCACCAGTCGGTTGCCAGAGGCTTGTTTGTTGTTCATCAGAATGCACCACGGGTAGCTTAGAGCGAAAAGATGATAGGTCCCTTGTACTACCACAAAATAATTGTTTGAATTGGAAAACCTTGTAAAAGTTCAGGGACGAATATTTACGTACATTTACCTTCCAAAATCATAAAAAGTCTGAAGATTTGCTGCAAACAACGCCTTGTAACTGTCTAGAAGTGTCAAGGTTGTGACTGACACAACCACAATAGCAAGTTAAATTTATTAATTTTCAAGAGATTTAAACAGAGGCGAGTATTTAAAAATATTTACTTTATTTCGTCAATACTCTCGGCAAATAACCCGAAAATGAACAAAGTTTTTAAACTGCTGCCCAAAAAAATAAAACGAGGCTTTGATGATATTCCAGCGCCATAAATGGGTAACAAAAAATATTCTACGTTGAGAATAGTATTATATTTTTTGAAACAAACCAAAAATATGGTTGAAAAATGTTGAAGTTTGTAATTTCGTTCGCTATTCGGAATATGAAATACTTTTTTTCTTTGCAAAATTATTATAGTTTGTTCATGTAACAGATATTAGAACAAAACATTTTGAGTAATTAAAATAACGTTTTTATTATTGTCCAAATAATTACTTTCTAGAATCATCCATTGTTTGTTTCTAAAAACACATGAGTTCAAGGGGCGTTAGGTGGTTTTAGAGTTATGTAAGCCTTAATAGAATCAACATACCCCTTGATATATTTTCCATTTACTCTCCTATAAATATTTCTCATGATAGAATATTTGCATTTTCCGACGCTACCTACGTGTGGCCACTTTTTCATTACAATCATCGAAGGTCGCCTCCCGGCAGGAATGGCTCTTTGCGCGGTGCATCCAGCCAATAAATCCCTATCACCTATGTCCGTTCCGCCGTTAGAATTCTTTTTGAAGCGAAACGTGGCAGACAAACACGAAGCTTCGCGCCTGCAGTTACACACTCACCTTATAACCCTTTGACAGAGTGCCAAAAAAGAGCTGCCACGACCGCGGCCCGGCTTGGCACACTGTTCCGGATCCATCCGGCGATTATGTCATGCATAGCCGCACCAATAACCGGCGCCGTTTGTTATTCCACGTTCCAAATATCAGAATTACTTTTTTTATTGTCACGCGAAAGCTGACCGACGGAGGGTGGGTATTTCTGGAAGATCGCGAGTGCATGTTTACCCGCCTCCAGGCGCATTCGATCTGCGCCTGCGTCACGTTCTATTTTCAAAACTTTTATTGCCTACCTAGGTATTGTATTGGCGTCACGTAACGGCTAAACTTCTACAGTAAAGTTTCTTAAGATCCCATTAACAAAGTACCTGTCTTTCACTGTGGATTGTTACTGTCTCAGTTCGTCTGCCAAAAATATCATCTTTATGGCTGGATCGGGCAAGGGCGACACAAAGTCGTGTCAACTCAGCGATTACTAACTTTTAGGTTATTGTTACATTGCATTGTAGTCAGAAATTATATCCGAAAGAATTAATGATATTTTAAACACTTAACATTTTTTGGATTAGTCCGATATGTTGATTGTTGCACAACAATCTAACTATAGCTTGTCGCAATATTTTATCCATGCTATGGAAATGTATATTTTAGACTATCCGATTTAAATTCTTCTTTTAAAGGCCTTAAGGTGTAGCTATAAACAAATATAAAGAAGATTGGCAGCATTCTAACTTTGAAACTAATGAACATAGTATTACTTAGTATTATTTTAATTGAATTTTGTCGCCAAACCAGAAAACGAACATACTGGAAGCATATTCTAATTCATTTTCTTTGATCACAATTCTGATTTCCCATCTTTAGGAATCGTTAAATTTTAATAACGCATCGAATTGTAAATAGGTTGTTGCAGTTCCTTATTTTATAATTATTACGGCGACGATTATAGAAAAACGTTTTCTCACAATCAAGCGATGACATAATATAGTTATTATTATATATTATATTACTTATTATCACTGATGTTAGTGAACATCTTTCCCTGATTAAATTTAGAAGATGGAGACATTCCAGTCGCGACATCGTACCGCAAACGTAATTATGTTATTTTGCATTCTCACATGCAAGCGGCATGCGTATTTCTGAACGGGATATTGCAATCATACGTGAATCTAAATACCAATAAGCATTAGATAAAATAATGTAATTGTTTATCTATAAATATTTACAAGATCCATAGTTATAAGGATAAACATTCATTTATTCTGCTGAAAAAGTAAGTAAGTACTGTAAACATGAGTTTATGGTTGTTACTTTTTCAGTAATATTAATTACCTTTACGTTCTCCAACTACATCTCAGGGAATAAAAATGATAGCCAAAAACCAGAAACGCCAGCTTATGCGATTAAGACTCTCGAGATTATATCCTTTATCTTTTTTTTCTGTTATTTTTTCATATTGATTTGTTCGAGTTTAATCTAATTCTTATATTACACATACTAGCTGCAGCCCGTCAATGTACTCGTATTTTCAACGCTTAAATTCATAATAAGTTTTTTGGACGACCGCACTGTGAAAGAAAACATCGTGAAGAAAGGCGTAGGTATACCTGTTAAGGAATTCAAAAGTTTACGATCTAGACTAGGTTAGACCCGTCCCCTCTGGGGAGACCTACCTGTATAAACTGTTGATGTATGTATAAATACTTTCCTTGCCGATATCATTGACATTGGCAAAGACAGTAAAATGCATCCATTAAAATTATTTCGTCCAGTGCAGAACTGTCGTACGCTAGTTGAAATAATACAAATGCCGTCTCAAAATAAACTTTGTACTTGGGGACTTGAATGAGATGAGAGTAAGTCCAGATTTAAAACGCGTTCAGAGCAAGAACAATAGTCTTGACCTATTTCACGTGTCTTATTTTATATCCTCTTGAAACTATAACTATCGGTAAATCCGCAACTCTGTTTGCATATACTCTGGGACTTTAATATAGATGCTGATCTGTTACAAATAGTTTTTGTTCGGGAGGACAAAAGGGAACCGTACACTTTTTTTTAAAGTCATAAAGCCATATGTTCTCTTAAAATCCTAATCTGCTATTAAAACTCTCGGACTTATGAGGTTAAGTTACTTATTTTCCTTCTTCAGACGTGGTTTAAAGAGAGTCCTTTCCTCTCGGTAGACAGTAACTTAGCTGTGTCCCTTACATTGCAGGGTCTATGAGCGGTTGTAGCCATTTAAGATTAGATGAACCCCTTGCTCGTCTGTCTTCGTCAGTAATAAAAAAAATGTGAATATCACAAGGTTTTCTTTTATTTTTTAAATTTTATAAATCAAAATACAAGGACCTAGGTAGGCGTCTAGAGACCTGAGTAATAGGAAATTACATCATCTTGAATGTTTTCAGACTGTACTAAAGATCGTTTTGGCAGACCATTGACTGTGTATTTCAGTCATTATTACATATACATTTGTAACATTTTTGGAACGTCTAAACAAGCGTTGACCTCATCTTCGCAAAAGTCATAGCAGGCATTCTTGTTCAAATACTTCTAAATGAGATATTACATATAATTGGCTTTTTGTTGATTGCCTCCACTTTTTATCGATTTCGTCGTGGGTTCGATTCCCACCCGTGACAAACATTCGTGTGATGAACACTTGTGTTTGTTCCGTGTCTGGGTGTTTATAATTTGTATTTATGTATTTATTTGTGGTACCTTCGTTGTTCTGGTACCCATAACACAAGTGCTTAAGCTACTTACTTTGGGATTAGAGCAATGTATGTGATGTTGTCTGATTTTAATGATACACATAAGGTTTGACTAGAACTCACTCATTGCATTACATTACGAATTCATGAAGAAATCGTGTAGGTACAATACTACAATACTTATTCGAAAAAAAAAATAGTTTATCGTATTTTCTTACACCGTTAGCTCTGATAAATTTCTTTAAAAGCTGATAATATGTTTAGGTAACATCGTAATGGTTAGTTAACTTAGCAGTAAGCCTGCTAAGGCCTAAATGTCCTCTTATGATCCAAATCATATTCTTTTATCTATTGTTTCCGGTAGCTTGTGCCCTTTTAGGTACATCAAACAAACACACAATTTCAATGCAGAGCAATTTGATTTTGCCTTTATTTTGAAAAAAATTAAGTGACGGGATCCTTACACAGTTCTAGAATAAAAATCCACTGATTTCTCGCTAGTAACAATAAAACTACATTTATGCGATGTATTTTTATTTTGCGTAGGTTCCATTTATAACTGTGCCCACCGATTGTAGACAAACACTTGATTGGCCATAACTACGCTGCACCAGTGGAAGTGGTCAATCAGCCCAGATGACCTGCAAGTCTAGATACCGGTTGCGTTTAGACCACTTTTAGAATTACGTATTACCTAATCACACGTTTTCCTGCTTGTCCTAGTTTTCTTTTTAAAAATCCTGTCGCTAGACTTGGTTTTGCAATTCGTTTATAATCTTTAACGGTTTTTATGCAGATGCAATTTGTTGAAAAACATTAATAGATAATCACTCTCGTATTGTTTTGCGAATGCAGTGATTTAGGTACATGCGACGAAAAAACTGGTTGGATATCTTTCAAGGTTGTAGAGATAACATTAAAGTAATCTTTGATATTTGGATAATTTAGGTACATTTATTGTCGTTGGCTACTTATTTTCCATGCATTACTTTGCCTAATGCAATTCTAAACCAGTACCTAAAGGAATAATTATTCGACTGAAAGCTGTTAGAATTTTCAATAACTAATGTTACATTCAATAATTGCGAAAGTTCTCTAATACAATATTTAATTTTTTACTACCTGATTTACTAACCTAAACGAAGTTTTAATATTTTTATGAACGGCAAGACATTTTATTCAATGTAATATTATTTGTTCTTTTGTAAATACTAGAAAGAAAAGTATCTACTAGAGGATACCAGTAGGTAGGTATTTATCGATGTTTAAGTAAGAAATTATCCCAAATACTTAACAATCTTCGTTTCTTAGCGAGTAGACTACACAATTTGCGATTGTATAACAAAACATCGTGATGTAATTTGTTGTGTATCCTCGTTAGCACTTGACCTAGACTTTTGACGTCACACGTGTAGGTCGCAATCTTTGTACATAAATAATAACTTTAGGTCTTATTACATTGAGTTTTAATGATAATCTATGCATAAATATTACTCTATTCAATTTAAAACCCAACATTGCCTCACCACTAAAATATAAATTCTTTTGTTTCACTTGCATGTTAAATTATTTTGTGTGCGTCCCGTCTTCCAAATATGGTCCATAAACCATTATGTTTATTCCCCCCGTTATTCATCCCTAAAATAGTAGGCGAGCGCGTGTGCAATATTAATTAGCGATTTACATAGTGGCCGATAATACGGGCATGGCATGAGTGTGCAGCGACAAGCCGCTCCCTCCGCGCCAGAGTGCCGGCCGACTCGCGCGCACTCGCGTTCACGTCTCCGCGTAAAAATAAAGTCCTCGCCGCGCTCGCGTACTTCAACCAATTTATAATTATCAGTAAATCGCTGCGCGAGCGCATGACTGCCGCCGCCGGCGCCCGCTCGCTGAAAAGAATACCACAATCGCTAACCTAGAACCCAACGTCCCCGTCCCACTGGCCCTTACACGACACGAAGACGAACGATTCGAATAACCTTAGTGATACTTGCGTGCAGGCGTGCAGCGCCGTGGCTGTCACTCCTACGCAATAGACACCGGTGACGGGGGAAGCGTCAAACCGCGCGTTGCTGAACATGTGTGATCTGTGATTATAGTTCTGTTGTGTCAGTGATAACGTAGTGATTGTTATTGTTTAAGTATGCCGGAAAAACCAAAGCGTCGTAAAAATAATAAAAATAAGAAGAAAAATAAAAACAACCGGCCTGATAATAAAAGTGGTTCTACTAGTGAAGTAAAACAATCCAATTCGGTGGATTCCGGTAGTGTTCAAAGCTTACAATCTTTGGAAGAAAATAACGAAGCATCTCCTATACCCGTGGAAAATGGTACCGTCGCTTTACCGGACGTAAACAGCCTGACATGTGAAACACAAAGTAATGCAGAAGATGTCTGCAACATTGAAGTTTCACATCAAGATCTTAACAATAATAGTGAAAATGTGGTGGTATCTACTTGTGAATCTGCTATTATAAAAGAAGATGTAGAAGCAAAATCTTCTGAAAATTACATTGTAGAATCTCCAGAGCAATCACAAAAACGCAAGCCTCGCAAGTTAAATGGTAAAATAAAAAGTAAAAGCTTAGATAATGATGAAGATACCAAAATCGAGGAAATAACAGATGACATCGAAAAACCGTTAGATGATGAGAATACATTAGAAATATTAGATAGTAGCGTCTTAGTGACAGATGTAGAGTCTGATGTGGAATGGGAGAAAACGGAAGATTCTGCTATTGAAGCTAAAGAACTTGCTACAGGAACATTATCTATTACCACCATACCTCTAAACATACCTCAATGTGAACTTACAAAGTCATTGACCCCTGATCAAGAGATGTCCTTGAGACATTATTTACAAACATTAAATTTGTCAACAAATCCAAATGTGAACGCTATTGAAATCAAAACAGAGATTGAACAAATTATTAATAGAGAAATCAGGCACAGGCTTCGTAAAAAAGGTCTTGCTGATGATTTCATACCTACAAGGCTTGGTGTTCCTAGAATATTAGATGTCATTGACGAGGAGGGTAGTAGCGAATCTTCTATGACGTCACGAAGACACTCATACTTAAGTGACAAAAAAAGTGATAATGAGGAATTAGAGGACGATGTTTTCGAAGAAAAGCCAAAAGTATTGTCTAATAATTCAATGAAACCGTCTATTATTACACGAAGTCAAAAAAACCTAGGCCGGCTAGTACCACAAGAATGCATTCTTGTCGGGGCCAAATTAAAGGAACCCGAAGTAGCAGAAGCACGAGGTGATTGGGTAATGCAAACTGTGGAGCAAATGAAAGGCGCTGAGGTAGTATACCTTACCGACTCTTCAAGTAGTACTAGTTCTATTCATGAATTAGTTGAAGAGTCAGACAATGGGAATGAAACGGATGTATCTATTCGTATGATAACTCCAACGATAGAAGTGACAGATGCCGATAATTTATTAAAAAATAATTTCATAGCTAATGGTCAAATATTGCAAAATGCCGACGGACCAAAAAATTCAAATGAAAGCGTATCAGTCGAAAATGACGGCCAATCTAATGAAAATTTGAATAACTCATCTTTAGAAAATTCCCATGAAATCGTAGTGTCTTCTATAGATGGTATACAAACAAATTTGTATGTTAAAGATATAGACGAAACAGAAGTTAGTGCCTCGAGTGGTAAACCAAAATTGGAAATTTCTAATAACGATTATAAAGTAGTTCCTGAGAAAAAACCTGATGAGTATGACATAGAAATGAAAGTATTAAAATGTGAACTTAATGACGCTATCAATAATTTAATAAAAGAAGTATGCTCTGATTCCGAACATAGTGAAAACCCTAAAGATGATTTCGTTCGACAAGATTCATCAAGTAGTATTGGGTCTTCTCAATGTACTGCTAAATACAATCCAACCTACTCATCCCTGAATGACGTATCTAACATGCATGATGAGATGATTGAAGGCTCTAATGTAGTTTCAGGAAATATTCAAGAAAATAAAACTATAAGCCATGTAAAAGATGTCTTTGAATGTGTTACAGGAATATCTTCAATTAAAAAGAGCGAAAACAGTCAACCTCCAGCGTTGCGGGATATTTGCGTACATAGAATAGCCTCGTTGCCCTATGGAGAAAAAATACTAGAGGAATTAGCATCTGTGTCAGAAAGATTACAAAATATCAATACAGCTGGCATAAAAACGAATAGACGTACTTCAATCGAAGAAGAAGCTAAAAATATGCCATATTATCCTTTACCAGATTTATCTACTATAGAAAAGGTCTCGTTGCCAATCCAAGAAAAAGAACACCACCCGCCGCCAGTTCAACCTCGAAATTCTTCATTGAAAAAATCCCAAGATGAACATCATTGGACTGGGGTGCCAACGAAAATGGAACCAGTTTACATTTGTCTATCTCCATCACAGAAAATGTTAATGGAAAAAACAAATACTGTCATAACAAAAGAAGATGCCACTCAACTTGTTGATATGCACAAAAAATACGTAGATCGTAGAGGCTATAACGAACCCAATATCAACGATAAAGGACCTAAGAACAGCATTGTTGACGATCCTCCAATCGTACCTTTCAAATCTCAAACGGGAAGTAGATTGTTAGCTTTGATAAGAGATCCAACAATGACTTCTAATTTGAATTCATCAGTTAACAGTCAATATAATTATAGTTCTAAGCAAATAAAAAAAGACTATTCTGGTTCTGGACTTATTACAAAATTAAGAGATGAGAGACGCAAGTTCTCAGACTTCTCTGATACTTTTAAGCCTATTCCACCGCCAAGACCTAAAAAATATTCGTCTTCATATTATGAAAGCGACGAGAGCTCAGACTTCACAGATACATCACTGAGGTCTTTCAGAAGTGAAAAGAAAGTATTTCATTACTCTACAGGTAATTTAAACAAAGACATAGAAGATGACATATCATCAATACAAAATATGCACCGATATTATACTAATTTCCGTGATAACGTTAGTGAATTCAATCGACCTAGGAGGCCTTCTTTGCCGAAAGACATTTGCGATCAACAAATGGAGTATATTCGTCAAAAGGAGAAAGAGGTGGAAGCCGAAATAAAACGTTTAGAGCAAGAAAAATTAAATGCCTCTTCGCAAAATATCTCACAAAAACGGGGTCCACGTGCACCTTTGATTGCTGACAAAGAAATAAATAATAAAAAATATATTTTTGATGACTTACCAGTGTTGAAAAAGAGAGAAGAGATCTCTATGCATGCGCAGTCATCAGAAAAGCTAAATAAAAGTAAACTATCTTCACTCTTCAGTAGTAGCCAAGAAGAATTACTTCGAGATAAAATGTATTCTGAGTACGTAAATCAAATGGCAGAAAGACAGGAAAGAAAACAACATAAGGTCATTAAAATCACTAATCCATCGTCAACAACTAATAATAAATCTGTATCAAAAAGTATGTCGGCACTTGATATACTAGATTCAAAAGTAAATAATCGAATTGAGAAGGAGTTTATATCAAAAGCTAGGGAAAGGTGGAATAAATTAGGTATAGCTGATCCTGAAACTGAAGACGAAACGGAAAAAGATAAAGACGTTTATAGGGAGCCTAAAGTGATTGAACATAAGATAAAAGTGATAGAAGCAGGTCAGGAAAGGGATGTTAAAAAGTTACCTACTCATTTACAAGAGTTTGTGGGATTCACGGCGAAACAAAAGGAACAGGGATCTGGGAGTTCTGGTGAGTCAGGCTCGGGATCTGCATCTCCGCACGTTGTGATTTGGTGTGCAGTGATGATCTTAGCTTTAGCTATTGGAAGGTATTTCCTACGCCTTCTCAGAAATAAGTGATTACTAACATTTTGTAACTTTGACTGTTTTACATAAAGCTCGTGTTTACCTAGTTTGTTTGTGTTTGTTTGCATGGATGTTCTTCAAGTACAATTGTTAAATTCTGTTAATTGTGTTATATAGCTCGGATTTATCGTCTACAGAATATGACAATAACTGCAAATTAATGAGGTAAGTGCTAAATCCAGATGTGCATTATTGTTTTCCATTTAGTAAATGGAATCATACGTTGAATCAGTAATAGTACGAGTATATTATGATGCTATAAATATCTTTTCAGTCTACCATTCCACTGCGATTGATTTAAAATGTTTATATCCTTCAAGCTTCATATACGTTCGAGCGATAATGTGTATTAAATATAATATTACGTAACCATAATACTGTACATTGAATTACGTATTGCAAAAGGTAATTATATACTTATAAATTGAATTTGTAAATCGTGTACAGGTAATTCAAAAGCAATGTGTTGCAAAAATGTATCAATTTTATCATATTGACTCGCATTAATGTTCATATTCAAATAGATACTAATCAATCATATAAAAAAAAACTTGACAACAGACATTTTCTCTAAAACTTTTCAGTTAAATTAACTTTCTTATAAAATTAAGTAGATTTATTCTCTTTATAATTTACTTTGAAGTTGTTATTGTTAGAATTAGATTTAATTTAAAATGCTGCTATCAGATAGTTACAACCACCAATTTTAATCTTTCCCAACGTTATCGATCTCAATGGTCAAAATCAATTTAAAATTGGTTAAAATCAATTTATCTAAATTGATCTTGATTGCACTTATGTTATAATTTCCTCATAGCTGCAAGCATTTCTCCACAGACTGTCATGAACATTACTATTACAATGAGCAAGTTATACGCTTTGCTGCTTCATGAATAATGCGGGTGAGCTGATATGACATGCTTTATAGTGCGACAGACAGCTGTTAGCAACTCTACTCTTTGGTAAATAAGCATTATCTTATTAATGAAAGCAAACGTCATGAATAAAAGATAAGATTGCGGTTCAATGTCACAAAATGCGCTAGATATCGAATACAGATAAAACTCGTGTTAATTAATTGTTTATTTAAAATTTGGATAGCAATATTTTTAAGTAATCTTTTCTTATATTATTTTAAGTTAAAAGTTTCTTTCCATTAAAGAATCCATTTCTAGTAAACACTTGTTTGTAATTGACGTTATTGAAAATATGTCAAATGTTAAAACACAAGTCCTGTTGAGTCAAATGTTAAAACTTTTTTATTGGCTTTAGTTTTAGGAGATGAAACCGAATAGCGTGATTGATTTCTTTGATTTTGTTACAGATCTATTAAAATACTTATTTAGATTACCTACTTGCAAAGATTTGCCTTCCGAATAATGAGAACGCGCTGTTGACTTGTCCTCGAAAGTATGCGGATCGTCTAAATTAGTACTAAATGAGTTTTGGTGACTCAAGTTCTCAACCGTTCTTCCCATTATTTTCCAGATTTATGTTGTTATAAGAAAAAACAAGATCGTCTTGGCGAGGGCACGACCGTGCCCTCAGATGTAAAGAGAATTTGATTTTCATATTTATGCCACAGGTATATCTTTGTCTTTATTTCCACCTATACGAGTTAAGTTTAAAGACAACATAATTAAATTTTTACGTAACTTTAAAACGATCCACACTTTAATTTTCTTTGAAATCAATAACTAAACTGTACTATTACAAAATAATATACAAGTAGATGAAATGACCACCATGGCGAAATTATTATTCCAGCCATATCTAAACTATCAATCTGTGATAATTAAATAGCCCAATCCATGGTTCGCCCCTAACAATAGAGCCAGGATTCAATTAACACTGAAGATATGCCTACTAATAATACGTAGGTATTACTAGGTATAGATCATAAATAATGCCATAGCCCCTTATGTAAGACGGAAACAAATTGTCACACATTTTATGAGTTGATATTTATTTAGCGTACATTGTGAACTTCTACATCATTTGTTCCTCAATGTTTATTACACCTGTCACTATAATTTGTACCAATTTTTTATCATCTCTTATTCAGTGTTCCAAAATATATATCTTTTTTTTAAATGAATATTCGTTTTGATAAAAAAAAAATCGTTTTGTACAAGGACAAAATCGTTCTAAGCAAAAGGGGTTAATATGACTTACATGTCAAGCGAGATCATTAATTTTTATTAAAGTCGTTGGTTTCGTATATCGTATCCAATATTTATTGAACGCTTACTCTAATAACGTTAGCACGATAGCGAAAACAATTTTAATAAATCTTACCCCAATAATTGTTTGTTTGTGCCAAGTCCAAAAACTATCGTGCTTTCTTTTGTCATTTGTATTGTGTTTATTTCTGTTCTATTCGGTATTTTGTTTGACTTTTATTTGTGAGGAACGTCAAATGTTTTAAATCTTCGCTTCAAAATATGTTAAAGAAGACAATTTGTAAACAGCATAACGAAATGCGAACGTTCGGTAACAAGTTTTCCAATAACAATGTCTCTGTATATCAAAGGCTCTGTTGTGCCCGTAGCCTGCTGCCGCGTCGCTCGCAGCATGACGAACGACCTCTGGCAACAGTGTTTATGTTACTGGCAACAATATTGATTCTTCGCGTCTTTCTGCTTTCCTAACAAAATTCGTTTAACTAGACAGACCTCTATCGGCCGAATATGGACGCGAAGTAATACATTTTACATTGTTTCTCGATTAGGGTAGTATATTTAATTTAGGTTACTTTACACTTTGTAAACGTAATGAATATAATTCAAATCTTCGTTGAACTATTATACCTACATATAGAAAAGTCTTATCATTAATTCTGACATAACAGCTTGAGCGTCAAATAGAGAAACGTGAGTCGTGAGCTGCTATGCAGAAATTGTATTTACGCAAATAGTTTTAGTAAATGGGTATTGAAAAACAAATGACATTGAAGTCCGTTGAAAATATTAGTATGTGCATATAAAATATTGAGTTAGTAATTTTCTTGAGGTACGCTTCAAACATATAGCTCAATATTTTTTATTGAAAAACATATAACATACATAATATGTGCGAAACACGCCACGTAAGATAATAACGCACGGAAGCAGGACCCTTTGCCACAGTAAAATAAAATAAAATAGTTTTTTTTTTTAAATAAAATAATAAAATAGTTTATTTCTGCAAATAGATTCACTAGTAATACTTTTGCACGTCAAACTTTTTTCCTATCAGCACTTCGACGTGTAGCCTGCCGAGAAGAAGTGCCGTAACAAACTCGACAGTTAGCCTTTTTTAAAATATATAATACAACTAGCTTTTGCCCGCGACTTCGTCCGCGTGGCGTTCTAACTTACGCGGTTTAGATTTTTTCATACAAAAGTTTTTTCCCGCTAACTCCCGTTCCCGTGGGAATTTCTCAAAATACAGCCATAACTAAACTTTATATTTACTAAGGTACCTGCATGCCAAATTTCAAGCGTCTAACTTAAGCGGTTTAGATTTTTCATACAAAAGGATTTTCCCGCTAATTCCCGTTCCCGTGGGAATTTCGGGAATTCCTTTCTTAGTGCACCCCTACGGTACCTAAGCTACGTCCCTTCCAAATTTCAAGTGCCTACGTTTAGCCGTTTGGGCTGTGCGTTGATATGTCAGTCAGTCAGTCAGTCAGTCAGTCAGTCAGTCAGTCAGTCAGTTTCTCCTTTTATATATATAGAAGATAGATAATAATATCGTTTTAAAAAAGCGCAAGCGAGCAGACTATCATGTCCATGTAATATTGTCATCCATATAGTCTTGTACTTTATAATAACCTTTTGACATTAAAATGGACTTAATGCGAGATTTAAATCTATGTATAGGTAGATCAACAATATTTTGCGGTATTTTGTTAAACATTTTTACACTTTGTCCTATGAATGAGTTACCAGTTTTACGAAGTCTGAGATTGGAAACAGCAAGTTTGCTCTTATTTCTAGTATTGAACTGATGAAGATCTGAGTTTTTACTATATAAATGTATATTCTTACGTACAACCATAATGCAGTCAAATATGTACTGTGATGCCACAGTTAGGATGTTAATTTCTTTGAATAATTCTCTAAGTGATTCGCGAGATTTAAGTCCATATATAGAACGGATCGCCCTCTTCTGTAATACAAAAATAGTTTGTATGTCAGAAGCTGATCCCCATAAGAGTAAACCATATGACATAACACTATGGAAGTAACTAAAATAAACAAGCCTCGCTGTTTCAATATCAGTGAGTTGCCTAATTTTTTTAACTGCATATGCAGCTGAACTAAGTCTTCCTGCCAGGGCTCCTATATGAGGAGCCCATTGTAACTTGGAGTCCACAGTAATCCCTAAAAAGGTCGTAGAGTCAACAAGCTCAATGTGTTCCCCATTCATAATTATATTAGTATTTACTTGCCTCACATCAGGCATCGTGAATTTAATACATTTTGTTTTATTAGAATTTAAAAGTAAATTATTTGTGTTAAACCAATGTAATACCTGCGAGAGAGCATTATTTACTTCGTCAGATACTTGCTTATGTCTGTCAGCTCTAAAAATTAGAGAAGTGTCATCCGCAAACAATACTGTCTCACATAAGCCTTCGGCAAAGTATGGAAGGTCATTTATATATATTAAAAACAACAATGGTCCTAATATAGAGCCCTGGGGCACTCCCATACGTAGTAGGGCGCCCGAAGAATCAATTCCGTTAATAACAACTTTTTGAATTCTGTCAGTTAGATAGGACTCTAACAAACTTAAAGCAACATTTGAGACACCATAATGCCGCAACTTCAGAAGTAAAGTTTCATGATTAACGCAATCAAATGCCTTAGATAAATCACAGAAAACACCTACTGCATCCTGCTTATTTTCCCAAGCACCAAATATATGTTTCATCAGAGCCACTCCTGCATCAGTAGTGGACTTACCTTTTGTAAAACCAAATTGCTTTTCATGCAATAATTCATTTTCCTTAAAGTGAAGTACTAATTGGTTAAAAATAATTTTTTCAAAGATTTTACTAAGTGCTGGTAAAACAGAAATAGGTCTAAAATTGGATGGGTCACTTCTTTCTCCAGATTTAAATAAAGGAACAATCTTACTGTATTTCATTAAATTTGGAAACTGACCTATGTCTACACACTCATTAAATATGATTGCTAAATGTGAGGCAATGGTGGGTATAATGGTTCTTAATACCACTTCTGAAATTCCCCACAAATCCTCTGTCTTTTTTAAGTTAAGTTCATTAAAAGTTTCTAAAATTGTTATATAATCAATATGACTAAATTTAAAATTGTTAAAATATTTATCCACATTTGCTTTTAGAAGAGATTCAGCTGCAAGCGGACAATAATTTATTTTACTTGTTGTTATTAAAGGTATATTGGAAAAATAAGTTTCAAATGCAGCGGCTACCTCAGCGTCAGAACAAAGACGATTGTCACCTATTTTAAGAGAGAGTGTGAGAGAGAGAGAGAGTGATAAGACACACCAAATGACTGTGGTAAAAGGTGATCATTGTGACAACTCTGATCTTTTGACCAGCAAGCTCTGGTCAAGTTGGCAAGTCTCCCAGTTTGCACTATACAAGCTGTAGTGCAAGTGATTTAAACGAATATTATTTATTTAGATATAAAATGTGTGTTGTTACAACGGAGCGACATAGTCTATGTTGACTAAGCCCCTTAAATAAGGAGAAAAAAAAGTGCCATTTGACTTTCTGCTCTTTTAAACATTCAACATTTTGCGATTTGACGTTATACTTCTAAACGCTTTTCTCACTTTAAATAGGAGCCACAATGCTGTGTGCAAGCGTTTTCCTTTGATCTCATAATCTTTATAACCTGTGGTCTTAATTCCGTCTCTACTAAAGATTGTTATTGCTTAATCTGTTGTTATCTCCCTCACGCACGCGATTCATTTGGAAATTACCTACATTGCTTACTAAAGTATTTATTTTAAACCATGAATGTAATATTTACACAATAACTTAGTAGTAGGATACTAAACACAATACTTTTCTGCGTCAGAGCATAAAATATGGTAAACGGTTGAATATTTCTGTGAGAGTCATAAAATAAATAGTCAAATTGTATTACTGTTCATAATAAACGTTTAACATATAAAGACACTAAAACAGGTTAATGCTTAGCCCCTTTATTATTAACTTAGGCGTTTGTTTTGAGGACCTAATTTAGGTTTTATTATGAAGTTTCATAATGTTAGGCTTAATGTACTCAGTTAAATAAATAACCCGGTAAATGTCACGCTGGGCCACACAGCGCCATCTAGTTCGAAACCTGCCGAAGCTTGTACTATGGGCTCTAGACCACTAATAAACTTACTTCGATACTTTTTTTGCAAATACACAAACCAACTGTTCATCAACCAACTAATGTAGAGCTTATCATCATCAGCCTGTCGCAGTCCACTGCTGGACATAGGCCTCTCTAGTTGGTCGCCACTTTGGTAAAACATCTAGAGGCTTTACCCATTATAGGGCTTATAGGCAATGCGGTATTATAAAAGAGCTAAACTGGCAAAGCCGTGGAGGCACAAAGTGCGAAGACCGGCGTCCCCCGTCCCGGCGTGACGTCAGTTCCGCTGTCAAATCGTTTCCGGTGCGCCCGCGGCTCTTTGACGCGCTCTCTTTGTCGGGACCCTCATGTTAGGGTCACGCCACAGAACATAAACTTTTTATCGTTATCGTGCTAACGTACTCGTGGATTCTAGTTAACTTTTATATATTCGCTTCGGAGCGGTGTCATTGCGATTAGGACCCGGCAGGTCAAAAAATATACAAATCATTTTCTTCTATCGGACAGGCTCGGTGGCTCATTTGGTAGTGACCTCTGCCCTCTGAGCCAAGAGTCGTGGGTTCGATTCCAGCACAGTACAAACATTTGTGTTCATGATCATGTCTGTATGTATTGGTCTGGGTGTTTTCTATGTATAATATGTTTTTATTTACAAAAAAAAATGTATTTAAGTAAGTTTATCGGTTGTCTAGTACCCATAGTACAAGCTTCGGCTTAGTTTAAATTTTATATAAACTAAACACGTATTATATATGTCGCAGTCATCTGGTTGAATCTGCTATTCAATTGAATGACTAGCGCGTTCATTGAATGACGACATTTAATTGAATGCCTAAAGGACAACTCGTCAAGTTATTGAATTAAACGTTCAACGTCTTGACTGAACGTCATTTTAGCATAGTCGTTGAATGGGTAAAAGCCGACTGTTTAATGTTTAGTTTTTCTTTAAAAGTATCCGGAGGCGTCGTATTAATAGGTAAATCCATGCTGTCACACTATTTTATTACGTATAAGTCAGTTTAAAGTAAATCTTATCAAAAAAATATCAAGACTCAGGTGATCATGTTAGACGCCATATTTTTTTTAGTGACTACTAACGCCGCGCGGGAAAAAAATGAACTAAATTACAATCACTTGACTGCTTTTACGTCCGCTCTTTTGAAAGGGCTATGTTTCAATCCGCTACCTAGTTGGACGTTAAGTGACGCGTGTTTAGTCAACGTTCGGTCTAGTCATTCAATTGAATGTCGTCATTCAATGAACGCGCTAGCGATTCAATTGAATAGGAGATTCAACCAGATGACTGCGACATATACACGTATATAAACACTTCAAATGATATAAATATTACAAGACACCCCTATTTGTCATACAAAATTACCTTTCCTCGACTCGTTTGATTGGCCACATGGAAAATTTGGCTAACGGATAGCAGCGCTTCAAATTTGCCCGCATTGTGCCGGATATTGTCGATTCCGAGCTGATTGTAATGCTTTGATACATCTTTTTGCACAATCCATCAGTGATTCATCAAACTCTGTGAATATGCATTACGCATATATGACGTCAATCATAATACTCTTATTGCTGAGATTCGGCTCCGGCGTTCTAAAGGCTATGCCCAATATTTTACATATCTGTGACTTCTTCCGACTTCCGATATGAGTGTCAGACTGAATATTGAAAGCGTCTCCTAGATATTTGGAAAATTGATTATTCTAATTGACCTCAATGGGAATCATTTGCCGTTTCCATTTTTTGAAAGAAAGAATTTTTTTTTTTCGGACAAACACTATTTTGCCGTGTCACCCTATTTATTTATTTTAACGTTCGGTTGCGATTCTTATTTTTTTCTACTTTTTGTTTTGATATGTTTTCTTCTTATAAAATGTTTTAATTTATTTGTGTTATGTTCTATAATTATTGATGTGTGTGCGCCAAATAAATCCATTTTCTTTCTAGAAAATAAATAAAACTCGTCCAGATAGTTGAAGTTTGCTACATTCAGTTGCATATTGGAAGAGTGCCATAGATAACAATTGCCATTGCATTGTTTAAATATTTACGTATATTTATATATGACAATTACCTGACTAAACACACATGCTTAAGCTACTTACTATTTGATTAGCGGGAAAACCTTTTGTATGAAAAATCTAAATCGCGTTAAGATAGATGATTGAAATTTGGCATGCAAGGTACCTTAATGAACGTAAAGATTACTTGCAACGCGATATTGCAAAATTCCAACGGGACCGGGAGTTATCGGGAAAAAACTTTTGAATGTAAAAATCTAAACACGCGGACGAAGTCGCGGGCAATAGCTAGTTTAACATATGTAATCTTTCCCCTGTCGTGTCGTTATGTCTCCTCCCATTTGATTATGAGAGTGAACCAGTGTTTGCGCACGCACTTGTCATAACTTCTATAATCTCCAACGTAATCGGTACTACTTTCATTAGAAATATACTGTAATTTAGTTAGAAGAGTATCATTATACAATTATCATAAAGGAGATACATATTTTTAAAATCTTTATTCATGTTGCAAACTGCATGCCAACCTCATTTACAAGCATTCTCGTGACAAATTCCTTGCGACTATGATTCACCAATTATTGCCTACCTCCACGGTTTCATATACCTAGTTACTTCGCTAGATACAGTGTCTTAATGCCGAAATTGTGAGGTATTTGTGTTCTATCGGTCATAATCTACTATGAGCAGCAATTGACTATAATACTTTAATCAGATCTTAATCAGTGAAAGAAAGTCAATATTGATCATTCATTTTTTAAACTAATTAGGCAGGTGCCAGGCACCTGCCTATATGCGAGAAGCCCAAAATCGACCTAAGTGGCGAACATTAGGAGAGGCCTATGTCCAGCTGTGGACTGACACGGGCTGATGATGATGATGATGAATCAGGCAGCTATATACGTCTATGTGCATTTCTAATGATTCTTTTTAATTGCGCTGTACTATTCATACCAACGACCAGGTCTCAAACTAAGATTTCCCCTTGTAATATGAGTATCATAATGGATACGAAGTACTTGTACTGTCAGAACTTTTATTATTTGCTTTGACATCATTTTCTTAATTCTATACATACCTACCTGAATTGTTGAGTTACTCTTCATTACGATAAAGTTACGTGGAGTTTTTTGGCGTTTGGCACATGACCAATGAATTTTGTGTCACTGTTGAATGTAGAAAAGTAGAGCAATGAACTGAATCTTAATACTTGGCTAATCCAATTCATTAATACAATCGGTAAAGTAGGTTAAATGATTTAAAGATATTTTTAAATAATTTAAAATGTAGGTACTACGTTTTCTTTATGTTACAAGTTTATCTTAATGCCAACACGAGCATTGTTTTTTTAAATAAAGAAAAAAAGTAATAATTTACCTTAACTTTAAGGTCATGAATAAACAGTTTTTAAGTACGAGTAACACATATTACCTACATTATACATACATACCTTTTACAGATATAATAAACAGTTATTGACAGATTACTATTGACGGTAATATTTGATATATTTACATAAGTATTCTCTTTAAGTATACGAGTATAACAAAAGGCTGATTTTCTGATAATTATACAGTAAAAACTAAATCTTTAAGGCTAGAATGAATAGGTTTTATTTATATACGATTAAGTAAGCATGCTCCATCCTGGGCCACATCATCACTTAACATCAGGTGTGATTGCGGTCCAATGCTAAATAAATATATTAAATAATAAAATTATAACTACAAAAATATTACGTATAGAATTCAATTAGATTTAGACCACGCCATCTAGTATAAATACAAGTAAAGACGTTAGTTCGCTCGATCGCCGGCAGATGTCCGAAGTCTATTGACCTAGATCGCTACGGAAGCTTTCGTATCCGCTGACTAAAACACTATTTTGGTTTTCCCAGTGAAGTGTTGCCAATAGATTTAAAAATAATATGACAGTAATAATGGTAAATGTTGAAAATATATTTCCATTGAAATTTATGTTCATTACTGTCAGTAAAGTAAGCTAAGAAGCTAAAATGAACAGCATCCTGGACAAATTTTGTCTTAGCAATAACTTGGATTTTGTTGTTAATAATTTAATAGTTAAAGAAAGTTAAGTCATTGCTAAAACAAAGTCAATTAATCAATCAATACCTACATATTATAAAACAGTAACAAAACGTGTGTTGTTCAGTCTGTTAAGCATTTGTTATAGATTTATAAAAATCGCAGAGTGCAACTTATTTCAAATTCTATGAGGTCAGCTACACTGTAACATGTATAATGTTTCAGCAAAATGTTTCGTATAATGAACATGTTTTGCTGACTCACCAAAGATGTATGAAATCTGGAACATTTAATTGAATAAGATTTTTTTTTATAGTAGCTTGACATTAATGGCTTCCCTACGCATGATAAAAAGCGAAAGAGAAGCGCTGTGACAACGGGCAAGTAACTGGTCAGTTGCCACCGCCATGCCGGCCGGCCTATCTCTAACCCCCACGAGCTTCGGAAACCTTACTCACCGGCAAAAACACAACCCGGAGGTCAATTGGCTGCGGTATTCTATAGGGTGGAGGTCCTTCCCCGAACTCTTACATGTATTACTTGTGAAATTCATTGCCAGTTTGAAAATAATGTCAAAAGTATACTTATTCGTGACATTTTTATTAAAAAACTTGATGTGCAAAGAGCGCTAGGGGACAAATGCTGTAATATCTTATAAAGATAAAATCATTCTTGTAGATTTTTACCGCTTTAATAATATTTCCAGTAAAAAGTTTATGTCAGAGGGTCCACATATCCCGAAGGAAAATTTGCATATTATTATTCTTTTATGGGAAGATCGCCGCTTTCGCTCTGCGGGCTTTTCGACGTCAAAAGCAATTTTTTATAGGAATAGTATTCCAATTTGAATGGCTTTTATGCCATTATTATCATGACCCTTTTTGTTTAGTAGTTGCCACGTAATATAAACAGTTTTTGGTTCATTCGATGGCTTTAACTAATAATTTTGGAAACTAACAAAAATAAGTCTAAAAAGATGCCTTACGTCGAGTGTTGCTTGCACTACACCTCACCATTTGTTTTTTTTCCTGATACAATAGTACACCTGGGCCAAATAAACAACATGATTTTTGTACAATGGTACTTTGATTAATGTAAAAGTTATTAGCAAAAGCTTTCCTCGCAGATTTCGCTAGCACATGCATTAACCGGAGCTAAAACCACGCATATATCCTTGTTGTTTAGTCTACACCGAACGCAGGATTCCATCCCGGTCAGAGTAATAACTCAGACGGACTTTGCTAATGTTTCGGATTCCTTCGTCAAACGCCACGCCTCTAAGTCCGGTATTACCCGAACTTAATCACAACTCGAGAAGCCGAGTCTCCAGATTTTGGGAATGTTAGTTGCCTAGGCGTATTTAATTGCTTTCAGAACTAATCTGGCGACAGTTTACGTTTGCTTCGACCGAAATATTGATAGTCTTACTCGATCACATCGAAGTTATTGAAACGTGTTTGCTTTCTGTAACCGTATTTTCAAAATAGCGAGATTAGTTTCGCTTGCAGGGATTCCTTTGCAAACAGCGTACTTTATGTCATTTTGTTTTACTATGATGCCCTACCTGTTGGTTAGAGGATACCGCAGGCCATGAGCGCCTGCAATACCTGCATCGCATGCGATTTGCCGACCATTTAAAACCTATACTATACTTTAGACTTAGTCCCCCATGCATCCTTTTAAGAAGACCTCTTCATAGAGCTCATATTCTATAGTACATTAATATAAATTTTACTATAGAATACATTAATATATTATTACGCATATACCTAAGTTCTTAGATATAACATTTAGTTAATTGGGATACTTATAATTAGCTTTTTTATCCAATAAAAATTTACTACCCAATTAGATAATTAGAAGCCGTAGGATTTATTCTTTTTCCATTTTTATCTAACAACATTTTTTGTAACAATTACCCAATTCGGTATTATACAGCTTTAATTACATAAGTTTAAGTGTCTTATCTTTTAAATACTGAACCCTGAAATGTCCACGCGGGTTGAATATAAAACTCGCCTCCAATATTCATTTGATACGGATGTAATTTAAATGCGAAACCTTTTATTGCTTTACACATTTTCCAGAAAAGTACCTACGTACCTACTTTAATTATTTAAAACCTTTTTTAATAAAAGATTTCCGTAGAAATAAAAACAATCGATTTCTGGTTGGATACGCCTTCATTATTATGCCTCTGAATAATCATATTTCATCTGACGCATTCCCCTAACGAAAATTATGTTCCAAATACTACATTACTAAGGTACTTGATACAAATAAGGCCTATGCTCAAATAAGGCCTATACTTCGAAAAAGTCGTTTAAAATATATTTACGTCAAAAATACTTCACACACACATATACGACAGCATTACGACTCGGCCAAAAGTGTGCAAGAGCCCCGGGTGCGCTCACAACGACAGCAGTGGCCCGTTGTTGGCAAGGATGGGTGTTTTCATTGCGCGTTATTAATTTGTCGTCATTTGTATCGAATTTTAATAAATTAATCTACGAAGTTTTGTTTCAATTAATGTATGCGGATCAAAATATAACTCATCGAAAAGGTAACTATTATTTTAAATTGTAATTTTTAGAATATGCGAATTATTTACTGCTTAAAATATTTATGAAGTATGATGTACTAAATAAAGCCTACATTTTTAATAGGCCTTATTTCAGACCCTAGGCCTTAATGGGAAACCTGCTGAATTTGGACTTTATTATGTTTATTTACAGATTGATCATCTGAGTATGTCTCCTCCAAGACTCCTCTAAGTACTAGTACTTATTATCAGTAGGACTGGTTAATGTTCCTAAGGAAAATATGCTATTTAAGGCCTTATTTAGTTACCTTGCTTAATTAAGGCCTATCAAAATATTTTTTACTTTTAATATTTAATAATATTTTTTGGAAGACATGTTCATTTGCTAATTTTTCTTTTAGTGCAGTCAATGAAGCATTATAGGTCCGAATTTTTTTACTGTGAACCGAATTGCATACAATTTTGGGATTAGGTTCATCTTACCATTAACTTCAAAAGTGAAAATGATTTGAACTCCGCCACCACCATGGGGGTGGTTGCCACCCCTTCTCGGGGGTCAATGGTTGTTTTTTCAAAATAACCTCGGATATCGATTGAAGATCTAATTTTAAGCAAAAAAGTTTCTATAAAGTTTCTCGAAAAATCTAATACTTTTCAAGTTATTGGCAATTGAAAATTCGCAAATTTTTCACGATTTTCATCAGTTTTTTTCAAATATCTCCAAAAATATACGTTTTATCGAAAATTTTATAAGGAACGAAACTGTAGCAGGTAAAAAAATGAACAATTTGGTTTTTTACAAAGTATTCTAAGTGCAATATTAAGCTAGATATTAAAGATCAAAGCCGTTTTTTATTTTATCTGAAATTTCATCGATGTAGTCAATGCCATCTAGCAGCGAGCAAATGCATTTTATGCTTTCTAATCGAAAAGGGTTTTGTAGTGCTTGAAATAAGCTTTAAAATGAGCTTTATCAAAAGTCTTTTGCACGTAAAATAAGTGAGCTATATTGCAAATAAGCGGAGCATCGAATGTTTTTTCTTTTCAATCAATGGGTTTAAATAAGTGCCATTTCCACCAAAACTAAAATTAATCATATTCCGCCTAGAATTAACTTTATTATGAAGAGTTTTATAGATTGTATTAGTTTGGCTGCTTTAGGACACATAGTTTTCAAAAAAGTCACGATTGAAAAAGAATCGAGAATTTCAAATTTTTAAAAATCCCACCCCTTTTTCATAATATCTCAAAAATGACGACAGATACGTATAAAAGTGTAGGGATAAAAAATTTAGGTATTTTTCTGACAAACAATTTGGTTTTTTTGTTTTTTCTATCAAATAAAAATTGACGGAGATATGATTGTTTAAAGAGCGCGTGGCAGCGCAATCACAGCCTCCCTTAATCGTGACTTTTTTGAAAACTATGTGTCCTAAAGCAGCCAAACTAATACAATCTATAAAACTCTTCATAATAAAGTTAATTCTAGGCGGAATATGATTAATTTTAGTTTTGGTGGAAATGGCACTTATTTAAACCCATTGATTGAAAAGAAAAAACATTCGATGCTCCGCTTATTTGTAATATAGCTCACTTATTTTACGTGCAAAAGACTTTTGATAAATCTCATTTTAAAGCTTATTTCAAGCACTACAAAACCCTTTTCGATTAGAAAGCATAAAATGCATTTGCTCGCTGCTAGATGGCATTGACTACATCGATGAAATTTCAGATAAAATAAAAAACGGCTTTGATCTTTAATATCTAGCTTAATATTGCACTTAGAATACTTTGTAAAAAACCAAATTGTTCATTTTTTTACCTGCTACAGTTTCGTTCCTTATAAAATTTTCGATAAAACGTATATTTTTGGAGATATTTGAAAAAAACTGATGAAAATCGTGAAAAATTTGCGAATTTTCAATTGCCAATAACTTGAAAAGTATTAGATTTTTCGAGAAACTTTATAGAAACTTTTTTGCTTAAAATTAGATCTTCAATCGATATCCGAGGTTATTTTGGAAAAACAACCATTGACCCCCGAGAAGGGGTGGCAACCACCCCCATGGTGGTGGCGGAGTTCAAATCATTTTCACTTTTGAAGTTAATGGTAAGATGAGCCTAATTCCAAAATTTCATGGAAATCGGATCACAGTAAAAAAATTCGGAGGTTAGCCCGTATTTTTCGCTTCATTGACTGCACTATTTGTATGGATAAGTTTTTTTTTATATTATGCTTCATTTCTTGTTGATATATGACTTCAAGTCTGACTAGCAATTGAAGCAAAATATTTAGTAAAATAACTTATAAAGTTCTATAAAGATCTCATGGAAACACTTGATAAAAGGCTAAGAAAAACATATTTTATGTAATTAATACTCTAATAACAATATTCTAAATTTCCTTATTTATTTAAGTATATAGGCTTTATTACGTCACTATGTTTTTAAAAGGCCTAAGGCTAAGGTTCCAGAATTACCTCTTTTTAAGTGATTTTTGATAAGAAATTATAATATGTTTTCTTAAATAATTAAAATTTATGAACCAATGAATGATGCCTTGCTTTTATTTTTCACCTTATTCAAATAGTTAATCATGAAAAGAGTGGTTCAAATTAGGTAGGCCTTATTTGTATCACTTACCTTACATTAAAATAATATTGGATACGTACGTATCATTTTAGATAAGACCAGATACAATACGCCCACATTTATGTTCAGACTACCTACATACAATGTACTTCAATTAATCGTATTGAACTTAAAGTAATGCTTTAAGCTTTCCCGGTCCTTATTATCACTTTAGTAATTAACGTTTTTTTTTTATCGTATACCTGATTTAGGAGGCTCTGATATTTCGGTATAATTCATGGGCCATGATCAAGAAAGTTCTCTCAAGACATCCCGTTTCCTGATATTCCCTTAGTCGTCTTCTACGATACCCACGGTATGAGTTTATCAGTCCATCGCTGGACATAGGCTTCCCCTACCACCTACCTAAACATCTGGAGGCTTTACCGATAATCGCCATGCTAAGCAGGCAGGTTGGCGATCGCAGGGCGTAGATTCTCGCTCCGATTACGCTGCTGCCCGTCAACGGCCTGTGGTGTATAGTTGCGCCTTTAGTAGTGATGGTTATACCGCCACCAGTCGTTTGCCAGAACCTCGTTTGTTATTCGCAGAATGCACCAAAGGATGGCTTGGAGCTAAAAGATGATGGGTCGCTCCTTTACCTTTCATAAAAAAAACGGGATACAGACCAATAAATGATCCTACGGATTAAATTGTACAGACAAGTTTCAATACGACAATGTAAACGACACAATCTGTAACATCGTAATGGCATGCGTGATTTATCTTCCTCAATCCAATCCGGAATCAATCATGCTGTCCTTGTTGCGTGAAAGCGTATCAAATTGATGTACCTTCTACTGAGGACACTCATTTTTTCCCCCCATCTGAATCAAATATACGGCTAGTTTCGGATTTATATACGATTTATTTATTTTTATTATGGGTATATCCTCCAGATGTTTGCCCTAAGTGGCGTACAACTGGAGAGGCCTATGTCCAATAGTGGACTGCAATAGGCTGCTGATGATGATAATCAGTTTATTTATTTATTGCACAATAGAAATAGTGTACAAAAGACGGACTTAATGCCGCATAGGCACTCTACCAGTCAACCATTGGGCTAAGCAGAAACAGACGTAGGCAAATTTTAATTGGAAAGATGGTAATATGCTGGCATAGACATTTTTGAAAAGAAGTGTGCACAAGGCACATGTCATGTGACATGTCTTATATGACTTAATGTTATTCATTTTAAGAGAGGTAGGGCATAGCGAATCTTCGCTCGAATTGAGCTGCCCGTCCGGGGAAGGACCTCCATCCTATAGAATACCGCAGTCAAATAACCTCTGGGTCGTGTTTCTGCCGGTGAGTAGGGTTTCCGGAGCTCGTGGGGGGTTAGGGTTGGGCCGGCATGGCGGTGGCAACTGACAAGTAACTGACCAGTTACTTGCCCGTTGTCACAGCGACTTGGGCTTCTCTTTCGCTTTCCATCAGGCGTAGGGAAGCCATTATGTCGAGCCACTATAAAAAAAAATTATAAATGTGTTCAATATTCTTACTTCGAAACAATGACGCACTTATATCGCACAATGACGTACTTAGTTTTCACATTCTCGTACCTACCATAGCTGCATCGAAAAGCACCCTAATGCTCTTACTAGGCGGTTCTTGATGCATTTCCCTGGTCCCGATCTAGCTTGCGGAACTGATAAAGTTTCAAATGCCCCAATTCGAGATGCAAATCGATCATATCCAATCTCTAATCGGTATACCAACTAGCGAAGCGTTAAGCGAATACCAATGCATATCTACTGGCAAAATGGACGAACTGTAGATATTGAAGAGCCACATTTTGCCGTTCGCAAAATTCGGAGCCTACTATAAAAAGTGCGAGGCAATATAATATTGATGCTAGTTTTTGCCCCGGTCGGCACGCTAGGCGAACCTTTATCAGGTCTGGAATTTTATTATTTGTATCTTTTAGGAGCAAAATACCGCTTTTGGCAAATGTATTTGTAAAGTGAACGCCGAATTACTCAGTTCAATTAAAAAAGAGACGTGAAAATGTATCAATTTAAAAGATTACACCGATATTGTACGAATAGCAATATCCAACTGTGCAACAAATTCCCGACCTCTTATTTTACTCCTAGCGTTAATTTCGATGAATAAAATGCGTGTGGGTGAGCATCCATTAGTACCTACATATATTTGGTCGACTGTGATGATATAGATAAATAACATAAATACATATACCTATGTACTACTAAAAGACTCAAATCATTATCCAACTTAAAGAAAAGAAAGAGGTTCTCAATTCAAGACAGTTTTTTTGTTGTAGGTATGTTTGTTACCACATAATATCTCCGAGAATTATGAACCGATTTGAAAAATTTAGTTTTTGTTCGTAAGGCTTTTACTAGTTAGTCCCATTATCGCCATATTGAATTCGATTTTTTTTGCTAAAAATGCTGTTATCTTTTCCAGTGCTAAGGAAAACGATATACAGTAAACTAACGTAATTAGCTTTTAGATATCAAGCTAATTAGTGGCTCTAATTAGGTATAAGAGAAATTCTGCTTTGGAAAAATAATTGAGTAGGTAATCTATAGGTTTTCTAGATATTACAAAATGAACGTTTGTCTTTGGAAAATCCGCAAGGAAATAAATAATCTTTACAGGATAAAAGTTTATATTAGATACACATAGTGCTTCATAAAGGTACGTAAGAAATAAAATACAACTGTATTTTTTGGATATCACATACACAATTAGCATTTACATATCCGGTTGTTCAGTACTTTCATAGATTAGCGTGTACAAACAGACAACATATTTTTAATTTTATTTTTTTGTATAAATAATGTACAGCGTTATTGTACAGTCATACTTTTTTACTGTTCCCTTACAATGTGTTGCTATTTAAAGGACGTTATTTTACATCTGTTATTAATTGGCTAATCAGATAAATTGAAATCATGGGATTATATCCCTTGGTGCCGCTAATTAAAACATCACCAATTAAGTCGGAACTGTCCAGTGAAAACAATTAAATAATTATCGATTGTCCAGGGAATGTACAGTGGAATTTGAGCGGTCGTGGGAGAATCCGCAAAGGGCAAGATTAATTAGAGCTGCGGTTAAATTAATAACAAGACCGACACGCACCCGCCTCGCGGACGCCGGGATTTACCGCCCGCCCGCGACGCCCGCCGAATTGGAACTGTACCTACTGCTATACCCAGTTTGGGTCTATTCCCAATGTCCACTATTTTCATAGTGTGAACGGCTAAACTATGGAACTCTTTGCCGGGCTCCTTGTTCCCCGAGAGATACGAGTACAATCTTCCGATGTTCAAAACGAGGGTACCGGTTTTTGCTATGTGAGAGCGTTCCATCGTAGACTACGATATCGCTTACCATCAGGTGAATCGCAAATTCATTTAAAATTAAAATAAAATATAAAAAAGCAGTGCAGTTAAGCGCAAATTCATTTAAAATTAAAATAAAGATAAAAAAAAAATACCCACCACTGGTGAACATCTCGAGAAAGAGTTGCTATTTGCACCAGTGGGAGAACACGCACAGACGCTCTGGGTTTTACCGCCCGCTCGAGACGGCCGCGGCCGGTCAAATTGGAACTGTATAGTCCAGTACAGTATTGGTTAGTTGTTGTGTATTGAAGTTAATGACTAGAATCTGCCCAGATATTAATGATATCTTGTAGTGTATAGGACGTATTGCCATTTTAAACAGTTCAAAAGTATTTGGTCACTTTTCTGCTACCTACAATATATCTGAAGGCGACTATACCTATACAGCTATCCCTAGTTTGGGTCTACTCCCGGTGTCCACTATTTTTTCACCACTGGCGGAGATCTAGGAAAGATAACAAACTGTACCTACTATATCTTGTCCCTAGTATGGGTCTATTCTCGATGTCCCCCAACGCTACCAAAATAGTCCGGTTGGACCCTACTGGTGCAAAGTGGGAACAAAAAGTTTACCAACTAATAATAATTATGACTGAACGAAAACTGCTCACGGTTTCTGGATTAAGGTACAGAATGCAGGTGTCACTACCAAATACCGGCTATTTTGTATTAGGGCCCAGTTAACTAACAAGTTCAGTATCCGACGTAAAAAAATAAGGATTTGATTCTGTTTAGTGCAACAACATATACCTAAGTATGGCGGGCATAATATGCCTATATATTTTATTTTATATAGAGCAACGGTGATCACTTACCATTAGATACCTCATTTTTCTTCCCTCCTAATACAGAAATGCAAAGTTTGACAATGATTAATTAACTGCAATCATCCGAATACACCTGAGCGCCGTTAAATTTTTCTGATATCAATATAATCGAGGATTTATACGAAATTAGAGCATCAGTGGTATATTGCTTAAGGCCGATATCTTCGTGGAGAAAACAGCGGTTCAAAGCCGGTATATTTTTAATTTACGAGTCAATAATTCTTTATACATATATCTGATGCTCTAAAAGCCTTAAGTGTGAGAAGTGATCGTGAGGAAACTAGTACAGATGTGAAGAAATTCCAAGGTTTTGGATAGTCCCATCCCGCCCTTGACCAGCTTGGTTGACTAGATTTATGACTAGACTTTATCGCCCTAGCTTAGAGTATGCTCTAGCCCCTCATTGGAGTTATATCTAAGGAGTTTAAAATAAAATAAAAATTCATTTATTTCCAATAGTCTGAGTTACAAATGGTTCAAGTCTACCCAGTGAGTGGTTACAGATACTCGTATTGGGTATGACTCGCTTCTTGCCGCACGGATAGCTTAGACTATTTTTTAGTTTATGATATAAAAATTAACTGTTATCGTATAGATCATTCTCGGCTCGAGGAGTAAAATAGTGACCATGCTCTATGACGTGTTGAATTTAACTCGAAATCAATGTTCATTTTTACAAATATTGTATTTAAATTTATGATAAAATATAGTCATCAATAAAGTAAGTGATACGTTATACTTCCGCCACAATTCAATGAAGTTAAAAAAAATTATTATAATCAACTTTGCTGTTGACTGTACTTTCTTTGATTTTTATTCCAAACACAAGCATAGACTTTTATTTTCAGTATGTGCTTTTCTTTTGCATGAGCACCAATCATAGAACTATACCATAGTTAGGGTATAAGTCCTACTACTATTTAGTAATATTAAACATGTAGAAGACAATCCCCCTTATAAGATTTCTACATGAAAAACGACTACGATCTAAGATTTCAGGAATGTACATGAACAAAGAACTAGATACTCAGATACTAAGTATTTGTTTGGAGCATCGAGAGATCCCCTTACAGTGGTTTAGTGTATTTAGTTCTGTGTATCCAGGATATCCTGAGCTAGCCATTAGGTAGGCTGTAATCGCGTATGGCCTTACGCCACAGCCTGTTTCCTAATCAGGACGCTTTACCTTAGATTTAGTATTGCCTGACTCTGGGAAGATTACCTAACGTCCGACGTAGGTGTACTGAATAAACATTCTCAATTTAACTTTATTGCATAATACATTTAAATAAAGATATAGTATAGTCATTATAATAACAAGTGGGGACAAAAGTACCAGAATAATTATTACTCAATTGCTACCCGGCGTAAGTACTGTTAATTAATAAATATATTTGTCTCGTTCAATAATTCACTGTTAGCGAAAACCATAGGAATTAATTCCGCTACTCTCATATCTACTCGTAAGAATAAACTTGTATGCATTCTCTTATTACCACTTTCAACAGTATTTCTTTACGTAGCTTGTAACTTATTTTTGAGGATGTTGATTATTATCCATCGATATAACTAAATAAATATGACATTCTAAGTTTGTTTGTTTATAGTAATTTCATTCAATTATTAAAAATGCTACTTAGAGACCCTATTCCACGCGAACGAAGTTACGGGCACAGCTAGTATTCTATACATGTAACATGTTAATCCAGAAAGCAAAGGTATCACAAACGCATCTGTTTCCCTGAAGATACATCGTCCTCCAAGACGACAGCGGCTCCAGCCATATTTGCCCTCAGATTTATGCGTCGCTCTGAGTGGAACAATATACAAACTATGATATAGTGTGACAACGTGACCCGGGCGAGGCGACGGCGCATTGGGATGCAAATCACATTATATGTAGTTACGGCATTCTCGTATTTGTGAATGAGTTCACTCGCTGTGAAGCCACTGCCGACACACCAAGGTCGCGTCGTGAATTAAATTTTATTGCCTACTAACCTTCCGCTTTGAGGTTTTCTAGTGTCCTTTAAAATTAACGCTTTCCTACTGGATTTTCAGAGGGACCGTAAAATATCTTTATAACAATTTTATTACAAAGGAAAAGATGAGTAGTGAGGTCTCGTTTCCCCCTTTTGCTTTAAGTGAACACCGACCATTCAGGTGCCCCTGGTTTGAGATAGCATTTTACCTTTATTAAAGCGGGGACTTGGCATTTAATACGTAAGAAAATTATGTTTTGATAAATTTCAAGTGCTAGTTGTAGCCGAATGGAGTAGAAAATATACCTGTCTTAAAACTCAAATTAATTTTAATGAAAATAACGTTGAAATATTACACTAAGATAAATTATTGAATCAAATATTTTTGTAGCAAACTCTGAGAAAACGCTGTAATATTAATTTAATGTAACTATTTATTATAATAATACTTATATTCGCAGAGAAACAGCAATTATCTCTGAGAGTTTTATTTCTCTCAAAAATATAAATCATTAGCTCTGGTGCTTAAAGTTTCAGTGGCAATTCTTCCGATGGGCAAGTTATTTAATTATTCCACTATCAGGTTCATATAACAACTAACGAGGCTCTGGCAAACCGACTGGCAGCGGTATACCCATCACTATAGAAGGCGTAGCTAAATATCACAGACCGATGACGGGCAGCAGCGTCACCGGAGCAAGAAGTTACGCCCTGCTGATCGCCGACCCACCTGTCCAGCGTGGCGATTATGGGTATATCCTCCAGATGGTTGCTGCCCTAAGTGGCGAACAACTGGAGAGGCCTACGTCCAGCAGTGGACTGCAATAAGCTGATGATGATGACATTTGGTTTCCGGATTTAGTATAGGACCACCCCATGTTATCTCGTGTGCTCGCCCATGATCGTAGAAGATCTCTAAGGGAATATCAGGAAACAGGCAGTAGCGATTGCCTGGGTACAAATAAAATCTACTGCGGTCACCAATCCATCCCAAACGAGAGGCCTATGTCCATCATCATCATCATCATCAGCCCACATCAGTCCACTGCTGGACATAGGCCTCTCCCAATGCTCGCCACTTCGCTCGGTCCCGGGCCTCTCGCATCCAGCACTTGCCAGCCGTCTTGCGCAAATCGTCACTCCACCTTGCCTGAGGGCGTCCTACACTACGTTTGCCGAGACGCGGTCTCCACTCCAGAACTCGTTTACCCCAGCGGTTATCGGTTCTGCGGCTGATATGGCCAGCCCACTGCCACTGGCCTATGTCCATCGTCGGCAATCTGATGATGATGACACTTACATGTGTTTAATTTTCAGATCAGTGTGCCTAGCACGAACATTTTCGAAAAAGTATGCGTAACGTTACCGTAAACATTTGTATGAAACTTGGTACAGCGCCCCTATCGTGCGTAAGAGGTACTACGTTTACGTACGTTAACGTAGTGAAAATTATCGCCCTGTTTACGGTTACGTTACGCATACTTTTTCGAAAGTGCTCGTGCTAAGCACACAGTACGTTTTATTCGTTTGTTTAATTCTACTTCTTTCACCTGTACGTGTGATAAATAACCAATATTCATTGGTAAGAACCAAGTTACTTAGCAACTGGCTTAGAATTCTTAGACCGTTCGCGTTCTCAGTTCAGTTCTAAAGTTTGTCTGGTGATGTATTTCTGCCTGCACTTACTAAGAGTGCCGACTGTGTACCCCGTATCGCCTTTTGCTATTCAGAATTTTGTATCCAAATAACTAGTTGCTTTGACTTTCTTGGTAAAGTTGAGCAGAAAAGCGGCTTACGTGCGCCAAGATATATCGCTTTTGCTATGGCTTGATTAAAACTTCTTGGTTAGTTTGCATTGAAGTTGCGTTTCTATTTTGTTAAGTAATGTTGTAATCTACCAGATTGCTCTAGGTTTAAAGGTTCGGTTTACAAAACCGATCCTACTCACATACTCAATCCTCCTCTAGTAGATTCTCTTCGCAAAAATAAAAATGATTGGCATCAGTCTAAATTGCAACAAAGTCTGTCCTATCTTATTTTATGCATTTGCTAATACATTTGTTCGGTATACAATACCGAAATGTAGTATCAATAGCCATCGATTGTTAACAACTATTAGTGTTATAAATTTTCGTATCGTTAACAGTTTATTTTATGCGGTACTCTGCAATAGTCCTCCACAAAACTGTTACTTAATCTAGTAAGATTTGAAGCAAAATCTACTGAACGGATTTTAACGAAACTTTACAGTCGTTTTTACCATAGCTCACACATCAGATTAACCTTATAGCAATGGTTTAAAACAATATTCACACGGGCAGAACCGTGGGCTGTAGCTAGCTATAAATAAAGCTAGGCCAAGGTAATATACTTACAACGAAAGGTACCACGGTCTATATCAACACGTCAACTGTTCCAGGTAAATCAACCTTTGAATCACTAACTAACCCAGTTCCGGGCGCCTTGTTGTTCAAACAAACAGACAAACTTCACTCAACGGAAAATATTAACTTTTCCAAGAATTATGGTTAACTACTCCGTCTGGTATTTTGTAAGCTATAAATGTAATATACATAGCATTAGATTATTTTTGGCTCTATATTAATGAGTCAATCGAAAATGATAAAATATACATAACTAGCTGCGGTATACATAAATATTCACGCGGCTTTGACCGTGTGAATATCGGTTATGTATATGTCACCGTAAAATTGTAAATAATGAATAACGCAAGACATGCCACGCTGTGCCACACATCGCCATCTAGGCCCAAACTAAGCCGAAGCTTGTACTATGGGTACTAGAAACTTACTTAGATTTTTTTTGTAAATATATTCACATTATACATCATCATTATAATCATCCAAACCAATAGAAACAGACATTTTCATGAACACAATTTTTTGTACTGTGCGGGACTCGAACCCACAACCCTTGGCTCAGATGGCAGAGGTCACTACCAAATAAGCCATCGAGCCAGTCAAATAAATACCGTTAGATTATAATCTAACCAGCGAGATTGTAAACTATCGACTAATTGTGAACCGAACTTACTACTTACAATTTAGCGTATTATTTTTCGGTAAATTATGATCTCGCTAGATAGATTATAATCTAACGGTACTTTTACGGTGAAATCTAAATGGTAATTTTTTTTTAGTACATATAATGTTAGCCTGTGTGTGTGTGATGATTGACCTATATTATTGTCAGGTTATTAAAAAAAGTGAATCATCCATCCATCCAAATAAACTTTCGCATTTATAATATTAGTAGGATAGGTAGTTTGTTAATGTAATAAGCTCAAAAAACCTTTTCGCTATAAACTTGTGTACTCTTCCAGAAATTGAACTTGAAGTGTTACTAACAAGATGCCTCGTTATGAACTAGAATTTAAAAGGAGTGATAAAGTACCGTAAATATATACTAAAATAAAATATGTATTACATTTTACTTTGACAATCCTATATTAGATTTTAGTATTTAAGATATAATACACCTTAATGTAAAATGCTTGTAGTTGGAATTTATCAATTAATGGTATCTATCCAAATGCGAGTTTTTAACTTAGTCACATAATATCTTAACTAATATTATAAAGCTGAAGAGTTTGTTTGTTTGAACGAGCTAATCTCAGGAACTACTGGTCCGAATTGAAATATACTTTTTGTGTTGAATAGACCATTTAACGAGGAAGGCTTTAGGCTATATAACATCACGCTGCAACTATAAGGAGCGAAGAAAAGAAAAAAACGGGGAAAAATAACTATTCCACGCGGACGAAGTCGCGAGCACAGCTAGTGGATAGATAAAATGCGAGTTTTTAACTTAGTCACATTTAAATTATATTTTTCTGTGTCGTGTCACATTGTTGTTTGTAGAATAATCAAATCGGGTTCCCTTCTTGATGAATAGCAATAGTTTTACTGCAGTGAACGCTTACACGGACCTGGCCAGAGTTTATTTCGAGATATTTTGTTCCAGTTTATTTTCGGCCCTTCCTGTCTCGACGAACGACGTGCGAATTTAAGGGCCACTCCAAAACACGCTCACCAAGTACTTTATTATTTCTACGATACGTTCACCCTCGTCCTATGCCTGTCTTCGTGGCCCCCTATAAAACAACATTAACCTTTGTGGATTGACGAATAATGGACCTTAACTCTGGTAATAAATGTAATGGATTGCCGGAATTTGATGATTGGTACTGATTGATTTATTTCATTCTTGATTATTATTTTAATCGATTCTTTTAGGGCCCTGAGATCTTCCTACCTACCAGTTGAAAGTTAACATTAGTTCGTTTTATAGGTTTCAAAAACTCGCACAAAGCACTTTTCCTCCACAATCATAGTGCGAACAGTTAAGATATGGAATAGACATAATCTTTAAATTTTCAAGGCGTGAGTCGATTTTTGTTGAATGAGTAGTCTCCATCGTAGAATCTAACGTAGCTTAACATCAGGCGACTTAGAGCCAAGCGCTACCCAGATAAAAAAAAATCTTGCAGCCATTGTAATTCTAATTCTAAACAATCAAAATGCATTTTATAGTAAACATCGCCGCATCCATTTCGTTTTTTATGCGTCGTCGGATCGTCATGAGCAGGATAGTTGCCCATTTTGTACGGTTCACCGGCGATCTCTGATCCGAGCGTAATGTTTTCATTGTTGTTATCTAACCGAGCATCCATATTTCGAGTTTCCATTGTTTTCCATTTTCCAAGTGCGGTATCGCGCGGCGTTATCACAGCCCGGCTGATCAGTCACCCAGTCGCCGCCCGCAGCGACGCACGCCCGCGTCCCGTATCACGTCGCCCGCATATTTCCCGCGCGGTCTTACCACGGATTGCCCGCACCCTTCGTGCCCGGAAAGCTTTTGGGAAATGTCACTTTGACATAACCACGGTGTGTATCCAGTGTAATTATAATATAAGTTGATGTGTGCTGTTCATAGCCCGTGCACGTGATCGGATTACGGATTCAAGGGATATATTATTGCTTTTACTACCGTAAGTGATACGTACGAGGGTCTGTTGAAAGAATTAGTCGGGAGCGATCGTCGTTTTGAACGAAGATTAGATAGATAGCGGTGATGCGCGCCGAAGGCCGTTGCGATTGTGTTGTTTGTTTTATCTTTGTTTTGATTAATGTTTTTGTCAACTTGTTCTTACTTAAATGTTAAATTTCGACCCCGTGCGCTTGGCATTATGTCAAGCTAAAGTTCATTGTCAAACTATGACTACCTATTGAATTCAAAGGTGATTTGTCTGTTCTGAACTAATTTTATTATCTTCGAACAGGCAGTACCTACTGTTAACTGGTCTTTTAATGTAAGTGCCAAGTTTATTAGTGCCAAACTAAATGGCAGATAAACGTAAAGATGTAATTTAAACTAAATTTAGCCCTTAATTACGACATCCGTTGGAAGATGTACCTTTATCTTGTAAATTTTGTCTTTTGAATGGTACTAATGATGATATATTTATAGCTAACATACGTTAATTATCGCTACAATCAGGTTGACTGCTATTTTCCTTAACTAATTAGTGTTATAACACTATTTATGGAATAGCCGAGACCTAGCATATTGAATTCAAATAAGAAAAATAGCTTACCATCTTCTGTCTATATGACTCACTTATATCGGTATGGAGGTAAAGAATTCTTAAAGTAATGAATATTTATCTATCTCAAGGTTGAAAATAATGACAACTGTATCAACACTACTGTTGTTAATGACACGAGTGATTGTAATCTATATTCATATAACAATGAAACATAATAGTTTTTTTTTAATAACGTGATAGGTTCTTGCTTACAAAGACGGCTACCGTTTGACCTTTCAATAACAACAGAAAAACATAGGCTCTAAAAAATACGTAGGTACTTTTGTCGACTGTTAGGTGAATGTTGCCAAGTATATTTATGTAGATTGTCAACTGTTGTATTTGGTTTTAATTACTTAAAAAGCCTTGTTTACCTTCATTTAAATAAGGTTTGGCTCCAAGTTTTCCAAGATTTTACACCGCATTAGAGTATAATTTAAAAGAATCAAAAATCGGCTATCGACGCATGATTACAATAAAAAAAAATATTTATAAATGCTAAATTTCACACCTATTTATTACCTTTTGATATTAATAGAACATTATTCGTAGAGTTAATTTTGATAGTCATTATCAACACAAATGTTATCTCTACGTTGTACGAGTATAATAATATATTCATTTTGAAGCCAAATATCAGACAAATCTATTAATACGCTAAAACTATTTCAAATAAATTGTATAATGTATTTTTACCAAATTAATTACGACCCCGATAGAGTACGAAAATATAATGTGATTATTCTCTCCTTAGATAAACGTTCTAGATGGCACTTTATGTAAGTTGTACTTAAAGCAGAGACAGTATGGGCTTCGAATCCGATTGAGACAATTTAGGAATTTAACTTTTTAAAAATAAGATTGAGTATAGGAGTATTCTGAGACGCTACCAGTCGTAGGCATCATCTAATAGTCTTAGTACAAGGGAATATCTCCGTTTGAGATCAGCTAATTGTTAGAAAACGAGATCGGATTCGATAAATGCTTTGTTTGATCCAATAGTTGTGGTTCGAAAAAGATGAATGGTTTAGTTTAGTTTTAGTTTTCGAAACATTCTGAATAAGGCATAGTGTGCATTGCCATGATACTTGTATATAAGTGTCATTTTGAATAAATAAAATAATGTTTATTGCTAATTGGGTAGATACATAATAATTTCTAGACAGCTATAACAACTTAACATAATAACATGTATGTACTTTACAACTAGCAAAGGCTCATTATACCTACGTTTGAACATAACATACTCGTACAAACTTTAATGATAAATTTAAACTCTATTATATATAATTTACGCAATCTTTATAAAATGCGGGCTGTTCATAAACATTTCACATTTATAAGTAGGTTAACGATAACCCACTTTAACCATTTTAATTATCAAATGGCTATATTTAACGTTCATTTTGATTTATTTGTTAGAATATAAGAATAAACGGCATAAACGTGGGGAATACTTTCTGCTATTGCAATTCATAACTGACACCCTGTATAGAGATATTTCTCTATGTGCTTGAGTGTTGCAATGGCTGATCGTTTTCATCAATAACAAGGCAATCAGAAGGTTCCGTTTCCTGTTCCCGGTCAAGTCAATTTAGGAAAATTTCCTAATTATCTTCGGTCTGGGTGTTCTGAGAAACGCTTCCAGACATCATCGGATATTGAACTATGGTTCATAGGGAGGGAGAACCTTACTTCAAGGCCAGTCGTTGGTGTGAATTGCCTAGAGAAATTTTGAATTTAAGTTTTTTAATTAATAGCGCTTTTTATAAAATAACGACGTAACTAAAAATTTGGTAAAATGAGTTTTTGTGAAGAATGCGGTCCTATCTATAGTGGCGTTATGGTCTTCAATACTATGACTCTAATAACGAATAATAGTCTAATGACCATAAAATGGTATTTCATAATGGAATTTTTAGAAACTGAATTCCTTAAAGGAGACCTGATTAAACATAACCTACTGTAAAGAGTAAAAACACTTACTTAGTGCCTTTATAAACATTCTTATAAATAAACATAATGGTGCTATCAATCGTTCCTATTTTTTTTTATTAAGTGTTAAATTTTCCGAATAAAGTTGTGAAGTGAAACGTCAGACACGATAAGTGATAATTAGGATCATAATGAAACGCAGATACTAGCTCATTGCTATATCTAAGACTTTTACCCTTTACCAGTAATTTGTATGTTAGTGAATAAGTGAAATAATAAAAAGAAGATCTAACTTATATTATTATTACTGCGGTAACGTGACCTTAACTGTTGATTTATGTACCTTGCGTAATTTTACATTTTATGGAAACATTATGTAGCTATCTATGGATAGATTATCTAGCTATGTTATCTCAGGCTAGGAAAACATTGTGCGGTTATTTTAGGCATCTTTTTAACTTATGAAAAAAAAATACAACAAAAGTTGCAATTGCAAAGGTCACAATATGCAAGTGTACTCGTATTAGCCGTTTGACCGTAGGCGTGATGTTCTGGCTGGCTTATGAGACTATTGGGTCATGGACGATGTGCTCACAAGTCATCTAATAAACTACTTTACGGGACTTACTTGTGTATATTAGCCCTAATCGACGGACTTAAGTCAGAGATCCATACAATAAAATCATTGTATAATTTTATTGAATCTCTGACTTACGTCCGTCGAATAATTGTATGATTTTATTGTTTTTCTTTTATTTTTTGCCGCCACTCTGGGCAGGCGGGTATATAAACCTACAATCTACATTATATAATTTAAACTCTTAAACCATTAGTGACGTAACTGGTTCAGACTTCTAACATGGTCCCCTCGGCGGCAGACAAGTACTCATTTATCTATGCAAATCGAGTTTATATACCAAAAGCTATTCGCATAATTAATTAAAGGTAATCAACGAAACCGAAACGTAATGGTCTATTGCTCACCAAAAGAAAATTCCGGAAAAATTGAGGCCAATTAATTCCTACCCATCATCACTTTAAATTAAATTCTAAGAAAACTCCTATTATGCTTCTCAAAGCATGAATATCTTTCTTATAAAATTAGATTTTTTTTATCAAAAACGGTATCCCGAAAGACTTTATAATTGGTTTATCCACAATTCCACAGCTAAAAAGTATCTTTTAAACATTCGAAATTTGAACGCTCTATACAACGACACACAAATCGCTCAACTCAATTAGATTGTGCGTTCTCCTTTAATCCTTTGAATGCCGATAACAATAGATTTTCTTTTGTCTAATTTCTCGTTGATTGACCGCAACGGATTAAACGCGAGAATATACATTTAGAACGCATATTGGATGTCAATAAATCGTATTCAAGTAACGGACATGAACAATCCTGCACCAGTGTGCAAGATTGAGCCAAACATTGGTTTGGAGAATACAATCGTCGTATCCTTGAATACGCGTCGTGGTTTTATCAGTTTGAGTCATAAAACTGTTTACGTTAACGTCAAACACCCAAACCACTAAAGTCAACAAAACTACTAAACGTTATCAAATGTAGCTTCCTGGTGAAACGTTCACTAAAACGTCTGCAACCAAGTACACATTATCCGTAATTAATGGAAATCGTCCAATCACGATTACCAAACAAAACAGTTCAAACTCCAAATATTGGTTTATCTGCGAATAGGGTCGGCGCGGTTGACCGTTTTCTTTTCTAATTCAAAGCCGATTTATTTGTTTTGCCACTTGCTTTATGAGAACATCTCCTGCTAGTTTCATTTTTATAGTGCGAACCCTTTTTAAAGGTTATGAGGTGTCAGCCCTCTTGTAGATTTTTATAAATCTTAGCTTATCTGTTGATTTGATAACTCATACAAGCTAAATGACTGTTCATTAAAGTCCGTTCAGTAGTTTGTGTGTGAAAGAGTAGAAACAATGGTTTAATACATAGAAGACAAAGAAATTAAACAAAGAAAACAACACGATTAATAAATAGTTTTAATGTCATCAGCCAATATTCTTCTTGAAACTAATATTTTATAGAATTAATTCTTTATTGGTCTAAATCTTGACCAATAGGTTTGTGAGTGGATAAGTGACAAATCACGTGCAATGAAGGGATATCATAAGCAGGAAAATATAATTTAGGCGTTACATCGTATCGTCGTCCTGTCGACTACAATAGCCGTTGGTATGGAGCCATCGATTCCCAGATCGTCAATTGTTACCCATATACCTTGCCTGAGACTTTATATGTACTTACAATTTGGCATATACTCCAAGAAAGTTAGAAGAAAAACCTTAAATACTTCATCAAAAATATTGACTCTACTTTTGTGTACCATATCAGAGCGAAAAGTGCAAGATAAAAATATAAACATGGCATTTTTACTATTTAAATAGGTACTTAATTGATAACAAATATTATGATAAAGTTTTGTTGATGTTTGATTATTAGCTTTACCTTTCTCGAAATATTTCAAGTATTTAGTTTTAAAGATTTATTCTTAAATTCAGTTTGAGTTTTATTTAAACTATATTAGCTACATTATTGCTCTGACGCTTCTTGCTGATATATGCTCATGCGTATATTACCATCATTCTTGAGAATAATTTCTTAATAACCTGCGAAATGTGCCCATCCTTCATTAACTTCGACCCAAGTACGGCATTGACCGTAGTAAGTTAGTCGGGTTGCCTCCTTTGATACGTCTACAGGCAATTAGCTAATCCTATTCACGAGCGGACAAACCTTGTCATTGGTTCTGACAGAAATATAGGATGTACATTTCATGCGAGTCTTTTTCTGTAACAGTCGTTTGCCTGCTTGGTTATTTGCTGTCGATGTTAGTTTCAGTGTTATTATATCAAGAGAATCTTGAGAAATTATAAAAGTATCCCAAAATATAATGTGTGTACAGTTCGGTTATGAATTTTTACTTCCATATTTTTTTTATAATAGTACGGTATAATAGAGGTACCCTTGCCACTAGTTGCTGTGTTGACGGGCAGGTAACCGACCAGATACTTGTCAGTTGCCACCACCAATCACTATGCCGGCCCGTAAGATGCTCCTTCACGCCCCGTTTAAAGAACCTATGAGATTCTTTTAACGGGGCTTCAAAGGAAGAAGTGAACTCCAGCTATTCCACCATTCTCTTATCCAGTATTTCTATAACAAATATTAAAGAATAAATAGGTGATAATCCGATTGCATGCAGAATCCATTCCAAATTGAAAGCTTATAGGAATATGTGTCAACTGCATCACTTTTATCCAATCACGATCACAAACATACGGGTTTGAAATTTCAAATATTGGCTTATCTACGCAGGGCCGGACCGCGAAACGAGCTCGCATGACTGTTTTCATTTATTTAATTAATGTTTGTTAACAGTCGACATAGCGTTTCATTAGAGGGCTCATGCCGAACATTCAAATTAGATAGATCTACTCGTGTTGCATTAGCCGTACATTTAACAAATTAAATCTTTTCCTGTTACAAAATGCACCTAGTTTACGTAAATTTTGATTCAATTGATTAAAATCAAAGTTTGATTACTATAACCCAAATTATCGCTTAAAGCGATAAGGCCTCCTAATTGTACAATGTCTATTATATTTAGTTTTCAGTCATTGTATGGTGTGCAATAATGTATCTATCTATGAAAAAGTGCATAGTTTTGATTACATTAGCTTAAATATTTTATAGTGGTACCCCATAGTTTGGTGACTTTCATCGTCGCTGTATAAATTATTGTCATTTTTTTTTTCAAACATGACATATGAAATCGGTAGCGTTGTTGTATGACGCGTACTTCTGTTAGCTTAATACAATACAAAATAAATTATGATATACAATGAACGCCGTCATTGATATTTCAATGTGACATTTTTACTGCCTATGTATCTATACGAGTAGTTTAACCTTTGCATCGACCGTATTTCTGAAGAATAGATTGTATTATAATGGAACAGTGAAACGTTTAAGTCTCCGTAAAAAACAAAGGACAGTTGATAAACTCAGCACTTAAATAGACACAAGTCCCACAGCAGATAAATCCAACAAGACCAGATAAACATTTACAGCTAAAAGTGTTTAAAAGTCGCTAGACAACGGGCATTAGGCGAAAGATATTAGGTCGTGTTAGGTAAATAAATCTGAGAACACAACGGACGTGTCGATCGGGGTAATCGGGTCAGGGCCTTCCCTCGTACTTGCCCTGCGGTCCGCTATCTTTGTCGAGATTAAGGTGATCTAATGAACTAACCAACTTTAATTATTGGTAATATTGGGAACATTGATGTGACTATTTGAAGTGATGTGAATATTTATGTAATGGAATTCAGTCATCAATACATATTATAAAACAGTAAAAAGGGCTTATTCCACTTTAAACATCTATTGATATATTTGGCAGGTGCTGAAAGTGGATGAAAATAATTTTTACATTTTTGTCCTCTTCATGCACCTAAAATACAGAAGCTCAGTGTTAGCTGCTAAAACGATATTCAAGAAAACAGTAAAAGTGCAAGAATCCAAAAAAATCTGTCTGTTTGTTTATTTGTTTGTCTAATCTAATCTCCGAAACTACTAGACGGAAAACTTTCAAAGTTTTTGTATCCAATAAAATAAAAATGACGAACGCCAGTTATGGTTATAACATTAAAATACTGTCACTTAAACATGTACTTACTGTACATACATGAATAAAAACAAACCCTCCGAAAATATTGAATCGGATCTGAAAAACTCTAACAATGAAAGCATTCATGCTACAAACGTATCCATTACGAGTTATTTGGGTCATTGCCTTGCCTTATTTTGGTCACTTTGTGCCGTGCCCTGCGGTACCTATGGCATCTTTAGGGAGATTATCTCATGGATTGTTACGGCTAATAAGTTTTTATAAAGACCTATCAGAATGACCAAATGCTCTAAAAATAATTTTGTGATGTTGAACGGAAACAATGAAGAGTAACATGACAAATATGAGCGAACCATATACTTTTTGTTATAGTGCAATGAAGTTCGCACGCTGCAGTATACCTACAAAAATGACTTTATGATAACACACAGATAAAACCAGATACAGGTGTGTATCTACTGTATGTTAAATACCTCGCATCGTCATAAACATTAATCGGAATTCAAATTCCAATGTACTTTAGTATTCGATTACACAATCGAAATGTCGCCGATTCGAATAAAACACTTGATGATGACACATTAAAGATCCCCGTGGGTGGGAGATCATGGATTTCGAAATGAAAGCCCTTTTTTCATGTTTAATGGGGCCGATTAGGCGGCGTGAAATTGAATAATCAATTTCGTGTCGGTATCTTGCTGCCGGTTGTGACCAAGCTTGGCGTAGGTTTATAGAGGCAATTGGCTAATTAACCCTTTTTGAACTATGGTTTATTCATAATCTTGTATGAGATTACAAAAAGATGTTGATTGGATATGGAGCATTTATATATTATATTCGACCTTTTTTTAAAATAAACGAGCGCACTCGTGATTGTTTAGAGAACTTTGTGCTATTCAAATGACTGATGATTTGGAAGTGACCACAAGTCATGACCGATTGATACCTGTACACTTCATCCTTTAAGAAATTTTAAGTAGGTACCTAGATCGCCCCGTATAAATCGTTTTTTCGTAATCCTGATAGAATAAATATAGTACCTAACTTGCGGTAAAGTGTTCCCAAGGTTTTTCACAACATTGTGCTACGCCCCTTTTCGTTGCACTCAAATTATTATCATATTATTGAAACATTTATGCATGTCATTATATTACCTTATCTTAATCTGGCGCGCGAGTTTTCTGAGGATCTATAGATTTTTTTGCTAATCTAACGGGCTGCCCTCAACTTACCCTCGTTAATTACGGTTTCATACGTACATTAGGGGTACATTACGGGGTACAAATTTCTCGCCATGTGATTTTCTGACGCGCTCGCAAAGCTTATTCCTCTCTTGGGCTCCCCTACCACTACTGAGATAGCCAAGTACATATACGCAGGAGATATTATAGTGCACAAGTGTTTACGCAGACAAACACAAGTGCGCCCTTCGCTTCTTAACTCTCAAAATCCGACGGGACAACAGATGGAAACCTCGTCGAGTTATCGGCAATTGACTTTTCTGCCTAAAGTCTTATGCGAGATTTTCTGCCTGTAAGTCACTCCGTGGCAGTTTTAGAACCTATCCTGCATAAAAATGATTAGTCTGGCGACTGTTCCAATACTATATTTTATACAAAGTATAAACTACGAGTATTTGCCGCCACCATGCCAAAACGGTCAATCTAAATAAATGATATCTAGCTTTGGCTATACGAAAAAAACATTTTTAGTATCTTTTACTAGTCAAAGTAGCATAGGGTTATGTGTTATTTTCTCTAGTAGACCACATCTAAGGATCTTAATTATAATCGGACTTTAGTGTGACCTACATCCTGGAAACGCGATACAATGTAGACAGGACTCAGGAAAGTAATAGGATGCATATATACGTTACACTATTCTAATACATATTCATACGTGCATGAAGTCTTTGGCAGTATGGTATTATTTGTGTATAGTGGAGGTTCACAGCGTAACTTTAAACATTGTAATACATACATAGGTTTACTACGTTCAGATCAATTTCTCTCTACCTTGCTAACTATAGTATGAAAGATAAACCACATTGTTAGTCGGTAGTTCGTTTACCAGTCAGATAAATTTAGAAGCTGATATGAAAAGCACGGATGTCTGAATTCGCTGACTGAAGCGGAGTGGACTGGGAGACTTATGGTCATTCAGAATTATACAGAAGACAAGTTGGGTGCCGGACACCATAATAATAAAAAAAACACGTATGCACGATGTGTGCCTCCTTGGCAACCGACAAGAAATTCATTTGAGGTGGTTACTTGACTTTTACCGCCTTAGAGACGTCGCCAGTTGCATTTTAAAAGTATTTAATATATTTTGAATACTTAGCACAAAACCCTGCACATCCAGTTTAATTCTGAATGTGTAACCATGATCCAAATTTGTCTGGTTCCCCTTTCTGAGGGTTACGAAGGTCAAATGGCAGTCGCTTCAATGTAATAACCAGACTCGCTAAATCTAGGATCATGGTCAAAGCGGAGCTGGGCCTAGAGGCACAAACCGGGACAACGCTAAGAGGATGATGATGATGACTTGACTTTTACCGCCTTGACTTGAGCATCTCTTTCGCCTTCCATCAGACGAGGGTTAGCCACTACGCTGAGGAATGTTAAAATTGTTTCCAAATATGGCAAATGATTTCAATGACATACTTGTATTACATTGTGTTGCTACCACTTGCTAGTATGTTGAAAAATGTTTTATTTATGTGAGAACAATAGAATAAATAAGTATTACACTTATATAACTCTTTGTTTTGTATTGTCTATACATTTGTTGACGTCTGTTTATCGGCGTCTCTTCAACATGAGCGAAATTCGGTGTCACATTTATTAAATTGCTTTTCTGTATGTTGAAAATCTCGTGTCGATGAGAAATCGGAGCTGACAGTTGAGCCGCCCCAATTTTCAGCTATAATTCAGAAATTACTAGTTGTTTGCTAGATATAATATGTATTGAATATCTATTTAATACTTTGAATACATACAAATATCAGAGAAAAAATATTTCGCAGCCATATTCCACTGATAAAGATTTTATGTTAATCCTTACGTACTCGTATATTGTAAATGCGAAAGCAACTGTCTGACTGTTGGGCTTTCACGCTTAAACTTAACTGAACAGATTTAAATGATATTTGGTACACAGGTAGTTTAGAGCCTAAGAAAGGAAATAGACTTTTAATGTAAAAAAAATGGTTGCCCATGCGCAGGTAGAAGACAACAGAAGCTTACAGTTGTTCGACTAAAGATTCTTCTTAGTTGGTTCAATATTGCGAGAGTGGTCGTGGTCATCATCGTGAATCATTATTAGTGATGAACTTTGTAATACGACGACATACTTCGCGGCCTGCAGCATTCCGGGTACATTTGTTAACCGAGCGTTCAGTTTTCACATTCACACGTGGTCTCCTTCCAACAATCGTGGTAAGGAAAATAAAATGTTGAACTTGTGGAACTTGTGTTGCACTAGAACACGTGCTGCGGCTAACTTCGGTCTGTTTTCGGTGTGTAAAAGAGACAAGACCATAAAGATTTTTCATCCTCCCCAATATGTTATACTTTCCACTTCACGACTGCAGTGGCCTCCACAACATGTTATGCTCTCCGTTGAAATCCGTATTATTTTCAGAGCAAATGCAAAAGCTGTGATAATCCCACAGATAATGGAAGTATTACCTTACTTACCATACTTGTACAGGAAATGTGGTGAGATTTTTTTCTCGCCTCTAATATTTTCCGTTGAATTTGACAGAATGAAATATTAAGACGTTATTTACGTGGCTGCTGATGGTGAAATATTACGCGTCGTTATAACGGACGAGTTAATATTTGGTAATATTCGTTTGTATGCATTTGATATGTGGGTGCTCGAAAATTTTGTTCTATGAATTTCTTATTATATTGAGATTCAGGATCACATTGAAGCGTAGCCTATATGTATCGATTTGATGACGTATTTGAAACTATTTTTGCCTAAAAAGCATTTCATTAATGTCACCAAAAAGGTACTACGAGATTAATTATTTTTTAATACTTCTACCCAAAGTGGATTAATTAAGTTATGAAAGTCTATGAATTCTAAAATTACCTTTGAAGTAGAAAACTTTATAGGGCGCAATACAGAAGTGTTAAGCCGCTTATGGGATTCACTATCTACGTTTTCTATGATTGCATGAAAGTTAGTCATTTTATAGTGATGTCGGTGATAGTAAATCTGCTGCAAGTCATTTAACAGATCACATAGAAAGCGCTGAGAATACCCCAAGGAAAGGCGGTGACATTAACTATATAGTAAAACTCGTAGATACGTATCTAATGTTAGTAAATCAAGTAGCTGGCCCTATGAGGTACCTTATAAGGCGTGCGTACACGCAGGTATTCTAGTATCAAAGCGCCTGCATACAGAACCGGTATGGTGAATACGTCTGCCCATATGGATTGTGTTAACTGTGCCATACATATTTATGGAAGTTTTGCCATGGGAATATTGCTGGGTGGTCGGTAAACGGTTAATGTACGTGATGAATATAATGTGTCGTAAAGTAGTCAAGTTTCAACACAGAAGCTGTTTATTTTCAGTTTGTGCGGTGCTCATTGTTCTAAAACTATTGGGAATGAATCGTGTTGTATGGAAAGTTCAAGGTTTCTATTCATGGAAATATAGGTAGTAGCTGCAACAGCTATTTATACATTAGTTAGGTAGAAATCTTTGGGTATTATATTAACTGAATTGACTCCTTTATTTTCCTTGATTTCAAACAAAAAATCAAGCGACCTAGACATAAGTGCGTAGTTTTGAATTCAATATACAAAAATGTATTCTAGAAATTACTCAGTAGCAGTCAGGTGTCCGGATTTTATAGACGTTCATTGATCCCCATCATGTCGCCCGATGGATAACGAAAGTAGAGCTGTAAAAAGCTCAAGTCTTTTAGTCTTCATTTTGAGACTTGAAACTTTTTTCGAGAATAGGACTCGTTAGTCACATAAGTTCCGAGTCATTTGAGTCTTTTAAGTCTTCGGAGTCCTTTAAAGAGTCGAGTCTCTAACAACACTAGGGAAAAGAGTAACCAAAGCAATTGTCAGTTGCCATTCCACTGCTGACATATAGGATTTTTCTGGCTATGCACCGCCCAATCCCGAAACGCAACCGCAGTCGCTTGACGAGTATTCTAGTAATCATACGAACACAAACTTAATATCATCAGCCTGTAGCATCCACTGCTGGACATAGGCTTCCCCCAATGACAATAGGATGTTTCCAGGGGCAAAATAATTACAATATAATTATGCAGTCCGTATTTTAGATCATAAAAATAAATTGGACACGTATTTTTTCTTTTTTCATTTAAACAATAAATTACAAATATACAAGGCATCAACATTTAGGAGTACGGGTCTTTGACGTCACTTAGTGCGAAAAAACCTCCAACTATTTGACGTCACGCCTAATTTTAACGGGCTATATCTTCGTCATTTTTAATCTAATTAATAAATGAAAAAAATACGCGTCTTTTATTTTTAAACAATCTTAAAGACGGACTAATTACATTTTTTTACGGCAACAAGCCCATTATCATTTGGGGGATATGCCTTAGTTACCACGTTTGGCATGCAAGTTGGTGACCGCAGTATGTTTAATTTACTAGCTAAATCCTGCTATCCGTTTCCTGATATTCCCTTAGTCGTCTTCTACGACACCCACGGGATAAAATAGGGTGGGCCTTATTCAGAAACCGCTCCTCGTGTCGTTCCTGCCCCGTGCCATTAAGTCATGAAATGCCCTTCCAGCTCATGTGTTTCCTTCCTCTTACAAAACTGGTTTCTTTAGGCGGGGCGTGAAACGGCATCTCAGTGGGCCTTCAGGGTAAGGGCGACAGGCGCGGTGAGTATGCCCTATTGTGCCTGTCGACCTAACAATTGGACTTCACGAGCGCTTGCCATCAGGTGGAGTGAGATCATCCTGAACGCTCTTCTTTATAAAAAAAAAACCGTAAGGGCCGACCGATACATACATCATTGTTTTAATGCACACGCCATTTGATTAATAACAGACCACGAATGCAATAAGTACGAACAGTATCCGATAGCATCTACATGCAAAGTGGTACGGAATTTTCCGGTAACACGGTTACCCGTCTATACTATAACTGTTTCCTTAATTTAACCCAGCCGCAGTCGGTCTAATGAGTCAACGCTCATTCATTGAGGCAGGTTACGTCAATAAACTAAACTGAATTCACTCATTCGGTGAATTATGTATATGAGGCAATGTCACTTAGTGCCTAATGGATTGCATAATAATTATGTTGGCATAGTACATTAACGCTTATGATAAATATATCACATATTAAGTTGGATGACATATATGACATAACCTTTTTTGAGAGTAAATGAATTGTCAATAATGAAGTTTTAAAAGTATTAAAAAGGGCAAATAAAAATTACGTTGGAAGCTGACAAACGTATTTTGCGTAGAAAAAAGAAAATCATCGGAATATGTAGAAATACACTAGTATTATAATAAAAACTACCCATGTCGAAGTCTACTGTTCATATATTTTCAATTATATTTAGTATTATGCTATAATAGTAAAACATTGACTTTAGCATGATTTCCCACTACTTACAAAAATTGAAATGTGATACTGATTATTTCATGAGCCATATGGATCATTAGTATAAATAAATATAAATATTATATTTGTATACATTATTAATTACCTAAGAAACAGGTATAATACTAACAGTATGAACCTACTGCAGTCCGTTAAGTACCTATGTCTCAAGCGGGTAAATGCCATTAAGTACCTAGGTATAGGTGAGAATCCTATCCTAGGTAACTATACATAAACGAATGCGTTTAAATTGCCAACGTGTGCAATAAAGCTATAAAGGAACGATTTCTAGTCAACGTCGAACTGATTGAGACTTGCATCTCTATTACAGTCTCATTTCGTATGCGGCGCGGTAATCGCGTATATCTCACAATATCTCACAATTGGTCATCTATCGCCGTGAGATTTAGCTGTCTTGTACGGATAACGCTAAATTGCTTTTAAGATTTGTGGCTTTTTACCTAGAACCGAACGCTTGCGGTCCATACTTCAACTAATACTCGTAGTATGGTTCTCGCTGTATTCTCACAAGTATTGGAAATCGGCATGATTTTGAAAATGGATACTGCGATAGTATCCTACCCATTATGGTAAATTCAAAATCTTAGTTGATTTTAATGATGTAGAGATTTATTCATAACGGGGTCGTAACTTTAAAGGCTTACAGTAACACTCTCATACAGTTCCTCTACCTATCTTTTTCAGACAATCTTTGAGTAGAAAATTGCAAGAAAAAAAACGGATAAGGTGGTGTAGCTCATACGATATAAGAATCGTAATGAATTGATATGTAAACATTATGTAGTAATAAATTGATAATGGAGAAAACTAAACATAGTAAATTATACAATTTTGTCTGTGATGCTATTTCCTGTATTTGTTTCATTTCTTTTGATACTATAAATAATATCTATCTATTTATTTATATCTACATATCAAATGGCAGAAAGCTACTTTCTTGTATAATTAACATTTCCACCATCGTTATTTTTCTTTTTGGATGGAGAAAACTGTAAATATCATATCCGATACACGAACACAATTTTATCATAACAAACTCGACTTTCAAAGTGGGCTATTTCCTGAATCAAGCGACGTTCAATTCATTGCAAGTACAGTCAGCAGATAAACAGTGTGATGCATTCGATTCTAAAGCGATCGAAATAAGATCTACGTCAAACGGATGCATGCGAGGAGATGCTTGTAAGGCCGCGCCCTGGATGCCAGCGGAGCGATGTGGTTGACGGCACGCGCGTCTTGATTAAGTTTCGTAGATTTAAGAATAACAAGAAGAATAAGTTTATTTCCTTGAAACACATTTACATAATATGATCTTTGCAATGGGCCCCAAACGTAGTACCTATTTATTAATCTGTGCCCAAACTAGGAAACCCTGTATCTTGGGGACCCAAAATTTATGTGAAGCTGTTCGCGACGACAGTGTCGCGGGCGGTGCTTTTTATTCCTAAATTACTACGATGATGGCCAGGGTGGCCTTGTCATCATCACCGGACTGTTGTTGTTGACCAGCGGAAGGCTCTCACCCTAGAGTGACCACGTAAACCGCGCATACCGCTTGCACGCGCCACCCGCATCGCCCGCTCCGGCCGCTGGCGTCCAGGACGCGGCCTTAGCGAATGAAGCGGCTAGCGAGCCGTGTGTATCGGCGGGCTCATTCATGCTCATACAGGCACAAGCAGACAGATAATCTCATTGTCTGCGCCCGGGCGCGGCTCGCGTAGTTCACACACTGCACAGGATCTGGGCTCTATTGCGCGCGCGCAACTCAACTGTGACGCCGCTCCCCGACACATGAAGAGGACATTATAATGAACAATTCCAACGAATTGCGTTTATTGTCCCCAATAATGCAATGCTGTAAGAATTGATTCGGCTAGTCCTAGTTATTGTTATTGTAAGTTTTGGGTCAACATTTGAATCGAATGTAGGTAAATTCAATAATGCATTTCGTTACACAGCGGATCGAATGAGAGACCGATAGTACCGATATACATATAATATTATTGCACCGCAAAACACAATAAACAATAGCCTAGATTCAATTTTACTAAAGGGCCGTACCTTATTTCGACAACCAGTTGGTTTAGTGGTAGTGAATGCTGACTCTGATACAGTGGTAGCGGGTTCGATGCCCGCACAATACAAACATTGGTGTGTATGAACACTTTTGTTTGTGTTGATGATGATATGGCTGTTTCCCATGTATAATATTTATTTATTTAAACTTTATTGCACAAAATAGTACAAAGCGACTTTAATGCTAGAAAAATTCTCTATCTGTTACTACTACAACTCTCTAGCTAGGTCATGCATAGAGCAATATGTAGTTATTTACAAAAATAAAAGAATCTTAGTCAGTTTATCAGTTGTCTAGTACCCACAGCTATTATATAGGCATAGTTTGGGACTAAATGGCGATGCATGCCCGTGGCATGGCAGTATTTTTAATCCATTTATGGTCTCGTACTCGAAACACATTCGTCATAATCACGAAATTCTCCAATGCTTTCGAAATCTCACGTATAAATCACACTTTAGAATTCAAGCGATTCGTAATTTAACCGTATGTTTAGCAATGTAACTCCGTCTCCCGAAAGGTATTACTCAATCCATTGCTGATTCATTGGTTCGGGCGTGCACCTGAGCTTCAGGTTTGCGATTCACCGGATTCGATTTTATACCAGCTTATTTTCGTCTCTGACTGTGGGCCAATTCGATTTCACGGACCAGCCGTTGCCAGTGCCAACACTGGCTAGCTCACTGTTAGCGGGGTAATCATAATTTGCTTAGGAGGATCACATGATTCTCTACCGGCTACTTCGTGAGAGGTTTAGTTTGGCTAACATTGTTACTAACTAAATAGTCGCTTAGAACATTTGGGCAGTATTCTGTAGCTTAGGTTGACATGTAGGTTATTTATTTATACACCTATTGATTTATAATAATGTACAGAATTATATTATTGTAAGTTGATAAGAGATATTTCTAAACTGGTAGGTCTGGGCTGGTAGGTATCACAAATGCATAAGATTCATAATCGTTAAGTTAACAACGAAGTTATAGGGGCTCAGAAATGACCTCAACTGCTTCGAGAAAAGGTACGGCAGTGTTTTTTTGCTTGTACTGGCGTATTTATTTTTAATATCCTTGGTACTATAAGTACCAGATGATGAGTGGGGGCGTTTTCCAGAACACCTAGACCCTAGAGATTTTTTTTTTAATTGACCCTAGAGAATTTTGACCCGACCGGGAATCCACATAACCTTGAATAAACCATTGTGTCACCTTGGCCGTCAAATTAGCATAAGACATTATGCACAATTTCACAAAAAAAGCAACAGTCATGTTGGTACTGTCAAGTAACAATAGGTATACCTGCATAACACTGCTGTTGAAAAGACTACCTAAAAACAAAAGTAGAGTATCGTGTATTAGTAAATTAAAACACTGTATTGAGTAAACATACTGACTAAGCGTCCGATGTGTTTGAGGAGCTTTCTCCACAATTATTCTGTACACGTTAATTCAATATTGGTTTAGCACAGTTCACGATGGACCAGTGACGCGTGTGCCGTCTGACCCACATCCTTCGCCTTAGGGTCAATACACCTATCAACTTGGAAAGGTATCGTCACTCTGTCGCCTTGCCGATGTCAACCGAACGCAAGCACATAACCAAAGTGTACTAGAAGCTCCAATATGTCGACTCGTAGCTAAGAGTGCCATACTAATCAATCGATCGTTCGATCGATGTAAGGATTAATTAGTCTATATCGATTGATAGTTTCTTCCATACTGATTACTCGTACTATCGATGAACGTCGACCAATTGATTATTTCGTCGATCGAAGTCATTGATCGACGATCGATCGATCGATCTGCTGAGACGCTAAGCAAAGCCGTGGTTACGACTTTTAGACTGCTGGTTGATATCGCTGGCACCACTCTATTTACATATTTATGTGTTGTCACTGACAAACTGTTTAAGTTAGAAAAAGGCAAAACATGGATCTCTAATTCTGCTATTTCGCCTTAGTGTTCTGAATAGGGAGCCTAATCAGTTTGAATACGAGCAAGAGCACAGGGCAAACGTAAGGTGAGCCATAAGTGTGGGGACCGCTGGACCATGCGCCACGCTACGGTTCATTGTTTTTTTCTTACCACTAAGTTGGCAAACAAGCCTGGCAAACGGCCGCCGCATGTAGAGCTGGTAGTTGTCCCGAGGCGAATCCTTTACCCTTGATTAGTGTCCTTTTCAGTAAAGAGTTTCATACAAGAAAAACTAAACGGCTCGGTTTGCGATTACGGTCCGTTACTGAGTTGTTATGTGTGACCCTGAACCCCGCGTTTCGTTTATCTATCGCCAAATAAAATTGTAGTATACTACACCGTCTTAGCGTAAATTTACGAATATGCTATTGATACTCTGATAATGTTATCGTTGCTGCGATAACGTATTATTTCATTGTAATATAGTTGGCGTGCCTAAAACATTCGTTGTTTTATCGTTATTTTATCTACTCTAACGTGGACTTGAGTATAACTGTCAATAAAATATGTTTCTTTAGTAGTGCTGTACAAATTTCCGCGGTAATACATAATGTAAGTCAACTTGACATAAGCATTTAAATAAACTCCAAGCATTTAGTATCACTTGTATGATGGATGGTATGGTAACTAAGTAGGTACACTGACACGATGTTTATCATAGAAGCATGCCAATAGTGGCCTCCTGTCCCCTTATGGACAGCGATGGTAGTCGTTGCGGCAACGGGCGGGTTTCCAATTCAATATTAGACTCCCAGAGATGTAGCTAGGGGTCAGTTAGAAATAAATTAAAGCGCCAAAATGTACACCAATCACCGGATGTCAAACTAAAATTCTCTTTTGTACGTATTATAAGTACTATAGGATGACTATTATAACTAAGAGCATGTACTAGAAAACTTACAGCTAAGTAAATAAGCTACTTGACTTTCAAGTCAATTGATATACTTGAATGTAACTGTCAAAACAGAATTGCTTGAAGGACGTATGACGTCACGAATTTTGCTAGTCAATTGACTGAATATTAATCGGTTTTAATGAAATTAAAAATGTTAATTGTAAGTAGGTAGATACAATATTAAGCAACCAGGGTGTTCAGGTATTAAAAGATATCCACCTCTTGAATTGATTGCGAATGTTTGCAACATCTCTATTGAGGAACGCTTTCCGGAACTGTTGATACTTCCGTAATACATCCTTAAAAATTATAAAATCTTGTTTTAATCTAAACATTAGCACCGCATTCGTGTTCCCCACAGATTAACTGTGTTATTAGAGAAATTCCGTAGTGTAGTAGAAAGTGGTTTATTTGCGTATAAATTGATTATCCCGTACCTAACTGCACAGCCTTGATTGCACCTATCCATGTGCATGCATATTATATAATAGATTACTTGTATAATCATAAAGGTACTATATTACCTTTTAGTAATGTATCCGTTATTAATTTTATATTTTCCTTTTCAATGGACACTAAAGTTGGTGATATAACTTTATGGATATTCTGCTACAATGAACATCGATTTAGTAATACCACACATAAACCTGAGAGGTGCGTTTATTAAAGTAAACTGCGCTTGCCGACCCGCCTGCCCAGCGTAGCGATTATGGGTAAAGCCTCTAGATGTTTGCCCAAAGTGGAGAGGTCTATGTCCAGCTGTGGACTGCGATAGACTGATGAAGATGATTAAAGACAAATTAACACACAAATTAATAATGATTATATTTTTTAAAGATAATGTTTGCAGTTTTTGGCAGGGACTAAATAATAGACAATGATCTATTATTTAGTTTATTTGCGCTAATCTCACAGTCTAGAACTTACGATATGAAAAGTTTTTAAATTGGGACGATTTTGAAGGGTTCATGTTGGGACTAGGTATTTCTAAGTTGCTGACAATTAAGGATGTAGGTAAATAAATAACTGCCAGCAGGGATTAGGATATCCTATCCTATCTGCGTTATTGTATCCAAATTCCAAAGTAATTTTACATTAGATACAACATCTACGGCGTGTAATTAAAAGATTTTCTGAACTTTTGGAATCCGTATTATCCGATCTGTGCTAGGTTATAGGACTGTTTAACCTTCTATCTAGCCTTCCAGACACATAAGTTAAACAATAGAATTCAGAATATATTAATGTTAAGATTTCTTGATTACTTTATTGGTCTAATGGTCGCAAGTGCTACCTGAGCGCATTGAAGTCGCAGGGTTTGAATCCCGGATCGGTTGAAAATTTGTTTCAAGATTTGTCTGTCAAGAAGTTACTCAGTAATACGAGATGACCAGAGAGAGATCAGGCTTACCTTTAACGGGCTCGATTGGTCATTTTGTAGTGACCTCTGCCTTCTGAGCCAAGGGTCGTGGGTTCGATTCCCGCACAATACAAACATTTGTATTGGTCTAAGTGTTTTCTATGTAAAATATGTATTTTTTTCTGCGCTTCGGGTTAGTTTGGGGCTAGATGGAGATGTATGGCCCAGCGTGACAATTCTTGGGTTATTTATTTGATTTACCGTGCCTTCCGATGCCTGAGGGTGTGACCTCACCAACTTCTGAGTAATTTCTTAAACCAGAACCAATTTTTAACCCGACCCGGGATTGGACCCCGGGACTTCATGGTTTTGGGCTGAACGACCAACGAGGTAGTAAATTATAAGTTACCCTTGAGATCAATGCTGATGTATCTGATTGTGGTTTCCAGAGACCGTCATGATCACGCCGACGTTCAAGGCTCGGTCTACATCGCCAGGTACACCGTAAGACTTGGAATGTGGTGTTTGTGTGATACAAACTCATTGTACCTTGTAAATGTTCAACCATTTATTATGTTTACATTACCCGTTTGCATCTATCTCATCGATATTTTCATTTAACGAGCATTTAGTACAAAGGTCCTATATCCGTATTTTCATAAGGTTTGGAAATCTATTTGCCATAAAAATGATTTTTTGGGTTGTAACTATTTTTTCACCCTTTTTACCCATTATTTTTAACAAAAGCATTTACATAAAATATATGACTGGCAAGAAATACTATTGACTTTTAAGCGATATCTATTAGTTTTTTTTATTTATTTTTAATATTATAATCGAAATTCTTCAAATTAAATGTTTGCCTAAGTTGCTCAATCAAGGATTTTTGAACCCAGCCTTGAATGAAAAATGTTACTTAGATACCTTTGCATATAAATGTTTCATTGACTTGATAATAAATATTCAGATTAGACCTACAATAGATATCAGACATGGATTAATATGGATTTAAAATGATTAACATAATATATTGCCACGAAAATAGTACTACAAGTTGTACAATTTCGATTTATTTAGTTAAAAATATGTAGAGAACATAACATAATGTACTCGTACTTAGTTTAATTTCTATCCCAAATATCAACTTCACTGAAATAACATGTACATTTATGTTACTTTGTACATAACTAATGACCATTTGTGTTGTGTTTGCATCTGTTTGTTTTGAGTTATCGTTGATGTTGTGTTGTTTTTGTTGTATTCCAATGTGGTTTTTGTTGTGCATCCATTTAACATGTTTTCATTAAATTAGGTTTATGAAATTATCGCAAAAAATACTTTTAATTTTGTCCTTATTTGTTAAAGTGATTATTTAAAACTTGGTTTTAACAAGGTTATATAAATGGCGGCGTTAATTAATTACGGCAACAAAATATTCAGTGTCACGTCTATCATAGACATAAAACTCTAAGGCTACCCAAGCACAGTATAAACAGGGGAACAGCAAAGTAATAAATATATATATTTGCATATCATTCACTGAAAAAAACATTAATGCGCTTATAAAATACTCAACAGGCTTCCGTTACGAGCCTAGTAGATACCACTAACTATAATATGTTATTATACATTTACCAAATTTTGGGGACATTTTATATTATTGTAGGAACATCTATATCCACATCGCTACAACATACAATAATTTATTTTGCCTACTAACAACAGATCGCGATGTATCCTCTACGGCAAGCAAGCTCCATATGAGTTCAATGAAAGACCTACAATGCTTATGAGAAGTTTTCATCACGACTTAGCATATTATTATATGACAAACCAAGGTGGTCCGTCGGACCACTGTCCCCGAAAACGATAACCTAAGTCGAAGTAAGTACATCCACTTTTCGTAAAGATTCTTTTCGTGCACTTTAGACTTCAATAGGGCAATAAAATCTAAAATCCAAGAGTATATTATAGTAACAGATCGTCAACATGCAGATTATGTACTTCATTTCTAAAAAGATGTCATCAATAAAGAGAATTTAATGCAAACAGTAACATTAATATTTTTAGAGCAAGTTTAATGTAAAGTTGGGGATCCTTGATTGTATCACTGCTCTTTATTCGATTGTGGCAGACGGCCGTAGTAAGCCCTCATTACCATAAGCGTTACCTGCCTAACATAATAACGCGAATTTAACAAACAAAAATTTCAACACAAATTATAACGTGGCATATTATAGGACGCGCGACGACTGCTTATCAGGAACCGGTTTACGACGCAACAATTATATCCGAATAGTCGTAAAACGGCGTTAGGCCCTCAACTCGCTGACTGAGCGTATCTGTAAGCTTTTTTATTGCGTGGGCGGTACACCTCGGGAGGACGGTCTGGTGGCCTCGGAGCGACTTGCGGTGCACGAAGCCACGACCCCAAAGACCCTATTAGTCGCCTCCTACAACAGGGATACTTTGGTAGTATTCTACGGCTCATACCACAGGGCGGCAACTGACAAGTAACCAGATCAATAATTGTCAGTTGTCATCGGTATGACAGCCTTCTATACACGGACTGATTCCAAAACAAAACGGGAGTCAGTTCGTGGATGTATCACTGAGCCTACGATGGTCGTGGCCCACAGATTACCCCCAATAGATACCGCACGTTCGGCATTTTCTTTTGCTTTCCGCGAGTCAACTTCAGGAGGTAAGAAGGGTATGCGGGGGACGTAACTCATTTCTCAAGTGATGTACATTTGTATTGTGCAATGTCGATAATTTTATCGAAAAATTATTAATCAGGTATATTAGGGACAATTGCGAATTTATTATAATAATGTCATTAAATTGAGAATTTATTTAATTATGTACGAATTATTGAAACAATCAAAAATACAAGTATTATTAGTACTTATGTAAATAAATGTATATATTAAAAACCTTACAATGGAAATCTTTAATCACGTCATTCATAGTTGTTACTTCTACAATTGTATAATCCTGACTATTGTATCTACTGTGGGATGGGTATTTTTAGACCAACTGAGTTTTTTTTATACCAACAGTGACCAACTGTATGTAGGAATGAGGTTTGCCACGACGGCCAATGAGAAAGTACTATTATGATGACATTATAAGTATATTTTATGAATGTATGAGTGAAATAGGGTGCGAGACTAAGAAAGTGCTCCTACGTAATTTATTTTTAACCGACTTCAAAAAAGGAGGAGTTTCTCAATTCGACTCATTTTTGTTGTTTATAATAATGTTTGTTACCAAATATCTCCGAGAATTGTGAACCGATTTGAAGAATTTATTTTTTTGTTCGATAGCGTTACGTTTAAAAAACTTTTAACGTTTTTGAAATTATATTATTGGACAATAAAACGCAGTTATACAAAAAAATCATTAAAGTCAAAGTCAAAGTCAAAAATACCTTTATTCCCATAGACTTAAAATAAGCACTTATGAATCGTCAAGTAAAAAATAATGTAAAAATATAAAAAGTAATGTAAGAATGTGAATAAAAGCAATTTAAAATAAGCTACCGCCGTGTTCGGAAAGTAGATTTCTACCGAGAAGAAACGGCAAGAAACTCGGTAGTTACTCTTTTTAAATCGCCAATTGTTACATGTACATTTGTGTTCATGAACATGTCTGTTTGTATTGGTCTGGGTGTTTTCTATGAATAATATGTATTTATTTACAAAAAAAAATGTATCTAAGTAAGTTTATCAGTTGTCTAGTACCCATAGTACAAGCTTCGGCTTAGTTTGGGGCTAGGTGGCGCTGTGTGGCCCAGGGTGGCATGTCTTGGGAAAAAAAAAACCAAATGAGTATAGTTATAAATATGGTTATGTTAAGTAATCACAGCAGTTTTCATTTACTCGTCTTCTATCCTTCATACATTGAAAACTATCCTATGTAAATGTCTCTAACAGCAGGGTGCGGCATTTGTCCATTTTAATGTTCTCTCAGGACACTTTGGAAATCTAAAGTAGAAACACTAAAATTTTTCAAATCTTGCATTATCGATATACTTGAAAGTAATACATTGCAACACTATTGTCAAACGTATCTATGCTAGAAAGGGATAAAAATAGTGAAATTGGTAATGAAAGAAAGGGATCATGAAAAAAGACATCAACGCGAGCTAACATCTGTCAAATATTTTCCATCGTAACTTGAGCTCCGGCGCCAAGGAGTTCAATACTAAGATTCATACGTTTATGTTCTACAAACTATTAAAAGTGTCTCCGATACACACGGGTCTGACTTCTGGTCAGTACTGACCGTGGTACTGACGCACTTTAAGCGCATACGTATTTCGCGCCTGCCCTGCACTGATGTATTACCTCTCGCGCGATATCTTAAGTGCGGTATCTATTGGAGATATCTGTGTCGTGGCCATAGCACGCACTGGCTAAAAAGGTGATATATCAAAAAGTGTCTATTATGACACCCTCGAGCCATCGGCAATGATTTGTATTCATTCGTAATCGCGCAGTGTATTTGTTCTACGTTCAAATTAATTTTATTAAAGAAAGTTCGTTTCTATTCAGTAGAAAGTCTACAAGATACATATAAGTCATATTTTTTTGCACGTAGATAAGTTTTCGAACGAAACATTCTACTAATGCTCACCTTCAACAATGGGGATAGATATTTGCCTTACCGTTGCAGTACTAATCTATACGGTTCTATAAACAAAGTGACTTGCCCATTGCCACATTTTGTAATCCTTTTAATTCTTCTTGAAAATAATTTTGGATTTCGTTGGAAAGGAATGAGTATATGTAGCTCGTTTACTTACCATGACACTTTAAACTTATTTAGAAGCATACAGCGAGTGAGTGAGTTGACGAGGGAGCTAGTTTACGATCGTAACAATCATATCGAAATAACCGTAAAAGGTCAGGGTATAAAGAGGGCGTCAGTCCCTCAGTGTTGCAGTCAGCGATATGAAAGGTAGCTGTGTTCAGGCAAATATCGCACCTATTTTGGTAGCTTTGTGTTGCTGTCAATGAATTGATGAATACGGTGACATAACAAGTTTAGCATTTGACTTTCGACTCGACAAAAAAGAAGATGACCAATTAAGTATTTTCGAAATCTTGACGTGACGACATTCACGTGAAAATAATCTTGAGATGATCAATAATAAAACCTTCCACACACCTAGCTATATAGAGCTAAAATAATTTGCATAATACCAACTACTAAAAATCTCTCAAACGGTTAAATGCCGTGTCAGCGTTTAGATAGACGAAAATGTACTAGTCTAGTCTAGACTTAAGTTTCTTTATATAATGTATGTGGACTGTTAAGTAAGCTATGCTCTTGATGCCACGACTGATCATGCCATTTGCAACGACAATCTTCATTTTATGCACTAATTATAGACTGCACTGTATGCGCCTGTCAGACGACAAGACTACAGTTAGGTTTCATGGTTTCATATAACCAGTAATTGCACTAGCATATAAAGTTTGTTTAAGGTTCTTTAATGTGGGAAAAATTTAGGTTTTTCCGTTCGGCGACGGAAAATAATACAAACCAGTGTTCCATTCATTCCCGTGGCTGTCGTAAGAGTCGACTAAGGCTATTCTTGAGATTCAGATCCTATATTCAGAAATTACAAATCTAATTTTTTGAAATGTACTGAATATAAATTGAGGTTTTTATCTAAAACGGTTATGAGTTAAAAAAAAACCTTTGACAATATCCATTCGCAACATAATACGCTGATTTGTTATTTAGACATGAATGTGCTTTTGTTACGATTATACACGTAACATCACATAGTTCGTAGTTAATTGTGCTCCTGTGGTTGTCTGTGACTTTGTTTGTGGTAATGACGTCATTTTTGGTGGTCGGTGATCACATAAAGTCTACCACGTTAAATAATACTACAAATAATATCGCAACATGTAAAAGACTGTATGTAGGTAATGATGAGGTACAGTACAGTAACAATTGGAACAACAATTCTTATACCTAAGTACCTACAATAAAGTCTAAAATATCTTACTTCTTGTGACGCCATATTTACTTTTTATTCCAACGTAACAACAGAGACAAAATTAAAAAAATAGGGTTGTGCCGTTATGGCGGTGGCAACTGATAGGTAACTGATCAGTTAGTTACTTTCCCGTTGTCACAGCGACTTGGGCTTCTCTTTCTCTTTCCATCAGACGTAGGGAAGCCATTATGTCGAGCTACTACAAAAAAAATAGATATATTTCGACAAGAAACAGGATAATATAATAAAAGTGGGCATATCTGATACATTTCACTCAATTTATTTATCCTCAACTCAATAAAATCATTTCTTATAACCCCAAACGACAAAACAAGCCCTTTGTCTCATTGTTAGCTTTTCAAATGTATTATATTTTCTACGTTATTAGTAAAATTGATCTTTTCCTCTTTTGATAATTGCGGATTTGCTACGAAAGACGGTTGTTTTATCGTTATTTTAATGAGGTTTGGATTATGATCCGATTACGAATATCGGCTATTATTACTTACAATAATGATATTGTCCATATTAGTAATAACTTTAAGTAATTCAGGGAAGATGAAGATTCAGGGATCCACAATATTGGTGGTCAAAACGACAGAAGGACATTAAATATTTTCCAATAAATGTGAAAACATCAATCCAAACCATGTTTGCACAGGATTTTCATTGTACCTATCTTCTTAGTTTACGACTATCGGACCTTCTATACTATGTATTACGTTAAATTTGGTATGAATTCCAAGTTTGAAAGGAAAAATAGATACGAAAAACGAAACAAAAAGTCACGGAGATGTGCTTTACATAAATTTTGCTTAAGTCTCGGAACATTTGGGCACCCTAATTATCTGAGATCGCTCACCCCTTATCTAAGGTCACTAAGGGTTGAATAACTTTAGGTGCGATCTGTTTTTCATTCAGATTTAACAAGGCCTCCTTTCGTATCGGCACGGACTTGCCAATCAAGAGTTTTTCCGCGCGACTTAATAGATTATTTGTAAGCTTTTGCTACAAGAGTATTTTGTTTGAATTGTATACTCGTACACTTTTTGTGCAGTCAGGTCGAAAATCGAATATTGTTGAAATTAGTTCCTTGATGTTCTTAACACATATAGTATTGCTGAAATACATCAGCTTTTTAAGGTTTAGGGGGAGAAGTGGCAGCTTCATACAGTGGGGTACATTCATACAGGGGCAATATTTAAGGCTTCAAGTATAAAAAAAATATTTCATAGCTAGTGTGCTTTAATTCAATTAATAATAATTTAAATGGTAGCAAAATCAGTGATTTACAATTAAAATATTGGTACTGTAAGAAATTAAACCAAAACATTTAGGGGAAAAGGCCCCCTTTTCCTCTAAATGTTTTGGTTTTCAATCTGAAAAATGGTAATCTTGATGGCTATCGGTCATAAACATACGTTACCTACATTGAATGACAAATTCGGTACAGCGACTTGGGAGTTGTAAATACATTGATGATGGTGAACTCTACTTGGATCTAGAGTTGCAATGGTTAACTCTAGTTGGATTTAATGGATCCGTGGGTTTGTCTGCGGGTGGCCTCGTAAGCTGCGATGCGGGTGCAAACATTACATCATGTGATAACGATTAAATCGCTTCCTCGTCAGATAGTAAACACCACATTCCTCGCTGAGGATATGGATTTTTTTGGGTTATACATTATATTAAAAATAGATGTATAGGATTATCGTAGATCAACTGCACAACTGATTAATTGTTAATTTCTGAACATTCTAACGTAGCCATTATTTTACGGGGCTACGGAAGTTCGTCCTATAAATCTGCGCTATAAATAGGTATACGTTCGTATCGTATATGACGACTTTAGTAAGTTATTCAAAGGAAATTTTAAACTGACCTCTCAATTAAAATAAGTTACACTACTTATTATAAAAAAAAATCACAATGATTATACCGCATGACTCGGTTTTCCTGTTAATAACTTATGTAAGGAATTCAGAACTTGTATTTATTATCTGCATTGTAACAAAGCAGTAATGAAGTAGGCAATTTATGTTGGTACATAAATTGGTATTGGTACACAATGGTTGTAAGGGATGTAAGGGAGCGACCTATCATCTTTTAGCTCTAAGCCAACCTCACCTGCCCGTGGTGCATCCTGCCGAACAACAAACGAGGCTCTGGCAAACCGATTGGTGGCGGTATAACCATCACGATAGAAGGCGTAGCTAATATCATAGACCGATGACGGGCAGCAGCGTCACCGGAGCAAGAAGCTACGCCCTGCGATCGCCAACCCGCCTGCCCAGCGTGGCGATTATGGGTATATCCTTCAGATGTTTGCCCTAAGCGGCGAATAACTGGAGAGGCCTATGTCCAGCAGTGGACTGCAATAGGCTGTTGATGATGATGATGATGACACAATGGTTTGTGTGCCATAGATATTCTTTATTGCATACCAAAAACTTGACTTTTTAGCTATGGAAATTATTGCTATTTAACAAGTGAGAAAACTAAGTGTGTAGAAAAAATGTAAGGTTTTCATTCAATGCGTAATAGAGGTAGTATTTCAAGTAAATAAAGCAGAGAAGAGAAGAATATATAAATAATAATATGTTATAAAGAAATAAATAGAGAAGAATGATTAATCATTTATACTCTTTTTTTAGCATTAGATCTTAGTATACACACAAGCTGAGGTCATAAGTTAATATAAAAATAATGTTTTTTTTCTAATGCCAAAAAAAAGTAATATTCACATCCGAATAATACTTCTTACACAACTGTTTGCTCATTGAGAATAGAACATTGGATGTCGTATAGGTAGGTAGGCTTATTTATTTTATTTCGAATCGTATCACCATTTTTATTTCAAATCAGACTAACAAGACACCTCGGTAACAAATGTCTTTATTTTACGACCCATAAAAGTAAATTTATACATCTGTTTTACATTGATCCTTGGCAATAGGAATAACCACTGACAAGTTTTAGAAGTTATGTTACTTTACCTGTGGACGTCACACATTTTTAAATACTATTGGATCTATGATGAACATTGAATAAGTTACACGTAAATAAAGTCTCATCTTAAGATTAAACTTGCATTATATTAGATCACAGTGTCCTGTTTGAGATCCAGCAAAACATTAATTACTAAACCTAGCTGACAGGTAAAAAAGTAACTGATATTAATTGTGATTTATCTTGTGTGAAACCTTCAGGCACCCTACTGATTCATAAGTTAGTTATAATCAGTTGTACTATTTTAATTAATAGATTAGGGTTATGATGAAATATATACCACAGTTATGTGTTTTAAGATTTTTACAAAAAAATAGCAATGTTTCGGTATTTTAATAACTAGCTCGATAAAAATTTCAATGACTGGCTCGGTGGTAGTGACCCCTGCTTTCTGAACCAAGGGTCGTGGGTTCGATTCCCACCCGGGACAAACATTCGTGTGCTGAACACTTGTGTTTGTTCCGTGTCTGGGTATTTATAATTTGTATTTAAGTATTTATTTGTGGTTCCTTCGTTGTTCTGATACCCATAACACAAGTGCTTAAGCTACTTACTTTGGGATTAGAGCAATGTATGTGAATTAGAGCAATGTATGTGATGTTGTCTGATGTTTATTATTTATTATTTTAATAACCCCTAGGCTAAAGACATATTTTAGTGTCTCTGCTCTCTGAGCCTTAAGGCAAATAAATCCCTCTCTGGACAAACCGTCATATTATGAACATTTATTTTGTATTTGTTCTCTGGATCTTAATATTGTACTAACGAATAAGTAATATTGAACATCAATGAACGCCATAGGTTTAGGAGTGACATATTTTTATCTAATTTCTCAATTTCCTGCCTACTACATTTATGGAAATATAAAACCAGTATTTGACCTTTTGCGTGGATGTATCGCGACAAAATCATGGTTATATTGACTCGAGATGGCCGAGGCTGGGAAACGTAATCTTTATTGGCTCAAGAACGCATACATTAAATAACTTTATCGCTATGTTTGCTTATTATAATTATTATTTGTTTTGATGTTGTCATTGAATTAGATTACTGTGAAAATCTTTTGAGACTACATGACCTTAAATTATGGATGTCGATTAAGGTGAGCAAAGTACTTATAACTGGGAAGTAATGTCTTTTGCACACTTTTGCACTGACTGGGAAGTGAGATTTCCCGACCGTAGGCAGAGCAATTTAAGCTCCCTTTTTAGCTTTCCATCAGGCGAAAGGAAGCCACCATGATCAGCTAATGTTCCCGAATAGATCAGATAAGTAACGAGTATTTTCAATGCTATGTTTACAAAATAAGTGTAAAAAATTCTAAGATACAATTTTAGATACGCTCAATTTGTTATTTATATTTCTGAAGCATGTAGATGATAATATTATCTGTTTTTTCTCACCTAATCATCCGGTTAGTTATGACATACCTGGGTGTGGTCTGGTGTGACATTCTATTCATTAACATTTTATACGTACTTTGGCGCAACGCTGCGCAGATATTATTAAGCGCCTAGCCTAAGCATCTTATTTACATACATGTGCTAAAATCTGCAAGATACATAGCAAATAGGTGCCAATAAATAATCTGTCATAATAACTTTATCATGACTTGTTTTGAACCAGTCCTATCGATCCCGTGACTGTTATAAAAGATAAAATCACTTCAATTATATTCATCATCATCATCATCATCATCAGCCTATTGCAGTCCACTGCTGGACATAGGCCTCTCCAGTTGTTCGCCATCTAGGGAAAACTTCTGGAGGATATACCAATAATCGCCACGCTGGGCAGGCGGGTTGGCGATCGCAGGGCGTAGCTTCTTGCTCCGGTGACGCTGCTGCCCGTCATCGGCCTGTGGTACTTAGCTACGCCTTCTATAGTGATGGTTTTACCCCACCAGTCGGTTTGCCAGAGCCTCGTTTGTTGTTCGGCAGGATGCACCACGGGCAGGTGAGGATGGCTTGAAGCGAAAAGGTGATAGGTCGCTCCCTTACATCCCTCAATTATATTAATCCAAGCCTTTTTCTAATGAATAAATCTTTGTCGAACTGCCAAAATTATCCAGGAAATTATGCAATTGAGCCAATACACATAAAAAGTGGCTTACTAATAATTAATCCTGTTCTTCGGTTAGCTACACGAAATATAGTAAAGTTAGCCTATGAAACTCAAAACCTTTAGCCGCCCAGCCATGCGCCTAATACGAGTACAAACTCGAGATCAACATACATTTTCTAGCGTGATATCATATCATAATGTTTACATAAATTACAAATATGTTTCCAGTAGGTAACCAAAATCCTTTATTTAATAGGCACATAGAAATCAGTGTGCATTGTTAAGTACATTAGCGTGGTACAGTGGATAAAAAGGGATTACACACGGCTAAAGCTTCCTCGCCCAGCACAAACAAAGGGTTTTTGAAACGGAAAGGCTCCCATTTGTATGAAATCCTTTTTACTGCTTGCTTCCAATCGATCTCTTATATTCAGGCTTATGTCAGAGCCCGCCGTATGGGTATTTGTGCTCTATTTTCATTCAATAGTTGACATCATCACGTATATTATTAATCTCTAATCAAATGCCACCTCAGGATGAACAATCTTCAGATGTTTGTTACTTTTTCACGCCAAAACTACTGGGCGGATTTGAATGAAGCTTTACAGTACTCGTTACATGATTCGAACATAAGATTAACGCATAGATTATAATTAATATATCATTAGATATTATCATTTTACGACGGGCGAAGCCGCTGACTGCAGCTAATCAGAAATGTTTCTTATTTCTAATCGTCAACAGCTTTTGTATTTAGACTGGCTATTCACGAAGATACGAAGTCTCCGTGACTCAGAACACGTCTGTATTAGTATTAGACACTTGTCAGAGTATTATCTGTGCTGTACATAATAAGCGGCACGGAGCGTGGCATTCGCTGAACTTTTATAGAGTTACCGCGTCGGCGACTCGTCAGAATATTAATGGGCATATACTACGTTCTGAATACTTGTTACAACTTTTCCCATTACGCCGCTCAGATTCGCACCGAGAAAAATGTCTTTGACTAAGAAAAACGCTTGAATGAAACTCGATGAAAGTTGCCTTTGCCGTCGCGTAATCCGCGTTTACATTCGCCTGTTGTGTAAACAAGCGGCGTTGTTCCCAACATAGGCGGAATTATTCGCGTTGATACATTTTGAGCTGTCTAATAAGGAGATGCTTGCGCGCCGCAGCGAGGATGGGATGGGCGGTGACTGATTAAGTTTAGTGGCGTGTATCCTTTGTTTTGGTAGGCAAGTTAAACAGGGATGATATCCATCAGAATGCTGTTAATGTAGAGGATAAACTTGCACGTTAATACAAGAAGCGGTTCATTGATACTCGCGTACGACTCTTTTTTGCTGGTGGCAGACGATCAAGCGCCCTGTCTGATGTTACACTGTAAATTAACTTTCTTATATTATTTTGTGCTTCTCTTGATTTATATTTTCCATATTTTATTATTATATTTTTTGGTGTTCCTGTTAGTATTTCAAAAGTTGCCTTATACAAAGTGATTGGCCATAATATCATTTGAATGGCACCACCTCACCCATTCTATTAACTATCGTCTGGACCTATGATAGTTTTAGTTAAATACTAAATGTGACAACAATTACTAAGCTGATTTTACGTTCCAAATTTATATTTTGGGACAGTTAATAATGTCTTACCTATTATCTAACGTCATTAAACCAATACCACAAAAAAACGTTAACGTAAAGAAACATTTTACTACAATTAAAATGTAGTTTACTACTAAATCCAATTGTTATTATGAATCCGTTACAGGTGGGTGTTGGGGAGTAGTCAATAATGCACTTACGTGGGCCCCTCCCCTGCTACGGCAGACAAAAGAATCGGTCTGTCTAAAAGCCCCATTGTACTGATATTGTTTACCACGGGTTCACTAAAAGCTAGCCAATCGAGAGCTTTTCGTCATTCTTTACCATATTTAGAACGTTTATTTGTGTGTAAAATATTTTCAACTAGCTGCAGCACGGGGTTCTGTCCATGCGAATATGAGTTATATCTGAAACTTTGCTATGATTTACATACAATAATATTGTAAGGTTTCAGAAAGCATTAGACTGTATGACGTAGTTAGAAGTATAAATGTGATATAAAATTACTGTAAACAATATAAGTATTGAATGACATGACGTACACATTTTAAGAGAGGTAGGGCATAGCGAATCTTCGCTCGAATTGAGCCACCCGTCCGGGGAAGGACCTTCAGGCTATAGAATACCGCAGCCAAATGACCTCTGGGTCGTGTTTCTGCCGGTGAGTAAGTTTCAGGTTCTGCCGGAGCTCGTGGGGGGGGTTAGGGTTGGGCCAGCCATGGCGGTGGCAACTGACTAGTTACTTGCCCGTTCTCACAGCGACTTGAGCTTCTCTTTCGCTTTCCATCAGGCGTAGGGAAGCCATTACGTCAAGCCACTATAAAAAATACGAGTTTCTTGCCGGTTACTTCTCGGTAGTAAGTAGATTGATGATTTGTAAATGCGTTTTAAAAATACTATAGGAATAAAGATATTTATTTTCGACTTTGACTTTGATGCACAAGCAGAGCCGCGGGCTGCGGCTATGTACTATATTTTAAACAATAAGAGAACAATATGAACTGTTTCTTTAAATCGTTTTGAAGGCGTACCCGATATCAGCTCTGAATGGTGGCGATAAAAATAGCGAACACATGTTCGTTGAACGCCAGATGCCCTGCGACCTTACGCTCAGTTCATTTTATAACATTTCGTACGGCTGACTATAAAATCGGCTACATTTCACACAACATTAGCGTTTATTGCGAATAAAACAGCCATTGTCTCATCCTTTTAAAGCAACCTTGGACTGTGTTATTTGTCGCCAAATTGCTGTCCTTGCTGGGATTTTTGCTATCAAAATGCTGCCCGTAAAAGTAAACTGCCTTCAGTATTGTTGTCTAATGCTCCGGTATATGACGAAGACTGAATCAACATGGTATAATTAAATTTGGGGCTGTACTTAGTTGACGATTACCAAGGTCACCTTCAAAACAAATGTCAGGGAGGCTGATTCTCAGAAAAAGTAATAACAATGTACCTACTAAACTTTTGTTTTTCGGCAAACATTATAAAAATCATCAACTTTGATAAATTAGATGGTGAATGTGGCTACATTCAATCTCTAAAATTATTATGTGATTTTAATCTAGTATCTAGTAAAGTTAAACTTTAGATAATTAACCGTAGATATTTTTAAATTTGTATGATCGGGAGTGTCGACAAATTCTATTTTATAAAATTGTGCAAGTAATTCTTATCTTTCATAGCATTAAAATATGCGTAATCTTAGACTGAAGCTATAATTCAATTAAAAGACTTGAGTATATTTGTATTAATGGCACAACGTAAATTTCATTCCAATTGATAAATAATTAAATTTGAGTGAACCCACAATGCTCTGTGCAATAATAACAGATAGATCGAATTTCGGCCACAGCGGCCGTTCTTCAAGGAAACTAATATAGTACGCCGGAACGAAGTGCATACTTGTATAGGCAAATACAAGCTTTTTGATCCTTCACTCTCATAATGCGTTGCGGCGATAGTTCGACGCGACCGTAGAAAGATCAGGTGCAAGACAAATGGATTACCGTTCTTTTCGATGCACAGAAGAGTATTACCGCCAATTTCATGAAATTTGAGTAATTTCTTGATAAAAAAGACCCAGTCATAACTTTTGGCCCACCTCTTGTTCGTTAGACGGAACTTGCTACCACTGGGCAACGGGGTAATCAATCTGTTCAATACTGACGATGCGAATACCTCAATCAGCCATGAACACAGTACAAGCCAGCAAACACTCGCATAATACCGATTAATAGTCAGAAGCTACCGATCCGAGCCGCATATTAGACGTGCTTAGTCGAAATGTATCCGCAACGCAAGCATCTTTGCCCCATACCGGACAATAGGAATAACATTGAAATTCTGATCGGTCCGTTCTGTATTATAGTGCTGGTAATATGGGATATGTCGATAATTTTAAAGTATAGCCTCATTACCTACTACTTCATGACAAGCGTCTGTCAAACACTGCTATGATGACACTCTTTTATTCGTCAGGACGACTCTTTAGTACATTCAGTTATCTCTTACCGCACCCGGTATATTTTCCATAAAAAAGGAGGAGGTTCTCACATGTCACCGAGATGTGTGAACCGATTTGAAAATATAAATTTTTGTTCGACACAATATTTTCACAATATTGAAGTTGGATTTCTTTTTGCTAAAAAACACTGTTAATATTCTGTCTTGCCTCATGTTTCACAAATTGAGAAAGCAATACAATTTTTTTAAGTTGTTATGTTTCGACCAATTGATGACTTTTTCTATCTATCAATGTTTGGTTGTATACTCGTTTGAATCAATACATATATAAGTCTAAAAGGTCAACTTCGTGTATATCTTGATTGAGCTACAGGATCTAAGGATATATGTCGATTCCTCTATAACCTCTTAATATCCCTTGATTTACCATTCACAGACTAGGAATTATCTTAACTAATATTATAAAGCTGAAGAGTTTGTTTGTTTGTTTGTTTGTTTGAACGCGCTAATCTCAGGAACTACTGGTCCGAATTGAAAAATTCTTTTTGTGTTGAATAGACCATTTATCGAGGAAGGCTATAGGCTATATAACATCACGCTGTAACTATTAGGAGCGGAGAAATAATGGAAAATGTAAAAAAAACGGGGAAAAATAACTATTCCACGCGTACGAAGTTGCGAGCACTGCTAGTACTGAATAATTCTTGATCTAATTATCTTGTATTCAACAAATGGGTACTCAGGTTCCTGCATGACTATTAGTAGTAAGCCTTGTCCTAAAGCTTGGGAATCATTTTATCGATAGAAGTGGAAATCTTCCTTTTAGCATCACTAGGCTGATCGCCGCACCACAGTTTCGTCCCTGCACAGTTTCCAGTGAATTCAGCGCAAACTGGCTGATAGCGAGCGGATGAGGATGTGGACTGTATCTAATGGAGAATGAGGGAAACACGTAGAAATAGGAAAATAACCAAATGTATTGTAAAATTACGTGCAAGCAACAAGGCAGACATGTGACAACTGATTAATATGACAATTCGTAGAAAAAGGAAATAAATATATAAAAACATAAAGTTTATAAAAAAGGCTGCATCACAGCCAGTCGCCAACATACCAGACCCCCAGTGGAACACTAACAACCGGTGGCGACTGACTGGGGTGCAGCTTCTAGCGAAATGAGTTTCCGGGCCGGTCGGCGCAGCAGGCCGGCTTTGGTGCGGACGTCTGCTGCGCGGACCCCTCCGTCTGGCCCTGGGTAGACCTTCACTACCATGCCTAATGGTCATAAGCCACGAGGAAGGCTAGGATCCGCGATCAGCACCACATTGCCCTCGCCAAGATTAGATCCGTTGGTGGTGGTGGCTCCTCTTGGTCGCAGAGTCGGCAAGTATTCCCTTAGCCATCGTGCCCAAAAGTGATCGGCGAACCGGAGAGACTTCCGCCAGTCGCATCTGCGCTGTAGGTCTGCATCTGTCAGCGTTGATGTCCACGGTGCGATTGATGATGTGCCCAGACTTTCCCATGCGCCGCCCATGAATGGTGATACGGGCGGGATGAAGCGCCACTCGATCTTATGATTGAGGCATATTCTTTGATGGAGTCGTCGTGAAGGCCACGTAGTTCGCGTGAGGCTCCGACGAAGTTCGTGCCGTTGTCGGAGTATATGGTCGTGGGTGATTCTCGGTGTGCGATGAAGCGTCTCAAACTCATCAAGGCGGCATCGGATGACAATGAAGTGACCATTTCTAAATGAAGCGCTCTTCCTGGGCACGGGCTTTGTGGATTTTAGAGATAATAGTTCCTCGGGGAAACTCTCTGCCTGCGCTTGAAGCACCACCATCTTCTCGGCTTCCATGATGTCTGAGGCGTGAAGGTGCTGGGGAGATGTGGTGCTGTATAATTTGGGATTTTGAGCAAGAGGCCGAGAGAGCTTGAGCCGGAACAGTCGTGCGCCCTGGAGAACGCGGGCGGTGGCGCGAAGTAAGCGCAGCCATGAAACAAAACGCGTCGGGTTAGAAGTTAAGCTCGATGGAGATGGAGGATGGATGGATGATACGTGTGCGTCGCTCATGAGTGCTTTATCGTTGGGATGGTCCAAAATGTGATTGATGATCTCTAATTTAGAATTTGTTGGTACCGAAATTGCGCCATGAAGCACCCAACCTAATAACGTCCTGGAAGCGACGGGTTGATGACGTTTTCCGCAACGCACTTCGCGACTTAGAGACAAGTGCCAGTCCGGAGCACCGATGAGGACAGTAGGGGGAGCGTCGGCGTAGGAGAGATGTTCGGATGTGAGTACGTCAGAAAGATGGTCGCAGTTACTTAAATTTATTATACCGGGTTCTTGTGCGCGTAGGCCTAACGACGTGATGGCTCGCGCGTGCTTTACCAGGTAACGGTCGGTTCGGTTACGTCCACGTATATAAAAATTCAAGTAACTTACTTCCATTTCTTTCATCATACCACCGACACCCTCAAGGCGGAGACGTTCTCGACCGGTAGGCTTCGCGCCGATGCGCGCTGCTACATGTGCGTCGATCAGCGTCGCCGTACTGCCCTCGTCGAGAAGTGCTGTTGTCTCGAACACGCCATCAGGACCCTCGAGCACGATAGGGACTACCTTTAACAGGCCGCGGGGACGAGAAGCCGGCGGCAAAGACCCTGTCGTATTAATGGTACAATTAGTAGTGGTAATTTTGACGACGGGCTCAATTTTGCTGTCGGTGTCGTTGGTGGCGGTGGAAACAGTAGAGGATGTTTCAGTGCTGTTGCACTGGCCGCTTGGTGTCGCGCTAGCGTCAGCACTGGGAGGTGTAATACCGTGGAGGAGTGCGTTGTGACGCCTGGAACATCCGTCGACTCCACAACGTTTCGCTCGACAATTGTTCCACGAGTGCGGGTTAGAACTTAGGCACCGGTAGCACGCTCTGGTCTCTCGTACCCATCGCCATCTATCCTCTACGTTCAGAGCTAAAAACATTTTGCAGATTTTTATGACGTGGGGCCCTTGTTTACAATACGAGCAACACTTAGGAGTAACATCTGATACCGTCGCATGTACGGTTTCCTTCCGTGATTTAAATTTGAAAGTATGCGGCGGAGTCGGCGCCTTGACAGTACTGTCCACGACGAAATTGAACTTCAACTGTTTGTCAGCTTCTGTCAGGAGAAAGCGTGACAATAACTCCAATTTAGTGAGTGGTTGTTCGTCAGATGGGTAAACATATGCGAAATCAGTAAATCGGGCCCTAGTGTGTTCGCTTAGTTTTACTAAGATGCACTGAAACAGCTCCGGTGATGAAAGATACTCATTTTGTTTGAGCAGTTTCAAAGTTGTGACGAAATTACGTAGTTTATTTGCTAAACAATTTAAATCCTCGAGAGAACTTAGCCTGGGTGAGCTGCGCAGCGCGGCGACCTCGCGGGCCACCAACAGCTCCGGCCGCGCGTACGTCTGCTCCAAAGCGCGCATGACGTCCTCGGGATCGGCGCAGGTCCACAGGAGGGACGCAACGGCTTGGTACGCCGGACCTCCCACGGCGTTATTTAAACGGTCTAAGTTTTCTGAAGGAGAAAAGTCAGATTTAGTTCTCTCGTAACTGTTTTTAAAAGACATCCATTGCCCGATATCACCCGTAAACCTTATGAGTTCGGGCTTCCTTGGCCTGTTAGAGAGAGCGCTAATTGCGTGTGTCAATTGTACAATGGGGTCCGTGTGCACGTTTGGCATGCAATAAGGTGCCGTGTTGGTAGAGACCGACCGAAACGGATGTCCTTGGGGTTTTCCCAAGGTATCAGCCGGTGCTCTACCAGGCGTATATGCTTGTGTTGCCATGTTGTGCGGACACCCATGATTAAGTACGCTTTCTATTACTCTCGAACTACGGGACTTATCGGATGCATCCAGAGCGGCGAGCTTTGCTTGTTCCACCTGCTCTATTTCCGCCTCGAGACGGGCCATCTTCCGTTCGCGCTCGGCTTGCTGGCGCTCGCGCTCCACTTGGCGCCGCAACGCATCTGCTTGCAAAGCCAACTTCTGAGCACGAACGGTCGCCGAGGTGAGGATGTGGACTGTAACTAATGGAGGATGAGGGAAACACGTAGAAATAGGATAGTAATTCAATATAATGCAATAATAAGAGCAACAATCAGACAGCAAAGGTGACAACTTATTGATATAACAATTCGTAGAAAAAGGAAATAAATATATAAAAACATAAAGTTTATAAAAAAGGCTGCATCACAGCCAGTCGCCAACACTGGCCTCTATCAGACTAGCGCTTAATTATTCATAGATGTTGAATATTGAACACTCTGTAGGTTCATTGTTTAAAATTTTCTGTGATTGGAAATGTTTCGAAAATAGTCGCTCTGTAAAACGTCGTAGATGCAATGGATATTGTGATTACAAAATATGAAAATACAACAGAAAAGTGAAAATAAAGAGGCTTGTGCATACAATATACTTATCATAATTTTTTTATAAGTTGACATAGCCCTTTGTTAATATTAAAAAGATAAATTATTATTATCAAAAATCGTATGACTTTCATTAACCCATCATCATCCATCGACATCTATTGTTATCGTCGTAAGCGCCACTGGCATGTAAATGGTTAAATATTACGCTATTAGCAAATGAACTAAAGAGTTCATGAATGATTAAATAGTTAATAAAAAATAAATCAAAAATACCTAACATTTCGTGATAAAACTTTGCGTTTTCAATGTAGGTAGTGACTGTTATTTCACTTTGAAACAAAAGAATCGTATATAGGTAGGAGTTTAAACATAAAAAAAATATAATGAATAAATAAGAGGATTTACACAGAAGGTCTTTAATCCGATCGTATTTTTGCGATTTAAGCCTTTTAATCTCCTTAAAATAATCGCTAACCGAATTTAAAATGCCATGAAAAGTGTAAAATGCCGTATTTTAATGGAATCGTAATTTTGTCCAATTACGTTTTCGTTACTACGTCCACCTAAATCGTTCCATTGTGTTTTCAGGAATACAGTTAAATTAAATATAACATTAGACGTAATTTCTTGTTATTTTTATAACTTTCTATCCAACCAAATAGTACCTGCTAAGTTTTTATATCATTGTAAAGGAGTATGTATTTTGATTTGAGTTTCATGTATTTTTAACTTAAACTTTGAACTTAAAAATACTATTGAAGACATTACACGATAAATACGATAGAATAACGCTTGTTATGTGCTAAAATGTTTTTAATGATAAGAGATTTTTTTATGTTTTAAAGAAGATTGGTGCTGCTCTCTCAACATATTATATTTTCAAAGAATCACAACAGTCACTTGATTGAGTTGACCACAAGATATATCGCTTTACTTCAATTTGTTCTTCAATAATTTGTCCTTGAACAAGCATGTGCTAGAAGATACATTAAGGATTTGTATTGGATGTAAAAAGTAGTATTTTGTATACGTAACTATATGTTAATTGATCTTTTGAAAATCTTGATAGAGCTACGCACTTAGCGCACAAAAGTTCTACTCTTGATACATTTTTATACACTAAACTATCAAGGTCGTCAAACAACACACACCACTTAAACTCCACAAATAAAGGGAGTATATTAATGTTCATCTAACAACAATATGACGTGAGTAAACGTGTCTCTAGCATTATTAAAAGATTAAAGACTTTCAGGCCGGCCGGATTATTTATAAGTTCATTCATCACATTTTTCTTTCGGCGGGCAAGCCATCTCGCGTGTTTACGTTACTCGTCATCAAACAGTTTTCGTATTTTCCACCTACGTATTAAACACCAGTTTTCTGTAAACACTTTGTGTACTTAGGACACTTAACTGTATCAAATTTTTGACGCGATTTGTATATTAGGTTTACGTTTTACCCGCCTGCCGTATTAGACGTGATCTAATCTTGAATTATATAATATTCAAGACAGATTCGATTTAGAATATCGTGTGATATTTAACTGCATAATATTGGGCGTCTTATTAGGTCTTAGTTATTTGCAACATACCTAATGTTATTACATTAGAATTTCATACATTGTCATTTTAACTTAACATACTCAACATCGACATTGAATGTGTCCTCATTCGTTTTAGAAATAATGGTTCTAAACCAACATTTTTCTACTACTATGAATACATGATAAAAGGTAAAATCACTTCAACTAAGTAAATTTAGAAGAATTTGTGTTTCCGTGGACTTATCCGCAAGAGTATCAAACACGGAACCTTCGTACGAGCTTTTGTCTAAAGTGTTCTACTCAATGCGTCAACTAATTACTTTTAAAAGCGGTAGCTATATATACATCGATTGCCTGAAATCATCTGTCAATATCACAAATTCTTTAAATCGCGTTTCCATAAGCACATTACCCTCCGTTATACGTTGCGTAATTTAGCTATATTGCGCAATAATACCCACACCAAGTTTAATATGAACGATAGCTCTAGTCATTAGGGAGTCCACAGACAGACAGAAATAGCTGTCTCTATTCGAGACTCGTATGTGTGTCAACACCAGAGTTATTTTAGATGAAATTACACTACTAAAAAATAAAGGGTCAGATTTGCCCGGTAATAAAAATAGAAAATATTTACAGGCGGTTATATAAATTACAAGAATAGAATAAAGTACTTCATAAAGTAGCTAAATGATGATGATGTTTACAAATATCTCACTCGTAATTGATGATAACTCTTTAATTAATCCCGTTAGGTATTATCTGCCGTAAGTTTGGTTGTTTGAACAATAAGTAATTTGATAATCATATTAATTGGACGACCAATTTAGCGCGTAAAATAACTAATTACAACATTATATTTTTGAAAAGAAGTCCAGTGATGATAGCCCTTTCTTTATATCACTAGACTTTTTCGTAATTTAATATGTATTGACTTTTGCAATCTCTCGACAATTTATTTATTTTAATACGAGTATAGAAATTGTTTCTATTACAATATACTCAAAGCCTAATTTGTAATAAATCTTGCCCAACCCCTAGGTTCACTGGAGCAAATCGTTTATAGCGATAAGACCGCCTAAATTGTACAACAAATGTCAATAATTATACCTAGTTTTAAGCCAACAATGTGGTGTGTAATAGAGAATATCCATTTATTTGGATAGATCATAGACGATTGTAATTATGTTATTAAAAAGTTAACCAACATTTGTAGTGAAATTATGTTAATTTGTCGTGACATTGACATTAATCGGTGTGCTCTAATCATGTCTGTGTTTCGGTTTTTCCCTAATGACTGCAATTAGTCATTCTACTATAAAAACTTGCGAAGACAGTTGACGTAGTATATGAATCACGTACCGTGTGTGGTGTCAACAAATGAGTGTCTATAGAACAGAGGTCACAACACCTGAACGCTTGGCACTCTGACAAGTTGCATAATCTGTGGACGCCGGTTACCCGCGAAAACAGGAAACTCGACTATTTCAATCCTCATAGTACAAACAAAAATAGGGCCGTAGATAAAAAGGTTTTCCGTCTGTTACAAATGGAAAAGTTATATACTGGTAGGTAAGCAGATTAAAATATAAAGTTTTAAAACGTTTTCTCATATATAATTATGTATGTGTATAACCAAGAACCATCCAATTTGGTGTAGTCGTTCAAAAATTATATGGGCGCACATACATTTCCATGATCCATTTTTAGGGTTCCGTAGCCAAAATGGCAAAAACGGGACCCTTATAGATTCGTCATGTCTGTCTGTCTGTCTGTCTGTCTGTCTGTCCGTATGTCACAGCCAGTTTATTCCGAAACTATAAGAGCTGCATTATTGAAATTTGGTACGTAGATGTATTCTGTGAACCGCATTAAGATTTTAAAATAAAATCAGAAAAAAATCCAAAATTTTTGGGGTTCCCCATACATAGAACTGAAACTGAAAATATTTTTTTTCATCAAACCTATACGTGTGGGGTATCTATGAATAGGTATTTGAAAATGATGTTGAGGTTACTAACATCATTTTTTTCTAACCTGAATAGTTTGCGCGAGAGACTCTTCCAAAGTGGTAAAATGTGTGTCCCCCCCCCCCCCCGTAACTTCTAAAATATGAGCATGATAAAACTGAAAAAAATATATGATGTGTATGACTATAAAAACTACTAACGAAATTTGGTTTGAATGAAATCTAGACAGTAGTTTTTTTTAAACGTCATAAATCAAATTACCAAATTTTTTTATTTAATTAACTCCAATATAATAAAACGTAAAGAAAAACACTTATTTAGCTGTATAGTGGCACGGAACCCTACGTGCGAGAGTCCGACTCGCACTTGGCCGGTTTTATTTGATAGAAGACTTCTTTTATACCGTAAAACAAACGAAAGATGATACATTATCCAGTAATCAACCCAAAAGTAGCCGTAAGAAACTTCGTAAACGATAATGTGATATGTTAATGCTTTACCGCAGCTCTGATAAGTCCATCATATTGACAAAGATTAATGTTGTATCCTATATTGTTACAGGTAAGTTGGAAGATCTTTTCCCATGTCTAAGGCAGACGGTAGACAAAGCGCTCTGGTAAGGAAAATTAATTATCTCCTTCGGTAAACACTTGCAAGGAAAATTATATTATGCTTCTCAAAGATGTTATTGGATATCGGTATTATGTAGTCTTTTGGAGACAGTGGTTCAAGCGGTTGAATGTTATCGAACAATATGGCTTCTTTCAAATTAAGATTTTATCACCGGCCTATAGAATAGCTATGGCTTCGTAGACATGTTGGTTGTAATTAAATAGAATTTTCTTGACATAATACCAAAATTACATATCAGGGTTTGCCAACACTAACTTTAGATAAATGAATATACCTTTGATTTTACAGATTATCCCTCTCGTAATTGGAAGTTTTTTTTATTCTTAGATGCTTATCTTAATTCAGTAGCAATTCAATTATTGTTTTATTAACTAATAATCAAATTAACTTCGCGTTCCTGCTGGTTGCGTTCTTTCGGTGTCACAAATCACAGGGCCTTTCACTGATTATATGCAACTATTATCTCCACAACGAATTTGCAATAATGGCCATAGTCATGTAGATATATTGGAATGCTCTATAGAGCAGAGGTGGCTAACCAGTCGATTGACATGACTGGTAGATCGTGGGTAACCGTCTCAGCGATCATGGCAAAACAAAAACATATTCAACTTGATTATACACAATAGAAGATCGCAAAGGGTTTCCACAGTAAAGAATTCAAATCAATTCGGCCAGAGCTGCTATACATAGAGTAATAGTTATCGTTTGCATGAGTAAGTAAAAGACGACGCAAGCAAAGTCGCATCACAGGATTAAAAATTAAATGAATACTAAAATTTTTAAACGCGTCCTAAAAGTTATCCTCTATGTTTATAGACGGACATTCCAACCGACCCATAACTTTCAACAATGTACCTACTATTTTTAGGTCTGTAAAGCCACTTTTAACTTTAAAATGTTACTTATCTTGAAGCTGCAAACTAATTAATTTAATCGACGAAGCTTGTTTGAAAGTGACTGTAAAGTTTTACTACATAAAGATTAGATAAACCATTTCCACGCCCAGCGAGCTTCTGAATGAAATAGGAGGGGTTTTGAGGTCGGTTTGAAACATGGGGCCAATCTATTTACTAAGTAGATACCTAACTGTATCTATTAACGAATTTAATTGAATATAGAGAGGACTAATTTTGTACGCTGTAATAGGAGTTTAGTAACGTCTTTGTTCAGCAGTGGAACAGCTGCCATAGGCTCTTTGTGTTAATTTACTAGTAACTATTTTATAGTTTGTAATAAGCACAAACCAAACCAAAGTTCCCTAACTAATTCTTTCAAATTTGGCTGGTCTTACGATCGATTTTCGATTACGCGTTTTTGTCTATTTATATCTATGTAGATTCGGTTTAGGATAGGACCAACCCATCATCTTCCGTGGGTGTCGTAGAAGATGACTAAGGGAATATCAGGAAACGGATAGTAGCGTATACCTGGAATAATAAACCTACTGCTGTCGCCAACCCGCCTGCCACATGTAGACTTTTGCAGGCTGATGATGATTTATTTAATCTTTATTGCACAATAAAAAATAGTGTACAAAAGGCGGACTCAATGCCGCATATACATTCTCCAACCATTGGGCTAAGCAGAAACAGATGTAGGTAGCAATAGCAAGGTGCTGCAAAGTTGGATGAAACTCAACAGCAATTAAAATACATAAATAGATGATGATAATCTTTTTTTGTTTATTATATATAATATGTACATTTTGGACACAGCCAGCAACGAGGACTGGTTGATTGATTTGTACAGTATCCTTTGTACATTTGCGGTAGTGGCTATGAAGACCGATGCGTATGCTCTTAGACATGAGCAACAACCGAAACATATGCATGGTGAACCCATAACATTCTAGCATCGCTTTTGGCAACTGTATTCCGAAGTCAGAAGAAGCAATCCAGCACGAACCTTTGCGATTTTCCAACCCGTTCTTTTTAGTAAATAAAAACAAAATATGTATAGGAGAAATCAGTGTTCACACTTCTTTTTGGTCAGAAAATGGCTAGGGTTCTGAGGTATCTTAGAAATTTGACCATGGAAAAGAAGAAATAATAATCCTTTGCTTTGTGCCCAAAGGCTTTTTTCCAAACCATGGTTGAAAGGATCGGCTTTCTTATTATTTAGACCGACCCGTTATTCTTGTAACTATTACATTATGTTGTCACAACATTATGCTTTTTTGAAATATCCATAATTTACTTTTGATTCGATCTTCGCATTTTTTCGTTAGAATCTTTCAAACTATCAAAAGTGGATTTATGTCCAAAGACTTAGAGAAAAACCGGCCGCGAAGTCATCTGCAGAGATTCCAGAATTATTTACGAATTAAATACTTTCCCGCACTTTGAATGGACGACCCTTCGCAGGATTTTAATTAATGAAGAAATAGGCGTAAGCCTGCCAATTTTACTCACCGACGTAAAAGTAAGCATCATTCTAAATAATTAATTAAGTAATAGCAGCTTTATGAATTTCAGTTAGTGCAAATAAACTTAGGATTTCATTTGTTATAATTAGGCATTAAGATTAATAAGAACATCGGTAAGGAAAAATTATATTGAAAATGATTAGTAGGGTTTCATGAAAGGATAAACGATTCATTTGGGTTTCAAATCTTATGTTTTTCGTAAAAAAAGTCATGGATACAAACAATTTTGAGTTTTAAGAAAAATCTTACATCACATGATTCACGGGAGTGAAGCTGCGGGATCAAGCTAATGTATTAATAAATGCATGTCTTCGTAGAGACGATGCTGTAACAAAAACTACTCATCTAGCTATAATGTTTCCATAAGTTGTATTGTATAATGCTGACAGCATTTTAAAATACTCCGCATAGATCTATATATACTCTGCACTTTGTTTTTGAATCAACAGTGGGACTCATAGGACTATCTTTATTGTCAAATTTGTGACAGAAATAATTCAAGCAGGTGTTTCGAAGCGCTGATGCGACGACGCCGGGAGGGCCACGCTCATCGCGTAATAAGGCATCACTCCTCTCTCCGTTTTGCCAGTTTTCCTTCTTTTAACTAATGGCCCTATTAGCATCTCTTAGACAATAATTTAATATCCCCTTCGTCCGTCAGCAAAATGTTTGAAAATGCCGACGTCTTTTTCGCTCTGCAAGTTTTTCTTGATGTCCACGGTTCAATTTGTTTAACATTTTTCATTGCTCATTTGTTTCCTTCTAAATACTCGGGGATTAAGTAATGTTTTTGACAGGCCGTTTCCTTCATAACAATTGAGTTTTGGTCACTTAATTTTTAAAATGAATCTTGTTAAGGCGCTCTCAGTCGCAAGCAACGTAATTTTGAAGAAATAAATGCCCGTTTTAATAAACGCACTAAAACCTCCTGATTTCGAACAATGCTGAGCTTCTTTTTGTACTAAATGATATCTATACCTACTGTTGATAGGTGAGTAAAAAATGTGTAAACAAAAGAGCAGTATTCTTTTACCTAAGTACAATAAATTACAATAAAAGAAGAGTGATTTTAACTTGTCTTAAATTTGATTTTCTGTTCCATTCTTTAAGTCTTCTATAGTGCAAATTTTACGCCTTGATATTTTTTCTTCTCATACTTATACATTATAAATGTGTATATGTAAAAATTAAAAATTTCAAATAGTGTTCTGCAAAAATAGACGAAATATAGTAGATGTAAAACTCATATAATCATACTCCTAGCTGCGCCCAACAATGCAATGATCAAATTACAGCGATATTTAATTATCTGACTGGATAACGCAATAATACGTTGTATGTTTATCCAAAATTTAATTCAATGTAATACTATAACATCACACACACATGTTCTAGCCGTATATCGACCCTACACAACAACATCCGAAATATCATCGGAATACGAAGATCGAATTACAAACAATGAGATAACTGGAGTTTTTGAGCTAATAACGTTTCATACTCGAATAATTCCACGTTACTAGCCGGCTGGGCAGCGAAATTTAATTTTGTGAAGTGGAATGCATGATATACAGGCCAGGAGGTATACAATATTGGATTTTAATATCGCGGCGAGTTCGTTCGATAACTAGATTGGTATCGCTTGAATACCACGTCCGGGAAATGAGAATCCCTATATAATCGTTATTGGGCAGTGAAAAACATATTGGAGCCGGCGCTGCAGCCAGCTTGCCGGACTCAAATTGATTTTATTATGTGGATACTTACGTATAAGTAGAATATTCCTACCGTACTACTTTATGTATGTGAATATTAGAAACTGGTCGCCCGTGACATAATATGAGGACGTCCGTTTTTGATAGTAAACCTACTTGTACATCTTCCACAGTATTTATGTTATCTATACTAATAATATAAGGAAGTAAAGTTTGTGTGTTTTGTAAGGGGTAATCTCAGGATCTACTGAACCTATTACATATATAAAAATTCTTTCACCAATAGAAAGCCGCATTATTGCTGAGTGTCATAGATTATATGATTATGCCCAACAAAGTCCGATGCTAAACCGTAATAAAGGAAAATGTATAACGCATATAATATTTTATAGGTAGTGATTATTATTTGGTCCTTCCAAGTATTAAACCATTTCACTTTTGTAATGGGTACCTACTCTAAAAATAAACTTTAGAACACTTTTCGACCTTCGACCACTGTTAAATGTTAACTGTGCGAATTTAATAATATCTAATATTATTATTAAATCCCTGGTATTTGCGGTTATTTTAAGGGTACGGAACGAGAATATACGTTAGAGGATGAAAGTTGTCGACGTTATCCGAAATGGTAGTGGACTTAGTCGTGTTTGCCGTGGAACCAACAATCAGTGGAACAAAAGACTCTAGGAATACTTTGAAAGACATATTGTAAAACTCACTGCAACCCGTTGGGATTGCATCCTACACTATATCTGTCCACAGTTTGCTGGGAGTGACTGGATGGGAGATGTTCGGGAAAGAATTGTGCCTACGCTGATCAGTGGAACGACCAAGGCTGTCGAACAATATTTTACTCACATTAACAACAATAGGTTTGTTGTTAATGCGAGCTAAGGCTTAGACACCCTTAATACCTTTTCATAGAAGCGAAGGATCACGCGGAGCTAAAAAACTTTACCAATAATATTGTTCCTTTGAACTTACAAGTCGTTCGGAGATGAGACGTGTGATTTGGGCAATATCCTTGGTAAATTTTTGTTAGTTCAAGCCCAAATGACAATTGTCATTGAGGGAGGTTTATGCCCAGCCGTGGACGTTTGTAGACTGTTGATGATGATGATAAGCTCACACAATCCATACCTCTAGGTGCATAATATAGCTAGGTAGGTAGACATAACGTAACGGACATATTAACATAAAAAAATAAAACTGAAACAAAACGAAAGTTCCATTCCGCTCCCGTAGCGTGGGATTTAAATCACACACGACCTAGCGATTTTCGTGTTTTCGTTCCAATAACGCCGGCACCTCTGAAAACAGACTTTGACACGTTCGCCTCCAAATCCGGAGCTAGCGTGAAAGTGCTTTTCGTTAGTGTGCGGTGGTCAACAATATGAACGGCAACTTTTGAAATATTCCTTTGAGCTTCTAAATTGATGTGGTATTTTCATGTTCTGAAGACAATAAAAACACTATTGAAACCCCCCCTTTGCCGTTTCAACTTACTAATAATTTAGCTACTTCTGTTGTCCGGTTCTTCTGCGAATACCTCCATTTAGAATTCTGTTACGCTGAAAAACATAGATAATAACTCTCCGAAGCTCGTTGAGCGGCCAACAATAATTTTAATGGGTGGTTGTCTGTGATACACAGCCAAGTTTCGATATGTTCCTGTGATATTAATATTTTCTAGTCATAATGTGGAATAGTAAAGGACGTGTTATTTTAGTGTATTCCCGGTCGGGCGTGTATAGCCAGCGGAGTCGAAAGTGGTCCTACATAAATAATATGTTCATTTACCTACGGAAAATTGGACGCTCAGGTAAAGGACAAGTCGCATTATTTTACCTAACTGAAGTTCTCTTTTATCGTTAAAATGGCTAATGTAATCTTATAAAAGCACTTTTTTGACTCGTCATACCTTAAAAATTTAGGTACTTACACCTATCTATTTCCAAATGTATTTCCAAAATATTTTAATACGTGTTTTATTATTTCACACCATACAGTTGACTTAAAGCACGTATAATTAAGGCTCTTATAATTAAAGTAAACCTTAATGTAGATGGGTTACATTTAATAAAGGATTGAATTTAGCGATTCACGGTAGGAAATTGTTCTAGTGGGTATTAACACGGATTTGTAAACCGCAATATCATTATACGAAGTTTGAACCTTCCTAGGAATAGTTGCCTAGAGCCTGACGACCCGAATGAGTAAGATATCCATGTATAATTTATACCTAAAGGATAGAAATGCCCTCGAAAATTCTCATATGCGCATAGCCCAACCCTCACTTAGCTAAATTTAATTTTATAGGTAGGAAAATTATACTTAGGTACTAAGATCTAGACACGCTCCCGCGTGCCAACCAAGTTCCAGCAAAGAGAACTGGCGACATACACGAACCATTTGTGACCACTTTTATAACATAACTAACGAATCATGAAATGTAAAACTAGCCAAGTCAAATGTTAAGGTTCTATATAATATTTTTAATTTATAATAACCCTCCTTAGTGTGTTATCTAAATTACTGGAAAAAATTATATGTAAAAGGCTGGTGGGGTTCCTGGAGGAACACTCTCTTATCTCGGATAATCAATTTGGCTTCCGGAGAAACAAATCGACTGAAGACGCCGTTACACTACTCACTAAAACAGTTTCCACTGTATTGGATCAAAACGAATGCTGCCTTGCCATTTTTCTGGACCTAGCTAAAGCGTTCGATACGGTTTCGATACCAATTTTACTTTACAAACTCGAATGCATGGGAGTTCGGGGTTTGGCCCATAATTGGTTCAACTCCTACCTCAATAATCGCCGCCAATGTGTTAGAATTGGTTCGACCGTAAGCGACTGTCTCCCAGTTCAATACGGGGTCCCGCAGGGCAGCATTCTAGGTCCAATACTATTTGTAATATACATGAACGGCATCTTAAATTTACCTCTTCAAGGAGCTGACTTAATATGTTATGCGGACGACACTGCTATTCTATTCCATGATTCATCCTGGGACCGGGTTTTTATCTCAGCCAATAAGGGACTATCTACCATCGCCGACTGGTTAAACAAAAACCTACTGACCCTCAATACTAGGAAATCTAAATACTTACCTTTCTACAAAACTCGCGCCTCCAAGCCGCCCGTACTTTCAGAGCTTACTGTACATTCATGTAGCTATACTGGATCCCTGCCCCCTGATACTATTTGTAAATGCCCGTCCATAGACCGTGTAGAGACCATTAAGTACCTAGGAGTGACCTTAGACGATACTCTTTCCTTTAAACAACACATCTCAACTCTATCTAGCAAAATTAGAAAAATTATTTATATCATGAAATCTTTGAGAAACTCTGCGAGCAAAAAAACTCTTATCATGGTTTACAACGCTGTCTGTCAATCACTTCTTCTTTACTGCATTTCAGCTTGGGGAGGAATAGCCAAAACAACACTGATCGAATTAGAAAGAGCACAACGATCTGTATTAAAAGTCATGCTGCGCAAGCCTTTTCGATTTTCTACTGACCAACTGTACATGGAGGCGGATGTTCTGCGAGTGCGACAATTGTACATTACCAAAGTAGCCGCCGCCACTCATAAAAAAGTAATTAACTCTCCCGACTTCCCGAACTTGACGGCTAAACGCAATTTCAAAATTCCTTTACCCGATACTCTTTCTAGTTTTGCAAGACGTTTCCCCCCCTACTCACACATTTTTATTTACAACAAAATAGCTAAGCAGATAAAAGACATAAAATTATTAAATGTACCCCAGTTGAAGAAATCACTGAACGTATGGTTAAAACACCAAAACTATCAAGATACTGAAAATATTATTTTAGCCAGCTATTAAATTGATAACACACACACACTCACCATTACACACAACACACACACACACACACACACTCACACACACACACACTCACACACACACACTCACACACACACACACTCACACACACACACACTCACACACACACACACTCACACACCTACATAAACAACACCCACACAATAACATTCATTAAACCTAATGTAGTTTATCGAATCTCCTGTTGACACAAAACTGTTCCTGCTGGAATATCATAAACTTAACCTTAAAAATTGTAATGGGTCCTGCGACACAGGCCTCGAGTCTAGTGCAGCGGCCGCTGTTATTGTTTAAAGGTTCCTACTACTACTAAGTTATGCTGTATAAACTAAGAATTACTTTAGTTAAGCTATGTTAAGGAAGTTTTGTATCCGTCGGTACATGGAACGACTTAATTTTTGATGTTAATAAATAAATATTTCATTTCATTTCATTTCATTTACTTTGTGTTAATAATTCGATTATATATTTTATAAAAAATATATTTTATAATAAACGATGTCACGACATAATAGACAAGAAATTATTAAACATACCTACTTACAAAGGCAATGTTATAATAATCCGGATGGAATCCCAACTGTTTATATACTTTAAAGATACGTTAATATTTACTTATTTTGAAATCTTTTGTCAGTGAAGTCAGCACCATAAATGAAACTTGGCCATTTTACTCTTTATATTTTTGGTGGGCTTAATTTTCTGTTTCCGATTCATCATTTAGTCCTCTATATCGAAATAACAAGACGTGTCTCTACATAATTGTACAATGTACATCTACTTGAAATGTCCGCGGCTTCGTTCAGTTTAATTCCAATGAAACATGCCCACTCTCGGGCGACTGTCGTGAGTTAGCGATTACACAACTGCGGAACTACTTCAATTATGTAGTGCCATGGCGTGAATTATTTGCATAACTCCCATTTAATGTGCAAGTGGAATGACGCAGGACAATCATGTCGCCGTCTTAGTAAATATGTGGGGATATTAAATTGAGAGAATGCGTTTCTATGCATAATGCAAATTAAGTGATTGGTCTCAACGAGAATTAGTTAATGTATTATACAATATATCTGAATTGCTACTGAATGTTTAATATGTTTTTGATATAAAACTAGCAACCAAAATCGGGCTTAAGGCTGCTTGTAGCAAAAATTGACCAATGATATTGTTTCACTGAAGTTGTTTCAAAGAATATCATTGATCAATTTTTGTTAGCGTTTGTCGGTCTCGGATGCAGAAGCCCTACTACAGAAAACGAAAACGATCGTTCGTTGAACGGATCGCGTATTTTTGCCCCATAAATCCCTCTCATTTGTCCCTCCCGTGTTCTGATATATCAATTAAATTGTTGAAAATCGACGTTGACGAGTTTTAGTTTGTGTATTCCAACACGGGAGGAACAAATGAGAGGGATTTATGGGGCAAAAATACGCGATCCGTTCAACGAACGATCGTTTTCGTTTTCTGTAGTAGGGCCCCTGATGTGTACAAATGATGCATATTTTGACTATAGAACGGGCACTAGACTGACGAGACATACTAATGTAGGTACGTTATACCGAATCATTTAACATTGACTGACCTGATGTCGGTGACTCAATTTTTGTGACTCCTGCCTTCTGAACCAAGGGTTGTGGGTTAAATTTATAGAAGTAAGTATGTATTTGTGGTACCTTCGTTGTCCTGATACCCATAACACAAGTGCTTAATCTACTTACTTTTGGATCGGAGCAATTTATGTGACAACATCAAATTCTGCTGTTTATTTATTTAACTGCTTCTTCTTCTCGAGTGGCGTAAACTCTGCCTCCAATTAAACCAACCCCAAACCTAGCGTCCTGTATGCCGTTGTAGGTCCCTACATACAGAACCAGAGACTATTCATTGCACGTACAACACATAGAGGTGTCATATTCTCTACTCTCTACGTTCTGTTAACAATGTTTCCGGCTGTCACTCACTTGTTCCAACAATTTCGCAGTATTTATAACACTATTGCTACTGATATTTCAGTATCTTTACTCCCCAAGAACTGTACATAACATATAACCTAGCGCTAAATCCTATGCGCTTTCAATTCATGGGTACTTCTGGCTTTGAAGTTGTTAAGAAGTTGTTGTATCATCGTCATCTCTAGCCTGTAAACGGTCACTGCTGGACATATACCTCCCCTAAATGACAGTTGTCATTTGGGGGGATTGCCTTAGGCACTACGCTTAGCCGGTTGGTTGGTGACCGCAGTGCATTTTTTTTAAAAACCCAGGCAAACGCTGCTACCCTTTTCCTGATATTCCCTTTAGTCATCAGCTACGACACCCACGAGATAAGAAAGGGCGGTGCTATTGTATGCCATCCATTTTTATTTACTATCATCATCAACATCATATATATCAACATCATCATCATCATGTCGTATAGCTTACTTCTGCTCGAGTCCTCAAAGGTTAGTATCCAGTTGGCGAAGCCAATTTAACACGGCCGGAGTGAGTTCATGGAGCTCCTGCATACCTCCAGGAAAACAACGCAGAGGACATTCCTCTACGATGTGTATAGTGGTCTGATCCGGAGCTTCACAATCACAATCCGGCGCGTCCTTGAGACCCCACTTGTGGAGATGGTGGTTGCATTTCCCGTATCCAGTTCTGAACCGGTTTACCCTTGACAATACTATCATAACATATCATAATGATTCAAAGGTCATCGTGAGGTTTTATAGACAACTAGCTGACCCGTGCCCACATCGTTGGGCATACCGCATAATATCAATAGCCTTTTTATTTTTCGGTTTCTTATACAAGTATGCACCTCCACGTGATTCACTCCATACCACCAGGTATAAAGCCACGTTGAATCCCACAAGGGAGCGAACCATGCACTCTCCTCTCTTGCGCCTTAATCGAATTCGCTTTTAGCTCACTTTTAATTTATTTGCACGCGATTACTTTGATGCCGGCACACGTTCCCCAGAGTTTTAGATAAATAACCAATTAACTGGCATTCGTGGTGTAAGACCGCTCCGGAATTCGAGGCATGCATCGCGAACTGCTACTGGGAATATCAATTCTAAAGGTTTCAAGCGCAAATGGGGTTAGAATGGATTTTAAATCAGAGCCTTTACTGCAAGCTGAAGATGGGAATTATTGAACAGTGCTTCAGCGCCGGAAATTTGCACGTGATTCATGTCTGTGTTATGTTCAGAGTAATACGTTGCTTAAAAAGATGTATTAAATTTGTGCAGGTGATCCGGCTGAAATGTCGGCCGAATACAGCTGCAAAACTAGAGATTTTATGTTGTGTCTGGAATGCGGACGGGTAAAGCAAATACGCCAAAAAATCACACCAGAGTGAAAGCCTTCCGCTCCCCCAACATCCCGGTGACGATAACAAGCCCCCTTGCCTATCATATTATAGCATACACATTGTAACTGGGTTCTTCTCTCCATGTCAATTGATTCATGTATGTAATACATGTCTTTTATTTTTAAATAAGCTAAAAGACGGACTAATTACAATTTTTAACCATAATAGCCTATTCTGATATCAAAATGGCCTTTGGTCTCTTATGCGATAATAATAGTTGGTCACGATCGAAGAGAAATGAGGTGCAGGAAACGGCTTAACGTGCTTTCCGATATACAGTGTTTTATCTCCTCCAACTTCCTGAATCCGAAGCAGTTACTGCCTAAATTATTAAAAGAAAAACCCAGTAATTTTTGTCTCGATCCAGGTTTAGAATCCGGGGTCTCTCGGTTCTCAGTTGAAACCTATGACCACGATATAATCGAGGCAGTCCTCGGATGTTTTACATACGAAGCTTTTAGCTTTTACAGGAATTAGCTACCACAATCTACCTATGATTCTTATGTATCCAAATTTCGCCTTCTTAGAAATATAGGTGTATGTGTACCTATATATATATTTCAAGGTCCTGCCCACCGTTCCGACATAAATGAAATCGAAAAAGGTAAAAACAATTGACTACATGTATTATTCACTATTCGAAGAGATCCTACGTGAGTTGATAGTTAGTACCTGAAAGACAAAGCAGATGGTTCGTACATATGGCACAAATACGCGTATAGGAATGTGGGTAAATGTTACAATGTCAACAGCGCGAACCGTTTCCATTTTGATTAAGCGCAAGTGTGTACCGTGGAGAGATGGGGTGTCTGTACGGTAAATATACGAAGATTTCAGGGCGTGATCATGTCAGGGCCTTAATAGGTAAAGCGATTACGTAGCAGGGCGCGCCGCCACTAACCCAATTTGTTTGAAATGACCGACGTGAAAGTAAACATACGTCGAATTGACGTTCTCCGTAGAGATTTATGGCAATATCGTAAACTGAGCGACGTGTGAAAAGGACCGGATTGGATGTAGTGGGTGTATCAATCAGCCTTCGAGGGAACATCTTTTATTTGCCATTGTATTGTTTTAGCGCGACGGTGTAGCGAGGCTAAATTGCGGTTACTGTTTGTTTTATTGTCGTATTTAAAACGTGTTACGTGCGTGACCTATATTCTTTTTGGTCATTGTTGGAAGCACTATAGTTTTTTTTTTACATGGAAACACAGCATAACATCTCGCCTGATGGAAAGCGATAGGTTGCCGTGACAATGGATAAGAAACCAAACAACATATGGATGAGCTTTAGGGAATCCCTTTGTTACCTGTATGCTGTAGGTACTCACTGGCTAGAAAAAATAAACGTATTTTCAGAAAAAGCAAATTTTAGTATTGACCTTATAATCTCACAATCTATATAACTGGTAAAAAGCTAGTCGAATAAGCTCCTCTTAGCCACTCGTTTCATATTAAACGCATAGTATTAAATTGTTTCGAAAGTTCAAGAGATTTAACTGCGCTAACTTTGACTTTACCACGTGTTGTAGGTTCTTTGGAATTAACTTTCAGTAGCAGTTTTATAAATCCTACTTAGGTACCTACTCTCGAGAAGCGAGCGTAGGGTTTTCTAAAAGGCCAACAAATGCACTTGTGTCTATGGCCCAAAGCGAACATTTACCATTAGATCACTTTCAGACGGCCACGTCTATAGTTATCCGTCCATTGCTTGCCTTACTCATATGGGTATTCTTCGACGCAGACTGGCTGCGGCAAGCTAATGATGCTAATAAAAGTTGACCAATGCACCACTCCGCACCACTTCAGTAGAACAATATCATGTGTGAACTTTTGCCAGGTTCGCGCAGTTTCACACAGCCTCAGTTATTTGAAATACTTTGAAGCTAGGATGCCGTACAGTAGTAGGTATGCAAAAAAGCAAACTAAAATCCGATGAGTGCTTACCATGCGGTGCGGGTATTAAACGCATAGCTTACATAGGAGCTGGGATTAATGAGATAAATCGGTTATCTAATTAATCCCGGCTCGTATCTAACTTCATCATCAGCCTATCGCTGTCTACTTTTGGACCTATGTCCAAAGGCCTATGCCTCTCCAGTTGTTCACCACTTAGGGCAAACATCTGGAGGATATACCCATAATCGCCACGCTGGGCAAGCGGGTTGGCGATCGCAGGGCGTAGCTTCACGCTCCCGTAACGCTGCTGATCGTCATCGGCCTGTGGCACTTAGCCACGCCTTCATTTGTAATGGTTTTACCGCCACCAGTCAGTTGCCAGCGCCTCGTTTGTTATTCGGCAGGATGCACCACGGGCAGGTGAGGTGGGCTTGGAGGGAAAAGATGATAGGCCGCTTCATTACATCTTTTATCGATCTTTCCGGTTAACGATCTGTGGTATTATACGGCTACCAGTCGTTTGTTATAGTACAGTCGTTCGTATCTAACTTTTGTTACCCCATTGCAGCGGTGTGGAGGCCGGGAGCGCCGACGCCGCCGCCCGCTCCGCTGCCGGCCCGGAGCCCCGGCGCGCCGCCCCCGCCGCCGCCGCCGCCCGTCTGGACGCCGGGCAGCGCCGGCCCTTCGCCCCAGGCGCCGCGCAAGTCCTTCAGGCCCGTACACTTCGAGGAGACGCCTCCCGCCCGCCGTAAATTCCCGGTAAGGCGTAGCACCAATACTTTTCTACAGGGGAATGCATTAAGCACCTTTTGTGTCGCTCTTCGCTCCGTTGACGCTGCTGTCCGTCTTCGGCCTGTGGTATTTAGCTACGTCTTCTATCGTGATGGCGTTATGCCCACCGCCAATCGTTACATACGCCATCAAAATATATATTTGCGTAATTTAATAATATACATGGCAAACACCAAGTCTATTTAGAACGAAACTGGCGGTCGAATAGATTATTCCATACATACGTTTGAATTGCCATTAATTACCAATTTCGCAATAATTGCCATTATTTTCTCTCTGAATATGGAAATGATACTGTGGAAAAATTATGGCGTGCTTTCAATCGTGTTATAATGTCGGTAACTTTATAGCGCTTATAAATTTCAAAGGTGAGTTGGCTCTAAATCTAAATAGGTCTTGAAAGTAATAAAACTATAACACTTAAGTTCATAGTAAGTTAAAAAAGCAAGCATATCTGAACAACAAAGTTAGATACATCAAAGCTAAACTCATAAAATTTTATAGCGTTACGCAATATTGAAAACGGACGAAAGTTACTTATAAATATTTTAACAACGTGCACACTCTGACAAAGTTTTCAGAAATTCCGCAACATCAAAATAATTTCATAACAACGAGTTTTACGTTTTGAAAACAATTATGTGAAGAATGTTTTGAGTGACCTAATGACAAATTAGTGGATAAATGTTGTTAGGAAACTTGATCTCTGTTGTTTGTTTTGGTTTTCTTAAAGATTAAATAAATATAGATAGATGCCTACTTACGAATGGATTAAAGACGTTAAAGAACCTCTTTGTTGTTTGGTGCATTTAATTATTCAGAGGACACAGAAAATAATTTATGATATATTGAACAAGGCGTGGGTAATAAAGAGGTGTGCTTTCAGCAAAAGAAGTTCTTCTGTCTACTACATCAAGCAGGTTATCTTATTGGATTAGCACAGAAAACCTTGTAGGCAAGCCTAAAATGTTTTATCAATCTAGGATATAGTCAGCGAAAGCTTTATCTAGAATCAAAATGATGAGTTAACATCAGTTACAATAAATTATTATTAAAAATACTTATAAACATCGTTTAATTTAGGAAGACCTATAAAAAAAACTTTAAGTCAATTGACTTGCAAAACTCCCGACGTAACAAGGTTCCCAAAGCCATACAAAATCTATGAAACAATCGTGAATTCTAAAGTTTTTAAAAGTGTTTTCAACGATTTGACAGTCAATTAGCCTATTGTGTACTTCCAGAACTCTGAGCAGAACGGTTGCACAAGCGGATCGGAGAGCGAGGGGCGCCTGCGCACGTCGCACAGCGCGCCAGTCACCGGGCTGAACTCGCTGGGAGCCACCAGCGCCAGCCGCCTGCCCAAGGTGCAGAACCCCACCGTCACTCTCCTGCAGAAGGCACGAGGTAAGCCACAGTACTAAAACAGAGCTACTATTGGGTGGTACCACAGCTATGTCGCAGAGGCTCTCACTGGGAGCCACCAGCGCCAGTCATCTGCCCAAGGTGCAGAACCCCACCGTCTATTCTCCTGCAGAAGGCACGAGGTAAACCAGAACACAAAAGCAAAGCTACTATTGGGTGGTACCACAGCCATGTCGGAGAGGCGCGTCTGCCGCGCAGCCTCACGCTCTCTTTCCGCCGCCTCCTTCTGCAAGATCACTGTCTCGCAGAATGCGAGCATCGATCGCCAGGTCTCCTTCGACGCCGTCATCTGCCGCAAGAGTTGCGGCAGATCGAGGTCACTGAGACCTATCAGCGTCAACCGCCTCCTCAAAACGCAGAACTGCCGTTCATCATCATCATCAGCCCACATCAGTCCACTGCTGGACATAGGCCTCTCCCAATGCTCGCCACTTCGATCGGTCCCGGCCGTTTCTCTTCTGCTGCCGGCTTTAGGTAGGACACCAACACGCAAGCAGAGCTACTGATGTTGTAATTATATCTTCTAGAAGAGCCCACAACCATATCCAACAGAATGGTTACACTTTGACAAGCGTGTCGGAGAGGCTTTCACATAACATATTAGATTATCGAAATATTACCTTATTTTTTTTTTGTATAGTAGCTCGACATAATGGCTTCCCTACGCCTGATGGAAAGCGAAAAAGAAGCCCAAATCGCCATTTTCAAGATTCAGAACCGAGGTTGGGTTTCTGCTTATCTGCCTTTATTTTCATGTAATTTCATTATCTTTTTCATTCTATCCCGTAAATGGATTAAAAATTATGATTGTAAATTGTTATAAAAAAAGGAATGTAAATTACTTCGAAAATTACTTTTATTGGGTATCATCCATCACCGTCTATGTAGATTTTATTAATCAAGACAGGTATCCTGGTGGAATAGAAATAAGGGTTGCAAAACAGAACTTAACTTTTACCTCCTCATAAATTGGATCACAGAAATACTTCACAATTCTGGTAACTTTCCAGTTCGTAATTTACCTTTTGAACTTTAATTTACACAAGTCTGCAAACTACATTTGTTATTCTGCCGCTAAGTAGGTTACTTGGATATACCGTCCGTAATTGTACGCGTCGCTATCTTTCGTTTGCGGGGATGTGTAATGGGAAGTTACGTACAATCTCGGAACGCTCATGTGAAATGACGTCGAACATTACACTGTCAACGTTTAGATAAACCGCCACATTACCACAATTGGCCTTCGCTACAGCGTTCGCGTAAGAACGTGTCATTTTCTTGAGGTTTCGTCGGAAATGTCAACTTTATAATTTATTCAGGCGGCACGCGGACGAAACGACGGCTAATTGCCGACGAAGTTCCATTAATTAGCTGAGACACAAGAGCCCCAGCCGCCGCATTACAGATCCTTCCAAATCTTATAATTGCCCTTTTTGCCGTATTCTTATTAAGTAATTGAGGCAATAATAATGAGATAAAAACACCATAAAACCTTTCAGAGACAATTGAACGGTGACTGGACTCGTTAAAGCAAACAATTAGACGTTAAAGAAATCTCCAATGTTACTTTTGGAAAAATCGGTAGAGCACAATTGGAGCCAATTTAGATCCGAATAGATAGAGGTAAAAATACTGTCACATAATAAGTGTGTGACGAGGGTCGACATGGGCGTCATTTAAGTTTAACGAGTGCCGATGACAGTGAACCGACCGGCGAGGTCTCGGGTTCATAACGACACCTGGCGATACGTGATATGCGACTTGATGTTGCGAAGAGAACGTTGGACGGATTTGTAATTATTGGAGTAACAGGTGCGCTGTTCAGTATGCTGATTTAATAAGTATGAGATTGCAAGAATCTTTCATCTGAGAAGTTAAAAACTTGCAGATTCTGACTACTTATATAAATACTTATTAGTAGGCGACGCTAGGAGTGTCATGTTTATTTGAGATCGTCAGTACCAATAATACTTTTGTAATGCATATGACTTAGAGTTCCTCCACTTTAAAAAGAAAGCTGCAATTAGTGGTTTCAGGCCTCTCCTAATGCTCGCCACTTCGATCGGTCCCGGGCCTCTCGCATCCAGCACTTGCCAGCCGTCCTGCGCAGATCGTCACTCCACCTGGCCTGAGGATTTTATCAGTACTCAGATGTTTAACTGCTATTTTCAGAAGGCCAAATTCCTCGTGGCTCCAGCTACCTGCAGCAGGAGAGGGACACAGCTCGTCTTCCTCGAGATCGACCTTCGCCACCGATAGGAGATCCAGGTAAGACACTTTATCATTTGGTTTCGGAAAGAATAGATTAGAACCTATTGTTTGTTCATCTTTTATAAAGGCTCTTTTCTTTACGATTTTTCCTTGAAATGAAAAGTTCCTTCAATTAGAGGAAAATTGGTGAGATTACTCCCTTAGCAAATGACTTCCCGGAAATTATTTGTGTCACATAATATTATATTATATTATCGTATTTCTGAAAACGCTTCAACAAACACATAGCCATTTATTATTTATTTATTAACATGAGGAGTTCAATATGACCAAGGTGACTTCGTGGAAATATACACGCATCGTGTTTACTCATAATAATTTTCTCATGTATTGCGTTTTAGAAAATGTCAAAGATTTTCCAATTAGTTTTCTTTTTATATCTAATTTTAATGCCTTCCTTTATTCAAATTTTCATTAACAAAATTATACAATTTCATTTCAATTTCCATGCTTTATACCTTACCTTTATATGGTTGTTGTAATATTGCAAGAAAACACAATACTTTGTGAATCACAAATTGTGATATAACTGTATGTATATTCAGAGTACAGACGTACGATAGAATAAAGGTCACAGAGTATATACATTTATACGCGAAGTTTACCTATAGACGACGGTTATCTATGCTCTATGTGTCTATAAAATTTCAGACTATAATAAATATTTAAAAAATTATAAATTTTTGTTTTCAGTGCATGTCTTACGCAAAGAATACGCAAGCGAAAGCGAGGCGGAGCGAAGCGATTACGAACGTGGCGTCCGGAAGATGGCCGATGCCCAACGAAAAGTCGACGGAATAGGACCCACTACCAAAGACGGAATGCCGGTGACACTTAGATCTGTAAGTTCATCCAAATCCAGGTTTTTATTCTCCAATTCTATTATCCAAAAATTAAATAGATATCTAGTAGATGTTTAAATAAAAATTAGTAGATGCAGCAAAAAAAGAGGTGCTGTAAAAAGTTCCAAATTCAAAATTATTTAAAGCTTTCTTTAACTACATTAAGAATAAATTTCCTTTAGGGTCTGAATAATTTTTATTACATATTTATTCTTAAAATGATAAAAAGGAGATTTCTCTTCAAAGTAAACATAAAAGTTTTTTACCTTTTAAGGCCCAAATTCTTTTGTGTTCAAGGGTTTTGCGTATTGGGTGAACGCACATGTTTAGAAAACTAATTATAATACGCGATCTAAACTAAGCTAATCTTATTCATAGTCGTAGTGGACGTGTCTATAGCCACTGGTGAAGTAAAATCAATAAGTTTAAACGTTCATTGTTTTCGTTTCAGGAAGTCAAAGATCCATCTAGGTGGTACAAAAAGATGTACGACACCATTCATAAAAGTAAATACGACGGTAAGTAGCAACATTTATCATTATACATACTTAAGATCCGAATGATGATAAAATGCAACCGAGATTGTGAAATATCAAAGTGACCTTGATATTTCCTGATAAAAATATGCATTTAACACAAAAGTACCCAACAACATATGAATTTTCTTTTTCAGACGATTATGTGACTATACGATACAAAAATCGCAAAGGTGATTATTGTTGGTATTTTTTCCAAATTTTTCTTACATCGGTGACTGCATAACTTCATATTGACGCAAATTAAATACATTAACATTTTAATAAAGCTTTTCATACTGTCCACTGTATATACACGCTTCATTAGGCGTTTCAAGAAATATAATAATATAACATTTGTAATGCTTGAATTCCTTCTACGCTGACGGTTCAGACATCGCTTGACCAATGACGAATATAATATACCAAGACATGACACGGTGACCACACAGCGCTATCTGGCCCCAAACTAAGCCGGACCTTGAACTATGGGTACTGGACAACAACTAATAAACTTACTAAGGTATTTTTTTTTAATTAAATACATAGCTATACATAGTAAACACGCAGACCAATACAAACAAACACATTCATGTTTTGTACTGTGCGGGGATCGGACCCACGATCCTTAGCTAAGGCTTCGTTCAAACATGCGGTTTTCACCCGCGAAAACGCCTTCAACCGTTCATACTATCCGCGGCCGCGTTCTGTGGGCGATCGGCGGTCGTTTTGCGGCCGCCGCGAACAAATTACCCGTCAGTCTAAACGCAAAAAAAACGCAAGTCTAAACTAAAAAGGGTTCTAAGAGGAGCCATCGGGCCAGTCAAGTTGTTAGTTACACTAGTTCTATGTAGCACTGCGATGCAAAGCTGGTAATCATCTGCCACTTACAACAGCGTTGCAGTGCTTTGCTTCATAGAACTATTTGTATATTCGTACGTTTGACTGACGTCAGCGTAGGGGAAAATCAAGCCTAAATTAGGGAGTAGCTTTCATCACACTAGCCATATGACATCTTTATAGAGAGTAGCTACTACTAATAATAATAAATTCCTAACCATTGAACTAAGGCTTACAATAATAATTCATTTAGCCAGTTTGATTTCAAACTCCAATCACAGATCAACCACAAGTTTTTATAAATAAGTTTAATTCTACGCGTGTATTTACAAAATGTCGCCACCATTAATGAGTAAAAGTTCCTGCGATAGATTATTGAAAACTAATCATAATTCATTTATAAATAGATTAATAATAATTCCTTTCAATTTAGTTTGTGAATAATTAATGATAATTCAAAATTAACACGACGCACTTAAAGACTGCTCTTTAAGTTTGTCGTGTTATGATATAAAGCTACTGTGGTCCTAAAAGTTTTATAAAAACAGCTCTGTGTGAACTAAAAACACAATATTAAAGAACTATATCCACATGTCTATCTAAAGGTAATAAGGTTTGGTACAATTTTCCTTATTGTATCCGAAAATACTTGTATTCAGGTTTTTTTCAAAATGATATCATTGTGAAAGACTACATAATATCATCTGTCCGTTACGTTTGTATGGAAACGGGCATAAGACTGCCTGTCCATTGAATATTTCTCCGTTTCTCCGCTCCGCAAGCTCTCACCGTTGACCGTTTCAATGGGCAGGCAGCCTAAACCCTGTCTCGCTACCCGCGAGGTGCTTTTACGCTTTCCTTCTTCTTTTACTAAATATAACACTATACTAATTCTACCATTGTCTAGGCCAACCACCCCAGAGGGTGACCAACAAATCCCAGTACGCGTACTTCGATCCCCGGTCGGGGTACCTCAGCGAGCCGGAGGGGGGTCTCGGCAGGCTGGGCTCCAGCACGTGGAGCGACGCGTACGACAGTGACGTCACCAGCGGCCCGAGGAGGCGCACCGCCTCGGTCCAGGAGGAGAGGCGGATTAGCGACGCCTCCTCGCCTTATCTGCCTAGTAACAAGTGAGTGATGAGACAATAGTTATTAATATAAATACCACAAAACATGACACATACAGCCACATGACACATAGGTACAGTCCCAAACTTGTACACTATCTTACTTAGATTTTTTTGTAAATATATATGTCACCATGAAATTGTAAATACCGATAGATTATTATAATCCATCTTGCGAGATTATAAACTGTCGAAAGATTGTGAACTGTAACACAATACACTACTTACATTTTAATTGTTATATTTTGGTAGAATTTGATAGATCGGAGTAATTTTAACGCGTGACAGATTTTAATTTAAGAATAAATTTACTTTGATCAATTACAGTCTACTGAAAAATAATAGTTATACTGTAAGCATTTTGTTACAGTTTACAATCCCGCGATATAGAAAATAGTCTAGGTATTTACAATATACGGTGGCATATAAGTACATTACAAAATAAAAAGGTTTTTTAAGAAAATATCTTTTTTACATTAGTAATTACTTACTGACCGTCATAGTACATAACTATCTTTGTAACTATAAGATTATCAATATTCTAGGGGTAGGCAAAGATCATGTCCTTCGATTTGGTATTTTTTTAATTATTTTTATTACGGTGACGAGAAATTATACTGGCTATACTCTTTTTCTGATGCACAGAAAACACTAAGAGCTATTTCAAGAATTACCTACCTGTAAAGCATAATATACCTTTAAGGCAAAAATATAAGCTCAGCTGATTGTATATCCTATATCTAATGTATTATGTCTTAAATTTTTCAGATATAGCACATTAGCGTCCGCGAGAGCTAGTCACGAAGTGTACAAGAACCAACCCGGAAGGATAGAGGACTACGTCCCCGGCAAGTCGTCTGTCATAGACAAAGAAGCAAAGCAGGTACTTTAGATCACTATCATCATTAGACTTATATAATTCAACACAAAAATTTTATAGCCACATCATTTTCATTTAATAAATGGTATCCACCACCATTCAGCCCATCATGGTATATAATTTACATCATTATCATGGTTACATTCTTAAGGTTGTCAACTTAAATTTTCAAACGATCCTCATCTTACCGAATACCGAGCTCGTTAATAAAGTTAACATAAATGTCAAAATTACTAATTTCTTAATTATTTAAAACATAATCTCCTTGTGACAAAAGTACCTACATTTCTAATATTACATACGTAAAGTAGATTGGAGACCTATGCCGCTGGTGCCTGTACGATTTAAGAGACCTAAATTAAAACCTAGCTAATTAGTTGACAACCTTATCTTTCACATTCATCCACTAATGGTTTGTTCGGTCACTTCCCACAAGCAAGCAACAACAAAATATGTTTTTTTTTCCTTTCTAGTGGTGGGACGAGGTCATGGACATTTTTGATGGGGTACGAATCTTTTTTACTATTAAATTTGTGTGTAATATGTGATAAATAACCGTTACTTTTAAATCATTTGTGAATATCCTAAAATCTGTATATTGTCTATTACGTTTGATTGCTGAAACTCGTATGAATAATTTTATTAATTTGATATGTTCATAACATTAATTGTCAACTCAATCGTGTCGTGGAATCATTAAAGTATTTCATTGTTCAATTTAAAAAATGTATATAATACTAAAACCATTTGCATTTAAATGTATTAATATCGTACAAAAGTCATAATCGCAGTAACAATAAAATGCATATAATTATACAATGAGCTGGCAATGATATCACCTAAATTGACCTTATCACATTTTTGTACTCGTATTATTAACATTTTATTACAAAATCTACCAATCTAGTGACATTTTAAATCTAAAACCAGATGCTAACTCTTGTTACTGCGAAACAATCGCATCACAGTTTCTTAGAGAAAATGCCAATATGAAAACGCTGTATATTTTAAGAATGAATACAACGTTAGTTTTAAAAATACCTATCTATTCTGCTTTTATTGAGATTAATTTCATTAAAAACTAAAATTAAAATTTTTGAATGCCCTTGAAAGTTTAGCATTATTGTACAAAGGTGGCAGAACATAAAAATGGAGCCATCTTAAAATAATAAAGAAATTCTGGCAATAACTTAAAAATATAAGACACAGTCGTGTGCAAGACTAATAACGTTGTAACCTTAGGATACATTTTGATACACGTGGCTCTGCGCGAAACTGAGGATCAATAAAATACCAATGATATTGCATAAAACACTCATCGTTGGTTTAATATCGATATGCCTAACTTTATGAGTGAATTTTGTAGGATTAAAGAAAATATAGGTTTAAGTAATGAACAATTTTGTATTAAAATCACTTGAAAATTCATTTTGATAAATTAGACCGACGACCTGTGGCCCCACTTCAGTGGAACAATATCATTGGTCAATCATTGTCAGCTTCACGCAGGCTTCTATCGAAAGGCATCCGTATGTTATGAACTAAGTGCAGGCAAATATATATTGTATAACTGCCGTATATAAGCGTTAATATCCTGCAAAGTATGCGTTAACTCATCAACTAACCGTGTTTCCCTCGGTGTCGGGTGGTGTGGCGGACTAACAGTGGCTAGACGACAACTCCCCCCTGCCCCCTTACACGACGTTGCTCGCTCGCGCCATACAAAAGAGTGTAAGGTTCCTTAACACGTCTGCCTGTTGTTTGTGTGTTCAATGTTTGTTCGGTATGGTTTGGTGATAATGGAGATGGATTTTAACTGAGAACCCTTATTTGATCGTTTGATGGAGCCCGTAGCTATTTCTTACATATATGTTTCTTAGAGCCTAAGGGAGCATATCGTGGGTTGGCTCTGTAACAGCCATTAAAAAGGTATTACTATACCCATACCATGCTTTTTACAGTTTATAATTCAAGTTTGTATTTGTAATACGAGTATAATATAGCGTTTATTCAAGATGTCCCCCACTATTAGTCCACTATTGGTGTACAATAGTGGGGGGACAACGAAACTTTTTTGGTTTCAATGTCCACGACTAGAGCCCAACGGGAAGATTTCAGTACCGTTGTCCCCCCGCTAGGGGATATAGCAACTTTTTTTCCCGATGACCACGAATGGTGGACAAAATAGTGGGGGACAATGGAAATAAACGTAACATAGCAGCATATTACGCTCACCCGCAGGTTGACTGTCACATGTCAAATCACAGAAGCGCGCTAGGTTAATTTTGTCAGCTGTGATCTATTTTACAAAGTCTGTGTCAGCACAGACTACTAGATTGTATATATATCCTTATTAACGTAGTATTTTCTTAGTCTTCTTGCTTAAACACCATTGCACAAAGTAGGACAAGGACAGAAACAAATAAAAATAAACCTAATAATAAGGTTCTCAGTTGAAATTTATATGTTGTGCAACCTTTTGATCATGGGAATCATGAGCATGCCTATTTTACTGCCTACTTTATGTATACCTACTAAACTTATACGTACATTAAGTTACTACATGAAACTTGTACCTAATTATTCAACGGAACACCATACTTAATTGTATCGGTGCGTTTTATATTGCAATATTAATATAGGCCTGAATTATACAGAAACGAGTTCATATTTTATTTCAATGAATTATTTTCTGCCTTTTCAATTTTCTTATTTCTTGATGTTACTTCATTTTTCGAACCTTCTGATGTTTGTATAAATATAATAAAGTAGCTATATGAATAATTCTTAATTCTACTTCTACTCGTATCAATGTTAGTTACCGAAATGGTAATATAGCATGATATTTGGCTGTACTTTGAGTTCGTTTGTAAATAAGAGTAGTATGCTTGGTTAATATTTTCTGGGCATGATCTGTGTATAATTCCTTTATCTTTCGTATACTATTTTATATATAAGAGATTGCTGTAATACTAGTATTTCTTTTACAGCAAAACATATCAAGTACTACGTCGTTACCTCAAGCGTCTCCCAAAGAGAAGAAGGACCTAACCGCAACTATTTTATCAAAATCTAACATGGCAAGGTGAAAAATTGTTTTAATTATTATTATAGTAATAGTAACTTAATATGGCGAACACCTGGAGAGGAGACTATCGCAGTCCATTGCTGGATATAAGCCTCTCCAGTTGTTCGCCACTTTGGCAACTTCGGCAAATAGCTGGCTGGATTAGGCTACCTTTAGTCACCTCGCTGGGCAGGCGGGTTGGCGATCGTAGAGCGTAGCTTCTCGTTCCGGTGACGCTGCTGCCCGTTATCGTCCTGTGGTATTTGGCTACTTCAATCGTAATGGTTATACCGCCTCCAGCCGGTTGCCAGAGTCGTTGTTCGTCTGTTATTCAGCAGGTTGTAGCACGGGCAGATGAAGGTAGCTTGGAGCGAAAAGTTGATGGGACGCCCCCTTAAATTTTTTTATTAATAATTGACTTATTATTTTTTTAAATTAATTTTATTTATTTTATACGCAGGGCGCTCAAAGAATCCGGTTATGAGTCAGACTCGACCCTGGTATTCAGACGCCGAGAGGAGACCGACGGGCCTTTGTCTCCGGCGGAGAGGCGAGCGGCCTACAGAGACCTCCAGGCGGGCGGGGAGCCCCCTCTGAGAGGGTTCCGCTCCCCGGCGCCCCCTAGGCAAGGTAAGCAATGGGAATAAGAGGTGGTATTTGAGTAACTGCTAGGTTTGGACGCTTGACGTAATTTGATTGTTGAAGTAAAATTCTTTTTTTTACCTCTACCAAGATGTAAACAAACCCTTGACTCCTGTACTTATTTACTTGGAAAAGGTTTTGGTAAATAGCTTGCATAAGGCAAGCAATATTGGTATTACACAGTCAGGACGGTAAAAAGGAGATATGGTGTAGAAATATCGGCTCAATTGAAGTAAGGCCTTTAAGTTATAGGCCTTCCGTCACATAGACTCCTGATTTGTAAATGCCAAATTCGAATGTGGGAACTAAATACCTGCTCTTTGCAATGCAGACTTGTCCACAACGCTAGACTTTTAGTAATGACTTCAAACTGATTTCAATGGTCTTTCAAAGATTTGAGGACAAAGTCGTATTTTTATTTATTTTCTCAGTTACGGTACTTATAATTTTTTTTGTCAAATTACGTCAACGCTGCGCTATTACTGTAGTATTTATTATTATAACGCACAATATAACCAACATTACTAGACATAGTAATGTTAAGTATGAAGGTAACTAACTACCTATACCTAACTACTTTATAAACTGCTAGCTATTGCTACCACTAATTTAAAACTATAAAGGAGACTGGTGACATTTGATCACCATCATATTTGGAGCTTTTATGCACATGGTCACATTCCAATACTTTTTAGTAGTAGTAGTTAATTGGGAATAGCTTTGTTTTATTACGAAAATAAGTATGTATTACTTTACTACCTTAGTTACTCCACGTTACCTACTGGCCAACCATCTGACTCTTGGACTCAACCAGGGAAATAGCTTTTTTACAAGGCACAGTGGCCTGCCTTCGCCTGATGGAAAAGCAAAGAAAGATATTATTATTTTCGAAGACGCTGTGGCATCGCACTAGTAACCAAATCAGCCCTTTGTCAGTTACCACGGCCATACCGGCTTGTAGATTATTCTGACTATGCACTGACTGCCGACGCCTACGAGACCAAAGTCACTTCACGGGTGAATTGCCGAGTGTACGGCGGTCGCCTACCAATTGAGTAAACCCTACGAAGTTCCTTCGAAACTTGCGACACCCACGGGAAGGAGTTCTGAAAGTTAGATCAAATGTCCCCAGTTTCCTTAAATACTAAAATCTTAAAATACCATATAAAATCATCTTTAATTTCAATATCTATCTATTTTCTAACTAACGAAAAAATTTATATAATGTAGGTATTTGGTCGCGAAATTCTTCTAAGTAGGTATTCAATAATAATAACAATAAAAGTGCTAACAACATTGCATTGCATTTTACAAAGAAATTATTAAAGAGGGGCTATGAAGTGAAAGAAGATTAATCTGTATGAATCTCATTATATTAACAATTTGAAAGTATTGTTACTTTGCTCGTATAAGCAAACCTAGCAGAAATGTAGAGTTATTCTAACAAAAAGGTTTTAAGTATAAAAAAATACACTATGAATTTAAGAAAATTAACATATTACATTCATTATAATGTTCTACAATATCTTTTATTCTACGTATGAATGTGGTTGCATGGTAGAAGTAGGTAAGTTTCTAAAAAACTTTACTATAATTTACTTTATCTATAAATATTATATAATGCAATAATAACGTTTAATTGGATGTCACGTGCTTGGTGTTGTTCTACCACAATCATTTTACTGTGGCTGGTATCGGTATTAATTTAAATAAGTACGAGTAGTTTATAATATTAACAAACATTAAAAGCTAAATTATTACATATAAGAGTCGTGTTCCATTCGTATGACAATAAACTTAGTTCATTTTATTTAACTTATTTTTATTTTATCAAACAAAAAATAATATACAGTTTCGACTCTTGAGAATTTATTACAAAACACAACAGATTCATCTGCCCTACTTTATAACGTCTTATACTTACATTAGGTATTATCTACCCATATTTTTGAACTATTCAAATAGTTACGAACACTATCATTGTATTATTATTTGGTCAAGGCTAGTGCATACAGCATTTCATATGATTAGGTAAATACATACATACACATACATATACACATGCATTATAGGGCGACATAGATCAAGGTCACAGTATAATGTAATAGTACGAAATGACTCGATGATGCTGAGTGCCGCGCACACATTATATCTAAACACGCGTGAGGTAAGTTAGTGGAAACTGCATGTTTTTAGTCTAAAAGTTCTCTATAACAAGGTGCTGGGACTTCGGCTCGCTACGTAACAAAGGTAATACAATCTTGCTGCATGACACAAGCATACTCCAAAATTAAACAGGCACAAATGTAGATTTTTATACTTGTTTTTATCACGGTATTAGTTTTGATACGGCACTTTGTAGTACCACGGTTAGAAGAGCAAAAGCTTTTGAGAGTCACCAATATATTGCAGGAGCACCAGAAACACGTTTTTCTCACATCTAACACGAAGCGATGGAGGAAGACATACTGAACAGCAGTTGCAATCCACAGATGAATCGGAAATAGAATACATACCGATATCGTCGACACTGACGAAGATAAGGGTACACAAGAAGACGCCAAAGTTCCACGAGGTCATTTGCTATCCTGTCACGCATATAGAACCAGAAGTGAAGTTCAAGAAGCAAGCGCCTTCGTTTATAACCGTCAATGTACCCAGTGACATCCTGGAGTACCCGCCAGCTCCACCCAGAAGAATTTCATCAAAAAACAGCAGAACACTGAAATTGGTCACTTCTACGAGGCCTGTGTCTACTTCCCCTAAACGATCTATACCGCCATCCCAGTCCAATGTGGACTTTCTGAAAGACAAAATTAGCCACAAGCTAACTAGGCAAAACACACACATAATAAGTAAAAAAGATTCGGCAACAGATGACAAAACTTTCAATAAAAGCAGGATTATGTCCACATCTGCGCCACCTGATATAAACAGGAAGAGTATATTAAGCATGTCACCAAATCTTAATAAAAAAGGGCCCAGCGAAGGAAAAACTGGAACAAGCAGTTTCGGATCTCCAAGAAGAACATTATTGCCCACGGAGTACTCATTGCAAAGTAAATATGGGACGTCTCAGGGATGTGTAGTTATAGAGGGAGGAGCTGGACGAAAAACCCCTATAACCAGTATACTAGATAAGGTGACATCTTTGGATAAACTGTGGAGTTCCGAGAAAAGGAATGAACGCATAGATCCAACTAAATTAAGATCGAAATCTGTTACGAAGTTAAATAATCCTGTTACTCCAAGAGTGGTTAATAAACCCGCAGCAACTTCACCAAAAACATTAAGTCCTAATAACACGCACAAAAGTAGAGATATGATCAGAACGGCGGAAAAAGTCCAGAAATTAAAAATTTCAAATATGCATGCTAAGTCGAATCCATGTTTATCAGCAAAAATTGAAACAAAACCAGTGAAATCCAATTCCATTCAAAAATCACTATCAAAGTCCTCGTTAAACATCTCATCGGCTCCTACAAAGAGACAAAATCAAATTAAAACTGCGGTAGTTACTAACTTAAAGAAGAAAAAATCATTGGACAGCATTATTATGCGCCCAAGGAGTGTCCCGTGTCATGAATCTTGTAGCAGCAAAAAAACAAAAGATGTAAAGAATCTCAAAAAGGAAACAAAACCTAAGTCAAGCAAAAAAGCTATTATTAAATCTCCAGCGGGTTCTGAAACAGAAAGTCAATTTGGCGACAATATGTCTAGTGAGGCTTTAAATTTCGGTTCTTTTGAAAATTTGGACAAAAAATTTATAAGCAGTAATGATATAAAACAAACAAGAGATGCAGTTGTATCTGATTCATTCTTTCAGCATCTATTTTTAGGTGGATCTATTATTCCAACAACGTCATACCCGATGCTTGAACCAACTACAACAGTTATGCAGAAAGCCAAAATGTTTCAATCATTTCCTCAAGACTATAAGGAATCAAAATCTTTAAATACATATCTAATCCATAGGAAACCAGTTTCATTATCACGATTTAAGATGTGGGACCGATATCCAAGTCCGACACGTGCACAAAGTCCACGATCAATATCATGGCCTGGACGAAAGCATAGTGAAGTGCGGAAATTTGACAGTTTATTGAAATGTGATGAGTTTGGGTCAAGTTCATCCTTGGCCACTGTGCGAAGTAAAAGCGAACCACCTGTGAACAAGATGTATTTTTCTCAAACTTCCCGTCCGATATCGCCAACTATAGTATTTTATAAAAAGGAGAAACCAAAAGAAATCCCAATACGAACTTCAGAATCGCCTTCTCGTTTATATTTTTCACAAACAACAAGATCTATATCACCTAAGATTGTTCATAGGTCTATAAAACGATCGCCCCAAATTTTAAGTCGATCTCAATCACCCACAAAAATTGTGTTTACAGAAACTGTACGTCCTGTATCACCGACAGTATCAAAACGAATTTCAAAGTCTGTTACATTAGATCTTGAAGAGGACCGAGATAAATACCCTTCTACAATTTTTTTCTCGCAAACCTCAAGACCAGTTTCACCCAAAGTGATTAGAAAGCAATCTTCTGTTTCACAAAGTAGAAGTCACTCAACTTCTCCTGTTACAATTAGATCGCCCTCATATCGCCGTATACACAACGCAAGGCAACAAACGACTAAACAGGCCAACGATAAGATAAGTGCTCTTAAAAGCGTTTTACGAACACGTAGTGCTGGCGATGCTGATCAGAAAGTAGTTCAAACCAAAGCCCCTTATAAGACGAAAAGTGATTCCAACTTACATTCCGAGGACCCGGATTACGAAGAATATGTCCTAGATATGCAAAATTCCAGAGCTAGATCTGAACGCTTCCGAGAACTTAATCGGTACTATACATATTTGGAAAGAGTTGCTGAATTAGAAAAAGAGACGTCAAATTCGGATCTTCGACATAGACGAAAGGATGAAGAAATTATTGATTTTGATCGATGGAAGAAAATAAGAGGGATAGAAAGGGCTGAAGAAGAATTAAGTAACTTGTATCTCAAGCTAAAGATAGCTCAAAATGAAAATGACGTTTTGTTTTATCCAAGAGATTTGAAAGAATTTAGATGGAATTACGATAGAGATTGGGGTCTCAGGATAAAAGAAAAGTCAGTGGAAGATCTAAAAGAACATTTTCAACAAGCTTCATATTTTGATGCTAATGAATTAGAAGAACCATACCTGACAAAAGATACATACAAACCTCTATGGCGAGGAACAAGTGTTGCTGAAACTGCATTTCAAATAAATAAAAAAAACGATAACGATAATATTGATAAACACATAACCGTAAAACCAACTGTCACTTTACATCAGGATAGTTCATTAAGTGAACTTCGAAAAAAAATTGGACTTGGTAATAGACTATGGAGTAGTTTGTCTATGGAACAAGTAAATGCACTAAAAAATCAACTTAATGCCATTTATAGTAAGGAGTTAGAAGCAAAATCAAATAAAGACCTTGATAAATATTCTATAGATGTTAAAGATACTAAAGACACCGAAGCATCATCGTTGCATGTGAGATGTAATTCTTTGATTACTCCACAATTTGTTACTGATGAAGAACAGAAAGCACGTCTAAGTAAATCTGAATCGATTGCTGCAATATCTTGTCCCATAACATCAGTAAAGGAATTAAAAAACAATGTCAATAAAATACAGATGTCTCTAAGTGAAAATGAGAAACGAAAAATTTCCCAAACCCTCAGTAAAGAAATTTTAGACAGAATTAACAAGTTTGATAATACCGTTCCATTGTCTCTTAGAGATGAATTAAAAGCTAGTTCTGATAACAATACCATTTTAAATGAGAGAATAGAAAAACACGACGAAGAAAGATCATCTCCTAAGAAAACATTTTTGGATAATATTAACACAGAAAATACTTTGGAAAACTCAAACAAAAACAAAAAGAGACACATAATTTATTCGAATGAAAAGCATGACAATCAATATGTTTCATCAGCAAGTGAAACAGATACTGCCAGTTCAGACGTATCTAATAAAACGGTAATATACAGAGGACCTAGTAAGGAAGTTCAAAGAAAGGTGGAGTATTTTGAATCAGTTAAAAATGCGAGTGAGCAATCTAGTACGATTCATCATGCTAGAGAAAATTCAGATGAAAAACCAAGCCAAGAAAAGATTACATTAAGTTTGTCAGAATCTATTGACGTTCAAGAAAAAGAACCACATAGTAAACCTATTACCCAATCGCAATCCTGCACAAATTTTAAAGAACTGTTCGGTGAAAGTGAAAAGAATAAGTTTCTATCGTTGCCATCCAATCCTGAAATTTATTCAAGATCGCCTTCGCCTCATTCTGAAATACAAATTACTTGTGGAACGGATCGGCGTACGCCAGACACGCTACGCTGTTCAAGTGAAGAGACAGTGTGGCGCAGTCGAAGCCCGTCGCCCGACCCGGAGCGTTATTGGCGAGCCTACTTAAACCTGGCGCGGGCGGGAGAGGTGCGTCGCCTTGCGCGGCGGTTTGACTCACCTTCCGCTGCCGAAGCTGTATTGCGCCGCCATCGCAGCGATCCGGAAATCGCTCGAAATGTCCTTCAAAGAAACTGGTCTTCTTTCGAAAGATTCTCAAACCGGCGAGATAGAAATATTCTACCAGTTGCAAGAGTCCCACTGCGCCCGACTAACCGTTATATGCCCCATATTGATATCATTTCGAAATTGGCGGCCCTTCGCAGGCGCACAACACCTAGGTCTAGGTCGGCGGAAGAGGCATCAGAATGTCGCGCCGGCGAGGTCGATCGTATTCGACGCAGATTCGAAGCTATGTCGTTGTTAGGACAGATATATGCATCCGCCCCTGACATGAGTGAGCTTCGCGACATTGCTCCGTATTTGTCCGGGCCGTGGGTGGCGCATCGTTTTCCAAAACGAAGCGATAACAATAGATCTATTGAGGATCCCAGCACGCTTGTTCGTGGGCGATCGTCGCCAGTTAAGAAGGAAATTAAACGTCCAGTGACTAAAGAGTCGGTGAAGTTGAGCTCTATTTTGAAGAGTGATATGTTGAGTAAAGATTTTGATCCGTCGCTTCACCGGCCGGCTAGCCGCTACGAGCCGCCCCGGGCGCCGCCCCGGCCGCCGCCGGCAGCGTGGCCCTACCGACTAGCGCCTTACGTCACGCCATCGCGACATACAGTCACATTCCAAGGTTAATTTCTACATATTATTTATTATTTCATAACTTCCTGATTTAAATTTGGAGTTACTTGTATAGACCAGCTTTATTCTCTCCTATAAAGCAATATGACTATATACAGTGTGAATCTTCACGATACAAAAGCTTATTCATACCCATAAATAATGAATAAATAAACATTATCATCTTCATCTCAGTCTATATATTGGTTGATGTATTATCATATGAAATTTGTATCTTTAAGAACTTTATTCATTCATATGATCTGATCAGACTGATTCAGCTTTGAGAACGAATCTTTTACGAGGACGGGTTAACATTATACGAGTATCCTTTACTTGGTATAAAAGATCATGGAACTAGTACTTACTTTGATCTTGCAATATCATTGGATAATATCAAATATTTCTTTTAATTGCACACTGTATATAGTTATAGTATTTAGAGGCTTTTATCGTCAAAGTTGTATTGATGCTCGTTATGTTCGCCGTTGCTTTCCTCGTGTCTGCGTTGCGTGATTTTGATATTCTTAACTTTATGCCTTCTTCAATATTTACCGTCTTCAATGTAAATTTAACCATAACTAACACGAAATCTCGGTATATTTCAAAAAATGACGATAAATGAATACATAACGATGTCAATATTCCTTGATTTTGAAAACATGCAGCATTTTTATTTTGATTAGTTGTTTTTCACAAAGTTCTATTGTACCCTGATAGAAACGGATTCGGCGCCAGAACCTCCACGGAGAACGCCTCATGGGAGCTATTCAGATACAGGCAAGTACTATCCATTACCTTTTCCTTCTATTCCACTTGGTAAAGTGTACGTGTAGGTACATACCTTTACATTATATTTATGCCAATCAAACAAAACACGTAAACATTAGCTAAGAATAAGACGTTGGTCGTATCCATTAACCCTAATTACACATAATGGCAATAATACACGTACAGAAGAGCTTCCAACGGTTATAGCAATGGACTTAAAATTTTACGTTAGGTAACTTATTTTCGCACCTTTCCTTCCGTAAGCCGTTTGGCTAACGTGGGAGCTACCGTCAGTTGCAATTACGTCTGTATTATCTATGCGAATAAAAAAGAAACAATGGGCTTTGTTCAAAATAATCGACCACTTTAATTTATTCTTCTGACCGTCGCGGTCGGCACACGCGGTCTTGGATCAGAACGAAATTATTTAAAAAATATTCTATTGAATAACAAAACATTGCGTCACCTAAAAGTTATTTGGGCTATAGCAGTAATTGATTTTGCCATTGGCGCAATGTTCTTCAAATCTGATTGTTTTTATCTCGCACACGGTTTTGCGTCATCGCTATTGGCCAGCCAAAAGCTGTCGGTTTGGTTTTTTACTGTAAATAGTTTGTGTTGTTTCTGATACGCGTGTTGTAATATGTATTAAGCTTATTTCGTATTATCTGGTGTACCGTTCGATGTAGAGAGACTAAAACAAAAATAGGTACCATTAATAATATATCTAACAGTGTTATCACCGGTACTTCTGTGATAAAGCGTTCTTATCTACAACCGTCAGTTTAGCTTAGTGCAAATCCTATAGCGGAAGAGTGAGGTGCTAAAGTGATGTAGTGAACTATAAACTGGATTGCATTGAATATGGAAGGCGAACAAGAACACATCGGCGTGATAAAAATAATACGCAAGAACTGTGTGCTAGGGAACGATGTGTATGAAGATGATGGGTTTTTCAGTGATGTTCCAGGCACAGGTTCTATGTCGAAATCATTGCAAGCACTAAATAAATACGTAAAGAAAAATTTATTGTTCGACGACAATGAAGATTCTGAAGAAGATAAGGCTTACTTCACAAAAGAAAACAGTCCCAACGATTCTATATCAAAATACGATACAGATAGCATAAAAAGCAATGAGTCTATAGAAAAACCGTCCTTATCAAATGCGAACGTTGTTTCTGTAGAACCCATAAATGAGACAGATAATGAGATAGCTAATGCAGCTGAATTGACAGATGATTACAAAATCAAATCCCTTCTTGACAAAGTTTCTGATACTCGTACAGCCGAAGCAACCGCTCAAAATGTAAGCAAACCACTGGAACATATTTCAGTATCTCTCGCCAATTTGCCCATAATCGATCAAATTGGAAACGAAAGGCTCGGCGAAAATGAAATTGTCATGCTTCGAAAGCAAACCGGTGATGGGAATAATGAGAAAAAGCGTCACACGGTGCATGACTTTTCCGAATGGTCGAATAGAACAAACATATATCCGGATGTATACGCCCCACTCCCTTATAGTGAGTATTGACGTATTGTAAAGATAATAAATACATTATGTATTTTCCATGGAAAGCGAAGTGGAAATGTTTTCTTCTATCTAGTTGTCTAGTATAAGTATCTATCTAAATAATCTTACATTTATACTTGTAATACTACTCATTTTAAAAGTAGGTACTGACTGAAATTCTATTTTGTACATCCCTATGTATGCGAGGAGACCCTTATCCTCGCACATTACTCGTATGTTATTAGATTGAAAACAAATTTTGAGCAGAAATTGGTCATGAGTAATTAAGTATGTTAACAAATAAAATATGCACAAGACTCTTAAAATGTTAACTACAAAAATCTTAAAAAAAAATATTATTCTCTAATTTCAAAATAATTAAGTTACTTATTGTTTATTTGCTTATATAGGTACAGGTGCATTTCCGTATCTTAGTTTTAGAATTACCGCCAACTTACGCATGAAAATGAACGATAAGATATTCGATTATCCATCAACAGGCAAACATCGATAAAAATAATGCTACTTATTTCATCAACTAATTATTTCATTTAATTACATCACAAATTTGATACCTATTCTAAATCTGAAAATGTATTGTCGGAATATATGGACATTGTCATTTAAAAACCTATTTAGCAACATTAAGTTAGGCAAAAATCTATGATAGTACCTAGTAAAATAACTGCGTAGTTAACAATGTATTGATTACCATATAATATAAGAGGGATTAACATAAATCGCCAAAAGATATAAATATATAGCTAAGTATTAGTCACAATATTTAAAGCGAAGGAATTATCTAAAGTACACCGTTATGCAGATTATCTTGTAAGGAATGCTGTCATTGTTTTGGAATCAGTAATTCGTTAGTCATATTGGCATCATAACGGCGCAATGTTATCTAAAACAATCTACGTATGTAATCCTCCGTACGAACAAGCAATGGTTCGTGTATGGTAAACACGCATACGTACAGTTTAGACACAAAAAATACTAGTGAGTAGGTATCAGTTTACCAGGCTCTATGAAGTAGAGCATAGCAAGAAACATTTCATACTATGTGGGCATGAATGGTTTAATTGGCTCTATGGCTCATTTGGTTGTGACCTCTGCCTTCTGAGCCAAGGGTCGTGGGTTCGATTCCCTCACAGTACAAACATTTTATGTTCATGAATATGTCTGTTTCTATTGGTCTGGGTACTATAAATAATATGTATTTATTTACAAAAAAAAATAGTATTTGTAAGTTTATCACTTATTGTCTAGTATCCGTAGTACAAGCTTCGGCTTAGTTTGGGACTAGAAGGCGATTAGTGGCCCAGCGTGACATGTCTTAGGTTATTTATTTATTGTATAAATCTACGTATAGGTCATTGTTCATTCCTTAACTTACTTATTTTACTCGTCTGGTACTTTTAGTTTAAAAAATTCTAATTTTTAAATACTAAGTACTTGGACAATCTGCGACGTTTTTGAGTCATTTTTTGTTTGGTCTAGAAAATGTTTTTCCCTAGCTAGAACACATTGTCTTGCTACGAATATAGAGTAATTCTATGGGTAGATTTATCAACTGGTGGGTGTTTTCGTGCATTCATTGCTTTATATCTGGAAATGACGTATTACTACTTAAAAATACCCAAATCAAAATTAACCGATTAAAATCCGAAAAAAATTATAGTTATAACAAAACATACTTGTAATCCTTTATTATCTATAATTTCCTTACACTAATAGGTATACAAAGCATTTACAGAAAGTAGTTACTCTTACTATTATATATGTCACCGGAAAATAGCAAGAATCGTAAGTTGATCAATTTCCTAGGTAGTTGATTAACTTTCGGAAAATGACAAACGGTAGTTGAAATGTATTATTTAACGCAATGGATTTCAGTTAGTTGATCAATTTACGGTAGCCTGACAGTCATTTAATAATTTACGATTTTGACACAAGTAAAATCGTCCTCAAATAGGCCAATCCTTGCTCAATGTACTATTTAACGGTGCACTATTACCCGTAACTTAATACACTGTTCCCTGATTGGTTGCCGGGATAACGCCTCGTGAGCCATTGAACCAATCAACGTTCACCTCACCTTCGTCGGATGATTTTACGGCAAGACCCCGTAAAATGATCAATTTACTAAAATACATACGTTAAATAATACATTTCAACTGCAGTTTATTATTTTCCGGAAGTTAATCAACTACCTAGGAAATTGATCAACTTACGATTCTTGATATTTTCCGGTGACATATATAATAATGTCTTTATACATATCATGAGGCAAAAAGAATTGTTATCTACTTCCGAAACATCTGCCATAGAAACTTATCAACAATACGAGTAGGCCCGCAAAATTTTAGGCGGGAGACGTCGATGGAGTAATTAGTAGAGGCGACAGAGACGAAAGTCGAATGCATATCAATAGTCGCCGGCGACCAATCACTCTGACTGGTGCGTCCCTGCGCGTACGACGGAGACGCGCGCGGTTTGTGCTGTTGTTGTGCTTGTGAGTGAACTACGATGGGCATACTGAAGCAGATTAAGAGGATGACTGTTCACGGTTGGTTATATTTTGTTAGATTGTTTTGTTAGTACTAGTTTTATAAGTTTAGTGCGTGTAAATTGACAAAAAATGTTATTAATTCTTTTTTCGATATATTAATTAAGTGTTTTATTTGACAAGGATATAATAATGCAAAACTTTTCCCACATGATAGTCTGTGAAAATAATATAATCTTTAGAAATTGCAACTTATGTGTTAATCCAATGTTTCATTAAAAAAATAATGAAATTGTGTATTAAAATATAAGGTCATCAGTAGTTTTTGCGTGAAAAGATGACAAACATCCATCCAAACTAACGTTTGTATAATATTAGTAGGATATCTTCAAAAATATCCTACTAACATCAAGAATAAGCGTTTCTTCGACAATACGGTTTAATATTTTCTGTCGTCCTATTTTCTTTAGTTAATGTTTGCCCTAATTTAGTAGAGAATAAACAATTCAGATTATTGCAAAAGTAAGGGAAATTATTTCTAATAACTATGATTCAAGGGCTCTTGCAATTGCGGAAAACAGATGGAAACTGCTCCATTGCAATAATAATCTGCCGTGTCATTGATAACGGTCTTAGAGTGCCCTAAGCGAAAGCTAAAAGCTAATCGCTCAACCACAATGATAACGCTGTGATTATGTGTTAAAAATTAGGCATATATATTGTTATTCAGAAAATAATTGTTACGGGAACCAACATTAATAATTTCAATAGTTTTCATCTCAGCAAGTTTAATTTTCTTAGGCCCATTTAAATAAAGACCCGCGACACATCTCTGTAGCGGTTGATGGAGGGGCAGAGATTTTTATTGGGTAGATATCTGAGGCTCACATACCCTGTCGTTCCCCCGAATTATTAGATAAGGGTATTCACAAAGCATTTTTGCCTGATTAAAATAAAACTATCACATAATGTTACGAAAAACAATAGTAGATCAATTATGCAAGTTTTTAAAGGCCGACAGTAAAAACTAACGAGACGAAGTGTTTAAGAAGCATGCTAGATGAGCCTTTTTGTTTGAAATGAGAAATCTAGTTCAAGTATTCGACTTCATTAACTCAGCTACGGTTGAGCGACAAATTATGAAATTAAGAGGGAGGTCGTGCTGTAATAAACACCATCTTGCTTAACTGATGTCCCAATCACAGTTTGGCAGATAATTTTGGAACATGTAAATCAATTCCTTGATTTTTCAGACACTTGATTTGTATGACAGTTGTTACAATACAAAAATACTATATTACAGCGTTAGATAGGCCTTTATGAACAAGACTTTTAGAATAGTTGTTGGTAGCTCTTTAAGTAACTACAGTTTACTTAAGGTATCTACTGCACATTCCTATGGTTAATAGCAAACATGTTTTCACTTGTATAACAAAGGGTTAAAAATCGTATGAATCCTTTATATTGATCAACTAAGTATACTGTTTTAACAGATATTCCAATGTATGTGAACAGTTAGAGTTAGTTATTACGTTTTTATAGGTATTCGTTTCAATACCAAAAAGAAATAACGCAATATTATAAAAAAGAACAATACTTATACCTACATTTACATCAAGAACACAATATCACGTAACTCATTTAACTTTAAAAGGAGTCTATCTTAATATTTGTTCAGTAAATACTTGGTAAGCAAAAGTAATTTAATAGGAAACATTAGACCGGTTACTGCATTTTAAACGTTTCTGAGCAGAGAAAGTGTTCTAGTTAAGTATTTCTTTTTGTGACCAAACTACGTGACCGCACTATAAACAGACGTAAAATTAAGTAAACGAAGAATACTCAAAACAAATACACTATTTAGTATTAGTTTCTACTTATTTTTAGAATTCTTGAGCCCTGTCTCTACGTACTTATCTAAATAATTTATAAAGTATGCAAATGGCAATAATTTATACCTATTATCTCATGGATAAATCTTCTACGGATAGGTTTTAGTAAATCGTGAACGAAATAAAGCAAATATTTAAAAACTTATTTGTTTTAACTTCCATATACTTTAATTACTTCCCGTCATAATTTTACGACTTTTATACAATAACATACGGATCTAACATCCTTGTTTGAATATTTTTATGTTACCAAACCTAAAATAGATGTAGGGAATATGATACGGTATGAAGAATTCTCTGAGATGTAAACAATTAAGTTACTGCAGTAGGTATTCTTCTTCTTTGAAAAGTCTTCTAAAAAGTTACCATTACCAATTACATAATCACAAAAAGCACCTGGTGAAATGACAAGAACATTAATATTATGGAGATGGCAGAGGCTGTCCACAGAAAGTCGCCATACATACATAGTAAATTGCAGTTTATTCACTAGGTAATGTATTTTTTTTAATTTAATGTTTATATTTTGTGTAGTACAGATTATCTTCATAGAGGTAGGTATCTTACCTTCTTTCCTTATTTCATATGGTTGACAGTTATATGTTTGCTTATTGAAGTTAAACGATATGAGTGATAAGCTACTTCAAAGTATGTTAAGATATACAATCGTAAAGAAACCCGTGGCCACTTGTAATGTTATCTTCGTCAGGTACGAAATAGCCATGTGTGTCGTAAGCGTGTCTGGAATTACTATCTCGAGAAAGTTGTTTGTTACGACTGACGAGTACGAGACGGCAGCCGCTCATTTGTACCGAAGGGCTTTCGATTTCATCTGCACCCACCTTTAGGTATGATATAGGTAGTTACGTATGTGTGTTTAAGAGAAGACGGTGCGCGTATGTAGACGCTAATTTGGGCAATATGCAAGAGTTTGAGGTGGTTCTTCATACCAACATCGGTGGTTCAAAGATACGTCATGATGTTTCGATAAATTGCGGTAAATTGTACGAATTAAGCAATTGTACAGATGTAGCAAGTTTAGCTGTAATTGGCTGAAATCAATAGACAATAATAATAAAGTTGTCAATTATCGTTAGATACTCATCATGGTGTGTCAGTTGCGCATAGTGCAAACATTGACAAATAATCACTTAGAGACGATATTGTATCCAATACTACTAATAGCTTAAAACTTTTTAATTATAAATGATTTTTTTTTTCGAAACGGAGAATGTATCTTTTTGCCAACATAGAAATAAAGTTTTACAAAGGATGATAAATAAAAAACATCTGTATTGCGTGAAAAATATATTACGACTTGTTTTGAAACCCTACATGTATAACTTTAGGAAAAATGTCTGTACATTTACCCGTATCGTAGACATTGCCTACGTAACAATAAGGTTTCTGCCCAAATTTCTTCTTTTAATAAGATTAAGCGGTTTCATTTCAACCTTCCTGAATCAATCGCTCAGAATAAGCTCCTCAACGTAACATATACATTTCCTATCGAAAGAAATCCAATCTAGCTAGTGAATTGCGGTCATCACTGAATATCCATAAGCGCCATCATTAAATTTAAATAATTGCACCTTTACACACTTCATTCTTATTCGTATACGTAATACTTCCGTTCATACATAATGTCGAATTACAAACCGGTTTCATGCGCGAGTCTCGGACTCTCGGCCCAAGCTGCAGTTACGTGTCATCACATAATCGAACACCGCCGATGGCCATCGTTACCTCATCCCGAGGCGATAAAGCCTCTGTCGCCATGGTTTTTACTCCATTCGTATCACTTTCGCCTCTCTAAACCGCACTCGCGTCTAATACTTTAAAAAGCGTAATTAAAACCTCAAAATTACGTGAAAGTTTGAAAGTAATTATTGTATTATGTTTATTACGTGCTCAGAAATGTGCAAGACACATACGGAGTTACATGTAATATGTACATTCGTTTATGTTAAGTTACACATATCCGGTTGAAACTCTTAAAATCTACTTAGCCTAGTCATAAGGTCCAAATAGATTTTTAAAATCACTTGATCGTGAAATAATTGTTGTATTATTGTCATACTCGTATAATTTCGTAGATGTTATGCTAACGAGAATACTACATCAAGATTGTAGTGTTTTCTTTCGTTATATAAATACCGCCAGATACCTTTCGTTACATCAACTTAGCCTACTTCTTGCGACTATGAACAGTCTATTTATCCAACTGTCCATTGTGTCTGTTGAGAAAGAAATCATGAAGTTAGTAAGTAGGTAAGTTCGTCCGTTCATTTCTAGATATTTTTTATATGCGTGGACACTTAGTTGAATATAATGGTTCGATGCGTGGGTTGAATGTATCAAAATCTAGTTGTTATGCCATCAGAAATAAAACGATTTATCTATCATTCAAAGATGATTTTTGCCGCAAAACCATAATTTTGACAAAGTATCCCTTTGACAAAAGTCTCGACATAAAAATGAACAACTATACCTTCTTGTTGTGATTTATGAAAATAAACATTTATATTTCTGCAACACACGTCCGTTAGATATAAATTAGCCACAGAGAAGAGAGTGATGAATAGACAAAAGTTGTCGACCTGGACATTGCTAAAATATACAAGAAGGCGGGAATTTCAAATTATCTTTAACACTTCTCATAACTAATTTGCTTTTATGACTAAATTAATTACTAGTAACTGAAAGTACAAACAAAATTGTTGTATTGTTTACTTTGCCTAGTTCTAAGTAATTTTTAGTATGGAATATCTACAATTGCCGAATCATACAAAATCCAGTCAGCAAATTGAACAGTGGTAACAACAAGCCTATCACCAAACATTAGAACTAGAACATACCTACGGGTCATACTAGGGCTTCTTTGAGGCCTCGATAGTGGTATCCTTGCCCGGACTTCATCTCCGGTCCTGGACATTAGAACTAATTTCGTCCTCTTTCCATACAGAATCCCCCCGGCGTTACCTGGAGAGTGACGTGAACATCCACTACAGATGCCCGGTGAGGCACGACCCCCTCCCGCTGGTCCCCGAGAGGGAGCTGGCGCGGCAGCAGGCCGAGCACATGAAGAAACTGTACCGGGAACAGAGGAGGAACAAATACTTGCAGGTAAGCTTGAATTTTTTTTTCATTGCGTTTGTTGGAAGACGAGCAAGCGGCCTGGCTGTTAAAACAGTAACAGCCGCCCATGGATATCGGCAATGTTAGGGGCACAGCTGCCGCCTACCGTAAATCATCTCTCTAACTTCTCATGTCGAGAACGGTGCAGGAGGCATGGCGGGATTGCTAACAAACATAGGACTTTTAAACAAAACTGCGACGCGTATTCGCATCGCATGCACTTGCGAATAGTTTCATTTGCATCGCGCTTTCTGCGATATTACCCGAATCGTGAAAGGAGACTCCTTGCTGCACAAAATCACGCACGTTGACCTACCTAGAATAGTTAGTTAGTTAATTATAACACCACACACGACAGCGCGACTGGGATGACTCTGAGGAAACACTCTACACTAATAAATATGCTCCTCCCTGTGTATAGATAGGGTAGCATAGGATGTTATATTCATTGTAGAAGGCGTTTCTTCTAGGCCAAAGTCTTACACAATGAGATTTATTTTACAAAAATATGAAGTAAATTTGGTATATCTTATTTAAAATGTTGCACTTGTTAACAAAATACTGTGTTTATCATGTGGTTTATATACATTAATAATAATTTATTATCTCTTAAATAATAATTAGGTATTTATCATCATTGCGGCAATCATGAAGAAGAATTAATTAAATGGCAAAGATAACACATTGACCATTTAATTGCAATATCATCTTTATTCCATAAACATTCCGATTATGCATTAATTGATTGGTTGCATCGATATTCTTTAATTTACACTATATTGTAACATGTTTTAGACCTTAGCTCTTAATTTAGTCAATAATCTTTATTTAATAGCTTTAATTCAGATTCCAAGAAGTATGAATTTATGATTGCTCTAAGAAGAACACTTTTCACCGCCTTATCCACGGCTAATCGGTTTTCTCCTCAAACCGGGCGTACAATATTTGCGATCGATTCGTAACACATAAGTATCGATTATTCGCAACAACACGAACGCAATATCGAATGCGATTAGCGTGTCAGTCAAGGCCCGACGACGATTGTTTAATCCAGTTAAACAGTTGCTATCACGCGACTGCAGTTTGATCGATATCAAACGATAATTATCTCCCACGATCTATTTATTGTGTACATTGCGAACTCGCTTACCAATAATTGTATCAATGCGTTTGTAAACAATAGTTGTAAGTAACGTGTAATTTTCATAGTGAATGTTTTTTACTGCATTACCTAATGTAGTAGTTTTGCATATGTTATGCAAGTGTGCTAGTATCACATTCATTCGGAAAGCTTAGATGGAAGTCTCATATAGTACGACCGCTGGTAACATTATCTTTTTGCGGTTTCACTGCCCTGTCGTCGGTTGTTATTTTCATTCTAGTTTCCACAATCGAGTCGGTAGTATTTACACGAACGCTGCGCTCACTGTTTCTCAGTCACGTAACTTTGTGTGTGAGTAACTATGGTATTTTGGTAAGTAGGTATCAACATTGCGGTATTTACTACCGTTCGTTTACCTACATTGATTATTCGATTTTTTGTGCCGTTTGTATTTGTTTGCGGTATCATTTCAGATAGTGTACGCACTAGCATAATTTGCCTGTAATTCCATAGAGAGCTAATGTACCTACTGGTCATAGTTTATTTAGTAAATCGAATCAACTGTTTTATCGAGTCGTGTATGTACTTCTCGCGATTATTACACGATTAAACCGTTTAGTTGATTGATAGAGATGCGCACATAAATACAATGCAATACATATTGATCATCAGATCGACAGTTGTCCAACATTTTTCATCAATTTGCTTTGACTTTTTTGTCGAGCAACTATCGAGTTACCCACTGTCGTTTGTGCGCTACAATACATTCCAATAAACTTACGATTCCTACTCGATAACATAGTTGTTTAACTACAAGCTCCGTTAGGCCTTAATGTGGGCATTTGACAAAAAAAACTTGTTTGTTCATTTAAAAGTAGGTTAGTTCGTGGAAAATTAAAAGTAATTTCTTCATTTCGACACGTGATACTTTGTTTACTTGGCCAGCTGTGATAAGATCTCGCGATAGTAACGCGCATAGCTATGACATCGACGAATGCACGTTTGCATACGTGCCACTTAGTGCTGCTGCATTTCGCTCAGATAGTCGTAGAAAATGTTCTGTAAGTGCGTTTTCACCGCGTCCGAGGTGGAGGTGAAATTACCCGCTTATTATCCGGTGTCGCGAACACGTGATTACCGACAACGGCCCTTCGGGAGAAATCTCTTGACGTTTTCCAGTCTCACTTTGATTTTCATTCGCGCTACAAGTTCTACCGCTTTTACTATAAGCAATACCATCCGTGTTTGGTATAGAAGTAATATAATGAATGGAAGAAATATTTCTACAACTAAACTGGTGTAGGTACGTTAGATAGATCATCAAAAGAAAAAAGTCTTGAGAATTTATTACTTATGAACATTTTAAATGAGAGTGTATCAACGATATCTAAATATGAACATACCTACTCTTACTTTATAGAAAATTAATTAAGTCACAAACACATCTAACATTAATGACCTGAATACCACAATAGTCATTTATAATGACAAAACTAGTGAAACACGTTGTGGACGCGTTCAAATATGCGGAAATTGTCGACCTTGCTCTCGCGCATGCCTCGTGAATCGTGAATACCAAATACAAAAGTCCGTTAACAAAATGACCGGCGGATTACTTATTTCCCTTACCGCTGTCGCTGCGATGATAGCGTTAATGTCGCCCTAATCACGGGGAAATAAGGCTGTTGATTTCGCTACAAAAGTGAGTGTGTATGTGGTTATCCAATTGTACCTATGTGCGTGAGGCATAACAAAACGTAGAACGATACAGTCCAAACAGAGCGTGCGCGTACGCGAGAAAAGATCATGATAGTATTGTGTTAGTGCGTGAATATTGCTGTGCAGCCATGGACTTGAACTGAATAATCAATTAATAGATAGAAATCTGTGAAAGTACCCATTATTTTCTTATATAACGCGTATTTTTTACCGAAATGCTTTACGAAAATCCAATAGTGACGGTAATTTTAAAAACACTACAAGCGGTTTATGTAAATATTGATTTGTATAAAATTCAATTTTATTAGTATACTATAATATTACAGGAAAATGACATACAACCTGAGGATATAGAAGCATTTGATGCGTCAATGAAGGTGATCTTTGCGAGATTTATGTGAATAGTGTGATTGATGTGTGATTGTAAATTATTTTATATATCTAATATTGTGCAATTGGAAAATGTTATATAATACATAATACTTACAGTGATATCATGCTATTAACAAATATTAGCTCTACATCATTTATTATCATTGTCAACTCTATCAAAGTTTTCAAAATTCAAAATTTATATCTTTACTCACCAGTCACTTTTGTTTGGTAATAACAGTTTCGCTTAGTATTTCGATCAAAAACAAATTTGCTTCATGATAAACTCGTGTATAAAAGTCGGTATCTACCTATCAAATAATATACGATGATAATAATTAATATCTAATTTATATCGACAGGAGTTACAAGACATGCAAAACAGACGTCACCAGGACAACTTCACTCCGTCCCAGAAGAACATTTTACCTCTCAACCGGTACGATGAAGCTGAAAGAGTTGTAGCCAGAGCCCTGTATGCGTTCAATGGACAGACTGCAAGAGAGCTTAGCTTCAGAAAGGGAGACCTCATCAATGTGAGAAGACAAATCGACTCGAACTGGTACGAAGGTGAAATCCATGGAAGAATAGGACTTTTCCCGTACAATTATGTTGAAGTAAGTTTTATTTACATCTAGAAATACATACACGTTTTCCAAGAAATTAAAAACTCGCACAATTTCCACGTTAATATCGAATCGATAAGCAAAGTAATCGATTCAATATAAAACGCACTGAAGCTAAGTAAATGGCATGCGTGTGCATGTCAAATTGTATAGTACAAAAATTCCATCATTCCAATCTTAACGACATCACGCTACGCAGTTGCGTTTCTGGTATAATTAGAACCAATAATTACATATTAAACATTGCCTATGTAATCTACCTCATTCAATCAATTAGAACGCTTTAGTATACTGTTATAAACTAGTATTAAATGTTTGTATTTGTGCGTAGATTTTGATGAGTAAAATGTTTTTTGCAGATAATGAAAGGAGAAGTAGCCCATTCGCCGAAAAAGCCAGCAGTTGTCGAAGGTCGCGCTCGAGCAAAGTTCGACTTTACGGCGCAGACCAACTTAGAGCTTCCTTTGAAGAAGGGTGAAATCGTAGTTCTGACGAGGCGAATCGATCAGAACTGGTGGGAGGGCAGAAATGGCACCAAAACCGGCATCTTTCCCGATAGCTACGTCACAATTTTGCAAGAACCAAGTCAAAATAAACCAGGTAACAAAATTTCATCTTTTAACAGTGAGGTACCACAAGGAACTGTTCTTAACCCTTTGTTCTTTAATATTTCTTTTAATGAACATTCTTTTTGGAATTCACAAACTATGTTCTCTTGTATCTTCTTGACTGTTTTAAAATTTTCTTTTATGGCTACTCAAATACATTTCTGTAGTATAATACAGAGAATACCAGCAAACTTGACCTTGTTGGTTGCTTATTTCAGAAGTTCACCCGACGTTGACCGCTGATAAGCCCGTTGCCTCCCCAGCCGCTCACGGCCTCCTAAACGGAACTGCGAAGAGGAGCATGGGCGCCCACAGCTATCTGCCGCAACCGAACAATCCCGCCCTGTCGAATGCGCCGCCCGCTACTCAACCGCTACCAGGTCAGTACATAGGCATAATTTATAGATAAAGAATAAGACGTCTTGCTTTCGAGCACACGATGTGCTTTTTAATGCTAAATAAGCGAATTAAAATTAAATATCGATTGTTTGCGGTACGGCATCATTACTATTTGTGACATTCATCTCCGTAGTTCACTCGTTCTGTCAGCAGAAACTCGTGATAACTTTGTCTGTTGTTATCTATCGATAAGTGAATGTCTTACCTATTGTTCAATATCTTATCGACTAGGTACCTATTCAAAGTTGTACAGGAAGATAAATAAGGTTCCAACAATATAGATGAGTAACCACCCAGTAATAGGCCTGTTTCCGTAAAAAATGTAATTAGTCCGTCTTTTAGATTGTTCAAAAGTATAAGACACGTATTTTTTCATTTGTAAATTAGACCAAAAATGATAAAGCTAAAGCCCGTTAAAATTACGCTTGACGTCACAGAGTGGGAGTTTTTTCACCACTAAGTAACGTCAAAGACCTCCACTCCTAAATTTTGATGCCTTGTATCTTTGTTATTTTTTGTTGAAATGAAAAAAGGAAAAATGCGTGTCTAATATATTTTTATAATCTAAAATACGGACTAAATATAATGTAATTATTTTGACCCTGGAAACATCCCCATTGTGCAACATTAAACTATTGGAAAATTGTATAATAATAGATAATGTAGTTACGGAGCCGAAACATGGACACTCACGGTACGGCTAGTCCTCAAGTTGAAAGTCGTTCAGCGAGCTATGGAAAGGGCTATGCTCGGCGTCTCTCTGCGAGATCGGATCCGAAATGAGGTGATCCGGCAGAGAACTAAAGTTACCGACATAGCTCACCGGATCAGTAAGCTGAAGTGGCAGTGGGCTGGCCACATCAGCCGCAGAACCGAGAACTGTTGGGGTAAACGAGTTCTGGAGTGGAGACCGCGTCTTGGCAAACGTAGTGTAGGACGCCCTCAGGCCAGGTGGAGTGACGATTTACGCAGGACGGCTGGCAAGAACTAGATGCGAGAGGCCCGGGACCGATCGAAGTGGCGAGTATTGGGAGAGGCCTATGTCCAGCAGTGGACTGACGTGGGCTGATGATGATAATGTAGATGTAGATAATATATCTATACTTACCTACCTATACAACGCATTCCTATAGGATTCGCATAACAGAAATAAACCAATATTTCGATAACTTTCATATAGGATTATAACGCATTCATACAGGATTCTCAAGAAATAAACCAATATTTCGATAACTTTGTTAAGTTACGGCGGTCATATTGATCAACTAACTGAAACCCATTGCGTAAAATAATACATTTCAACTACCGTTTGTTATATTCCGAAAGTTAATCAACTACCTAGGAAATTGATCAACTTACGATTCTTGCTATTTTCCGGTGACATATATGTATACTCGTACTTGTTAAGGGTAACACAAGTGTTTAAACTACTTACTTTCGGATCGGAACTATGTATGTGATGTTGTCTGATATATTTATTATTTAAATTGTATTGCAGGTTACGTGGCGAAGCCTGCGCAGGCGACGCTGACGCCGTCGGAGCGCGGCTACGGGCCGCCCAGCGGCGCCGGCGTCGACCTCAACAACTCCGAGCCGCTCTACGTCGACACCAACGCAGAGGCCGTGCCGTGAGTGATGCATTACGAGCTAGAGTAGGTGGCGCAAGGTGAAGCCGGGGGTAGGGGTATCTGCCCTCCCCGGACCAGGAGTATCGGCCGCTTGTCATCTGCGGCTGGCCAGGGCAGACTCCTCCCGGAGGCAAGCATGAAGGTGTCAAATGGCTTTCCTCTAATAAAGAAAGGGGTGGCGTAAGGTAGCCTTTAAGCTTCATGGGTGGTCTTTTTTTTATAGTGGCTCGACATAATTGCTTCCCTACGCCTGATGGAAAGCGAAAGAGAAGCCCAAGTCGCTGTGACAACGGGCAAGTAACTGGTCAGTTGCCACCGCCATGCCGGCCCATTTTTTTTTTTTTTTTTTTTTTTTATAGGGGAATGCATTAGGCACCTTCATGCCGCCTCCGGGGGGAGTCGGCATGGTGTGTGGGACTCACACCTCCCAAAATGAGAGGGTATACCCACTAAACCCCCCTGTGTCGCCAGTAGGCAGCAAAAAGCAGGGATACGGGTAGCGCCGAAGCATACGGCCACATCCCTGCCTGCACCGCCATGCCGGCCCAACCCCAACCCCCTACGAGCTCCGGAAACCCTACTCACCGGCAGAAACACGACTCAGAGGTCATTTGACTGCGGTATTCTATAGGGTGGAGGTTCTTCCCCGGACGGGCGGCTCAATTCGAGCGAAGATTCGCTATGCCCTACCTCTCTCAAAAGGTCTAGAAGCGTCAATTTTAACTTGGCCGGTGGTAAGGTTTAGCCGTGGTCCATCCATGTGGTTAAGAATGGGATCACCCCATCTCATCCCATGGCGGTCCCGTGGGAGACCAAGGTAATCTTAACTTAATATTATAAAGCTGAAGAGTTTGTTTGTTTGTTTGAACGCGCTAATCTCAGGAACTACTGGTCCGAATTGAAAAATTCTTTTTGTGTTGAATAGACCATTTATCGAGGACGGCTTTAGGCTATATAACATCACGCAACTATTAGGAGCGAAGAAATAATGGGAAATGTAAAAAAAACGGGGAAAAAATAACTATTCCACCCGGACGAAGTCGCGAGCACAGCTAGTAAAAAAATAAAAAAGAACAAGCAATCAAAAGTGTACGTAGGTACGCCCGACCAACTTAGTATTTATTAATCTGTGGCCCGACACTGACGTTTAGGCGTCAGGACCTACCACGTCACAAAATGTGGTGCCGCGTTGGCAAAAATACAATTGTGCCACCATTCATTCATGCTAAGCCATTTTTTGCCACCACCATTAAGCCAAGGGGGACAGTCTTGTCCACAATAGTCGTTTTAATGAACGATATGAAAAAAAATGAATAAAAATGCTTTATTACTATCAGAAAAACATACCTAGACTATACAGTTCATGGTAGTTTAATCATAAAATTATATAAATTGCACAAGTCTAAGGAGTAATGAATGGAACAGGGGATCCCAAACTAGGCTTAGCCTGTATCTTGGGTAACCAAAAATAATTATAGTTATAGTAGTAACAGATCATAATAAATACTACAAAATACAACTTATAAAGCTAACAGTGAGAGGAAATGAGAGAGGAGGAGAAAGAGAGGTAGGGCATAGCGAATCTTCGCTCGAATTGAGCTGCCCGTCCGGGGAAGGACCTCCACCCTATAGAATACCGCAGCCAAATGACCTCCGGGTCGTGTTTCTGCTGACTACTGACAGGTAACTGACCAGTTACTTGCCAGTTGTCACAGCGACTTGGGCTTCTCTTTCGCTTTCCATCAGGCGTAGGGAAGCCATTATGTCGAGCTCCGAGCTATTATAAAAAAAAACAGTGCCAGTTTGGTGAGTGCGTTGAAGGTGTATGTGTATAGTATGCAAGTACGATAATCACATTTGTTTCTAAAGTCCAAGTAATATCACCTTGTATTCCAGGTACCGAGCCATGTACAAGTACCGGCCGCAGAACCCCGATGAGCTGGAGCTGAACGAGGGCGACACCGTGTACGTGCTGGAGAAGTGCGACGACGGCTGGTACGTGGGCTCCAGCCAGCGCACCGGCCGCTTCGGCACCTTCCCAGGTACATAACCATTCATCACCATCAGTCTATTGCAATCCACTGCTTTACATAGGCCTCTCCAGTTGTTCGCCACCTAGGACAATCTTCTGGAGGATATACCCATAATCGCCACGCTGGTCAGGCGGGTTGGCGATCGCAGGGCGTAGCTTCTTGCTCCGGTGACGCTGCTGCCCGTCATCGGTTTGTGGTATTTAGCTACGCCTTCTATCGTGGTTTTACCGCCCCAGTCGGTTTGCCAGAGCCTCGTTTGTTGTTCGGCAAGATGCACCACTGGCAGGTGAGGATGGCTTGGAGCGAAAAGGTGACAGGTCGCCCCCTACATCCCCATTCAATCAAGATTTGATCAACGTAACCATTCAATCAATTATACAAGATGATTTTTTAATCACTATCCAAATTTTTTTCTGGGCATTAGGTATCGTTAATAGAGCCGATTACTGCAAAAAAAAAAAGGATATACCCATAATCGCCACGCTGGACAGGCGGTTTGGCGATCGCAGGGCGTAGCTTCTGACTCCGGTGACTCTGATGCCCGTCATCGGTCTGTGATATTTAGCTACGCCTTCAATTGTGATGGTTGTACCGCCACCAGTCGGTTGCCAGCGCCTCTTTTGTTATTCGGCAGGATGCACCACGGGCAAGAGAGGTTGGCTTGGAACGAAAATATTATAGGTCGCTCCCTTACATCCCCTTACATTACACTCTTAAACTCCCGTTCCAGGTAACTACGTGGAGCGCATCTGATAGCGCGAGTGGTCGCTGCTGCGCCGTCTGCGCCGCGCCACGCTCTGCGCGCGCCGCACGCGCTGACACGTCACCCGCGTGACGTCACCCACGGACACCCGCGTGACGTCACCCACGCGATACTCAGCCCGCGTGACGTCACGCGCGCCACGCGACAGACGCGCGCGCACCCCCCCGTGCGTGACGTCACTCGCGCCACGCGATCCTTGACGTCATAGACGCGCGCACACCTGTGCGTGATATCACACGTCACACGCGCCACAATACTCCTGACGTCATCGCGCCTGCCACGCTGGCTCCGACGCAGCGGTAGCTCACAGAACTAGTATGAAAGCCTGGAAGTGTTAACAGTGAAGTGTCGCGGTTTTGGACAGTAAGTCTTTGAATCGTGCCGGTTTGTCTATACTGGCAGCGGGTCGCATTGCGACGGAAATTAAAAAATCATTTAGCATGTTAGAGCCAACAATTGAAATTATTTTGTGTCTAGAATTCCGGAAAGAGTTAAGAGAACGAGTTTTCGACACAATTAGTGGTGAGCTTGTTCGTATATTTCTGACGAAAATAATAATAATTACCTTCTACACTTCTACAGTTATCATGTTCAGTCAGCTATCCACATTACATTTGTCAACACCTAATCGATACGATATATCAATTCGTTACCTGTACTCGCTAGATGAGTTGCAATCCGACCCGCTGTCAAATCTGGAACTGGAGAACGCGTCAAGGTGCCTCACTGCTGAACATGTCAGTACTTGTAGGCAGCCCCTCGGTAGCTATAACATGAGTTATAAAACCTCCTCAAATGTACACCTTTTTTATCCCCTATAACCGAAGACCCTAACCTTTAGACGTAGTTAGCATCGATATAATCGCACCTAAGATCATTCACGGTTGGGGTGACCTAATATACCAAAAAGATCCATGACTTTTATATACATTTTGTACAAACCAATATACGGCGCGGTTATAACAGATAATATTTAACTAGTAACCTCAATAATCACAGATAAATAACAACCCACATATTTTACGTAGTAGTTTACCGGTTTTCGTTATATCCTAATCGTGAGATACCTAACCCGAATAGTTTGTGTCAGTTAATCCAAAGTTTGTTTTATGCGTCCCAAAGAGTATGTTTATCGGTTAATAATTATTACGATGTTGTATAATTGTATAAAAAATAATAAAAATACTTATATACCTGTACAATTGTTTAGTATAGTTATTTATTTAAAAGTAGGAAAGGAGATTAGGGCTCGTCTTTTAAAAGTTGGTTTTAAAAGATAGTAGCCAAGCACGTGGGTTTACTAATTCTTATGATTAACGTTTTATGTCTTACGGCAAAGGTCAAACTTTGGAAAATTTTAACACTTGAATATTTTGGAAGATGAACAAAGTTTCGACTGTTTGTGATCGGCTATAACCACCGAATAATAAAAAGTGTTTGAAGTATATAATTAAAGTCATATTTCTAGTTTTACAAAGTATCTTCCGTATAATCTTGGACTTCCTACGCGTTCTATGTAAACTAAGCTTGACATAATTTATTTTCGCATAAAAGTCCTTCAGCACTTTTTATTATTCCACACATAACTAAAACAATACTGATAATGTTTACCCAGTATAAGTATTAGTTACCACATTAACATAGTTATTGTAATCGTATAATATTGTAATACTCAGGCAACTATGCGATTTTTGTATATAGGGCGAGTAATTTCGGCAACCGTTGACAATACATTACTGTATGCTTAATTTAAAATTAGGTGGATGGTAAATAGATGTGTTAAGTGAACCTGTGTCATGACCTTGTACCCGAAGCGAAAACAGTTGGTTGGACTACCTTGTGGCGTTTTCTGGAAGATACCGAATGGAACTGGAGGTGCGAAATCTTAATGTATATCTAAAGATAAGAATATATCCCATATTGAAAACATAAGTAATATTTGTGTACTGGTAATGTCTATATCAAGTAACAAATTATAGATAAAGCTAAATGTGAATGATGTAAGCACATTATACTATTGCATTATGCATCTGAATATACTTAAATAATTTATTTTTATCCGCTTCTTCAACATTTTAAAGCAATCTTCCTAACTAAAACCTCACTCCTATTTGTTATCCTCCAGAGCAGGGCTCATCGTTATTGAAATGGTTTTAATAATGTCTAGTCATGAATCAAATTTTGTACATTTTTACATCGTTATATAGAGTGCCCTTTCATTATGAGGTCTATAATTTATACAATCGTACATCTTTTACATTTGTATACAATTTGTAGTCGGTTTATATTAGGTTTAAAATCAATTTTATATGCATGCATTGGCTTTGTTGATAAAAGTGAATAGGTAATGTCTATATTCCCAAAGAGATGTAACCCTCGCCCTATGTGAAGCTTGATTTGTGTAGTAGCAGAAGCTTTCATTATTTTTTTAACCCATTGTATTGTTGTATTTACTTTTGTTAATTTATTTTTAATTAAAAGCACAAATGTTTTATTTTGTTGTTGACACCTCGACATACGATAACTTTAACTGCTATTGTTCAAAATCATCACACCTAATAAAATAATCTTTCTATTTTACCTGGGTTTTATTTCTCCGAAATTAATGTTCATGAAATCACTCTGAAAGGTAGATATGAACCTGCCTAATTAAATTGAAATATTGGCGGCCTGCGCATTTATGACCTGTAACTCTATTCACAACGCCTATTTTCGTCCAGATTCGGAAGCTTTGAAAGAACCTCATACAAATTTGACGTTAGTTGTACTTAACTAACCTTAATTCAAAGATTGCAATCACAGATTGGGGGTAATCTGTGATTGCAATGAACGTGTGAGAAAGTTTCTGAATCCGAGCAGCGGTCATCCTAATAGTGAGCCCCGCGTATAAAACAAAACCATGGAAGTATTAAGTACATACTATTACTTCCATGAACAAAACAGACTCTTTGACATGTCCGAACGTCCAAAGTGACATTTTGTACGAGTGTGGCGTTATAATATAATGGAAGTAATAATTACTACGTACAACCTGTTATTTCAAAACCTATACGAATAAAGATTATTTTGAATTTCCATATTGATTTTTTTGTATACCTATTATTGTCCATAAATCATATTTTAGTATAGTCACCCTAGCGAGAGAGACAAAGGTACAGAACTGAACTCTCTGCTTCAATTTTGCGACAATAGCTCATTCCTGAATCCTGTTGTACGTAGAACTTATTACTTCCATGGGGATTTTACATAGTTACGCGCACGCCAAAATATCTGTAGTTTGTGGAAACATACATAACTTAAACTCTAGCTACAACATCAATGTGATATAAAAGACCCTTAACTATAAAAAATACCAATACCAATTATTTTCTACGTCCATGCGTACTACGTACTTATTACTTCCATGCCTCTCCTCTACTAAGCCGGTTGCTTAGCAACGGCATACAAACAAACAAAACTTGAGTTGTAACGTTGTCAGACGGGGGAAGCAACGAAATAATAGGCATCATTTAATCAAATAAGAGCCGTATCAATTCTAAAACACAATGTCTGAAGCTGACTGGCGGGAAATACTAAGTTTCTCACAAAAGGAATTAATCCAAGCTGATAAAGAGAAACTCTGTGAAAGTTTGTCGTGGATGGAGGCAGATGACATAGAGTTGAACTTCAGTGATCTGAAGACACTGTTTCGCCTCGCACAAGATATTCTGAAGTATAAAAGTGAACAGGTAAGAAAACATTGATACGTTGTTCAAGCTGAATTAGGTAGTTAGGTATAGAAAACTTCATCAGCAAAACCATATCTATCTATGTACTTATAATACAAGTGCTGGACTAAATCGATCGACGCAGTGCGTCAACCGAATACCTACTTGATAATAATTAAAATAAGTATTAGGTATTTTACTCAGTAATGATAATTTACATCTTTCTTTACCTACTTACAACATCTTACTTACCTACCTACAAATATTTTATGATTTTGTCTTATGGGCAACGCAGACGACTGACTATGCGTGACGCACTTTTTAGTCTGTGAAAATAGAACCTATACAATTGTACGCGCAAAAATCTGTCACGGATGTATTCACCTCCTCTACTAAGACTCAACGCCCACGACGCACATCTTCGATCATACTGTCGGCAGAGCTGTAGGGACTTACGCTCTTTTTAAATGTCTCAGACAGATATTTCACATTGGCACGAAACAATCAATTTTTTTTTATATTAGCACGACATAATGGCCACTCTACGCCTGATGGTAAGCGAGAGAGAAGCCCAAGTCGCTGCGACAACGAGCAGGTAACCGATAGTCACCTGTCAGTAGCCACTGCCATGCCGGCCCATAAGATGAAGTCTGACGGCCGTAAGCTCGTTGACAGCGAACTGCCTAATTTGTGTTGCCAATGTAAAATATGTCAAAAGGGCATTAACGACCCGCTCATTACATCATTAATAGGTAGGTAGGCAAAGTACAACATTTAATTTTGCGTACAATTATTGTACTACCAATTTTCAGGTCAATAATTTACATGGACAGTTAGAAACAGTTGGAAGAAGAAGTAGTAAATCTAAAATAAAAGGTACAAATATTGGTACGTATTTTGTAGTAATACACTAGTTAATTTCACTAGAGTTTTAAATAAGTGATTTTAAACAATGAGGTGACATGATTTGATAATGATTCTATGAGGTATACTATACATCTCACACGTCCGATTTGTTATTTTATGTTTTGTTTATTTTCCAAAATAATTCAGAGTCACCAGCTAAAAGTTCAGATAGTGTCTTTGAAACTATTGCACACCAGGAAGAGGTAATCAAAGCAAATAAAGAAGTATTAGAACAACTGTATGCAGATATTGCTGAACTAGAGGGCAGGAAAAATAAATTGGAGGGAGACAGAGACAACATTGACAAAGAAAGCGAATCTAGTCGCGATACACTTTCCGAGATCAACGAGGTTGCACAACTTGAAAATCAGATCACATTAAAAAATAGACATATTAGAAAATTGCTGAATGACGTCAATGTAAGTAAAGCTAAAATCCATACTAATATTATAAATGCGAAAGTAACTCTGTCTGTCTGTCTGTCTGTCTATCTGTCTGTCTGTCTGTCTGTCTGTCTGTCTGTCTGTCTGTCTGTCTGTTACGCTTTCACGCTTAAACCTCTCCGATTTTGATGAAATTTGGCACAGACAATCTTTAGACCATGAGGAAGGACATAGGCTACATTTTTTTTGCGAAAAAGGGGATGAAGGGGTGGAAATAGGGGTTAAAAGTTTGTATCGGGTTTTTTAATTGTAAAAGATAAAACCATCTATATTAATAATTTCGATCGAAACCTTATACGAATAACAAAACATTAAAAAATATTGATTTTGAGTCGACAACATATATCCGCAAAATTCGGATTGAAGAGAATTTTGTTAAATTCCGATGGCACTGACAAATAACAATCAAACAAAACGCTGTCGCCATCTTTGACGTGAAGCACGTTCCGTTTCATTCAACATATTAATAATTTCGTCGAGGAGTACGGTAGACTCGATCGAAACCTTATACGAATAACAAAACATAAAAAAATATTGATTTTGAGTCGACAACATGTACCCGCAAAATTCGGATTGAAGAGAATTTTGTTAAATTCCGGTGGCACTGACAAACAATAATTAAACAAAACGCTGTCGCCATCTTTGACGTGAAGCACGTTCCGTTTCATTCAACATATTAATAATTTCGTCGAGGGGTACGGTAGACTCGATCGAAACCTTATACGAATAACAAAACATAAAAAAATATTGATTTTGAGTCGACAACATATATCCGCATAATTCGGATTGAAGAGAATTTTGTTAAATTCCGATGGCACTGACAAACAACAATCAAACAAACCGCTGTCGCCATCTTTGACGTGAAACACGTTCCGTTTCATTCAACATATTAATAATTTCGTCAAGGGGTACGGTAAACTCGATCGAAACCTTATATAAATAACAAAACATAAAAAAATATTGATTTTGAGTCGACAGCATATTATATCCGCAAAATTCGGATTAAAGAGAATTTCGTTAAATTCCGATGGCACTGACAAACAACAATCAAACAAACCGCTGTCGCCATCTTTGACGTGAAGCACGTTCTGTTTCATTCAATGCATTGCGTGCGTGTCGCGTGAAAAAAGTATTCATCACCAACAACTGTGACTCATGTGACTATGTAAAACGAAACGTTTTGCCGCCAGAAACATGCGTCCACATTCGTCAATCGTTGACGTTTCTTCACGAAATTATTGTTTTTGACAATTTTTGACACGTGAGAGGTTCTCTTTGTTAGAGACTTGATAAACCTGACGATAACCTTTTCACCACGAAGCAAATACAAAGCCTTTCACCGTCGTCAGTGGCAGAAGCACAAACCGTGCATACCCGAAAAACACAAAAAGGATAACCTTATAGAATCCTTACTAATATTATAAATGCGAAAGCCAAATTGATGAAATTTGGCACAGACAATCTTTAGTTCCTGAGGAAGAACTTAAGCTCCCTTTTATTGCGAAAAAAGGGATGAAGGGGTTGAAATAAGGGTTGTAAGTTTGTATGGGATTTCTTAATTTTAAAAGATAAAACCATAAAGATTTATATTTAAGCACTTGATAATATTAAAGGAGAATAATCAACCGTTGCGGCACAGCACTATTCGCCACGCTCAAGAGTCACCGCACTAACGTTGACAGTTGAAGTTTGACGTAACGGTGACACTGACAGCTGTCATCGAGTTCCCGCCGATTATTACTTTTTCTCTCTCTGGTTGAATGAGTGTTTGTAATTGGATTGTGTAAATAAATACTTTCAGATTATCAATTAGTGTGTCATAATAATAATAGAAGTTAGTTACTTTTGGGCGAAGAGATCGAGTCACGGAGCAGGATGGAATAGGAACACGCATAATAAACACTTCTGTGACACACCTACATGAACGCGGGCGAAGCTGCGGGCACAGCTAGTTTACAATAAATTATTTCTGTCTAACCTACTTAATAAAGTAACTCTAAAATAAATATTTATTTTACTTGTTATTAGTATTTATCAATAATGAAAGGATACTCCAAGAAATATGTAACTTACTGTTACAGGTACTAGAAGAAGAAAATACAAAGCTCAGAGAAAAGCTATCATTACTTAAAGACAAACTTACTGAGGCCACAGATCTTATAGAAAATTTAACTGAACAGCTTTTTGCGTTAAACAATGAATCTACTCAATTGAAAGGTTCAAAATTTTAGTTAAAGCTAATTGCTGTCCATAACTTACTCGTTAACTGATTTATGATTCATAAATTCACAGAATCGTTAGGAAAGTCAGAGGAATATAAAGCACACCTTAAAATGGCAATAGATGCTCTTAAAAAAGAATTATCAGAAAAAGACTCCAGCAAAGAAAGTGTTTACAACGATATAAGATCAAAGGCACAGCATTGGAAAGTAAATAATCTTTATAATTTTTTCGTAATATTTTTTTTCTACTACGTTCTTTTCTCTAATAACACAATTATTTATTTTCAGAATATGGCACGGTCAAAAAAGGCAGAGATTGAAGCGTTAGCAAACGAAAACACAAAATTAAAGGAAAATCTCATCCGGGCATCGCAACCGCAGCCAACTTCATCACCTAAGGTGCCTAATATCTAAAGAGGTTTAATTATTTTCGTAAAATTAGAATTTTATGATATGAATATTGTTGACACATTTCAGAATCGACTCGCCGCTGAGCGCAAAATCAAAGAATTGCAAATTGAATTATCAGAAGCTTCAAAAGACATAGAACAATCTGCCGAGCTAATCCTACAGTTAAAAGCAGAAAATATACAGCTTAAATCGCTTTTAGAAGAACCTGTCGAAGTTGTTCTTTCTGAAACTAAAAATGAAAGTGATGATAATAAAGAAAAAAGTTTGATTAACAAATTGAAAAAAAAAGTGAAAGGTTTGAGTGTTGCACTTCAAGAAGCAGAAGAGATGATTACCTCGAGGGACAAAGAGGCTAGTTAAAAAAAATCAAACAAATTAAAGTCACTTTGATAGTTGTGTTTATTTTTTCTGTTTTCCTATTTTTAGTTGGCTGATATCACTTCACAACTTCAACTTATACAATCAGATGAAGGTATCAGGGCACTATTAGAAGGATTGAAAAACAAAAAAAGACAGATCAAATTCAAAGATGAAGGGATCAAATCATTAGTTCAAGAAGTAAATACTTTAAACCAACTTGTGGATGAGTTACAACTAGAAAATGAAACATTACGGTAAATATAATGAGGTATATTCAAACTATTAACCCGAATATGTGCATAATTTATATTATTGTTTTAAGGCAAAAGTTTAATATAACTCGAGACGAAAAAATCCCTACTAAAGGCGTCATGAAGGATTATTATATAATGGAAGATAAACTGAAAAAAAATGATAGATATTTAAAGAAGATTGAAAATAAACTTACACAAGCAGAGTTAGATAACCATGTTTTGAAAAATAAGACTACTAAAATGACAGATCTCTTAATAGAATTCGGTTGCTCAACTAGTACAATTGATGAAATTAATAATGAATGCAACCATTATACAGCTGATTCACCCACGTAAGATTTTTAAATTAATCCTTTTGGAGTTTATACGAGCTTCGTGTATAGGTAAATAATGATCACTTTATATTTTTACATATTTTAGGTCACCAGCTGAGGACAAAAAAGTAAAACCAACGGACAAACCTGAAAACTGTAACTGTAAAATAGACATGCAGGGATTAATAGACGAAAATGAAGGTCTAAGAAAAGGCCTCCAAGAGATATTAAACTTCCTAAAAGACAACAGTTAGTGTGATTCTACCTTTATTTAAGTTAACGAATAGAGCTTGTAAGTAATTTTATTATTTTCACATCTTAGGTACTACATCATCTGGGGTATTATCATTAGAGTGCCCCAGTTTGGATGCTGTGTTGCAATCCATGGAAGCTCGCCATGCTGCCGGCTGGCTTGCTCCTCATATGGCTACAGTAATGGAGCTACGAGCCGCGATTGGTGGACGAGATGCACTATTAACTGCACTACATGATGCAAGGTAAAACTATCTTGCATAACTGGTAGTAAATAAGTGTACTAAGCAAGGTACTGTTTTCCTAGTTCCTCGAAATTACAAATCCCTTATTTCTTAGGCGGTTGTTTTATACGGTGTTTATTTCTACAATCAATATTTGATCCTATCAATAATATATTGTATCCTGAATAAATAAACATTATATGGCTATTGTTATAGAAAAGAAACATTCAATGTAATGGCGCAGCTTTCAAAGGAATCGCAAAAGTCATTGGAACTAGAACACAAACTACAGGAAATGGAATCCTTACAAAAAGCAGTGGAAATTAACCACGAAAATGAAGCATCAAAAGAGATCCTACGCCCAGCTTTGAACATAAGCTTAGGAGAATTTGGTTCATGGATGTCTTTTGAAACAAATGATGACATTGATTTTAATAACAAGGATCAAATGGATAACCTTATAGCGATGCGTAATTCGTCATATGAGGATTACTTAAAAAGAGGGCTAGGATATTTTCACGAAAAATTTAAAGCGTTGTTTGAAAAAATGTCGTCTATCGTTGTACAGACTGCTGATCAACAAAATAAATGGGCAATTCAAGAAGAACAGTATAAAGCACAAATTGAAAATTTGAAAGCTCAACTTACACAAACACAAGAGGACGACGTGAGTGAAGATTCTCCAGGCTTAATTCCTTTGCCCTCAACAAATATATTAGAGAGAAAATGTTCCTACCTAGAAGAAAGCTATAAATATATCAGAACTTTGAACGAGAACATGAAAAATGAGATTCTAGAGAGTAAAAAAGAATCAATGATTATGACACTTGATTATGAAACTCAAACTCAAAGCTTAATGCTTATAATAGCCAACTTATTCGATAAGTTGAGGTCATCGATTCCTATTGATATATTCTGGAAACAAAATGCTGCCTTAAATAAAGCGGTAATTTGTCATAGAAAATTGCTAAATGTAAATTTGAAAAATGATGAGTCAGCCGACATTGTTTGGCATATAGAAAAGCTTAAAACAGAGACATTTAATAGTTTGAAACAAAATTTAACACATTCTGATTCAAGTATGTAATGTTTAATTACTTTGTAATAATATACATACCTTGTTGTGTACTTAATTATTCATTAAGTTCAATTTTAAAACTACGTATTAAGATTTATACAGCACTAAAGCTAAGAACTATTTTCCAGAAAAGAAAAATGAAAATGAAATTAAAGATATTTTGAAAAATGCAGAGCAGGAAATTCTTCAAAAGCAATTGCAAGAAGTTTGTTTACAGTTAGAAGAAAGAGACAAAAGGATCAATTTGTTAGAAATAAATAATCTATCGATTCAAGAAACGCAAGCCAAACTAATGTAATATTATTTTCTAATATCACGTACTTTCTAATACACGTAATTTAATAAATATAGTAAAACTTTACGAATTGTTTCAGAGATGATACTGTTGCCTCTAGTACAAAAGAAGAGATTGAACTTACAAATAACCAACTGCAAAAGCTAGCTGAAGAAAATAAATTACTAAAAGAGCAATGTCAGCATATAAGCAGCCAGTTAGATATTGCGTTACTACAGGTATTTTTAATAAGTTTATCAAACTACGTCGCAAAATTTAAACCTTTATTAAAATACTTTAATGATATGATGTAAATGATTTTCAGTTGCAAGATGGTCAACAAAGACAGTTGAATAATGATATGGAAATAAACATGTTGAGACATCAAATTTTGGACCTTCAATCTACTGGAGATAATAAAGCTATAATTGCAAGGTAGGTCATGGAAAATTTTAATTTAAATAAGAATTAGATAGAATCAAGGTGTCAACTTAGACTGCTTTTTTTTCAGATTGAGTGGAGAAGTCTTAGTAGCTCATTTACAAGCATCAGAAAGTCATAAAAAAATTGATAGACTTATCTCTCAGTTAAATAAAGAAAAGCAATCGAGAGCCGAAGCTGAAGAAATGCTTAAAGCAAGACAAAAGATTTTTGATATATACACTTTACGATATGAATCTAAATTCAGGCAAGTTCATATATTTAATAATAAACATAATACTATCTTCTTCTATTCTTATAACAAATCTGTAGAAAGGTCAATTCTGTACATGAAATTTATTACAGGTATATGTATGAAGTAATGCAAGTGCTTAGACAACAATATCATGGGTGTTTACCTCTGGCATCTCTCGAAAATTATTTGAATAGAATGGAAGAGCTGAGTAGAAAAACTCATGCAGCTAATGAAAAACTTCAAGACATTGAAGATTTACAATACAGTTTAATGACAAAACATTCTGTGTTTGATCAAGTTCTCGATAATTCTAAAAATAAATGTCTTGATGAGCAAGATGGTTGCTCGCATAAGTTACGAAATATAGTTATCGTAAGTACCTAGTTAAAATATTTTTTTTTATACTTCGTTGTGCTTTTTTCACATGGTAATAAGCACTTACTCACTTTAGATACGGACATGTAATTATTTTTTTATTTTCAGGAAGGCATACATTCTCGAGAAGGAGAATATTATAATAAACAGATTAAAACATTGGAGCTATCGAGAGATGAACTTCGAAAATACTGCAATGAGTTAGAAAAAACCTTAGTTCTCGTTAATCAGGGTTTTGAAAAGCCCGACTTAAATATTAAGAAGAAAACAATTACCAATGGACACGTAAATACCATAGAAATAGAAGACATACAGTCAGATGATGATTCGAACACAAGAAGTAAGTATGTTAGCTATACACTATAATAAAAATGAAATAGTTTATTTAATAAATAAATAAATAACCAGCCACGCTGGACCACACAGCGCCATCTAGCCCCAAACTAAGCCGAAGCTTGTACTATGGGTACTAGACAACTGATAAACTTACTGCAAATAAATTCTCTACTTACTAGTAATACTTTTGCATGTCACACTTTTTTCCTACCAGCACTTTAACGTATAGCCTGCTGTGAAGAAGTGCCTATACTATTTCTAATTTGACTGAACAAAAGCCTTATAAATGATAAATATAAATTGATAATAACATTTTTTCTAGGGAGCGAGACCATTGTTTTAGATAAACCAAAAGTTTTAAAGCCAGAACACCCACCGCCTACTGATAAAAAAAATAATAATGAAAAACCGTCTGAACCAAATCACGGAAACAACTCTAAAAAAGAGGTTGAAAGAGTTGAAAAAGTCGACGTTGTCACACAAACATTGAAAATAACAAAAAATCCTAAAACAACTCAAACAGAACCAGACCAGGAAACTGTAAATCTTAACAACAAATTTATTCGTCTGAAAACAGAAAATGATAAAATCAGAAAAGAATTATCTGATATAAATAATTTAGTTCGTCAAAAGGTAAATGATGTAAAGGTATTAAACTCTGAAAAGATCAATTTAGAAAATACGATTGAAAATCTTCGGGACTCTTATAACCAAAAAGAGTTAATAAATGACAAACTGCGTACTAGTATGGAAGAGCTGAGAAAGCAAAACGATGATTACAGATCAGCTCAAATTACACAAAGAAATAAAATAAGAGACGCAGCCAATGAAGAAAATAAGTCATTGATTCTTGCATTGAAACAGTTAGAAAATGATAAAAACGGTATTCTATCGGAATATCAAGACCTGTTACAAACTGAAAGGAACGATTATTCAAAATCGGTGAAAGATCTTACTACCAAGATACTGGAGCTACAAACTAAATTGGATAGGTAAAGCAATAAATTAATTTGAATACACTTCACTTTCATGCCCTCTGTTTCATTATTGTAATCGAGAAGACAAGAAGAATAATATTGTATCCTAATCGCAATTAGTTTCGTGAGATATTGCTTTTATATTTTGTTATCCTTATGTAAAATCTATTGATTGAAATATAAAGCCTGTAAAGTTGATGTGTTAACATTATAGATATTGCGAAACAAACGGTCGCAGAATACCCATGAATAAAATTTATATGCGCGATGAATAAAGTGGGATCTACGCAATTTCTCTAATACCAAGGAATGTCATTCTGATGTCTTTAGCATAACAATTTTTAGCCCTATCAATCATCCTGGGTGTCTAAAAGATAAGATCATCATTCTCATAATTAGATAATATAATAATGTGTTTCATTCCAGTAAGGAGGCTGATAAGAACTCCTCTAGTGCAGAAGCCCTCAAAGATATAAATAATAGATATATTGTTAAAATAGCCAATCTTGAAGATAAATATTTTAAAGCCCAGAGTGAATTGGATGGATACAAAACAGAGTTGTAAGTAAAGTGAAATAATTTATATGAATATGTTACGTAGGTGAAATAATTTATATCAATATGTTAGGTAAATCAAGCGATACTAAATAAACTTGAACAATTACAGGATTACTTATCAAAGTGAAGTCGACCGCTGGAAGGAGTTGGCAATTGAAAGACTTGCTAAAATGGAACAGCTAAATTCTCAGCTTGAAGAACGACACTGTGATGAGGTTTAATTTTTTGTTATCCTACTTAACTGGATTTCAAAACCTTATATTGTACACAAATCACGTATAATATTCATATTGAATGGTTTACAAACATACAACTTGTTTTAGGTGAATTCATACAAAGCAGAGAATCAACATTGGTTATCTCAATTGAATGACACACAACGGGAACATTTGGAATTGCGATCAAGACTGACAGAACAGAAAGCTTCGTATGTTAAGCAATTAGCTGACAAAGACACAATTATTGAACAACTACGATCTGTGGTTCACAATCTAAAGGTAATTTTTTCAATAGTTAATGCAAAGAGAATACATTTTTAAAACCGGATCAGGTATAATATCTGTAAACTTTACCTATTAATATTTTAAGGAAATCGTTTGCTTGGGAGAAGTGGCTTTCAGAGTTATTTAATCAACAATTGTTCGTGCATTTATGTTGAATACGAGTATAAACATTTTTTAAAAGACGGCAAAGAGTGAATTCGGTATTATCGCGGAAACAAATAGGGAATAAAATATTCATAGCCTAACGTGTTGGATGCTATTGATTGAATATACCAATCGACAGCAACTCGATAGAATCGATAGGCTCTTCCTTTATTCTAAGTTCATTCTGAATTTTACTGTTTCTATACCTTTTTTTTTATTTTATTGTATTATCTAAATCAAGCAAGCAATACGATAAAATCCTATCTATTTCAGACTCAAATATTAAGTATGCAAACTATGATATCCGTAAACGATCCCAGTTTCGATCTCTCTGCTATTGTAGAGGTAAATGAAAACAGTGACGTAATTTCCAATCACGGCTCTGATAGATTGGAACTCAAATTTGATTCTACTATTGATTTGAGAGATATGGACGATGTTGTAAGGATGCCTGCCAGTTCAACCGCAATTTGGTAAGTTTTATGCAATTATTATAATTGCTAGATGAATATTTTCTAAATAAATAATAGATGATTTTTTGAAGATACTAAAGCCGTTTAATTCAATTAAAAAATTAGACAAATACTAAAATCAACTTTGTTTAAATTATAAATATAGGCAAGAACCGGTAATAGAGAGGTTGCGCCAAGAAAAACATCAAGCAAGCAAACAAAACGCTATTCTTCGGAGACAAATCAAGGCTCTAGCGGCGCGTGAACGGCGTGCACGTCTTGACGCACAGAATCTCAAAAACCAAGTCTTTAGAATGTAAATATTGTTTCATCAACTCATTTTGGTGATGTTAATAAATGTAAAGAAATGATAAACCCTTTTATACAATTTGTTGGTATTATATAAAATTCGGAAAAGAAGGTATGAAATATTTTGTGCTTTGTTTGAACCCACAAAATTAGAACTATGAACAAAATTTTGTATCACCAATTTAGATAGAGCTACTCTCACTACTGCTTTTCAAATTTAATTTGCTTTATTAGATCATGGCACATCTCTATAATACAGTATTAAAACTCTCTGCAGAAGTACGTCAGGTAGCAAAGTGGCTACTGCTGAATCAGCAGCGCTGCAAAGCAAGATTGCATCGTTGCAAGCACAGCTGACAAGCGCAAGGCGAGACGCACACTCTTCTATAGCTCTTTGGGATAAGTGGAAAAGGTTAGGGCCCTTAATTAACCGACTTCTATTTCGTTTCATCATCATCATCATTCTCCTGCCCTTATCCCGCTCTAAGTGGGGTCGGCACAACATGTTTTCTCCTTCCACTCTTCTCTATCCGCCGTCATCTCCACACTCACACCTTTGACACGCATATCATTTCTCACACAGTCCATCCACTCTTTTTTCGGTCTTTCTCTTCCTCTATATCCTTCCACATTCATACTCAATACTCGTCTCGTTACATGCCTATCATCCCTTCTCATAATGATTCCAAACGATGCTAATCTGCTACTCTTTTCTGTCAACTTTTCATACCTACCTAATTTTGGTATTCATTTCTTCCGCGTATTAGCTTCTATTCTAGTGATTGTGTCACTTAGGCTTCGATATATGACTCCCCTTATAAAGTTTTGTTTACGTGACAATAGAAAACATAATAATAATTTGTGTCTTTTTTTAGAGCACAACAAACATCAGATCGTTGGCAGGCAAAATTTGACGAGAAATGTCAAGAGGTGAAAAAAGTAGAAGCAAGTCTGACCCTGGCTAAATCTGCAGTAGCAAGGCTGGAAAAAGAGAAACGGGTATTGCTCACCAGGCTATCCGAAGTGAAAAGTACGTTGTCTTATAAACCGTTATTACTTATAGCACTGGGTAAAAATTCGCACCTTTATCCTTAAAATTTTATTTTATCAATGTTATCATTCCCTAATGATGACGTTGATAAAATAATATTTTACGAAAAAATAATTATACCTAATGTCGTGTTAATTGAAATGTGGTACCCCCAATTCCAGATGAGAAACAAATGACATTAGAAAAACAGGACAACGAAACTCTTGAAAAATCATACCGGCAGAGCGAGCGAGACAGCATCAGCTCGCCACCACCGGTCTCCACCAGGGCCCTTCTGGACAGAGTGCAGGCACAGCAAAGGAGGATTGCCGCTCTAGAGGTAGCGGAGAAGGTGATTGAGCTTAATGATACTAAGTATTTCCACAAAAGCTGTTTTTAAGGTCGCGGTAATCGAAAATTTAGCTTAGGTATATTAGTTTTAAAATCAAATATTAAGATTAATTTATTCGAATTCCTGTTGCCATCCTTTCTGGACTTCCAAGAGAATTAGAATAATTGTTACAGCATTTTTAATTAATATTAATGAATGCGTTACATACCCATTAGAATTTATGTGAAATACAATGTAAGCTACTGCGTTTTTTATACTTTTGAGTGCGTTTTCAACATTACTTTATTTTAGGGCAATGAACTCCTAGTGTCAGAATATGAGCGATCATTGGCAGAGATTACTTCTCTAAAAGGTCAAGTGCTGAAGCTCGAATCCACTCTGCTAGAGTCGCAGATTCGAACTCCGCTTAAGTCTACACAAGATGCTCAGCCTGAACTGGACTATTGGAAAAGGTTAAACGACATTAAAATATTTATTTTCTTAGATCATTCAGTAAGTTACATGAAATGAAGGATAGATTATTGAAACCCAACAAGCGTTTTTCAGAAAAGAACGCAGAGCCAGCTCGAAAGAAGATGGTTATCGTTATGCTAGATATTCTTATACTGATTTTTAAAGAATAGTATAAGTAAATACTTTTTTGAATAGTTCGATAACGTTACAAAATATTGTTGTCAACAAGACTTTGCGTAAAGTCTTAAGTTTAGGTTGCTAAAGTCATAACTTTAGAAACCTAAACTTAACTTGCCACAGAAACAAGGCTGCGCCGAGTTCAGCTGAGGCCGAACAACGGAGGCCATCAAAAACTAACAAAATGATATTGGTCGAATCTCATCTCGGCTCCACTTCAGTGGAACAATGTCATTGGCTGATTTCTGATAGCTCCAGACCATCGGTGACGTGTTTGCTTACGTGACAAACAGTTAACAATAAAACTTTAACTAATTAAGTTGATTTTTGAATATTTTTGCTTTGTACAGTTATTGTGAGATGCTGAAAGAGGAGAATGTGCAGCTGAACATGAGAGTGAACGCTTTGGAGACGGCCCCCACCACTGCCAACCACCATCGGGTTAATGACCTGGAGCAGACTGTGCTTACGCTAAGGGGTGTGTTTTTTTTAGTACTGTGGGTGGCAGAAGAGCAAGCGGCCTATCTGATGTTAATCGGTTACCGCCGCTCATAGACTCTGCAATGCCCGGGGCACAGCTTAGCCGCTGCCTACCGTGAAGAAAGAGTTCTCTTTAGACCACGTTTGAAGAAGGACAAGTCGTAGCGATCGGGAAACACCGCGTTCGTCAAATATTTAACTTACCTAGTTATTGTTAGATAATGTCCGAAAACTCCTATGACATGCCAGACAGAGGACTCTACACTTTGTAAACGAACTTTGTGCATGTTCAACTTCAAATTGTACCTACACAATAAATTGACAATAAAAGATCTACTTACTTTGAAATATGTTAAGGGATGAATACCTACATACCTACATTTACGTAAAAACTCTTTATGACAAGCCATATTCCGTACGGGCGTAGATAAAAGCTAGTACCTACCAATTTAATGTTATATTTTCAGGACTTGTTAGCAAGTTGCAGGCCGAACAGAAATCGTCAGCGGCTCAGAAGCGGCCCGACTCGAGACCAAGTAGTGCTATAAGCAATAGCACTGAAAAAGTAAGAATTAACTGTGTCTTTTTTGAATGCATATCAAAAATATAAATATAATAAGTAGGTTTTAAATTCTTAGTTGACATTTATACCTAGCTATATACTTAGATATTCTTGAAATGACGCTTCAGCTACGAAGAAACATCTTTTTCATTTATTTATTTATTCTTTATCGCACATAAAATTTGTACAAAAGGCGGACTTAATGCGTTTTTCAGGTAGATAGTAAAGTAATCTACAGATTACTATTTTTGATGCAGTGAAAGGAAAGCGATCAAAAAGTCGCCGTGGCAAAGGTTAGCCCATGAAAATGGGTTAAAGAAATTAACCCATTTTCATGTCTATTGCCACAGACATGCCGTCCAATAAGTTGCTTCTTTAGGACTAAATATACGGTGACGGCAATTGGAAGCCATACCTAATTTAAATAATAATAAAATACTTTATTTCCAAAGAAAATGTACAATCACGAGCAATGTTGGCTATGACTACCACACTAGGCTATGCCTGTATCGTGGCAATCATAATTTATACACTTGATAAATCATGTATGTACTACTTACTTAGATTAAAGTTTTGCGCTTTACTCTGATACCTATTTATAAACATTTTTACTAATTTTAGAGCCGTAAACAAGTTGAGTCGCACCGAATCGAAATAGCTAATTTGAAGCGCAGTTTACAAGACAAGGACTTGTTGCTTGAAAAATCAAAAGAAATGCTCAAAATTGCTGCTGAAAGAGAAGACGAGCTTTTAAGAGAGGTAGATTTTTGAAAGATATATTTCACTAGTTATCTAATCCGAGACTTCTCACATCAGAAGAACAATGAATCAGAATTATGCATTACTTAGTAGCACTACATTTAGCAGACCACCGGGCAGCCGGTGCAAATTCTTAAATCATTTAAACACATTGTTTGTCTGAACAAAGAGTAAATTTAACGCTATTTTTTGCTGCACGATGCCTTTTGCACGTTTCTTTAAAAGGATCCCATATTATAGGAAGGTGCTGGCAAATAGTTTCAGATAATTTTAGTATAATAACCCATTTATTTATTTTTCAGAACGCGTACCTCCATCGCCGCATCGAAGAGTTCACAACTCCTAAAGGAGGATTTCTTTCTGCGTAATTTGGGACAGAAATGAAAAAAATGAAATTAATCTTCTATACTTTTTATAGTATTAAGATCAAAATTAAATAATAATTATTATAATCGCTTGTGTTAGATTAAATAAAAGTTTTTTAGTAAAATTTATTTAATAATGTTCGTACAAAATCCTTATTAGACATTAATTAACATAAGTACTTACAATAAACTTTTTATTTAAAGATGTTCCCTTATCACGAATGTGCCTTTATTCCCGGTCGTATCCATCCACCATGTCGTCCCCACTGGGTACGAGTGGGGAAAAAAAGTTTCGTTCATCGTGACGATTGGCATTTGTTATGCCTTGTGTAACGTTTTATATTCAACGTTTACATAACGACATTAGCTCCTTGAGTGACGAACATTTGCGTGTAATATAAAATCAACAGATTTGCTATTAATGTTACAACTTGTACCAAGGTATACCTTCACTTATGAATATTCATTTTTTACTATTACGAGTCTTGCATTGTAACATTGCTCGGATTTTCTCCCTCACTTGTTTGTTACATTACATGCGACTGTTCCTAGTGCAAGAACATCTTAAGAAAACATACAACATAGATAATTTAACAAATAAATGCTTCGTCACTAACACAGTTTTCTACACCGTTCGCTTTTAAAATTACACTGGTCACGGCTGAATTATTTTACAATGGTCATAATTGCTAAAAATCCAGGAGAATTTTAGCATTTATTCCTCATAGGTAAAAAAAGATTTTTTAATCTCAGAAGATTTATTCATTACGTATATACGAATAAACGTACTGTCTTACCGAACTATAACTGTAAACTGTAACACTGCTTCAATATTCTTCCCTTGGACCCATGCCTTGGACTTCGTTGATAGGTATATACAGTGGAAACTTATGAAATGTATCGTTGATATATTATTTCATAAGTTCACACTTCAAAACGCGTTAGAATAGCATCTAAATTATAGATATACGAGTATTAACAGAAATACGGACAGACCAACAAGGATTTTTTGGTATGTGTGTAACATTGACATGAGTGCTTTAGAGCGACACAAAAACGTCAAATCAATGTCAAATAAACACAAGAATTTGACATGACATGTACGAGGACCATGCAAGTAATGAGTACTACTTCCACGACGAGGACTGCACTAAATCCGATTTCAGCCACGTGCCAATCGATCCTTGTCGATTTGTACTACAAAATTGAACCAGTAAAAACTAGATACCTAAGCACAAGTAGTATACAGACTCGCATTTGTATACAAGTTTGTACTTGTACTTGTTATTTACAAGCAACCCCGATGTGAAGTATAATTGTTGCGTTAACTACGACCTTCTGTCTTATAAAAATAAAACTACCATTCTACTGAAAGCAATAATGTCCTTATCTTACAAGTAGCAAGCACTTATAAATAAAGTCTGTTTGTGTTGAATGAAGAAATTTGAATAAATTTTATATTCTGTGCATCAATTGTCTTAGATTAGGATTAGATTATTACATCTTATTTGTAGGCTTACCTAATTCAATCCTGTTATTGCAATAAGATTGCAAATAATATGTACATAGGTAGTTGGCTATTTGAAAACTATAGATGTCATAGTGAATTTTTCAATACAATTGCCATACGTCCAGTAGTGCATTAAAATATGCAATTAAAAAATACATGAGCATGAACTGCCGACCAATAATAATCAACATTATTCCAAAAAGTCGAAACTTTTCTTGAACAACATTCTTTGTTGTTTAGTATAATGGTTGTTGCACAAACGTACCGAGATTAATCTTTAGTGCAATAGGTACATGTAATGCATTGACAGTAAATGTCTTAATGGGTAAAATGATCTTTAATGTTTTTTTTTTAATGCGAGAGGCGGCAGACGAGCAAGTGTGATGCCTGATGGTAAGCACCGGTCGACACCGCCCATATCCGTATTGTTTTAGGTACAATAGCATTTAAAAAGCTCCAATCCCAATGTATTGTGTGCCTGCTAGAAAAGAAGTCCCAGAAATGTTTTTTTGAGATCCCCCAAGCAACATTAGGTAGGTACTAACTAATATTTAAATACTTTCTAGTTCTAGAAGGTAACCCATCACAACTTATCAAGTAGGTACCTGTGGTGCAGGTTCTTCCTTCTCATACTTTGCCTTCAGACGTTTCGCGAGCGGCGGCGTGAAGAGAGCAGGGTCAGGGTAATTTCTTCCATCTCGTTCCCAAGGGTGCTTCTGTCTCCACAACAACGAGAAAACCGTACCTACTATCAGCACGCATACGAATCCGATCTGAAAACCATTAAGCGTCCAATTTATAAATCTTCTACTGGGTAGTTCGTATCGTGAAAAGGGGTGAGAGGACGTTCTTCTTTTTCTATATAAATAAATTAGCATGGATGTTCGACATGTACCTATGACCGCATAACTTTCAAACGACTGCACCAAATTGGATGTTTCTTGGTTTTATGTATTCGTTTTTGTAAGGACAAGGTTGGCATAAGATAAAAATAACAAAAAAAACACATGGCGATACTAAAACAACGGGGTAACAACGGGACAGTTCGTTGAATAATTCCATCGCAAACTCTCCAAAATGTTCTTAAGGTTAATAAATTTTATAAATACTCAAATACTTGTATGATTAACTTGGTAACTTACCACGACTACTCATGGGTTGGCATGTCACGGAAATAAAACATGTTGCGTAAAATTTACACAGTAGGTAAGTATGTGAACAGACAGACAACGGCAAGACTTGCATTCATGGATAGGTAAAATACTAGGATTTATTTGTCGAAATTCCACAAATGCTGGACAGTTTTATTTGGACACAAGCTTTATTTGTAAAAGGATGCGTTTCATTAGAAGCAAGACGCGGAGTGCGCGGAGCTAACAAAAATTTATTTGTTTGGTATGACACCGTATTGGTTGTAGCCACCTTAGGTTTTTCTCATCTATCTACCAGCATTACAGGGTAAATGTCTATCGTTGCGGTCTTCTTCAAGCCCTTAGATATGACATAAAACTATAGTTGATAAGATAAAAAATAACTCACCGGACTGCACCACTGATACGATATTCTATACAGGTAGAAATAGTCAGATGGATTGACTACAGGCGGCACCGGCATAGTGATGTTGCTGGCACATTCGGCCACGCTTAATGGCAATCTGGTAAGGGCCGGTCGCGGCGTGCCGAAACTTATCCAAAAGGTCATCGCTAAGCCGCTTATCAGTCCAATGGACGTTCCCTAGGAAAAAAAATATAATAGCAACGACTGATTCCGAATCCTGACCGACAGGCCCGTTTGTTCATTTGGTAGTGACCTCTGTCTTTTGAGCCAAGAGTCGTGGATTAGTACTCCGCACAGTACCTACAAACATTTTCATGTATGAACATGTCTTTTTATACAAAAAGACCAATACTGGTCTGTGTGGTCTATACATAGTAAATATTATATACATGATAATTATGTATTTATTTACAAAAAAAAAGTATCTTAGTAAGTTTATCAGTTGTCTAGTACCCATAGTACGAGCTTAGGCTTTGCTAGGTTTAGTTTGGGGCTAGATGGCAATGTGTGGCCCAGCATGACATGCCTTGGGTTATTTATTTATTCAGCGTTTCTTTCTTATTAAGTAAATAAACCAACTCGTTGATCCAATTTTTTTTATGATCTATCAAATTATCCCTCGCTTATAAATGCTGAGTGAGGCCCTTTTACTCGTATATTAGGTACCTATCACAACCCTAGTTCCCATTTCGATTTGTGTGTAATTATTCTTTCTCTCTTATGAAATAGTCTCATGCAAATAGTCCATATATGTATATTGATAGATAGATATACTTTGTTGCCCAAAATACAAACATTTAAAGAAAAGGTATCATAGAGAGCTATGGTACAACATAGGCGGTCTCAAATATTTTAACTGTTTGGCAGAATACTTACTGCTTCGTTGGCATAAGTGGTGAACATGCCAAGAGTGAAAACGCCAAGCAATGGTCCTCCTACGGCTCCGAAGATAGTGAGTGCTGACTGCAACAATCCCCCCATGTGTTCTGCAAGGAAAGCCAGGGCCAAGAACACGAGGCCAAACACACATGCAACAGTCTTCGTCAGCCAAGGAACGTACGCTTCACGAATAGTGAACCACCTAAAACAATACCATACGATTTTTTTAAGAACCATAGTCTATGTAGTTCGATTTAACGATTATATTATCTTCGGGTCTTCCAAAGAAGCGGTGCCGCTAACAACTGTCATACCATACTACTAAAATAACTGCAGTATCCTTTTCCCAAAATAGAAAGTTTGTCACGCCTATTTTCTTCTTGTACATTTCAGATCCGCATTAACATCATCATCATCATCAGCCTGCAATTGTCCACTACTGGTGCATCACAAGCGTGGTGATCGCAGGTTTTATTTGTACCCAGGTACTGCTGCTTGTTTTCTAATATTCCCTTACTGGTCTTCTCTACGGACTGAGATGGGGTATACCTATATCATTTCTAAACCACACGGACAAAAACGGTCGGGTGCCAAAAATTTAATATGTTTATGGACGTTTCATAAATGTAGGTACCTACCGAGAGATACAATCTTCCAATGTTCAAAGCGAGAGTGATCCGGTTTTTGCTGGGTGAGCGCGTTCCAACGTAGACTACGGTATCGCCTACCATCAGGCGAACCGCAGTCAAACGCAAACCCATTTAGAATAAAAAATACCAATTAATCTTAACACACCTGCCAATGTAGTCTGTTAGCGTGACGGCAGCTAGTGAGTTACAAGCGGATGATATGGTGGACAGCGAGGCGCTGAAGATGCCGGCCACGAACAAGCCGGCCAGCCCCGGCACCGAGCGCATGGCGTCCACCACGTAGTACGGCATAATCTGGTCTATCTGATGAGTACCAAGGTTGCTTACAAGATTGCTCCAAATATACCTACATCGATACTATTGCAAAAATAGAAACATACACAAGGATACTCCAAAACAGATTTTATGTAGAGACACGTAAATAGACAGAAGATCAATGGAAAGTAGAAGATCCGACTTTGTTTGAAGAACTCAAGCTAAAAACAAAAATGTTTGTGCCTGAAAGTCCTTAAAACTTCGATACCTCAAAGAGAGAACTTTTCTTTTAAAGACTTTCAGCCTGGCAAACTTAGATCCAAACATGGGTTAAATCAGTTTACAGAAAAACATTGTATTTATTAAATGTCGGTATTTCAGTGATAAAATACATAATTACTACTGTAATTGATGCCTCTTTTAGACCAGGCACGCACTACGAGATTTTCTTCGCGCGGCAGATAAGAGCAGCGGCATAATGACGCACTGTAATACTGTAGCGTGTGCTGTCAAGTGCGCGCAACCCAATTGGTACATTTTATGGAAGTCCGTAATTTTTAAACCCGATATACACGCGTGCGACGCCGTTGGCACAGCTAGTAATTAAAATAAATTCTTACAGCAGTGATCCTGCCGTCAGTAAGCGGGTCGCAGTTTCGGTACACGGCGTACATGCCTAGCCCACTGATGCAGGTAAACGTGTTTAGTAGCATCATGACTGGCCAGCTCCAGTATAGGCACTGACGAGATTTCTCCAGGGTACTCACTGTCAGCAGGCGCTGAACCTGAAAATTGTAAAGAAGTCTTTAAAAAATAAAAGATAAATATATATTTTTAGAAGAACCTGCGGGGTTCCTTGGTTTAGAAAGAAAGAAAAGAAAAAAAGAAAATGTAAGGCTACACGAGAACAAAGTGATTTTATCGCACACACTACGTAACGTGGCATTCACACGAAAGCATCATCAAGACTGTGTTAGAAAATTTATCATCATCATCCTATTGCAGCCCACTGCTGGACGAAGGCCTCTCCAGTTATTCGCCACTTAGGGTAAACATCTGGAGGATAGGTTGATCGCCACGCTTGGTAGGCAGGTTATCGATCGCAGTTAGAAACTTACCTAGATCTGTTTCATCCTTTATATTGTATCAAGTCTAGAATACACTGAATCTGAGTTTTCTGAATCAGGAGAAAAACGTGACGGAATTTAATCCGAATAATTCTAACATTCATTAATTAGTCCAATAGTCATTACACTACCTATCTACATAAAAAATGCCTACGTTAGGCATTTGAATCATAATAATAATAGATCTAATTATGTTACTACCTGTGTATGGTTGACGCCATAGAGTGACAAATATGTGATAATGCCTCCGCATAACAGTGACCACCACGTGTGTCTCTCAGTCGGATCGGGGCTGAAACTGTTATTAATCTTTAAATCATCGCTATCTGGTTATTTATTATCTATTTACATTATTAGGCAAATAGTGCCATGCCAAACTTACTTATTGAAATTAATCCGTCCTCCTTCATATGCTATTTTGAAGATCTGATCGAATCCTCCAAGCTCCACTGAACAAAAGACAACTATACTGAACACAGCACCGAACATTAGTGATGCCTGCAGCAGATCAGTAAACACGACAGCCTTCATGCCTCCCAGGGTTGAGTACAACGTGCAAGCCAATCCCACCACCAGGATTGATATCAACCTATCCAAACCTGTGACCGATTCCAATACTATAGCAGGAGCGTAAAGGACTATCCCATTATACAGCACCATTTGCAACGTATACGTGAGAGACGCAAGCATGCGTAATCTGGGACCAAATCGCAGTTCCAGATATTCGTATGTGCTTGTCTTTTGTAAGCCGAAGAACACTGGCAGGTAATACGCTGTGGCGATTGGTGTTCCTAGCCCATTGCTTAGGTTAACGACTATGAATATCATGCCGTAGTAGTAGTTTTCTGCGGACACGCCGAGTAGAGTAATGGCGGACATGAATGAAGCCATCAGTGACACGGCGATTGGTAAAACTGGCATGTTACGATTCGCGAGGAGGTACTCCTGTAAAGAAAATTGAGCATGTTAACGTCTGTAATGTACTAGATGTCGCAATCCTCTCTATTATCTAGCACTGCCCCTCTGTGATACCTATATCACTGTTTCAAAATAGAGTGTATGAAGGGTTCACTTGCGTCACGGCTAACGGCCGTATTTACAAACGTTACATGGGTTGTGCGCACGCACAGGTAGGTACTCAAAAACTTATAGATTTTGAGCATTGGTCGTCCGCGCGTCGCATACCTAGTATCGTTTGTGAAAACAGCCAATATCCAATTGAGATAGGTACCTACTTTGACCACTGGATATAAACAGACTCCATACGTTATGTGGACTTTAATCTTTGAACATTACTTACCTATATTAAATATTTTTATATGGTAGGTCTCTACTTCTCTATATACTTATCATCGCAGAATCCTATTAGAATACCATCCAAAGATTTATATGGCTGTTTTCCCTTTTCGTTTTTCCAAGCATTGTTCAACTGTGGCCGCTTAAAAAAAGCCATTGATTTAGCTATCGCGGCAGGCTCGTAATACGTTTTCGTATATAGTAATTACCGTTCACGAATAGCTACATTTAAACTAAGGACGTATAGAAAACTAGCTAGAAGAAACCTACTAAATTCTTACTGTTTCTGCTTAGCCCAATGGTTGACTGGTAGAGAATGCCTACGCGGCATTAAGTCCGCCTTTTGTACAAATTTTATGTGCAATAAAGATTAAATAAATAAATAAATTAAAAGTTAAAGTGTGCCTGCATTTACATTTTTTGATACTATGACCCTTACTGTCAAAAGGTTGCGGTTCGTCCGGTGTATTCCGTTATTTTTAACCGACTTCGAAAAAAGGAGGAGGTTCTCAAGTCGTCTGTATGTATAATATTTTTTTTTTTTTTTTTTTTATGTTTGTTCACCGATATTTCCGTCAATTATGGATGGATTTCAAAAATTTTTGACAGTTCGACAGAGGACACCTCCGAGGTGGTCCCATTATCACCAAGTCAGGATCTGATGATGGGATCCTGGAGAAATTGAGGGCAAAAACCGAAAATTGTATGCTCATATGGTGTTTTTGTTACGTAACCATATTTTACTCAGGTATATGCTTCCGGGCGTCAACATCTGGTGCTGATGATGAAGCCACAGAACTCCTTAACGGTTAGGAGTTAGGGGACAGTACTGACATTGGTCGATATTAAACTAGGTAGTAGTATGTACTTATGCAGGGCTAATAGGGCAGGTGATTTGGTAAGCGATATGCTTGATTCTAGATCGCAAAGTCTTCACTTGACTTAAAGCATAATTTTTCATTCCTAAGAAAAACTCTTAAGGACATTAATTAGCCTTTATTCAAGGTCACAGCACATTAACGCAACTAAAAATAGAAAAATAAAATTATTTTAAAAAAAAAAATTAAACCGACTTCAAAAAAAAACACAAACGACCAAAACTAAAAAGCGATAAATAACGTAAGTAATTCTATCCTTAATACATAATTATTTGAATATTACAATTATCACTTATTTTTGAAGTGCCAGCCAAACAAATAAATGTATATTGTCGTGTGGATTTGCCGGCCGCGCGCGTTATACAACACTGCCGTCATACGGAAGAAGGGCGCTTCTACATAAAGTTGAAAACGGAGAAAAAAAATATTTAGTGATTTTAAAATTAAAAACGTTGCTGTCTTGCAGATAATTGATATTTTAATAAATTTTCAATTGAAAAACTTGTATACTAACGTAGGCTATCAGGACATGTAAATTAAATCAAATTAATTAAATATTATTTAATAAAAAAACGCAATTTTCCCTTTCTTCTTAGTAAAAAAAAATCCAAACAAAACCGCAATACTTCATTGAAAAGGCGCATCTGGCTAGATACGTCTTTTCAACGTAGTGTATTCTTGAAACGTCTTTTCATTGTATCATAATGTGATTCAGGCTAAATAGAAAAGGGCGTATTTAGCCATTTACTGCTTTTTTACTAAGTATTGCAACACCAATATTAAGACAATCTCACTGATATAACAAACGCGAAAGTTTTTTTGTATGAAACGATAGATGGGTGGATGGATGTAGTTACTCTGTCATGCAAAAACTCCTTAACGGATTTTAATGAAACTTTGCAGGAATATAGTTTGTGATAAATAAAGAAACTCTTTATTGCACAAGCACAAAAATTACAGGAAAACATAATATTACAACTTAGGCGGTCTTATCGCTTGTATCGATCTCTTCGAAACAATCTTCAGATAGGGGAAACCGTTTCAGAAGAGATGGGTATACTGGTGCAAAACTATCTATTATTAAGTGAAGTACCTACTTGCATACCTATGCATCAGATTAACACATAGACTATAAATTTTAAGAACATTTTCAATTTTTTCATTTAAAATTTCGGGAACGTATTTAATATTACGGACTATTTGAAAATACTGTTATACTGTAATTTATTGACATTGTCAACGAAATTATTTTTTGGACATGACAAGTACTGACATCGGGATAAATGAGAATTGGGATGTGGCCACTAGACGCAATAAATTCCTAAATACCATTCTAGTAAAAGAGGACATTGTATAATATCGGAGCACCTAGTTGCTTATACATTTTGCAGTGAAATAAATGATATGTGTAACTTACTTTCTATCAGAATGAAATTCTTCGTATAATAATAGAAGCAAAAAAATACAGGAATTGTGTACAGTCAAAATAAGTCTACCGGAATTTGTTAATGAATCACAGTTTAATAAAGATCTAAGATCATAAAAAATCCTACCGCGCTCTCAGAAGGTTCGAGAAATATGAGAACAATTGTCTAGATCGACAAAAACTGCGATCAGCGTATGCATGCATAATAAATATATTTCTAATACAAAGTTAAAATTAATTTCTTTACATTTGAGCTTAATTATGCAATTCGGAAAAAAAACGCTATGAACTGATTAGAGATTCATACGCCGACCAAACGGTCTGTGTTTGGTCGGCGTGATAAGTAAATGTTTAATATTTGTAGCTTTAATAAGTGATTAATAAAAATAGTCTTCACGGCATCGCTTTTGGGATGCTTAGTTCTAATGAAATAATGAAAAATTAAAATAAAAACGATTTTTAAGGCATCGTTCCTGGAAATACTCTCATTAAGACCCAAATTCTACTTAAAAATTGGCATTAGGTAGGACAGGACATAGGGGTGTTGTAATTTATTAGAAGATTCGGATTTTTCCATGGATTCTTATTCTTGAAGGTACATAATCCGTATGAAACACGGAATTATAAAAATCAATATCGGCGTCAATGATAATGTTTTCCTTGGAAGACATAGGAAAAATCAGATCTGAAGTAGACTGCTGAGAGGATACCGCTTAGGTACCATTGACTTTATTTTTGAACTTCGTGAAAGTCTTTTCCTATCAGTCATGATATCGGTAACATGGCTCAGAATGCCGCGCGCTCGTGGTTAAGTATCTGGACGTACTGATGAAATAAGTTCTTTACCGCAGCTCCCACTTCACCACGCACACACATAAATACTAAGTAGAAGAGACGCTACTACCTCATACGCCTTACCGATTTATATTAAAAATAAGTAGGAAAGACGCTATTGCCACATACGCCTTACGGATTTATGTTAATACTAAGTAGAAAAGACGCTACTGCCACATACGCCTTGCCGATTAATGTTAATACTTAGATGATAAGACGTATCTACTCAGATGCGTCTTTTCTTCTTAGTATTATGTAGTTACGCGTTTTCAACCTATGAACATTAATATATTTTATAAACGAATAAGACGCTTCTACGTAGTTACGCCTTTTCATCTAAGTATAGTACATATACGTCTTTTCAATTTAGTGGTCCACCCAAATTGTTGTAGATAAGTCCTTTTTCGTTGTTAATAAAAGGAAAAGTATAAGGTTTTTTCAAAATTTAAAAATACTGGTCGATGCGTCTTTTTCTGGTGATTCCGAATCACTATATAACTCAACTAGCTTTTGCCCGCGACTTCGTCCGCGTGTTTAAATTTATACATACAAAAGTTTTTTCCCGCTAACTCCCGTTCCCGTGGGAATTTCTCAAAATACAGCCATAACTAAACTTTATATTTACTAAGGTACCTGCATGCCAAATTTCAAGCGTCTAACTTAAGCGGTTTAGATTTTTCATACAAAAGGATTTTCCCGCTAATTCCCGTTCCCGTGGGAATTTCGGGAATTCCTTTCTTAGTGCACCCCTACGGTACCTAAGCTACGTCCCTTCCAAATTTCAAGTGCCTACGTTTAGCCGTTTGGGCTGTGCGTTGATATGTCAGTCAGTCAGTCAGTCAGTTTCTCCTTTTATATATATAGATTTTGACAAAAGTGCTAGATGCGCCCTTTTTCGGTATGACGGCAGAACAGTCTACGTTAGGTACCGAGAGGCTGGCACCGACTTCAAAAATAAGTGATAATTGTAATATTCAAATAATTATGTATTAAGGATAGAATTACTTACGTTATTTATCGCTTTTTAGTTTTGGTCGTTTGTGTTTTTTTTGAAGTCGGTTTAATTAATTCAATAAATATAATAAAAACAATACATTGACGCAATTACCTCGTTTGTTTTCTGTTTACCGCCACTGAAGCGGAAGTAGAGTCCTATTACGACCGATGCGACCATAGTGGCCGCCATTATCAGGTAGTCCCATATCCCAAATATTACGTCGTCCATTTTTACCTGCAAACCTGAAAAAATTGCTATTATTACACACACACATCAGCCTATCGCAGTCCACTGCTGGACATAGGGCTTTTCAGTTGCCCGCCGCTTTGGGCAAGCATCTGGGGGCTTTACCCATACCTAATCGCCACGCTGGGCAGGCGGGTTAGCGATCGCAGGGCGTAGATCCTCGCTCTGGTGACGCTGCTGCCCGTCGACGACCTGTCCTATTTAGCAACGCGTTCAAAGCTATTATACCTACTTCTTTATTATAGCACTAGCTGTGCCAGCGGCGTCGCACGCGTGGATATCGGGTTTCAAAAATAAGGGACTTCCATAAATTACCTATCTATACCTAGTGCCTAAGTTTTAAGTTAGACCTCTAGCAATACATTGGTGAAAACCGCATTCAATTCCATGCAGAAGTTTTCGCGTGATGCGCGTTCAAACATACAGGTAAAAATTTCTCCCGTTTTCCCAACACTTCCCGTTACTGCTCGCCTCCTATTAATTGTAGCATGATGAAAAGTATACTATAACCTGCCCAGGAGTATGAAGAATAATTGTACCAAGTTTCGTTAAAATCCGTTAAGTAGTTTTTGTTTCTATAACGAACATACAGACAGACAGACAGACAAAAATTTTACTGATTGCATTTTTGGCATCAGTATCGGTTACTAATCATCCCCTGATAGGTATTTTGAAAATAAATTCAATGTACAGAATTGACCTCTCTACAGATTTATTATAAGTATAGATTATACATAACACATTTTTGGTCTTGTGGAAGAAAAGGTTTTATTGGGTACCTCTGTACTTTACTTACTATACCTCTATTTCTACGAAATACACATATTATAAGCTATGGTGGATATTTTACGAAGAAAACTTACGTGTTAAATAACGTAACCTGTCGAAGATGAATTTAGCAACGACACTGTGCCAATGCCAATCTTATCTCTGTAATAGGTATAAATAAAGCTATTTAGTGCATATTGCCCATGATGAATGAAACTACCTACTTAACTCTACGTCAAGTTACTCAATATCTACTTAAAAAGATGGATGTAGGTAGGTATTGGATGTACAGCCGTCACACTCGTCTATCCAAACTGCTCCAAAATTGGATTTAAAACTATTCTAATATAAATACAAAACCGGGACTAGCGTCGATCTGTGGAGTCGATTACAGTCTCCTTTTCATCTATATCTATACTTAATAATTATTGCTGAGTGTCACAGGTTATATAAAAAATAATAAATCTGTAGAGGTCAATCCTGTACATGAAATATATTTTCAAAATAACTATCAGGGGGTGATTAGTGATCGATACTGATGCCAAAAATGCAATCTGTAAAATTTTTGTCTGTCTGTATGTTCGTTATAGAAAACAAAACCACTAGACGGATTTTGACTAAACATGGTACAATAGGGATGATGACTAAAAAATAATTTAATGTCCATCAGATAGATTAATGAAAAATATTGGATACGTATTTTTTATTTTGCCTCTTGTTCAAAAACTTACGAAGATACATTGATTTTAAATGTCACATGACGTCACGTTAGAGTACAAAATATACTCTAACGTGACGTAGTTAGCCCCCACTCCGTAACTTTAATGCGCTATATCTAAGTATTTTCTTGTTATTTCGACAAAACAAAAAATACGGGTCTTATATTTTTTTATTATCTAAGAGACGGACTAATTATTTTCTTCATTTTCATACCTTGTCATCATCCGTATTATTCTTTATACTCCTGGGCAGGTTATACTTAGTATACTTTTAATAACGCTACAATTAGCAGTGATGGGATGTGTTGGGAAAGCGGGAGAAATTTTTATCTGTAGGTTTGATCGCACATCACGCGAAAACTACTGCATGGAATTAAATGCGTTTTCTCCAATGTATTGCTAGAGGTCTAAGTTAACCTTTAGGTATCATTTTATGGAAGTCCGTTATTTTTGAAACCCGATATCCACGCGTGCGACGCCGCCGGCACAGCTAGTCCTTTAATAAAACTGCTTACTACTTACTTTGGTTCGGATTAATGCATAAAATGTTATCAGATACTTGCTTAAGATTCAAAAAGGAAATTAGAACTGCACGTCGAAAATAACATTACCTACCTACTATCGTACTGGATATGCTGATAAAATACTGATAAAAGATCACTCAGATCATGAGTGATCCGCCATCTTTAATCAAATTAGCCATTTTTATCTCAATTTCTATGTTAAATGTTTCTTTATCGGCATATATCGACGGTTCCAAGGCTAATTAATTCAAGCGACATTTTTTGAGATATTGATTTATATATGTTACAGTTAAAACTAGTTAGTAGATAGAACGCGTTTTTCCTAGTTAGAACTAGTCTTTACTTAATACCTTTGGTAATACTAGAATTTACTGATGTCTGAATCGAATATCAGTTAAAACTATGTTCTGCAAGAAAAACTTAATTTTTTTTATAAGATTTTAAGGAGAATATTTCCGTCATACATTATTTCCGTGTAGCTTTAACTTTAAAGGCTGCACACGGATGGAAACTTACAAAAGGAGTACCTAACTTCTCCCGTTTTCCCAACATTTACCTTTACTGCTCTGCTTCTATTGATTATAGCGCGATCATAAGATACTAGAACCTGCCCAGAAGAATGAAGAATAATTGTACCAAGTTTCGTTACATACAGACAGACCGATAAAAATTTTACTAATTTTATTTTTGGCATCAGTATCCTCTGATAGTTATTTTGAAAATATATTTAATGTACAGAATTGACCTCTCTACAGATTTATTATAAGTATACTTGAGTTTTAACTGATTATTGCTAGTTCTAACAAAGGCATTAAGTAATAACTAGTTTTAACTAGGGAAAACGAGTTCTAACGAAAAATGGGTTTTAGCATAGCAGTAAATATACATATTTCGAATCAGGATTTTTTTTTCTATCCTTTGAGCTGGGTTTAAATTTTTACCAAGCACTTTTTGGCGCTTGACCGAGGGGGTCAAATAGACCCTAATTTTTTCGGTCAAGGGTGGACCCTTGACATAAAATTTTAGCAATTCATAGACTTAAAAACTTAGGCAGTTTTATTTTACCTATATTTTAAACCAATGTCTATTGGACTATATTTTTCAAAATTATAGATAGATAGAAACCCTTTATTGCACATAAACACAAGACATTATAGGAAAACACATTACCTACAAACAACTCAAAGTATAATCTAGGCGGTCTTATCGCTTATAGCGATCTCTTCCAGACAACCTTCAGGTACAGGAAATCAGATTGACTAATGACTAAGGCAATGGGTAACCCAATGTAAAACTATAACTATTTTATACTATAGACGTAAAATAATTACATAAATATAACAAGTATACCAATATACAAACGTTATGCTGCCTATTTCGTTGGTTAGGTACTTAAACGATATAGAACGCTGCCATCCTTGAAAATCTAAACTGAACATAGTATTGAGTACATATTTAGAGTAGGTAGTTTAATTTTCCGAGACACTTGATTTGACAGACCTCATATGAACACGAGGATAATACCCAAATACTTACATTATTGAATATGTATTTTGTATTATAGAAAGCAAAATACTTACAATCAATTTCCTAAAAATTGCTTACCAGAAATTTATTCCACAGTGATAAAAAAGACGGTATATTCCGACCTTCAACTCAATCACGCATGCACTTCTTTAAAAAACATGTTCGACGTTAAGACACTAACTAAAATAAAATTTTGATACCTGGTAAGGGTGCATAAATAAAGGTACAGGTTTCCGGTACAGACAAATCTGTGCGGGTCGGTACCGACCGGTGAACGCATTATATGTATTTAATGTTTACTTATGCGCTTACCTAAAAAACAAAAAGATTATACTTGTCCGTACCGACCACTTGCTCCGTGGTACCGACAACCTGGACCGAGCCATACGGTCTTTATTGTTTATGGAATAAGGACAGATTTACCTGTTTCTTTATGTGACTTGACCCTGCACCGGTCGGTACCGACCTGCACAGATTTGTCTGTACCGGAAACCTGTTTCTTTATGTACATATTGACGTGCAAAAGAATTTACTTGTAAATCTATTTGCAGAAATAAATTATTTTATTGAATAATTATTTTTTCTCTACCTCGTTAATGTCTACACTATGTGTGTGGATCGCACTCTAGCATTTAATGAAATGCTGATAGCCGGCGGACAGGCTGTCGTCTTGTGATTTATGTAACTTTATTCATATTCTGCTTACACAGTTATCGATATGTACCTACTGACTTGCAAGATTTACTTCGATAGGTATAAATCGTAGGTATATACGATAGATAGGTATATACATTTTTAGTAGCGCACGTAGTAACTATTTATTAATCTGTGGTAGCGCGCCATAAAACACTTCGTAGGTTCTATAGACAATGGGTAGGTACGTATTCAGCTATATTTAGACTATTAGACTATTAAATAGAGTATAAATACGTTCTTACGCGTGTGTTGTATTTTCGTTTATTAAATCTCGAGTAGTGCCTAGTGTTTTTAGGGTCTATCTATGGATAGGTAACATAGGTATAGGTAATTAGGGTCTATCTATGGATAGGTATTTCAAAATGATGTTGAGGTTTCTAACATAATTTTTTTCTTACCTTTTATCAGTCCGTTAAACTTTTTTGGGTGGATAAAATTTGACTGATGTTCAGATCAGAGTCGCAATTATAGCCAATGTTCCACATATACTTGTATGACATTTTTATAAGAGATAGGATAAAAGGAACCTATTAAAATAAAAGACTGATGAACATATACAAAGATATATTTGTGTACAAAATATTGAACATTCAATATCCGCTTACATCTTTTAACTTATTTTCAAATGTGCCTTTATTTGGAATGTTTCTCAATAATTCCAATACTTAACCGATCAGATCTGGTGATAAGTTAGTTTGCTAACATCCAAAGTAATTAAGCGCAGATTTAACTTAAACCAGTCGCCCATCTCCTCAAAATATCGTCCGCAGGTGACCTTAAAGTAATCCTAAGCCGAGGCCCGAACCCTACTCGGGGGCGCCCTTAGCTGTGTTGCTTAACTTGTCTAGGGCTGAGAACCACTCCCCCAACCACCCGGTGATGATGACAAGGGCGCCTTAACTATCAAGTAGTCATTTAAAAAAGAAAGCGCTTCGCCATATAAAGCGAGGAAAATGACAATTATTATTACTGACTTTTAAAAACGTGCTTTTCGGCGAGAAAACGTTATAAGCGAAAGCGCTCGGCAGGCGCCCCCCTTGCACCCCCTGGTAGAGACGGCCTGAGGAAAATGATTATGGCGAATAGCTAATATTGTAGACGCACTTAACAAGCGTGAACATGAGGTTGTAATAATGATGTGTTCCAGAAGTACATGGCCGCATGTCTCTCCTTAGTAGCAAACGTTAGTAAACACTTTATGTACAGTTTATATGTAGATAAGTACAAATATTTTCAAACGATAATAATGAGGTTCATAGGAATCTAAATCACAACCCACCATCCCGGTGGTCCTCAGGCTTTTGAATTAATCTTCGTCGGATGGGAGTGGGCTCACCCTTCGGACCACTCCCATGACTCCCCCCTAGAGGGGGAGCCTGTTGGGGCCTGTCCTAACCAGGCCGCGTCGGTGATGTCTTGGTGGACATAATACATAGGACCCTCGACACCACCTTTAAGGCGCATGACGAAGGGGCCGGGGTTTTTAGTGGGTATTTCCTGCCTCACTTCCATCTTCGAGGCGGGGTGAGTCCCACATACCCCGCTGCTCCCCCAAGCAGCGGGAATGCCTAAATGCATTTTCCCCGGCAACACAAAAAAAAAAAAAAAGGCTTTTGAATTAAGAAATTTAAGTACTTCTTATCCTCCCAAGTACCAACCTTCCAGATACAATAGAAAATTTATTAGATAAATGATAAATTTATTAATATATAGACGCACATCCATTTCATCGCAACATAGCGTCCGATAATCTATGGGGTTTGATGGGTAATTTTTATGTAAAACGTTAATTAGGACAGCGTCTTGGGATGATCAGACTAAAGTACATATCTAGAGAATCACCGAGGCTAGACGTAAGTATTTATTGTTTTGACAACATGTACCTATATTCAGTTCCCCCAAGCAACATTTGGTAGGTACAAATATTTAAATAGGTTTTATATCTAGAAGATAACCCATCACAACTTATCAAGTACCTGTGCAGATTCTTCCTTCTTATAGTTGGCCTGCAGACGTTTCGCGAGCGGCGGCGTGAAGAGAGCAGGGTCAGGGTAATTTCTTCCATCTCGTTCCCAAGGGTGCTTCTGCCTCCACAACAGCGAGAGAACCGTGCCCACTATAAGCACCCATACGAACCCGATCTGTAAGCCATCAAGAATTCAATTTATCAGTGTATTATAACTACATGATGCACAAAATGTGAACAGACAGACAACGGCAAAGCTTGCATTTATGGCTAGGTAAAATACTAAAACATAAAATCTCACAAATGCTGTACAGTTTTCTTCCGACACACGCTTTATCTATTTGTATACTCAAACGTCAAACTTAGGTTTTCCCCAGCTATCTGCCACTTCTGCCAGCATAACAGAGGAAAATAAATGTCTATCGTCGCGGTCTTTGTCAATCCCTAAGATATGACTTAACACTATAGTTGATAAGATAAAGGAAACTCACCGGACTGCACCACTGATACGATATCCTATAAAGGTAGAAATAGTCAGATGGATTGACTACAGGCGGCACCGGCATAGTGATGTTGCTGGCACATTCGGCCACGCTTAATGGCAGTCTCGTAAGGGCCGGTCGCGGCGTGCCGAAACTTATCCAGAAGGTCATTGCTAAGCCGCTTGTCAGTCCAATAGATGCGCCCTAGAGAAAAAAAATTAGTAAAATATAATGGCATATCTAGTGGCCTTCCGTTGCGTGGAAGAGTGGAGAGAGTTGTCACCAGATCCTGGTGTAAATGCAAATGTGATGCCTCATAACGAGTTTTAGGATCGCTTTTTTTATAGTGGCTCGACATAATGGCTTCCCTACACCTGATGGAAAGCGAAAGAGAAGCCCAAGTCGCTGTGACAACGGGCAAGTAACTGGTCAGTTACCTGTCAGTTGCCACCGCCATGCCGGCCCAACTCTAACCCCCCACGAGCTCCGGAAACCCTACTCACCGGCAGAAACACGACCCAGAGGTCTTTGACTGCGGTATTCTATAGGGTGGAGGTCCTTCCCCGGACGGGCGGCTCAATTCGCTGCCGCCCTTTCAAAGTAGGAGTACGCTAGTTTCTTGAAGGCTCCCAAATCGTAGCTGTTTTTACAGAACAGGTACTTACTGCTTCATTGGCATAAGTGGTGAACATGCCAAGAGTGAACACGCCAAGCAATGGTCCTCCTACGGCTCCAAAGATAGTGAGTGCTGACTGCAACACTCCGCCCATGTGTTCTGCAAGGAAAGCCAGGGCCAAGAACACGAGGCCGAACACACACGCAGCCATCTTCGTCAGCCAAGGAACGTACGCTTCACGAATAGTGAACCACCTGAAAAAAGCCCATAAAGTAGTTTTAAAAACCATGATTTGGCAAATTCTACAATATCTTAGAGTTCCTTCCCTCCGGACCTCTGTGGAGTACAGACGCATTTAGACCGAACCCTTATTGATTATTTCTTAAATAATAAATTAAATTTTGACCAAATAAATTCAACTCAAATAATAGGAGTGCATAAAAGGTGAAGAGTATTGGCGCGCGAGCACCGAGTCCACACTGCACTGAATCATCACCGCCCCGCCCACTGCTGAGCGTCGTGCAACCTTGGAGGCGGAACCGCACCCGGCCAATCAAGCTGCTCCTGCTACCGTGAGTCAACCCTGTGCGTATTACGATTTGCTACCTCTCGTACAGCTCTGCGCTCCTGGTAGATTATGAGCACCGTACACAATACTCGCGTGAATACCAACCCCGACATTAATAATATGTCGATTTGTTTGACGGACGGATCAGGAAGCAGTAGCGTAGAAACCACGCCACCAAATTTTGTTACACAACGAACTCAACAAAGGCGTGAAATTGACAAGACAAATAACGAGACATTATCACTATCGGAACAATTTAATGACTTCAAGGAAGAGATGAGGCAACTTATCACATATTACAACTCTTCTCAAAAGAGCGAGTTTGCGGAGATTACTTCTGCCCTTAAAGAAGTGATTGAATCCAACCGCAACATAGAAAATTCTGTTGCCTATTTGACAGCCCAAAACGAAGAGTATAAGAAGAGAATCGAGTTTTTAGAAAGTCATGCCAAAGAAGACAGACAATACATCACATATCTAGAGAGTAAATTAGAAGACTTACAAACTGGAAGCAGAAAAACTAACTTCGAGATGAAAAATGTCCCAAAAAAGGAAAGAGAAACCAAGCAAGATCTAATAGATATGGTAATATGTCATAGATTGTAAAATAAGTACGAATGATATCTATCGCCTACGAAGTAAGAAAACTGCCCAGAAAAACTCATCAATCATAGTGGAAACCACCTCGGCTATACTAAAGGCGGATATCCTAAGGATGTCTAAGTCTTTTAACGTAAGACAGAAAACTAAGCTATGTGCGAAACACCTTGGTTTCAAAACCGGGGAGGATACACCGGTCTTCTTATCTGAGCACCTAACTGCCAAAGGATCGCGCCTACATTACCTAGCGAGGGACCTGGCGAAGTCAAAGGGATACAAATTCTGTTGGACAGCATACGGAAAAGTTTACATAAGAAAATCTGAACAGTCGCCTATAATTTTAATTAGAAGTGAAGATCATATACACAGTCTACTATCACTAGACTGACTAGCTTTAAGCTCTATAGTGAGGCGCGGCCACGTCAACTGCCTGTCGATAGTTTGTATTGCATGCATAATTTTTATTGTAATTTATAATGTATTTTTTAACTTTTTATGCATTTACAACGTTCTTTCTTTTTCTATGTCTATAGTATTACATAATCGAATAACACACCTACTCCTAGTGTACTTATACCTAAATAATAAAAATACTCGATCAAACACACACACTTTAACACACAGATACAAAAATAACTCGATATATAATCTCTCACCTGCTGAGGATTGGTCTTTTACATATTACATCTCTCTGTCCATAGCATGCTTACATAACCTAACTACGGACTTGCTCATGAAGCGTTTGTACATGGGCCTACATAAAAACACCCAACCAAGCAGACACATACACACACTAACACACATTTACCAAATAAACACGTACACATATACATCACACTTACACATGTACACACTTACACTCAATTATAAAAAAACCACCCAGTCACACCTTCACATATACATACGAACACAAAGTTACACAACACACGCCCAAACAATGACACACATTCACACAGTAACACACAGTTACAAAAATAATTCAATAATAAACCACACGAACACCGTAGGGTCTTTTACATTTTATTCCACCGTGTTTAAATGTCAATATTGTGGCAATACAGTAATAATTAAGAGCTGGTTAAAGCCTGATGCTTATGAAATCTGCTTTAGCAACTTCATCACAAAATGAGTGATACAATTCAAACAATTAAAGAGTTGGACGCGTTTGAAGTTGCTCGCTCTTTGGAATGCGATGTTTCCGAATTTAAAAACCATATTAAACTAAACAAAAACGATTTCACTATGATTTCTCAAAATATTCGAAGTATATATAAAAATCTTGATGATCTCGTAATAACTTTATCAGACCTTGCCGTGGACGTAGACGTCATATCATTGACTGAATGCCGAATTGATTACAATAAACCTATACCAGTACTACCGAATTATGTATCATATTACACAAAAAGACAATTAAATCAAAATGATGGAGTGGTCATTTATGTAAAGAATACATTAAGACATAAGGTAAGTGAAATAAAGCTGTCACAAGCATCCTGTCTCCAATTAGAAACTTTAAATAACACCATACTATCTATTTACCGATCACCTTCTAATGTTAATGCAGACAGTTTTGTTGACTCCCTTAGTTCTCATCTTGACAAGTTAAACAGCTCAAAAACTTTAATTGTATCCGGTGACATAAATATTAATATTACCCCCAAACTTGCTGAACCTCCACATGAACAGCGAAATCGTTTGAACTATATGAATACTCTGGCATTCTATGGGCTGTTACCTGGTCACACAATACCTACCAGAGAAAAAAACTGCCTAGACCACTACATGCTTAAACTAAATAAAGTTAAACTACAAGCAATAATAGCGGTATTACATACAAGTGTTACTGACCATTTTACGACATTTCTTACAATAGCTAAAATTAAACGTACCTTAACTGCATCAAAAAATAAAACATCTATAAATTTTGAAACTGCTTTAGAATATCTAAAAACCAAAAATCTCTCGGACCTATTGTACTGTGATGACCCTGAAGCAGTCCTTGATGGCTTGATATCTAAATTAGTAGATACAATTAAAGAAAACACAGTGATAATGCCGATACCTAAAAAACACCGCATAATGAAACCGTGGATTACCCCTGGAATTTTGCGCTGCATTAAAAACAGAAATAAACTGCAAATGCAAGTCAAAAAAGACCCCTTTAACGAAATAAATAAAATAACATACACCAGATACAGAAACTACTGCAATAAACTTATTAAAAAAATTAGGAGAAGCTATGAAAAAGAATTGTTGGCCTCTTCTGTCAAGAATAACAAGTTGCTTTGGAAAAACATTAAAAATATCACTCATTCGTCTAAAGTAAATAGTACAAATACAGAACTACTTTATGTTAGATCATCGCCATCTGATTCTGCAACGTTTGTTAATGAATATTTTGTGAGTATCGGTAAACAACTTGCTCAACAAATAAAACCTTCCTCTGAGGAGTGGCGGAGTTATCTGCGTGCTTTGCCTAGACAAACAAATTCATTCGTCCTGCTACAGACTGACGATGATGAGGTTTTTGGTATACTTATGTCGCTTAAGTCTGGAACTGCTCCCGGCTGGGATAATATATCAGCCACCTTTCTTAAGCATATGAGGACAGAAGTTGTTCCAATCATAACTTACCTTGCAAACCTTAGCTTTAAGAGTGGAACTTTTCCATCATCCCTTAAACAATCAATTATTACACCAGTTTACAAGGCTGGGGATAGGAACAGTGTTGATAATTATAGGCCTATTTCCGTTCTGCCCGTTATTTCTAAAATCATTGAAAGACTGCTCAATAAAAGATTGCTGGGTTACTTGGAAACTTTTAACATTTTATCACCCTCTCAATATGGATTCCGTCAAGGAAGATCCACAGAGGATGCGGTGTTGGCACTAAGTTCACTGGTAACTGAGCAACTCGACAAGCGCAAGAAATGTATAGCGGCTTTCCTTGATTTAAAAAAAGCTTTTGACACTGTTTCTATCCCCATTCTAGTTCATAAGCTAGAAAAAATCGGGATAAATGGTGTGCCACTCGAATTGTTCAAAGACTATCTTACTGATAGACGCCAACGAGTTAAACTGGATACTATCACCAGCGGAGACATGGAGGTGTCATATGGCGTGCCACAGGGTAGCGTCCTTGGCCCCACGTTGTTTCTTATTTATATTAATGACTTGTGTGGTATGAATATCGATAACGCGAACGTTTTCTGCTACGCCGATGATACCGCTATTCTCTTCAGTGCTGATTCTTGGGATGCTGTTAGGGGCTGTGCTGAGAACGGATTGAAACAAATAAGCACGTGGCTACGCATTAACCTGCTTACATTAAACACTGATAAATCTAATTATATTTGCTTTGGTATAAATAGTAATATGCAACCTAATAATGAAACTAAATTAAAAATACATAACTGTAATAACAACAATATTAGTATTTTACGCACGAGTCCAGGTACCTGCAACTGCCCCTCTATTCAAAGAACTGAACAAGTCAAATACCTGGGTGTGTATGTGGATCAGCGGCTCTCCTGGTACCCACACCTAGAACATGTTATCTCAAGAGTCCGAAAACTAATTTGGATATTTAAGACATTGAGGTATGTGGTGCCGGGAAAGACGAATGGTTCGGGTAAGGATCTACTTACGGATATCTACATTTCTCTAGTTCAATCGATATTAATTTACTGCATACCTGTTTGGGGAGGAGCGGCAAAAACCCGCTTTATTGGTGTAGAACGGGCTCAAAGATACCTGATAAAGGTTATGTACTTTAAAATGATGCGATTTCCGACACATAGCCTTTATGAAATCAGCAATCTACTTTCGGTAAGAAAATTATATGTAATGCAAATTGTTTTAAAAAAGCATAAAAACCTGCCATCTAACACAAACATCGTCACAAGAAAAAGAAGAAAAGAAAGAGCTATTCAAAATAATAGAGTTAACACAGAATTTGCAAAAAAACAATATAATCAGAGATCCATTCACTTATACAACACTTTAGATAATGAATTAGACATAAGAAACAAACAATTATATGAATGTAGAAAAGCTGTTGGTAGCTGGCTGCAGCCTAAGACCTATGATTACATTGAATCACTTTTAAATTGATTTAACTTAAATATAAATAAATATAATATAATAACAATTAATATAACCCTTTCAAACCCCAACAAACAAATAACTCACACAAACGTACTCACGCATATATACACACACACACTCACACCACACACACGACACACACACACACCGCACACACAACTCACACACACCACACACACACACACACACATAGTTTGTAAGCTTTGTTTTCCTATTTGTTACTATTATTTACTAATTAATTTACTGTAACTCACTGTTATTTTAAGCTAGCGATTATACTTTTATAAGGAAGGGCAGTGTCCCCTGGCACAGGCTACTATTAGCTTAAAAGGGGACATTGACAATAATAGTTTAAGACCGTACAAATGTTTTATAACGCAAATAAATTATTTTATTTTTTATTTATTTATTTTTTTAGAGTCTTCCACAGGAGCGGTGCTGCGCGGCGCGGAGCTAACAATAACTGTCATAGGTACCAACTACTTACCAACGGACAAAAATGGTGCCAAGTACCGAATAAAATATTGTTCAGAAAATTCCATAATTATGTATTACTAGCTGTGCTCGCGACTTCGTCCGCGTGGAATAGTTATTTTTTCCCCGATTTTTTTACATTTTCCATTATTTCTTCGCTCCTAATAGTTGCAACGTGATGTTATATAGCCTAAAGCCTTCCTCGATAAATGGTCTATTCAACACAAAAATAATTTTTCGATTCGGACCAGTAGTTCCTGAGATTAGCGCATTCAAACAAACAAACAAAACAAACTCTTCAGCTTTATAATATTAGTTATAGTTAAGATGTCACCGTGAAATTGTAAATACCGATATATCCATATTATTTATTCCATCTTGCGAAATTGTTAACTGTCGAAAGATTGTCGAGAGAAGAAGAGACCAGAACCGTAACAACTGCTTACAATTTAACGTATTTATCGGTAGATTGTGATCGATCAAAGTGGAACAGGGAACTGTTGATAAATAAACAACCCGCGCAACAGATTTTTTCACGAAAGAATTTCACTTCGATCGATTACAGTCTACCGAAAAATAATAGTTAAACTGTAAGGATGTTGTAAGCATGTTCACAATCTCGCGAGATCATAGGTATCCTAACGGTATTTACAATTTATGGTGACATAATACAATTTTGTATGTAATCTTTTCGCTCCGAGCCAACCTCACCTGCCGAACAACAAACGAGGCGCTGGCAACCGACTGGTGGCGGTATAACCATCACAATAATAGAAGGCGTAGCTAGATACCACAGACCGGTGACGGGCAGCAGCGTCATCAGCGCGAGCAGCTACGCCCTGCGATCGCCAACCCGCCTGCCCAGCGTGGCGATTATGGGTATTCTCCAGATGTTTGCCCTAAGTGGCGTACAACTGGAGAGGCCTATGTCTAGCAGTGGACTGCAATAGGCTGATAATGATGATGATGAATACAATTTTAATTTTAACACACCTGCCAATGTAGTCTGATAGCGTGACGGCCGCAAGTGAGTTACAGGCGGATGATATGGTGGACAGCGAGGCGCTGAAGATGCCAGCCACGAACAAGCCGGCCAGCCCCGGCACCGAGCGCATGGCGTCCACTACGTAGTACGGCATCAGCTGGTCTATCTGAAGAGTACCAAGGTTGCTTACAAGAATACTTCAAATTAAGGGCCCCTACCACTAAAATCGATTGCTCGTTGAACGAATCGCGTACTTTTGCATCATAAATCCCTCCCATTTGTCTCTCCCATGTTCGATTATACGAACTAAAATTCATCAAAGTCGACTTTCATGAATTTAATTCATATATTCGAACACGGGAGGACAAATTGATCGTGCAAAAGTACGCAATCCGCGAGTTTATCAGTTGTCTAGCTAGTACCTAACTTCGGCTTGGTTTGGAGCGATGGTTTTTATGGGCTGTGGTGATTCCTTCACGTGATATTCTTACATGTTAAATACCTATAAAATTTTCTGGGAGTTAAGTCAGAAAAACATAATTCAAATAAATTCTTACAGCAGTGATCTTGCCGTCAGGAAGCGGGTCGCAGTTTCGGTACACGGCGTACATGCCTAGCCCACTGATGCAGGTAAACGTGCTGAGTAGCATCATGACTGGCCAGCTCCAGTATAAGCACTGACGGGACTTCTCCAGGGTACTCACTGTCAGCAAACGTTGAACCTGAAAATTGTAAAGAACTTTTCACTACTTAGAGAGAGGTAGGGCATAACGAATCTTCGCTCGAATAGAGCCGCCCCGTACGGGGAATTACCTTCACCGCGAGAGAGCGGGTGGCTAGTTAAAAGATAAATCGGTGATTCTTAGAAAAGCCTTCGAGGTTTTGAGGCTCAGATATTAGACGGGAACAAAGTGATTTTATCGCACACACTTCGTAACGTAGCATCCGTACACGAAAGCATCATCAAGACTGTGTTAGAAACTTACGTAGAAATATACATAGTACTTATTCATTCCTATATCGTTATTTGTTACTACTTCATCCTTTAAAATGTATCGAAGTATTCTAGAATACACTGAATTAAGAGTTTTCTGGAATATATGACGGATTTGAATCCGGATAATCCTAGCTAAAATTTACTGTCAGCATAAGTCATCTATTTACATATTTGAATGCCTCACATAGAATGTTATAACTATACATAGACATATGTTACTACCTGTGTATGGTTGACGCCATAGAGTGACAAGTATGTGATGATGCCTCCGCATAATAGTGACCACCACGTGTGTCTCTCAGTCGGATCGGGGCTGAAACTGTTATGAATATTTTAATCATCGCAATCTGGTTATTTATTTTTTATGGACATTATTAAGCATAACAGCATTTTTAGCAACAAAAAAAACACCTTCAATAACCATATTGTCACCAGACTACGGGACCAAACTTGGAAGTACACCTTTGAAACACAAAAAAAATATTTCAAATCGGATCACAATTCTCGGAAATAGGTATGTGTTAACAAAATAGCGTCATGCCAAACTTACTTATTGAAATTAATCCGTCCTCCTTTATATGCTATTTTGAAGATCTGATCGAATCCTCCAAGCTCCACTGAACAAAAGACGACTATACTGAACACAGCACCGAACATTAGTGATGCCTGCAGCAGATCAGTAAACACGACAGCCTTCATGCCTCCCAGCGTTGAGTACAACGTGCAAGCCAATCCAACCACCAGGATTGATATCAATCTATCCAAACCCGTGACGGATTCCAATACTATAGCAGGAGCGTAAAGGACTATCCCATTATACAGCACCATTTGCAACGTATACGTGAGAGACGCAAGCATGCGTATTCTCGGACCAAATCGCAGTTCCAGATATTCGTATGTGCTTGTCTTTTGTAAGCCGAAGAACACTGGCAGGTAATACGCTGTGGCGATTGGTGTTCCTAGACCATGGCCTAGGTTGACCACTGTGAATATCATGCCGTAATAGTAGTTTTCTGCGGACACGCCGAGTAGAGTGATGGCGGACATGAATGAAGCCATTAGTGACACGGCGATTGGTAAAACTGGCATGTTACGATTCGCGAGGAGGTACTCCTGTAAAGAAAATTGAACATGTTAACGTCTCTAATGTACTGGATATCCCAATCTTCTGTTATCTAGCAATGCCCCTCATAATTATAATCACTGTTTCAAAATAGAGTGTCTGAAGGGTTCACGGCTAAGAGTTTAAGTATTTTTATGTGGTAGCTATTACTCTATACATAGGTTTTTTTATACAATATGGGTTTGCGCCTGACTGCAATTCACATGATGGTAAGCGATATCATAGTCTACGATGGAGCGCGCTCACCCATCAAAAACCGGTTCACTCTCGCCTTGAACATCGGAAGATTGTACGTCTCGGGGGAACAAGGAGCCTGGCAAAGAGTTCCAAAGTTTGGCCGTTCGTACTATAAAAGTAGAGGCGAAACGTGCTGTGCGAGTCCTTGGAACTTGCACCATATACCGGTGCCTATTCGCCGTATTCCTGCTCGTATCATCACGGAATCGTTTTAGAATACTATCCAAAGATTAAATATGGCTGTTTTTCGAAGCATTCATTCGGTCGTTCGTCCATTAATGCATACCTGTTATCTTAGCTGATAGATCATTGTATGGGGTGGAGGGCTGATAACCTGAGATACAGGATCTATCCTAGTTCAGGTATCAGCCTGCCATATTTACTAACGAGTTCATCTTAAAAATTGTTTTAAAGTTTGTAAAAATTGGTAAGAATAAATGAATTTATTATTATTATTATCATTGTTCAACTATGGCCGCTAAGCCATTGACTAGCTATCGCGACAGTCTCGTAATATGTTTTCCTATATATTTATATCTCCTTGCGGGCCACGTATGCCTACCTATAAACTACTACATAGAAAACTAGCTTGAAGAAACCTACTATATTAACAGTTATAGTGTACCCAGCCTGCCTTCATACATTTTTTCGTTATGATGGCCCCTATCTGTCAAAAGGATGCAGAACACCGGACTATTCCGTTATTTTTAATCCAACAAATACAATGAAAACAATACAATGACGCAATTACCTCATTTGTCTTCTGCTTACCGCCACTGAAGCGAAAGTAGAGTCCTATTACGACAGATGCGACCATAGTGGCCGCCATTATCAGGTAGTCCCATATCCCGAATATTACGTCGTCCATTTTTATCTACGAACCTGAAAAAAAAACTATTATCTTAACTGTATATCTTAACTAATATTATAAAGCTGAAGAGTTTGTTTGTTTGAACGCGCTAATCTCAGGAACTACTGGTCCGAATTGGAAAATTCTTTTTGTGTTGAATAGACCATTTATCGAGGAAGGCTTTAGGCTATATAACATCACGCTGCAACTATTAGGAGCGAAGAATAATGGAAAATGTAAAAAAAAACGGGGGAAAAATAACTATTCCACGCGGACGAAGTCGCGAGCACAGCTAGTAATATTATAAAGCTGAAGAGTTTGTTTGTTTGAACGCGCTAATCTCAGGAACTACTGATCCGAATTGAAAAATTCTTTTTGTGTTGAATAGACCATTTATTGAGGAAGGCTTTAGGCTATATAACATCATGTTGCAACTATTAGGGGCGAAGAAATAAGGGAAAATGTGAAAATGTCGCGAGCACAGCTAGTGTATTACATATCAGCCTATCACAGACCATTGCTGGACATAAGGCTTGTGATTTGCTCGCCGCTTTGGGCAAGCATTTGGAAGCCGCCACTCTGGACAGGCGGGTTGGCGATTGCAGGGCGTAGCTCCTCGCTCCGGTGACGGTCAGCGGCCTGTCCTATTTAGCTATACCTGCTTCCTTATTTTAACTTATACAGAACTCATGTATCATCATCATTCGGTCTTGTTTAAGAAAAAGTTTTATTAGGCATTTTTATTTACACAATTTCTACGGAATATACCTAATATGTAGCTATGACGGATAGTTTACGAAGAAAACTTACGTTTTAAATAACGTAACCGTCGAAGTTGAATTTAGCAATGTCGTTGGAATGACACTGTGCGAATCTTATCTCTTCAGTTATAATTAGATTAGGTATATAAATAAAGCAATTTAGTGCATATTGCCCATGATAAATGAAACTACATAACTCTACTTATATACACATTACACATGTCAAGTTATTTAATATCTACTTTGGTATTACCTACTCTATGTATGTATTGGAAGTAAAACCGTCAGAGGCGTCTATCTAAACTATTCACGGGATATAAAATTAATTAACAAATAAAAATAAAATAAATCCATTAGAAATATATTCATTTGTGTTAAAATGTTTGTTTCATATTACACCTACCTACCCTTTGTTCTCTGTGCAAGAACTATCCTCGTACTTCAAGAAAATTATCGAAATTGGTGCAACTATTCACGAGTTATTTTCCCAATTAGTGACGAAGTCCGGTTTATGTCAAAAAAAAATTCAGTCGAATTGAAAACTCCACCTTATTTTGAAGTCGGTATAAAATGAGTAAAATACAGAAAGAAATACATTATGTACCTACCTATGCCTACTATAAAATTAATTTGATTGGACCCTAGGTCCAGGGGCCCTAAAAAAAACGAAAACGATCGTTCGTTGAACGGATCGCGTATTTTTGTCCCATAAATCCCTCTCATTTGTTCCTCCCGTGTTCTAATATATCAATGAAATTGTTGTAAATCGACGTTGACGAATTTTAGTTCGTATATTCGAACAACGTTTTCGTTTTTTGTAGTAGGGCCCCTGAACCGAGGGTCGTCTGTTCGATCCCCACCCGGATTGAACATTGAAGTAACGAATATTGTGTTTGTCTCGTGTCTGCGGATTATAGGTATTTGAGTCTAATTAGGTAAATATTTTTTATACCTTCGTTGTCCTGATTTCCATTACAAAACTGCTTTTTTAAACTAATTTGGGATCGGAACAATGCATTAAAAGTTGTCTGATACTTGCTTAATTAAAAAAAAAATTAGAACTACACGTCGATAATACTGGATCTGAGTGATCCGCCATCTTTTATCAGTTTATCAAATTTTTATCTCAATTTCTATCTGTCTTCCGTGTTTCTTTATTGGCATATTAATATAAATAAATACTTACTTCAATTGTAAACCAGCTGTAAAAAATACGTGTATCTGTTGCAGTCAAAACTCTTAACCAGTCAAAAGTACTATTGACTAGCAAAATCAGTCAAAAGTACTTTTGACTGAACAGGTTGGTCAAAAGTGGTTTTGACTGAAAAATATTGGTTATTAATACTTTTGACTGCAAATTTGCGGTCAAAAGTACTTTTAACTGACGCTCTTGGTCAATAGTATTTTTAACTGCAAGAAAGCATCAGTCAAAAATAATATTAACTCGTTAGATGGAAATACAAAACTGATTTATTAGTAAATAAGAAATCATTATTTTTATACTATGAGTAATAAACGATTTCACATCAGACCTGGTAAGTCTTGCTGCAGTCAAATCGTAAAACTCACCCAGCATATCTAGGTTGGGTTCTAGTCGAATCAGATTACAGGGGCCATTGACCTATCCGCAGCTTATGATACAGTATAAGGAAACTGCTTCAGAAGGTGGCTGATATAACAGAGGACCAAAAATTTCTCAAAGTTCTTAGTGAGATGCTCCACTATCGTCGTTTTGCGGAGATGAGAAGATCAGATAGTGGTTACAGAAACATGGCCTACGCCAGGGTAGCGTCCTTAGAAGAGTAGATGTAGCGCCCTCACGGTTTGGTGACGAAATGGCTGACCCAGGTCCTCACATGACATGGCAAAGAAAACCCACTAAAAACCCCTGTTGCCCCCTCCTAATGCGCCTTGGGTGACGCCTGAGTCAGTGGGTGCTCCGTCTTTGTCACTGTCGCCCAGGACCTCGATCTTGCGCAACTCTTGCGGCAGATAACGGCGTAGATGGCGAGCAATTGCTCGAATTCTGTAAGATGTTGATCTAGCAGAAGGAGAGCGTAGGGCAGCTGTAGACGCGCCCGCTCTACGCCGCTCCCACCCAGGCCCGGGCGTCGCTGGAGAGCATACGAGGCATTATATGCCCTCTGAGCCTTTTCTTTGTGACCCGAGTGGAGGGTGCGGGGGCGTGATCCACTTATTGGGGCGTAACGGTGTGATGGGTGCAGCCACATTCACTGTACCCTCAAAGAGCTTGCTGGGTACACCTTGACCTGGCTAATGTGGAAGACTCTGAACAGGCTGCGCACTTAGGTTGGCCGCTGTAAGGACAATCTGTCAAGGTGAGACTTTTTAGACGTATTTGCCAATCGGTGCGTATGTGGTGTTGCTCTAGAAGCTATGGCACACCTGCTTCAGAGTCCCGCGTGTCCGAACACCTGTCTGGACGAAAACTTGCTGACCACCAGACATAAAGTGATCTCAGAGTTTTAATCTCGAGAAGAAGAGAATAGGTATGAGTAATATTAAAATTTATACGTGCGTTTGTCGTTATTTTTATCGACCACCAATTTTAAGAGTTTTGACTGATACAACCAGTCGAAACCACTATTGACGGAATAACTTAGGCAAAAGTACTTTTAACCAGCTCCATTGGGCAAAAGTACTTTTAACTGTTATTTTAGTTAAAAGTATTATTGACCAAAGCATATGGTCAAAAGTACTTTTGACTGATTTTGCTAGTCAATAGTACTTTTGACGGGTTAAGGGTTCTGACTGCAACATATCTACCTAGATACGTCGTAAACGAATAAAAGTTAATTACATTTTCATGAGAAACGTTTTGATTAGGTAAGTAAGTATATTTGATTGGATTACCGCGAGTTTTAGTCGCTAAGTGAATTTGTTGCTACATACCTATTTTTACCAGTATGATAGTTTTTACTAGGAGTAATAAATCACAGTAGACGGAATTGTGATATTTATAAAATGCATTTATGTCACTATAGAAATTAGCTTCATAATGCAAATAATATGCCTACGCTAAAAAAAAATTGATAGTAATGTATATAAAATTTTATTCAAAAGTTAAAGTTAATTATTGTAAACGGTCGTTTTGAAGAAAGGTTTTTTTTTTCATAACGGACACTTCATTATTAACAGAATTCAGCCTTGAGCGCTAGCTAGTCGACCTCGTGCCCTACTGAATGACTAGGGGTGGGACTAGGGTTTGTATATGCTTACAAAATAATGGTTAAAAATTAATTAAAACTACGGTCATTTTTTAATAGGAAAATATTTGTAAAATAATGAGACGAGTTTAGTTAGTAACAATCACAATTGTTCTGCAATTGGAGCACAGCAGTAGATTAATAGCTTGATCAGTTTCAATTATGTGCCATAAATATGTACCACTTCAAGGCGCGAGTTGTTTAGGTATATCTGATAAATAATTATGATATTCATTTAAAAATTGATAACAAATAGTTCAATAAGTACCTACTACAAATTTGTCTCCAAGCAGTGACAACATAATTTGAAAGAAGAAAAAAGTTTATCATGATCGCTTAAAATAAATGTAGCGTACGTACTATGTACTTATCGAATATAGGTATTCCTCTAACAAATAGAAAAAGATTTACTCCTTGGTATCTTTCTAAGTCCACCTATACATAAGTTTTCTTTTGCGTTGGGTAGTTAAACTTTATAGAGCGCTGCCATCCTTGAAAATCTCAACTAAACATATTGAGTAAGTAGGTACATACATAATATTTTGAGTAGTTTAATTTTCCCGGGCACTTGCATTGACAGACCTCATAATTATGAACACGTTATGTACCTATTAATACCCAAATCCTTACACTATGTAGGTATTTTGTATTAAAAGAATAATATAATTATAAATTCACAGAAAACACTTACCAAAAATTTATTTCACGGTGTTCAAAATAAAAAGCCGGTATTTTCTGACCTTCGACACAATCACGCATGCACTTTCCTTGAAAACATGTTCGACTTTATGATACTAATTAAAACAAAATTTTCATACCTGGTAACATTGAATAATTCTTTTTTCTCTACCTCGTATTAGTCACTATGTGTATCGTATGGATCGCACTCTAGCATTTAATGAAATGCTGATAGCCGGCTGACAGGCTGTCGTCTTGTGATTACGTAACTTTATTCATATTCTGCTTACACACACAGCTATCGATATGTACCTATACCTACTTGCAAGGTTTACTACGATACCTACTTTTTTGGTAGCGCGTCATACAATGCTTCGTAGGTTAGAAAGTCAATAGGTAGGTACGTATTCAGCTGAATACGTTTTTACGCGTGTGTTATATATTCGTTTATTAAACCTCGAGTAGTACGTACCTACCTAGTGTTTTTTCCTTAGGGTATTCATTTCGATTTAAGTTAGGTATAGGTATATTATTTTCTTTTTTAAATTTCTTGTAAAATCAATCGTGTAGGTTGATTAAGTTCAATGACCTACATTAGCTACATAATTTAGTTGTTAATTCAGTAGGTATCTAGTGTATTGTATCGAAGCAACATGTTTTCTTGACAGGAGACTTGACCTGCCCCAATATCAAGCAGATGTCGCGTTCTGTTATCTGTATTTCATTAATGCAAATGATTTATCTACCTATTAATAAGTAGTAGGCGCCTACTTTATGCAAATAGGATCATCAAATATGTAGGACGTTCGAATTCAATCAAAATGATACATATGTAGGTATATTAGAAAAAGTTAGTAAGCTCTGATGAATACGTACCTACGGTAATATTGGTTTATATAGGTCCTACCTATGAATAAGGTCTGATATTTTCAATCGCCAAATAAAAGTTAATAAAATAATAATTAAGGTAGCTATAGAGTCTATTGTCTCTTAGTAGCGAATACAACTTGACTTTTACAATTTTTAGCCGTCTTACCTTTTATCAGTCCGTTAAACTTTTTTGGATGGATAAAATTTGAGTGATGTTCAGATCAGAGTCGCGATTCTAGCTAATTTTGGAGAGGAGGAATAATGTCAACTTTATGGGGGGTCCACATGTAATTATTGGCCATTTTATAAGGGATAGGGTAAAAGTAACATTAAAAATAAAAGACTGATGAACAAATACAAAGATATATTTGTGTACAAAATATTGAACATTCAATATCTGCTTACATCTTTTAACTTATCTTCAACTTTGCCTTTATTTGGAATGTTTCTGAATAGGTAATTCCAATACTTAACCGATCAGATCTGGTGATAAGTTAGTTTGCGACTACGCAAAGTAAATAAGCGAAGCTAACACTTTAACATCAGAAATTACTTTCATAGGCTGAATTTTAAAAGAAGGTCTATCAACTATCAACTAAGATTTAATTTGGGAATTAAGCAACAATTGCACAAAAAAGCGTAAGCGCCTAATCTACAAAATAAAAAAACAATAATAACTTAATTTAACATAATAGTTTAAGATAAAAAAATAGTCTAAAAATATTATCTATATAAATAAAAATATATGGATGTTTGAAATGTATGTACGAAACAAAACTTTTTGATATTACCTACCTATAATTTTTAGTGGCTGTTATGATTAAACATTAGACGGACTGTCTGCTAGTTTTTCAACCTTATAACACAAAATTTATACATTCATACAATTCGATATAAGTATATGATAATATTTTTTACTTATATGTTTGATATTATTTCGTGTACCTATACTTCGTACATACATGTAGGCCTACTACTTACAATAAATTTTATACATAGGTACCTACGTAGATGATACCACATCAAAATATATGTGATACTGTGTGTAAGTACACTTATTGCCTGGTTAATAAATTTACTACCTAAGTATATTATTTGTTTTGTCTCTTTTCGATTTTAAGTTTTATAAATTTGTCAATTAATCACTGTCTACTAGTGTCTACATGTCGAAAATAAATTAAGTTAAATATACTTAGGCATTATACATTTTTTTTCCCATGTACTTACTGCCAACTATTTCATTATCAAGATAAAATAATTTCAATTTTATCATTTATAGATCGTTATTTTGGGATGCAAGGGAGCGACCAATCACCTTTTCGCTCCAAGCCATCCTCACCTGCCCGTGGTGCATCCTGTCGAACAACAAACGAGGCTCTGGCAAACCGACTGGTGGCGGTAAAACCATCACGATAGAAGGCGTAGATAAATACCACAGGCCGATGACGGGCAGCAGCGTCACCGGAGCAAGAAGCTACGCCCTGCGATCGCCAACCCGCCTGCCCAGCGTGGCGATTATGGGTATATCCTCCAGAAGTTTGCCCAAGGTGGCGAACAACTGGAAAGGCCTATGTCCAGCAGTGGACTGCGATAGGCTGATGATGATGATGATGATCGTTATTATATTATCAATACGAGTATAACCCTACAAAAATGTGTTTGTTAGGAAAATTATTTTGTCGAATTGGTAATATTGTAGACCCGCTTAACAGCGTGAACATGAGGTTGTAATAATGATGTGTTCCAGAAGTACATGACCGCATGTCTCTACTTAGTAGCAAACGTTAGTGAATACCTACTTTAAATATTATGTAAGTACAAAGTATTTTCAAACGATAATAATGAGGTTCATAAATCTAAATCACAACACAACGTCCCGGTGATTCTCAGGCTTTTAAACGAGAAATTTATGGTCCACTTTTTTGAGATAGTACCTAAGGACTTTTATCCTTTCAAGTTTCATAAATTTTCTATTGTGCCTGCCAGGCCTAATAGTAAATTTATTGTGTAAAACGTTAATTACGTAGGCGACTCAGCGCCTAGGCATCCCTAGATCAGACTAAAAAAACATATCTGGATAATCACCGAGGCAAGGCGTACCTAAGTATTTATTGTTTTGACATCTACACTAATCATGTATATTTCACTAGCAATAAATATAACTGAATAGGAACTATAAATTAAATACTCCATCAAGCGTAACTAATATTTTATGTCAAAAGGCTCTGACGACCAAGTTGAACGAATCTATAAAAATATCTCTAGGTGTAACCAATTCCATGCACTGTGCATTTAAGTGTTTTTTTTCCTCAGATAGACTTTATCTCGCCTGGTAGAAAGCGATAGAGAACCCCAAGCCGCTGTGGCAACAAGTCGCTGTGACAACAATAGCTGTGCCATTTTGGTCGCATTGCACAGAGGTACATTTTTTCTTTTATGTTTTACCCACAAATCTATACTTATAATAAATCTGTAGAGAGGTCAATTCTGTACATTGAATATATTTTCATTTCAAAATAACTATCAGGGGATGATTAATGATCGATACTGATGCCAAAAATGCAATCAGTAAAATTTTTGTCTGTCTGTCTGTCTGTCTGTCTGTCTGTCTGTCTGTCTGTATGTTCATTATAGAAACAAAAACTACTGAACGGATTTTAACTAAACTTGGTACAATTATTCTTCATACTCCTGGGCAGGTTATAGTATACTTTTCATCACGTTACAATTAATAGGAGCAGAGCAGTGAAGGAAAGTGTTGGGAAAACGGGAGAACTTTTTATCTATATGTTTGATCGAGTGGTCAGTGAAAGAATGCGGTTTTCATCAATGCATTGGTAGAGGTTTAATTTAAGATTATAGGCACCATTTTATGGAAGTCAGTTACTCTTGAAACCCGATGTCCACGCGTGCGACGCCGCCGGCACAGCTAGTAGTTAGTATTTCTTTTTTGGTTATTTTCCAAAAGTGTATTTTTGTGTTTTCTTTGTGTTGTGTCCACATATTTTTTTTTCTATTCTATTTTATAACTGACAAGTAATCAACTCAATTACTTGTGAGTTGCCACCGCCGTGCCGGCCTTTACGACAGCTCTGGAAGTATACACCGGATGATCTTGAAACGTGACCGAAGGAACTTCACGGGTGAACGGTGGCGGAACGCAGTAGCGAAATGTTTTTGTTCAAAAAGCCATTTCGGTATTTCGCAGGCACTAATAAGTGCAGGCCACATCGCCAGCTGGTGGGCGAAGCGGACGACATCGTTTCACTTCTTTTTATACTTGGGTTCGCACTGCTGGGGGAGTTAAGGGAGAGGCCTGTAATATTTCGCTCCAGACCAACCTCACCTGCCCGTGGTGCATCCTGCCGAATAACACACGAGGCGCTGGCAACCGACTGGTAGTGGTATAACCATCACAATTCAAGGTGTAGTTAAATACCGACCGATGACGGTCTAACCCTAACGGGCAGCAGCGTCGCCAGGAGCGAGAAGCGTGGCGATTATGGGTATATACTCCAGATGTTTGCCCTAGTGGCGAACAACTGGAGAGGCCTATGTCCAGCAGTGGCTGATAATGATGATGATATTCCAACTAACGAGCTAAACCTTCCTTTGCTCATTTCGCCCGCCCGCTCCGTCTGTCAGTTGGTGATATGGCCGGCGCTTTAGGCGGGTAAACTCTACCCCCTGTTTGGGAAAAGATAGATAAAGGTAGGCGGACTTGTCACCGCATGTACCTACATGATAAGTGCAACATATTCTTTAGTCAGTATTATATACCTACTCTTAACATTAATATAATGAATTATTCAAAATAACTATGTTTAGTGGAAGAACTTTTGCATAATCACAGGCAAGCTCAATGTTTTTGACAAGTGCTTTTTTCAATTCGTGTTTTCTTAAAATTATAATACCTAAGTAGGTACTTATTATCAGATCAGCGAAATTAAATAGCATAATAAGCACCTGGTCCAAAATAATGCTACTATAATATGTTTATGAATATGCACGAGGTATTCACATAATACACATTACTATATTATACCTATTGCAATTAATAAATCTAAACTTAAATGAACTAGACTTACCTACTCCAAATTTTGATGAAATTCATTTATGTAAAAAACGGCCCATAGAATAGGCTAGTTTTTTCACATGATACATTTATGACTTACCTAACTCAAAATTTTGGAAAAATGAGTTTATCGGACAAAATTTTGGAAAGCTTTGAATTAGATCGTTGTTTTATTAAGAGTGAGATATGATTGTATAGTAATCATGTAATAAGTTAAAAATGGTCCACTGAATATTTCTATACACTATTGTCCTAAGCCAGCTATTGCTAACATGTATATTCAGTTTTTTATTACGGTAACATTTAAAACACTTTGTATAGTATTATTTCTTTACGGTAACATTTAAAACACTTTGTATAACTATATTGTATAAAACACAGTATCAAAATATTACTTTGATAAATCACTAAATATTATCTATTCTTTATATCAGGAATGTCTGCTAAATATCAACACCAACAGCTGTTATATACTATACTCTACCTATTTTTGGAATACAACTCCTGACTCTAACATCTAGCTCTACATCAAATGATTATTGCCCAAACACATAAAAACGTGGGTTTTACTTAATCTTGTAACACGCCGTTTTGCTTGAGTAGTTCGCACTGTAAAAAAAACATTAAACTGTCATTAGCATTGAGTATTTCAAAAATAAATATCCTGAATAGGGTCAGCGCAGATGACAGACTATCCGTGACGCACTTTTTTGCAATTATATGCAGTAACGCACACGACGCGCCAAAATCTGTCGCGGATATTTCACAGACTCAACGCACACGACGCACATCTTCGAATATTCTGCCGGCAGGCCTAGACGCTCTTTTTAAATGTCACAGACGCAGACTCTATCGTACAAAAAGTGTGCCGTCTGTGCTGCCCCATAGGCTCTACCAGTAGTCATCACATTTTTTTCTTTTAAATAACACATCGTTCAATTAATTAAAAACCATAAGACTGTTCTAAATTCAACTCATTTCCGTTTAGCATAGTAAAACTGATATGGTATGTTAAAAACATCCATAGAACATTTTTAAACTTTTGCAACCCATTACACTTAATACTTATTTAACGGGACTGAACTGCGTAATAAAAAAAAATGGTTTGTTGCAACACATATGTTGATAATATAATGTACCTACTACATAATAAATGTCGCGCTTGAGTCCCGTTAAATATATGTTAACCCTTGAATATGTTAATGAATTACAGCAAGAGCAAAAGTAGATGAAGTATGGAATAATTACTACTTTGTACTTATAACTGATGATCAACTTTTGCTGTTGAGGATACGATGATAATATCTACAATGTTCAAATGAATTACCCAAAGGAAAATGTGACATACGTACCAGTTTTCTACTGAAACGGCAATACCATGCAGGCCGAAGCAATCTATAAACAGCTCTCGTGTGTCTAGAAATAAAACTAGTACATGCAATACCAAGCATTCATGCAGTGGTGATGATGAATAATGATTACAAGATTGATCGTGCGCATAAAAATATGAATTCTATGTTTATGTTCTCTTTTAGAGGCAGGAACTTAATATACAGATACTCAATAGACAGGGTAGGTATGAGAGTAACACAAAACCGACTATTTTATTTCTCTTTCTGGTTTAGGCGTCCAGTGAGTGATGGAATGCTTCAACTAGATTGTGCAACAGTGTTGTTACACCCCATTGAATGGATACATTGTAAATAAACAAAGAAAAACACAAAAATTAACAACTCCAAGAGGCAGGATTAAAGCTACGGGAGTAATTGCACACTATTAATGACCATGAACGGTGTCACTAAATTCTTTCTACTTAATAAAATAGACCATAATAAGGTAGGAAACAAGTATTTGTTTACCTACATTATATCAATACTATAAGCCCAAAAGCTATAAGCTCCCATGTATGATTCAAGATAAAGACAGTTAATATTATATTGTTATTACCTCAAATATTAGGAAGGGTTTTAAAAGCAAAGATAATATTTACTGGTGATAAAGTTTATGTGATCTTCCTAAATAGACTTCGGAGCATCAAGCTCGGACAAAGTGAAACAGTAACAGTGTATCCTACCTCTCTTAATTTTATATTTCAAAATACGAATTTCATGTAAACCAAATAATGGCATGATTTATATCTAACAAATCAGGCACGGATACACTCCGAATGTTATTTTATAATGTTGCCATTTAATGTCCTATACCGTATTTCTTTTAATGCCCATACGTACTCATGTCAACTAGGTATTTTATGAACCCTCATGCGATAACACAATTAAAGCCCAATTATTACATGTCACAACAGTTAAATTATAAAGCATTATTTAATTTATCACTCAAACATAAAACTAAGTGCCTATAATATTGTTCTATTCCTACTTATGAGACATCAGTTATTTGCGTGGTTATTTATAATCAATTGGCTGCATAGACAAAAGTTATAAGTAATAGCTTAAAATCGGCTGTGGTACCCGCTTAACATCAGGCGGGCCGTAGGTTTGTAAACCTTTCCAGTGGCATAAAAAAATTGTACCATGCATAACAAACAATATTTTTATTAATTGTTATGTATGTTAGTGTATGTGTAATGTTATATGCATTTTTAATAGATATGTGAAAACATATTTCACTGACAACACGGTATCCTCTAATACAATATTGGTATGTATATTGAAGTTAATGGCCTCTATGTCAAATTTGGCATGCAGGTACCCTAATGAATGTAAAGCTTATTTGCAACGTGATATTGCAAAATTCCCACGGGAACGGGAGTTATTGGGGAAGAAATTGTATGTAAACATCTAAACACGCGGACGAAGTCGCGGGCAAAAGCTAGTCTACTAATATAGCTTCTTTACACAGTTCAAGCCCCCAATATACTACATGCGCTTTTATTTTGCTAGTTTGACTCTGAATACCTGTACAGCCGGTTTCTCCTTCTCCTGCCTCATCCGCAGCCGCTTGGCCAGCGGCGGCGTGAACAGCGCCGGGTCGGGGTGCGGCCGGCCCTCGCGCTCCCACGGCTGCTGCTGCCTCCAGGCCAGCGAGAGAACAGTCCCCACCAGGATTACCCATATGAAACCGATCTAGATAGATAGATACTCTATAATACACAAACACAAACATTACAGGAAAACATAATTACCAATACATAGGTTTAAGGCTCATATTAAGTCGCGCCTGCTGGCCGTGCCTGTAGCCAGGACCAACTTACTGGCGAAAACGCCTCTTATTCGAACGTTTCACTTAATGAACACGATTCATGAGGAGTTGGACATACTTTCATGTGCTTTTAGTGAATTTGCCAGGAATGCACTAGGGATAATTTGTTATAAATTAAGTTAGGTTAAGTTAAATAGAGATATATATATATATATATTTGTACATAATTATGTTTTAGGTACAAAGCAATAGGCAATATAATAAATATAAAATGTATAATAGTAGATAGATTAAGTTATAGTAATAGTATAGTAGTGTAAGTTTACGGATGGCTATGTTATCGCATTGGGTTGTACCTGTAATGGTAGCATAAGGTTTTTAAATAAATAAATAAATAAAATAAATAAAAAAAAGTCATGTCTAATTAAAAAAGGATATTATAAAATACAAGACTTTCTAGACGATAAAACTTACCGGACTAGTCCACAAATACGATATTCTGTAGAGGTAGAAATAGCTTGAGGGGTCAGTTTGAACAGGCGGCGGTATGGTGACGTTGTGTCCGCACCCGGATACGTCCAGGGGTAGTTTGACGGGTGAGGGTCGAGGGGATCCAAAGCTCATCCAGAGGGTCGTCGCCATTCCGCTGAGAAGAGCTACCGATACACCCTGTATTAAGAGACATTGGTTATAAGAAATGTGGATGTTTTCTGGACTTACTACTATTCATGGTACGAGTACACGGAAAACAAAAAGATTCAAGGGTAAGATGCGTATCATTTGAGACAGATTCAAAACGACGAATCGACAGACAATGTAAAAGTCAAACAAATGTACCTAAGCATGACGAAATCTACATTATCGTAGGTGAAAAATACATTCGCGCAGTTGATTAATACTGGCATGGTAGTGACTTTTTTTCAATGTCAAGACATCTTATTTAATAATAGGTTTTGTAGAGCAGGCACCTAGCATTTTAACAGTGTTAGTACCAATTTTGATTAACAAAATGTAGGTACCATGCACTGCGTACTTTATAGACAATTATTACAAGACCTGTCTCTGTCTTGTGTCGTCATAGTTTCAATTCCCAGAATCTATACGCTCATCATAAAAACAGCCTTGCATAAACAGACACGCATAAATAATTAAACCTTGCATCTGCTTTGTTCCAAGCGTTACAAGATCTTGCTTAAAACTTAACTTATAACTTCAAGATCCAGAAATTTTGAGTATACACATTATAATATATATTTTACAAAAAAAATGTTATAACGGACTTCCCAAAGTTTTTTTACAAAAACCCGCGATCCGTCTATCAAACGATCGTTTTCAATAGTTATTGTATGCACCCTGTTCCCGTGGCGGCAATAGGGGTGAGAGCCTTCCGCTCCCCCAACAGTCCGGTGATGATGACAAGGCCGTCCTGGCCATCATCGTAGTCATTTAGAAAAAAAAAAAAAAAACCCGTGGCGGCTAGCTTTTGGCGGCTTTGGCTAGTACAACAGTTAATTAATAAAAAATACTATAGATACTCCACCCTCTCATTGGCATAAGTGGTGAACATTCCCAAGGTGAAAACCCCGAAGAGAGGTCCGCCAACCGCGCCGAATATGGTAAGCGCGGCCTGGAGTATCCCCCCCAAGTGTTCTGCGATGAAGGCCAGCACCAGGAACACCAGGCCGTACACACAGGCTGTTAACTTCGTCAGCCAGGGCACGTAGGACTCGCGGATCTTACACCATCTGAAAAACATAATGGAGTACTTGTGATCATAAATAATTAAGTTTGTTTTAGTACAAAAACGGTTTTTAAGAAAAAAAATTGCGAGAAAATTGTAAAAATAATTGTACTTTTCTCATATCGCAAAAAAGATTATTTTAAAAAACAAAACATATTAACTGTAGCTTCAATTTACATACTAGAGTCATGTAAATTCATTAGAAAACACCCCGAACTGTACTCTCCTATCAATATTAATAGACGAAATGACCGATATTTAAATAAATTCAGGGTTCCCTTTTCTAAGCTTAAAATAATATCATCAAGCCCTCACATTATGGCAATCAAAATCTATAATCATCTACCACTTCATATAAGAAGTATAGAAGAGGAAACTTTGTTTATTAAGCGATTAAAGCAAATCCTAATAAGTAAATGTTATTACACTATCGAAGAATTTTTCAAGGATAAGACGTGATTATACTTTGTAAAAATGTTAAAATAATTTCATCTTGATGGTGTATAAATTGCGACGCCCTTGCAGGGTGCATGTGCTGTACGACTAGTTCATATCATCTTGTATTTTACCATATGCATGCAATAAACAATTTGAATTTTTTGAATTTTGAGAAACCTATGAAATCGAGGTTGGCCGGTGTAGAGTCGTTTCGGTGAAATTGGGGTTTAGCGAGGTGGCACAGGCCAGCTCTAACTGTGATGCACCACTGTATACCTACTATGAAATATTTCTGCTCTTCTGTGGTCTACCACCCTGTGCACAGTTAGAGACATACATGAGGTGACGCATTATATAGCTGTGTCCAAGTTGCTTAGGACTTTGAACTGGCTCTATATCATTGCCATTGGGTGAGATGTAGGAACCAACCCATCATATTTTCACTCCAAGTCACCCTCACCTACTCTTGGTACGCTTTGCCGAATTACAAACTACTTAGGCTCTGGCAAGCGACTGATGGCGTTATAACACCATTACGATTGAAGGCGTAGCTAAATACCACAGGCCGATGACTGGCAGGAGCGTCACTGGAGCGAGAAGCAATACCCTGAGATCGCCAACCCGCCTGCTCAGCGTGGCGATTATGGGTAAAACCTCTAGATGTTTGGCCAAAGTGGCGAACAACTGGAGAGGCCTATGTTCAGCAGTGGACTGCGATAGGCTGATGATGATGGTGATACGAGATGAAGACTGTTACCCTCACCTGCCAAGGTAGTCGGTGAGTGTGACTGCCGCGAGCGCGTTACAGGAAGCCGATATAGTGGACAGTGAGGCGCTGAAGATGCCGGCCACGAACAAGCCGGCCAGCCCCGGGACCGACCGCATCGCGTCCACCACGTAGAATGGCATCAGCTGGTCTATCTATAAACATAAAGCGGTACTTTGACTTGGAGGCTTTACCCATGAACGCCAACCCGCGTGACCAGCGTGCCGATTATGGGCAAAGCCTCCAAGCATTCGCCCAAAGCGGCGAACAACTGGCCCTTTCGTTTCTAACCACCAACCTTCAATTGTTTACCTAAATTCAATTGTTTTGAGTAATGTGATAAAAAGTAGGCGGTAATTAAAAAAAGGTTTGCATAAAAAAATCCTAATTCATTGCCGTTTTATACAAATGAGGTGCACATAATACGAGTATATAGAACTACAAACCTACCTACATATATAGGAATTTACCGATACAAAATCAATCAAATGCAAAGCCTGTCTAAGTTATTGAAACATTTATGTTACAAAATATTGATAAATATTTTAACTTGTATCTTCCCTACCAAATCGATTACCTCGAAACACAGAAATGTTTTACCTACACACATCTATTTCTCGATGAAACTGTTAGACGTCTTCATACCTACTTGTCACCGACCTTCAGTTAGTCATCTAAAATTAGTTAAAAGAAAAAGGTCGCCTGACTAGACACGAAATCTCTACGAGTATAAAGCCGAAATTAGCTTGGCAGGTAAATACTTTATGCACAAATACATAGCGTCATGTGATAAACGGAATCCGCGATATCGTCAAATTAAATAGGTAGAATTGTTGTCGTATCTAATACCCATTAAGATGGAAATCACTCTACAATGACAAAGTGGCGGGCTTTGCAATACTCCTGATATTCAATCATCAAGAATCAAAGAGCTTTACGCATACACCAGGGCTCTGCTTACGGGACTTTTAGGTTATATGGAGCATACTCCTATCTAGCAGAGAATACCTACCCACTAAACCCGACTGTGGTCTTTTACAAACGCCCGGTCTGAGGGGATCTGGGTTTCCAGAGGGACTCGACGTAACCAGGGCCGTCTTTAATGTATTAGAGGTCCTCGACAAATTGGGATAAAATGTGGCCCCTATAACTTCATCAGAACACTATTTTGTTAGATCTGGCAGGAACTAGAGACGTTGTATTTAATTTCAGGTGGGATCCTATCGATTGTGCCTTCTGGACACTTGCCCAAAGTGTCCATTGAGGGGAGTGGGGTCTGGACTGGACGTATACCCCCAACGCCACCCAGCGTGCACCAAATTTCAGTACTTTCACAACTCTTTTGCAAGGTTTAGGTATCTCATCATCGATACCAGTTTTAAACACCATGATAACGACTCATATATCTGACAATAGGCATCGTCAATCATTCTTTATTATAATTAGGACTTGCAAAAACAGACTTTTGTACCTTATGTAGTATGAACGTAATACCTACGTAGTTGTGATAAATTTGCCACACCTATCCCTTATTATTAGGTTATCACAAGCACATCATAATGCATTATGGGTGTGTTCTAATACAATCATGATTGGTTAAATTGCGGCACTAATGGATTTCTTGACTCTTTCTGCAATTCTTCATGAACAGAAATAACCTCTTTCATAGGCCTCTTTTGCTGCAAATTGTATAATAATGTGATTCCAAGGCATTGTTGTAACACAGACAAGTCTTACATACATGTATGTCATCATAAGCATAATCATTCATAATTCAACACCCTGGCATCAAATACCTACTTCTAAAGAAGTATCTATTTTGTATGTGCATGCATGTTTAATTCGATTTAAAGTCATAATCCAGACACAAAAACAATGTGTTACAATGCTTCTGTAAAGGCCGCGGGTCGGTAGTAAAGGCCGCAATGCCATTATCAAACATTTATAAATAAAACTTATAGTTTAAGAGACATTAAACAATTTAAAAAGTTGTTGAAATATGATACTATGATATTCTACCGAGTCTCGCGTTCGATTCGGCATCACTGTGTAAGATTTTTACATAGCAGACTAAACAGGATTTTACACTAGGTAGGTATAATAACTTCTCATATGGATATCACATAACGGCCCATATGGATAAATGGTAGAAGTAAACACATTGCGCCAACTCCTGATATTGCGAGCAGGGCAGGCAAAGGTGTAAATTGTGACAATGACCTTTAGTACATTCTACCTACAGTTCATGAACCTCACTAGGTCACTACAGTTGAGAAACCTCATTAGGCCATTTAGCTAAATACAATACACTCTAGGATGTAATGAAAAAAAGAGTGTGCTGGGCTGGCCAAGGTAATTTATCCGGTATGCTGCCACACCGGGGCAATCTAACAGAATGTGTTACATTGGGCTATGTGTGATGCATAGGTTCTGGAGATGTCGTGTTGTAGGGGCCTTGTACCTCTTAAACGAGGACTAAGGTCAACAGTACATCAGGAATGTAGGTATGATTAGTTAAAAGTTTACATGTTGCAGGACCAAAAGTTCAGCAACGTCACCCAATAGTGGAGTGCAGGTAAAATAGCACTTACCGCAGTGATCCTCTTATCGACAAATGGATCGCAATCTCTGTACACTGCGTAGATGCCCAAGCCGCTGATGCACGTTATCACGCTGAGAACAGAGAGCACTGGCCAGCTCCACCACAGGCATTGCTGAGACCGGCTGAGGGTGCTCACTGTCAGCAACCGTTGTACCTTTAATACGAATAACAGGTATATAAAAATTGAGGTTTGTTGCTTGCTAGACGGGAATGTACTTACAGCATAAAATAGGTACCTGTATGTTCCTATTTTTTAATGTAAGTAGGTAGATATATAATATGAAATCTATTAATTGATTGAAGCTATATTACACAAAATAATACAAAGGCGAAGTTAATGCTACAGAATTCTCTACCAGTTTACCTTATAAGTTAGATAGATAGATAGATAGATACTCTTTATTGCACAAAAACACAGACATTACAGGAAAACATATTACAAACAACACAAAGTACAATCTAGGCGGTCTTATCGCTTATAGCGATCTCTTCCAGACAACCTTCAGGTAGAGGAAACCAGATTGACTAAGGAAATGGGTAACCCAGTGCAAAACTATCTAACTATTTTATATTAAATACGTAAAATTATTACATAAATATACCAAGAAGTTTATATTCCATAGACATACACATATACATATATATATTTAAATACACTTAAGTAAAATATACATAATAATAACATATTACATACATAGGTACATAGTTTAATAAGATACTTTATTATTAATATACATAGATACTTATTATTATTTAATATTATTTGAGTATGAATTTAAGTACTTAGATATGATAGAAGAGAAAGAATGTAGAAATTAAAGAGACAGGAGATGTGATTTAAGCCTAAGCTTAAAAACTGGGAGAGATTGGGAACGTCTGATGGAAAGGGGAAGGGAATTCCACAGACGGATGGATTGGACAGTGAAAGACTGGGAGTAGGATTTAGAGAGATGAGATGGAAACGATAAGTGGAGTTCACGGCAGGAACGCATACCATGACCCGCGGTGGGTTGCAAGAAATTGAAACGCTCTTTCAGATAGGGAGGTGAAAGAGGATTGAAAAGCACAGTATATAAAAGTGATAGAATATGGAGTTCGCGGCGACGACGGATGGGAAGCCAATTGAGCTGAGAACGATATTCAGACACATGGTCATACTTACGTAGACCGAAGATGATTCTAATACAGTAATTTTGGAGACGTTCAAGCTTGTCAAGAAATATTTCATTCAGGTCTAGATAGCAACTATCCGCGTAGTCGAGAATGGGCAGTAAAAGGGACTGTACAAGAGCAATTTTGGTGGGTATGGGAAGAAAATTGCGCAACCTGCTTAAAGAAAGTTAGCTTATTATAAACTTGGTAAAAGATAAAAAACAAGTAGTGTTATTGCTCTACGTACCTACTATGTAGAGGCGCGAGATATAAATACACAAAACAGATAAGAAACATTTTAAATGTATCATTATCCCCTAAACTATTCGCCCAAATAAGATGATGTAAACGACATTTTTTATCTACCAAGATTGTATTGATAAACTGTATATTGCCGATTACGTACGTAGCCTTTGATGTTTGATTATAAACCATGAGGGGTTAATGGGGCATCGGAGTACATTGAAGGTCGGTGGCGCGGGGGGTGACAATGAAATAGTTATTTTGATAAATGGATGTATTTTTAAATATGTGTGACGTGTGAGTGGAAAGTAAATACACAGCCTTCTACATGTTTCAAAGCTATCTTTTTTATGACAGAGGGGCAAACGGGCCTGAAGGTCACCTGATGGTAAGTGATCACTTCAGCCCATAGGCACCGCAACACCAGGGGAGTTATAGGTGCGTTGCCGGCCCTTGAGAAATCTGTAGGCTCGCTTTTTGAAGGTCCCTAGGTCGTATCCATTCGGGAAAATTGCAGTCCGAAGCTGATTCCAAAGAACAGCTGCACGATACCTTTTTTATTTTAGAGAAAATGCTTTTACGCATCAGCTGGGGGTAGCGACTAGCTATGTATGGGAATGGAGATGGCAAGCAGACAGGGAATATTCACTAAAACTTCAGGTCCTCCATCGAGCGGTTTGGGCCTGGGCTACCTAGGTACTTCCGTGACTTTTAAAAAACCTGGAGATTCATACTGATTTGAGGGGTTCAATGTGACCGAAATTCCGTCAGAAGAGTATTATTATTAATTGAACTAACGACCTTCGGGACACTATAACGATTGCTTTAATTAAAAGATAGTGTGGTTGTTGTGTTATACATCAAATGGCATATTGACTAAGAAAATTAAAGTCTTAAGTCTCTCTGACTACTACTATTCTTTGCTGATAAACAGATACAAATGTGTCTCAGTCAAATCTTTTTACAGTAGGTAGGTATTATACAAGCAGACAGACAAGCTCTAAAGATATAAGATACATATCAAATTAGCCTTGTGCTCGTTATACTAGTATTATTTTATACCTAATACATGCATATTTTTCTATTAAATTCTTTTTTACGATTTTCTTCCATATTAAATAATATCATGGCAAAAGAAGCTAATTTGGTTTATTGGTGACATTAACAGCATATTTAGCAAAAAAAAACCGACTTCAATATGGTGATCAACTAGGACACTCTTTTGAACAAAAAAAAAGAATAATTCAAAGGATAATTTCCTTCCTTTTTTAAAAGTCTATCGTCCGTTAAAAATTCACTACATTTTCTACTGTTGAAATTAACTTTGGGACCGTTTCTCGTTAGAGTCTCCGCATTTATTCGGGATTTCGAATAAAAATGCTAGGTAAGCCCATGCAAGCATTTTTATTATACATAGAGCACAAACATTTAAATATGAGTAAAGCATTTTTAGGGAGAAGGAAACACACGTGTTGCAGGTAGGTATGATACGTAACAATAAACGCACAGCCTTACAGTAAGCATTACTAAATGGCCTCCCCAGCAATTCGTTATCACTGAATGCACTGATTGAAATACCTACTGAATATGAGATGCCATTTTCGGCCAGATTACTGTAGAACTTTACGCTTATTTAACAACTAGCTGTGTCCGCGTGGAATAGAGTTTCATCCCCTATTTCATTTCCTTTGGGTAGAATTGATCAAAATCCTTATCTTAGCGGATGCCTACGCCATAATATCTACCTGTGTGCCAAATTTCAACCCGATCCGTCCAGTGGTATGGGCTGTGCGTTGATAGATCATTATGTCAGTCAGTCTTTGAGTTTCATATATTTAGATTTTTTTTTACATTTGCATTGTGCATTTTTTTTTATGACGGAGAGGGCAAACGGGCCTGAAAGTCACCTTATAGTAAGTAATCACTTCCGGCCATAGACACTTCAACCCCAGATGAATCACTGGTGTGTTTCCGGCCCTTGAGAAATTTGTAGCGTCGCTTTTTGAAGGATATTTGTGGAGATATTTAATTAGAGAAATATTAACGATAAAAGTAGTTCATTCCTATGTTTTTCTCACCTGCGTGTGGTTGACGGCATACAATGATAAGTAAGTTATTAGACCCCCGCAAATCAGTGACCACCAAGTGTTTCTCTCTGTAGGGTCCAAGCTGATGCTGTAATAAACACAATGTAGTTGTAATAAAAGTTATTATTTAACAAAATAGGTATGCTTTTTGTAGATTTTTGATCTCAAAGGCAAATTAAATAAAATAGAATGAATAGACGCAAAATTCACACCCTGTCTCTTAAAAATGAGTAATAAAATATTTTAAATTCTATTCTTCAAACAAAATAACTGGAAGAAATACCTACTTACTTATCAAAATTCAAGCGGCCACCTTCCTTAGCTCGAATGAAGATCTGCTCAAAGCCACCAAGCTGCACAGCACTGAATATTACTATGCTGAGCACCGCTCCGAACATCAGCGCCGACTGCAGCAGATCAGTAAACAGAACTGCCTTCATCCCTCCCAAAGTGGAGTACACTGTACACGCTAACCCCACTACCAAAATTGATATCAGTCTATCCAAACCAGTCACTGATTCTAGTACTATAGCTGGCGCGTACAAAACTATCCCATTGTACAGCACCATTTGGAGAGTATACGTCAAAGACGCCAGCATACGTATGTTCGGACCGAAGCGTAACTCTAAATATTCGTAAGTGCTAGTCTTTTGCAGACCAAAGAATACTGGCAGGTAAAGATTGCTCGCTATTGGAGTGGCTATTCCGTAGGATATGTTGATGACTACAAATTGGAGGCCGTAGTAGTAGTTCTCGGCTGATACTCCGAGTAGTGTGATGGCGGATATGAATGAGGCCATCAGTGAGACGGCGACTGGCAGGATTGACATGTTGCGGTCGGCGAGGAGGTATTCCTGGGGAAGAAGGCATAACCATTAACCAACCATTAACCATTAAATAGATATATAAATATATCACACAACGTCACATAAATTGCTGCTGAAGCACTTGTGTTATGGGTATCAGAACAACGAAGGTACCACAAACATATGTAGGTATACTTCAATATAAATATATGAACAACACAAATGTTCATCACGCGAATGTTTGTCCCGGGTGGGAATCGAACCCACGACTCTTGGTTCAGGAGGCAGCCGTCACTACCAATTGAACCATCGAGCCAGCCATGTCTATTATAATGTCAAGTAATGTCTACTAAACTTAGTTTAAATTGTATGGTGTGCAATAAAGGTGCGATAGAACTATCTAAGTATATTATTTTTTGCTTTGATAGGTACTACTTGATCAATTTTTAGATTTTTGTGATAAGTGTTTTATTATTTACTAGCGACCCGCCCCGACTTCGCACGGGTGCAATATTTATAAACTTTCCTCTTGAATCCCTCTAAAAATACATAAACTTTCCTCTTGAAGCCCTCTATCTACATATTTAAAAAATACCGTTGCGTAATTTTGAAGATATAAGCATATATAGGAACAGACAGAAAACAAAAGCGACTTTATTTTATACTATGTACTTATAGTGTAGTGATTTCGACTATCTCGGCGACATACCTATCTACAAGATGAACGCGAGACGCGGAAGTGTGTAAAATAAAATAATACTGATAATAAGTACTTGTTTGTTTTAATTTATCATTATCTCCTAAAAAAATCTTACCTACATTATTATGACTAGAACAAGTAGTATTTCTTCTTACTCCTGAATTTTATCATCATTATCGCCTATGGCAATCGACTGTTGAACATAGGCCTCTCCACTTGTTGGCTACACCTGGAAGCTTTACACAATATAATCGCCACGCCGCGCCGCTGGCATAGATTAACATGCCGCTGGGCAGGCGGGTTGGCGATCGCAGTGCTTCGCCTTTTCTTTTTTTTAACACACTATGGGTTTGCGCTTGACTGCAATTCACCTGATAGTAAGCGCTATCACAGTCTACGATGGAGCGCGCTCACCCATCAAAAACCGGTTCACTCTCGCCTTGAACATCGGAAGATTGTACGTCTCGGGGAACAAGGAGCCTGGCAAAGAGTTCCATAGTTTGATAATTATTGATAAGCCTTCAATTTTATAATAAGCATTACCTCGTTTGTTTTCTGCTTTCCCCCACTGAACCGAAAGTATAGCCCTATCATAACTGATGCGATCATAGTGGCTGCCATGATAATATAGTCCCATATTCCGAATACCGCCTCCGTCGCCATTTTAGTCTGAAAAAAAGCCAATGGAACATACATAAATAAAAATTCATAGTAGGACTGTCATGAATAATAGGACGCACGCCTGGATGTCGGGTTTCAAAAATAACGGACTTCCATAAAAATATGGTACCTAAATTTTAAGTTAGACCTCTAGCAATACATTGGTGAAAACCACATTCAATTCCATGCAGTAGTTCCGCGTGATGCGCTTTTAAACATACAGATACAAATTTCTCCCGTTTCCCAACAATTCCCATCACTGCTCTTCTGCTCCTATTGATTTTAGCGTGATGAAAAGTACTTATGCTATAATCTGCCCAGGAGTACGAAGAATAATTGTACCAAGTTTCGTTAAAATCCGTCCAGAAGTTTTTGTTTCCATAACGAACATACAGAGAGACAGACAGACAAAAAAACAGTTCAATGCCATTTCAAAACTTCGGCTCAAAATGTGGCTAGAGTAGGTAATTGGGGTAGGTAACTTACCATTATTGGGAATTATGTTCTAGGTTAATTATTTTACCAGAGCCAGCTAGATGAGTCCAGCGTAGTGATATATGTATAGGTAGGTTTAATTTACCAGATATAGTTATATTTCCTTATGTGATTTAGGAGAAAGTCAATAGAGATTTTGTTGAATATCCATACTCTCTCCTGAATATCAGCCACATAACGAGGGTTGGAAGTAAGGCTTTCGTTTCCTAAGGCATTCCTAAACAGTACCATTATTGTATAAGTACGTGCCAAGAAAACAAGTTTCGCATAGCACAAGTACCTACCAATGGAATTCGGGACAATATAAATCTATCTGCTTGTTTCCAGGAACAAGATGTACTAAATTCTCATGTTACTATGTATCATAAGCATCAGATTTACAAGATGACTTTATCAAGCTACCGTCGTACGTAACGTTACATACAAATCTCACACTTTGCATGAACTTGTACCGTTTTATATTGCGGGTAATCCCGTAGCGGTTGCTATTGGCGATTATTTAGAAGAAAGTACCGGACAATGCTTGTGATTTTAGACCTGGAAATATTAGCAAGCTCTATTTAGCGCCACATGGATTGGTATTACAACTTCAATTTTGACTTATGGGTAAGTTCAAGTCCAACGTCGAGATACTAGTACCAGTAGATCACTCTTTTTTATAGATGCCAGCATAGTGGAATTCCGTCACGGAAAGCAAAAGAGAGGCACAAGTCACTGGGGCAATGAACAAGTAACCAAATCAATCACTAGTCTCAGCAGACTCCACCACCACCATATAGGAGCGTAAGACCTACAGGATAGGAGTACCTACTGCTCTTAGATAAAAGGTAAGTGTTATGTCATTTGCCGGAGAAAAATACGGATTCATTCAACCAAAACTCACTATCATAAGTCAAATCCTATCTTTGGGCAGTGACTGGACGGATTCTCAATGTCTTTACATTGCGATGGGGTCCTAGTTAGATGTGAACAATTGAATATCTATTATTTTACGATCTGCTAATTTCAGTAGATAAAGTTCTATTTTCATTTGAATCACTTTAAATAATTTGTATTCTTAAATACTTATTTATAATTAGATATGAAGAGTCATCTCTTCATATCTTGTAGGTTGTCGATAATTTTGCTTCCATATGGAAAATCTGAAGATTACAGATACATATAAAAAAATCAGATAGGTATACCTAGTTGAATCCTTATTTAGAATGGTAAATCTATTCTAGACTATATTAATTTATGTATTATGATCAGTTTTAGAATGTAGGTACGGTTATAAGATAACTTAACAAAGTAACTTATGACAATAAATAAATTCTAAAAATATCTAATTACTTGAAGACAAAATTGGTAGAAATTTACCTATTGAGTTATCATCATTATATAATTTCAATTTAAAACCGTTGCTAAAATGCGTTACTTTCATACATAGTACTAAGCTTGTCCCTATTATATTCTCTGTGGCTTGACATACTTCCCTTCATATTATGATAATTAATCAGATCATTGATGATTCACCAAAAATATATCACACGCAGCTATATGAAAACCGCCTATACAAACCAATGTTATAATTATGAAAAATACCTGCCAGAGTATAGGGTCATAAAGCTATGAACCAGATTTGTTTCAACTTAGTTTGAATAAATGGGAAATCCCTTAGTTAATACGCACGGATCAGAGAAAAAGGGACAGTTAATAAACAAATGTAGCGATAAAAAAATATAAACGATCAATTTCGGAAAATAGAGACGTGTTCCTTCCACTCACGCAACATTCTACAGATCACTAAATTAACTCTTAGCAATTATTCTGTTAGGTAATTGTAAAGGTTCTTCACCTTTAAATTTAATGTCAGGGATTGTAAAGGACTGAAACAGCTTCAACAGTCACCAAATGTCACTTTAAGGTTTCAGTTAATTGAAACCGTTTAATCCTCAGATACGACCTTGTAGCATTATGATGTAATATCCATTATTATCCATCGAATTAATTGGCCCATCCCCTGTTGACTGTAGACGCCTACGCCCCGTAGGACATACTGTAGGTAGGTATTTAGGTACGTATGCCTGAAATGGATGGAGCCCCCTCGGGAACGCTACTTTAATTTTCTTGAATAAGCATCTTTGTTAAAATTACTTCAGCTCCATCCCGTTTCTGTCAGCCTTATTTTTTAAGTCAAATTAAATTGTAGATAAGTCGGGTGCAATGGGGAGTGGGGCTGAAGCAACTCTCATTTTTACCAAATAAGACCTCACTCACCACCGGTGGTTAGTTAGTTAGAAGGGGCTGGTTTCCGCAACTCGGCGACTGAGCGCCTATTTTGCGGGTCCAGTAGTTTTTCGGAGCCTATTCATTACAAACATACAAAAATAGGTACAAATCTTTTCTCTTTATAATATTAGTGTAAATAGGTAATAACTAAAATAGCACGCAGACGAGTAACATGTCTGATGACAGAGCGCTTCTCATGTCAACAACGGAGCTTATAAACGAACTCAATCAATTTTAATTACCAAAGCAATATTGGTGTCCCTGTATCTCTCGGCCAATTGCCTACAACATGCTTGCTCGGGACGCAGTCTATTTGAAGATAATTTCTAAACTTAATACCTATGAAAAAAATTAAAGATGAAGGAATGTAAGGGAACCACCCATCATCTCTCGTTCCAGCCACCCTCACCTGCCTGTGGTGCATTCTCCTGAATAACAGGTGTGGCTTTGGCAACCGATTCGTTGCGGTATAAGTGTCGCAGTCATCTGGTTGAATCTCCTATTCAATTGAATCGCTAGCGCGTTCATTAAATGACGACATTCAATTGAATGACTAGACCGAACGTTGACTAAACACGCGTCACTTAACGTCCAACTAGGTAGCGGATTGAAACATAGCCCTTTGAAAAGAGCGGACGTAAAAGCAGTCAAGTGATTGTAATTTAGTTCATTTTTTTCCCGCGCGGCGTTAGTAGTCACTAAAACAAATATGGCGTCGAACATGATCACCAGCTGAGTGTTGATATTTTTTTGATTAGATTTACTTTAAACTGACTTATACGTAATAAAATAGTGTGACAGCATGGATTTACCTATTAATACGCCGCCTCCGGATACTTTTAAAGAAAAATTAAAAACTAAACATTAAACAGTCGGCTTTTACCCATTCAACGACTATTCTAAAATGACGTTCAGTCAAGACGTTGAACGTTTCATTCAATAACTTGACGAGTTGTCCTTTAGGCATTCAATTAAGTGTCGTCATTCAATGAACGCGCTAGTCTTTCAATTGAATAGCAGATTCAACCAGATGACTGCGACATAAGCATCACGATTGAAGTCGTAGCTAAAAACCACAGGCCGATGACGGGCACCAGCGTCACTGGAGCGAGAAGCTACGCACTGTGATCGCCAACCCACGTGCCCAGCGTGACGATCAAGGGTATTCACCCAAACTTGGGCAAACACCTGAAGAAAACCATTGGCGAACAATTGGAGAGGCCTATGTCCAGCAGTGGACTGCGATAGGCTGATGATGAAATATTATGAACATAATACACTAAAGCTATGTTATTGCTAATCGATGCATCTCTATCCTACATTTAATCGTTACTCAGTTAGACACTATCACGCATGAACCGCATATAACCGGAATGAAATTCCGAAAAGTTGTTTACAATAGGACTATCTTTGATCGATGTATTAGATTTTATGTTTGCAAATTTAGGGCTAATAGGCTAAGAATGGTGGTTTAAGTACTTGCAATATCCGGTGGCGAGTGATAATTTTGTGTACATAATGAAAAGCTCATTCGCCACTATTAATGACAAACTAAGTACAAACTATGTAATGAAACACAAACAAACTATGGGATGTAAGGGAGCGACCTATCATCTTTTCGCTCCAAGCCAACCTCACCTGCCCGTGGTGCATCCTGCCGAATAACAAACGAGGCGCTGGCAACCGACTGGTGGCGGTATAACCATCACAATTGAAGGCGTAGCTAAATACTAAAGACCGGTGACGGGCAGCAGCGTCACCGGAGCAAGAAGCTACGCCCTGCGATCGCCAACCCGCCTGCCCAGCGTGGCGATTATGGGTATATCCTCCAGATGTTTGCTCTAAGTGGCGAACAACTGGAGAGGCCTATGTCCAGCAGTGGACTGTAATAGGCTGATGATGATGATGATGAAGTACAAACTTGTGCCAACTTTGATGACTAACAGAAGAACTGAACGAAAATCGTAGAAACATGATTATTTTCTTAAACGTCTCCAGTGCGCTATCAAACAATACTTACTGATTTATAAATTGTTTATAAAAGTTTTCAACATTAAATACTTGAGAATGTTGATGTGTTATACCTACGGTGGTCCACTACGAGCACTCTGAGAGGGAGTATTGAACGGGAATTTCCCATGAGTAGGGAAGTGACGACTTTTAAGGAGAATACTCCCGAATCAATAAAGATAAAGTTAGTTTCCTAAATTCATGCCAACGATTACCTACTACTCGATTTCTAGAGAAAAAGATAATTCTACCGATTTATCTTTCATGTTCCAGTGGCTACTGGTCTTCTTTATCAGTGGGAATCATTTTACCAAACGGCTTCCTGAATGCAAATCCTTGACTTGTTGCCAGAAATACCAAATCTCTATGGTACAAGGTATAGAGTATATTTATAACTTTTGAGGGGTTCTCCTAATTCCACGTCATTCTAATTATCACATTAACCGTTAAGGATTAGAAAAAAATGTTGGTATGTAACGTTAAGAGTACCTGTTAACATACGATATTTTTTTAATTTGGTTTTGTAAAAATATCATTAGTACAGACGCACTTTTTTACTGTTTTACTATATGTAGGTATTGATAGAGAGGTTTAGAACATTTTAACACTATTTGAGAAAAAAATTGGGTAATCAACCTAATCAATTTTAAAAACAACAGAAAGTACCGGAGGAACTAATACGAAATGTATCTACTGATCGTAATCGTTTAACTAAAACTTTGGTTCAGTACCTGTAGTATTGGATGTATAGGGAATCCCCTCAACATAGCATAGAGCGCGCATATCGAGCGATACAATAATGTTTGTTGTACTATAAAAACGCCGGCCACACTTAGTCAGACCCAGTATTCACATAGGAAGTTGAAGTTTCGCGAGTTGAAAGCTAGCGAGTTAGAGCTTTCCACGGAAGTCAGTGAATCTGAGCTTGCCTCAGTTACATACGCTACGTCTCATTTGTGAATTTTCTAGTTTTTTTTTTGTCAAGAAAATGATTATGCTAGGAGTTGTCGCCGTTGTTATAATTTTCCAACCGGAGGTGCGTCGAGGACTACAACATCTCGGGAGAAGCACATTTTTCCGCTCTTCAAAAATGACACAGCCAGATGACAAAATGATAAAGGCATTTGACAAAGCAATCCAATACATGTCGAAGAGAAATATCGGCGCGTTGATCACAATAGAAAGAGACGTCGGCTTAAACGAATATATTGGGACTGGGATTCAATTGGATGCTGATATAACGGAGGAGTTGTTGATAAACATTTTCATCCCGAATACACCGCTGCATGATGGTGCCGTGATCATAAGAAATGAGAAAATCGTCGTTGCCAATGCTTACTTGCCATTAACGGATAACAATCGTTCGGTTCCTAAAGAATTTGGGACCCGACACAGAGCTGCAGTGGGTGTCAGCGAAGTTAGCGACGCTGTGACAATCGTCGTCTCCGAAGAAACGGGCAATGTGAGTTTAACCTTTAACGGTCGATTGTATTCTGATTTAACGCAAGAACAGTACCTTTCTATCTTACGAAGAGAATTAATAACAAGATAAATGTTGTGAAAGTTGTTTTAAGTATTTTAACTATAATATAAGAAGATATCGAATATACTGCCATTTGTTTGGAAGTAGGTGATATTATCTGAATTTGTTATTAATAGATTTTTTATAACTCGGTACAATTTACTATTAAAAATACTTGGCTGATTATGTTAGTTAAGTATCTGCATGCATGCAGTTTCAGCTTAGGCCAAAAAGTATGCTGTTCTCTTTTGTTTTGTTATAATAGTTAAGTAAGATATCATAGGTATAGGTTTACAAACAGTTATTCGCTCATGCGTCGTTAATTATGTGAACCGTAAAACTGGCCAGAGCGAAACCGCGCGTGCGTGCTAACAATGTTTTTTTTTAGTTTTAGTTTAGTTTTTAGATGTATGTATCGGGTTCAAGCAATCCGACGAACAATCCAAAGGCACCGGGTTTGTGATCCGATTGTGATATTACAGGACATTTAAATAGGCTCGATTGTAGGTGTTCTCGGCCACATCCTCATAGTAATCATCTGAATCGACCGAAGACCGGGTGGTTGGTGTGCATTGTATGGCGCATTTATTTATTTATTTTTGTACGTAACCACCTAATGTGTCATTTTATTTTATCGCAATTTTTAATCTTTAGTCAACATCATCTCTACAATGTAGAGACTCTATGTAAATAAATATTTTACAGTATTATAATCCATATAAATGTTTTATGGAGGTACTCAAGGATTTATTTTTAATTTCGAGTAGGTACCACATTTTGGAATGTCGTAGCATTTAAAAAATAACACACTCAATTGTTTACTTATTTTATGACATCAAAAGTTGATCTCTCGAATAATATCGTACACGAGTCCCAAATGTCCTTCTACTCGTATACACTTAAGTAATTTTCATGTCTGTAATTTTTTAAATAAACTTTATTTAATGAACGTTCTCTTTCATTTTGATTACCCTATGAGGTCTAATCTTTGAATAAAATTAACATGCAGTTTAGGTAATGTTTAATAGTAAGCCGTTACTTGTGCAGTGAAACATCGAGTTAAACTATAGGTATTTGGACTTTGTACGGCCCATAAAATCGTAAAAACAGCATGAGTACGGATTCTAATTGCAATTAGGTACATAGGTACGCTTAAATTGATGTGGCACTTACTTTACTTTAGCTCCCCTAAGTGTAAGCAAATTTAAAACTTTTAACTAGTTTGCTAAAAAAAAGTATAAAGGTATCTAAAGTAAATAAAAATACCGACCTTTAATACTATAGCACAAACGGTATTTTTAAATAATATTTGACTATCACAATTTTTTTAAACAATGAATGCAAAAAGTATTTAAAATTCCCTCCTTTCGAGTGCGCAAAGTTCACATAGAATATATCAAGAAAAACCCCATGTAAGTACAAATGTTGCAATTCCTCAAAGAAATTCCCAAACCATGTCTGTATTGTAATATTAATATTTAATTCTCCATAAAAAAAAACTTACCAGTTTAAAATTTCACCAACTGACTGAACTTCTGACGAGCCAACTTAAAACTTGTTCATAAATTTTCACACTAGTGTTTTCGTTGACAAGATTGTGTAATACTAAGCGGCAATAACGTAATGTGTTCAATAAACATCAATTTAGTCAACAAAACATCTTCATTTCTATACAGCCACAGTTTATTTGTTATTTCAGCTTAATATTCTGTGAACAAAATGTTTGCTGTGTTTGATATCATTTAAATTACCAAGAGATGATTCGGCGGAGACCAAAAAAACGAGTGGTCTGTCCACTTTTGCGAGCATGCATACAGTTAGGTTAGACGTCGTCGTATTCGCATACGGCGAATTGATGCCACAGACTAAAAGCAATTTCAGCGCTTAGTTAGCTATTCCAGCCACGAACATCTGATTTCAGCAGCTTACGTTACGTACCTACTACTTACATTACCTACCTACTTACATTAAATAGAAAATATAATCTCCCATTAAAATATTACAATACGTATTTAAGCTTACCAACTTTACGTTATGTGACATGGTCTATTATTTAAACCTGATATGATTTTCCATGTGGAGTTCCCAAATATTAGGCCGTTTCACCTATAAAGTTATTTACGAGTCTTTATATTATTTACTAGGAACTACATTAGTAAATTGTAATATCAACTACACTGTTATAAAGAAATACAAAAAATTATAGAATCCATATAGTACTTATTTTAAAACAAAATATTTTATAATTAAATCACTTATTTAAATTTCCTTACGCGCTTTATCGCTACAAAATATAGAGACATGCGCGCGCATAAATTTTCCCGAAACATCTATAAGTCCATCGTACAGTAATGCAACTATTAAAAATTTACTAGAGCCAAAATCTTAACTCATTGCAACGAATTGCTTTCAATTACGAGTATTCTAAGAAATTTATAGTCCAATGAAACTTATATAGGCAATAGTGTATTTACACCTCCATTCTATTTTCTACTACTAGCGACATCTGCCTTATGCTCGTAGCACTAATTATTAGAACTTTTAACAATCTAGTACCACATTATCCCGTTAAAAGTAATGAAATACCTACCCTATATTTGTAACTTTCGATACGTATTGTAAAACTTACAGGGGTTTGTTACTTTTATTAAACGTACTATTAGGATTAAATTAAATAGAGTTTTTTTATCTTGAATCTGGGGATGTGAGGGAGCGACCTATCACCTTTTCGCTCCAAGCCATCGTCACCTGCCCGTGGTAACCGACTGGCAAACCGACTGGTGGCGGTAGAACCATCACGATAGAAGGCGTAGCTAAATACCACATGCCGATGACGGGCAGCAGAGTCACCGGAGAAAGAAGCTACGCGCTGCGATCGCCAACCCGCCTGCCCAGCGTGGCGATTATGGGTATATCCTCCAGAAGTTTGCCCTAGGTGGCGAACAACTGAAGAGGCCTATGTCCAACAGTGGACTGCAATAGGCTGATGATGATGATGATGACGATCTTGAAACGTTTTCGTTATTTTTATTTTTAAAACGTAATCAATCTAGTGACTCTACATTTTTTACCTGCTGTTTTTATATAAAAATACATTGCGATGATGACCAAGCAATTGCTTTCCATAAAACGTCATACTAATCTGTAATGACGTTTTTTGGAAGTTCCAGTATAACAGATAAAACTAGTTTTGAATCTGCAAAAAATATAACTTATAGATGGGTATATTGTAAGCAGGTACTTAGGTAAGTTCTATTCAGAACTCTTCGGTAAATGAAATGAACTGAATCTCACCAATAAACATCAGCCTCGAATCGTATATTGTGATTGAGTATGTGTTATCGTAGAGTTCCGTACCGCTTAAGTAACACTACGGACACTACCGTACACATTACGTTTAATTTATCGTCTCTACCATGTCTCTACAGATAATAAATCTTTTAGTTTTCTTTAACACGTGTCATATGTGCAAGCACATACCTATTAATATATAGGTTATTAAGTATATTGAAATATTAATAAAACAGTAAAATGGAGTGGCTATACAAAGGCACAAAAGAAAATTAAGGGGACAAAGAAATAATAATAGAAAAGAAACTGTTTATCTGTGTGTATACCTACACTCTCTCTCCAAAACTAGAGGTCGGATCGGATATGGATAAAACTTGTTTTGTTATAGCTAATACATGCCTAAATCTGAGCACAAAGCTATTTGAAGACATGATGTAGAAAAACAATAGTGTTCTCCACCACAGATTAATAAATAGTTACTTAACTATAAAAAAATACAAATATGTTGAGTTATCAAAATTCGAAGATCTGGAACATTTGTTGTGGAGTTTTAAGTGCTTTGGCTACATTAAAATGTACTTATGTACTTGAACATTATATTATGTCCTAGAAGTATGTACCTCTACCTACCTACTACATCTTCGTTTAAGAAATGTAGTAGAACTATCGAGATATAATTCAAATAATGTTCCCACTAAGTACCACTATTCGGTGTTACCTACATTTAAAAGTGGAACTAGTGAATTGAGAATGATGGATAAAAACTTCTATAATGTTTCGTTATTGGGTTACAATCATCATTAACATAATAGTCCATACGAATAGAGTCGCTGTTACGAGTTAGTATTTAATAAATAACAAGATTTATTATTCTAAGTGGTAGACCTTTCTGTAAGCGTGAAACCTGTAATTAAGGTTTGATTACACTACACATCAGTTAATGACAAATAATTTTGTTATAGCTATGAATATCATGGTGTAGCCAATTTATTTCTCTGATTTTTGTTTAGCTTAAAATTGTTTCGCTGATCTGTGACTGACTAATGTTACCGTATAGGTACTTAACAATATTTTATAAGAAAAAATTGAAACTCTTACTCGCTATGTCCTAGATGTAAGTTCCTAAATTATGTACAATGAGGATTATGGTGAGAAATAAACGTTATTAATATTTTTATTGTCTACGAAACAAGTGGGTAGAGTCTTAAACATTCTCATTGACGCACCCATTTTATTTAGTAATTAATTTACAATATGAGCATATTCCTATTATTAATTACTAAGTAGTGACGTAATTTTGTAGGTAACTTTTCTATACATTGTTTTCGTAGTGATATTAAATTTAATTATGTAGGGACATAGGTATTACTTCACTCACGACCTGTTGTACACCGTAAAACTAAATAACCACCTGAGATCTTTTCTTAAATTACCTAGTAAAAATAAAACCATGAGAAATCTCTGAAGGCGTGGAATATTTTTTTACTAATCCTTAAATAATTAAAAAAGGTTTTTTTTATAACTGTAGAACGTCAAAAGCACAATTGATATTATATAGTAGGCAGCCGAATGAGCTAAAATGTTAGACAATTTAGAAAAAAAATAACCCAAGGAATTCCTCGCTGGGCCACATATCGCCATCTAGCCTCAAACTAAGCCAAAGCTTATACTGGACAACTGAGAGACTCACTTAAATAGCTTTTTATAAAAATAATTACATATTATACATAGGAAACACCCAGACCAATACAAACAGGATATATTCCAATGGTCTTTAGAATTTAGTAGGTTCCTAGTTATTTTTATATTCGAGTATTCGTTAATTCCTGCCTATATTGTAGGTAGCGAACAGAAAGATGTTGACAAATACCTAACCACCAAAAATATTATCCTAGGTAGACCTTTAATTTTTGTGGGAAGATATGTTTTCTATTGTCCATGAATTCATACTAATATTGACTAAAAGTATATTTAGGTACCTACCAAGTCTTTTAAAACGAATTAGCGCAACCATAGTAGGTACGTTCTTTATATACAGACTACTGGGCTACTACCAATATTCACAATTTACGATCTACACATAGAGAACAAATAGCAAATAGGCAACGATTATTAGGTGAACTTTAGAACTTTATGCTGAGTCATACTGCATAATGTATCTAGTACCTACTAAAGTTGTATTTGCAGTGTGGGCAAATAGATGCCAACAAGCGAACAGACTTTTGTTTACGATGGCTATATTTTGCTTTTATCGTCGGTCCTTTATTCAATCCACTAGCAAAATGAAGTACGTTCCGTACATTTTTTGGGTGGAAAGCGCTTTTTGGGTTAAGAAAATCATCACATGTGCCACGCGTCATATTATGTAAAAATTCTATGACGAGTCACACGACACTTCATTTACGTTACAAAGTGATCTATTTCAATGGAACTATCAATATCAATTATTTATGACATGATAAAACACATTAAAATAGAATGAATGAATTTAACGTTTACACTTTCAACGAAATAATTTATATCACCATATATTTATACGGGTATAGGTATATACTTCTGCCAAAATGTACCTACCTATTAAAGGCAAATAATGAAATCCGGGAAAGTGAGCTATCCAAATTAGGCAGGCAATCAAAAGATAAATCGCACCCCCCGGCGAATAAAGCGGTTATCGACGATTACCACTTTTTTAATGTTTTTTGATTTTTGGCCTCTATGTGACCTAACCCATCGCCTGAATTTTTTTCATATTTTTAAATGCAATATTATTAGAATTATACTACACAACCACTTTTTTCTACGAAACATAATGTGAAGATATTAGACGAGAATAAAGTAGAAATCAAATATTACCGTACAAAACTTCACTAGTCTAGTCCGCATTGATTTAATGCGACATTATTCGGGATAGTCCTCCCAAGCGCAAAATCAGTATTCGATTTTACCACTTTATTCGGGTGAAAAATTTACGACGCGTACGCTGTAATAGGTTGTTACTACTCAGGTTTGTAAACGGGTGAATCGTAAATTGAAGTTATGCTATTCTTCTTGTTATAAAATAATGATTATAGAGTCGTAATAATATATTACTGCATTAAATTCAATTTCATAATGCTGTATTAAAATATTGCGAAAATTAATACGTTATTTGTACGTATACGTTTTTATTGCAAAAAAAACATTACGTTTTTACTTTCATACACATAGCCATACACTCATCATCATCATCAGCCTATCGCAGTCCACTGCTGGACATAGGCATCTCCAGTGGTTCGCCACTCAGGGCCAACATCTGGAGGATATTATACCCATAATCGCCACGCTGGGCAGGCGTGTTAATGATCGCAGAGCGTAGCTTCTCGCTCCGGTGACGCTGCCACCCGTCATCGGGCCGTAGCATTTAGCTACCCTTTCAATTGTGATAGTTATACCGCCACCAGTCGGTTGCCAGCGCCTCGTTCGTCATTCGGCAGGATGCACCACGGGCAGGTGAGCTTGGCTTGGAGCGAAAAGATGATGGGTCGCTCCCATACATTCCCATACACTTCTTTAACACTATCTAGCAAAAATTTTATTTCAATGTCCGAAGGAGTTTGGGTCATTTTGTATGGACATTGGCGTCGATTTTTAGCCGCCATCATTCATTTTTATATTGTGTAGCACTATCCTTAACTAACATATTAATGAAATAAGATTTTCTGTAAGTAATATTGGAGCGAAGATAATGGCATTTCAATTTTAGGACAACGCATGAAGGAAAAGTACTCTTAATATTTGAGCTAGAGCATTTGTGACAAAAAAAAATATTTCTTTTTTAAAAAGAAAAATAACTGCATTATGTAAATTATTTTCGAAAATTCGTTTGCCACACTCAGGAATCGAATGTGCTCAATTCTGGAAAAACATAGGGTTTTATTTTCATTTGAAAGGATCATTGTAAGGATCAAAAGTCACCTTAACATACGTTCCGAAATGTGGACACTTACGCGAAGACTATTCCACAAGTTTTTTAGTCCCTCAACACGCTGTGGAAAGACCAATGCTTATCCTGTTGAAAGATTGGCACTATAAGGTCGATTTATTTGCTGACACCTTACAACATCTCTTTTATAAATTTTGGATTATTTTGAATGAGAATACAACGGATTGACATTTATTTTATTTAATATGACATTATTTGACATTTTATTTTAATAGAGTAACGTGTTCTGTATTAATTATTGTTAATTATGATGGATTATTATTATTTATTTTATGTACTAACTTTTGACTTGACCATGATTTAAACAAAATAGATTTTTTCGTATGATGTACCTACCTACCTATTTGAAATTTTATTGTTCCAATAATTTATTACATTACCTAATTGTATACTAACTAATTGATATGTAATTGCCTTTGAAACTTATTGCGCTTTGGAGAATTTCTGTTAGCTTAAAAAATGTTTGCAAATAAATAAATAGCGTGGCAGTGGGCTGGCCATATCTGCCGTAAAATCAACAATAGGTGGAGCAGACGAAGACGAAGCAAGGCTGTTGATTGACTACATTTCTTATTACTTTTTTTCCAAGCCGGTAGTTCTTTTGGAGGTGGAAGACTTCTACGGCTGGTTATACGCTTCGCATAAATCTGACCCGAAAATGAGGATACTATGGCCACATTAACACGCCATTTTACCAAAGACTTGCCAGAATTCAGCATCGACAAAATCGAGATCGCTCTTGGGCAGCTTAAAGATGGAAAAGCCCCTGGAGAGGATGGCGTCACAACAAAGCTTGTAAAAGCTGAAGATAAGCCCATACTGAGGGAGCTCCAAAACTTTTTAACGCTTGAATGGAGAACTCCGGACGCGTGGCTAAGGAGTGTGCTTGTCCTGTTCTTCAAAAAGGGAGACGAAACAGACCTATTTCCCTTCTAAGCTTTGTCTATAAGCTGTTTTCAAATGTGATCACAAACCGTTTTGTGCGAATACTTGACGAATTCCAGCCGCCGAAACATGCTGGGTTTCGGAGTGGATCCGACACCATAGACCACATCCACACAGTGCTGTACAGAAAACAGAAGAGTATAATCAGCCCTGTAGGTATCTTGCATTCGTGGATTATGAGAAAGCCTTTGACTTCGGTTGAAATCTGGTCTATTCTGGAGTCCCTGCAGCGATGCCACATAGATTGGCATCCATACATGCAGTGATGAGACAGTAACAGTGATCTATGAAGCCGCCACTATGTGCATCCAATTACAGAATTAGTATACAAGGCCTATACCGTTGCATCTAGGAATGGGATAAGGGGATGTGATTTCTCCAAAGTTGTTCACTAATGTAATGGAGGATGTGTTCAAAACGCTGAACTGGAAAGGACTTGTCATCAACATAAACAGCATAGTCATAATGGCAGAATCGCTGCAGGACCTACAAGAAATACTGAATGAACTGACTGACTCCTTTGCGCGCATCGGCGTAGGGATAAATTTGGACAAAACCAAGGTCATGTTCAATGAACATGCTCTACCGGAACTCAAAGTTGTTCAAAAATATGTAGGTATACCTCGGGCAGACATTGCAGTTAGGTGGAACCAGCTTTGAGGACGAGGTAATTAGGAATAGTCAGGCTTCAGGTGGTCAGTGCGTTCTACCGGTTATGACATACGGAGCTAAAATGTGGAAACTTACGGTACGGCTAGTCTACAAGCTAAAGATCGTTCAGCAATCATATGGAAAGGGCTTTGCTCGGATTTCTCTGTCTTATTCGAAATGTGGTGAACTGGCAGAGAACCGAAGTTATCCACACCTCACCGATTTAAAAAAATTGAAGGGGCTTCGGGCTAGCAACATCAGCCGCAGAATCAATAACCGTTGAGGTAAACAAGTTCTGAAGTGAGACCGCGTCTCAGCAAACGTAGTGTAGGACGCCCTCAGGCCAGGTGGAGTGACGATTTGCGCAGGCCGGCTGGCAAGTGCGCTGGCTAGGCGCGAGACGCCGAGGATCGATCAAAGTGGCCAACATTTGGAGAGCCCTATGTCCAGCTGTGGACTCATGATGATAATTACTTTTTCAGGGTTTTGAAGCATTGGTAAGACAAGACTGGGTGGTTATATTTATCTTATTTAACCAGAAACAACTTAATTGTAGTTTTTATTAATGACTAGCTGTGCCAGCGGCGTCGCACGCGTGGATATCGCGTTTTAAAAATAATAGACTTCATAAAATGGTACTTACATTTTAAGTTAGACCTCTAGCAATACATTGGTAAAAACCGCATTTATTTCTATGCAGTAGTTTTAGCGTGATGTGCATTCAAACATACAGGTAAAAATTTCCCCCTTTTTCCCAACACTTCCCTTTACTGCTCTGGTCCTATTGATTGTAGCGTAATGAAAAGTAGACTATAACCTGCCCAGGAGTATGAAGAATATTTGTACCAAGTATCGTTAAAATCCGATAGAATTCCTCTTTAGAACTTTATAACTTCCGTCAGTGGTCACCAAAATTTAAAACGACTCCAAAATGACCCAAACCCCGTAAAGTATTTCGATGTGCTGTGGTCTAAGCATAGCTTAAAAACCTGATATTGATAGGAATTAGACTTAAGGAGAGTTAATTTAGTTGTAATTCATATTTTTTTATGTTAATTTAATAATAAAATTAAAAAAAAACACAAATGTAGCAATAACAACTATATTTTTAATGTTGTTGCATTCACTTGTTACAGTAATGGTTTACGTAGAATGATCCGCGAATTCAACGCTTACAATATAAACCTATTTTTAATTTCACACGAATAAAGTGGTAAGAAGTTATTACTCACAATAGAATAGACACGAAAAACTAACGAATACTGTCGCTATGCCTCGCTGCGCGGGCAGTTTTGATAGAAGGCTGCCGCGAATAAAGTGGTAATGTCACCCTACGACAAAAACAATAATATTGTTATGCGGTATTACATATTTTTGAGGTTTTATCTATGAATTTCCCATTAAATTAATTTAGTTTTTAAATATTATGTACAATCAAAAATCTACTTTCAATTAAAGTTAAAAGCATTTATTTGAAAGTTATAGTTTCAGAGATATTCACCGATTTCGGTTTTTTGCTTCTCCTGAAAAATAGCAATTCTGCAATAACCGCTTTATTCGCCGGGGGGTGCGAAATGATCGTACTTTACCTATTATGGAAAGGATTACAACGTGTTACCTATTGCGACCTAAAAGGGTACCTACTTACTGCCTATTTACAAAAATATAAATATCAGGTCCGGAACTTTCGTTATAAAAATACATGTGTAAATTTCGATTTTACAGGGAACCCTATTAATTGCATGCATGCTCTTCTGCAACAACCTTTGTCACTTTTGTAGGTACGTAAATTCTACAAAACCAACGGTGGACGTTTTGATATCCCATATTTCTCAACCTTACAAAATTCAAAATAAATTGATTTCACAAAGTATGAAAACTAAACGCCGCCGTAATAACCCTACGAGTTACATTACCAATTTATATCCAAGTGTTACCTAGCCCCGTAATTAAATCATAGGGCTTGTCAAAATTTAATGAGTCAATTCCGAGGTGTTGATCGCTCGAACCATTATCATTAATTGTAACAGTGCTCACCAATTTAGACGTCATGTCGGCGGAATCACGTCCAAGGCGTTATTTTGCGTTGCACTACAAGCTCCTGAGGTTTCTCGGATTGGGCTGGTTTCATCACCCTGATGAAGGCGACACCAGAAACTTTCCAGGATGGTACCTGTATTACTCGATAATAACCCAGCTCGTGTGGGTTGTCGGCTTCGTCGGTCTCGAGACCATAGACCCTTTCATCGGCGAGAAAGACCTCGATCGTTTCATGTTTAGCCTTTCCTTTGTTATCACTCACGACCTCACTCTCATCAAACTATGCATATTTTACTTTAGAAACGACCAGATCCAAGACATCGTTCACACGTTAGAAATAAAATTGTACGACTTCTATCAGAATAACAGAAAAAATCGTGCAACTGTTAGAATCACGAAAATAATGACCAGTTCATTCCTTTTCTTCGGCTGGATCACAATCGGGAACACTAATGTTTATGGGACCATTCAGGATTTGCGCTGGAAAGCAGAAATTGCTGAATTGAATGATACAGCATTAAAACCACCTCGGACTCTGCCGCAACCGATATGGATACCGTGGAAGTACCAATCAGACAAGGCGTATATATCCACTTTTGTACTCGAAACTATTGGATTACTGTGGACGGGTCACATTGTTATGACAATCGACACGTTCATAGGATCCGTGATTCTTCACATGAGCTCTCAGTTTGTTATACTACGAGAAGCGTTAATAACAGCATACGACCGCACTATTTCAAAGCTGTATAATTCGAGTCAAGATATACAAGAAGCTATTGTGCCTACTGACGATTCGACAACGTATGATGATAGTACTCAAAATGCTATAGAAGCGGTTGTGATAACTCGCTATTCAGCAAAAGAAATTGAATTGGCGTTGGAGGAAACTTTGAGGAACTGTTTTGTGCAACATCAAGTTCTTATAAGGTTGGTAGTCTTCGTATATTTGATACTGGTAAGTATAGCAAATAGAATGATTCATGTATCTCTTTGTCTCTTATCATGAAATGTAGCGTACTACATTGTACATGAAGTTTTTATAAGGTTGGCGGTCTTTGTATATTGGATGCTGAATATAGCAAATAGAATGATGCAGAATCTTTTTGTCTCCTATCATGAAATGTAGCGCAACAATAAATAAATTCATGTAACGAGAATGTTCAGCCTGGCTAATAAAGACATGTGCGTAGGACCATCTATTACATGTTAAATTCACTGCAACTTCGCGCATAAGATATAAATCAAGGTTGTTTGTGCTGCCGAACGCGAGGGTATCCCGTTAAATTTTAATTAACACTCGAGCTGATTCATTGTTTCCTGCCAAAAAACACTGCATAGATTTCCATGCCTTTTTCCAATCACATAAAATGTTTAACACACAAGGTTTTGAATCGCGTAAACCTTAACAGCTTCACTATATTTTAAAGTTCGTTATTGTAATAAATGAGATTTGTATTCAGATTTAAACACAAGGGGCACCTATAGTTGTACTTTGGTGCAAAACCTTTATTAGCTAAATTGTAAAATATAACTGCTTTTTAGACTATACAGGCCCTAATGACCAATTAAAATATTTTTTTTACACTTTACATAGGTCCCTTATTCTATAAATTGAATTCACCTTGTAGCAAAAATCTTTTAAGTTTAACTCTATATTCGTTAATAGCACGAAGGCACACAGAACACGCGAATCTACAGTATTATTTGATGTTAGGTAACATTATTGAGGCATCATTATGCATAAGCTTAGCATTGCGAGGACGGCTTATGAGCCGAGGGAAAAAGTCTCTTTGCGTTATGACGCAAAGAGACTTTTTCCCGGCAAGTAGGACGTGAATAGAACTCGTATGGCGGCACAGCATACATAAATCAAAGAGAGCACCCTACTCTGCTCTGTATTCTGAGATGGGAACGTATACTCTACATCTCAAGACTACGAGTAGTTCAGCGAAGTGTTTGTAAGAAGACGTAATTGGAGAATCATTGGTTGTCAATCGATTTGAATGAGAAGACATACAATTGCTTAGATAACTACAATCTGTAGTCGTACATATACGTAATACTGACGGAGTTGTATTGTACTGTACCTACTATTGAAATCTTGCGTCACGATGTACCTAGTGTAGGTATGATTGATCCTTCTTCTGTTAGTAAAATAACCTTTTCTCACCAAAAAAATGCTTAACTACTCAAAATGCTTCAAAGCAATGCAAATGAAGTATTTAGGTAGCATCTGAATATTTTAGCTTTAGTTAAGAGAGAATAATGTAGGCACTACGTATACAATATCAGTTCAAATGCTCTGAAATACCTAATACGTACAGCGGTAGAGGTAGTTCAGATAATGCAATTACAGTTTCAATTCAAACTTTTACATATAACAGATTCCAATTTGGCCCACGCTATCGAGATTGAGTTACAAATGTACGCGGAACTTTTTGGCAAACGCACCCCGACTATGGCCGGCAGACTGCTAAACTGCCATAAAGTGCACTGTGAATTAACCGGCTAGGCGGCGCCGAGCCCCGAGCCAAACACTACAGCTCCGAATAAATGGGTTAACGTCTGCCAGCTTACGTTAACGTCAAATGTTAACCGTCCGGAGACATAATCAAATGACTCCGTTCGACACTGATTTAAACATAAAGGAGCGGAGCTAAAACAGGTCCCTATGAAAGCCCTGCCAGCTATTATTTACACGATTACAAAATTATAACTTATCAGCATCGATTTTGAAACCCTTACGTACGAAATAAAAAGAAGTTACACAAAAAGAATAGTTCAGAAATTAGATACCGATAACAAAATTAACTATTTAGTTATATGCTGAGTAGAAGTACCTACATTACAAAAGGAAAACATTAAGTACCTAATATATTTAACTGTCCTTGGCTAATGCCAACGACCATGTATCATAAATTTACATATCATGTAAATTACTGTCTAAGTTCATGAACACTAACAGCCAATTCTCAGGAAATATATGTGATATAGATAAAGATACACCTATACATCAATGCTTGCGTAATGTATTTGCCCATACGTTATTTATATGTAAAGTGGACATGCAAACACTTACAAGATTCTAAAAGTATTAAGTTTAACAAATCACAAAAACACTCGCTCTTCTATGTTAACACAAAAATATTAAAAAATATGTTTAACAAGTGTTCAATTTGATCATCATCTGCTAGTACTTAAACTGTAATAGGTAAATCAATCATAACTCGGTTAGGTTCTTGGAAATGATAAGGGCCACAGCACGCAAAAAATGTCATATCACCACCAATGCGAAAGCAATAAGGGGTAGCACGATCTGTGTGGTTTTGACAAACTGCAATATTCCAGGATTACCACCCCAATATTGTAACTGAGAAGCTTTTTTCTACGGTTGGATCAACATAATCTGTCACATTCACCTCTCGCCAACGAAATGAAGTTTTCCAAAGAGTTCTCTTGTAAACCTTGTACGTTTCAGATGCGTGGAGAAATTCGCTGGAACCTACTCCTACGGGTTCATGACTCAACTTCTATCTAGCATGGCGGCAATTTGCGTTGTAATGGTTCAAGTTTCGGTATGGTCTTTTAAATTATTCCGAGTTGAATGTTTTACATTAATTAATCTTGCTATGCTGCTTCACTTCCTGTTGAAGTTTTTGATGTCGAAGTATTTTAAGTTTTCATGAATTTAATATTTTGTTTAGTGTTTTGATACAGATTCTTACAAAAGATTGATATTCGTAGAGCACCTTATGATTAATAAGCTTGATCATAAGGTACTCTACGAGACTCTCGAAATTGCATAAGTACCTAACAGGTATTAGGTATCTTATAACGATAGGTCTCTAACTGCGCGATCTGTCAATGACCGGCTTAAAGGATCATTTCTTCTGTCTGATATAATCTCCCGGACTCCCCGTACCTAACCTCTTCTAAGTACATATATGTATACCTGTTTATGATATGGGTATATTATTATTACAGCAAGACGCATCTAGCTTCAAATCAATACGGCTTGTAACATCGCTGGCATTCTTCATGGCTATGATTATTCAGCTGGCCATACAATGCTTTACCGGGAATGAGCTGACATTGCAGGCAAGTTCGATAAAAATAACACCATTTACAAGTGTTTTGGTTCAATGCACCGACCGCATCTGAAATTTGAATCGCACATCGGTGTTAACGGCTTGTAAACTCTTGAACATGTAAACAATTGAACTGATGCCAAGTAGATACCATTTTGTAAATAACTGCAATGAGGGCCTTTTCGACATCACGAAATAATCAGGGTAGTGTACGCATCTAACCCACACAGAACAAATAGTAGGTATCATCATCATCATCATCATCAGCCTATTACAGTCCACTGCTGGACATAGGCCTCTCCAGTTGTTCGCCACTTAGAGCAAACATCTGGAGGATATACCCATAGGTAGGTAATAGTAGGTATGTCTACCTCTAATTAGATTTAAAATAAATTTGCAGGTACAAAGTGTCAGCTTTCACATATACAAGTAGCACATACGAGTTTCACGAGTTTAGTAGGTTTTTTGCGTAGATACAACGAGTAAGTGAAATACTGCGGGCCGATCACGAACAGCAGCATCACCGGAGCGAGGAGCTATCCTCCGAATCCTCCAGGTATTTGCCTAAAGTGGTAAACCACTTAAGAGGCCTATGTCCAGCAGCGGACTGCAATAGGCTGATGATAAAGTGAAAGTTATCTCAACAACATCGATTAAATGCGGTTCCCATGATGGAAACTGCTACTACAGTTTTTCCGCAACTCGAAGCCTTGCGACTATTTTGCGTGAGAATGTAATTTTCTTTGCCTAAGCACATGGCCTCTTGGCTAGCGTCTATAGAATAGCTATTCCTATCTCATTGCAATTCTCAAGACAACGGCTAACGAACATAGGGCGCACACAATACGCATCAACCAATAGCATACGAATAAATATCGCATGCATGCGCCAAACATTACGGTTGCCTAGCATTTCTCACCTTCAAAAAGAGATTTCTACGCCTGCGTATACAACATACCAGAATACAAACATACCAGGGATCTTTTGGCCACATGACCGAAACAGGAACAATAAAATTGCCCTTCAAAAATATCACTTTAGACATAAATTTTTGACTTCTTCTCATTTTTGTTTCACACCACAGATTAGCCCGCGTTTCACACTATGTCAATGTCACACAAAAACACACTTCTAGGGAGCTGCGCAGACGGCAGACTTTTTGTGTGATAGAGTCTGCTTCTGACATTTAAAAAGAGCATCTAGGTCCCTACAGCTCTGCCGACAGAGTGATCGAAGATGTGCGTTGAGTCTGTGAAATATCCGCGACAGATTTTTGCGCGTCGTTTGCGTTACTGCATATAATTGCATCACAAACTAAAAAGTGCGTCACGGATAGTCTGTCGTCTGCGCTGCCCCTAGGTCTGTGTCTAACTCATTAACGTGGTTCTACTGTACCTATTACCTGATATGATTCCTCCATAGGCTAGTAGGGTAGCTGATGCTGTGATGATGAGCAAGTGGGAGCGCATGCCGCCTCGCCTACGCCGCCAGCTCGTCCTGACAATGGTGAGAGCCCAGCGCCCACTACGGCTCTCTGCGGCTGGATTCGCTTATATGAACAATGACTGCTTCTTAGCTGTAAGTACTGAGATATAGTGAAGAGACTACTTATGGCTGGTTTTACAGCTGTCCGTGAGTCCCGTAGGGGCAGTCCGTGCGCGGAAAGCCCGTACGGGTCACGCCCGCAGCGCCCTGAAACGAAACCCATGTTTCAGACCATTCAGTACGGTACGGTTGCTTTGTACGGGCTCTCCCCGGAGCGGGTCGCGTCCGCGTCGCTGTGAAACGATGTTCCTCATGTGTGCTCCTGCTCCGGGCGCCCGTAGTAACAGCCCGTACGGGACTACCGGACAGCTGTGAAACCAGCCTATGACTTAATTAGACCACTTGCGATCATAGATAAAAAAAAAATACTTTTGTTCATGAAGGTGTTTCAAAATGAAATGCGTGGATGGCGTTATGTAACCAAGGTTCAGTCAGCTATCGTGTAGGTAATTGGTCTTGCTATTTATAATGTCAAAATTAACCAATGACGTTACAGTTGTTGGTGTCTTTTTTTTTTCAGGAAACCCCCATTGTGTTCAACTTATTACGCACGATAATTATTCTGCACAATATGCGATGTAGTTTTGTTCTCCAAAAATTAACTAAATATTGTCATATTCAATTCATTAGAGAATAGTGAGACGATAAAAGAGTTGATAGAATTAGTGGCGGTCAGCAAGTGGAAGAATTGAAAACCACAGTCAGTATGATTTAGTAATGTCCGGATGCTACGTAGCAAATTAACGCGATACCGTGTCATTTATCGGCCACCATTTTAACCAATAAATGAACTTGACATGTATTCAAAGTGATACCATCGCAAAATGGCGGCTTACATATTAAAAACATAAAAATTCACATTTCCACTCTCTCAGTTTCAAAGGTGAATTGGTATTATAACGTATAACCTAAGTACGTAGGTATGTAACGCTAAAACAATACTTGCCAGTGGGTGAATGAACCCAAAACAAAATTCAAAAGTCGTTGATTAGAAGTCAGGGACGACTAAACGAAACACTACTTTAACCTTTAACCTGGCTTCCTTTTGACTCTTACGCAATAAGTTACTGACAAATTAAATTGTTTTTTCACTTTTTGTTGTTGTACCTAGTTTCTACGTTTCTACATTTTTAATATTAACATAGCAATTCTATTCATAATTTTAATGGCAAAGAGTTCATTTACAATGTCTTTAAAGAATAAAATTATGAACGTTTATGAAAATTGTAAAGACGCACAACATTTTTAAACAATGTTATTACACGTCATAATGTGAGGCCCAACCCAACCATTACCTTTTATGGGGTCAACGTACATTTTAATTTTCTTTTGAATGTTGCCGTTAGCTAAAATAAAGACTGAAAAATATTTCTCATTCCAGATTATGAAAGCGGCATATTCTTATTATGCTGTGCTGAGCCAAAAACAAAAGCAGAACATTTGAAGAAATAAAAGAAAACAAAGCGGAAAGTTTCTTACATTTATTTTATAATTAATTTGAAACTCTTGTAGCTTATAGAACTTAATTGATGCGCGTCACTATAATCTAGTCTATCACAGTTGTTCCGCAGGTATAAAATTATACAAAAGTAATAAATAAACTACCGTTATACCCTAAACCTAGATTTGTCGTTGTCCTTCGTTGCCTGCCTCCACCATTTATAAGACTTTCTTCTTTCTAATTACGTTCGAGGTACTATGCCGGTCTAGTTAACTATAGGCGCAATAGTAAGAACATCAAAAATCATAGTTCTAACAAGGGTTGCTTTGGTGTCATAGGGCGAGATCGATCCCCTTCCTCCATCGGCATGTTGGTCTTGACGTCGAGGACTGTCATCTCTTCAGACCTGAAATATTGTATCTAATTACATATAAGTAGATCGTGTAAACTATAAAAGCTGTGGTATGGTTATATTAAGAACTATGTATCAATATTTTGCTGTCAATCGATGCGATGCCACTGGTGTTGCAGGCGTTCATGGTGACCGCTTACCATCAGGCGGGCCGGCAGCCATTTTGTCAATCCTAGTAAGTATAAAAAAAAGAAACATCGGAATCGGAGCTCGAACGATGGACATTGGTTCGAGCAAATACATTAGCGTATTTTTTAGAATAAGGAATAAATAACTTTCGGAAACATGCGAAGCTATTCAGCTTGTACCCATTTGACCAATCATAATTTCGAAGTACGTTGCTTTGCTGAAAAAATCCCACCAAGCCTACTGATGGTGCTTTAATTGAAATAATGTGGAAAGGTTTTCATAATTGTACTGACAAAATTCTTAAATAAGGCTATTTAAGCAAGAAAAACAATAGAAACCTACACCTGGGCGTAATGTGTTCCGATTCTAACTCTATATTTCAGTCACGTATAGCGCCACAGAGGAAAAATGTTAATATTTTTACATTAGTTGCAAAGGAAACTAATTTTAAATAGAACAGGGTCGCGTATTAGCTTAAAAAAGGTCTACTTACAACCTCCCTAAATAAAAATAATCGAAATTAAAATACCGAATTGTAGAGTTACTTGTACTACATCAATATTTGATCTTTGATTTTGAATTCTGCGTACATTTTGACATCGTTACCTACTCGTTAAAATTCTAAAGTGTCGTTTCTCAACCAGGGAGTCTCAACCCTCAGAGGGGACCCGTTTGTTATTAAAAGGGGTCGGAATCTGTTAAAATAATAAAACCTGTTCCTGAGTGATCATGGCGCTTGCAAAAATATCGTATCCTCAAAATGAGGTAGGTTATTTAAAACATCCCAATCAATACTTGTAATAAAACAATAAAAAAGTGTGAAAGACATTGAATATTTTTACATAGAATTTGTAGAACGTCACAAGATTAAAAAAAAAATTCTGTCTGTAGTACAAGCTGGTACAAGCTAATCTCCGAAACGAATGAAACTTTTTCTGTTTTATAGGTCTTAGCAACAATTAGGTTATAATTGATTTTGGAAACTCTAAAAGATATGAAAATGGCTCCATAACAAAAATTTTCAGTCTGATAAACATTTTTTGCTGCCTTATAGAAATCGATGATCTAGAACATCTTTTGTTGAACCCTAAGATACAAGCTAATCATGTATAGGATGACGTTTTGGCAACAAAATACCACCCGATAAGGAGTCATCAAAAATCAAGACCTAAAAGTTAGTGAAAAATAGAATGTTTAAACTTAAAACAACTGAATTGAAGGCATTATTTACAAAGCAAATTTAAATTCATGTTCTACAACTTAGCCGTACTTGCCTGGCATCCTCGCCCGAGTGTGCTGCATTGTAGAAGACACTGGGTAGAGGCGAGTCATGCTGACTGATGAGCGAGCTGCCTGCCCGCGGAGTGTGCCGGCCGTGTGTGGCGTAGGGCGAGAACGGCACCACCGCTCGAAGAGCTGCCAGCATCAATAGCATACCACCTGGACAAGAAGCGATTAAGTCTATGATCGCCGATAAATGAGACAATACCTAGAACATTTTTTTATAGTAGCTCGACTCCCCTACGCCTGATGGAAAGCGAAAGAGAAGCCCAAGTCGCTGTGACAACGGGCAAGTAACTGATCAGTACCTGTCAGTTGCCACAGACATGCCGGCCCAACCCTAACCCCCCACGAGCTCCGGAAACCCTACTCACCGGCAGAAATACGACCTGGACGTCATTTGGCTGCGGTATTCTATAGGGTGGAGGTACTTCCCCGGCGGGGGGGCTCAATCCGAGCAAAGAATCGCTATGCCCTACCTCTCTCAAGACATCTATTGATCAATATCAATTTTATTATCTCTTTGAACGCTTGCATATACCAATGTATATGCAAGCGTTCAAAGAGATAATAATACCGACGGCCTTAGTTCCTCTATGGTTAGAGTGATAAGCCTACTATAAAGCTTGAACGATCCGGAAGTTCCGGCTTTCCAAGTCAAGCTCAATTTAGGAACATTTCATCTAATACAAGGGAAACCCTTAATTCGAGGTCAGACAACTGGTATAAATTGTCTGGCGTATTTACTAGGTCCTAGATGATTATATTGGAATAAGTTTGTTTGATACATTATGACGATGACGGTAGCAGCGTCACCGGAGCGAGGACCTACGCCCTGCGATCGCCAGCCCGCCTGCCTAGAGTGGCGAATGACTGAAGGAAGAGGCTTATGTCCGGCTGTGGAGTGCGATAGGCTGATGAGAGAGACATAGGTACATTTTTTGTTTTTTATGTAGTTTCGCCATAGCCCGAAGTTGTGGGAATTCCATAAGCACAGTGTAAAAGGGCAAGACTCACTATACGTGGCTTCGTTAACCTAATTAGTTACCTGCTACAGTGGCGAGCATAGTAAGGTGAGCAAATAGCAGGGCAGTGGCAGCACAGGCGTAGAATGGTCCTCTTGCCCTCGCACAGGACCACCTCATGAAGTCCCAGCATCGCAACGGGAGTGTGTACTCGCCTCGCCGTGCCAGCAGGTCAACGAATAATGCCACAGCCCACATTGTCTCTAATATCAGGACTACTGCCGCCCCAACGCTGCGTATAAACAAAATTGCAAATTTAGTATGTAAGTATTTCGTTAAGTTCTTTAAGTACTTTGGTTTCTTAGCATTAAAAACGCATTATGTTTTTTTTATAAACCTACACAAATTGCATTCTATAGGTATGAATGAAAGAATAAACGGAATCGCCCCGCAGGGCATCGTTAAAAGTGTGCACTATAAAATACCGAAGACCACTATACTCGTAGAAGCACAGGTTGTTGTCTTATAGGTACGGATTAGTTTGACACTTGGTTTGTTATAGCACTCGTTTGTTATACCACTGCTTCTTTGTTTACATAATGCTAATAAAAACGAATAATAAGTACATACAGACGAGGTCATAATTATAGTTCCAAGATGTATTTATTTCGCTTAAGCACTGATAAAATTTGTCTGCATCAAGCGTTTATAATTAGGTTGTTGAAATGCATGAATAACTGTTGGCCCTGCGCCTGAACTCACTCCATTTCGAATCGTCTCATCAGTAGAGTCAAGGTGAAGAGTGCATCTGTTTTTACTCAAATACTTGTACACTATAATATCTCACTTGGCGATAAACCACATTATTATTAGTTTGTCGCCAAAATTTGTTGTGTTTCGTCACTGTTGGCGTCATGATATTTTAAACTTTCGTTCGACTCTCGGATGAACGAGTTACCAAGTAGGTATGTTTGTCTTTACTGTCATTTAATTTACTTGCCATTCCTATCTAAGTTATTGTAATTGTAGGATAAACATTTTCTTCAAAGTAATAAGCATGTAAAAGAAAATTTCAATAATTTCAATTAAACTTTGTCAATTAATTTAATACCAACTAACTGTTTACGTCCTGGCCCAAATTCTGTCTTCATTTTAATATTATTTTTTTCTGTATTCAAGAGCCAAAAGTAATTGAGAGCGTGAAATATTAGGACACCCACATACATTTATACCAAAATAAACATAATGTTATTGTTCAAACCACTAAAATAAATCTGTTGCTTTAGGTCTCTTAGTAACATATTTATTAGATAGACATAGATAAGATAGTGAAATAATAACATAGGTTAGTGTGTTCAGAATCCATATCAACAGATCTTTCTTAATATACCTAGGTACTTAAAATAATAACTTTGATTTTAACTTGCGAAAGTAAAGCTAACATATCGGTTACTAAAATTGGGTACCCTTTGTGTACTTATATAGTATCCACGTACGTAGGTACATACACCACTGTGGCATACTCAGTAGGGGAGGCCTATGATCAACAGTGGACTTTTTCAGGCTGATGATGATGATGATGAAGGTTAAACAATTATTAAGTATATCTTTTCGTTATCGTATCGTTATTACTTTATTATGATTTCTACAATTGAATTTCAAACCCCCTTTAGATACTCTCCTTTCAAAGAAACCTTGAATGGTCATGAGTACCTTTAGGTACATATTGAAGTGATAACTAACAACAAAACATACCTACCAACGTCATAAGAGAATATTGATGAGCATGTCATCAATATTCCAATAAGACACAATGTTTTCTCATAACATTCATGAAAATGTTTGAAGAACATGAGTGATTTACATGAATATGTTGTACTTTGCTAATGTTTTTTGTTTATTCAAAAATATACATCAAAATAACGTACTCACAGCAAGGCCGGCGCCACTTCGTATCCTAGCACTAGAAGTTCGGCGCCCGCGCCGCTCATTACTGGAAAACAATCAAATCACATTAATCTACCATGCGATCAAATGAAAATTGAACAAGAAGTCGCAGAGAGCCATCGGGTTTAGTGGGTATTCTCCGCTCCGCTAGATAGGTGTGAGCCCAGTATCACCCAAGTGTCCCATAACCAGGGCTCTGGAGTATACGTAAGGTATTCCCGCCCAAAAAAGAATGAAGAGTTTTTTTTTTTTATAGTGGCTTGACATTATGGCTTCCCTACGCCTGATGGAAAGCGAAAGAGAAGCCCAAGTCGCTGTGACAACGGGCAAGTAACTGGTCAGGTACCTGTCAGTTGCCACCGCCATGCCGGCCCAACCCTAACCCCCCACGAGCTCTGGAAACCCTACTCACCGGCAGAAACACGACCCAGAGGTCATTTGACTGCGGTATTCTATAGGGTGGAGGTCCTTCCCCGGACGGAAGAACCTCCACCCTATAGAAGAATGCCTCAAAAACTACATATAACGCACATTTTATCACCCTTTCATTTTGCCCCATCACCTGTACTATACAAGTAGGATCTCTACTAGACGGCTGACAGCGGTATATCAGTTGCTATCAGTTTGTTTTCATTTTAATCATGAGGTTATCGGTGACTCGAAATTTAGAAGAAGAATCTAATTGTGCTGGTAAGACCAAATACGCTCAACCCTTGATTCATAGTTCAGGAATGACATTCACGCGGCTGAGGTTGCATATATGTATGTATAGAGCCAACTGGTCTGATATAGGTCGGCATGTAGGCACTATTACCCAGCCTGGGAGATAATAATTTTTAAGAGCCTACTCTCAAGTATTGAGGAAAATAGATGTAAAGCAGTATGCGCTCTACAATCTACATCTATGTACACTATTATAATAATATTATAAAGAGGAAAGATTTGTACCTATGTTTGTAATGAATAGGCTCAAAAAGTACTGGGCCGATTTAAAAAATTCTTTCACCAATAGAATGCTACATTCTTCCAATTTGACATAGGCTACATATCATTTTGAAAAAAATTAGAGATCCTTGGTAAAATATGAACAATGTAACCGAAGGTGTAGAAAAATGAGTCTCCCGTGCGAAGCCGGGACGGGCTGCTAGTTTTTCATAATAAGATACGTACTAACGATTTCATTGTTTGTTTGTTCGTACCAATAAGCTTCGAAATTATGTACTTGACGATTTTATGAATTAACACGGATATAAAATTATTCGGTTGTCCAATTTATATATAATTATTGTATGAAATTGTAATTGGTCCCTTGTTGACATGAAATAAATGAATATTATTATTATTAATTTAGCGTAGACGGCACACTTTTTGTGCGATAGAGTCTGCGTCTGAGACATTTAAAAAGAGCGTCTAAGTCTGCCGACAGAATATTCCAAGATGTGCGTCGTGTGCGTTGAAATATCCGCGACAGATTTTTGCGCGTCGTGTGCGTTACTGCATATAATTGCAAAAAAGCGCGTCACGGATAGTCTGTCGTCTGCGCCTGCCCCTTGGGTATTTATAAAAAGATATTAAAATACCCCAAAACGCTTGGCGATGCACGGAGCGGTTATTCATAGACATATTTTGACAGAATTGGACAACGTATACCTACCTACCTAAACAAAACTTTTACCTACATAAACAACTTGATGTTTGGCACTAGATTACGCACTTAGTTAACTTAAAAATTGTGTTGTTTTAAGAAATCGACTACCTAAGATCAGTTTCACCTACGTTGTTTCTTATGATGACGATTGTTATCAGGGCTGACATTGATTCATTGTTCTCTACATCAATAGTGCAGTCACTTACTTAAAATCTTTGTAAAAGGTGCACAGCAGTTGTACATCTACATCTGTTGTTATTATAAACGCTATTTTAAATTATAGACGCTATTGAGGTTCTTAACCATTCGGCGACTCTATGTAGGAATCGGTATTATCTAACCATATTTGCACTTTCAAAGTCACATAAAGCGGTTGTATGTCACACCATTTATACGTCACCTTTTATTATAACTAACATGCGTATCATTGAAGTAGTAGGTATATAGTATATTGAATAATTTAGAATAGAATAGAACCGAAAATTTCAATTCTAAGTAAGTTTGTTAATCTGAGGTTTTGTAATTGTGACGCAAATAGACTCCGTTTCTTTCTTAGAACTAACAATCTTGCGATCTTAGAGTTTTCTAAGTAGGTAAAGTTGATAAAGTTTGTTTAAGTAATGTACCTACCTACTTAATGTTTTAACATATGAGAAACGTTATAGTGCCATAGTGGCCAGGATCACAAAGAAGTAAAAACTGTGCCTACAACATCGTAACTAGGTACTGCAATCTTAAAATATGTAAGTATCTAAACATTATTATCCTTTCCATCATATATGACAAGATAAGATTACTTACCCACCTAACTACCTACATATTTAGGATAGATGAATATGCAGGCACATCTAGCATCTTCCACAAAATAGCTGATTTGTTTCTAAGAAGGTCGCTAATTGTATTTTGGCCATGAATAGATGTTATCATTAATCAACGCCGTAGATTATAATGTGCCTACCTAGGTACCTACAGTTTTTTTTTAATGAAAACTAATAGTAAAAAGATTTTGGTTACCCAGCTAAGTATAATCTCAAATACACGTGTTCTGAAAATATGCAAGCATTCAGTGGCTCATTAGATAATGACCGGGGGTTGTGGGTTCGATATCCATCGTGGACAAACGTTTAAATATGATGAACACTAGTGTTTGTCCTATGCCTGGGTGTTTTAATATAAAATTTTAGTATATGGATACATAATGGTACTTTCTTTGATGCCGATTTCTATATCATGTGAAAAATCACTTAAACTACTTTGAGACATAATGTTCATTCTTTAGGGGTCAGTGGATAGATACTCGTTAAGGTAACTAATGGAGAACCATGATTCACGGGGACTGTTATCCGACGACAATTCAGTGGCCTGAATTTTATATGTAACCACGTGTTACTATAAAATGGTATCCAAGTCTATGACGATGTTACACAATAAGAACTATTGGTACTCAACTTACCCACAGCTGTCACAAGTCCCCACAATCTTGAAAAGGGGTGCAACCAATCCCATAACAACGAAGCGACTGACTTAGGCGGATGATCGAAACCCCTCCTCATCCGAGAATGAGGAGGAATCGAATCCCGGTCCTGTAGACTCGACACACACTCAGAATCTATTATGCTCATTTTAAACACATTACCATACAGTTACGCATCATAAATAACGCATTCTTTTTAAAAAGAAATAAGTTTTTTACTCTCTGCCAATACGCATCTCAACGTTTCCATTATTCACGTTCAGCCCATCCTACACCCATCACGACCGATCAAATTCCACTGTTAGAAGAATTATCACTAAAACTCTCAATATTTACACTTTTTAGCATTGCATAGTTATATTCGATGCACTGGCGATCTGCCCGTGTAGGTACCAAAATATCACACACCACCGCCTTGAAAACACTTCGTATTAAAAATCAGGAAATGTGTTTATTTATTTTTATTCGTTTATTTGGTAGTTTTATCACCGAATTTCATTTATTGTTTCTTTGGTTGCGTGCGTTAGTGTTGAATGCTAAGTTTTGATGGGAAAACGTTTTCCGACTTTTCCGCAACACATCGCGTTTTCATTTGGGTGATGCGAGCGCGCACGGGCGCTCTCTCGGCTGTGTTAGAGATAACTGAGAAGTGAGATGAGGCGGCGATGTCGAACCATCTTGCAGATATGGTGGAAGTATCTACAGACAGATGTGTCGCGTAAGTCGTGTGTTTGTTCAAGCATGATGGGTGAAGAACGCGCGCATTTATCTTTCCGTTCTTTACTTGCCTGTACTCGCATGATTTAGCGACGTTGGTTCTGCCTACATTAGTATAATGTTTATACTTACCTCCAAGTACTTAACAAGCAGGTAGAAGGGCTTCAGGTAGATAAGTGTTTTGGGTCCTAGTATTTTGTAACAGAGTGATGAACGGTTGGTTTTTTGACCTGTAGTTTTTTAGTCCTTGGAGGAAAAAACTATAGTAAGTACCTAGGTAAGTAATTTGGAAACATGCATAGGTATACCTACTAATGAAAATAAAGAGTTACATACAACTATAACTGAAAAAAGATACTCGTACCTATCTATTTAGGTACCTTTATTATACAGACGGCCTCATCATTAATTTTCCCTTTGACTTTCCTCGCTTCATTTCGGGTAGGTAGGTACCTATATCAGAGTAAATATTTCATTGAGTTACATTAGTGGCGCTATAATAAGGATTTACTTATCTTTCGAGCCTATAATAGGTACTTAGGGCGAATGTGTCTTTCCAGTGGTGAAAGTTTTTGAAATCGGCGCATACCTAGTAGGTATTTGAGTTTCATCATCATCATCATCAGCCTATTCCAGTTCACTGCTGGACATAGGCCTCTCCAGCTGCTCGCCACCTAGGGCAAATCTCTGGAGGATATAGGTACCTACCCATAATCGCCACGGTGGGCAGGCGGGTTGGCGATCGCAGGGCGTAGCTTCTTGTTTCGGTGACGCTGCTGCCCGTCATCGGCCTATGGTATTTAGCTACGCCTTCTATCGTGATGGTTATACCGCCACCAGTCGGTTTGCCAGAGCTTCGTTTGTTGTTCGGCAGGATGCACCACGGGCAGGTGAGGATGGCTTGGAGCGAAAAGGTGATAGGCCGCTCCCTTACATCCTAGGTATTTGAGTTTAATCATTACAAAAATACAAATCTTTCCTTTGTTTATACAGACTAATATTATTATTAGCGTACCTAGAAGTGTAGATAAAGTATAGGTGTAGACTAAGCGTGAAAAATCAGCTGTACATTATCAAAGGTCGCTGACCTCATCGCACCGGGCTACACTCCGAAACTTTTCGAGTTGATGGTAGTTACCTATTTTTAGTCTATTCGGGGCAGTTATATTTTCTGAGACCAATTCTCTGAAGATAATAACTGCCCCGCCACCTAGAATTGCTGTAGGCGACAAATAAGAAGGTAACTTAGTAAGTCAGCATGCAAACACCCGTTCGGGTGTTTGCCATGGCACATTTATTTTAATAGGCTATTATGGCTGAAAATTTTAATTAGTCCGTCTTTTAGCTTATTCAAAAATAAAAGACAACGAACGATCGTTTTCGATTTTGGTGGTAGGGGCCCAGAATCCAAAAGATTGGGACTCATTCTGGTAGGTACAAAATACATATTCTGCCGTCATACCGAAAAAGGGCGCATCTAACACTTTTGTCAAAATTGAGTTATATAGTGATTCGGAATCACCAGAAAAAGACGCATCGACCAGTATTTTTAAATTTTGAAAAAACCTTATACTTTTGCTGTTATTAACAACGAAAAAGGACTTATCTACAAAAATTCTGGTGGACCACTAAATTGAAAAGACGTATCTGTACTATACTTAGATGAAAAGGCGTAACTACGTAGAAGCGTCTTATTCGTTTATAAAATATATTAATGTTCATAGGTTGAAATGGCGTAACTACATAATACTAAGAAGAAAAGACGCATCTGAGTAGATACGTCTTACCATCTAAGTATTAACCTTAATCGGTAAGGCGTATGTGGCAGTAGCGTCTTTTCTACTTAGTATTAACATAAATCCGTAAGGCGTATGTGGCAATAGCGTCTTTCCTACTTAGTTTTAATATAAATCGGTAAGGCGTATGAGGTAGTAGCGTCTCTTCTACTTAGTATTTATGTGTGTGCGTGGTGAAGTGGGAGCTGCGGTAAAGAACATATTTCATCAGTTTCGTCCAGATACTTAACCACGAGCGCGCGGCTCTCTGAGCCATGTTAACGACATCATGACTGATAGGAAAAGACTTTCACGAAGTTCAAAAATAAAGTCAATGGTACCTAAATGGTATCTTCTCAGCAGTCGACTTCAGATCTGATTTTCCCTACGTCTTCCAAGGAAAACATTATCATTGACGCCTATCTTGATTTTTATAATTCCGTGTTTTATACGGATTACCTATGTACCTTCAAGAACAAGAATCCATAGAAAAATTCGCATCTTCTAATAAATTACAACACCCCCATGACCTGTTCTACCTAATACCAATTCTTAAGTAGAATTTGGGTCTTAATGAGAGTATTTTCAGGAACGATGCTGTAAAAATCGTTTCTAATTTGATTTTTCATTATATCATTAGAACTAAGCGTCCCAAAGGCGATGCTGTGAAGACTTTTTTTATTAATCACCTATTAAAGCTACAATTATTAAACATTTACTTATCACGCCGACCAAACAATGAATCTCTAATCAGTTCATAGCGTTTTTTTTCTTCCGAATTGCATATTTAAGCTCAAATGTAAAATATCAAGTAAAGAAATTAATTATAACTTTGTATTAGAAATATACTTACTATGCATGCATACGCTGATCGCAGTTTTTGTCGATCTAAACAATTGTTCTCATATTTCTCGGACCTTCTGAGAGCGCGGTAAGATTTTTTTTGATCCTGAGATCACATTATCAAAAGATCTAAATCTTTATTAAACTGTGATTCATTAACAGATTCCGGTAGACTTATTTTGACTGTACACAATTCCTGTATGTAGTGTAATTTATTGCTAAATAATGCATTGCAACCTCGGTGGTTGTGTTTGTAAGTACCTAGTGTACGTTAGTCATCATTTTCAGCTCTACTTTTTCACGATACGAAGAATTTCATTCTGATAGTAAGTAAGTTACACACATCATTTATTTCACTGTTTGCGCAATAGTATCTTGGGGAATGGGGATGTATACTGTTAAATCAACTGATATTATTTTAAATAGCAAGTAAAAACATGATTACTTTATATATTTACAAAGTAAGGCTTATGAAGGACGTGTCATCACACATTTTTCTAAGCAATAGACTAATGATATAATGAAACGGTTTTAATGAAATCAAAAAGGTGTACGCAACCCTAGTTGCGTATACCTATGCTCCGATATACAATGCTACAAGCCATAAGACCGCCTAAGTTGTATTATGTTGTTTGTGCAATAAAGAGTTTCTTTATTTATCACAAACTATATTCCTGCAAAGTTTCATTAAAATCCGTTAAGGAGTTTTTGCATGACAGAGTAACAAACATCCATCCACCTATCTATCGTTCCATACAAAAAAACTTTCGCGTTTGTTATATTAGTGAGATTGTCTTAATATTGGTGTTGCAATACTTAGTAAAAAAGCAGTAAATGGCTAAATACGCCCTTTTCTATTTAGCCTGAATCTCATTATGATACAATGAAAAGACGTTTCGAGAATACACTACGTTGAAAAGACGTATCTAGCCAGATACGCCTTTTCAATGAAGTATTGCGGTTTTATTTGGATTTTTTTTACTAAGAAGAAAGGGAAAATTGCGTTTTTTCATTAAATAATATTTAATTAATTTAATTTAATTCATATGTCCTGATAGCTTACGTTAGTATACAAGTTTTTCAATTGAAAATTTATTAAAATATCAATATTCTGCAAGACAGCAACGTTTTTAATTTTAAAATCACTAAACATTTTTTTTCTCCGTTTTCAACTTTATGTAGAAGCGCCCTTCTTCCGTATGACGGCAGTATTTGCAAGGACATTACACATTAAAGACGTCCTTGCATATTTCGAATTCAGAGTCATCTATATTTTGGTCAGCGTACTACTAACCAAAGACAATATTGAGTAAATGCTTTGGAACACTATCAATAGATGACAATGTTTAGCTGACGCATTCGCTTGCTCAGCGATTACAGCGCTGACTGAATCACCAAAATCAGTCGCCATCTTGTTCTTTAGCGCTTAGTACAGACAGACCGACAAGCATGATGCGGCATGTGGACTTTGATATGAGGGCGTTACTGTGATACAAATCAAAAGAGACATTTGTATGAGGGCGAGTGTTTACATTTTCAATACAGATGTCACAAACTCAGGCATCAGACATAACATCATCGTTCTATTTACAATATTGAACCAGTCAAAAGAATATTGTCGGTGTATGAGTATCATCATTATCATCATCAGCTTAGTGAAGTCCACGCTACTGCTGCTAGACATAGGCCTCTCCAGTTGTACGCCACTTAGGGCAAACATCTGGAGGATATACCCATAATCGCCACGCTGCTGGGCAGACGGGATGGCGATTGCAGGGCGTAGTCGCTCGCGCTGATGACGCGCGAGTAGCTACGCCCTTTTACGATTATTGTGATGGTTATACCTCCACCTCCTACCTCGCCTCGTTTGTTATTCGGCAGGATGTACCAGGTGACATGCTGCCGAATAACAAATGATGCATGGTAGCAGATGTAGAAGGTGAGGTTGGCTTGGTGCGAAAAGATGATAGGCCGCTCCCTTACATCCTATAATATAAGTAGGTATCGCTATCTAGGAAAATTAATTTCCTTATCCGTTCAGAAGTGTTTTCGCGATAGATTAGCAAAATCCATATATCTATCCATCCAAAGATTTATAATATTATAAGAAACGTGGTGCACCTTGTGGTTTCCATAATTTAGTATAGAACCAGTGTATCCCACCTCGTGGGTGTCGTAGATAATATAATTAACATCTATATTCAAGTGGTATTGATAGGTGTCAAAGTCATACTGACAGCTGTCTTCTGCACCATGCTATAGTGCAAGGAATCTATCAAAATTGACAAAAATCAACGTCGAAAGTGCGGTTCTGAGAGCGCCTCGTAGATTTGTATTGAAAGTCTACTGTACTTGTACGTATTACGAAATTTTACTACCTATTCTTACACGTGGAATCACCATTCATATCATGAATAGCGCAGCGTGGACTAATATAGTCGTAGACATAGTCGCCATGAGCAAAGGTCATTTTTGTTCCCAAAATCCACCCGATAAATCTATCTTAAGTGAAAAAAATTATGCGTGCTTGGAAGTCTCCTACTTAAAGGTGGTGGCGCGAGAGAGAGAGAGAGGGAAGCACCTTGTAGCGTGAGGCCGTGGGCGAAGGCCCACATCGCCTAGCTACCCTACTGTAATTAAGTCGCCACCGTAAATCATTATATATTTACAAAGTATATCCAACGCTTTAGGTAGCTTTATATGTTCCTACTACAGTCATATTACGCAAAAGGCTATGCGCAAACCAGTCGTTTCATCTCGTTGGCACTTTCAAAATGAGAAGAAGAGAGTTATCTGTCACGGTACTCAAGGTGACAAACAGTCACCAGTGCGAGCTTAGCCTAACAGTTATATGTGCGAGTGGCGCCAACTGGCGAGCAAAAAGAAAACGGTCGCACTCATTAGTCATTCATTCATCATTCATTCAAATGAACTGAAACACGCCATGTTTAATGGATGGTCAATTGACTAAACGTAGGGCCATGACGTAGGGTAGCAACACTGACTAAATTAGTCTATGGTTCGCTTCCGGGTAGAGAGAAGCGAATCGAATCCACCATATTTTTCGCTACAATACATTCAAGAGACGCGTTCTTGTGTAATTTGCCGTGAATATCGTGGTATTTAATCGAGTACAGTGAAGATATATTGTGCGTGAAGTGAATGATAGAGTGAAATAATAATGCAATCGGGAAGTGGCACTAAAAACCCACCATGGGCTCGATCAAACGTGAATACAAATATGACCGGCATGAATCCCCAAATAATGGACCCCAACACAATGATGACTCAACAGGGCATGATGCCGTTCCAGCAGACGCAGGCCGTGTTTAATACGGGTATGATGCAAGCGCAAAGCGGCATGGCTATGCCGATGGCAGGACAAATGCCTATGAATCAAATGGCCCAAGGTCAGATGTATCCCGGCAATGTTGTTGCGTATCCCACGCCACGCGCTATGAACCCTGGCATGTATCAAAACACGCAGCCCACTCAAGCCCAATCGAATAATGAGCAGCGGGTCTTCACCGGAACCGTTACGAAGACCCACAACGACTTCGGCTTTGTTGACCACGATGTTTTTTATCAGACATCGGTTTGTGCAAAGGGCATTACCCCTAAGGTTAACGATAGAGTGCTGGTGGAAGCCACTTACAATCCAAATATGCCATTTAAATGGAACGCTACTAGGGTGCAGGTGCTACCAAAAGGAGGGCTTAACCAAAAACAGAACAATCAGAAGTCTAATAATTATAATGCAGTGCCTCCACCTTCAAACAAAAAGCATAACAATCTGCCTCCAAGGAGGAATGAGGATCGGCCACCACGAAGAGAAGAAAGGGTAAGTGTAACTATTTCTGTTTATGCCCTTGTCATAATAAACTATGCCCTTGAATTCCGCGGAACTAAATAATTTCTAAGAATTGCAGAATGTATCAAAATTAACCGTCAGCTTATGAAAATAAATACCATGCTATCTTAATAATGCGAAAGTTTGTTTAGATGGATGGATGGATGTTGTTGTCTTTCACACATATGTTACGATAACCTTTCTATAAGATAAGACTTCAATTAATGGAATATCCTAAGAATATTATCAAATTTTCATAACAGAAGCGTTCCCGAAGTCGAAGCCGTTCACGGTCTGGCATAAGCAGTAGGAATCGCAGGGACTCACCTCCACGCAAGCGCCCAGTCGTTCACCAGCCATCGCCAGTCAAGTATGTGGTCCGGGTACCGCGTATACCATTGGATATGTAAGTATATAAATTACATTCATTTAGTAATGCTTTTAAGCTTAGCAAGCCTTATTACTGTTGAAAATTACTCTACTACTTTAAATGTACACTTACTCTTTATTTTAAATGGTACAAAATTTACAGATATTATGAGTCATCAATACACATAATAATAGAACAGTTAAAACATAGAATATTTTTACAAAAAACAAATTAGGTGGTATGGAAACACTAATAGAGCATAAATAAAAAGAACAATTTGTCTGTTTGTACAGGCCAAAGTCGTGTTTGATTTAAATATAATATTGTAATTTCATTTCATATAATGAATGAATGGAATAGCATCATCAATTTTTGACTATTTTTCAGCCAAAAAATGGATGTGCCTGGACTCTCTCAGAGATACACCAACTTGTATGTTCCATCTGATTTCTTCAATGCTCATGTTAAATGGGGAGAAACATTCCCACCTCAGATGCCATTTTCATTAAATAACCCTTGCGGATATCACATCGTGAGCAGGGAAATTGAAAACCCCAATGGCAATGATGCAGTTTTGGAGCCACCAGATGCAGATTACAGATTTTCAGCAAAGGTAAGATATTTTTGCTTATATATCTTCACTGGCTCGATGGCTCATTTGGTAGTGACCTCTGCCTTCTGAGCCAAGGGTTGTGGGTTTGATTCCCGCACAGTACAAACATTTGTGCTCATTAACATGTCTGATTGTGTTGGTCTGGGTGTTTTTGTATGTATTATATGTATTTATTTCAACAAAAAAAAAAGAGCAAGAAGCTACGCCCTGCGATCGCCAACCCGCCTGCCCAGCGTGGCGATTATGGGTATATCCTCCAGATGTTTGCTCTAAGTGGCGAACAACTGGAGAGGCCTATGTCCAGCAGTGGACTGTAATAGGCTGATGATGATGATGAAGTTCGTCAGTTGTCTAGCTAGATGGTGATGTGTGGCCCAGCATGGGATGTCATGGGTACTTTCAATATTGTTTAAGATTCTAACTCCTTACCAATATTATAAATGTATGAATGGACATAGATTAGGCCCACCCTATCTCAACCCATGGGTATCCTAGAATATTACTTAAGGGAAAATCAGGAAACAAGCAGCAGTGTTTATCTGGTTACAAAGGAAACATTCTGTTTTCACCAAACCGCATGTGTGGTGTGGTGACTAAGGCCTATGTCCAGCTGTGGGCATTTACAGAAGGTTATGATGAATATTAATATTATAAATGAGAGAGTAACTGTCTGTCACACTTTTACACAAAACTACTGAACAGATTTGAATGAAATTTAGTACACAGATGTTATAGAGTCTGAGACAGGACAAAAGCTTTTTTTTATGTAAAAATAGGTTTATTTACCTGGATGAAGTCATGGGCACTGCTAGTCTCTTATTATAATTCCATGTTTTAATTTGTAAATACTCTTTTCAGGTTATGTTGATCAGCATGCCCACTTTAGAATCATTGTATCAAAAATGTGGACTTACAAAAACTGATGATAAAGATAAGCGCCTCAGCAAATCGCCCCTGCACCCAACTAGGTTGATTAAATTCCTTGTTGGACACAAAGGAAAGGGTGGTGAGAATTTCGCCATTGGTGGCCCGTGGAGTCCTTCCCTAGATGGTGAAAACCCACAGTCTGATCCCAAGGTCTTAGTGAAAACAGCTATACGAACATGCAAATCTCTCACTGGCATTGATTTATCCTCCTGTACACAGTGGTAAGTATCCTTTCATTGTTTCAATCTAATGGTGATGTGGCCTGATTTACTGGTTTGTGACTTATAACTGACCATGGCCAAAAGTTTCATTACAAACCCAAAACACTATTATGATTTTGTCTGTAAGTACACTTTGTTAATATTGAAAGAAACTTTTGGGTATTGTTTGTCCAAGTAGTCATGGTACAGCACACATTCATTATGTGAGTGAGGAGGCGTTTTATCATCGTCATTGGTGCAACCGATCGGACGCTGAGTTGATGTACTGACCAAAAGCGCTGTTGTACTAACTCTCGTACGGGATGTGTCGTGTCCATGTGTGCAGGCGGGCAGCCAGCGCTCGTGAGTATCTACTATAACTGTATTACACGCGCAGGTACCGAATGGTGGAGTTTTACTACTGGCGCGAGGGCAGCGGCGGCAAGTCGCGGCTCGAGTGTGTGGTGTTGTTCCTGCCCGACGTGTGGTCTGCACAGCCGTCGCGTATCGAGTGGAGCAACGTTCAGGAGCAGTATAAAGCTGCCTGCGACCACGCCTTAAGGAAACTCGACGGCGACGACAAGTCCGGCCCCGACGAGAGCCAGCCGGCGGCAGCGGAGCCCGCGGCGGCGGACAAATCACAAATTGTTTGTTCCCAGTTTTGTTTGGTTAAGTTTCCGGCTGCGCGTGCTACTAAATTCAAGATCTTCGCGACCCAGCTGCAACCTCCAATCCACTTTGTGGATGTTATTTATATATTTACATCTTCTTTTCGTTGTCACATTATTCTAATTTACTTAGATCATATTACTCAGACATTTGGCAATTATTTACGCTAACTAGTAGATTTTGAGAGAGTCAATTTTATTGCCTTGACAACGTCTGTGAATTTTTCATCATTAGTAATGATTTTTATAACTATTTCAGGAAAATACAGATCAGAATGACAGTACGATAACAATAGACGAAAATGATGATGAGGAAGAAAAACCTGAGCCATCACACTATTCAAAGATAGATTTGAGAACGATAAAAGTGGATCAGTTAAGACAGGAACTGCGCGCAAGAGACGTAAGCTGTAAAGGTAAGTCAAAATCTCTTTGTTGCCACATTACAGGTTTTTTTTGTCGAATGTATGGTGATTGCTAGCCAGGCGGGTAAAAGCCACAAATGGGGCAAGGTGTGTATTCTTATCAGTCACCATATGGAAAATAATATACTATGTATAAATCACTATCACAGGCTGGGGCCTGAGTATCTGTTCATCTGGGGATGAATCACAGATATATAGGTATGATTCATCATCATTTCAGCCCATATCCACCCACTGCTGAATTTAGGCCTCTTCATTCGACCGCCATCACTTTATTTATGATTTTTTTTAAATGTTGTGGGCATGAATATTTAATGTTATTAGCAATACAACTGTATGAGAGAATCCCTGCAATTCCAATTGTTTTCCCTACCTTTTGTCTGTGACTAGTATAAGTTTGTGCAGTACAAAACAATTCATAAGTCATGCCTTAAATAAATAGACCTGAGCTTGCAAGTGTAAAGAATAGCAAGTGTGAAGTACTTTATTAACTAACGAATTTATTCAAGGATTACGAGCTCAGTTGGTGTCTCGTTTGTCGAAGCTGTTGAAGGCAGAAGAAGAGAAAGAGACACAAGGTGGTGAAGTTGTGATCGAGCTTGCCGATGATGAGGAGAAGGAAAAAGTTCAATCTGCAGATGCACCCTCTGAATCAAAGGACGAGGACACGCCTACGGAACAGGTTAAAGAGAATGAAGATGATATGAAAACTGATGACGCTCCGAAGAAGGAAGAAGTTGTAGAAGAGCCAAAGGTAGAGAAAACGGAAAAGGAACTAGAGGAAGAGAGAAAGAAGGTATTGTTATCTCATTGAATATTTCATCTGTGCACATTGATTAATAGCTACATGAACCGATCAGAGCTGTATGTATAGGGAAAACACTTATGATTCAGACTGAACTCTTGTCAGCAAGTCTTATCTTTGTTTTTAAACAATATTAGTTAATTACCTATATTTTTTTTATTAGGTTTTTCAATTGATGGATAAAGTTTAACAGACTGATAAATGCTAAAACAAGACCTTGGGTAATTACAAATTACTATTATTGTTGTAGCTGGAGAAACAAAAACAGGTGTTGAAGACTCATTACGAGCTCCCCAGCAACCCCCATATTGTGGTCCACCCGAACGCAAGTGCAAAGGGAGGCAAGTTCAACTGCAGCGTGGCTACTCTCTCACTGCTGCTCGACTACAGAATCACCGATAACAAGGAACACAGCTTCGAGGTTTGTAGTGTTTTGATTGCATAGTTTAAAATATTATATTGTAGACAATCTGCATTTGAAAATCCTTAAACTTGTAGCTATGTTGACTAAAATATTAATTTCGGTAAATATATCTGCAATGAATTGCATCATTGAATAGGGAGGATAGTCAACTAGCTTTGAATTTAGTCAAAAACATGTTGGTTCTTTAAAATTCATTGGGAAAGTTAATTTCCAATGTGTGATTTTTATTTAATATACTATAGCACTTCTTGCATCATATATTGCTAAGAAACCAATGGCCTCTGAACAAATTTCTTACACAAGCCATACAAAATATTATGCAATACACAAGCATGATGTCACACTTCTGGAGCCTTCTTGGATGTGATTTTGAAATTGTGATATCTCAAGGACTTTCATGCAAGTGGAGTCATTTTGTAAATGTTTCTATGATTGAGTGGACGCATCAATATCAACCCAAAAAAGCAAACATTCGTTGTCGTGACTGGCTCGGTGGCTCAATTGGTAGTGACCCCTGCCTTCTGAACCAAGGGTCGTGGGTTCGAACCCCACCCGGGACAAACATTCGTGTGATGAATACTTGTGTTGTTAATAATTTGTATTTGAGTATTTATTTGTTGTACCTTCGTTGTTCTGATACCCATAACACAAGTGCTTAAGCTACTTACTTTGGGATTTGAGCAATGTATGTGATGTTGTCTGATATCTATTACTAGATGTGATGTTCTAAATTGATTCAACTTACAATTATGACTACAAAAGTGGTAACCTGTTGTACATGTAAACTTATATTCACATATTTTTTTTAGCTTTTCGTATTTGCTGAGCTATTCAATGAAATGCTCATGCGCGATTTTGGATTCTACATTTACAAGACGCTGTACACACTCCCAGAGAAAGCAGAAGAAGTGAAGGAAAGTGATAAGGCGTCAGATAAAGCCGAGAAGAAAGATGACAAAAAAGAAGATAAAAAAGAGTCTGAGAAGAAAGACGATAGAGAAAAGTCTGACAAGCGCGAAGACCAGCGCGACAGGAAACGGCGGGATAGACGCGTAAGTTGTATAAATAATTATATTAGGAATATGACCATTCTATATTATATTTTAATATACATGCTCGGATTTCGCATTACTTGCAGAGATGTGGCAATTTTCACTTAGGTAATTAAAAAAAAAATTACTGAAAACAGATATGGCCTAATAATAGTTGATATCGCGATTGTTAACATCATTATTTTATATTAGCTGGTACAGGAATTAAAATACGACCTGCAATAAACGTGCTTACAAGTTTCTCAAGGGCTGACTATGCCTGTGACTCCACTGGTGTTTCGGTGTCTATGCACTGAAGTGGTCACTTACCATCAGAACTTTAGGTTCATTTGCCCCATCTTAATCTTAACTAATATTATAAAGCTGAAGAGTTTGTTTGAACGCGCTAATCTCAGGAACTACTGGTCCGAATTAAAAAATTATTTTTGTGTTGAATAGACCATTTATCGAGGAAGGCTTTAGGCTATATAACATCACGCTGCAGCTATTAGGAGCGAAGAAATAATGGAAAATGTAAAAAAAAAAACGGGGAAAAATAACTATTCCACGCGGACGAAGTCGCGAGCACAGCTAGTCTGTTATAAAAAATCTAAAGAAAAAGTCGCACCTAAACACCACAGGCCGATGACGGGCAGCAGCGTCACCGGAGCGAGGAACTACGCCCTGCGACCTAGAGAGGCCTATGTCCAGCAGTGGACTGCGATAGGCTGATGATGATGATGTTATAAAAAATGGTTATGATAACAAGGTGCATATATATATTGCAGGATTCTCACAGTGACGACGAGCGCAGTAATTCTCCTAGACGGCGCGGTCGCGGCGTGGACCTCCCGTCCGATCCCTACCTGCTCCTCTCGCTCGTCTACTTCGACACAGCACGAGGGGGCACCATTAACAAGAAAGACCTACAGAATCTCTTCATGAGCCTTGGGCTGGCTCTCTCCAGGTCGCAAATAAAATCTGTCTTGGAGAAAGTCTGTATTAGGGACAACTTTAGCTACAAGTAAGTAAATATTGAATTATTTGACATTTTTGAATTTATTTTTAGATCTTCTCTATTGTACGATTTTAAAAGTGAGAGCTCCGACGTGACTTATGACCTAATGTTTGAATACGCGGCACACATGTCCATAGAAAAATCTGTTTGCATTAGAGGAATATTTGCTTCAAACGACTTTATCTCGTGATTTTTCAATACGGATGATGACAAGGTATGAAAATGAAGAAAATAATTAGTCCGTCTCTTAGATAATAAAAAAATATAAGACCCGTATTTTTTGTTTTGTCGAAATAACAAGAAAATACTTAGATATAGCGCATTAAAGTTACGGAGTGGGGGCTAACTACGTCACGTTAGAGTATATTTTGTACTCTAACGTGACGTCATGTGACATTTAAAATCAATGTATCTTCGTAAGTTTTTGAACAAGAGGCAAAATAAAAAATACGTATCCAATATTTTTCATTAATCTATATGATGGACATTAAATTATTTTTTAGTCATCATCCCAATTATTTTGATTTTGTTTTCACTATTCATAGTACATTTTGTCTCTATATACTCTATCTACGATAAATGTACGTAATTTTATTACATTTTCACAGGAGTTTGATTCAAGCAATCAAAGACCTCGCATCCGGATCGCCCGAGGCTATTCAAGATCTGCCGCTGGATACCACCGTTACAAGTACCGAGGTGCCGCCTCATGTAAGTAGACAGACATACCATTTATTTGCATCACAGAAATGTATGTAAAATTACTTTAGAACGACTGCACCTTTAGTGCGCAACGTTAAGCGCTGTATTTCTAAGATCTATTTTTATTTAATAGCAAAATAGTTTTTTTTTAATTAGAAATGTAAATTATCTAAACTAATATTATAAAGAGGAAAGATTTGATTGTTTGTTTGATACGAATAGGCTCGGAAACTACTGGACCGATTTGAATAATTCTTTCACTGTCGGAAAGCTACACTATCTGCGCTGAACATAGGCTATATTATATCTTTTTTAAAGTTAGGGATCCGAGCTAAAAGTTTAATAATGTAACCAAAGGTTGGAAAAATTACCAAAAATCTTTCAAACAGATGTGTATTGAAAACTTTACCATAGCAACCTAAACTACCCGAAGCGAAGCGAGGGCGGTTTGGCTATTGCTAATAAAGGTGTTTCTATATTATTATAGAATCTCCTTTTACTATTTTGGAATTTAGTGTGACTAGTGTTCACATCCCTATAAAAATGCTTGTTACAGATTGCAGAATTGGAAGCTACGATTGCTGCAGGAAACCGCAATTTGTTGCCTGTCTTCAATAGACCAAGCGAGGAAGAGGGTGAATCATCAGGTGAAACAAAGGACATTAGTGATACAGGTAAGTTATCTTTCTTTTTTAAATTTACATCACTTCCATTGATCGCTTGCAGTTGTATAAATAATGGCATTGGAGAAATGTATTTGTATGTTAATATTGGTTACCTATTTGTATTGTTTTTTTAATATTGTAATGTCACAGTTCTATATCAATATTGTCTAAAATTTTTATTTTTATGTTGTTCGGAAAATTTTAATAAGACTTATCTATAAGGAGTATTAACAAGAGTTCCGTATTCGCAGGCGTGGTGATGTACAAGTCGCGCGTGGTGGACGTGGGCGCGCTGGTGGCGGGCGCGGCGCGCGCGGCGGCCACGCGCGCCCGGCTCGAGGCGGCGCTCGACGCGGCCAGGCTCGGCCTGCGCGCCGCGCGCGCCGCCGCCGCCTCCACGCAGCAGGCCGAGCGCGGCGCGCAGTCGCAGCTCAGCGACGTGTCCGCCAGCCTCGCCGCCGCCAAAGCGCGCATCGCCTCGCTCACGGTGAGTCCCGTACGTAGGCGGCGCTCGACGCGGCCAGGCTCGGCCTGCGCGCCGCGCGCGCCGCCGCCGCCTCCACGCAGCAGGCCGAGCGCGGCGCGCAGTCGCAGCTCAGCGACGTGTCCGCCAGCCTCGCCGCCGCCAAAGCGCGCATCGCCTCGCTCACGGTGAGTCCCGTACGTAGGCGGCGCTCGACGCGGCCAGGCTCGGCCTGCGCGCCGCCGCCGCCTCCACGCAGCAGGCCGAGCGCGGCGCGCAGTCGCAGCTCAGCGACGTGTCCGCCAGCCTCGCCGCCGCCAAAGCGCGCATCGCCTCGCTCACGGTGAGTCCCGTACGTAGGCGGCGCTCGACGCGGCCAGGCTCGGCCTGCGCGCCGCGCGCGCCGCCGCCGCCTCCACGCAGCAGGCCGAGCGCGGCGCGCAGTCGCAGCTCAGCGACGTGTCCGCCAGCCTCGCCGCCGCCAAAGCGCGCATCGCCTCGCTCACGGTGAGTCCCGTACGTAGGCGGCGCTCGACGCGGCCAGGCTCGGCCTGCGCGCCGCGCGCGCCGCCGCCGCCTCCACGCAGCAGGCCGAGCGCGGCGCGCAGTCGCAGCTCAGCGACGTGTCCGCCAGCCTCGCCGCCGCCAAAGCGCGCATCGCCTCGCTCACGGTGAGTCCCGTACGTAGGCGGCGCTCGACGCGGCCAGGCTCGGCCTGCGCGCCGCGCGCGCCGCCGCCGCCTCCACGCAGCAGGCCGAGCGCGGCGCGCAGTCGCAGCTCAGCGACGTGTCCGCCAGCCTCGCCGCCGCCAAAGCGCGCATCGCCTCGCTCACGGTGAGTCCCGTACGTAGGCGGCGCTCGACGCGGCCAGGCTCGGCCTGCGCGCCGCCGCCGCCTCCACGCAGCAGGCCGAGCGCGGCGCGCAGTCGCAGCTCAGCGACGTGTCCGCCAGCCTCGCCGCCGCCAAAGCGCGCATCGCCTCGCTCACGGTGAGTCCCGTACGTAGGCGGCGCTCGACGCGGCCAGGCTCGGCCTGCGCGCCGCGCGCGCCGCCGCCGCCTCCACGCAGCAGGCCGAGCGCGGCGCGCAGTCGCAGCTCAGCGACGTGTCCGCCAGCCTCGCCGCCGCCAAAGCGCGCATCGCCTCGCTCACGGTGAGTCCCGTACGTAGGCGGCGCTCGACGCGGCCAGGCTCGGCCTGCGCGCCGCGCGCGCCGCCGCCGCCTCCACGCAGCAGGCCGAGCGCGGCGCGCAGTCGCAGCTCAGCGACGTGTCCGCCAGCCTCGCCGCCGCCAAAGCGCGCATCGCCTCGCTCACGGTGAGTCCCGTACGTAGGCGGCGCTCGACGCGGCCAGGCTCGGCCTGCGCGCCGCGCGCGCCGCCGCCGCCTCCACGCAGCAGGCCGAGCGCGGCGCGCAGTCGCAGCTCAGCGACGTGTCCGCCAGCCTCGCCGCCGCCAAAGCGCGCATCGCCTCGCTCACGGTGAGTCCCGTACGTAGGCGGCGCTCGACGCGGCCAGGCTCGGCCTGCGCGCCGCGCGCGCCGCCGCCGCCTCCACGCAGCAGGCCGAGCGCGGCGCGCAGTCGCAGCTCAGCGACGTGTCCGCCAGCCTCGCCGCCGCCAAAGCGCGCATCGCCTCGCTCACGGTGAGTCCCGTACGTAGGCGGCGCTCGACGCGGCCAGGCTCGGCCTGCGCGCCGCGCGCGCCGCCGCCGCCTCCACGCAGCAGGCCGAGCGCGGCGCGCAGTCGCAGCTCAGCGACGTGTCCGCCAGCCTCGCCGCCGCCAAAGCGCGCATCGCCTCGCTCACGGTGAGTCCCGTACGTAGGCGGCGCTCGACGCGGCCAGGCTCGGCCTGCGCGCCGCGCGCGCCGCCGCCGCCTCCACGCAGCAGGCCGAGCGCGGCGCGCAGTCGCAGCTCAGCGACGTGTCCGCCAGCCTCGCCGCCGCCAAAGCGCGCATCGCCTCGCTCACGGTGAGTCCCGTACGTAGGCGGCGCTCGACGCGGCCAGGCTCGGCCTGCGCGCCGCGCGCGCCGCCGCCGCCTCCACGCAGCAGGCCGAGCGCGGCGCGCAGTCGCAGCTCAGCGACGTGTCCGCCAGCCTCGCCGCCGCCAAAGCGCGCATCGCCTCGCTCACGGTGAGTCCCGTACGTAGGCGGCGCTCGACGCGGCCAGGCTCGGCCTGCGCGCCGCGCGCGCCGCCGCCGCCTCCACGCAGCAGGCCGAGCGCGGCGCGCAGTCGCAGCTCAGCGACGTGTCCGCCAGCCTCGCCGCCGCCAAAGCGCGCATCGCCTCGCTCACGGTGAGTCCCGTACGTAGGCGGCGCTCGACGCGGCCAGGCTCGGCCTGCGCGCCGCGCGCGCCGCCGCCGCCTCCACGCAGCAGGCCGAGCGCGGCGCGCAGTCGCAGCTCAGCGACGTGTCCGCCAGCCTCGCCGCCGCCAAAGCGCGCATCGCCTCGCTCACGGTGAGTCCCGTACGTAGGCGGCGCTCGACGCGGCCAGGCTCGGCCTGCGCGCCGCGCGCGCCGCCGCCGCCTCCACGCAGCAGGCCGAGCGCGGCGCGCAGTCGCAGCTCAGCGACGTGTCCGCCAGCCTCGCCGCCGCCAAAGCGCGCATCGCCTCGCTCACGGTGAGTCCCGTACGTAGGCGGCGCTCGACGCGGCCAGGCTCGGCCTGCGCGCCGCGCGCGCCGCCGCCGCCTCCACGCAGCAGGCCGAGCGCGGCGCGCAGTCGCAGCTCAGCGACGTGTCCGCCAGCCTCGCCGCCGCCAAAGCGCGCATCGCCTCGCTCACGGTGAGTCCCGTACGTAGGCGGCGCTCGACGCGGCCAGGCTCGGCCTGCGCGCCGCGCGCGCCGCCGCCGCCTCCACGCAGCAGGCCGAGCGCGGCGCGCAGTCGCAGCTCAGCGACGTGTCCGCCAGCCTCGCCGCCGCCAAAGCGCGCATCGCCTCGCTCACGGTGAGTCCCGTACGTAGGCGGCGCTCGACGCGGCCAGGCTCGGCCTGCGCGCCGCGCGCGCCGCCGCCGCCTCCACGCAGCAGGCCGAGCGCGGCGCGCAGTCGCAGCTCAGCGACGTGTCCGCCAGCCTCGCCGCCGCCAAAGCGCGCATCGCCTCGCTCACGGTGAGTCCCGTACGTAGGCGGCGCTCGACGCGGCCAGGCTCGGCCTGCGCGCCGCGCGCGCCGCCGCCGCCTCCACGCAGCAGGCCGAGCGCGGCGCGCAGTCGCAGCTCAGCGACGTGTCCGCCAGCCTCGCCGCCGCCAAAGCGCGCATCGCCTCGCTCACGGTGAGTCCCGTACGTAGGCGGCGCTCGACGCGGCCAGGCTCGGCCTGCGCGCCGCGCGCGCCGCCGCCGCCTCCACGCAGCAGGCCGAGCGCGGCGCGCAGTCGCAGCTCAGCGACGTGTCCGCCAGCCTCGCCGCCGCCAAAGCGCGCATCGCCTCGCTCACGGTGAGTCCCGTACGTAGGCGGCGCTCGACGCGGCCAGGCTCGGCCTGCGCGCCGCGCGCGCCGCCGCCGCCTCCACGCAGCAGGCCGAGCGCGGCGCGCAGTCGCAGCTCAGCGACGTGTCCGCCAGCCTCGCCGCCGCCAAAGCGCGCATCGCCTCGCTCACGGTGAGTCCCGTACGTAGGCGGCGCTCGACGCGGCCAGGCTCGGCCTGCGCGCCGCGCGCGCCGCCGCCGCCTCCACGCAGCAGGCCGAGCGCGGCGCGCAGTCGCAGCTCAGCGACGTGTCCGCCAGCCTCGCCGCCGCCAAAGCGCGCATCGCCTCGCTCACGGTGAGTCCCGTACGTAGGCGGCGCTCGACGCGGCCAGGCTCGGCCTGCGCGCCGCGCGCGCCGCCGCCGCCTCCACGCAGCAGGCCGAGCGCGGCGCGCAGTCGCAGCTCAGCGACGTGTCCGCCAGCCTCGCCGCCGCCAAAGCGCGCATCGCCTCGCTCACGGTGAGTCCCGTACGTAGGCGGCGCTCGACGCGGCCAGGCTCGGCCTGCGCGCCGCGCGCGCCGCCGCCGCCTCCACGCAGCAGGCCGAGCGCGGCGCGCAGTCGCAGCTCAGCGACGTGTCCGCCAGCCTCGCCGCCGCCAAAGCGCGCATCGCCTCGCTCACGGTGAGTCCCGTACTCTATACACGTCGACACTGACGTACGCGTTAAATGGCTCCCGAACGTCCAGTCGAATACTTTCCGGAAGTTCAGGAACTGACGCAATCAAAACTAAACACACTTTTTGGACTTACCTCATTTGATTTGAATGATCAAAATGATTTCAAAATTTTTTTCCATCCAAATTGTGGTATCACAGCAATTTATTAGTCGAAAATATTTGTTATTTTTTCATTTCGATATCTTTTCACAAATTTACGACCTAAATGTCAATGTTGACAGAGCTCACAAAGTTGTGGACGCTAGTTGGCGCTGTAATCGTGCACGGAGCCAATATCGCTCGATACATCTGCTCAGGCAAAAGAAAGATTGCAGATAAAGACAAGAAAAATTATCTAATTGGGATTATATAAAATTGGGAAGCCCACCAAATCCAGATTATCAAATGATTGAGTAAATCCTGAATGTTAAAGTTTTTAACACTAATATTACCTATCTATTTACAGGCCAGTTCAAAAATATTCCACTCTGCCCTGAAGAGCATCCAATCCAAAGTAGAAGCTGTGGTCAACATCAAATATGAAGATGATGATGTCGTTGAAATCGTAAATGGACCCTCAAAGTAAGACAATTAATTTACTAATGCAAATTAAATACTTTAGTGAGCATACAAACAATGTTTGTCATTATTTTTAAACTTCGTAGAGCACAATGATCCAAATCCTTTTGTTTTAGGTATCTGTTATTTAGGTGCTTACGACTTTAAAATACTTTTTTCTCAACATGTCAATAGTCCCAAATCATAGGTTGTAGGCATAGGGAAAGTGTTTTCTTTAGAATTTTTAAAACAAAAAGTTTGTCATATTCCTGCTATGCTGACTTGTAAAAATACAGTTACTTTGAATATCTCAATACTAAACAATGTTTTTTTCTTATATCAGAACGGACAAAGACGCCAAAAAGTCAAAGGCTGAAGAAAAGTCTAAATCAGAACCTGAACCTGTGACAGAGTCTACAAGCGAAAAGGAACAGGGCACGGCGGACACAAAAACCAGTGGCGACTCTGATGAGACTGCCAAGGACAACAAGGACGAGGACATCACAACAGAAATGGTGATGGACATTGACGATAAAGAATAACATCTAGTTGACACTAATTTTAAGAAAGAGTACACAGTTTCATAAGAAAAACATTTTTGTGTTCTATAAATATTAAGTTGTATATTTTTTGTTTACGTACATTCTTATATGAGCGAAATATAATTGTAATGGCATTTTATGATAAATTTGATAAATCAAAGTGAAATAAGCTTATCAAGGATATCTTATTGTAGTTAGGTTAGTCGAGTGAATTTGCCTCACTGCAATATATTTTTTGTATCACCATGATATTTGAACTGTACAGTTAACAGCATGTCAATGTATACAGAATACGGATGATGACAAGGTATGAAAATGAAGAAAATAATTAGTCCGTCTCTTAGATAATAAAAAAATATAAGACCCGTATTTTTTGTTTTGTCGAAATAACAAGAAAATACTTAGATATAGCGCATTAAGTTACGGAGTGGGGGCTAACTACGTCACGTTAGAGTATATTTTGTACTCTAACGTGACGTCATGTGACATTTAAAATCAATGTATCTTCGTAAGTTTTTGAACAAGAGGCAAAATAAAAAATACGTATCCAATATTTTTCATTAATCTATCTGATGGACATTAAATTATTTTTTAGTCATCATCCCAATTGTTAAACTAGCGATTTTCGTTTGATTATATAGCATCACAGATTACCCCCAATAGATACCGCATGTTCGGCATTTTGCTTTGAGTTTCGCGAGTCAATTTCAGGTGGTATGGAAGGGTGTGCGGGGGACGTAACTCATTTCTCAAGTGATGTACATTTGTATTGTGCAATGTCGATAATTTTATCGAAAATTACCAATCAGGTATATTAGACTAGATTATGTCTGTATCACCTTTTCAGTATTTTGTGCAATACTGGATATTTATCTATGTATGTATATAAATATATGTTTATATATGTCACCGGAAAATAGCAAGAATCGTAAGTTGATCAATTTCCTAGGTAGTTGATTATCTTTCGGAATATAACAAACGGTAGTGGAAATGTATTATTTAACGCAATGGATTTCAGTTAGTTAATCAACTTACGGTAGCCTGACAGTCATTTAATAATTTACGATTTTGACACAAGTAAAATCGTCCTCAAATGGGCCAATCGTTGCTCAATGTACTATTTAACGGTGCACTATTAACCGTAACTTAATACACTGTTCCCTGATTGGTTGCCGGGATAACGCCACGTGAGCCATTGAACCAATCAACGTTCACCTCACCTTCGTCGGATGATTTTACGGCAAGATCCCGTAAAATGATCAATTTACTAAAATACATACGTTAAATAATACATTTCAACTGCCGTTTTGACATTATAAGTATATTTAAATGTATCTAAGTAAGTTTATCAGTTGTCTAGTACCCATAGTACAAGCTTCGGCTTAGTTTGGGGCTAGGTGGCGCTGTGTGGCCCAGCGTGGCATGTCGTGGGAAAAAAAAAATTCAAATGAGTATAGTTATAAATATGGTTAGGTGAAGTAATCACAGCAGTTTTCATTTACTCGTCTTCTATCCTTCATACATTGAAAACTATCCTATGTAAATGTCTTTAACAGCAGGGTGCGGCATTTGTCCATTTTAATGTTCTCTCAGGACACTTTGGAAATCTAAAGTAGAAACACTAAAATTTTTCTCATCTTGCATTATCGATATACTTGAAAGTAATACATTGTAACACTATTGTCAAACGTGTCTATGCTAGAAAGGGATAAAAATAGTGAAATTGGTAATGAAAGAAAGGGATCATGAAAAAAGACATCAACGCGAGCTAACATCTGTCAAATATTTTCCATCGTAACTTGAGCTCCGGCGCCAAGGAGTTCAATACTAAGATTCATACGTTTATGCTCTACAAACTATTAAAAGTGTCTCCGATACACACGGGTCTGACTTCTGGTCAGTACTGACCGTGGTACTGACGCACTTTAAGCGCATGCGTATTTCGCGCCTGCATTGCACTGATGTATTACCTCTCGCGCGATATCTTATGTGCGGTATCTATTGGAGATATCTGTGTATAGCATAATCGAATATTGATCTAAGTAAAGTTTACATTTTGTAGATCTATAGCCTAACAAGCTACCGATTGTACTTGATAAATATATAACAAATGTTATAATATTATTACTAGATAGGTATGACGTAATAATAATTTTCAGGAAAAAAAGAACTGTGTTAATTGTATCCACAGTTTTCAGTTAGAAATTAAGTGAATACCATTTAATTAAGGGTTTTCTAAGTAACAAATATAATAGTTTTGTTGATATTAATTTGTTACTTAGTAAAAAATGTTTTTGGAATTCAATAATACAGACGAATAACTAATCAATGTTTTTTATTTACTATTTACCTTATAGCATTTACAATAAAAGAGAATATTTATTTCAACTTAATTAAATACTTATAAATTTAAAAAGGCAATATTAACATAGGTGTACAGTACAATATTATATGAAGGTTACATTACGCTAATATTATAGAATCTATCATTTAGATACATTTTACATTAAAAATATGGAATATAATTCATGCTGGAAATAACTTAATATTAGACTGTATAATAATTTTAAATGCTTAACAAAAATCATAGCAGTACATATATTGAAGAATCGACCCTCTCTCTGAATTTGATAATTCTTATTTCCTAGACCTAACCCGTGGTATAAATAGTCTACATAGGTACCTGATTTCAGAAAAAGCTGACCTTCTTAAGTTGTCAAAAATTGTGAATGATACTTATGTGGTACTTTCATTCAAGAAATTAGAAATAAACGAGTAATAAACGTAATATAACAATGCCCGCACGCACATTATAACCACGCATTATTTCTGCGATTCCTTTATAAACATCGCAAAAAATATACCGTACACTATGTATTAAAGAACCTAACTATAAAATATATTTTTATGATATTACATTACAATGCATACCTGGAACCTTCCAGTGCTGTAAAACTTTAGCGTGGTATTGATTTACTTGTATGTCTGACAAAACACATTTTTGCTCTCAGCTATAATGTAATACAAGAAAGACTCCTATGCTTTTAGTTATTATTTACCCAAGGACATACTCGTATTATGCGTAGAATCGCGTTATTTAGACGCAAGGTTCTACATAGTTCCCTGGGAAGAGACCAGTCACTCCGTCCATGACGCCTTCCCACCAACCATCGTCATTCTTCTTCAGCACATAGATGACGGCACTCTCTTGGAACGATAGTTCATCTTCTTTGTCTGCATAGTAGTCATAGATCGCCACCACTGAAATAAACAAAACATAAAATTTAACGAACAGGTATAAATTCATTAACACGACGACAAAAAATGTTACAATAGGCTATTATGGCTAAAAGTTGTAACTAGTTACGTAAAAGACACGTAATTTTTTTTTTTCATTCAAATAAACAATAGCAAAGATACAAGGCATCAAAAGTTAGGAGTGGGAGTCTTTGATTGACGTCACTCGCTCCCGTAAAAATGCCTTACCGAGTGACGTCACGTGTAATTTCAACAGGCTATAATTTTGTAATTTTTAGTCTAATTTACAAATAAAAAAATACGTGTCTTTTATTTTTAAACAAGCTAAAAGACGGACTAATTATAATTTTTAGCCTTAATAGCCTATTATATAATTAATTCTACTAGCAGCAGCGCTTTTTCCCGCGTCTATATCGGTGCTAATGTGAAATTATAGATACTTTTTTAAGCGAGAGGCGGCAGACGAGCAAATGTATTCAGATTCAGATAAATTAAAGCCTATGTGTTGATCTGATGTAGCAAAAATGCTGCATATTACTGTAAAGTTTGATTCCAATTGGTTGAGTAGTGGATGCATGCACGTTTTTTACTATTACACACTAAAGAAAGAGTAACAAACATGCATCCATACAAACTATCGCATTTTTTTTCATCCTAAAAGCTATTCTTATAAAAAAAAGAAAATTTAATATTAAGTAGGATAGGATAAGTAGGATTTATAATATTAGAAGGATATATTTACCTTTCTCAATATAGTTTTTGGGGACCCAACCAGGTAAATCTTCTTCATCGGGCACGATAGCCGGTACCGCGCTAGTGTACTGAGAGTTCATCTTATTCTGTGAAAGAAATTGGTTATCAGTATGAAGATACTGATAATATTGTTTTAGTTAGTAATGAGATCTAATTGTTATACACAAATAATTCTTATGAATAAAAAGAAATTGAATATAGTACCTCCTCCTTTTTGAAGATGGTTAAAAAGAGAAAAAGACATTGTAAAAGTTGTTTGGTATCACACAGTATGCTCCAAATACAGTTAGGGACAGTATAAGTATTTTATGGAAACTTATTAGGTATCTTCTGTCTGCAACAATGTACAGCAAAATTATAGACTTTGATGTTCTCTATAACATGTTAATGAAGAATGGCGAAACCTCACTCCACAATATTTTTTTTATATAAAAGAATAATGCAAATAATTATTAAGCTTATAATTTATGGAAATTTATTTTGGTTTCTTGTTGCAAATTTTAGACTTTTTAAGTCTGGTACTAATTAAGTATGAATGATCTAGTCGCATCCAGCTCTTGCTCTGGCAAGAGCTGGATGCGAGAGGCCCGGGATCGATCGAAGTGGCGAGTATTGGGAGAGGCCTATGTCCAGCAGTGAACTGATGTGGGCTGATGATGATGATGATCTAGTCTAAGCCTTTCTCATCAAAATCTGCTCGACATAGGCCCAATGACAATTATCATTTGGGGGATTTCCCTTAGTTACGCTTAGCAGAGTTTATATCACCCTAATAAAAACGCACGCACACTGATAATCGAGTTAAACAATGAATGAACATGTCGAAATTAAAATTTTGATTAAATATGACTGTCTTTGTGAGTGGAATAGATTTCTATCCCAATTCCGAACCAAACAATTTTAAGGTTTGCGCTTTTTTATTAAAACACGAGCAGTGCTCGCGACTTTGCGTGGAATAGTTATTTTTTCGTCTTTTTTATACATTTTCCATTATTTATTCGCTCCTAATAGTTGCAACGTGATGTTATATAGCCTAAAGCCGTCCTCGATAAATGGTCTATTCAACACAAAAATAATTTCTCAATTCGGACCAGTAGTTCCTGAGATTAGCGCGTTCAAACAAACAAACTCTTCAGCTTTATAATATTAGTTAAGATTAAGATTTATTTATGCTTTAATGTACATTTAAAATCACTATTTTATTTTATTTAAAAACACTATGCCGCCATTAAGTCCGCCTTTTACACTTAAAAGGCGGACTTAATGGCGGCATTCTATTGTATATTACGTAGTGTGCAAATGTTTTAAGGCGGGGTAAACACTAAAGACTTACGTTGAGGTGGTGCGGGCGTCCGAAGGCGTCGTGAGCGAGCTCGTCGTCCATGGGCGGCGGCGGCAGCGGCGGCGACACCGACCCGCCGCGGACGGACGCGCCGCCGGTGGACGAAGAGGATGCGCGCTGGAGATAAAAATAAATAAATAACTTCAACTATAGTTCATTCGCGTTAAGAAAATAGTGACTCATCACCGACTGCCGGCCACTAGCCAATTAAAACGCTAGAAATTATAATTTTAATTTCTATTATTATAATTTATTATAATTTCTAGCGTTATAATTGGCTAGTGGCCGGCAGTCGGTGATGAGTCACTATTTTCTTAACGCGAATGAACTATAATAAACTGTGTGCTGGCCACATCAGCCGCAGAACCGACATCAGTTGGGGTAAACGAGTTCTGGAGTGGAGACCGCGTCTCGGCAAACGTAGTGTAGGACGCCCTCAGACCAGGTGGAGTGACGATTTGCGCAGGACGGCTGGCAAGAGTTAGATTGGCGAGCATTGGGAGAGGCCTATGTCCAGCAGTGGACTGATGTGGGCTGATGATGATGAAGTACTAATAAACTTACTTAGATACTTTTTTTTTGTAAATAAATACATAGTAAACACCCAGAACAATACAAACAGACATGTTCATGAACACAAATGTGTGTAATGTGCGGGAATCGAACCCACGACCCTTGGCTCAGAGGATAGAGGTCACTACCAAATGAGTCATCATGTCAGCCAGGAGTTAAAAATAACTTTGACTGATTTATTGTATACGAGCGACCCGTATTCGCTTCGCTTTGAATATTTCAAAAAACATACTAGAAACCTCTAAAATTCTCAGTGTTTCTCTACTATATTGTGAATGTATTATACAAATAAATTTTTCTCTTGAATCAACCACTTCATCTATAAAAAACCGGATCATAATCCGTTTGTGTAGGTTTAAAGTTCTAAGGTCCTTTGGATTTGTAAAGTGGGACCACAGAGTAGCCCAATATACCTAATTCTATAGTTGACTATACCTTAAGATTTTGTTTTCAAAACCTTACCTGTCCTGGCAAGCTCATCGAATGCTGACTATGCTCTCCATCGGACCCGATCAGTGGCGACGGTGGTGCTGAAATAGAAAGAATCTGTCAAAATCTTTCTTTTTTAAGAATAAATAGTTATTTAAGAATGTCTGGCCAGATTTTTATGAACTCTATAAAACTGATTTGTTGAATGTACCCATTACAATTGACCCATCGAATGATTCCCGAAAACCTGGTGGTGCATAAGATTTTGTGGCTGAATGTGATTTTCTATTAATGTAAGGCCACAAAATCTTATCGCATGTTCGAGAACATTCGATGGGTTAGTAATTAGCATGGTTTTAGTTGGAGGTATTAATACACAGTACTCACGAGGCATACTGGAATGAAGATCTTGCTGTGAGTAATTTGTAGGAGCCTGATGCTGATTAGGGTGTACCATTCCAACCTAAAAAAAAAGATACATTATTTTACACATCAAGAATGCGGCATTTTTAACCAACAGTTAACATTTTATATTTAACTAGCTCAAACCAGGCGTTTTTGTCAAATCACCAAGATTTTTAAGTAAATAATTTTATGTAATTTTTATATTACACAAACTTTGCCCTTTTCTTGTGTACAGGGGAAAATGCATTTGTGCATAGTCGCTATTTGAGGAAACGGGAGGGCGGCATTCTGCTTCAAGATGGTGAGGAGGCAGGAAATCCAGGAAATCTTCCAGCTCATGTGTTTCCTTTCTCTTACAATCCTGGGTTCTTTAGGCGGGGCGTGAAACGGCATCTCAGTGGGCCTTCAGGGTAAGGGCGACAAGCGCAATGGGTTTGTTCTATTGTGCCTGTCGACCTAACTTTTGGACCTCACGGCCGCTTACCATCAGGTGGAGTGAGGTCATCCCGAAAGCTCTTATTATAAAAAAAAAGGAATACCCACTAAACCCCGCCCCATCGTCAAGCATATTAGGGGCAGTGCCATGGGTCCTAGGAGACCCGTGATACCATTGCCATGGTCTCCTCCAGTGCAAACGCATCAATACATGCTGAGTGAGATGCATCATACTTGTTCTCTGTATGTTCAATGTTATATGAAGCTAAGTAAAGAATTGTTCTATGCTATGATAATTGTCAATTTATAGTAGTGCAGAGACAAAGCTATCTATCCATGCCTGACATTCTTCGCAATTATTCTAAAATCTCAGAAGTAATGTGTGCATTACGCTTTGGAGTTTAGGTTCAATTTGTTATGTTCAGTTTTGGATAGACATATCCAATTGTCTCTAATATAAATGGGACATATAAAGCTTTAGGACCTGTGGCTGCGCTACCGGCAGTGTGGAGTAGCCAGGAGGTCGGCGCGGGTAGTTGGGCGCGTAGTGCGAAGGCACCTGCGGCGGCGCCACGGCCGGCGGCGTGCGGTACTCGCGCGATGACTTGCCTGATAAAAATAACATTGAAATTAATATATCATTTATTTATTTAAAAAGGAACACCAACAGTATACATACAAAAACATTACTTAAAAACAAAGACTCAGCTTATGGTATAGGGCTTGCATATATACCTTTTAAAGGTGCTCACAACATTTATAATAAAATTTATGTAAAACAAGAGAACACTTAAATCATAAAAATAAAACAAAGGATATTAAATTAAAAACAATATATATCATGATCTAATATGACAAAAAGAAAACTGCTTATTAAGAGTATTTATTAACTTTAATGCTAATAATGTGGAATACACTATCTATACTGTAGCATACAATTTCTTTTTATAAGAAGAGCTAAGCTACTAAGCCTTATAACAAAACTAGCTGTGCTCGCGACTTCGTCCGCGTGGAATTGTTATTTTTTCCCCGTTTTTTTTACATTTTCCATTATTTCTTCGCTCCTAATAGTTGCAGCGTGATGTTACATAGCCTAAAGCCTTCCTCGATAAATGGTCTATTCAACACAAAAAGAATTTTTCAATTCAGACCAGTAGTTCCTGAGATTAGCGCGTTCAAACAAACTCTTCAGCTTTATAATATTAGTTAAGATGATCTAATATGACAAAAAGAAAACTGATTATTATGAGTATTTATTAACTTTAATGCTAATAATGTGGAATAGGTACATTATCTATACTGTAGCATACTATTTTTTTTTAAAAGAAAGCTAAGCTACTCAGCCTTATAACAAAATAGCAACTGCAATAATAGGGAAGATATGTTTTAGAGGCAACTTCTTGCAAGTTGTTGAAATATAATATTCTTTTTATTTTTTTAGGGATCAAGTCAGGGTTCTTGCTTTTTACCCCTAATGCAAAAACAGGGGTGCTATATGGTTAACATGTTGTCCTGTGCTATGAAAGAATCAAAACATCCAAAAGACTGTCTTCAGAGGATTTCTGTTTTTATAACGATATAGATTGTTATACCTTGTAATGTCTATTTTAGCAATGCCTTAGTGTAGGCCTACCTCTTTTCACTATTGTTGTAAAGAAAATTCATACACATTGCATCTGTCATATCTCAAAGATATCTACCATCAGTAAAAGTATAACTTGAACTACAAACCAAGAGTTCCACGTCCCAAAGTGCCAGTGTTCGCGGCGGCAGCAGCACGCACAACAGCTGGTGGCGTTGGAGGCTTAGTGGTTGGAGCTGGCAGCGTGGCAGAGCCAGGGGCCGAGCCGGAGCGGCGGCCGCGAGGAGTGCCCGAAGATCCGCCGCCACCATTCCATCGGGCGCCATGACCAATATCGTCCAGAGCTAATAGAAAAAGTCATTGTGAAATGAAACAATAACTATATCTAGGATTACAGATTGGGTAGGTATAGCCACATTAGAATATGATATAGGTATGGCCAAATTATATTGTAATATTATAACTTATTGATGAAGATGGGTAGATGACATTAAAGCCATTGCAGGAAGCACATGGACCAGACCAGACTAGCTAGTGATAGAGAGGAATGGAAAAAGTTGGAGGAGGCCTTTGCCAATAAGTGGCATACAGACAAGATTATTGTTGCATAGGTTAAGTGTATAATATAAGAACATAGTTTAAAATTAAACAGTGAAATTATAGTTCATTCGCGTTAAGAAAATAGTGTTAAGTTAAGATAAAAATTATGTATGAAATGTCTGAAATAAAGGCTATTATTATTATATAACTTATTGAAACAGTTTGCATGACATTGCCACTCTCTTTAGAAAATTACACTTCTTCTACCTGAAGGTTGTCTGGAAGAGAACGCTTACTTAAACAATATATAATAGCATATTATGACCACCTAGATTGTACCACAAGATGTCTGTATCATGTTTTCTGTATTTTGTGCAATAATGAACATCTATCATAATATTTTATTGTAAACACTTAATTGAAAGGAGCAAGTATATGAGATTCCTTATAGTTTCTTCTGGGTAAAATGCTGTTCTCAGCATCAGACTTACTTTCAATTCTATCATGCAAAATTAGCACAAGACATGGAGTTTACGGAAAAGGCATGTTTCAACTAACTTGACAACTTGTAACAGTTTGAGGTGTATGTATATGAAGTGTTACATTGAACAATAACCAATACCTATTATATTTCTGATTAATTAATTTTTTTTTATTATATTATTAGTGAATCAGATGAGAAGAAATTGTTTGATTCCACATTAATTTGGGAGTGCTAAAAGTGATGTTTCTGCTATAGGGGATGATTAATTAATTCAAGAGAGTAACCATATTGTAGTAAACTTATTTACTTACCAGTATAGTCAATACTCTTCCTCACATACTTGATTGGTTTTTCAGGGTTTGCTGGAGCAATAATCTTGTATTGTCTTGTAATGGTCTTGTTGGCGGTCAAGACGCCAATCTCTCGTCTAGCCACCTTCTCCTTATGTATAGCCACAGTCTGCGCTATATGATTCATTTGACCTTCCATCTCGGCTAACTGCATGGTCTGTAGCTCCAAGAGTTGGAGGAAGTTAAACGCTAAAGTGTTTATTTGATACGCAACACTGGCCAAAGATTGTGTAGTATAATTCTTAGTGCTTTCTAAAGCCAACCTCTTATTCTCCGATTGAAAATAGTTCGCTTCACAGTATTCCGCCACTCGCTCGAGATTTGTATGGCTGTCGGTGAGGTGGTTTCTTCCCTCAGGGATTTCTGTCTGCAGTAACGCCGCTAGCTCTGCCATTTTAAAGCCTTTCTTCAATTTGTAGTAATCTAAACCAGATTAACTTCTAAAGTACCACTTCCGTTGAAACGGCAATTGCAATTTTCATACGATCCGATTGTTTGTGGGATAATAAAAGTGATGTATAATAAACTGGTAATAAATAGCCTTGTGATTAAGATCAAAAATATTCAGTAAAATTTATATTTCACAGAAAAGACTACCTACACAAAATCTCACAACATTTTCATCAACAATGCACACACCCAAAACTGACCACAAGCAATAAAATAAGGTGTCAATTATCATCTGTCAAATTAACACAGACTATAGAGTGGCGGACAGTGATAAGAATTTTAACTTGATTTTTAATGATTTATGGACATGTAGATAAAAACTAAAGTCAAACCAAATCAATCTCTTTTCAAACTCTAGTTGCCATGGACGTATATATGTCACGGAATAGCAAGAATCGTAAGTTGATCAACTTCCTAGGTAGTTGATTAACTTCCGGAAAATAATAAACGGCAGTTGAAATGTATTATTTAACGTATGTTTTTTAGTAAATTGATCATTTTACGGGGTCTTGCCGTAAAATCATCCGACGAAGGTGATGTGAACGTTGATTGGTTCAATGGCTCACGTGGCGTTATCCCGGCAGTCAATCAGGGAACAGTGTATTAAGTTACGGGTAATAGTGCGCCGTTAAATAGTACATTGAGCAACGATTGGCCCATTTGAGGACGATTTTACTTGTGTCAAAACCGTAAATTATTAAATGACTGTCAGGCTACCGTAAATTGATCAACTAACTGAAATCCATTGCGTTAAATAATACATTTCAACTACCGTTTGTTATATTCCGAAAGTTAATCAACTAGGAAGTTGATCAACTTATGATTCTTGCTATTTTCCGGTAGGGGTGAGAGCCTTCCGCTCCCCCAACAGTTCGGTGATGATGACAAGGCCGTCCTGGCCATCATCGTAGTCATTTAGAAAAAAATAAAATAAAAAAAAAAGCTATTTTCCGGTGACATATATAAACTTCCCATAAATAAATAACCCGAGAAATCGTATGATGTAAAATAAGCCTTATTATCATGAAATCCACTACTTAAAAAAGCGCTACTTATAAAAAAAAGTAAAATTAGTATTTTCCATATTTTGTAAATGGCAACATCGAATCTATCTGCCATCACGATGTGAGATTCGAAGTGTATTTTTACTGTTTTTACGGCAATAACTAGAAAATATTATCGTTCTAACCGCTTTTTGAGAGTAATTTGATATTTTGCTAAAATTTCTGCCTTCAAAGATGGGAACGAACGGCAACGGAAGGCGTGGTGGCGCAAAATTACCAGATGTCCGCCGCCCCATCGAAGAGGGCGATTGCATTAACGATATGGAGAGCCCAGAGCTGGATTTTATTTATGATGACTGTGACACTCAAACAAACGAAATAGCGGAACTATATAGTTACACAGAACATCCGGAATTTCAGTTGAACGTGAAAGCTTTCGAGGATATCATGGAGGAGTTCAATTACCCTCCTAGTTGGCAGAGGCTCACAAATGTACAGCAACGAACAGTGATTATGAAGTTATTAGAACATTTAGACGTAGCAGTGAGTGATATACGTATGCGTGCGACAAGATGTATATTCTACTTGGCCCAGGGGTGCTGGGCGGAGATGCAATCTGACGCAGAGCAAGCACAATGGGCTCGGCTCAACGTGATGACGCTCTATGACATGGGGACCTTCTCCGCCTTCGTCGAACTCCTGAACCTCGAAATAGTCAGAAGCAGCACTGCAATAGCATCCAGAAAATTAGCTGAATCTCTAGCAGATTCCACAAACTTGCGTGTCATATTATCTGTACTCTATTTAATTACAGAATACATGAGAACCGAAAAAGAAGTCCCCGATTCGGAATGTGCTCACTTAGTGAAGAATTTCAAAGAAGAACTTGGTACACCATTTGGTGAAGAACTACTGCCAGTAAAACTTCTTAGTATGGTGACACATTTGTGTGCAGGAACAACACCACACTTTCCTATGAAGAAGGTTTTGCTACTGTTATGGAAAGTGTTACTGGTGTACCTAGGTGGTTCCAAAGAGTTAAAGGAGAGGAAGTCAAGGTTGAGGGAAAACAACGGTCTGCCACCTTTGAGTGAAGACACTTTGGAGATAATCAAAGGTATGCGTGCAAGCTCGCCGCCGCCCAGCGCTGCAGATATGCTTGAAAACCAAAACCCTGGACAAAGGAAAATGAAGGAGAACGAAAGAGCACTCAGGAGACAAACATTCATGAAACAAATGTCTTTAGAAGAGTCTGTTGAACAAATCTTTGTGGACAAAGAAGAAACTGGCAATGGCTCTGAAGATTATTCAATGGAGTTTCAATCTATACCCGGTGACAATACAAGAGGTGACAATAACCAACAATGTCCATATTACATGTACTTTAAACAGTTTGATAGTCCACCCCCACCTCCCCCGCTGCCTAGAAGTTTGCCTTGGCAGTCTAAAGTGAGACAAAAGGATATTGATATGTTTTTGGACAATGTAAGGATTAAATTTGTTGGTTATTCTCTACCTGGGGACAGGCAAACAATAGCAGGGCTCCCTCAACCCATCCATGAAGGTATTGATATACTGAAAAAGCACATGTACACAAGTCTGTCTGAGATCCAAGCAGAGAGAGAAGTGGAGATTGCTCGAAGTCCTCTAACAAAGGGAGAGAGAGAGGTAGAAGAAACCGAGGCAGAAATCTTGTATAGGGCCATGTTGCCAAACTTACCGCAGTATATGATAGCTTTATTGAAAATTCTTTTAGCTGCTGCTCCAACTTCTACTGCCAAAACCTATTCAATAAACATCATGGCAGATCTTTTGCCGGAAGAAATGCCTATGACTGTTCTACAGTCTCTCAAACTTGGGATTGATGTAAATAGACACAAAGAAATTATTGTGAAGGCTGTTACGGCCATTTTACTGTTACTACTGAAGCATTTTAAGTTAAATCATGTATATCAATTTGAATTTATGTCACAACATCTGGTTTATGCTAATTGTATGCCACTAATACTTAAATTCTTCAATCAAAACATTCTATCCTATGTTGGAGCTAAGAACTCGATACCAATATTTGACTTCCCAGCTTGTGTAATTGGGGAACAACCTGAATTGACAAAAGAATGTCTGGAAATTGGAGATTCATCAGTTCCATATTCTTGGAGGAATGTTTTCTCATGCATAAACCTGTTGAGGATTCTGAACAAATTAACAAAGTGGAAAAATGCAAGAATCATGATGCTTGTTGTGTTCAAGAGTGCACCAATATTAAAACGCACACTGAAAGTCAGACACGCTCTCATGCAGTTTTATGTATTGAAGCTTCTTAAGATGCAAACTAAGTACCTGGGCAGGCAATGGAGAAAAACAAATATGAAAACAATAAGTGCAATCTACTCCAAAGTCCGCCACCGACTGAATGACGACTGGGCATTCGGAAATGATGTTGATGCCAGACCCTGGGACTTCCAAGATGAGGAATGTGCTCTAAGGGTCAGTGTAGACCGCTTCAACCACAGAAGGTATGGCACTGGTGGTGAACAGGAAATAGATCTGACTCCTCTAGAAACTGATATTAACAGTATTCTTGAGACCAATGTTGAGCTGGATGAAGAGTTTAAAGAAAATTATGAGTTATGGTTGGAGCAGGAGGTGTATAATAATGAGATAAACTGGGATATACTATTGACAGCATGAAGCATCACATGCAATAACTTTTTATACAAGTTTGTTTAATATTCCAAAATAAATATACACAATATAAAATAATGTAGTGACTCCCTGATAATTTAATAAGAGTCACATAGTACCTATTAGTCTATTTATTATCAATAAGGTACTTATTAATTAGGCAGGGATAAGATATTTTATTCTTTTTGTATCTTTTTGCTACAGAATGATTTCTTTTGTAAATTCATAGCTTCAGTTCTTATTTTACTTTTCAATGCTTTTGTCGTTTTTAGCAAAAATAAATATTATGTATCATTCATGACAGTATTTTTATATTTTATGCATGATAATATCAAATTTTTAAATTAGTATGCATTAAAATTGACATTTAATGTGCAATTTATGCTTAGAAATGTAGTTGTCGTCTCTAGTTTGTGTGGAAATTTATTGGTAATTAATGGAATATTATGCCTTTGAACATCAGAACTGATCTTGACCACAAATTGTTTTATGAACCAGCTTTACTGAAATACTTAGAGCAATCAGTGTAATGAATTGAAATTAATGTTAAAGCTAGGTCTTTTATCATTTTCTAAACAAGCTTGATAATGTATAGTTACATTTAATAAAATTATATTGAAACAATATGTGTATTACTTACCCAAATGCTGAAATGTAACGTTAAAGTATTTTTTAATGTTCATCATCATCATCATCAGCCTATTGCAGTCCACTGCTGGACATAGGCCTGTCCAGTTGTACGCCACCTAGGGCAAACTTCTGGAGGATTTCCTCCAGAAGTTTCCTCCAGAAATTATGGGTATTTCTATTTACCCATAATTTTTAATGTTGATAGGTTAAAACTAAATTTTTTTATAAAATTTAAAAAAAACCGGACAAGTGCGAGTCGGACTCGCGCACGTAGGGTTCCGTACCACTGATTGAATGAAAAAAATTAGATTTATGGCGTTTAAAAAAAACTACTGTCTAGATTTCATTCAAACCAATTTTCGTTACCACAAGTGTTCATCACACGAATGTTTGTCCCGGGTGGGGATCGAACCCACGACCCTTGGTTCAGAAGGCAGGGGTCACTACCAATTGAGCCACCGTGGCAGTCAAATGAGAACCCCCCCCCCCCCCCCCCCCCCCCCAATTTTATGTTACTAATGCCATTTGCTAATATTAATTTAGAAGTTATGATGAGGAAGCATTAATATAGGTCGATCAAGTACCTACCCGTGACTACCCCCCAAAGAATCTCGCTAATGGCTTCTGCAAGGCGGTTTGTTCTCACGTCAAACGTCTCGCGGATGACATCTAAACATTTGTTACGCAACAATGGGGCCTTTCACGTGGCGAAGCACTTAGGCCGGCGGGGGGTGGAATGGAGCTTTTTAAAGGGGCGATAATATTAGGTATTTTCGAGGTTTAAGTTGAACTAGATTTGGATAAGAATAAGATGGCTGTAAGCAGCGAATGTATCTTCCTGTAGATAACTGTTCATTTCTGTCTCTCAGAACACCCGGACCCGAGATCATTTTGATAAATTAATTTCCTAAATTGGCCCGATCCATTAGATTAGGTACCCGACCGATGCTTACCATTAGGTACTCCACCAACGCTGTCAATTAAGTAGGTAATGTTAATGTACCAAGTAGGTACGCTGTCGAGTAATAATTATTACCTATTTTGTTTAATAAAAATGTTTCTCCGTGTAAGCGTTACTATGCCTCGGTCATTAGCCCATATGAGGTACCTACTACTCGTATTGTAAGAGGAACTGTTATGATCATTTGATACGATCTTGCACAAGAAAATTTTCCGCTTTATAAACATAGTAAACACGCCGTTCAACTTATGCACACGCAAGATTACTACTTATTTCTCGACAGTTTTTCTTCCGAATGACAAATGCGACAGAATGTTTATCAAACGCGAACGTTTATTCTTAATTTTATTCATGGTGAAAGCCGCTTTCTCATCCTCAAAAATGTTTTATAACGAATTAAATGTGAACGATATCCTGCGTACGGATTTGATGCCGACGTTTTTTATGCTAAATGGGGAATTCAACTCTAAAAGTTTGAACGGGAGTCATATTGTTACTAGTGTTGAAGAAAGAACTTTAGACAGTACTGAAGACACGTTGCTGCCTATGTCAAATGGATCTATTGATGCCGCTTTTTCTACATTGGCGTATCACAGGTAAACATTTTTACAAGGATTTTTGTATTTATTTTGCAACTAAGAAGGTAGGTAGGTACAGGTACTTACTTACTCTAAATAAGTAGGTACCTACCTACGTACCAAACTTTTTAGTTTCTAATACAACAAGTGCTTCAGCTATGTACCTACCTACTCGTATTTAAATACATAGTTACATACTATCTAAGTGTACCTATCTACCTACCTACCTACTACTGGTTCCAGAATGTGAATTTACTTTTTGATCCTGATATAACTGAACAATTCCCAGGCGGGGCATATAAGAAATAAACTTTCGGGTCTGAGTGTGCTGGGATACCCTACAGTCATCGTATGGTACTCATAATACTTAAGAGGGAAAGTTTTATAATTGCGACCAGATTGTTTATGTGCCTACCTACCTACTTGTTCAGTATCGGATTCGGAAATTTTCTCGCATGCTCAATTTCGCTCAAACTTTACAATAAGTATTAAAGAATGATTTTTTTTATAGTAGCTCGACATAATGGCTTCTCTACGCCTACTGATGGAAAGCGAAAGAGAAGCCCAAGTCGCTGTGACAACGGACAAGTAAGTAACCTGTCAGTTGCCACCGCCATGCCGGCCCAATCTTGACCCCCCACGAGCTCCGGAAACCCTACTCATTGGGAGAAACATGACCCGGAGGTCATTTGGCTGCGGAATTCTATAGGGTGGACGTCCTTCCCCGGACGGGCGGCTCAATTCGAGCAAAGATTCGCTATGCCCTACCACACTTGTTCATTTAAAGTTTACAAATTCGATTTGAAACTGCAATTTTTTCTTCATTACTTAATACCTACATCTACCTACCCACCTAACGAGCTTCTTTTCATGTTAGAGAGCAATGATGTTTTTTCTTTAACATTCCAGGCAAATGATGAATGAATATCACTGTCGGAACTACGTAGCTGAACAAATACTGGAGGAGATGGGAAGGAATGCGATCAGCCGTGTAGGGAAACCCTTCGAAGTGGACCTGACGAGGCGGTACTCAGATCCCAGAAATAGCGGACTGTACGACATTGGTTCGGCTAATTACCAGGAATGGCTTGCTAAGTAAGTAAGATCTTGAAATATTATTAATTGGTATGCTAGTAGTGGTGTAACTATACAATTCGATGCCCGTGGCAAATTCATCGCATTTTTTATTAGGTACCTATCAGTGTATGGGGATGGGATCATGGGATGTAGTGTAGGGGAGCGACCCATCATCGTGCTTTACCTACCTATATCAGACAAGGCTCTGGCAACCGACTGGTGGCGGCATAAACATCAAGATTGAAGTCGTAGCTAAATACTCGTACCACACGCACTGATGAAAGTAGTTATTGGGAATACTCATAGGTAGGTTGTGAATGAGGGAACATACTTTGTAAGTTGGTACCTAACTATAGCTACATGGAATAAATACCTAAATTTGCTTTTATTATAAAACCAAATGATTCCAAATTACATTAATACAATACTGTTTTATTATATCCTAGAATAGCAGCTATAAACAACGGTTACCGCCAACTACAGTCATCGCCGAATGTTGCCGGGGCAGATGGGAATTTCTCATTTCCAACTGGCCAAGGCAACCCGCTCCCTCGGGATAAATACGAGGTGTACGAATCTGGCGACAGTGAGATACCACTCTATGGAGAGCAGGATATATCTAAGTATAGTAAGTATTTAAGTGAGTAGGGTTAAAAATATTTTTGAGCAGTACGACAGTGCAGATAAGGCGAACTTAGACGGTTCTCCCACTGCATAACGCCGAACCAGTCGGATAGAAGGGACGGACGGACGCACGGGAGTTAAGCTAATTTCATCATCATCATCAGCATATCGCAGTCCACTGCTGGACATAGACCTGTCCAGTTGTTCATCACTTTGTTAAAACATCTGGGAGGCTTTACCCATGATGGCCACGCTGGGCAGGCGGGTTGGCGATCACAGGTCGTAGCTTTTGGCTCCAGTGATGCTGCTGCCCCTCATAATCTACTTGAAGAAGCAGATTGTGCCTAACCGCAGGGAGGTGGTGCAGTGTCATAATCGTCTTAGGGTCTCACCAGACCAATCGCTCGATGACAGCGATCAATGGAAAAATCATACGACGTCTCTCTATAGTTTCTTCCATACTGAACGTCGCGTCGTTGGCACGAATTCTTCCATTGATCGATGTCAAAGACCCTCGACAATCGATTGCTCTGGTGACACCCCTAGTGCCGCAGATAGGCTCTCTACAATTCGTCCACTGGGTATTAAGAATAATGAAATGTGTACCTAAATAGTAAGGTCAGATTTTATGAAGTTCTATTGATTGATTGAATATTTTTATCTTACTTACCGCAATACACAATTAAACATTGCTTACAACAATATCGTTCTGTTTCTGTGGAAAGCAGTTTAAAGGCTACTTACTGCCATCACCTCTATGTTTATCTAAAGCACGGACAAATACAAGCGTGTTTCATACAAAATGTATAGAAGCGGTGCAGTGTAGGATATACCTACCTACACCTGGCGCCGGCACCTCGCCCGCCTTTATATTCATCCCACGCTTAGACTCAAGGTCTCAAATGTCAAGTCTAAGTCACAATGTCTTGCAGGTGGCGGCTTCGAATACTCCATGCCTCCGCCACCGCCCCCCCTGTACCATCACCCATCATCTCAAGAACACGAGGAGGTGGAGTACGCAGTGGAGAAAGACAGCCATGGCCTCGGTCTCTCCGAACTCTTCGATATATCACTCACTGGGATCGCATTTTTATCATTCGGGATGTTTGTTCTACAAGTGCTCATGTGTATTACTACGGTAAGTTGTTAATATTAAGAATCCCCTATGCTAACTGATGTATTGAGTTAAAATGTTTGCAACTTTTTGTGTTAAATTGTTGTGGCCATAGCCAAGTCGCTGCTTTACATTATGAAGCGTTAGGGCAGATCTCTTTTCGAAACTTCTTCCGACGTTCACTCAAATTTGATATTTTAGTATAGGTGGGTACAATTAATTCAAATTTTAATGACATGTAAATTTTCAAAGTTTCCGAATTCGAAGCTCTGCTGCCGAAAATCGTATCTCTCTTTAATTAGAGAGGGAGGGTTAAGTCAAATTTCTCTCTTCTAAAATTTCATGACTTTTTAACACTCTCCCTCTCTTTTCTGTCCCATTTGTGGGACTCCACGCTTCTTATGTAAAATTCTAACCCTAAAATCTGCCCTGAAACCTGTTACCTGTATTTATAGTATTAGAAAAATTAAGGACCCTTGCGTACCTCTAATGAAGGTCATCATAGGTGGGTGTTTAATTTTTCTAATACTTACCATATTATGTCTTATATGCAGCACCCCCAACAACCTCAAGTCATGCAAATGGTTGACAACGGCGACTCTCTCAACATCGACGAGGTGTTCCGCATCAAACGCGACGCGCCGCGACGCGACCCCACGCGCAGCACTGTCGCGACGATGAACGCTCTGTCCCGGTACGCTCTGCTGGCTATGCGGCCGAAGACCACGCCGTGTCTGTACCGCGCCCTCTGCTTGGGCAACAGAAGAGCGAGGGACATACAAGACAACACCCGCTACTGGTTACCCGTTTGGCAGTAAGTTAAATGAACTAGTTTTTTTAGTATAGTATAGTAGCCCGACATAATTTCTTTCCTACGCCTGGAGGAAAGCGAAAGGGAAGCCCGAGTCGCTATGCTAACGGTCAAGTAACTGATCAGTTACCTGTCGGTAGCCACCGCCATGCCGGCCCAACCTCAACCCTCCACGAGCTCCGGAAACCCTACTCACCGGCAGGAACACGACTCAGAGGTCATTTGGCTGCGATATTCTATAGTATAATTCCCCGTCCGGGGAAGGATCTCCACCCCATAAGAATCTACAGGCTATAGGATAGAGCGAAGATTCGCTATGCCCTACCTCTCTTTTCACATCATCCTCACTAGTATTCTCACATCATCATCATCCTATCTCAACCCACTGCTGGACATGCTTATGTCCAGCAGTGAGTTAAGATAGATCCAGTTCTTCGGCACCTTATCCAAACACCTGGAGGATTTACCCATAATCTGTTGTAAGTAAAATGTTCAATTTACTAAAATACATACATTAAATAATACATTTCAACTACCGTCTGATATATTTCGAAAGTTAATCAACTACCTAGGAAATTGATCAACTTACGATTCTTGCTATTTTCCGGTGACATTATACAAACTAGCAGCCTGTCCTGGCTTCGCACGGGGTAGACAATTATATCGTTCAAATTTTACCAAGGATCTCTAATTTTTTTCAAAATGAAATGTAGCCTATGTCAAATTGGAAGAATGTACCATTTTATTGGTGAAATAATTTTTTAAATCGGCTCAGTACTTTTTGAGCCTATTCATTACAAACAGACAAAAATAGGTACAAATCTTTCCTCTTTATAACATTTTAGTGTAGATAGTGTACATAAGATGCCATTTAGTTTTGCCATGCCATTCCATATTAGGTAGGTACCTATTTGGCGAATCATAGATCTTTAACTAATACATATTATAAAGCTGAAGAGTTTGTTTGTTTGTTTGTTTGAACGCGCTAATCTCAGGAACTACTGGTCCGAATTGAAAAATTCTTTTTGTGTTGAATAGACCATTTATCGAGGAAGGCTTTAGGCTATATAACATCACGATGCAACTATTAGGAGCGAAGAAATAATGGAAAATGTAAAAAAAAAACGGGGAAAAAATAACTATTCCACGCGGACGAAGTCGCGAGCACAGCTAGTATAAAATAAAAACATAAACCGCTAGATTCTTTTTTAACTGATGTATTGATGGATGGTACTAACTGCTTGTTAACAGTGCGGGCGTGGCCTGGGCCCGCGGCGGCGCCCTCGGAGCCCTGAAGGCGGCAGCCCTAGGGCTGGGCGGCGCCCACTGCGACGCCCTGTACCCGCCTACCGACTGCCCTTCCAACTAACTCATATAAAATAATCAAGCAAAGACTGCATTGTGAGATAAAAAAATATAATTATTACTGAGTCGGTATCGTGTTGAATGTTAATTAAGTGTAATGCATGTAACACAATTTTCATTAAATTCAATTAATCCTATTTGATATAGGTATTGTATTAGCTATGGCATTACCTATCTATTATTTTTAGATAATTAAACATTAGGTACTAAACTTTGATGATACTTAGGTTCGTAATTACGTTCAATTTACTATACCTGAAGATACCGATTGGCTATGTTAAAGGTACATAAACATACAACTACTAACTTAACGATTATTTATTGTCTTCTAAAAAATCTGTCATTTATTAAACATGGGGTTGTAAGGGTGAATAAATATGTAGAATAATACCATTGTGACATAGTTATAAAGTAATTTTTTTGCATATTTTTTTAACAGTTGACCGTATCGTCATTTGAATATTTACAAAACAACATACCTAACATAAAATAGGAAATATAAATACTCATAAAATAAATTCGTCTATCCTAAAATTTTATTGTAATCTAAGATTTTTAAACAAAATACATGCTGTAATAGGCTGTTATGGTCAAAAAATTTATTTAGTCCGTCTTTTAGCTTATTCAAAAATAAAACACACGTATTTTGCCTTTTTTCATTCAAATAAACAATAGCAAAGATACAAGGCATCAAAAGTTAGGAGTGAGAGTCTTTGACGTCACTCGCTCCTGTAAAAATACCTCAACAGGTGACATCACGCGTAATTTCAACGGGCTATAACTTTGTAATTTTTAGTCTAATTAACAAATAAAATAATACGTGTCTTTTATTTTTGAATAAGCTAAAAGACGGACTAATTACAATTTTTAGCCATAATAGCCTATTATAATAAATCATAAAATATAGGTAGGGGAGGCAGGGGCCGATTGTGGTACAGTGGCAACCAAAATGACCCATAACCACACCACTTACAAACACTAATGTATCGGAAATTATAGAAAACTTACCAATATTGTAATTTAGGTATGTATTGGTAATGGTTATTAGAAGTGTATTGTAATACCTATCCGAGTCACAGTGACCAGCCCATGTCTCCCCACGTTACAAAAAGATTAAATAATGTGGGATGTTTTAAAATTTAAATGTACCTAATAGGTAATACTGTACAAACTACTATAATAATTTTGTATTATCTACATACCTAAATTCTTGATATGATTAATTTTCGTGGACTTTAATTATGTATTTACAAAGTAGGTATCTAAATTAAAGACTTACTCGTTGTTATTAATTACGAGTGAATGATTATATTAATAAATTAATAAGACAGTTTAGACATTTAGAATTTAAATATACTTCATTCCAGATAGGACAAAAAAGAAGAAAAGTATGTATCAATTTACATTTCCATCTCATTTTTTATGGTTATATGGCAACGCACGACTGGTGTTTTAGTCAGTTGAGCTAAAAGCATTAGGAAACGCTTATTTTATACGTCCATGAGGAAACGTGATTGGAAAATTTATGTCATTGAAAAAAAGTAAAATAAAATCCAATATCTGAAAAGAAACGTTCGAAATATAAACTACTTTACAAAACACAAAATGTCCCCTGTTTTTATTGTCTCTTTTTTTTCTAATGTCATCTGAAAAGAAGTATATTTAAATTTCATAGTTGCCAAATATGACGGGTTATAATAGGTGTGTACAATATTGTACTCGATACTTTTCGCACTGTTGTTAAAATAGTTATTAACACTCCATAATGTACAAGGTATCGAGTGTGATGAAATCATGTGTGCTCTGGTACAGTTTTATGGCAGTCATTATGTATTCTGAATGAATTAGTAAGTCGGAATGGCTTATTTATGTGTTTACTTAGTTCATTCAGAAATATTTTTAACGTTATGTTAACCATTTGGTTTTCTATCGTAGTTAAATTACTAATTACAGCTATATTTATAGAGCCCATCATGATCTAATAGTAAAATTGGAAATAACTACTTTAATACAACTGTTGGAATTTAACGTCACTGATTGGTATATTCTGTTAATATTCGATTTTATAGGTATCCGTTTTAACGCCACCTAACCTAAATGACTCCTCATAATTGGGAAGTGATAGTTACAATCAGTAGCAAGGAAATATGGTGAGGATAATAATGTCATTATTACTTACATTAGAGGATTTAGCCTCTTCAAGACGAACCCAATTGGAGATAGGAAGAATGTAGAATTCTGTAGAGTCCTTTCATTATTATAATGGCGAGAAGAATTTCATCAAAAGTAGATACCTAAGAATTTGTTATTATTTACAATTGCATATAATTATCTGAAAATACTGATAATGTTGTCGGAGTATTTTATATGTGATTATAGTTGTGGGGGTGATGAAGGCAACGTCACTGCCGGTGGGAATACGCAACTAAGGGGGGGATAACCATACGGATTCAACAGAGAATACGCCTGTGGTGTATGCCCAAAAATTTGACCGGGGAATAACCCTTGTCTCTGCGCTATTTTCAATCTCGACGTGAGCTGTTTCTTCCACTTCGTCCGCCGGTTTTGGAACCACGTCTTTATCTGTACCTCGGTTAGTCCTAGCGCTTTGGATAACTCCATTCTCTTGGACACGCTGAGGTACTTGTCCAGTTTGAACTCCGCTTCCAGCCTCTCGAGTTGCTTGGCGCTGTACGCTTGACGAGGCTTCCGTTCGGGCCCCACCCTGCGTGGTCTTCTGTTGTTTTTATCATCTGTAAGAAAAAACATATTATAAATTCTATATATGAATAAAGTATCAGCTGACGGGGGTAAAGGTGTAATCACGCAGGATTCACTAGCCTTCTGAAACGTTGCTGTGACGTTCTGAAGTTACAGCCCATTAATAGCGCCCAAATGTGATTGCAAATACAGTACACTTTTGATGTTGCTGGTGTTTCCGTGATCGATGATTCGAGTTGATAATTTACCACTACATCGCAGGAACAATATGGAATACTCGCTAACACCTAAGTATTGTTCATTCATAAAAATAAGAGCTCGCTTATGGAGAAGCGCCCGAGACGCCAAAAATGCGTCTCTTTCTATGTGTACAGTCAAGAAGCAAGTCTACCCGGTTTTCACGCCCTCAACCCACCTGTGACTCCCCTGGTGTTGCAGTATTTATGGGTTAAGGTTAGCATCAAGCCCGTTTGTCATAAAAAAGAACTACCAACATACGACACCAAATGAATGTGTCACCGAAACCAAAAATCCACAATCGTCACCTACGCACACCCATAAAAACGCCCCCATTTACAAAGTAGCTGCTCGTCGCTAAAAACAAATACTAGGTAAAGATTTTTTTCGTTCACTAATCGGAATTGTCGCGGGCTCTCGTTAAGTGGCTATAAACACAATCAGTGTGTTTGCCTGCGCCTGCACAGTTCGAGCTCGCGTGTCAACAGTGTATTGTGGCCGTGTGTGCGCTAACCGCTCGCTAACTGTTTGCGTAAGCAATTTATGATGATCTTTTGATATCATTACATACGCGATTAGGTCTTAAAGAAGCTTAATACCTTTTGATATTTTGTTTGGTGGAGATAACGTGCTTTTTTAATTATTTATTCATTCGCATTATAAGGGAGTAATGGTATACCATTTCGAACTTGAGAGCGATTGGCAAATGATCGTCATAATGTGTGCGATTGATATTGATGTTAACCAGGCAATGTGGAATCACTAGCTGAAGCCCGCGGCTTTGCCCGCGAGAATGATAAATCCTTATGTATGAGCTATATTATTATAAAGTTCAGTTCAGTAGATTTTGCGTGAAAGACTTACAAAATATCCAACCATACATCCAATCAAACTTTTGCATTTACTCGTATAAATTACAATATCGGTAAGTAGGATAGCGTAGGTATGTAGCCATCCTACACGGTGCATACGCAGTCCAAAAAACTTTATTTTCTGAATTGTGTGGTCTTTCTTTTCTGTATGATCCTGTAGATGAGGCCTACATTCTGCAGAAATCACGCACCAACATCAAACGCACAATCTTAAAGAGCTCAAACGCTCATCAATGCAAGACCACGTATCCTTAGCCAATTGTGCAGTGCACATGAACGTTAAACACTATAAAATTCCGTAAGCATTTCACAGAAGTGTTGTACGGGGCCGCGCTAAGGCGGTGGGCAAACATGCGACCTTTGTGGGTGATTAACGCAAGTGCTGCTGTTTGCCCGCACCTCGGTGCGAAGTCGCGACCACCGTCGGACGCTTCGGCGAACGGCCGGCGCGATGGGCCGCGCGAAAACCGCTGTGGACGTTGGCAATTAGGACTGTATGGACGTGGACGCAATGAGGACCTGTTGACTGTAAGAATGTACATTTGAAGTCTGGGAACGATAAGGGAGACGAATAAACGGACTGTTACATTATGCTAACCATGCAAAGCTCGCAAGGGTCGTGAGTTTCGATATCCGCACGGTACAAACATTTGTGTTCATGAACATGTCTGTTTGTATTGGTCTGGGTGTTTACTATGTATAATATATATTTATTTACAAAAAAAAAGTATTTAAGTAAGTTTATCAGTTGTCTAGTAGGTATCCATAGTACAAGCTTCGGCTTAATTTGGGGCTAGACAGCGCTGTGTGGCCCAGTGTGGCATGTCTTGGGTTATTTATTATTTTATTAAATATATTTCTACTCCTAGACTAATACAAAGTAAAAGATACACTGGTGGCACTTTGGGATCAAATGGCTTACTTACTCCGAAGTCAACTACCAATGTTTCGTAACTAACATATTTCAACAACTTTACTGCTTAACCACTGCTCAACCAATGCTTAACTTCGTTATTCTATTGTCTAAACTTTGTATGTGTATGTTGGCTCGAAACACCAAAGTAATTTCCGATATCACTTTAAATCCGGGGAGAGATCAGGGGCAGGACCAACCCTGCCCCTGATCTCTCCCCGGTTGCGTCGAACTATCATCAGGAAGGAACGAGTTTACCTGTGTGCACTGCACTTTAAAATATCTTCTGCGTAGGTCTTGGCTAGCGATGTAGAGTAAGTAGGTACGTAATGTATACGCACTTGTGGGACGTGGTGCGCGAGTAAAAGATAGTTCTCTATTTACACTATTATATTTACAATAAATACACGTCTCACTATTAAAAGAAGAAGGAAGGAGAATGCGCGACAGGAGAGAAAACACAATAAAAATAACCGTAATAAATTTCCAATGATAAATAGGTGGATGCAGATGCGGAAGAATGACAGCAGTGAAGTGAATGACGTTATGTACAATATGCTTTTTTACAAATGATGTGTGATGAGAATGAGGTCGAACGAAAGGAGGCGGGACGCCACATCACCCCCCTCCAGAGACCATGGCCCTATGGGCGATAATAGTTAGGAAACCGCACAGTTCTTCCTGACCTGGTGATGGAGACAGGCGCCCGACCACTGGCTGCTTGGGTGTGTGGATGTATGTGTGGGGTGCCTGTAGCAATGTGTTGTGTCGGTGGTGTGGGTGTGCCTGATGAAGTGTGCTGTGTCGGTGACGTGAGTGTGATGTGAGAGTGTGACTCGTGTTGCGAGGGAACTGTAGTGTCGGATGTGTTAAGTATGTAGGCTGGCTTAAGCCGGTCTATGGATACCGTAACCTCCTTCCCTCGCACCAACAGCTTAAAAACCTTATCACCCCTGCTAATGACAGCATGAGGTCCAGTGTACGCTGGTTTAAAGGTGCCGTGAGCGCTGTCGTCCCTTAAAAAGACATGGGACGCTGTAGAAAGATCCCTAAAAATAAATACAGGGCGGTTGGTGTGGTGACGAGACCCAGGCGACGGCAAAAGGCTTTGCACGTGGTTCTTGAGACGTGTTGAGTAAAGAGTCACGTCTTCTGTGCCGTTGGCTTGCGGGTCGAAGAAATCACCCGGCAACCTGAGAGTCTCACCGTATACCAACTCCGCAGGAGAGGCGTGTAAATCCTCTTTAAACGAGGCCCTAATCCCCAACAGGACTAGTGGAAGGGTTTCGAGCCAACTAGGACTCGCGTGGCAAGTGATGGCAGCTTTGAGCTGTCGATGAAACCGTTCCACTAGACCGTTGCACGAAGGGTGGTATGCCGTAGTGCGTCGGTGCTGGAACCCGGCAATTTCAGACAAATGTCTGAACAGTGCCGATTCAAACTGTCTACCGCGATCCGTAACGATGTCAGATGGACATCCAAATCGTGCGATCCAACCATGCAGCAGGGCCTTAGCTACTGTCTCAGCCGTGATGTCCTTCAGTGGTATTGCCTCTGGCCATCGAGTAAAGCGATCGACGGCTGTGAGACAATATCTATATTCCTGTGATGGCGGCAAAGGTCCCACGATGTCGATGTGAATCTGCATGAAACGGCATCGCGGTAGCTTGAAAGTTCCCAATGGTGAGGAAACGTGGCGCGTGACTTTCGCACCTTGGCACGCCAAACAGGAACGAGCCCACTCCCGACAGTCCTTGCGCATGCTCGGCCACACGTAACGCTGCGCCACGAGTTTGGCAGTCGCGTTCGCACCTGGGTGGCTCAGTGAATGCAATCTGTCAAAAACCTGACGTCGCATGCCCCTGGTGACGTAAGGCCTAGGAACACTTCCACTCTCGTCGCAATAAAGTTCGGCGTGGGATCCGGGCAGTTTGTGCTTCCTGAGGCACAATGAAGTGTCACTGCTCAGGAGTTTGTTCAGCTCGGGATCGGACAATTGCGCATTGGCTAGGGTCGCCAAGTCGATAGGCTGAGTTATCTCCTCGACGCGAGATAAGGAATCAGCTACCACATTGTTCTTACCTGAAATGTGCCGAATGTCTGTGGTAAATTGGGCTATGAAGTCCAAGTGCCGAAACTGTCTAGGAGAGCAGTTCTCCTTGCGCGAGTGGAATGCGAACGAAATGGGCTTGTGATCCGTGTAAACAATGAAATGCCTCGCCTCAACCATGTGCCGAAAGTATTTAATGGCTTCGTATATGGCGAGGAGCTCTCTATCATACGGAGAGTATTTCTGCTGAGATGGCATGAGCTTTCTAGAGAAGAAAGCCAATGGTTGCCATTCACCGTCTTTGAGCTGTTGTAAAGCTGCGCCTATCGCCGTATCAGAAGCGTCGGTGATCAAGGCTAGCTTCGAATTGCAGTCGGGATGAGCAAGCAGAGCTGCTTTGCAAAGGCTGTCTTTGCAGGCAGAGAAGGCATCGTGTTCCTTCGCTGTGAAGTGTATGGGATGTGAACCTTTAACGGAGTCCGTAAGTAAGGCGTTAAGCGGAGCTTGGAATTGCGCGGCGCAAGGGATGAACCTCCGATAAAAGTTCAACATCCCCAGGAATCGACGCAACTCCTTGACGGTCTTAGGCACAGGGAAGTCCTGGATTGCCTGGACCTTCGCTGGTAAAGGCTTAGTACCAGCGGCAGAGATATCGTATCCCAAAAACTTAACTGAAGATACCCCGAAGACGCATTTGGCTGTGTTAATCACCATGCCGTACTCCCGTAGCCTGGTGAAGAATTGCCGGAGGTGCTGCGCATGCGTAGTGCTATCGGGTGAAAAAATTAAAAAATCGTCCAGGTACGGATAGCAGAAATCCAGCCCTCTCACCATCTCGTCGACAAAACGCTGGAACGTTTGGGCTGCGTTTCGAAGTCCGAACGTCATGAACGGGAATTCGAACATGCCAAACGGGGTGGTGATCGCAGTCTTCGGAATATCCTCAGCGTTTACCGGAATCTGGTTGTAAGCCTTCACCAGATCGATTGTCGAGAAGACCTTGCAACCAGAGATGCTGTGGGCAAAGTCCTGGATGTGACGTATCGGATACCTGTCGGGCACGGTTCGCGCGTTAAGCATCCGATAGTCGCCACAGGGACGCCAGCCGTTGTCACCTTTGGGTGCAAGATGAAGTGGCGATGACCAGGGTGACTTGGAAGGCCTGGCTGTACCGCTATTGAGCATGTCTGCGAACTCATCCCTAGCAATTTTCAGCTTATCTGGCGCTAGTCGCCGAGGTGTGCAAGAGACAGGAGGTCCGGGTGTAGTTTTGATGTGGTGTACGGTGTTGTGTGTAATTACCCTAGGCAAGCCAGATGGACGGGTGATGTCTGGAAAATCCCGAAGTATCTCGTGATATGGAGACTCGCCTGTGATGACTTTCACTGACGAGATATTGTTGGGTGACTGGACGGACGAAGCTGAGGCGGTGAGACTGGTCTTACTGTCGAGTAGACGCTGGTTACGACAGTCTACGGTTAAGTCGTAATGAGATAAAAAATCAACCCCGATAATAGCCTTCGTCACATCCGCAACAATAAATCGCCAGGAAAAGTCGCGGCGCAAACCTAAATTGAGCACTAGGTGAACGTAGCCGTACGTAACTATTGCACTGCCATTCGCCGCACACAACTCGTACGAAGTCTTCTGTCGTCGTTCTCGAAGTGCCGACCGTGGGAAGACGCAGACGTCGCTTCCCGTATCGACGAGGAATTGCGTCTTCGATGCACGATCGACGACGAACAAGCGACCGGATCCTGGGCAATCAGTCGTCGCCATTACCGACTGCCGCTCCCGTTTCCCGACGTGTGTGCGCACAGCTTCGTGCACTTCCTAGCACGGTCCCCAAACTTGCGATGATACCAGCACGAAGAGGACGTGCGGTAGGCAGACCGGGAACGTGCCGAGCTGGACTTCCGTCGTTGGCCGTGTTTGAAGCGCTGCCGTGGACGTGACCGCTCGCTGGCCCGCGCTGACAAGGCTTGAACACGTTGAGTGAGCGCGGCCACTATCTGCGTCAGAGCGTCCATGGTGCTCTGTGCCACGGCGGTATCAGCAGATGTTACACGCGGAGTCGCGGGCGCTGAGTTGTACGTAAAGTCGGCCGGATGCTCCATTGATGCCGAGGTCATGATGGTCTACGTACTTGTACTGTTTGGCTGGTCATCCTGTGCGCTCTTCGCGAACGAGCGGGGTCACCAGTGTGGGACGTGGTGCGCGAGTAAAAGATAGTTCTCTATTTACACTATTATATTTACAATAAATACACGTCTCACTATTAAAAGAAGAAGGAAGGAGAATGCGCGACAGGAGAGAAAACACAATAAAAATAACCGTAATAAATTTCCAATGATAAATAGGTGGATGCAGATGCGGAAGAATGACAGCAGTGAAGTGAATGACGTTATGTACAATATGCTTTTTTACAAATGATGTGTGATGAGAATGAGGTCGAACGAAAGGAGGCGGGACGCCACACACTTATTATTATTATTATTATATATTTATCTTATCTGCAATGGCGTATTACAGTCCCAGATTATTTTTCTTTTTTTTATTCAAAATGAGTTTGCGCTTGACTGCGATTCGCCTAATGCTAAGCGATATCGTAGTCTACGATGGAACGCGCTCACCCAGCAAAAACCGGTTCACTCTCGCCTTGAACATCGGAAGATTTTTTCTCTAGTCTCGGGGAACAAGGAGCCCGGCAAAGAGTTCCATAGTTTATATTGCTTGCCCCGTGTAACGGGTCTGGTTTGGTTCGGTGTTGAAAATATACGCCTTTATAGGACAATAAACAGTTTATTGTAAGATCACAAAGGTTTTGCACAAAACACGGGAAAATATGTGGGAAGGCGTAGCGCGGTGTCACTCCGAGATCGATTAGCAGTAGACTGACCGTTACAAATAATTCACAAACCGCGGTAGGTGCGACATCGTGCTACCCTCCATTACGTTAATAAAATTTTACAAATTGAGTTTAAAATGTTAAATATAAAATGCGTCGCTAACACCCCGTTTGACAGAAAAATGTTATTAGTAGCCTATTGCAGACAATCGGGCAAAGGAATGCAAGACGAAAGAATGCCAGTAAGTTGACACAGAAAGTCGGGTCAGGCGGTCCCCCGGCTTACGGGCCGATTCCCGGAGGTGACATGTTCACACTAATTATAAGGCCAGTTGCACTGTTGACTCTTTGTGACAAATTTTAGTTGCCTCTATTGGTAAGACGACAATTATATCACTTTAGAACATAATATACCTACTTCTTATTGCTCCCCAAAAAACTTTACATACTACTTTACATAGCAATTAAGCTTATCTACATACGGAATATTTTATTGTTACCAAAATCTGATTTCTGAAATATAAATGTTCCTAATAAGTACTGGATACCGTATCTATGGCAGATTGAATTTAAATTTAGGGGATATACTTAGTCTTACGGTTGGGGTACAAAATAAACCACATTATCAACTAAGTTCATGTGGCAAAATTTTTATTTTATTCTAGACGGCCCACATTTTTAGTTTCAATGTAATAATAAAAAATATCTATCTATCTATTATATACTTATAATAAATCTGTAGAGAGGTCAATTCTGTACATTAAATATATTTACAAAATAACTATCAGGGGATGATTAATGATCGATGGTGATGCCAAAAATGCAATCAGTAAAATTTATGTCTGTCTGTCCGTTTGTCTCTCTGTCCGTTTGTCTCTCTGTATGTTCGTTATAGAAACAAAAACTACCTACTAAACGGATTTTAACGAAACATGATACAATTATTCTTCATACTCCTGGGCAGGTTATAGTTTACTTTTCATCACGCTACGATCTATAGGAGCAGAGCAGTGAAGGGAAATCTCTATGTTTGAACGCGCATCTCGCAAAAACTACTGCATGGAATTGAATGCGGTTTTCACCAATGTATTACTAGAGGTCTAATTTAAAACTTAGCCTAGGCGCGCACTGGTAACATTTTGTCACCGTGGCAGTTGTTTCATCTCTTTTGCACTTTTAAAATGAGAAGAAGAGACATATATGTCATGGTGACAAAAAGTCACCAGTGCGCGCCTAGGCTTAGACATTTTGTGGAAGGCAGTTATTTTTGAAACCCGACATCCACGCGTGCGACGCCGCGTGGCGTCGGGTATATTCCTAAGTCTAAGTTAGTAAGTAAGGTACATTCATTCGTATAAAATAACTTATTTTCCTACTGAAGCAACCGCAACCGAGCAACTACACGAGTTTCTTGCCGGTATCTTCTCGGTAGAATGCTGCTTTCCGAACCGGTGGTAGCTTCGACGATTTGTAAGTGTTTTTCATAAAAACCTATACAAATAAAGATTATTTTGACTTGACTTGACTTGACTACTGCAGAAATAGAGGTTTAAGAACTTACTTATATTTTTACTTTATTAGATCTTAATAAATCCAATATAACGGAATATTTTGAAATTATAACTCCTCACGGATACCTATACAAATTACTCTTATTGTAAGGTTACATTGGTCTTATTGTAAAATTACTTCAATTGTCAAGTGTGGCCACAATTTTTTCCATCGTTTCAAAAGTACCGTCCGGGCCGAAGCTTCATGGATTCATGACTATTATCTACTGCTCATTTTCAGTTCGGGTACGTAATTTACATCCAACGATCTTCATCATCAGCCTACCTTGCAGTCCACTGCTGGACATAGGCCTCTCCAATTGTTCGCCGCTGCCCGTAATCATATATTAGGCAGGACCGTTATTAGGCAGGACGCACCACGGGCAGATGAGGGTGGCTTGGAGCGTAATGATGATAGGTCGCTCCCTTACATACCTTTATTATATTTATATTCAAAAGGATATGAACACGAATCTATTCGTAACGAAATATGTTTGGCCGCAGAACTATTGCGTGCAGAGATGCGTGCGAACATTCGCACCCGCGGCGGTCACGCGATCATCAGCGGTTATAACGCATGCCATATTGTTATTTAACATCCCGCAGGGGTGAGATCTGATGTGAGATGTGAGGGATTATGAGGCGTGTTGCTTTAGATGTGATTTTGGAATGGATTCAAATAGTACCGGATTTGTTTTTATATGAGTATTAGCACGTGGATATAGAATAGAATAGAACAACGTTTATTTGGTACTTACATTTACATACAAAAGAATACTTAAAAAGACTAACATTAAAATCTAATGGGTACCAAACAGGTCCCCGCTCAGCTATTGCCGCGGCACAGGCGCCACGGCGCTGGTATTCTGCGGATACCTTGGCAGATGGCAGATGGCATCTGGTAGCGAACAAACAGTTTACAATGCTACTATTTAACAAATATTGAAAAGAAAACAATTTAGAATGGACTCTTCAAATTTGCATTTATACAAGGAATAAAAATATAATGATGCATGCATAGATAGTGTTACAGATGTTGTAGTGAGTGAAGAGTTATATTATGTAGGAAAATATAGATAGGTAGTTATACTTATGAAGCAATATATAAACAAATTGTATTTATTATTTACATACATACTATAAATAATATATATTAAAATAATTAGGAATAATTAATCGGACTTTTGAGCTTTTATTAAGTGACTTTTGTAATTATATTTAAAAGATCCAATGCCGCAACTAAGTCTGATAGGAGGGGGAATATTGTTCCAACACTTTGATGCCGAATATCTAAAGCTTCCACGAAAAGCTGCAGTGCTATGTGTGGGACATATCAGTCGGTCATTAAAGCGTGATTGGCGCTGCGTGAATTTGAGCTTTCCAAACAGATAAGGTGGGCTTCTATCTTTTATAACTCCAAACAATAGACAAGCAAAATGTAATTTTCGTCGCGTTTCCATTTTCATCAGGTTATTGCTGTTTAAGTAAGGAGTTATATGAGACCTAGGAGGTATATGAAAGCAAAACCTGGCACAAGAGTTTTGAAGCCGCTGTATCACAGCTTTAGTTCGAGCTAGAAGTCCTATGCCAGTCACAGTATCCGCATAATTAAGTTTCGATAGTATGAGTGACTCGCACAGGTGAATTCGTACGTGTGTCTATGCTCAAGTGTTGTCGTATTTGGTATAGAACCCGCAGCCTGTAATAACATTGCTTAACTACTTCCTTCACGTGTCGTTCAAACTTTAGTTTTCCGTCCATCCATACTCCCAGATTCCTTGCTTCATTTACGCGTTCTATTATTTAACTTGATTTCTGGTACTCTACTGATAATTTGATTAATTTGTTTTTGTGAGCCTAATATTAAATACTTAGTTTTAGCTGGGTTTAACACTAATCCATTGCTATTTGACCATTCTGCTATGTGCTTAAGATCTTGATGGATTTTATCGACAGCTAGTCCAACCTATATATATGAGTCCAACCTGCCTGATTTAAGCAAACGATGAAGATCAAGCAATGTGAGTGATTAACGACGTATGGCCAGTGCAATGAAGAACCAAATAAATGCCTATTTAAGATCGTGTAGGTTGTCGGTAACATCAGTTCTTTCTATAATCTATATCTATCTATATCTTCTATCTATCTTCTTCTATCTATCTTCTTCTATCTATCTTCTTCTATCTATATATACTTACAATAAATCTGTAGGGAAGTCAATGGGGGTGTTTCCAGGGTCAAAATAATTACATTATATTTAGTCCGTATTTTAGATTATAAAAATATATTAGACACGTATTTTTCCTTTTTTCATTTAAACAAAAAATAACAAAGATACAAGGCATCAAAATTTAGGAGTGGGGGTCTTTGACGTTACTTAGTGGCGAAAATACTCCCACTATGTGACGTCACGCGTAATTTTAACGGGCTATATCTTTGTCATTTTTGGTCTAATTTACAAATGAAAAAATACGTGTCTTTTATTTTTGGACAATCTAAAAGACGGACTAATTACATTTTTTACGGAAACAGGCCCATTCTGTACATGAAATATATTTTCAAAATAACTATCAGGGGATGTTCGATGATCGATACTGATGCCAAAAATGCAAGCTGTAAGTTTTTTGTCTGTCTGTCTGTATGTGCGTTATAGAAACAAAAAATACCGGACGGATTTTAACGAAACTTGATACAATTATTCATATCTACTCCTGGGCAGGTCATAGTATACTTTTCATCACGCTACGATCAATATGACCAGAGCAGTAAAGGGAAATGTTGGAAAAACGGGAGATTTTTTTTTCTGTATGTCTGAATGCGCATCACGCGAAAACTACTGCATGGAATTGAATGCGGTTTTCACCAATGTATTGCTAGAGGTCTACTTAAAATGTAGGCACCATTTTATGAAAGTCCGTTATCTTTGAAACTAATGAAAATAAAAAATGAATGAAAATATAAGCAGCTATTGTACAAAAATACTATATAACATGACTGGGATACGAATATTTTAATGGATAGTTTAATCGTAATTCAAATAATTATTATTTACCATGTAAAATTAAGAATGAGAGGGGATGTAAGGGAGCGGCCTAACATCTTTTCGCTCCAAGCCAACCTCACCTGCCCGTGGTGCATCCTGCCGAATAACAAACGAGGCGCTGGCAACCGACTGGTGGCGGTATAACCATCACAATTGAAGGCGTAGCTAAATACTAAAGACCGGTGACGGGCAGCAGCGTCACCGGAGCAAGAAGCTACGCCCTGCGATCGCCAACCCGCCTGCCCAGCGTGGCGATTATGGGTATATCCTCCAGATGTTTGCTCTAAGTGGCGAACAACTGGAGAGGCCTATGTCCAGCAGTGGACTGTAATAGGCTGATGATGATGATGATGATGAGATTCTTAAAATTCCTAATCTGATGATTATTTTTAACTGATTGCGGATGATAAATAAATGTTTTTTATTAAATCACTTATGCTATGTGAAAAAGACTATAGTAAGGATTTACTTTTCCTTTACTATCATTTGGTACTCATGTAACGTCTCCCAAAGCCTCCAGACCCGGGACATGTTAGAAAAGTTACTGAATTTACCCGATCGGGAATCGAATCTACAACCTTGGGAACGTTCGGGCTTTAAGGCTTACCATTGTGTCACTGAGACCGTCAACTAATACGAACAGTTCATCATTTCATGCGTTAATTTCATGAGCATCCAAGAAGAATGTTAAGGATGTCAGACCCATTGTTTGTATGTCGGCCGAATGTGTATACTAATCCTAATAGAAAGAAAGACATTGTACACCACACAGTTGACCAAAATCTAGGTACGACATATATTATGTGTTAAGCGAAATGAAGTAATCCAAATATTTTACCGTAAAAGTTGGTAGATGTCTGGTGCGCGGCGAGCCAGTGCGCGTACGCATGGCCGGCGAGCAGCCCCGCGTCCGACAGCGCGCTCAGCTCCGGACACGTCGACGACGACACTGCCAATACAATACTGTTTAATATTTAGATATATTAAAACTAGGATGTAAGGGACCGACCCGTCATCTTTTTTAAGAATAAGAGAGATTTACTGTCTTTATACAAGTTATCACACAAAAAAAACAATGAAATAACCAAAATACAAAAAGACAATGGGAATGTCATTTCTTTCAATCTGCCCGTGCCGAATAACATTCGAGGCTAATAATCATGATAGTTATTTCGCCACCAGTTGCTCTGGCAACTAACTGGTGGCGAAATAACTATCACCTATACTAGGCTCCTACTAGGGCTCGAGCTTCGGCTTTGGGAGGATTCCTACGGATGTTGTTAAGAGCGACGACCGTGGGATGTGGATAAGGGCGACGTGGCGCTGGTCTCCGCCGACGGGAATGGAACAACGGACTTGTAGTGTTTACTATTGCGAGCTGGTGGAATGGAATCATCATCGTCCTGGACGACGTTTCCTATGTGGGGGGGGAGGGGCTTCGGGAGGGACAAAAAGGAATATTCGGTACGCGGTAGGTACACATTTTATTACTATCAATATGGTGATTAATTATCAAGGAAATCCTTATAATTAATCACCATATTATCACCAAACCGTGTAACTGTCAGAAAATACTAAGGTAACCAAGCCGCACACGCATCCAAGGTGGGCGACCATAAGAAAGAAATAAAATTCAAACTTTTTTTATGGGAATTTACAGGAAAAGAAATAGGATGCTCTGTCTGGAAGGTAGGAGAGTTCATACTTTTGTATTTTCGTTAAGGATTAAATAAATAAAGCTTTCTATATTAAAATAAGCTTATTAAATGCTACATGGACTTTGTATTATAATTATTTACTTACAACGCCTTACTTTAGCTATGTTACTCATGTAAAAATATTATATAATTTGTATTATAATTATTTACTTACAACGCCTTACTTTAGCTATGTTACTCATGTAAAAATATTATATAATTTCTTACCATTGTGTTCATCCGCTGTTTCTTCAAAGTTATCACCTTCATCGTTGTTTGTTGTATTTGAAATTTGGGTGTTACAACTTTTGTTATTATTACCTAAAATATTATCTATTAAAAAAGTTTTACTTTTACTATTAATTACACTATTTAGTGAACTTTTAGTATTACTGTGAGATGGTACACTAGTTAAATTCTTTTGTAAATTGAATGATTTAGTATCGAAAAAATCCCTATTCAATACATTGTATGGATTACTGTTGCCGTTTTTATCACCAAATTGTGTTTCACCACTGTTCTCACATATAACATCGATAGTCTCATTTTCACTGTCATAATCTGTCTCTGATTCGCAATCATAAGTTTTACCGAGGCTGTGCATTACACTAGATTTATCGTTCCTACGTATTGAATCATTTTCACATGTGCTAGATATGTCGTTAATAGCGTCCATTATTATTTAATCACTTTTAAAATGTATTTAACAGTATTAGACACTTTTTACTAGTTCACTTGCAGCTATGGTTTCGTAAGGCCATGGCTGCTGTAATCCAATGGTGCGACTAATTCTTCGTATCCGGAGTTCTGAGATCGTCGCGAACTGATAATTGAATTTGAAAATAGGTGGTGCCCAGACAGTTGTAGGTACGAACGAGATGAGATGCTGCCACGCTACTGGCTAACAATTTGAGGGTGGGGATAACGCCATCTTAAGTAGGTGGGGCCTCCGCGGCAGGCTGTGAAAATTCACACCTTTCTTTTATTTGATAACACGTTATGTCAGGGCTCTTTACCACACAAAGGAACTCTAAAAGGTTATGATGAGCTCGGATCGAATTGCTCTCAGTTTATTGTTTGATCATGTCACCGATTTAAGTGATTTATGGTTAGGTACTTGATAATGGGGCGAAGATGGGGTGGTATGGTGGTTTAAATAGGGTAATGCTTTGATCTCGCTATTTAAATAACAGACCTACCTCTTACCTTAGATAGGTTCTTCCGTAGAACATTTTCTAATTAATGCGAATAAATAGTTCTTGTTACCTACTAGCTGTGCCGGCGGCGTCGCATGCGTGGATATCGGGTTTCAAAAATAACGGACTTCCATAAAATGGTACCTAAATTTTAAGTTAGACTTCTAGCAATACATTAGTGAAAACCGCATTCAATTCCATGCAGTAGTTTTTGCGTGTTGCGCATTCAAACACATAGATAATAAAATCTCCCATTTTCCGCACACTTCCCTTCACTGCTCTGTTCCTATTGATAGCGCGATGAAGAGTATCCCATAACCTGCCCAGGAGTATGAAGAATTGTACCAAGTTTTGTTAAAATCCGTCCAGTAGTTTTTGTTTCTATAACGAATATACAGACAGACAGATAGACAAAAATTATACTGATTGAATTTTTGGCATCAGTATGTATCGATCACTTATCACCCCCTGACAGTTATTTCGAAAATAAATTTAATGTAGAGAATTGACCTCTCTACAGATTTATTATAAGTATAGATTATCTAATTAAGCATAATCTAATAGGCTAGATAAGTACATAATAGTAATACATAGTACGAGAACATAGTGAAATGATAATAGGTATACAAGAGTTTATCCTGTATTATAAAAATCGCTTGACTATAATAGAAGTACTTGAACGGACATTGGTGATTAACTTATTATTTCTTATCGGCTTGATATCGAGATAATTTGACTAGAAAGATTTTATAAGAGTCAGGTCTTATTCACTAGACCAGGTGCCAGGTGTACCTAAGTAAATGCATGTTTTAATAATAGTTTAATCACCTATATGATGATGGAGTATTGATCAGGTGGAGTGAGGTCATTGTGATTGCTACTCTTTAATGATAGAGCACGCGGTATTGACTCCTAGTTCTATAGTACTATCCACTCTATCAGTAAAGCATTAAATTAACTTCTTTAAAAGGTCAATTTTTACCAAGTTTGAGTGAAAATTCACAAAGTCTTTTTCATATATAGGTATGATAAGCAAGAGACAATCTCTAAGGTATCTCTAAGTCTATATGAGTAAAAAGGCAAGTGCACTCTCTACACTTTGCTTTCATACTGCATTGCATTGGTTCGAAGAAACAGATTTATTTGGCGAGAAAATTAAAAGACGTTATACTCACTCATAGAACTGCAAATAAATAGGTAAGCAGATATGCCGACAGCAATCAAAATTTAAAATCTTCTTCAGTGCTTTTAAGACCAAACATAAAAATTGCCTGGAGTCTTCTTATACCTATGTGAGTTTTCAACATAACAAAGATCGGTCATAACAAAGATATCTACTTTGATGATTTCTTAAACAATGACATTATTAGGTAGGTACAATAAGTAGCGACTTGCACTGGCTTCGCACGGGTGCCCAGCTTGAAATGTGTTTATTTACATTTATGAAGTAAAATTTTCAGTATTATGCATGTATTACACATATAAACCTTCCTTTTGAATCACTTTGTCTATAAAAAAATCTCTTAAGTAGTTTTAAGTAACTACGTATATAGGGACAGGAAGTGGTAACGGACTTCGTATTATACTATGTACTTAGTGATTAAGGCATTTATAACATTAACGGAACTTAAAATAAAGGTCCACAGAAGTCTTAGGACCTCAAATACTATCTACAAGTAAGTATGGGTGGTTGGTTACTGTGCTTGTTGGTACAGCTTTAGATCACAATTGTATGCGTAAATAAGAGTACACTTTTGTGCACTTAATAGTGCAACGGTATCTACACGCAGGGGTCTCAGGCAAAACCAGGGTTGTGTGATAGCGAGTCATTATCATCATCAGCCTATTACAGTCCACTGCTGGACATAGGCAGGACAACCGTCATCGGTCTATGGTATTTAGCTACACCTTCAATTGTGATGGTTATACCTACCGCCACCAGTCAGTTGCCAGTGCCTCGTTTATTATTCGGCAGGATGTACCACGAGCAGGTGAGGTTGGCTTGGAGCGAAATGATAATAGGCCGCTCCCTTACATCCCGACAGCGAGTGAGACTAGGAAATAGTAGTTGTTTCTACCTATAACTTGCGAAATTGCCTATTTTAAGTCGTTATTTAGCAGTGTCTACAAGTTCGGGTGGTGTTTACGACTCACCAAATTAGGCACACTAATATAACAAAGAGGAAATATTTGATTGTTCTTTTGTTTGATCCAAAACTACTGGATCGAGTTGAAAATTTCTTTCACTGTTAGGATCGCCTGTTAAATTAGTACATAATTAATAATAATAAGAAATAAAACAAAGAGAAGACAGGCTGGGCCAGACTGCGTCGTCTAGTCCCAAGCTAAACCAGAGCTTGCCTACTACAGGTAAGTACTAGACAACTGATAAACTTACATAAACACACAGACCAAAACGAACAGACGTGTTCATACAATTGTTTGAACTAAACGGGGATCGAACCTGCGACCACTATAACAGAGGCAGGCAGCGTTCAATCCTCAATAGACTCCATATTTATATACCAAATCAGGGTTCTACAGGTAGCTTATTTTATTTGGTGTTAGGGGCTCGCGATCGTTTGAGAATTTATGCAAGGGTAGGTATACATACTTAACTTCTTTAAAAGGCCCTACAGGGCAATAAGTTTGAGAAACCCTGTTAATTTTATTTATTTATTTATTAGGTTCTCGAACATAAGACACACATATTATTATTATTAGCATTATACATTCAAATGGGCGCAGTATCTCGTGTTCCTACAATCACAGGAGACCACAGCTTGTTCTATGGAATTATAAAATGAAGATCTTGTGAAAGCCTACGTGGCTTGTGAAAGCCATCTACCGTAGCACCCAAGGTAAAAGGTTTGTAGTCATTTAGCACAGTCGTAGCACCGGCGCGCGCTACGAGGTATGTAAAGGACAATTGTTTCGTGACGTTGTCAAGAGATGGCGCTTGGCGTAAGCAGTTAAGTAGCTAGCTAAGAACAGGGAGGTGTAAGTGAAATAAAATTTTACTCCAAGCTTTTGAAAGATGGCGCTCATTTAAACATGTGTCCTTCCACGATTCACAGGAAAAATGTAATAAAAGAAGTTTTTATTTTTACTACTATTATAACAGATAGATAGACATTCTTAGTGTACAAAATTAAAACAAATTAAAGGACAATAGATGTATAATCTTAGTGTCTAAATAAAGATTTAAACTAGTACCTACCTAGTTACAATTTATTTAAGCGGTCTTATCGATAAGACCGATCTTTTCCAGACGAACTTTATTACTTGTTAATTTTAGTAACTTAAATTAATCCTTTTCTTTTAAATTGTAGATAATAATCAGAGTAATAGAAGCATAGAAGATTTGATAATATATTTTTATACGGACGACTATATAATTATAGGCCTATGTCCAGCAGTAAACTGATATAAGCTGATGATGATGGTGGTGATGTGGACGATTCTGTACCTATAGACTTGCCGTATGTTATAGTTTTTCATAAGAAAAATATAACTTAGGTATTTATGTAACATACATAAACATGGACCTGCGGACATAAAATATTTGTATAAATAAATAATTGTTAATATATAATGTTATTTACTAATAGCGCTATAAATATAAATAACATATAGGTAAATAATATATAGTTAGAGGATTTGTCAAAATACGCTACACTTCTGCTTGTGGTATAAAGAACTTGATCGTTATTCCTGGCGTTTCCTACAAGCGTATAAGTGCCTATGATTTCAGAATAGGGGATTTAGCAAGTCGTACTTAATAAATCTCAAGGGCTTCGCAGTTGATGTACTAGATTATGCCTAAGTTTACGTTTGTTAATGTAAATTTATTCCAACCGAAAGTCAACCACGTCCTGTATTCGGCTAGGAAGTTTAATTCGGTTCAATTTTTCAACGACCTTATGAGTAGGTAATACAGTATTAGGTAGTAGGTATTACAGTACAGCTCACATTTGTGAAGTGAGCCTGGCATCACGTGATAAGAGGTTTATGAAGCTGCGAGACATACTGTTTGTGTTTATAGTTTTGAAACTGTAAAACTATTAAGTTTGTTTGTTTATACAAGTAGGGTACCACTCGTAGTAGTAGTGTTAGCCTTTTACTAAGTGTTATTTACTCTATGTTGTAAACAAATATTAATTATAACATCAAATGCATTGCCTCGATCCAAAAATAAGTAACTTAGGTAAGCCTTTTTATTCATAGTTGCCCGACATAATGCCTTCCTTATGCCTAATGGAAAGCGAAAGAGAAACACAAGTCGCTGTGACAACGGGCAAGTAACTGGTGAGCTGCCTGTCAGTTGCCACCGCCATGCCGGCCCAATCCTAACCCTCCTCCCACGAGCTTCGGAAACCCTATTTACCGACAGAAACACGACCTGGACGTCATTTGACAGCGGTATTCTATAGGGTGGAGCTCCTTCCCCGGACGGGCGGCTCAATTCGAGCGAAGGAAGATTCGTTAAGCCCTACTTCTCTTAAACTTGTGATATACCTAGGTATCAAGAAGGTACTACAAATAGGTATACAATAAAACGTAAAAATATATAAATTCTTCTTTGAAACATTTGGTACAGGTATTATTTTTTAATTAAACTTTAACTTTTAAAATTATATTTTTAAGTCACGTCGAAAATTTAAAAATTTAACAATCAAGTTTTAGTGTTGGCAACCATACAGATAACGAAGTAAAAATCCTTGCTAGGATACCTCCCATATACCTCTCAGGTTCGAGATGGATCTTTTACGCCTTTGTCATTGATAACTTGTCAGGTTACGTTACATTTAATAAAATACGAGAGTACATACGTCACGCCTGAGACACAGGGAGCGAGGGCTAACCAGGTATTTGGATATTTTATTTGGAATACGTGATACATGTGGGTAACAAGAGTGCGATACGCAATAGGCAAAAATACAATAGGCATGTTTAAAAAGCGTTGAAATATTTCGATACTCTTGTACGAGTCGCATTAGGTAGCGCGACAGTTTGAACTTTTTTGTCTGTAAGGATACTCAAAACGTATACCTACAGAAGAAAATACGTGTTAGTTTTTGGAAATCATTTGTCCAATATCAGAAGAAAACTGCTATGTACGTACATACATATCATCAAATCTACAGCCTGTCGTAGTTCACTAGTGGACATAAGCCCCAATAGTTGTTTGTCACTTTGGTAGAACATCTAGAGGCTTTACCTATACTCACCACGCAGGGCAGGCGGGTCGGCGGTAGTAGGGCACAGCTTTTCTCTCCGGTGACGCTGCTGCCCGTCATCAGCCTGTGGTGTTTAACTACGCTATGCCTCTGATTGAGGTGGTTATACCGCCACCAGTCGGTTACCAGAGCCCCGTTTGTTATTCAGCAGATTCCGTGGTGCATCACGGACAGTGAGAAATTAATAAAATTAATTTCATATAAGTATATATTGTTTTTCTAGATTAACCTGTTATTAAATCCATATACCTACCTCTATTGCACTTATTCACGTAGGTACCCCATTTAGTAAGTTTTTTGTGTATGTAATTTAATTTTTGTATACAAATTAAACAACTGTTTCTTCATCAAACCCTATTACAAACTAAACTACGTAGTTTTTTAAAAGGCAGCGAGAACACACAGACAAGAACTCAAACTCAAAACTTATTAAACTTCTTCGCCTTGGGACTAATTAAGTAAGCATTAAAAATGTCAGCTCAAATGATAAATAAGCAGCAAGCATAGTGTTTTTAAGAAAACCGCAACTAAATTATGTACAAAGGTTTAAGTTCTCACTTATTTGCAGTCAAACAAAGTTTGATTCTATTGAATGGAGGGTTTAATCTCGTGTATTCTATCTGATTCTCTCTCGTATTTTTTTAATATCGGCTGAAGCTATTCAATTCAAACCAATTTTTTATAGACAAATTGGAGAAGAACTGGCAAAAAACTCGATTAAGATTGAAGTTATTCTTTTCAATGTAAATTTTTCGTACAATGTTACGTCATAAGATAGAGAGACAGTTTACCTACCACTGCCACCAGAGAGAATTCGAATCGGAATGTGACGGTGTGATACAATCACGGATACAATCAATGGTGCGATCACGTGAATTGAAAACTCGATTCATGTGATAGTATCACACCGTCCACTTCTTGATTGCAAGCTCCAATTCAATTATTTCAAGACAGACCTTTAAGTAATCACCTAGTTTTGGCTCGACCCGATATTACTTAGGACCAAAAATCTCTTTGTCTTTGGCCAGTGTTTAATCAACTATCTGATAATTAAGTCATTGAATGAGAAAATGATAAAATACGGTTTTAATATTAATCCTAATTAATTAACTATCGATGCAGACACAGAGGTCGTCTGATCGAATTACTTATAAATATTTCAGTCTCGGAAACTGTTGTTTGTCATCGGGCAACTGTCCAAACGCAATACATTTTTTATTTCATAATTGCCCTGTAACATTTACCTACAGGCAGTTTTCGATTAAAATGTTACTATAACACACATCATTCTACCATGTTATCATATGGACCATGCCTTTGTCATCATCACAACCATTCGTATTTGTATTTGGATACCTTCTTTCTTCTGCTAGCCATCTATCACAAGTGCTCAAGCTACTTACTTTGCGATCGGAGCAATGTATCACACACTTTGGTCTGATATTTATTTTAAAAAAAATACTTGTAATTTTATCGCTTCAGTGGAGTAATTAAATAGTATTTTTCATAAAGCAAGGTAAATGTCGGGACACCATTTTCTTGCAGTAAAAATACTTTTTCAAGAACGACTTAGCACTTTAATAGGAGGAACACTGTTGTAGTGTAGTGATGTTAATCACGTTTGGTATTCGTAGCTAAATTATACCTAGGTAATCTTCAAATCAAAGGTACATACACAAATAAAATACTTATAGTAAGCTTAGTTTACTAAAACTACAAATATGGGTGTAAAAAAGATAAGATTAAATATTTTAATACCTATTTGTAGTGAATGGTATCCCCTTAATATTACACCTACCTGTATCAGTTTGTGTTAGTTTGTAAGAGGTATGACGAATCACGACATCCATTCTGTATTGGAGCCATTAGGCAGGTGTCACGCTGGCATTTCAATCACAAACATATTTCGTAACGGTTTGCTGAAGTGTAGGTACAACTCGGAATTGTAGCCGTCTAAAGACACATTTTGGATTTGCCATTTTCATCGTCGTTTGTTTAATATTTTTGGACTATCGATAATACTCAAATCTGGTATCCCGTCTGATCGACAATTTTATCTTCGCTATGCCCAGTGCGTGCGTGTTCAATTGTCTTGTTTGCCACCTAAGTGTTATTAAAAAAAAGTTAAAAAAAGAATCTCCGAAGTCCCTATCTGATAAAAGGACAGCAAAAAAACATATCGACGATGCGTTCCGTCCAAACGCTCTACAAAGACAAATTAAAAGTTACGGTGACCTATTTATGGTAGACATTTGTAGTTGTCAGTTGTCAATGTCAGTATTATCGCGCGTGTGTCCAGGCCCGTGTGTCGTGTAGTGTGGGCCTGTCTCCGGTAGCACCGAATGTCTTCGCGTCAGGTGACGAGGGTTGCTGTCTCGCGATTTATCAATATTGAACGCCCTTTGAGTCGCAACCGTTTGTGTACCGAACGGTTTTTTATTGTACACGGCACTAGATATCAGAGCAGCGGTTTCTTATTATTTTTATAGTGTTGTGCTTATGCTTTTAGTATAAAAGCTTGATGTTTTGTACGCTTTCCGTGAAGAATCTACTGAAACGGTCTCATCGATTTTAACAGACTTGAAAAACACAAAAAGAATGTACGAGAGATTTAGTAGAGTAAAATAGGTTTTCGGCTATTTTTTCTAGAAGAGGTTATTAGAATGAGATTCCAAATTACGCAATGAACATTTCTTTTTATTTTATATAGGTACGCATTACATTCATGCCCTATAAAAATCTTAGGTTAAAAGTTCTTATGTACAAGTGAGATTAATTCACGCGGGCAAAAACAATATTAATAAATTATGCCAATAGAATTTAGTAAAAAATTATTTATTGTAAATATTAATTGAGTTTAGGTTTAGTTTTTGTTATATATTTATGTAAATTCCATCTGTGTTTAAAATAAAATATAATACTTATAGTAGTAACATTAAAAAATAAATAATAATAATACGCACATGAAATTCATCCTATGATTTATAATTTTTATAACAAGATTTTACATAGGTACATAAGACATAGGCAGTTATACCCCGTAGGTACACTATGTCATGAAGACAACAAATTAAACTGCAAAGTTTGATTATGAAGTTCACCGGATGCAAACAAGCTACTGAATGGATGTAATCAAGCTCGTTTCACGCAGCCTGACAACAAAGTGGCCTCACGCCGTCAAAGTGTCACCGACCTATCAAATGAGTCAAATTGTAGGGATTGGGGATTGATGTACGGAACTGAAGAGTGAGTGGAATTGGGGAGGTTGCGTGGTGCACTCTTTTTTGATTATTTGATCACGTCACTAATAAGTGGAACAAGAACAAATTGCGAGATCGGTAACACGTTGAATGCTATGATGGTGATCACCGGTGACCGGCAAACGGTACCAAGCTAGTTAGGTACTATTTTTTAAATAACCCAATTCATGTCATGCTTTTCCATACAGCCCCGTCTAGTTCCAAACTAAACCGAAGCTTGTACTATAGATTACTGATAAACATGCTTTATTTTATTTATTTAAGTATTTTTATTGCTGTTTAATTTTATCCAACTTTGCAGCACACTACCTACATCTATTTCTGCTTAGCCCAACGGTTGACTGGTAGATGTGCCTATGTGGCATTAAGTCCGCCTTTTGTACACTATTTCTATTGTGCAATAAAGTTTAAATAAATAAATGCTTAGAAACTTTTTTTTGCAAATAAATACTCATACTTATTAAATCACTACATATGTAGTAAACATCCAGACCAATGTTCATGCACACAAATGTCTGTACTGTGTCGGAATCGAACCTGCGACTCCTGTGTCAGAGGCAGCGATTGCTGTCACTGAACCAAACTGGTCGTCAATTGTGTACAGTTTCTTGACAGTCAAAGTCTTAAAGAACACAGGTTGGGCATAAAATGCGTTATATTAATAGGTTTAGGTGCCATACTAAAGTGTTAGGTAGGTACTATTTATACTTACGTTTTACTTCGTAAACACATTCTTGAAATATAGGTATACCTACTTAATGTTTGAAAGAACGTTTCTGAAAGAAATGTCTGGAAAAAACCCCTAAGAAAGAAAATGTTTCCTTTTAACCTCAGGGAAAACAGAATCTAATTGATTTTATCGCTTTATGTAACAGCAAGAAGAACATCGATCAATCGTTTATTTCACTTATCACGAGAAGTCTATCACACATGGCATCGCCAAAAGTTATGATAGATTACCCCTCGGAGGTTCATCTTAAGTTTTCTTTTTGATTGTTTTGTATAACTTACTCGGTTTCGTTTCGTGTAGTTATGGCGTGGGTACAACGTACAACTACATAAAAATCTACAAAGGTCACACATAATATGACCTTATAACTTGTTTAGTTTTCGTTTCAATTGATGTTTTGTTTAATTTATGAATACTTTTGTTTTTGCACAGAAAAAGAGAAAAAATTAACCCCCAACAAACTTAGACTGAGCTTAACCAAAATTAACATTTTATTTTCACGATGAAGACTGCGATTTTTGGCTCAAAATAAAAAATAGCAGATTCACAATAGAAGGGTACAAGTGTGGTGAATAACCCTTTCATTGTTTGGCTCAATTTGCTGATATCTTTCCATTACATTAAGCCCTTTCATGTGAATGGTCGTTTGAATGTGAGTGGTCATATTGAAACACGAGTTACTTACCTGACTCCATAAATCTACTCGTTGCGCTAATACATTTGGGAGGCATCTTTGCTGTATTCTGGATATTTGAAGAGGTTTAATATTAATGCTGTATGTAACTTGTATAATAGTATAAGTTTACGAGTATTAGTTGTCTAGTAGGTATCTATACCTACAGCGTAAGCATTTGTGCTTGAAATTTATAGCTTTTAAGTATGTCGAGTTATAAATTATATATCAAAATATCAAGCACTTGATTTGTCTTATTATAATAAGGTTACTATTCCAATTAACAATGCCAGAAATAGTAGTTCGCTAACACGTTTGGTAGAGATATGTATTGACCTACCTACCTATCTTTTAGGTTGGTTTAGGTATATGTAGGAAGGTAAATGTAGGCACCTTTTCCACGTGGCGTACCTATTAATTAATATTCTTATTCGTTTCTAGCTACTTAAAATTAATAATATAAACCACGTTGCATACCATCGAATTTCTTTTTGAAATAAGCAACGAATGCATATTCATTTTTCAAGAGTCGCAATGCTTCCGGTACTCAATGGTCTATTATACCGACTTCCGTCGTTATTGGCATGTTCCGAAAGGTTTGAATACCTACGTCTGTTGACGGAAGTGTATTCAAATGAAAGGAATTAAATATTATAGGAATTTAGTGAGCGTTCTAGAATGCTAGCATCCTTATGTTTCCCTTATTTCACAAACATTATTCTTTTGGGCTCCTACTGAGTAATTTTTGGCCCTAACCGGGATTCGAGCCAGGGACTTTAGTCTTTAGGCGATGCAATCAGTAAAATTTTTGTCTGTCTGTCTGTGCTTATGTTCGTTATAGAAAAAAAACTACTGGACGTATTTTAACGAAACTTGGTACGAATATTCTTCATACTCCTGGGCAGGTTATACTTGGTATAATTTTCATCCCGTTACAATCAATAGGAGCAAAGCAGTGATGGGAAGTGTTGGGAAAACGGGAGAAATTTTAATCTGTATGTTTGAACGCGCATCACGTGAAAACTACTGCATGGAATTGATTGCGGTTTTCACCAATAGATTGCTAGAGGTCTAACTTAAAATTTTAAGAGAGGTAGGACATAGCGAATCTTCGATCGAATTGAGCCGCCCGTCCGGGGAAGAACCTCCACCCTATAGAATACCGCAGCCAAATGACCTCTGGGTCGTGTTTCTGCCGGTGAATAGGGTTTTTGTTCTGTGGTTAATTGCAGTGCCAATATTTAAAGTTTAAACTAATTACTATTAAAATTTAATACGCACGTGTCTTATTTGTAAATTAATCAATCTAAAGATTAAAAATGCTACCAAAGACACTATTCCACGCGGACGAAATCGCGGGAATATAGGTATAGTTTTCGTATAAAGCAGAACTTTCCTTTTTCAAAACAGAGCATTGAATTGTTGTCTGGACGCACCGAGATCAGTTGATTCAACAGATATCGTGGATTATTTTGTTTACCTAAAAGCACTGCGCTTCCTTAGTGTGTATGGTATGATAAGATTTTTCGTAACATTCCGCTTAGACGGAATCTAATATCGAATACCGAAGATGTTTCCATACCTTGCTAATCTTGGCATTTATCTGTCCCCAAACCGACATTGATATCGGATCGTCCGAGAACGCCATGCCGCAGAATCTGAGGAACATGATTGTGTTGCAGGTAAATACTGACTATACAATGGTTTGTTACATACATATGACCAAAACTTATATGCCCATAAAGCTTGTCATTGGTGGAGGTCTATCCAGCTGTGGACGTTTGCATAAGCATGCAATTTTTTTTATAGTAGCTCGACATGATAGCTGCCCTACGCCTGATGGAAAGCCAAAGAGAAGCCCAACGATATCAGTTAATCGTTGTGACATCGGGCAAGTAACTGTGACTTAACGATACTTTTATACATAGTGTGGATTTTTCTTTTTCTGCATTTACGTATTTGGTAATGTAATAAGCTTTTTGAGTCATCATCGGCCAGCAGTGGACATAATTGTTGTGTTTCTGCCGATAAGTAGGGTTTACGAAGCTCGCGGGGGGTTAGGGTTGGGCCGGCATGGCGGTGGCCACTGACAGGTAACTGACCAGTTACTTGCTCGTTGTTACAGCGACCATGGCTTCTCTTTTGCATTCCATCAGGCGTAGGGAAGCCATTAAGTCGTGCTACTATAAAAAAAATATAAGTTATCCGAAAATAAAAATATTATTTATTATTAAATAAACACGCAGATGCGAAAATAAACAAATTTACGGGAATCACGGGAATAATTGCCCCAGGTGGGAATCGAATCCTTGGTTTAGAGCCAACGGGCTTAAAGCTTTATAGGGAAAGAAATGTTTTATATATCAAAATATAAGGCAACAAGATTTATTATTGAAGAGCACATCAAACGGCAAGAAGCCTTGTCTTCCCAAAATTTAATTAAAACCAAGGTTATTGACCAGCGATTAATTAAATGTATTGAAAATACTGGGCTTAATTTGATATTGAATTCCCGGGCGCGGCGCGCCGAAATGTCTAATATTATTAATAAAAATTAAGAAATCGGCCAATTGCGAGTCTAACTCGCACACGAAGGGGACGCAGACGAATACCAATATGGGGCAAAAAGAGGCACAAAATAGCGTTTGTTGTAAAACAATATAAACATTTAAGGGAGCCCCCCTTAAATGTTTATTTTGTGTTGTATTTTTTGTTATAACGGCAACAGAAATAATACATAATTTATTTCAACTGTGGTCCGGATCCTGGTCCGGGGAGGGCAAATACCCCTGCACGAAATACCTTAGGCAGCTAAAATCATTAAACATGCTACAGCTAGCTATGATTTAATTTTTTTGTGCATATTGTTAGAATGCCTATATTATTTTCATATCAATTTACTAATGGTAATTATATACTCTTCGGCAATCAACAAATCTCGATCCTATGCGGGCATTATCTGTAGCGGTAATTTATTAGGCATCTACAATGTGTGTCAACTAGTTAATTTGTCAATTTACCCGTTTTGTGAATTATCTACGACCTATTATGTTGCGAATCCTAAAAATTCCGTGGCACTATCTGACTGAGGGTCGAGACGATACGTTAGATATTAATATGTAGGTATAGTGGACTGCATGTCTCATTTGTTGACTGCAACTACATGATAATAAGTACTTCTGTATGTAAATAAAAAATAAAAATCGTTTATTTCAAGCACAATTGCCCATATTAAATAATCAAAATAAAAATTAAAATTACAATCAATCAATTAAGTAATAATTTCAAAAATAACATAAAATAAAATCAAGACAACATAAATACATAAATGCCTCACAAAAAAAACTTCATTCTTGTAAATTATTTCGGTTGAGTTTCATAGCCAGAATAATTTAATAGAATACAGTATTTTATGTATGGTACCTAGAATTTATAACACACTCTCCCCCTGACATTGTAAAAATTAGAAATAAGCGAATTTAAATTTAGAGTAAAAAATATATTAATCAACATTTTTTTTATAAATTGACGGACTTTTATGTGCGTATGTGACAAGAATATTGCATGGATGATATTATTATATGCCTAGTCTGACTAATAGGTACCTAATTTGTACACCGTAAAGGTACGACATGTTGAAACCTGTAGGTATTATTGACGTCTATGTACACATGTTTCGAACAAATAAAATATCTTTATCTTTATCAATAGAGCATGGGCATGGGATGGCAATCGACAAGTGAAGTGGTTTCTTGTTTGTTTTCGCAGCGACTTGGGCCTCTCTTTCGCTTTCTTGTGACAGTAGACATATTGTGCTACTATACTATAAAAATGTCTCTATTTTAAAGTTGCCAAACTTTCATCGTCTTAGCGGTGTCCCGATTGAATCTCGTTACGAAGATCAAATCGGGGGTCAGGCACGGGGTCAAGCCGTGCTAAGGTCACTATCCGTTATATGTCTGATGTGATTTCCATCTGACGTCCACAATCCGTTACGGGAAATTAGACCTACTATACTGAGTTATTGTACGACATGTAAAGGTTTCTTCATATTTTTATCTTCCATAATCAGTAGGCATGCAATACATATAAATTCAACTGTTCTTTTTTAAATTAGCCTCTTTTGTCCCGCTGCTTGGCAAATTTCATCCCTAACTTTCTCAAATCGTCTCTACCCGCAATTTGTTCCTGCCAACCTGGTACCTAAAAAGTGATCCAGATCATCGCCACCTCTTCTGCGTTACTCTGTATCATCATCATCATCACCCCATTGCAGTCCACTGCTCGACATAGGCCTCTCCAGTTGTATACCACTTAGGGCAAACATCTGGAGGACATACCCATAATCGCCAGCGCCTCGTTTGTTATTCGGCAGGATACACCACGGGCAGGTGAGGTTGGCTTGAAGCGAAAAGATGATAGGGCGCTCCCTTACATCCCTTTAATTGATTATTTTAATTTTTCAATTTCCAAGGTCTTCCATAATCTCATCCATTACAAGGCACCCAAAAACGTTATATTTTCTTTGAGCCCGACATTCGAATTTATCGAGCTTTAGGAGATGGAAAGTAAAAAAGTTGGCAAAGTATGTGTATTTTGGTGCGGCTCTGAGCGAACTTCGATAGACGAGTAGGTAAAGGGTCGATTTGCATTACACAGATAGTCCCTAGGGCCACCGCGTAAATATACCTGTCGCAGGAGATCAGCCGTGAAATATCGCGCGTAGTTTTATAGACACGCCACTTTTAAATTTATGAAGTGTGTTACGAACGTTTCAGGCACTTTATGGCGCTAACGTTATTAAGGAAATGGAAAAGCGCGTTACGCTCCTTGGTACCTGGTGATGGCGATGTGTAATACGAGTATCAGTATAAACTCCATCATCAGCCTATTGCAGTCCACTGCTGGACATAGGCCTCTCCAGTTGTTCGCCATCTAAAGCAAACTTCTGGAGGACATACCCGTAATCGCCACGCTGGGCAGGCGGGTTGGCGATCGCAGGGCGTAGCTTCTTGCTCCGGTGACGCTGCTGCCCGTCATCGGCCTGTAGTTTTTAGCTACGCCTTCTATCGTAATGGTTTAACCGCCACCAGTCGGTTTGCCAGAGCCTCGTTTGTTGTTCGGCAGGATGCACCACGGGCAGGTGAGGATGGCTTGGAACGATAAGGTGATAGGTCGCTCCCTTACATCCCAGTATAAACTCAGCGGGGCTATTTCACAATCGAATTCGGAAAATATCATCAGGTGGTTTCTTTAAATTTTGACAGCAATGACACAATCTGTCCCTCCCTATATGTACCTACTTTGTTTGCCAGCGGGTGCGTTGTAATAAAACACTTTATTAAGGTAAGTTTAATTAAGATTAGTATGAAAATCTGTATTGTCCTGACGTCTATCACAGACTTGAGAATTCTTAGGAATCGGTTAGGTAAGATTTTGCTACAGATATGAATTTTTTATTAAAGTCCCCAAAAGAAATGATGTATTATTATAATAAATAATTATTATCATCTTCCAACGAAGAAACTTCAGTTTGTTTCACGGATGTTACACTTGTTATTCTATCCGATGCTAATGTACTGACCATACTCGTAAATTTGTAGCGCAATTAGTCTCCAATATGATGTGCGTGTGGTAATGTTTTTCCTTATACTTTTAATAATACGTTAACAAAATAATAGTGACTTATTATCGCGCTTTCATTTGGAAAAGATTACTTAAGTTTCATGCTCAGTTGGTACAGTGCTAGGGAAAGCTGCCTCTGAAATTACAATGGTCGCAGGTTCGATCCCCGCACAGTACAAACATTTGTGTGCATGAACAAGTCTGTTTTATACAGGCCTGGGTGATTGCTTTGTAAAATATGCATTTATATACAAAACAAATGATATATAGGTAAGTTTATTGTTTAGTAGGTACCCATAGCTTTAGCTTAGTTTGGGACTAGATGGCGCTGTGTAGCTCAGCATGTCCTGGGTTATTTATTAATGCCTAACGAGTTTATATTATATTTCTTTCCGTATTCGCGTAAAAATTTTACAGACGGAGGCGCAAGTACTTGTTTTGCTATTAAATTCTTCCTGGCTACCTTGTTGGTTTATTTAGAGGCCATTTCCAAATATGACGGATGAAATCTGAGGATCGGCGAGCGTTTCACCGCTGCCTCGAGGTATTTGAAAACGGCGAGGTTCTTTGGTACGCGATGACGTACACCGCTTGGATTCTAAGAGGCTTTACAGGCCTTGCATATTTTAGAAACTGTTACGTATTTTGTGTGACCATCAAAATGATCGGCCTACATATAAGAGGGCAGGCCCTATCTGGAATAGAATCAGTGGAGAGTGAAGTCGAACATGTAGCAGGAAATGGGTCCGATAAACGTAATGAAATGAAAACAAAATCTGTTTTATAACTGTTCCTATTTGAAAGCCTGACTTGAATGTATGTAGTTATGCATTACTGGCTATGGATGGGTGAAACGGCACATACACCAAATAAGTAGGTAGTTAGTTTCTTACACTAATAATATTGATTTTCGTTTTGACAACGGGGGCAGTAGACAGTAGTAAGCTTTCATTAATTGTAATACCTATGTTGATGAGGTGCCTAATTAATTTGCGTATAAATTAAGAGCAAAATTAACGCACCTCGATAACCGTGACCTATGATTAATGACAAAATGATTTACTAATAAACGATTTCGTTCTGAAAAATGGCTTTGTTTTTTAAATACGTCATTTGTCGTCAAAATCCACAAAGTTATAGATTATTTAATTGTTTATTGAAAAAAAACCATATTTATGCCTTTATCGATCTTCTTTCTCTAAACGATTTAACGGTTGTTCTATTTGTATAATCTGTATTCTTAATTATTGTTCCGATGTGACGGCTAATTTATTACTTTTCGTGTATAATTACTGTTTTAGACGCCAATTTGAGTTACATTGTACCGCTTTGATGACTATATAATTATGTCAAATTTGTTTGTAGACGGAGACAGTAGTAAGCTTTCATTAATTTAGACTACGGGGTAGAGTTGCACAAACTATAATAAAAAGATATGTATATTTTAACTAGTTTACTCTGGAAGAGATTGATTACTATCGATATATAGCCAAAATTGTCTATTTATTATTATTATGAGTTTTATTGTAATGTTTTGCAATAAATAATATCATACATATACATATACGAGTATAGTTTGCGACAGGGATAGATGACATTTTCTAGTGATGAGGTAGCACGCATGTATACCCAGATTGTCCCAGATACATATCGTATCTTAACCCTGTGTAGTAAGACTTTATAACTAACTAATGCTACACTTTTTAAGACGTAAACCTCTTGTATAGTTTTATTTAAGATCCGGAACTAGTCCATTGTGCATTCTATTCATTTCGTGTAGGTATTAGTTACGGGTTATTGGAATACCTTCGTGACAGCCTGAAACTTCGGTGACACTTCAGAGGATGTTCGCATCGATATTTATATAATGCTCTCATTGATCACTTGACCCATAACATAATACAAGAATAACAAGTCACACGATTTTACGGCGTCCATGTTACAATAAATTGTTTGTCCTACTTTCCCGAAATCGGTCCGCTACCCCACAACCCACAATACACTTCTATAAACATAATTGTTATTCAAATCTGTAACATATTCACAAAAGTAGGTATGTACAGTGGCCATCCAATTTTAAAATGTCCTTTTTGTGCATATACTCGTATATATATATATATATATGTTGATGTTATGTATTAATCCGATTCATATCTTGTATTTGCAACGTGACCGATGATTTGAAAGGTACAAAGGTTTTGAGTGGGATTTAATGAAAATACGACTTTGGTATTAAAACACTCTCAGGTTTCGTATAACTATAACCTCTAACGGTTAGTCTAACCGCTTAAGACGAGGACGGACGGACAGACGCCCATGCTAAAGCTGTAAGGGTTTCTAATATGAACTACGAATTCCGTACAGCTTTCACATCGTCGTCAGAAAGCTGTCGTTCGTCCGTCCTTGTCTTAAACGATTATCTAGAGGTTATGTAAGTATTTACCATGTAGCATGTCGACAAAGTGCTAACGCGGAAATAATTATATTTCTTTGTAAATCTCTCTTCATGCTAAGTGCGGATGATATTTTTTTCATGCTCCTTTGCCGTATTTTGTGGGGTAAGTATTAGATATGCCTTTTAAAAACGTTAAGAGGTTCTAAGACGATTTTTGGTTTAACAATCCGTTTGCGATTATTTCAGTTTTTATATAGAAACACGTTTTTGTTAAAATAATTGTAGTTAACTCTGTCTGGTTATAACTATTAAACTTTACGATACCAGATGAAAAGTACCCAAACATATGGTTTTTTAAATTTGTATTTTGCTACTTTGACAAAGTTATTAAATACAGTGACCTCCATGTTATTGGCTAAGCTCGAATCTTGATTAGTGAGCAGCGAGCGGCCTAACACGGCTCATGTCCAATTTCCCAGTTTCTGTTGTCTCAAGTTGAAGGCCAACGGCTCATTTGGACCATGGAATATTTGCAAATACATATATAACGTGCCACGAGAAAATATAACGTTGCAAATATTTGGAACTTGGCTGAAACAAAGTGAACATGGTTATTTAACCAAACCGTTGAATAGCTGCGTCAATAATTAAAAAAACTATTCTGTCTAGAATACGGGTAATAAGGTAGATAATCCTAAAAATTGTGAAAGTTTGTTTGATGATAATGAAATGTTTGTTACTCTTTAAAACGACGTAACAGATTTTAATGCGATTTGACAGTAATATACTCGTAGCCCTTAAGTATATTAGAATAACAGATAGCCCATATTTATAAGATCTATCATTCCACATACCTACCATGGATATACACGCGGGCAAAGCTACTATTAAATAAATATTAGGTAGATACTAACTTGCGTCATAAAAGGAATTCTGAGCCACCTAAAAGTAACTATAGGCGTCAAGATAGTATAGAAACACTAGCCACACATCGTCACCTACTCCCAAACTAAGCCGAAGCTTGTACTACGAGTATAAGTACTATCTAGGCAACTCCTAAATTTACTTGGTTATTTTTTTAAAAATAGACAAGACATGTTCATATTGTTCATGCACTCAAATGTTTGTACTGTGCGGGGATCGAAACCACGACCCTTGGTCTAAAAGGCTGTCATCATTTTTTTTTTTAAATAAAAAGAGCGTTCAGGATGACCTCACTCCACCTGATGGTAGCGGTCGTGAGGTCCAAATGTTAGGTCGACAGGCACAATAGGGCATACCCACCGCGCCCGTCGCCCTTACCCTGAAGGCCCACTGAGATGCCGTTTCACGCATCGCCTAAAGAACCCAGGATTCTAAGAGGAAGGAAACACATGAGCTGGAAGGAATTCCATGTTTTAATGGCACGGGGCAGGAACGAGGAACTGAACTATTGCAGTCCACTGCTGGACATAGGCCTCTCTTGTTGTTCGCTATTTATTTTACGATGTGATTGTCGTAGATGAATGTCATCTTATCAGATGGGGTGGTCTTAATCCTGAAGGGGCAGCGCAGACGACAGACTATCCTTGACGCACTTTTTTGCAATTATATGCAGTAACGCACACGACGCGCAAAAATCTGTCGCGGATATTTCACAGACTCAACGCACACGACGCACAAGTTCGATCATTCTGTCGGCAGACCTAGACGCTCTTTTTAAATATCTCAGACGCAGAGTCTATCGCACGAAAAGTGTGCCGTCTGCGCTGCACCGAAACCACACAGACAGATACCATTGTGTATTCCAATGTAATGTTTATCTTGAAATTTGATTGATCCGTTTGCTGTCTGAGATGATATGTAGGTAGGCAATATGTTGTTATTAAATTGAAATACCTGCAAACCAAGGGTATTTGCTTTGTTTGATCAGTTGCCTTACATGTAAAATCATATTTTACATTCGCGCGTCTCCCGGCTTCATTAAACTATTCAATATTAAGGTCGCAAAGCCACAATTAGCTCCACCACGCTACTAACTACATTGATATGGCATGTAAGCCACTAAATCAGTGTAATGATGGGTAAATGAACGACGAACAACATTTAAAATTATATTCGCATTGAACATTTAAATTTAATGAAAACAAGATTATCCCACTTACGTAAACATAAAGTTCACGGATTACTTATAATGTAAGCTAAAATCAATATGTGCAAACATAAATACGACGGCTTAATTAGTTTTTCCACTCTATTAGGTTTCCATTTGATGTTTTAGTCCGTTCAATAGTGAATTTCAATCCTATTTTCTTGATGCAAATGGGCATACATATTATATATTTGGTACATGTGTGTAAAAACGTATAAAGAGATAGAGTAGGTAACTAAATATCAATAAATATGTGTATAATGTAAATATAAATATCATCATATGTGAATATAGTACGATCAAAGTCAAAGTCAAAATACCTTTATTCACATAGACTTAAAATAAGCACTTATGAATCGTCAAGTAAAAAATAATGTAAAAATATAAAAAGTAATGTTAGAATGTGAATAAAAGCAATTTAAAAGAGTAACTGAGATGCTATGTAAAATATTATCAAGTAATACCTATTACGAAAATCTGTAGTTAAAACCGGTTGAAATAAAATAACTAAAATTAAAATTACATAACATATAAATATGTCAGTACGTTTCATATTTCAAATGCTCATGTTGTATCTGCAAGTAAAAATAATAATAAAAATAACCATATAAGTAGCATTCCATTTACAATTTCTAAAAGTTAACTGTAACCGTTTCTGTTCAAAATAATGTACCAATGCATACGCAACTTAATTTGCTTTATCTGTGTGTAACTTTACGTGTAAACTTCGCCATGGCTGCTGCTTCGTAAAACACGTGGGACAAAGACCAGACGCGCTCTGGTATCAAACGGACCCCTTCTTGATGCAAATGGGGCCCGGGGGCTATCTGTGCCATTGAAGGTATGGGCGCAGCCAAACAGCAATCTCCCTACTATGCCTATATCTCACCCTACTGAATAAATGGCGGTTTTGAAATACGATAGTTTTTTAAAGAACGAACCTCTTTGAATATTGGAATACGTGGACTTCATTGCTTGAAAAGTGAATGAATACTTTCGTGGTTAATGGGTCAAATATTGTTAGGTAAGTGGAATATTACCTGGTTGGTAATATTCATAAAAGAAACTTGACCTTAGTCTGAGATCATCATGACATTTTATTGCCTTGTGTTTCTTTCTTTCTTCTTTCTATAATAATAAATATCAGACGCATCGCATCGCATCATATAGGGATATTGATCCGATCCCATAGGAAGAAGCTTAAGCTTTGTATTGTGAGAATAAGAATCCATAATAATATGAAGCTGAATTCCACATTAACACCCAGATACAGAACAAACTTAACATTCATCACACTAGTGTTTGTCCTGGATGGGGAAACCACGACATTGGGTTCAGATAGCAGGGTTACTACCAAAGTACCGAGCCCCCGGGACCAGTCAAAATTATTAATATTATCTACTTATTCAAATATTTTGATTTGGTTGAAAACTGATCTTATTTTGCAATACATTAATAAAATCCTCCACATTGGAAGAATGCAACTATTCTGTCTAGAGTAAGAATGCGGACATCGGAATTTTCCTTAAATGACAGGAAACTTTCAATGTCTCTTGTAGATACCAAATTTGGAATATTTCCTGGGCAAATTTTTGTGATACCAGATCAAAGCGTACAGGCATTTTTATAAGAATGTTTTAGTATCTTGTATCCTCGTTTACCGGTTTGTGTCTCATCCCATTGATATGATGCGTTTATATAGTGTCTTTAAGATAATATTTGTGTATGCGTCATTCCTTAATTGTTCAAATTTCCATAAATGTATGAATCTCATCCCTTTTTACAAATTAATCCATAATCTTGTTGTTATTTAATTAGATAAGGTAGGATCACCATAACTTAGCCGGGGGTATTATCCCAAAACTTTTTAGACTGATCATAAATCTCGGTTAAATGTATGAGAAAAGAAATAAAAAGCCACGAAGAAAAAATATCTGACCGTAACAATAAAACTTTGGGATCAACGCGGGTTAAGTAATATAACTTTGTTAATAATCACGTTTTTGCGATTTGTCATTTCACGCACTGGCGGTTTTTTATGGTAAAGGTTCCTTTCACTAACGGTATGTCTCCATAAAAGTTACAAATTGTGCATGTTGTTAAAATAAAAGTAGGTCAGTTTCAGATTTGCGGGGGAATACTTACAGGACTAAATATTTCTGCATTATCATGCCTCAAGCTCAATGAAATCTTTCAACCAAGCTAACATTTACAATGCTTATAATTATATAGGTACATGTTGGTAGAGATATGTACAACGTAGTGTTATCTACTATAGATTTTAAGTGCTAATATAAATATATAGTTTGACTAGAGTCACTCAAAATTTTTTATCGCACCTCTAGTTTTTATATAATTTTAAAGACAACTCCTACTCGGGGACGGCTTACGTTATATAAGAGAATTATTTTAAGCTTTCCTCACAAGTTACTCTGATCAAACTAGTCATGTAGTTTAGTTAGCTGTGTGGTAGCCTAGTAACCATGATGAAATTTTCCACTGCCAATTTTCTACCTCTCTCGGTCTTTAAAACCCCCAGAAAACCTTTGCAGTTAAAACCACCGTATGATTATTACACTCCATCGATATACTTATTCATGAAATTGTGTTAACTAAATCAATGATTGTGTTCAGTAAACTGTACGTAAGAATTTAAGTAAGTAATAATGTAAACCACAACTGGAATACGACTCTTTATTCGCATATTTTACATTGAAGTTCATAGAGATCAGAATGAAAACAACACAAACGATTCCAAATGAAAATCCTTCAACATTTTCTATCGTTGGTTACAATAAGCAGATTGTTTGCTACACAAAGAACTTTCGCCTGTACTTTTAAATTGAAAAAAAAGGATGCGTATTCATGTAGTTCCCATGACGGTTGCGACACGTGTTGAAATATTTTCGCGGAGGTTCGGTATATTTTGTTACAAACAATCAAATCTTTCCTCTTTATAATATTACTTTAGATATATGTACTTACATACCTTTTGTATGTACATACATACAAAAGGTATGTAGCTAGGTCGGGGTTTAAAATCCTTCAGGATTAACATGAAAAAATCACCGAAATCAGTTTAATTTTCCAAGTTTAACCATATTTTGGCACGTACGTCCTCAGAATATTAAAATAATTTATGGAAATGATAACGGATTAGACTCACTGCACATCTTTTATCATACATTATTAGTCCAAACCACTGAACGGATCGGGCTGAAAGTGATTCAGGTACTTAGATGTTATGACGTAGGCATCCCCTAAGAAAGTATTTTGATCAATTCCACCCCCAAGGGGACAAAATAGGGGATGAAACTCTATTCCACTAGTTTAGTTATATAACTACTTGCTTGTAATACTACTCGTACGTATAAACAGTCTTGCGTGGTTCTTAAGCTCACAAATATTCCATATGTTATTCTAATATGTTGTGCTCTTTGGTTATGGATATGTTATCCTGTGCTTGCGATGGCGATGTGCACACTATAGCAGAACCAGTTTATATCAAATGCACGTATTGTGTGGGGTTTCTAGCCAAATTGCTACAAGTAGGTAGAATACAAGGTATCCCTTCTTCTCGGCGACTAATTCATAAAAAATAATGACGTCATTATATTGCTGTTACGGTAGCTTTGAAACCATATCTTTTGTGAATTTCTCTTTTCACTTTTGTGATTTTCTCATTTCATTCCAATTGATTTATCGATGAAAACGAAACACAGAATCACCACACAGCAGGACATAGACCTCTCCCGTTATTCGTCACTTTGGGCTGAAATCTGGAGGATTTACCCATAATCGCATCTCAGCAGGGCAGACGAGTTGGCGTTCGCAGGGCGTAGCTCCTCGTTCTGGTGACGCTGCTGCCCGTCATGGCCTATGGTATTTAGTTACGCCTTCAATCGTGATGGACATATCGCTACCAGTTGGTTGCCAGTGCCTCGTCTGGTATTTAGCAGGATGTACCACGGTGTGAGGGTAACTTGGAGCGAAAAGATGATGGGTCGCTCCCTTACATATTCATTATTTCTCATTTATACTTTTCCGTAAATCATAATGTAGTTAAAAATATCAAACCTTTGAATTTGATTAGTAGTTTTGGCTTTGTTGCGGCTTCTTATTTGCTGTGGAAGTGAGAAGGGTTTCAATTCAGGGGAATAGCCTTACACAAACATGTGTGAATTGGCTTTTTACGTAACAGAGAGCCGGCAGGTATGTTCACATTTTCCCCAGTCGGTTTCTGAGAAACTCAAATGGTTTCGTTTCCAATGAACAAACGTAAACTTTATTCTTTAGCCTTCAAACGAGCTGTTTTCGAGTATTAGTAGCAGGCACGAAGTAGCAGCGTGTCACTTTACGTCTTTTCTACACTGTACTTCTATGTAGATGCATCCTGGGCACGATAATGTCAAGAGAATTTGCATAGTGATAGGCTTTGGGTAACGCGCTGTGGCTTTTAATCGGTCGCCACGATAAACGTCTAGAGTAGTTTATATAACATGAGACAGCGCATAAGATAAAACGGATACTGAACGGATAATGCATACTGAAGCTTCATCTTCTTTTCATTGTTTTTATTTTATTTATTTCGAAATAACAACAGCATTTCTAACACCTGTTACAATCTTTTCCCTCCACGCCACCCTCACTTTCCCGCGGCATCCTGCTGAAGAACAGATGAGGCTCTGGCAAACTGGTGGTGGTATTATCACGAATGTAGGCCGCCCGCCTGCCCTGCGATATTTTAACAATAAAAGTAAAGAAAAATACAGTGTGATACTAAAGGGTGTCTACTCTACATAAGGTCGGCTGATAGATTATACATAAAGTAACAAGGGTCGTTTATATTAGGCCAAAAGGCCGAAGAATATATACGGAACACTTCATTAATATCAATCCGTTGCTAAAGCATTCCAGTTGGAGGTTTCAAATTAACTATCCCGTGAGAATAATGATATTTTTTGTTTAAGGTGGCAAAAGCCTATGGCGGCCCGCCTGATTTTAAGTGGTTACTGCAGCTATTGACGCATGCAACCCGGCTACCGATGCAGCACTCGCCCTACGTGGTCCGGAAACCCTATTCACCGGCAGAAACACGAACCGCAGGTAATTTAGCTGCAAAGATGCCCTATCTCGCTTTAAAATTATGATTTTTCTAGGCTTACACGCTTCTAGCGCGTGTATAATAATAATATGCGCTTCTACATGAAGCGTAAAAGTGGTAGTTTAGTGGGGTTTTCCTTTCGTTAACCTAGTCACATACCGCCTTTCTAGCTTTCCTCCAAGTGAAAGAGAGGATGTGCTTTTAAAATGGTCATTAATTCTTTCGTGTTATCCATCTCTTTGTATTCGCTAAGAAACAAGAGATGATGAAACTGTCTAGGCCTTTTTGTACTTGCCATCAATTTTTCATGCATAGTTCTATGTGTCGCCTGAAACGGTATTATTGTCGTGGTGTGACTCGAGTCGGTTGATTTTAAGAATAGGCCAGTAGAAGTATGTCCACATATGATTTCTTTCCTCTTTATTTTGGCGAATGATTTGGAGTAGGTACCTAATTTTAATACAAGCATACATATTTGACGATAAACAGAAGTTTGTTTGCTCTGTGGTAATCGTTTCTTTGCGTTTGATCTGTTTTTCGTTTAACATTTGGGTTGGAAATACCTGTAAAAGCTGATTTGTATACGTCATGTTTATTTATTTCTGTAAAAATAATACTCTCATGACATAATTTCGTTGCCAATCTCCAAATAGAACAGCAAAGTACGCAGAAGATATTAGGGTTCACATCTGTGTGAGCAAACACAGGTGCATACTCTGTTCTGTCACTCTCATCATCAGCGTGTCAATTGACTTTCCTTTGCTTGAGTCCTCACAATCAATGTCCGATTCATCATCATCATCATCAGCCCACATCAGTCCACTGCTGGACATAGGCCACAATGTCCGATTGGCAAAGCCAAATTGAAGCCGACGACTGACTTCATGGAGCTCACGCATTCCGCCAGGAAAAAGACGAAGGGGACAATCCTACACTATTATAATCCGAAGGGACGAGGGTTTGACACGACCGGAGGACCAATGGCTTAACGTGCTCTCTGATGCACGGAAGTGTTACCAAAAACTTATTAACACCGGGGATACTGAGAAAATTATTGACAGAAAAACCCAGTAACAATTTTTGGTCTGACCTGGGATTCTAGTTCCTTGGTAATGATTCCAAGAATTTTATTTAGAACTAGCTGTGCCGGCGGCGACACACGCGTTGATATCGGGTTTCAAAAGCAACGGATTTCCATAAAATAGTTCTTCCTCAATTTTAAGTTAGACCTCTAGCAATACATTGGTGAAACCGCAATAGTTTTCGCGTAATGCGCATTGAAACATGTAGGTAAAAATTTCTCCCGTTTTCCCAACACTTCCCTTCACTGCTATTGATTGTAGCGTGATGAAAAGTATACTGTAACCTGCCCAGGAGTCTGAAGAATAATTATGCCAAGTTTCGTTAAAATCCGCCCAGTAGTTTTTGTTTCTATAACGAACGTACAGACAGACAAAATTTTACTGATTGCATTTTTGGCATTAGTATCGATCACTAATCACCCTGATAGTTATTTTGAAAAAATATTTCATGTACAGAATTGACCTCTACAGATTTATTATATGTATAAATCGATATAGATAGGCATATCATGAGTACATCCAAGTGACCTTACTTCTTCTTATTATTTTTATCCTGTCGACCATTTTTCCCCAGCCTGTTACACAAACCCACTTGGCAAGGCGTCACTGCTAACGGAGCAATTTAACTTTCTTTATTATCACATGCAAATAGCACTGAAGCTCATTTGAATAACATCTAATTAAAATGTTCATCCTTTAGCCCCGTTCCATCACTTTAATAAAGGGATCAGAAGTTTTTGTGGTCGTAAATCTAACTTATTCATAACCTTGTCTTTGTGATGTAAAACTATGGTAATCAATGAAAAATTAGGTCTTCAAATTATTTTGGTTCCTATTCATAAGTTTTTAAACTTAAGCAAATCATGATAATATTTTATAAGTATGACTTTCCTTGTCCATAGTTCTACTTAATTAAATCAGAAATTCTTCTTCAATTTCAAATTTCATACTAAGTTTCCATAACGGTCCTTTCGTAATAAAACTTAATAAAGTTACATTACTTATTATTATCAATTCAACTATACCTATATAAAATGGTTATGCTGCTATCTGTGGGATAGAGGTAAATGTAAATAGACTTATATTGAAAAATATTCCTCTTATTCGACATCCTTCGTCTCGCCGAGTCCCTTGCCCAAACTATGTATGACAGCCTGTATGCTTACAAAATGATATTAAAATCACTGCCAAAGAATCTCTCGTATGATATTTGGGACATTATTTCTACAACCAAATAAATATATTCGATTGAGTCTAAATCCTGTTGCTATGTTTTTATATTTTGTTTATTCAAGTGTTATTATTCGTTCTTACATCTATAGGTATCTAGTTTGGTGATATAATTATCCATAAAATCATTTTCTGCTAGAAACCTGTAAACGACCTCTGTAGCGCAATGGTATTGTATTTAGTTAGAACCGTCTCACTCAATGCATAGGCGATCGGCATGTAGGTACCGAGTACGATTCCCGGTCAAGTCAATTTAGGAAATTCAATAATAACAGATACGACTAATAATTGCAAGAGTCATATAGTATTAAATAATACGAATGATGCCCTGTCATAACCTACCTATTTGATTTTGTAAAGTTTATCCGATCGCTGAAGAACCAGTTTTAAGCAATAAGTTAGTGTAAAAATGGAGCTGCATAAACTTATTTTTTGTACATAATACGTACCCAGAAATAGGTATGTATTCACAAATTTTAGTGAATCGTATTTTTAATTTTATAATTTGCGGTTCAGCCGGTACACAAAAGCTCGTTACTTAATTCTCGTACGACTTTCGCGTGTGGCAAAAAACGCGTCTAAATATACACGCCTACACGCGCTTGCAAAAACTTACACGCGCGTATAAAATACCAGTCTGAAACAGCTCTTATCTTACAAACGGCGTCAGTGTTTTATACAGTATTTCAAACCCACCAACTGTTTTTTAATGTGTCATTACGGATGATTGATGATGAATTTAGTGCATTTACTATACGTAGCAAACTTATCAGTTACTTCTGGCTGACATCCGCTTCGGGTATTAAAGATTAAGCTTAGGTGACTTTGCAAAGTCTGTCAGGAAGCTTAATCTTGCTTTAGTGGCAAAGCAAAAATCCCGCCTACAGGCTCGGTTGCGTCAACTGTGAGCTAAAATAATATTTTTGTTGTAAATCTAGTACACAAATAATGTATGTAGTACTTTTTATGCGATATAATTTTTTTCATCTTCATGATGAACTCAAATAACTGGAAACGCAATGCATATAAAATAGGTAGTAGGGAGATAGGCTCTATTAGGTAACCTATTGAACAAGATTTGATGATCATACCTACATAATACATAATTATAAATCATAGATAGACACACTTTATTGCACAACGATACAATACGATAACTTCATATATTATTTTACCATCCCAAAGTAAGATAGAAGGTAAAGTAACACAAATATATATCTTTTTATCAACCTATACTATATAACCTAACCCACAGCTGGGCAAAAGTCTCCCCCAACACATATATTATTTTTCAATACAATATTAACTTCCATACACAATACCAACACTTACATTATTGTTCAGAAGGCAGAGTCACAATAAATTAGCCATCGGAAAATATTTTTTCGCAACAGTGTTTTTTCAGCACGAAATCCTAAAAGAAAATTTAAAATTATTATGATAAGCTTATCGATTTGAAAATATAACGAAAATCATGTCCCCGGCTTACGAAGATTCTTTATTAGAAAGAAACAAACTGATATTTCATATTTGTAATATTAAAACAAAGCGTAAGACGCACGACAACAGGTATCGAACTCAATTGTCATCCCCCAAAGCGAAGAGATTGTTTTCCATTTGTTTACAATTCAATCCGAACTATTGTATGCTTCATCCCAAAACCATCCCGGATCAGGAAGTAGGTACTAGCAAGCAGCTATTCGCTACAATATCTTCGCTCAAGTTATTTGACCTATTTGTACGGACAAATCGCAAGTTATTTTGCATGGTGCAGCTACTGAAATGCAAAGAGAAATTCTTTTATGAGAACGCTGAAATCATATTCGTAGAACAAAAGTTGTTGGTCTCTGTAGATACCTACGTGCTTGCGAATAATGGCGGTTGTTTGTACCTTTTGTGTTTGTCTCGGCGTAGGTACTCGGAGCAAAGCGCGGGGCAATTCATTATTGCCATTTATATGTGGAGTGGTGGGAAGTGCTAACAGAATAAGTGTAAAAGTTTCGCTTGTGATAGAATTTTGTTTTATTTTTTGTTGAGACATCCATTGTTTTACCGTCCAAAAAATAGGTGAGCTGAGCGTGGTAAGGAGAGGTTAAAAGTGATAGATTAGCGTTTTATACGCGAAAATAAGCTCGTTTTTGGAAGCGCGTGTCACCCGGGTCTTAAGTGTGTTAACGCGCATATTATCTACCTATGTATAATTGACATTGATACAATACTACCAATTTGGGAGACAACCTTTTAAAGACCGCATTGAACGAGAGTAGGCTTCCGCTGAATTAGGCTTTTACGCTCGTCTATGCACATCCGGTGTTTGCAGCGTCAAGATAGGAGTAGGTATGTAGGGCACGTATTGGCAAACATGCCAGTACAACTAAACATATAGGTATGTGCGGAAAAATATGCTAATTTAAAAACGGATTACCGTACGTATATTAAGCGACAATTTAAGAAACTAGGATTAGGGTCAGTAGAGCTTTCTCAGCATCTAGTTCCTGTTTAACCCTATGGATGTTCTGAGCCTTAAACTTGGATCGCTGAGTCTACAGTGAGTCTTGCCTTCGATAACATAAATAAATAAAGAAATAACCTAAGACATCCCACGTTGGGCCACACATCTAGCCCCAAACTAAGCCGAAACTTGTACTATGGGCACTAGACACCAACGGGCCAGTCGGCCATTAAAGATAGTATTGATCACAAACCCAGTAAAAATGTACGATTATATCCCGCTGAGTAGGGTTTCCGGAGCTCGTGGGTGGTTATGGTTGGGCCGGCATTACGGTGGCAACTTACAGGTAACTGACCAGTTACTTGCCCGTTGTCACAGTGACTTGGACTTCTTTTTCGCTTTTCATCAGGCGTATGGAAGCCATTATGTCGAGCTACTATACAAAAAAGAACCAAAAGGTTTCAATTTGTTCCCGAAAATTATGTGCGCTCTGCGTTGCACAGCTAGCTGGTAACTAGCCAAATAGTGTTGTAATATTTGATGTATGTAATTCGGGACGGGTTAATGGTTGTAATAAAGTGGCGTATGCCCTCGACCGGCTCATTAGCGGACAATGGGCGCGCGGCCGAGTGGAACTGATCCTCAGTCGACTGTGAACTACCCGCGATATCGCCACAGTGCAACAGGGTGTCAGAGAAGTTGCAATCTTGTTTGTTACGCGTGTAAGATACTAAACGTAGACTCCCACGGAGAACACTAACGAACCGATTCTTGGGTAATCCGACATCCGCCTAGACGTGAGACTAAACTTTCATATTTTTGCATGCTGCTCACTGTATGTAATGCGAACTTCTCTTTCAATCGGGCGATAGCAAGCTACTATGCGGCGTTACTGCAAAAAGAAAACAATGATTTAAGTATACACTCAAATTCTCTACAGGACATTTCAAAAAGTATTTAACCACTTACTACCATCCATAGGTATAAGTAGTAGATGTACCACGTTTCATTGTTGTATTCGACTAATGAATTTGTATTCATATTTTATGTTTTGGAGAACTGTAATGAAACGTGGTACCTACCCCTATTAAACCTGTGGTGACAAGCGGTTTTCGTGTATTCTCTTATGCACACGCTTCAATTCGCTCCAGATCATTCCTATAGCCTACGTTTTTCTTGGGAATTAGAATCTAGAGCTTGACTTGGTATAGGATCAGTGTCCGTTCAGAGCGTGTGGCCTATCCAATTTGTGTAGCAAATTTCTCATACTTGTGTATGCATTATAATGCATACCAACGCTGAAAGTGCAGATTACGTTAACTTTTCGCTGACATGGAGCACGGTTCTTAGCGACAATCACCTGCATCGGTGATCCCTTTCTTTATCGTTCTAATAATATGATGACACTGATGTTCGAGGCTGTTGAGCTGTGAGGCACGTGGCCCTATGCGCAGTATTGCATATTGCTCACTGCCATTAATTATACTGTGACAGGATCGATCACTTGTGACGTGCAACTCACCCTCGTCGAACAACAGTGTCATCATGTTGTTAGAACGATAAAGAAAGGGATCACCGATGCAGGTGATTGTCGCTAAGAACCGAGCTCCAGGTTAGCGAAAAGTTAACGTAATCAGAGCGTTTAGTTTTGATCTGCATTATATGAGAATTTTGCTACACGAATTGGATCGGCCATACGCTCTAAACACATACCGAGTCAAGTTATAAACTGGAGTTCTCAAGGAAAACGGAGGCCTCCTTAAGTAATCCTGGGGGTGGACGATCGCTGCAGAAGTGAAGGCGATAGGAAAGACCTGGAGCGAGGTGAAGCGCGAAGCTCAAGACCGCTCGGGATGGCGGCGTACTGTCCCTCCTAGGGACAACTCCTAACCTAACCCTCTGCCCTATCTAGGGGACATAGGACGACGACTCACAATTATGAGACCTTATGACTTATTATGAGAGAATCCATTTTAATCGACTTCAGATCTTACATAGGCACCTCGTCATCATTATTAGCCTGCAAACGTCCACTGCTGGATGTAGGCCTCTACCAATGACAATTGTGATTTAGGGATTTGCCCATTTTTTGATTTGATCGATTGACTTTCAATCTTAATTTGAACTTGAAATAAAAATAAAAAAGAAACTGCATGTTAATTTAGTATTCAAGAAACTTATTTTATTTACCACTAACCTTTTTTACTCGTAGTTCTTTATAGTGTTATTTATCACTGCATAATAGAGGTATAAAACAAAGACGTCGTGTCTCTCCTTATGTGTGCTTAGATATTTAAAACTATGCATCGGATTTTGATGTAACTAGTTACTTTAATAAATGCAATGTTTCAAGATGAAGGTTTATATATGCATAATATAGTACAGAAACACTGAATTTAAGAGGTTTCTGATGTAATGTCGTGAGCTAACCGAAGCGAAGCGAAGCGAGGACGGGTCGCTAGTCTATCTATCTTCTATACTTCTTCTATCTATATCTATCTTCTTCTATTATTTTATTTGTTAAATCTGTAGAGAGGTCAATTTTTTGAAACCCGATATCCACGCGTGTGACGCCGCCGGCACAGCTAGTTATTTATAATCGCTTTATAGATCTAGCAACATTAGTATGCAAATACACCTTCTCATGTCATAAGCAGCCCACGTCACTGTTGATCACGTAGTACCTTGTCCTTCCACCAAAAAAAACGTTTTAATTTAAAAAAGCGCTAAACAGTCCCCTCAGTGTGGCGCGCCGGCGACAGTGGGGAACAAAGAAAACACCCACAGAGAGAGGGCTCCTTGTTTTCCTTCAAAAGCGCACTACTGGCTTGTTTTTAATTTGTTAATGCTGGCCATTTTAGAGATCCGCGCTGGATCTTGCAGCGAATCCTCTAAGTGAAGTCAGAGGGAGCTTTTAAAAGTTGATTCAATGTTTAATTCGTTTAAATTTTGTCGATTAGTGAGATAAAGTTACTAATCTATTTTTATTACTTTATTTATGCGTTTCCAACAGTGGATTCGCATTCAGCAAAAATTATTCCACTTCATTATTATTCACGACACTGGTTAGTATTAATTAACATTAATACCATTTCAGTGATCCTTTTTTTATAATCCCTAACTACATAAATACGGACTGTATTATATTCGTATAAACTACACCTAGATACCAAATTATCGTATTTCGATCAATTTATTTTACTTACATTTCTAATAAATTCAGACTACTAAATAAAGACATCTTAAAATACATATACATATTATTTATACCACATAATAATGACTGCCATCAAAGTCTCCTGGAAAATTCCGAAATTGACTGAAATTTGCTTTTTGTTGCATTTTTTTTATAAGAAATGTCTCGCAAAATTATATTTCAACCTACATTAGATCCCTATCTCTAGGGATCACATCTACGCACTTTGTCTACTTACACCGAATCCAATTCCTACGCAGACGAGCTCTCAAACGGGATCAAAACTGATATCTCAGCAAAACTTTAACAAAGTAAGTAAAGATAATAATGTAATAGGTACCAGTACCAAACTTTGCACAAAATAAACAATACCAAAACTTTCCTCGGATAACAATATTGTAAAGTTCCCATCGAAAACTAATGTACAGCAATAATTAAGCAAAGTGAATTAACGTCAAAACTATCGTTTCCACATGAACTGTTGGTAAGTGGATTAAACATGTAATAAGTGTCAGTTATGTTTGCACGAAATGGGAACACTTATGTACACCCGGCTTAGCGAATTTAAAATTGTTGGCAGAAAGTTTGTTCGCGTTGTATTGTATTTGCGAAACGTGCACTTTCAACTGCGGCCATGGAATACGGAACTTGTGTAGATCATTAGGTTCAAAATGATCTCTTAATGAACCCAAAGTTTATCATTATTATTTTTTCTTCGGAATGAGAAATTCGTTGTAAAGCCTTTGGTTTTTTTTTGCAAATTAACTTTTCATTAGTTCTTTGCCTAATGTTCAAATGTCTACAGACTATTAAATTGAGACAAAGCGGCGTAACCACATTCAGTACTTTCCGAGATCGAGTAAAATAACAAAAGTACAACTGTTACATCTGATGGAATTAAAGGTGGGTGCTGAAGTTTATTCCGTACTTATTTAATAAATGTGTGTAATGTCTAGATATATGATAATATCCAATATACTTAGAGTATTGAAATACGGACATAAAATAGTAGATGAAAGATAATTGTAGCAAATAGGCGTATAATATCAATAAAATGAAAAACTACTATCCCCTCTATTTTGTATTTTGCCGTGGTATCGTTCGTTCTTGGTCAATTATGTAGCTCCATGGGCTAACGTATCATGTTGCGCCGTTTGTCACACAACGAGCCTCGCCTTGCACATTAATCTACGGATAGGTTTCCTCATGAGTTCAACAAGGGAGACAAAGAAGCTTCGAGGTCATGAAATATTTATGCCATAAATAAATATCGGGTTATTCACGATAATAGTATGGATTTGGTTGGTTACATGGTAATTTAAATGAATCACTTTGAATTGATCTTAGATGCATAATGACGAAGTAACAGGTTTCTTGTGTATTAGGCCGAGCGTAGGCGCAGATACATAAAGCGCAGGGCAAAAGAGATTTTGTAAAACACGAAACGACTGGCTCGGTGGCTCAATTGGTAAACCCCTGCCTTCTAAACCAAGAGTCGTGGGTTTGATTTCCACGCGGGGCAAACACTCGTGTGATGAACATTTGTGTGTGTGTTCCGTGTCATACAAATATGAATAACCAGACACGGAACACTGTATATTTGTGGTACCATCGTTGTTCTGTTACTCCTATCACAAGTGCTCAAGCTACTTACTTTAGGATCGGAGCAATCAATGTATGTGATGTTTATTTTTTTATTTATTATTTACTTATCTGAGGACGACTGTGAAACGCAGAAACGCGTCTGGCCTATGTCTATTGCAACTGCCCTATACTGTGCTTTGTTAACCGACTTCGAAAAAAGGAGGAGGTTCTCAATTCGTCTGTATGTATAATATTTTTTTTTTATTTTTTTTTATGTTTGTTCACCGAGATTTCCGTCAATTATGGATGGATTTCAAAAATTTTTCAACAGTTCGACAGAGGACACTTCCGAGGTGGTCCCATTATCACCAAGTCAGGATCTGATGATGGGATCCTGGAGAAATTGATGGCAACAACCGAAAATTGTATGCTCATATGGTGTTTTTGTTACGTATCATATTTTACTCAGGTATATGCTTCCGGGCGTCATCATCTGGTGCTGATAATGAAGCCTCAGAACTCCTTAACGGTTAGGAGTTAGGGAACAGTACTGCCATTGGTCGATAGAAACTAGGTAGTATGTACTTATGCAGGGCTAATAGGGCAGGTGATTTGGTAAGTGATTTGCTTGATTCTAGATCGCAAAGTCTTCACTTTACTTAAATCAAAATTTTTCATTCCTAAGTTTACTTCAGAGTTTTAACTCTGAAGGACATTAATTAGCCTTTATTCAAGTTCACAGCACATTAACGCAACCAAAAATCGAGAAATAAAATTATTTAAAAAAAAAAATTAAACCGACTTCAAAAAAAACACAAACAACCAAAACTAAAAAGCGATAAATAACGTAAGTAATTCTATCCTTAAAACATATTATATGTATAACTATAATTATTTAAATATTACAATTATCACTTATTTTTGAAGTCGGTGCCAGCCAACAAATAAATGTATATTGTCGTGTGGATTTGCCGGCCGCGCGTCTGACAACAACAGTCTACGTTAGGTACCTTGAGGCTGGCACCGACTCCAAAAATAAGTGATAATTGTAATATTTAAATAATTATAGTTATACATATAATATGTTTTAAGGATAGAATTACTTACGTTATTTATCGCTTTTTAGTTTTGGTTGTTTGTGTTTTTTTTGAAGTCGGTTTAATTTTTTTTAAAAAATAATTTTTGATGTGCTGCGTCACCCGCGAATCACCATACGCTTATCCTTAATTGTATCCAGGCAATGTTATATGTGCCTTTTTGATTCTGAACACAAACAATTACTAATAAAAGAAATGACGTATGCTAACTTGGAATGAATCTCACACTGTCTTACTTTACGTAGCAAAACCAATAAAAGCTAAAGGACAGGTTGATAAGCCGTTGCTTATTCAATTGCCTCTTAAAGTCTGTTCAATATTCAGAGGTCAGCTACCCAAAAACACGTAATCAAATTCTTTAACTGTCCTCTCCCTTTTCGGCTACAGGCTGCATAAATATTCAACAGACAAGGCAAATTCGTTTTATAAGCGATATAAACGGGAAACCTGAAAGTGAATTCGGTACAATGATGAGAAAAGTGAAGGATTAACCTAATACCTCAACCTCATTACTGCGACCCAAGAGTGCGTAATTAATAATAATTAAATCCATGCCTCGTCAGGCGATGTTGCCACTGTTAGACACAGGTAAATCCATTGGCTAAAGCCGCTTATCACTGAGTTATGAAATTCCATTTTGTACTTAATACGCTACTGTTCCTGTAGTCTGCAAGCTGGCAGGATAGAAAATTGACTGAGTTTGTGCTAACCATAGACTAACACTTACCTATATGGTGCTAACCACGGAGCAAGTACAAACAGGAGTTCCTACAACTATAATATTACAGGGAGTGTCGAAACCCCCCGTTTTGACACCTTTTTAGGGTTCCGTAGCCAAAATGGCAAAAACGGGACCTCAAGCTACTTACTTCGTCATCGGAGCAATATAATAATATGTTAAGACTAATAATTCTAATATTTTTTTAAACAACATATATTTGTCAATTATTCAACACTAGCTGTGCCGGCGGCGTCGCACGCGTTGATATCGGGTTTCAAAAATAGCGGACATCTATAAAATGGTACCTAAATTTTAAGTTAGACCTCTAGCAATACATTGGTGAAAACTGCATTTGATTCCATGCAGGAGATTATGCGTGATGCGCGATCAAACATGCAGGTAAAAATTTCTCCCATTTTTCTAACACTTCCCGTCACTGCTCTGCTGCTATTGATTGTAGCGTGATGAAAAGTATACTATAACCTGCCCAGGAGTATGAAGAATAATCGTACCAAGTTTTGTTAAAATCCGTCCAGTAGTTTTTTTTCTATAGCGAACATACAGACAGATAGATAGACAGACAAAAATTTTACTGATTGCATTTTTGGCATCAAAAAATATTTAATGTACAGAATTGACCTCTCCACAGATTTATTATAAGTGTAGAAGATGTGGAAACGTTGATGTACTTAAAAGTAATGGTATTCTGCATCTATTTCGGTCATCGATTACCACACATTGTGATCTATTATGTATTAAAGGCCTTGTTAATTTATGAAGAGACGGATTAATTTCACAGATTTATTCGACCAGTTCTTCTTTCAATTATGAAGGCTTAATTAATTAATCACCGTCCCACACACCCTTTTAAATTTAAATTAACGCAGCAGCGATCGCAATGATCGTGATACCACATAGAGCCAGTTATTGCCTTAAGTGTCTCGTTACACAATCATAGCATAAGTATATATATAGGATCTACCGCCACCAGTCGGTTGCCGGAGCCTCGTCTGTTTTTAAGCAGGATCTACAGCATAACTCGATCTTTCTTCTTACCTATTTTTCTTGTGATGGGTGGTAGATAGGTATACGAGTAGAATGTTAGACAGTAAAGAGATTTTCAATCTAGACATTTCTAGACGCGGAGTAGCTAGGAAATTTCAATACATCTAAGCTGAAAGCACCCTAAGACTTGTTTAAAAAGACACATGGGGCGTCGCGCGTCGTGAGAGGCGGTTAGTCTACGAAATCGCTGCTCAAAGCCTCCATATTGTTCTTTTTTTTTCGCTCATCATACAAGCGACAATGCTGTTCTGCCGCCTGTCACGAAAAATAGACTCGTTTTACACCACGACCAAAGATAGACAGGCTTGTCGTTCACGTGTAGAAATGATCGCCAAAAACGAACAGCCTTGGTCTTGTCAAAGTACAATAATTTTATCTTGTGCTTTTAATGGTAGATGAGGACTGAACGGTGTGTTCTGAGATAAATATAGGGGAACAAGGGGGAATGACGCTCACTGGGTAATGGCGCTCACCTCTGTATCTCTGTCACAATTCAACATAGCAACACGAAACACCGCATGAGACACGAAGGGCCAGGGCCTACAACAGACAGCGATGAGACCCGCAAGTCAGTGCGCGTCGCACGACCTTGAAGTGCATTTCTTTGTTTGTGGCCAAACTGATCTAATTTTTGGTGACTTGTTTAATGTAGGTAAGTTAAGAATTTTGATTGTTATTTAGTTTTTAGTTTTACTTTTCTTACAAATGTCTATTCAATTTTATGATAATGAAGTCAATTTCCAAAAAGTGTGCACGAATTTTTTTTAAATTTTTAGTTATTACAACCCGGCAGTTTGGGGTAATACCGCTCATCTATCATACCATACCATATTACCATCGAACGTGTCATATTACCCCTTCCGAGAGTGAAGTCGAAGAGCACCTATGCGATGATGACAGTGATGACGAAATGAATGTGGATGATGACAATTATTATAACAGATGTACATAATTTTAGTCGATTTGATATGTAAGACTTAATTATGTGCGAATTTGTGATTGTACACTTTACTCTTATTATTTAAGATAGATCTCATTAATATTTTAAATAAAATGTACAATAATTGTTTTATTCCAATAAAAATATGTTACTCCTGACCCTGAGCGGCATTACCCGAAGGCCGGGGTAATGACGCTCAAACTTGATTTTTTTTAAATGCTTTTTTCTACGAATTGTTTAAAGATATATGTGTTTGTTGTTAAATAGTTAATTACTCGATAGTTAAAGAGTTTGTGACTTTCTTATTTTTGATTTTTAATAAATATTTTGAAAGATACAGCATGTTTTCCTTAAGTGAACGCCATTCCCCCTCGTTACCCTATAACCCAAGACATGCCACGCTGGGCCACACATCACCATCTAGCCCATACTAAGCCAAAGCTTGTACTTTGGTTGCTAGACAGCTGATAAACTTACGTAGATGCTTTTTTTTATAAAATAAACACGTATTATTCGTAGTAAACACCCAGACCAATACAAACAGACATGTTAATGCACAAAAATATTTGAACTGTGTGGGGATTGAACCGACGCCCCTTGGTTCTTCTTCTAAACTCACCTGACTCATATATTATTTTTGATACATTTTTAGGGTTCCGTAGCCAGAGGCAAAAACGGGACCCTTATAGATTCGCCATGTCTGTCTGTCTGTCCGTCCGTATGTCAGAGCCAATTTATTCCGAAACTATAAGAGCTACCTACGGTGCGTAGATGTAGTAAAATCAGGAAAATACTCAACATTTTTGTTAAAATGCGTGTCTTTTATTTTTGAATAAGCTAAAAGACAGATTAATTTTTTAGACATAAACCTATTGCTTAGGCCCGCTGTTGCTAACCAGTGTTGAGTCTTAGGGCCGTTATTGTCCTCCTTATTACGGAGATACATTCTCAGCAGCAGCGTAGGTACATTGCAACGGACATTAGATGCCGTTTAGCAGAAAACAGTATTAATGCCCTTTATTTTTAAGGTGTAATTTTCAAAATCACTCATTATAAATTATTTAGTGGGTAAGATTAAAGAACAAAGGTTTTTGAGTAATAGGGTATTTTAGTTAACCTCACTATCACAAACAAGCAGACCTTTTTTTTTAAACTAGACGGGATCCCGAATGTCGGGATTGTATTCCCTAGTTGCTATTGTGATGAATCACAAAAGCAATAAGAAAACATACAAAACACCAATTACGTCTCATGTATGTTTATTTTAAGGGGGATTTGAACCTACGCCCTCTGGCTTCGAACAAAGATTTGATATAGCTGCGAAAACTCGATATTTTGGGATCAATGAAGATAAATAACATTGTGAGATTATTCTATAGAGATGTAAAAAAATGTAACCGTGAGAGACCAAGAACTAATTCGAAGAAGCTTTCATCAAGTTACGTTATTAGACTTCTTTGGAACTTATATCAAACTTGTCATAACGTGGATTACTGTAAAGACCCCTGCCTGTTAGATGGCGCATTAGATGAAGCTTTTAATTCGGATCGTTGGTTTAAGTCCGTACCTTAGGGATATTATAAATTTCTCATTACTTCATCAACATTCGCCTGCGTTGTTCACATTACGTGTTTGGAGTCGGTTACATTGTTACATAACCGAACCATCAGTTCCATAAACGAACAATGAAAGAACACATTTCTTCTTCCATTCTTCCCTATCAGCCGTCATAATCCCAAATATTCCCTTCTCAGTTATATAATCCTTCACGATGTCCATTCATTTTTTGTTCAGACGTTTATAATTTAACAAATTTTCTTTACTCACTTGTTTTTCACAAGGTTGTTATTGAAAAACATTTAAAAAAAAAGTACCTGAGAATTAAAATAAATAGGCTTGGAGCTACGTAGCTTACATGTACTTGTATTACATCGTAGCAGACACGTCGTAGCAAAGTGTAGCGTCGTAGCCTTGCGTAGCAAATTGACTATTAAACCTACGGTACGGTTTTACACAAGTACCCCAAAGAATCTGCTTAAGTGCGGAACTAATTTTTACTGAAAACTGACTGCCTGTATAGTTGATTTTATCCAGCAAAATGCAGCTGGTCTCCTTACACGGACATGGTGTATGTACCTACGTTGAACGTACATTGCTACCATTATTCACGCTCCCACAAAGCGTATGCCTAAGTTGTAGTAAATTCTTGACCTCGACGTAGCTTGTTAACATAGGTTCATCTTATGTTTAATGTAAAATGTCTAGCATTACGCTACTCAGTTAGTGTTACATAGCACGGAATGTTCTGTGGCTTATATTGTTTATTATTATTTGTTAAACCTTAAAGGGTTCGTAATTTGTATTGTGAAATCATTAGGTTACGAGCTTGCAAAAAGTTAATGAAAATATAATTCCCAATAATACTTCAAATACTTGCACATTCCACAGCAGGTATATCCCCGGCTTATTTTTGTCCACATCTTTACTCACTCACGTCCAAATATTATTCGGCAGAATACACTACGGGCAGGTGAGGGCTCCCTTACATCTAACCCGTCTGCCTAGCGTGGCGGTTATGGGTAAAGCCTCCAGATGTTTGACCAAAGTGGCGATCAACTGGAGAGGCCTTTGTCTAGCAGTGGACTGCTAGACTGAATGATGAAGGGCTCGAACCTACCCTAAACTAGAACCGTAAAGTCTACAATGGTTAAGCGCGGGGTGGTGGACTTTTTCACATTAACTATGTGCAGGTTTCCTCATGATGTTCTCCTTTTGGTGAATAAGAGAATAGAATAGGTACACGTACATATAATTTGACACGCACAAATATATTTAGTCATAAAGATTACACATAATTACAATCTAATAAGTTATCAAGCGCCTCAATTTCGTGTATTTGTTAAAAATCATAGCATTATTAGAGTTCATCTTCCTTTCCTAAGGGAATATCTAATTCACGGCTTGAACAATTTTTATTAATTTATCCCCACAAGTTTGAAGATTCCTTACAAAGTTCTATTGGTGTCATCACCCTTACCAACTCCATAATCTGTTTTAATTTTCTAAGCATAAGTCTTTGAAATATATTTATAAATTCATCAAGCCTTGGTGAAGGAGGTTTGACTTGATTTGCAGTATAAAGGGCAGGATGCTTAGCTGGGGGAACTCGTTAAAATATGCATTGATGAATAAAGATGTACTTTAATTAGGACCATATAGAGATGAAGGTATATTAAGAGTGTCACCAAAATACCGCTTCTCTTCTAGCATTAACTAGCATACGCATTCTTCATGGTATAATCTTCAGTTTCTTGAGTGTTCTGGGAGAAACCCTCAGTCATCCATCATACAAGGGAAAGCCATAAGTGGTTGCTGTGAATAGTCTGGCACACTTATTGTTATTGTTTAGGGTAGTAAGGCGACAACCGTCATGGTGTATCTAAGTTAAACTAATTAAGCGTGATGGTGATTAAAAGGCCAAATTCACTGCATTTCATCTTATTGGTCTGCTTATATCAGTAAGAAGAGAACAAATTAAAACTCAAACTATAAATTTAACTACATAACTTTCTCTTCTTTAAAATCTATTCTCTATCTAATATATTGCTTTTTATGTTCTAAAAATTATCCTGATCGTTTACAGAAGTCAGCGTTTTTGATATTACTTTTTGAAACAAATCATTTTTTTATTCGATGATAACGACATAATATAATCAAGCGTTTGAATTAAAATCAAACAATATTTTTACCTTAAAATACATAAGTTAGTTACTTTCCTTTTCCTTTCATACTTATACTCTTGTATTTTCATATAATTTCATTTCATATAATCACAGATTTAACTAGTCTGCTACGAGTAGCATTTTCGAGTCCATTATCCTTGGAACTTCTTCGTTATTATCTTGATGAAATCTCTCCTTGAATTCATCATTAAAAACTGTACCCCAATTATGAACAAAGAAAACCAAGCAAATATGCACAAATTTTAATACTTATCTTGCCAAGTATAAACAGAACACATAATTAATAAAAAGATTGCGAAAAATACTTATACATAAAAACTTCCATTAGAAAAGGATGACTGTTGAGTTACGGCACTACTCACCAGGCCTCATGTCGAAGTAGGAATAAAGTTTGATGTAAAAAGTATCTTGAACTCATAAAAGAAAACCAACTTACTACAATGTAGGGGGAGTCCGGGAGACTTTATTAGGTGGGAGAGATGAAATACCATTTAAAAACCAACTTAAATTTTGCTCTCATGATAGGTCATTGACCGCGGTCATGGATACACGTGGTCGTTATAGACCGTCTTGTTGTATCGTTAGAGCAAAATTTTAGTTATTTTTTTTGAAACTTGGTTCATATTTCCCACATGATAAAATCTCCCCCTACTCTAAATAAAGAGTTAACTAGTAGGTACACGTAGTAGGTCACGTTAGTCAGTTTCCTTTGAAGCCTGATACTAAGACAGTTTGTTGTGCAGAGATATTTAAAAGGAAGCACTATTTTGTAGAGGAACTTCTACGTGATAGACTTGAATGATGCACTCTCCTTGCAAAATTAATGCTTCGTTTTTATTATCCACTCAAACTTAGTAGTTAGTTCTATATACGTACTCGTATCGTAACATATTGTATTCCTGTTGCTAATTAAAGTGTTGCAATGAAAAGTTGTACTTTTTAACACTATAGGATTAACCTATTAGAATAATATAATAGACATTTTACGCAGGGCCACAAAGCGCCATCTGACCCCAAACTAAACCGATTGTACTATGGGTACTAGACAACTGATAAACTTACTTAGATTACTTTACTTACTTTTTTTGTAACACCCAGATCATTACCTACAAACAGACATGCTCATACACAGAAATGTTTGTATTGTTCAGGGTAAGTGTAGAATATACAGATTTTATATAAGTATACATTTTGTTGCTTTGTAATCGAAAACTATAGACTATTTGCTTAAAATTTTTTGCAAGTGTTTTCTTGATTTGTCTCACTGTTAGTACGTCTATGTTTGATAAATGATTTCTGACTAGATACCTTTATCATTTCCAATAGCACGTACAGAAACACGACGTAGCTACGGATATTATTTCGTTCGGCAACTGGATTATCTGAAAACGAAGCGAACGCTTCATACAAAGATATAGAGAAAAAAATGGGAACAAAAATGTGCTTAGGCGATTTTGTATGTTACTCTGTAGTGTATCTCATATCAGGACTGTGTATGATGGTAGGTAGTATTAAGACCGCAGGAGCAGTAGTGCCAAATATTGGTATATTGTCCAGCACCAGTAATAAAAAAGTTGACAAGTCCATGTGAGCATACACCCTAGTAATTCTTACACTAATTTTTACCTTTCCTAGAAACACAGAAATACTTACCACTTATACATAGGCATAAGAATAATATATCTACTATACGTTCTTAAGCTAGCTTATAAGTTGGTATATGCTTTTAATGTCTAGCCACAAATATATTTGGTGAAAAAGAGAAAATTTGCATGCAACATTATTTAGGAATAGCAAGTTCCGTTTGACACAAAATTGTTTACAACAAGGTCGCCGAATGCGTCATTGGCAGGTAGCCGCATAGTTGGGAAGGTCCGCGGAATGCGCCTCGCACGGAGGGGCGTCCCTCAACCCATGCGAGCACACAAACTCCCAGAAACCTCTCACCCTCAAGACCCCGATCGATGTACACGCCAAGCCAAAAATAAAACAACCCACTATTTTATAAAGATTTTATTAAACATTTTTCTGTAAAATAGATTAATTAAAACTGACATTTACAACAAACAACTATAAAATTCTTTGTATTCTCCATCTAACACTAGTTACGTTAATAGGTCCTGTTAATATTTTGGAATTGATTTCTAGTATAGCCGAATAGCATTGACAGTTCTCGCTCGCGGCGAAATCTTAGATATTACGATAACGAACGACTTTGAACACGCAGCGTACCTATCGTATCACACGGGGATGGGAGGGGACGCGGATCGCTTTTAATTCGCTAAATACATACATCTCATACATTTAATTGTCGATACATATATTCGTAACTATGACGAGACTAAGTCGGGGCCCAATGACCAGCAACATTACATTTAAAATTGGTTTATGTCTATTAAATTCCTCGTTTCGTTTAAAAAGCGATGAGTTAATACCGCACGAAACGTTCCCAGTACTAGACAATATTTTAAATGGAACAACAGTATTTCCACTAATTTCCAGTTCTCAAAAAGTAATTAATCATCCGCGAGTCCATTTGCAGCCGTCACTGTGTTGTGTTCAGTGACAGAGTTGGAATCAAAAGCGGAGAAAAAATCTGAAAAACGTTCTATTACACTTCAGAGAAATGTGTATCGTAAGTTTGTAAGTATAAGTGCTGAAGCGCCGTGCAGCATTTCGGTTTATAGCGCTCCGCAGTGGTAAGAGTTTACATTTTAAAAGTACGGTATGAGAAAACCAAGCGATGGTCGGCGACGGTGCGGAAATTTCCGATAAATGGGCCCCGAACCCGCCCGTCCACATTTAAAACATTATATTCGTAACATGTAACAGTAACCTTTTAAGTGTTACCCTGCAATTAGTCACTGTGTCGAGAGTTACGCGGGCCCCATAAAATTACGGTTTAAAGAAATTATTTTAACATTTTCAAAAGTTTTAGCGCAGCGTCAAACGTTAAAAATATTCGTGAATATTTTATATTAACAATTTAGGCTAAAGAATATAAACTTTTATTGACACAAGTAAAATACAGCCATAACTATGATATTATACAAAAATTCAAAGAATTTTTGTTTGATTCAGATTAGACTAAATGAAAATCATGTTTAAAATTAAACTTGGTCGTTCTATTTTTGCATAATACCTGTAGCAAAAATCAGTTTTAGCGTAAAACAGGGTAACTTATCTTTATGACGTCAAATATAATTCCATAAAACACAGTGCCTATGACAGTTTAACATCTTCTTAAGCAATACAGCCCGCATGTTTTTACATATAAGCTCAGAATTACGCTGTTCAATCCCGTCAACAAGGCCAGATTCAGAGAAAAACATGGACCCTAATTGAGATCCGAAAATTATTGAAATATCTATTCAATACAACTCGCTCCTAAGTCTTCGTAAGACCCTTAAGACTCTCAATCAATTCCTGAATCGGTCCTTGCCTCTCGATTACGTGTAATAGAATTTTATTAATAATTATAATTTTATTTATACCGTAATCGATTGGTTATTAATATTGTAACAACATTCTTGAGAAGAACAGGGTTAATATTCATACGCCGTGACTCTACGTCGAGTTATATCCACAGATTACACAAGAAGAGAATGCGGGCCGATACTAGCCTACCTTGCCGCTTACCCAAGCACGATCTACACACACGTAGACGTATGCTTCATTAAGCCTTATCTCACTGCGATAGAGCTCATATTACAAAGTATGCTTTCCAATATGATTGACGACAAACTTACTGAAGCATACTTGCGGCTTTATTATCGACAAGAAAATTCCCATCGTTGCATATTAGAATAATATCTACAACTACTTTACAAAAAGCTCTTATTCTTAACAGATTTAAGCACAAATTCGAAAGCTCATTTGACTAGAATCTGATTGGGATTCGGAAAGAACAGTTTAGGGAATCAACTTTTGTGTTCAAGCATTTATTATTTAATTTTCAAAGAAAACATGTAGGTCCCAGCTGGTGGAAAGTATAATTATTATATAATATTATGTAAGTGTAGTTTATTGTGATTAATTTAAACAATATATTTAATTTGTGCTCTTATTAGTAAAATTATAGGCATTTAAATTTTAATTACAGATAACATTATTTTCATAGATCTTTTCTAGTACTCTACATTATTTTATATGGGCGTCATTTTCATACAAACTTGACTAGGTGTATTTCATTGTGCTTATTATGGCACCATGTCCACAATATCTTATTGGTAGATATAATCTAACAGGAGCTAGAGAAAGAATTATAACCATGTCACGTACCGATAAAGATTGATCCCAAATCGAACAATATTATAACCACAGCTCTGGCACGTTAGGTATTTAATCGAATGGCGGAAAGTCCAACACTTAAAGCTTATAGAGATGTATGTATACAAGGGAAATTCTTAACACTTCGATGTAGATAATTCCCCTGATGTTATAAAATTCTTATTAATTTATGATTCCATTACTTTAAACACCCATCGTCATATTTCTTCCTTTAGCTTCTCGCATAATTGAAGTCTTAAGTTACAATAAACAATAGGGTATTTGTCTACTTCCATAAGTTAAAGCATTCTACATAGATGGTGAATATTCGAAGAATGTGAGGCTTAACTAGTTATGCCTGAATATTTCATAATGTTGCTCAGTCCCTTACGTCCCTGTACGAAAACAGTGGCAGAAATCACAACTGTGATATTTATCTATTATACTGTAATGCCACGCTAACAACATTCATAAACTTTCGCCTTCATTTCTATCTCTCTTTAACAACTGCCCACGCAATCTTATTAACGACTAGCTGTGCCAGCGGCGTCGCGCGCTTGCATATCGGGTTTCAAAAATAACGGACTTCCATAAATTGGTACCTATATTTTAAGTTAGACTTCTAGTAATACATTGGTGAAAACCGCATATAGTTCCGTCCAGTAGTTTACACGTGATGCGCGATCAAACATACAGATAAAATTTCTCCCGTTTTCCCAACACTACTCTGCTCCTATTGATTGTAGCGTGATGAAAAGTATACTATAACCTGCCCAGGAGTATGAAGAATAACTGTACCAAGTTTCATCAAAATCCGTTTAGTAGTTACTTATAACTACTTTAATTAATAAAAGTACCTACGCTTAATAATTTTTAATTTGAACGAATATTTTACAATATAACAACAAAAGAAATTCAAATAAACTATTTAAACACTAAAAGTCGCGCTGATAAGCACGGTTTCTCAATATCAATTATTGTCTGTCAATAAGGTCGATCGCTCTGAACGCATCAACAGCCAAATATTGAATGAAGCTAGCTCTCGGACCTCCCGCCTTTTTATACCCTACCGCCGCCGCGACCCGTGTCGAGCGCAGCAACCGTTACACAAAAATAATCCTTATAGCATGATTCAGTATTCACGTGCGACGGCGCGATGGCTTATTTCATGTATAAGTTTGGTGTTTCTAAGCCGATTTCTATGATTCTTTTTTTATTGAATAGGTAATCATGATAACTTTTTTAAATTAGGGATGAATGAGAGTATTATAAACGTAAGAGTAAACAAATATAATCAGAATGCTCCGAACTGCTAAGCTATCAGGAGTTACACGTGTTATTGTGAGTCAACCATAAAAGATAGACATATGCTGTTGCGGGATATTTTTTAGTCAATTTTATGTAAAATATTTCTGTCATACATAATTTCTATGTAACTTTAACCATTAAGGCTGCACACGCGACGGAAACTTAAAAAATGGAGTAACTTCTCCCGTTTTCCCAACATTTCCCTTCACTACTCTGCTCCTATTGATCGTAGCGTAATGAAAAGTATACTATAACCTGCCCAGAAGTATGAAGAATAATTGTACCAAGTTTCGTTAAAATCCGTCGAGTAGTTTTTGTTTCTATAAGGAACATACAGACAGACAGACAGACAGACAGACAGACAGACAGACAGACAGACAGACAAAAATTTTACTGATTGCATTTTTGGCATCAGTATCGATCACTAATCACCCCCTGATAGTTATTTTGAAAAAATATTTTATGTACAGAATTGACCTCTCTACAGATTTATTATAAGTATAGATAGATTTCTTACAATTTATTAAAAATAGTCAAATACCCTTCTTGCATCTTAAACTCATGGATTATTGACAATCTGTCTTTTACATCCTATCCGATACACTTGAACAATTAACATTTCTTTCTTTACTATTTATTCACAATTTCACATTATCTACCTACACACCGTCACTCTCAATTCACGAACGAGTAACTTATATAGTCTATGAAAATTCTCTCAGTACACATCGGTAGTCAGGGCGCCACGTACGGACGCCGAGGTGCGACGTCACTGGCTGGGGGGCTCGGGGCGTCGCTCACCTGCGGGTAGTGCGTGATGGGGAGCGCGCCGGCGACGGGGTGGCCGTCGGCCGGGGCGTCGCCCGCGCCGGGCTCGCCCTGCGGCCCGTCCGGGGGCTCCTCGGGCGGCGCGGCGGCCGGCCGGATGTTGTCGCTGCGCGGGCGCGGCGAGTAGCGCGGCGTCAGCGCGATCCCGCCGACGACTGGGTGCGATTTAAGACTCCCGCCTGGAGGACGTCGTACATCATGCGCTCGTTCTCCTGGCGAACTGCCGACAAACAAAATAGGAGCTTAACGATCATTGTGACTCGTGCACGACAGGGGCGGACTTTGCCAGGGTTCACGCTGTTCGGGGCTATCTAGAGCTATCCACCGTCACTAGTATTAGGATTACATTTCCTGGGTCGTGTGGTTATAGAGGGCTAGCTAAACGGGTGGTAGTTTTCGGATCGTTACTTTTAACATCACACTACTAGGGGACTATTTGTTGTCGATTAACCTGAAAGGAAAATTTCTCTATTCTAATCGGGTTACATACCTACTTATACATTATGCTAGATAGATCTGAGACTCTAATTTCTCATGATTAGTAAATTAGGTATGTTAACTCGTTAAATGAACGCAGCATAAGAATTAGGTGAATGTTATTAGTCGATATTACTGTTATTAGACAACCCAACACACAATATTTTCAATTTAAACACCGCAAATCTAAATCGATTTGAACGTTCTGGATAAATAATCGGTATGACTGTACTTTTCCAACCTCAAGCATCAATCATTAAGGCATTTGCATTAGGATGCGTATTCTCAGAAGCGAGGCTGCTCGAAGCTAAATAAAACAATGTCATTGGTCAATTTCTGTTGGCTCGCTTTTATGGAAACGCTAAAGCAAATTCTCCATAAGGACGATTTCAGTTTCCGCTATATTCATTGTCAGGTAAGTTACATAATAGTTAAACGTGTCGACACACGTACTTACTTAGTGTTAAACTCTAGCTTCAATAATGATTCAAAACTTGTGGAACGACATCTAATTGTCCTAAACAAACACGTGTTTGAGGTGAATTAAGGATGTGAGGCTTAACGTCACGTGTTATATTAGGGTTGATGCGGTTATCATTTTCATATACCTAAAATAATAAAAAAAATCCGTTCATGTATCTACCATTTTCTAAATGGACGTACAAGGCTTTGTTCACGGTTTGATAGTTCTCAAAATAATTAAACAATTTGTTGTTTAAGTGGTACCTATCACTTAAGGAATCGTCAGAAGTTTTGACAATTAATCAATTAATTTAAACAGGATATTTTTTGAGATTGTTGAAGAAAAGAAATGCGAATTTGGTAAAAGGTCATCACCAAACCTTTAAAGGGGAGTTAAAAAAGAAATCCTTTTTGTTGAGAGAATTCACCCCTAAAAGACAATGTTACCAATTATAAAATGTGTTACATACGAATCAATCAATGTAAGTAAACTCGCTAACTCTGCCTTGGTCAATATTATGTTACAAATGCCTCACCCTCCTTACTTCGTCCACCGTTGTCACGTCAGTCATTTTAATAACGGGTAAATTAAAATTAATCTTCTCCCAATATAAATTTCCTCGACACAAGTTGACAGTAGCGTGGAAAGTAGTTCACTATACGAAGATTAATGAATGTGGCCGAAGAAAACTTGTGATTGAACTGAGATGAGAAAATTGCTTTCCTTTTCACAGACGACCTTAAGTTATCACGTATAGATATTTATCTATGAATAAGTCTGCCCGCAATTTGTCACAGTTCACCTAGACTAAATTAATTTAGACGAAGAAAGAAATCTTGGGTTAAGATGTACTGTAAATGAAGAAGCTAATCTTATGAAAAGGCAAGAAATGAGATAGAATTCAATTAGATACGAGAAAATACTATCGTAGATAGTCCAGATAATATTGAGAAAAATAGCTATTTGCTATTATAGTAATTTGGTTATCAAGACATTTTGTTATTATAAGGGGTAGTATGCAGACAAAGAGGTTATGAAAGACGTGATGTATAGCTGTAACCAATAAATAATTACTGTAGGTATTCAAGTAGATACAAACTGAGTACGTAATGTTCGTTTCATATTCTTAGTTTAATCTCGTTCCCTAATAGCACCTATGAAGCTAAAAATTTGTCGTATTTTATGTAAAGTCAAGAGCAAAACTAAACGTTGTGTTCGATATCAACTGAGTAAGGCATATTTTAATAACATTTATCAATTTGCTTTTTGTGGTGTATTTACTAATTATTAAAAAATGTCCACATACATTGTATGTAATAAAAAGTGCAAATAATAAAATGAAGATATTTAATTTGGTGAATGTTTTTGTCGTATTGTCATTACGGCGGTAACTATATTTTCGCTTAAAATCTGAAATATTCGTGTAATTTTACAATAATTTCAACTTCAACGCTCTGTTTAGCAAATATGATTTTCACAAATACACTGTATGAGATTTTCCTTATTGTGTTTCCAAGGGAAAGCATTTGTTAAGCTTCGAATGTGTAGATTTTCTGCTCGTAATTTAAACGAGGTGATTTCCTAGATTCGCAGAGAGCTATCGAATTTTTCACAAACTGTTGTTACGGTGAGTAACTTTTGTAATACTTTTTCCTGTTACTTGTTGCTGGCACCCCTGGCAGAGGCAATTAAATTGCCAAAGGATAACGTTGTTAAAACTCCCACGTCGAGTGAAGAGACCATTAAGGATTCTGTCTACGCCATTTTTACAAGTTAAATTTGATAAAACGGATTTTTTTTGCACCTAGCCTCTTTTTCACGGGGCATTTGCTCCAAAATGTAAATGTGGAAGTTGATAATAAGGATACTGATAGGAATTTTATTTGTTAGGTTACCTATATTCGAGCATTTTAGAGCTGTGATTTGTTTTACTTAGCTTGTTTGCAGTTCTCAATAATATGGAGGTAAAAATGATATAAGAGCATGTCCACATCATTCACTCCTTTTATAAGTCCAGTTGCAGCGTAACAGGTTGGTCTTATATTTAACAAAAACAATTATGTTTCTCATTTGTAGGTTTCTATTTGGATCACCTAACCATTTACACTATTTTGATGAAACAAGGTATATGGGATACTATTACTACGTGCGGGAATTCTCTTGAAGTCACAGGTGGTTGTGAGATAGTATCAACGGATCGTAAACCTAAGGGTAACTGAGCCTCTCTCGTAACGGACGTGAACATATCTCAACCGACATCCTATGAGCAATTTCCAGCCACACCGACCAATTTCTTAGAATTCTGACTCCATGGAAATTGGCCACACAAATACGCTGTACAAACAAATATTTAAATTCAGTTTGTTTTGTTTTTGTTTTCATAAATCTTTATTTAAAACAGCGAATAATACATACAGGTACACTTCTTATATAAGCTAGTAGTACTTACATGTAAAGTACTACACACTTCCTCAGGGTAATAAACACCTTAAAAAGCTTTTAAAAACATGAATATTTTAAAAAAATATTCGTAAAACATGAACGTGTTAAAGATCCACTCGTGTTATCATTATTATAAGCTTTTAGTATTAAGCTTTATAATTAAAAAGACAGAGATTTAAATTCAGTGTCTAAAGGTATTCTTTAGTCAAATGGAAATATAGTTCCATATACATGTCCGATAAATATGATACGATGGGGGAAAGAACGGTTCGTGAATTCGGATACACACATTATTATCACCATATACCTAGTACAATTGCTGGACTAAAACTGCAGTACCATATTTTAAGGAGGATATAAATACCTATTAATCATTACAATTGCTTTAAATTTCGACATATCCTACTTTCATTCTCGATTTAGACATACACTGTTGATTTGTTTCGATCTTCGTTACTACAGACCAATCGTGCAGTATCTTTACGCTATTCTGCTATTTACACTCAACTAACTTAGAAATTCACATGAAATTTTAAAATCTTCATGAAACAAGAACGGAGGTAGCAGGTTCCCACCGTATTTCTAGCGTAAACATTATCTTCAAAGTTCATAGGAGGTTTATCCTGTTAATTACAATTCCATTACAACTCATTATTCAATTTACATATCCAATTCCCATCATCCAAATGTAGGTTAATAAGTGACGTTTTATACATACACTTAAGTAAGTTGAAATTCATATATATAAGCTGTATATTAAACTCTATATTATATCTATGTATAAGATAACAAAGTGAGCGGAAATTATTTACAATACAACTTTGATTGCAAAGGTTGGATAGTTTCTACGTCTACGAGTATAAGCTGAAATAACATTGTTAGAGCAGTTTGCAAATATTTGCTTGGTATTTTTGAATTGGCCTATAGTAAAGGGAGTGTAGGCCTATATTAAACTTTAATTGAGATAAACTGAAAAAAGTCAAAGACAACGTTGAGTTTTTTAAATGTTAAAGTTTTTTAATACTTGTATAATAAAGTCTAATTTTCTGATTTAATATTATTTATTACCTAATTGTTTTCATATTCTTCTTTATAATAGTGTTCCTTTTCTTATTTATGATTCCGTTCTTCAATAAACATCTATTTCATTAATATTACGAATCATGTTCTGATTAAAAGTAAGATAGCCTGAGGTGGAACTTCATTCAAATAAGAGCTTTATAACTTTGCTTATCTTTATTAAAATCAAATCAAAAATTAAAAAAGGCTTGAGATAAACACTTATGAATCGTCAATGTTGAATACAGTAAATTAAAAGGAATTAAACTACTACCGATTTTGAAGAAAAATACTTCATATTTAACGGACATAAAAATTGCACAGACTCATTCGATATTTACGGAGAAACAATCAATGCCATAATATAATAATAGTTACTTAAATTCTTCAAAAATCTATCTTATAAATAAAGGCAGCACATAATTGGCTAGTTAAGATACTCCATGTAACTCAGCCGATACGTCCAAGTAGCGTTATGAGCGCCAGAGCTATATTAAGTCTCGCTCGAGGCTCTTCCACCCCAGTACACTGGCGGGCCTCCAAACTCTTTCTGCCAGGGAGCATTGTGACGCCAACGTATTACGGATTTGCGAGCCATTTGAAACGTATCTGCTCCGGCCGGTATATGGAGATTACACCGACCAATAGTATTTACGCGGATTGCTTTATTGTAAAATACTAAATATTTAAATGTGGATCAAAAAATCTTGCAACAAGAAAAAAAATGGTATAAAATAAGAAAAGTATTTTATGACAATGAATAAGCACAGACAATTTTTTTCTATACCTAACATACGAGTACGTTTGATTTAAACTATTCTAGTAGGTACACAGGAAGAATTATTATTTTTTAGTTACAAGAATTTCTCTCACGCTCTATGAGACTGGTACCTATACGTAGATTATGTATAAGTATTTTTAGCATTATTTAGTATATATTTAATTAAATTATCTCTGATGAAGATAGATGATCCCAAATAGACATGATTCCTCCATGAGTTTTGACCTACTGAAATTTATGTTATGATATTAGGTACCTAATGATTAGATTGGCTGTTATATGTATGTTATATCGCTCATTCCACTACTAATTTCATTAGCTACACACATCGTTTAGCATTGATTACCATTTTCAAGCAACTTACATATCCCTAATGGTTATCGTTGCTAACTAAACCGTCCAGCTCAAAAAAAAATAATCTTGAAACCGATCGGACTATCCGTATTAGGCTAAAGTGGTCGGTCCCGGTTAAAACGTGGTGATTACTTACCTCAATAAAGGTTTACGATCTTATACATTTCGAACCCACGGGAATTGACCTCTGAGTAATCCTGACGTTTGCATCCGGCAAAAGATTAACCCTTAAGTATGGACATACCTTCCGATGTCTTTTTATGTGAATCTCTAACGGAACGAACAAGATTGTGCATCTTTTGTTTAGTCCGGCAAATTTCCGAGTTCTATGGCTGACACATTGTTAATCAGGTTATAGAATGATGTATTATCTAGTACTTGGAATAACAATACCTCTGTGCCCTTTCCCCTAAAAATATATGCATATTAATAGAGAACTTTTAAAAAATTCAATGAAATCGGTAACTTTGCTCTCAAATTTATGTTTATTATGTAGATTATAAGATTTATCCATGATGTGATGTAAGATTTCTTATGTCATAATACTTTCAAAGATTCGGCCATAGCGACATAATCCTGTAGAAGTCCGGACGAAGTTCTGCTAAAATCTAGTTCCAAGTAAGCCAATCCTAGGGAATGTGGTTGTCTGGCTGCACTCCAAACTTTGCTCAGAGTTAGCTATTCTCGTTACAACGCTGCATTTGTATTTTAAAATTTTAACTACTAGTATCAATTTGGATAACGTAAATCCTTCCGTTCCTGTTACTCTTCTTTTTTAACTGGCTGTTAAGATAATCCCTTATCTCTTAGTCACTACTGTGATGCGGTTAGTGATGAATTGAACAAGTATCGCCAATCTCGTAAAGGTGAGGTGAAATCTCTTTTCGGAGGAAGTTGTCATCCATTTCTACGATACACAAGGTACTATTTAAAGCAGAAGAGTTGTTTTTTATATCTTCAAAGAGTTTTTTACGCACGAACAGCGGTCTGCTGTCGGCTTATGTAATTGTGATGTCAAGAGATGGCAGAAAGCTGTCGAAGTGCTGTCGAGGCGTTGCAACTATTGCCAGTAGATGTCGACGGATGAATTATGAATAAAACTTTATAAGTACAAATTTTGTTACATCTGGTATCTTCAATAAAATAGGTAGCCTTGTTATAGGTGACACAATAACAAGATACTACATGAACGTTAACACTTGTACCTACTAGTTTCTCGAAAAAACTGTATGACAGACGTTAACGCTCTGCACGGATAGGTCATCCGCCAATTTGCCGCCGGCAAGCTGTCAACATATGGAAGTCACGACAGCTTGCTGTCGGCAGGCCAACAGCTGGGTTGTGTCGAGTCCCGACGGGCATTCCGACCCTTCTCAGATAAGATAAGCGCTCGTAGCGAACCATCGTCAGGATTAGTGATTCTCAGTTACCCGTAGGTACCACTCTTATTTGTCCCTCCCGTGTTCGAATATACGAACTAAAATTCGTCAAAGTCGATTTTTACTAATTTTATTGATATATTCGAACACGGGAGGGACAAACGAGAAGGATGTATGGGGCAAAAATACGCGATCCGCTTAACGAACGATCGTTTTCGGTTTTGGTGGTAGAGCCCTGACCCTGGTAAGAGTAGTCAGGATTACTAAAAAGAAGATATCTAGCTACCCAAATATAATCATGATTGTAGTCCCCTTTGCATATCATCACGGGAGTGTCTTTAACATTCCTTAGGCGACCGTCTTTAATTTTTATACATTTTCATGTTCGAAGGTTTAGCAGTAAGAACAACATAATTTGATATACCTAGGTTAACTATTCAGTAAGTGTAACTGATTAAATTATCATACTGAAACATTAACTGGTTTTGTTCTTGTTTCACAAACTTACTCTCTTTTAATGATCCTCAAACCTACACTATATAAATTGAATAACTGATTTAAAAATGTTCTGTTACTTCACTTGACATTTTCTGAAATACGAGTAGAGCTCGCACGTATAGTTGTTTGCATTTATCAAAAAAAGAATCCTTACATTTTTCTCCAATAAGTAAGGGAATGTTTTTCCTATTCTCAGAAAACGACCAATGTGATTTTCGGCTGTAGTTTATAGACCGAAGAGTGACTTAGTCTACCTTTAACTCCGCAGAAATAAACAACTCCCCAGGGACTCTCGAAAAACTATATGTGTTACTATCTGTGTTACCACGTAATATTTTATGGGGTACCTATACATTTTAGGGATTTATAGAAAAGATATATCGCAGCCAATGTTTGGTTCGTTGCATCTATATTAAAAACCGATGAATGCACTTTTCATTCTGCCTTTAAAGTAAACTCTTCATGAATTGATTAATGCTTCCATTTAATTTATAGGTTTATATTTTTAAATCCGTAATTAGATTTACGCGGCCGTATATGGGTTAACGTAATTATTGAGATGGGCTTCTGCGCGCCACAACTATTTTCATTTTTTATTTTTCTTTACAGAGAACACCGACTTGAAAATTCTGCCGCCCACATCTACTGGCTGTATCTACTTGGGATGATAGGAACGAGCATTTGAGAATATTAAACAAGCCCTGGAGATCAATCCTCAGGGGCAGCACCTGTTCACAAGTAGGTACAACATAATATCGTTATGTCTTATTGCATGTCAGGTATCGTTTTATGAACAAAACGCGCTATAAATATAAAATATCCATTCTATAACTAGTAGAGTCTACATTCAGGTGAATTTTCGTTGATATAAAAATTTGTCAAGCAAAAAATTTGGTGGAGTTCTTTTTTAACAATAAATCATGCAGTTAAGTTCGACAGTAAGAATCCTAACGGATTCTGTAGCTGGAAATGCCTGCTGTGGAAATAAGAGTCTGAAAAATGTGTTCTATAAAATTAATTAGTTCAACTTTGTTACAGTTGAATAAAGATCATGTGGGCTCTATGGGATAATAGCTTGACTGCATGACTGACGACTAAGGGAATATCAGGATACGGGCAGAAGCGTTTCCTGAGTACAAATAAAACCTACCTACTGAGGTCACCAATCCGCCTGCCAAGCGGGGTGACTAAGGTAAATCCCACCAAACGACAATAGGGTTGTTTCCAGGGTCAAAAAATTACATTATAATCATTTAGTCCGTATTTTAGATTATTAAAAAATATTGGACACGTATTTTTCCTTTTTTCATTTAAACAGAAAATAACAAAGATACAAGGCATCAAAATGTAAGAGTGGGGGTCTTTGACGTCGCTCAGTGGCGAAAAAACTCCCACTGTTTGACGTCACGCGTAATTTTAACGCGCTATATCTTTGTCATTTTTGGTCTAATTTACAAATTAAAAAATACATGTCTTTTATTTTTGAACAATCTTAAAGACGGACTAATTACCTTTTTTACGACAACAGGCCTATTATTGTCGTTGGGGGAGGCCTATGTCCAGCAGTGGACCTTTGCAGGCTGATAATGTGTGTGAAGCTTAACCAATAATTTCAATAGTAAAATCCATAAACCTTTACCTTATATTGTATTAGGTACACAATACGATAATACTTTTGGAGGTAACCCGGCCCAAACAAGTCACAGAGAGCAAGATATTCATTCTGCGTGAAATGAATACAAAAAATATCCACAGACTAACAACAATAGTCGCTGGAAATCGTTATTCCACAACGACTGATGTTATATAGATATTTTATTTTCTTTTAGCTATCTGAATCCGGAGTAAGACAATTAAAAATCTTTGAATTCGCGGCACTTTGAACGTTACTAAGCAAGAATGTACATAATGGATTGTACTCGTAAATGGCTGTGACTTAGCTTTCACTTTTTGCGAATCCGCTGTGTTTAACAGACTGTTAGACCTACGCACCTTATAGAGAAACCAGACAGGGCCTGATTTTCAAATGAGGATGGGGAGGAATGGGGAATGACTTTCAAAAGTCCACAAGTAAGTATCTAAAGTAAGTATCAAAGGAACCAAGGGACTGGGTTCGATCCCCACCCGGGACAAATATTCGTGTGATGAACATTTTTGTGTCTGGGTACACCAGGTACACGAATAAATAATAAATAACCCAAAACATGCCACGCTGGGCCACACAGCGCCACCTAGCCCCAAACTAAGCCGAAGCTTGTACTATGGGTACAAGACAACTGATAAACTTACTTAGATAAAATTTTTTTTGTAAATAAATACATATTATACATAGAAAACACCCAGACCAATAAAAACAGACATGTTCATGAACACAAATGTTTGTCATCGTCATCACCATCATCAGCCCCCATCAGTCCACTGCTAGACAAGGGCTTTCCCAAGGTTCGCCACTGTGCTCGATTTTGGGCTTCTCGCATCCAGCACTATTTGTACTGTGAGGGAATCGAACCCTTTGGCTCAGAGGGCAGAGGTCACTACCAAAAGAACCATCGAGTAAGTCAAATATACCAAAACTTAAAACTTTCAAATATTATTTGTGGCCTTCGTTATCCTACCCATAACACAAGTGCTAAAGCTACTTACTCGTACTTTAGGTTTGAAGCAAAGTATTTGATGTTGTCTGATATTTATACTACGCCAACGAACTCCAATGCATGTCGAAATATTTTGTTAACGCAAACTCTTTCCTATTTATCTGAGTAGCCACTAGAACGATTCTATGCGATGGTTGTTTATGATTATTTGTGTGTCTACGATAGTTTCTGCGTTTGTTGTTCCATTCACAAACGGATTGAATCCGGCCAGCGTCTTTAGCGGCTCGTTAACTCGACTCTCGACCGTTTCGCTGAATCTAGGTAATCGCTGGTGCTTCAAACGTATCGATGCTCCGAAAATAGACTACTCGATGACTTTTGGCGAGTAACTTGTTCCGCGATTGTTGGGTTTGAAACGATATGGGGGTAATGATAGACGGCGGTGCTTGTATACAATAGGCTAATGGAGTACCTATTACTCGTATTTATCCGAAGCAAAAACGTTACGTTTTACGTACGTATACTAATCTATTATTTAATTCGACCGCAGGACAACTCATTTCGGCTCCCGATGTATTCCTTTTTGTTAAGTTCCCTCCACAAAATAAGACAGGCTCGTCAGTCAGCTCATCGTAACTTCTGATGTTACTTTAGGGAATAGGACTGTTGCCAAATGTTGGTTCAAGCGGAGAAAATATTTGTTTTATACAGTGTTATTTTACTTTACGATTACTATTACATGTATTCATGTATCTTCCTCGTTTTCTCTTGTTACCAAGCAAGTGCCGTCTAAGCACGAAGAGGTCTCGGGTTAGAATCCCGGGTCAGGTCAAAAATTGTTAGTGTGTTTTTACTCCTAAACGTAGATAGATAGATAGATTGTCTTTATTGCACAAAATACAAAAATTTATATGCAAGGTATATACAACTAGTGGTACAATTTAGGCGGTCTTATCGCTAGTAAGCGTTCGTTTGTACTTCAAATAACAACATTGTTTAATGTGCCTACACTAATCAGGAGTTACTATTTATATCGCCAAAGCCGTTTCTCGGAATACCATAAATTCTCAAATAGAATATAATGAAATTAAACATCTCAGTAACAACATATTATATTGTTGGTGTACATTACGAGTACCTAACTTATTTATTATTTCTAGAGAAAAGTGCAAAGTATGGAAAATGGAAGCATCATATAAAAATTCTCCTCCAGTTTGAAATACCTCTTCAAGTGCAATCTCCGGGTGGAGGTAGCTATTACCAGCATTTAATGCAGGAAGAGGGGTAATGGTAAAAATAATGCTCTACGTCGCAAGATAAAAGAGGACATTGTGATGATAGTAGTTACCGAGTACATCTAAGCGTTGGTAGGAGCTTTAATTAGTTAGGTATTTTTAATAGCATAGTTTATAACATAGTTGAATCTATTTCCACCAGTACTACGCTATATGTAACAATTAAAATGATTGGTGGACAGCAACGAAGCATAGCACATTTCTGACAGGTAAGAAACTTATTCATGTCCTTACTTGTGAATTTAATGCTGTTTTCGTAAAAAACGTTATCGGAATAAGATAAATAGATAGTATATTCTTTATTGCACACCATACAATTGACTTAAACTAGGTACAGTAGACATTTTTTGTACAATATAGGCAGCCATTCCATTCTTTTAACATTCGTTATAATGCTTCGATTTTCTTTTTATCTTCCATTGTAAGTACGATCTTCCAGTGTAAGTATACAAATGAATTAGGTATACAAATGAAAATTAATAGAAATATTAAAATTAGAATTATGAAAAGCACATATGTATCGCCAGGTACAAATAAAAATGCCCGGTTCGGAAAGTACAAAGTTTGTCTTTTTCATCGCCAATATTTTTACAATGCTTGTATTAAAACGTTCATAATAAATTGAAAGTCATACAATGCAAAGCTAGAAATTGAAAAAGGAAAATTTTATCCGCTTTCTGGCAAAGTCGGCATTCTCACGATTTTCTAAATTTTCTTATATTGAACAGGTAATATCTTTTAAGTATATGGAGTCGTCTAGTAGTATTGTAGGCATTTAATACTCAGCTAGAAGGTATTCCTTGTCACACAAGCCAATATAGTTCAGATGTCAGAGCGCACGACACTACTTTTTATTGAAATGCATTTGACGTCGCTTTTAGTAATATAATATACTAGAGCCTTCTTGCAATATTGGAAAGAGCTCCTTTCATAGCTAACGCAATAAAATCGCAAGACAACTAGAGTGAGGGGTAAGAAATTACATTTTCCGTTCTATTCATTTGGAACTATTCAGTGAATCTATGATATTTTGCCTTGAATACATTGTTTTCGAAAAAAATACTGTGAATTTTATTATTATTTTTATAGCAGCGACTTAAGTTGAACAGACTTCCAAGTGTAAATAGTGGAATTTCCTTGGATAATGAAAGTATAGATCACAAAATATAGTATTTTACAGGTGTATTCGTTCTGCCACAAAAATCTTTCGTACAAGTCTAGTCTCAGCGAATGTTTAAGCTTTCTGACCATGTACCTAAATCATTTAATCAGTTCCTTTTATATTTTGCGTATGTCTAATATTCGTCTTGTCCTTGTGTTCATCTTTGTTTATATATTATTTTAGGGAAAGAATGATAAAAAAAAGATTATTTCTTACATTGCATAATGCGATCACGTCACAATAATTAAGCAGTAGCAGTATACTGCTAACTAAGCACAGTGAATCGGATAAATTTGTTACTTAAATAATAAGAAATTAAGGAGGAAGCCCTTAATTAAATACAATTCGGAGAAGTAATTTCGATTCTTCAAATAAAGATATAAATTAAACGTTAATGAAGGTACAGTCCTATGAAGAAGTGAGGTAATTTGGTCGTTGCCGCAGCGTTCAAGCTTGTAACGATATTAAGATATTGAATGAACATTCATTAAAATTTAGCTATTTATATTCTTTGATATGAGAGCACGTTTCTAATAACGGTGGCATGTGCTCTATTTTTGGACATAAGGTAGATTTAGCAATATTGTCACTATCGTCCTATCATAAATGAGTACGTGACACATACTTATACGCGCAGTTTACTTTGTATTGAAAATTAACCTCCCAACCAACCGGAAGCTGTTTTTGGCTATATTATCAATACACAGTCAGATACTACAGCCACTTATAAGGATCAAGTTATTGGATATAGAAATATTTTCACATTTAATACAAGTTCCATTTAGCAAAATGTATGAGTACGAATGTGCTCCATAAAAGTAGATAATCTCTTACACTTTATGATCTATGAAAATAGCAAAGTTATGCACCACTTACATTAGATAGTTTGGCAATAGGTATTTATTATCTTGGAAGTTATCTTTACAAGTTTCCAATATAAATTTTATTACTATTTACTTATTTAAATGGTACGTACTAATAATGCGTTACCGGAGCAAGAAGCTACGCGCTGCGATCGCCAACCCGCCTGCCCAGCGTGGCGATTATGGGTAAAGGTGTTTGCCAAATAACTGTAGAGGCCTAAATGTCCAGTAATGGACTGCGATAGGCTGATGTTGGTTACTAATAAATTTAATTCGCTTTAGAGAATTTTTTTTTTCTATAATGGTCCAACCGGGAGTCGAATCAGGGAATGGGAGTTAGGAAAAAAGGCAAAGACCGCGTTGTAAGCGACAAAGCAAAGTCCCCTAACTACGTGTCAAGTAACGCTTGTAGGTACATACCCTTACGTACAAGCATTCGTGTGTTTTTCTTTAGCCAAAAAAATGCGGTTAGGCCGTCCCATTAAATTTTATTACAGCTCCGATTTCTTCCTTCCGAAAGTTATAAATTATGAACTGTCTTTGCCCCATACTGAATACGGAGTGTTTATGTTGCCACGCCACGTACGCGCTAAGTTTATTTACTTTGTGCCCCAAACGCGCGGGACAGCCGTACCCGTACGTTCAAACGAGGAGAATAATTAGGTATACATAATTACGTGCTCATTTCAAAGTGGCTTTGCTTCTTTTTGACAAAAAAAACGGACAAGTCCGAACGCCATAAGCGCACTGCAGGTTCTGCGCGAAAATTTATTAATATGTTACAACTGCTTTCAGCGTCATTTTGTAGAAGATATCCAAATCTGATACTCTGTATCACTCATATGTTTCTCAAACATAGGATCCTGCTGGGTGTAGTGACATAAAAATTACGGTTCTTATTTGTAGGTACAATTATTATTTTTATTAAACTAGCGGGTCGCTTCACTTTGGGTTTTTCAGATAATTAATAATGTAAGCCTATTGGCGTTTTAGTAAGGATCCCTAATATTTTACTAGCAATACACTATATTTTGGTAAATGTAGCTTTCCAATGTTGTCCGCATAATAATTTTTGAGTTTATACTTTTGTGTTTGTTACACACAAAAAACAAATCATTCTTCTTTATAATATTAGTGTAGAAGTGTAGATAATATGCATGGATATAGGTATTATGTTTAAAGATATTCTTTTTTAACCTCCGACGGAAAAAGTGGGGGGTTGTAATTTAGATATATAGTCAGTAAGCTCCGAATATCTTTTGCATACAAATTAAATCACACGGTAGCGTTTGATATCAAAATGGTAGCGTAGCTTTGAGACTCTGACGTGGTTGAATGATGGGTGCTTTATCTACGTTACAAGCTAGTCTAATTTAATTTTAACCTGACGTTTACTGCAATAAATTACTAATCTCATTTGAATTTACCTGAATAAAATAAAAGATAAATCTCGTGGGGCTATCACGGAATTTTTGACGTCAAGTTTTGAGGGTGGAAGCTTTAACTTGCGAGAATATTTAAGTAGAATTATTATTTTCTTTTTATAGATTCAAATATATTTTTAAGCGTACTTTTGTTACACGAGTAGATAGATAGATATATGAGTACATTTTCATCGTCGACACTAAACAGTCTGTGTAAATATGGTTATGTTTATTCATCATCATCATCAGCCCGTGTCAGTCCACTGCTGGACATAGGCCTAGGAGAATTGATAAATAAAACACAGAAAAAATATATTTAGAACAATAATAAAAAGATTTCTTTTACCTAATAAGGTGAAATAAAGAATCTATCGATATATCTACCCTATTTATATACTACTAGCATTGCCCGCGGCTTCGCTCGCGTTAATTTGGGGTGAATGCTCCATACAAACTTCCAACCCCCATTTTAGGGAAGTGGGGGGTCAGTAAGGGCAAAATGTAGCCTATGTTACTCTCCATCCCTTCAACTATCACCACATAAAAAATCACGTCAATTCGTCGCTCCGTTGTGCCGTGAAAGAAATACAAACATACAGACAGACAAACATACATTCCCATTTTTGATATTAGTATGGATTTTCTCCATTTTATCCCTAGTCAAAACAACGCATTACTCTCGCTATTGGCTTCACGGCCCATTAGTTTATTTCGAGTCGTTGTACAATGCCAATAGTTGAAGGCCCACTCTTGGGTCCATAAGTCATTACTGCCAACCTAAACAGATTAATGACTTTCATCTCCCTGCATTGGGGTATTTCGAATGTGGGGATTCTTACTTCGCAAAATAATTGTTATGTATCTATATTAATATTATGAAGATGGGTGGATGGTTTTCGTGAAAGAAATTTTTGAATTTTAAATTTGCTTTCTTTTTTTCCGTCTCATTTCAGAATCTTTACATCTATATGGATCAATTTACAAATCAAAATCATCCGTACTAACTAGATATTCATGGGTCTTTATTTTAACACATATTTCAAGTAGGTACTCGTATTTCAGACTGAAAAGAAAAGAGAATTAGGCTGATAGAGGATTTATTGGATAGTTTCATCAAAATAAGTACCTAGTTGCTGAAATAAGAACCTTATGCTATTATAAAATAGATTTAAGTTGCGGTAAGTCGGCGTTTTTAAAAACTTTAGATGTCTTTGTTGTTGCTGGCGTGAAAATTGAGTCTCGACTTTTTGAACTTTAACACTCCCATTATGAGCACAGCCGAGCTGTTTTGCCTTGAGAATTTCTTTAATCAGTGCGATTATGTCAAAGGTTAGGTAATGAATATGCTTGTAACGAGTAAACTGAGCCTTAAACTCGATAACTAACTTGAATCTTGGTCCGTGTAATTGAAGGAGACTCGTCCGAAACAAGTTTGCAACTTGTTTGCAAACTTTTGTTAGAATATTGTTCAAAAGTGAGGGCTAAGTGGTAAACAGTTCCTAAACAATTCGTTATTTATCTAGCAAGGTCTGGGGCTATTTTCGTTTAACTTTCCGTGATGCACCAATTGTTTTTTTTTATGCGAGAGGCGGCAGGCGAGCACGTGTGATGGTAAGCAGTCGACACCGCCCATGGACACCCTAATTGAAGTATCACCATCTTTTCGCGCAAGCTACCCTTGCCTGCTTGTGGTATATCTTGCAAAATAACAAACGAGGCTCTGGCAACCCACTGGTGGCGGTATAATCATCACTATTAAAGGTGTAGCTAATATCCACATGTCTATACAAAACGGCGAACAACTGGATAGGCCTATGTCCAGCAGTGGACTGCGATATGTTAGATCCTGTTAATTAAAAAGTAGTTGTCTTCAAAAATGATTCTTGCTTTACAATTTTATAGCACGTCTATTTCTGCATACACGCTTTAGGGTTCTAAGATCAAATGTCAAACCATTGTTGAACTATTGTGTCTAGAAGTCTCAATCTTAGAACGCTAAGGTAAAATAGTTAAGATCTTGTAATGCTTCAACTACCTATGCTAGAACTTAGTAGAGTTATGGCTGCTGGAGTGTTAAACACATACTCGCGGAAAATTGCTTTTAAACTTCTTATTGAGTTTCTGTACTTTGAAGATATTAATTTTCTGTGTTTAATGAACGAAGGTGCCCTCGGGAATAGTCAACTCAAGTGAAGAGTCATCAATCGTAAGATGTTGAGAATTTAATGATTTATCTTTTGTTTAGGAAGTAATCTGTTCGGGTACAGTCAGGTTTTGGTTCAAATTAATTAACTAACGATATCGGAAGGGATATTTTTCAAAAGCCTTATAAAGTTAAGAACTATTTTTATGGATAGAAAGAAACATGTGATTACGATATTCCAAGAAAATTCAAGATTGCATACGCTTATAATGAACCAAACTATAGTCTGGCCGCTGACAAAATGCGTTCCTTACATTTCGTGACCAAATGGACGATAATATATACTATGAGGTCGCGTACAATTTACGCCAAACATCAAATAACTTTTATTTACTTCATTAACGAGTGAAAACACGAATAATTGAATAATAACGCCAACTTAAAATAAGCGTACCTTGGGTAAAATTTATTGACAGTTGATCAACCGGACTATACCCAAACAGAACGAAGCCCAAGAAAAGTTGGTTTTTCACACTGGAAACCAAAATATATTCTACCGCCATTCAAACCCACGGGATACTTCCTAAAGCTTCGTTTAAAGGATAATAATCCTTCTCATATTACTTGTACAATTAGACACTGAGATCGAGTCAATAGTTTTAACCTTACTATTTATCCGATATTCTATCCAGAGCTATTGTAAACTACAGCATCCATAACATTTTCATCGCCATTTTTAGTACGGTTCTTGCTCTAACGTGAATTATAGCTTCCATGAACACAATGGTGTATCTAAACAGCTATACAAACAAAGGAGGCAACTTGGTTAGTTTACTTAGCCCAAGGCTATCGGGATAAACTCGTCCAAAGTTGTAAATGAATAAAAACAAGTGAGAGGGTCTGAGTTCGCGGTCAAGTCGGTAACTTGTCTCTGTAGTGGCCCACTTAACATTAATTCTCTGAAGAGACAAAGAGAAATACATTATTACTTAATAACACCTTGAATTCTCCCGTAATAGGAGTTGAAAGCAAACTAACATTTTGTCAGCATAATAGATTACTGATTAGGACTACTTTTCTATTTGGGAAAGTATTTTGTTCGATACTTTACCTAGTAACACTGTTCTCACTTACGATACGACACATAGTGTATTTATAGCCTTAACTTAGAATTGTATTATAAACATATTATATCATTGTTATTCACTACTTTATCTCTGTTTTGGGTGACAATCCTACTAATACCTATTAAAACACGAAAGTTTGGATGGATGCACAAATAGATGGACGTTTGGTACACTTTCACGCGAAAACTACTGGACATATGATGATATACAGTAATACAGCGCATACATTAGATTAACACATAAGTAGACTATGATTTTAAAGGTTTTACATTCACGCGGACAAAGCCGAGAGCTGAAGCAAGTTGAATAATAAACATGTCAAGGTTCAACAAATAAATTGGATACCTACCTATCATATATAAAAAGGAACGAAGAACAAAACTTTTTAAGAGCGAAGAGATGTGTCCGACGATGAACATAAATAAAAACAAAGTAGAACCAAATATAAATAAACGGACAAACAAGAGTTTGGCGGGGAAACTGGGAAACGGTCCCTTGGTGACCCACTTTACATTAACGGTCTTGTCCAAAGTACTGTAGCTGTGTATAAACGAATCAACAGTTGTTTGGCCATATTCACTGGTATTCATTGTAGGTGACCTAATTTTTATGTACATGTAATTTTATAATTTATGTAGCAAAAAATTCTTGTCGGATCGTTGAAGTAAATTGCAGTAATAAATATTCATCTTCGTAACGTCTTACATCGTCTTTTCTTACGTGACACTTCCCATAGACTCCATCAAAGATGTTGCCAGAACTCGTATTAAAAATAAATATAAAATATAACCAAAGATAAATTTTCTCGCACATTAAAAAACATAAATAAATTAAGCCCGTCTTGTTTCCGTATTCAGAATAGGCCATAATATTATCTCGTGGGTAGAGGACGACTAAGGAAATATCAGGAAACGGGCAGCAACATTTACCTTCCTGAGTGCAAATAAAACCTACTACGGTCATTGACCCGTCTGCCAAGTGTGCTGACTAACGAAAATTCGAGAGATCTAAGAGAGGTAGTAGGCATAGCGAAGAGAGGTAGGGCATAGCGAATCTTAGCTCGAATTGAGCTGCCCGTCCGGGGAAGGACTTCCACCCTAGGTATAGAATATCGTAGGTCGTGTTTCTGTCGGTGAGTAGGTAGAGTTTCCGGAGCTCGTGGGGGGTTAGGATTGGGCCGGCGTGACGGTGGCAACTGACCAGTTACTTGCTCGTTGTCACAGCGACTAGGGCTTCTCTTTCGCTTTCCATCAGGCGAAGGGAAGCCATTATGTCGAGCTACTATAATTTGTGTTTTTTTTGAAGTCGGTTTAATTTATTTTTTAAAAGTAATTTTATACTAGCGATTTCTTTACTACCTTCCGTCGTCAAAATAATTGCCACCTGTCACTGTCAAATGGTAAACGAGTCGTGTAAAGTTTATCGACTTCTGCGCCCACGCCGTTTTATGGGGTACCTTCTCCATATCCTGGATGTTGAGAGTCCTCCGTACATGCGGTAGACGCGACAGTCCGTGTCCGTCAATAGTGAAGACTAAGACCGGCAGATTTGCCGCCAGTGAGTTTGAGTGCTAGTGAAAATTCTAGAAGAGGCCTTATCGAAATCAAAGCAGCAGAATCACCAGCCCTATGAAGATTACTATGAAGATGTTGGACTGAGAGCGACAAGACAAGAGTGTCCCGGCCGGGCACACCTAAACCACACCTAAACACAGCACCGGAGACAGGTTAGTAAAGTTCTCGCTAGCATCTTATTCTTCGCGATTGCCACAAAAGATCAAGAGGGTTGCTCTTGGTCTTTTGTGGCAATCGCGCGACTAACACTTAACATGATCCTAATTATAAGCCGTTTCAAAATAAAAAATATTAGACCTCTAAACCTTTTTAAGTGTAATCTAAATCACTACAACTCTCGAAAGTTCCTAGTAAAGAAATAATTTCAGAGAAGGACTAAGACATAACGACTGAATTTTAAGCCACATAGTTATTTAATGAATCTCCGCCGTAAGCATGTTACATGCATTATAAACATCCCGCTCGGGCGGTTTATGAAAAGGCTTAACAGCGACCCGCGACGTACGATAAATGGATTTGTCGTGTGTAGAATGTTCGCCTGATTCAGTGTTACCAACTCTCAAAAATGTTTACCCCTAAAATTCGTCTCAAAAATCGCCTTAATTATTTAGTTGTCCCTCTAAAATAATTAATTTTATTTCCCTTAGGCATCATTATAACATTTTTGTCGACACACATTACAAAATCGAATTAACAATCGTCGTAAGATTTTCTCAGTAATTTTTTTTGGTCGAATTCTATCTGGCGTGGTTCTGATATTAGTACTAGATGTCGTTGATCTGACCCTAAAAAAATCTCATCACACGTACACAGGTGTCTTAGAAGTTCTCCCTGTAACTAAGGAGCCCCCTGTATGTTAGGATATGTATCCCCTAAATCTAAGGGGAAAACTCCTAAGTTGAGAATCCTGGCCTGATTATTAAACGCAGTAACAAGTGCTCGTACATACGTGTATCTGACTTCCGACGTGCCGCAAGATGTTAACGTTATATCTGCTAGCGATGAAACGTGACCTACATTCTTATTTCATATGAATCAAAGTTTGATTTATATTGGAAGTGGCTTAATCCAATGACTTTGCGTCTACTTTGAGACTTTGCCGTGATTTCCATGTGACTCAGTGGTAAATTATGGTATTTTGCATGTTACATCTTACTTAGTCATCATCATCCTAGCCTTTTTTCCAATTGTGTCAGGGTCGGCTTCCCAAACTGAGAGATTTGGCGAGGGCTAAGCTTTTACACAGAGCGACTGCCATCAGACCTCCGCAACACTTAGGGTAAGCTATTACCCATTCCCAGTTTAGGCGTCAGAGTTATCATCATCTCTGATATGATGTAACGACTGCTATCTGAGTTGGTAAAGATAGCACCCGGGACCAACAGCTTAACGTGCCTTACGAAGCACGGAGGAAATCGGTGTCAAATTTTGGTCACCTATCATCGGATTGACCGCGCCAAAGGTTGCACAACGTTGCGATCATTGTTAAGCGAACAAGACCGCGGCGTTACATCTTACTTAGTAGTAGGTAGAAACAGTTCATAAAATTATGACTTATTTGAAAAAGCGCAACTAAATTTTTTTGGCAGGAGACGACATTGGGCCTACAAAGTTGATCGGGAAATTCAATTTCGAAAATGTAAAATCTAAAAAAACATTAAACCATGCTTTAAGCTGAATTATTTATAACATATTTTGTTATGAAACCAATTAATTAAACGCAATATTTAACGTAATTATAAACAAGATAAGATATAAAACATGCTTGTGACGTTACTCGCATGTTGGTTTTTAGTATAAAACGATTTTGCAGTCGCCAATGTTTGTGATTTTGAAATTGTGATAATTTAGAGACAATGAATGCTACATAGCTATGTATTTTTTGTCTGGTATCTTACATTTGTTAGTGAATAGTTTTTGTAAGTCCATATCTAACTATTGTGCAAAATTACATACACACACACACACATGACAATAATAATTGGGCTAAGACCCCTTTTATTTCATTTACAATTTTTGGATCCTCATTACACGTTAACCGGGAAACTTTGAAATACGTACGTACCTGCTAAGTACTGATAACGAATTTTTGCCATTATTCGTTACTGAGCGCGTAAACCAAAATTTGTTTGGCGTTAATGGTGGGGCCGCTCGACTCGGCGGAATCTAATTGGGAACCTTTTTTAATCTATGCAAATTGATATGCACGCACTTCACTATATATAAAGACGATATTATTATAGGTACTCGAGATTTTTTGGGTGAAAAATTAGTATTTGATTATAATTATGTAATAACATTAAGTAATAATTTAAGCAGGACACAATCTTTTCTCGATAATAACCTGGTACAAAGGATATTTAGTTAAATTCTATAACCTATTTATAGATTAGAAAGTTTTATGATTAGAAAGTTTTAGTAACATGAACCATTTATATTATACTAGTATTTAGTTTTATTATAGTACTAGCGTGCCCGCGACTTCATTCCCGTGGAATTGAGTTTCATCCCCTATTTTACCCCTTTGGAGGTAGAATTGATCAAAACCCTTTCTTGCCTACGTCATAACATTGACCTGCATGCCAAATTTCAGCCCGATCGGTCCAGTAGTTTGGGCTGTGCGTTCATACATCACTATGTCAGTCAGTTGAGTTTGAGTTTTATATATTTAGATTTAACATCATCTACTCAACTATGAATGTTGTTTAAATAAAAATGTAATTTGTTCCTGTCGATTTTCAGGTGAGAGTGTGCTTAACACGTCTTTATAATCAATTTAATCCAAGCTTACTGTCCTCCTAACATAACACAATCTAGTAAGACGATCCCCATCTATTAAACTACAATTAGTCACCACAGCTAAATTATAATGCCTCTATGTCTTACACCAAGCAATTACATAAGCCAGCTGGTCTGTGAAATGGCTAATCCAAAGTTTGCCTACAACTTGCAAATAAATTGTTAGTAAAATGTTCGTAGCCTAATTATTAACAGAGTGACGTGTACCCAAATGCCTACACGAGGTAGATACAGTCAGTCGTAATTTTGTAAATTATTTATTTATTTATTTAATCTTTATTGCACAAGGAAAGTACAAATGGCGGACTTAATGCCGTGTGGCATTCTCTACCAGTCAACCATTGGGCGAGCCAGAAATCTATAAAGTGGTGCGGTAATAGGCTTTCTTACAACTGCTATAATATATCCACTTATATATAAGTAATGCACATACCTACATATATATTTCGTATAATAATATTACATACAAAATACTTAAGATTAGAATGTAACAATATACATATAAATAATATATTAAATTAATGTATGCTTTGTACCTATACCGGTGATTATAGGTTACAATCTGCACTTTCTCTATGGAATGCATGACCTTGATGATTCTAGTGATGATAATGTTTCTAGTGGTCGCCAAAGCTAGCCAGAAAGGGTCTCGAGCCTACCCTAAATATGTTTAGTTATCATCTATGGATGATAAGGTCTTATCCACTTATTCTGGTCAAGAACGGTTAGGTCGACTGCATATAAGCTTAGAATATCTTCACAGGTCAATGTGTCTTTTATCGAATAATCCAAAAACGAACGACTTAAACAGGATACTTCTAGGGTTTCCAGTTTAATATTTTATTATTGACTAGCTGTGCCAGCGGCGTCGCACGCGTGGGTATCGGGTTTCAAAAATAACGGACTTACATAAAACGGTGTCTAAATTTTAAGTTAGACCTCTAGCAATACATTGGTGAAAACCGCATTCAATACCGTGTAGTAGTTTTTAAGTGACGCGCGTTCAAACATACAGGTAAAAATTTCTCCCGTTTTCCTAACATTTCCCTTCACTGCTCTGCTCCTATTGATTGTAGAGTGATGAAAAGTATACTATAACCTGCCCAGGAGTATGAAGAATAATTGTACCAAGTTTCGTTAAAATCCGTTGCGTAGTTTTTGTTTCTATAACGAACATACAGACAGACAGACAGACAGACAGACAAAAATTTTACTGATTGCATTTTTGGCATTAGTATCGATCACTAATCACCCCCTGATAGTTATTTTGTAAATATATTTAATGTACAGAATTGACCTCTCTACAGATTTATTATAAGTATAGATCTCCTTGCACATTAATAATGTTTATTTATGTATCCATGCAGTACTTTATTGTTCCATTTTATTATGCTGCTAACTGTACGTGTAGTAAACCTCGCTCCCTACAAACTGTCATAAGGGGTTAGCGTAATATCTGCCTGTGATAAAATGTACACTGGCTTCCGGCAAACATTTATGTGTGAGAACAATTTCCACGAAAGGATTTGTTATACCTCCTATATGGAACACGTTGAATTATTTAATCTTATTATAAGCCGTACGCAAACAACTCAGGGGTGTAATTTAACTAAAAAGCTTTCAATAGCTCAAGAGCTCAAAAGTAGCAACGTTTTACGTGGAATCTTCATGGATATTTCAATAATGACTTAAATTCTATTGAGCCGATTAAGTTTATTGATATAGTGTGATCGATGTAGTGTATCACAGCCCACTGCTAAACATAGATAAGGTTGCCATTACCTGAATTGTCGGCGCCGGATAACACTGCAAAATTCCGGACATTTGGGCGAAATATGAGTTTTGCCCCGGACACTCCAGAATTTTTTCATTATTTTTTTATTATTTTGCCGTGACATCTTAATTGTGGGTTTATCGTTTTCTGATTTTTTATTTCGCTTACCGGATTTTACCCGGACACTTTTAAAATCCCCAGCCAGACGGACCCCGGACTAAACCCCGGACCCGAAACTAGGATAGATCCGGGGAAAATCCGGACAGATGGCAACCCTAGACATAGGCCTCTCCAGTTGTTCTTTGGGCAAACACCTATGCTAGGAGGTGTTACCGCCAATCGCTACGTAGGTATGGGTAGGCGGGTTAGAGATCCTACGGCGTAGCTTCTCGCTCCAGTGACAATGCTGCCCGTCATCGGCCTGTGTTAGCTATGCCTTTCCTTAATCGTCATGGTTATACCGCCACCACGTTATTACATTGAAATGTAGTATGCCTTTACAAACTAGTATCCCACTTGAAATCGTAGAGACTCACTGAATAGATGTCAGTAACCTTGGGAATTGTTGAGATGGCACAGCGCTAGATACAACTGGTGTAGTTTTCCAAAAAGGCAAAGAAGAAGATATTATTACCTAATCAGAGATTTGGCTTTTTACTATGGGGCAAGTAGTTTGTAATTCCTGTGGCCTGTATAAAGGAATTGTATCATTTGAGCCTGAACCGACGATCTCGAATAAAAGGTCAAGTTTCTTACCTAATGAGGTACCACTGCGCAATTGTAATTAAATTATATCAAAATGGCTCCCATCTGGTAAGCGAAGTCACGTAGCTTAAAACTTTTTAATATCGCTAACGACTATTGCCGCCGCAGAGTTATGAGCATCTGGTTTTATGACGTCACAACACTTCATTGTGTTAATACAACAGTATATAAAAAATACAATACTCGAAATGAATACTACATTCGGGTCACGTGCATCATTATGCCGCAACGCAATGTGAGGGAAATGTCGAATAGATGGAAGTAAGGTAAGGGTTCCAGTTTTCATAAGAGGCCTATACACACACACTCAAAAACAGCTGTCAGTAGGGGTTTACATTAAACTATAGGTACGTTCCATCATGCTATCCAAGTGGAATAAGAACCCTTATGCCACATGTGTTAAGAGCAATGCAAAGTTATTAAATACCGAAGATACTTATGCATATGTTGTGTTTCTATAATAAACATTGTACAGATAAAGTCTATGCTAATTACGATGGAACTGAACTTCCTTAGAACTAGGTACCATCCAGAGAATACAATTATTGGTTAAATCTTAAGTAGGTATACTCTGCCATAAAAAGTGGGAATTTGAACACAAGACTATAATATAGATATCATGAGAACAGCGGATTTCGTGAATCATACGATTTTTTGAGAGACAACTCGAAAGCCACTACGTATTTCCACGTAAATCACAAAAATAGGGCACAGAATTTTACCTACAGCTAAGTAAATCGTTGAATATTGTAGACCATACAATTGACTTAAAACAATAAATGTCTTAGGTCTATTGTATCCTAATAGACATCTGTGGTAAGTACAATTAGGCGCCCTTATCGTTTTAAGCGATCTCTTCCAGACACCTCATGTTTGAGATTCGTATCAATCCCCAAAACGACACTTTGATCCATGTGGACCCTATAGAATACAGCAGACAAATGACCTTCGGGTCGTGTTTCTGTCGGTGAGTAGAGTTTCCGGTGCTCGTGGTGGGTTAGGGTTGGGCTGGCGTGGCGGTGGCAACTGACCAGTTACATGTTCGTTGTCATAGCGACTTGGTCTTCTCTTTCGCTTTCCATCAGACAAAGGGAAGCCATTATGTCGAGCTATTATAAAAAAAAACTTTACAAAAAACACTAGTAAGTTTATCAGTTGTCTAGTACCCATACTACAAACTTAAGTTTAGTTTGGGACTAGATGGCGCTGTGTGGCCCAACGTGGCTTGACTTGGGTTATTTATTTATAACGCAAGCAAGGACTGCATAACAACCATTATCCTTTTCCTCAACTTCAACCGTGTAAAATTCAAAGAGATTCCGAGCCTTATTCCTCGTCTCCAATAAAATCATAGTGTAATCAGTTTCCCTCACACGCCGCTCAGGCACGCCTATTAGGACACAGCCATAACTTGGAGGCGGTACCGCGAGATTTCGCCGACACTGTAATTGTTTCTCAAGTAAGTTGCACGCGCCGTAACGGGTTGATAAATTTATTATCCGACGCGAGACATTCTGGCAGAGGCATTTGGGCAGGTAACTTTTGTTTCTCACGCTCTGTCAGGAATTTGTATTCTGACGTGATGCTTGAAGGTAAGGAATTTTCGAAAATGTGTTTAAAAAGCTTAACGTTTTTCCGTTGACCAAGGTGCACGTAGCTTTCGCTGCGATAATCTTAGTCTGTTACAACTTGTGATGATTTGTGTGAAGGTTTGATATGTACCTGATCCTGATATATTTCCAACTCAGTCAATCTATAAATAGCTTATCAGTAACTAGAAACCTCGTAAACGAAAAGGGTAAAAATAAACAAAATACATAATGTTTAGGAACAAGCCGAGTCTCTCATCATTTTGTGAATTTTTATTTTTCATTTTGTAGTCTATATTAACAAAATGTGTTTATTGTCGTTGCGATGTTATTGTATCATTATATTTGTTTCTGTTACTTTTCTATCGTATAGATTCCGGGAACAAGTTACACAATAATTGTCTTTGTCGTTCGCAAAACCTAATCGGATCATAGCCTAAATACCCCATAGTGCGGTAAGGGATACAAACGTCCCGAACTGTACATAAGAAACGCGCGTCAAGTCGATGCTACACAAAGCTTGCTATGACTACAAATATGACGGCTGTCGCCTTCGCCCAAAGAAACTAGGTCCCTTCTAAGCCTTTGAACGTTGTTTTTGTCATCCTTTTTGTAAACGAATACCCCTTTAGTGAAGTTTCTTAATAACATAGGTATAACAGTTAGTGAAGAGACTCTCTAAATGTTAGATAGAATAATTTTGAATGGTTTGTCATTGTACCTTTATTATATTGGTTCAACTTAATCAATGACCTAAAACCGTCCGTTAGTTGAAATTCCAGAGCATGTAAATAAATAGGCTAGACAATGCATATCAATCAACATAACCTAATATTATCTACTGCAAAGATATACTATGACAATTAAACGAACAAAAAAACCGGCCAAGTCGGACTCGCGCACGTCGGGTTCCGTACCACTGATTGAATGAAAAAAATTAGGTAATTTGATTTATGATGTTTAAAAAAAAACTACTGTCTAGATTTCATTGAAACTAATTTAGTTAGTAGTTTAAATAGTAATACACATCATATATTTTTTTCAGTTTTATAGTGCCCATATTTTAGAAGTTACGGGGGGGGGGGGGGGGGGGGGGGACACATTTTACCACTTTGGAAGAGTCTCTCGCGTATTCGTCTGAGAAAAAAATGGTGTTAGAAACCTCAACATCATTTTCAAATACCTATTCATAGATATCCCACACGTATGGGTTTGAAGAAAAAAAAAATTTGAGTTTCAGTTCCATGTATGGGGAACCCCAAAAATTTTGGATTTTTTTCTGATTTTACTATAAAATCTTAATGCGGTTAATAGAATACATCTACGTACCAAATTTTAATAATGTAGCTCTTATAGTTTCGGAATAAACTGGCTGTGACATACGGACGGACAGACAGACAGACAGACAGACATGACGAATCTATAAGGGTCCCGTTTTTGCCATTTTGGCTACGGAACCCTAAAAACGATCGTTCGATGGACTGATTTCGTATTTAGTGTTTTATAAACGAACAACGATCTCTTGCAGATCTATCAACGTCTAACTTCATGAATTCAGTTCGTATATACGAACACATCATCATCAGCCTATTGCAGTCCGCTGCCTCCTCTCCAGTTGTCGCCACTTAGGGCAAACATCTGGAGGATATACCCATAATCGCCATGGCGATCGCAGTGCGTAGCTTCTCGCTCCGGTCACGCTGGTGCCCATCGCCAGTCTGTAGTATTTAGCTACGCCTTCAATTGTGATGATAACCTTCACCATTTGGTTCTCAGCGCTTCGTTTGTTATCCGGCAAAATGCACCTCGGGCAGGTGAGGTTGGCTTGGAGCGAAATGATAATAGGCCTTACATCCCTTGGTGAAATGTTCGAACACTGTATAAAAACACGCGACCCGTCCATCGAATCGTTTTCGATTGTTATATGGAGCCTCTGATGTCTGTCCTGTATCAAACTGTCATCCCATCATATTACAAGAGGTTCGGAATCTCTTGGCTTTATTAAAAAGAACTTCCGTCGCAAAAGTCGCAATTCATGAATCTGTTGGGTACAAATACGAAAAGATTTTGGACGGCTTACTACGTCAACATAGTAAATTCCGGGATGAAATGCAACGGAGTGTGTGCTAAGTAATATTTTTAGTGAACGCGGAGGCATGATGAAAGCTTCTTTTGACATAATTTCACTGTCACAAAGTGCCTTCTGCTGCAAATTGAATTCTTTAAGGAATAGTTGAACTGACTACAAAGTCGTAGTAATTGAATGATATCGTTCGATTATACAATGGGTTTTTTGTGTCCGTTTTGTATTTTACAGTTCTTTATGAAATTTATAGTCACTCTTTTATTAATGAGGGTTAGCTTCATGTACTTGGGAACAACAGTAACCCGAAATAATATAAAACACATTGTTTTCATATAATTCATTTATTTTATTCTGTGGTTGTTTGCTAACCACGTGACTCATTACCCGTTCATAAAGTACCTACGACATTACTGTAATATCTATTACATTATTTTGAAAAAAATAATTTTAATACGCGAGCGTGAACTCACAATAAGAAACATTTTTTTTTTATAATAGCACGTAAAAATGACAGTGTCCTGTCTGGTGTTAAGCAAACGAAGAAGTCCAAAAAGTGTAAACGATCCACATCATACTGGTTAGTGCAACGCGGTACGATCACACTATGACGTATAGGTACGTATAGGCAAAGTATAATAACACACATTCATACTCGAAGTTCTAGTTTTTGATCACACGTGGTTATATATTGTTTCGTTCGTAAACTCATAAGCATGCGTTATTTAATCATTCTAAGCCTTTAAGATCCGAGCTGTGTAATTGGCCGTTGAGTTAATTATAAGTAGAATCCAATTACAGGGCCCATTGGGTGTAAGGTTATAATTCTATCTTCGTCACTGAGTAATTAGACAGTTCAAATAAGTCAATTTTATCTCTTGGAATTCTTTTGTAAGCTTCTGTTCCTTGATTGACGGTATATGAGTGCATTTAGTGAGTAAATTACGTTTCTTATTAATCATTGTTTGAACAATATGAACATTTGATTGCTGGTTATTTGGTATTATTACGTTTACGACGTATATATTATGCAAAACGTATAATATACCTAGGTAGGTATATTATACGTTTTGTTATAGAGTAGGTATTCTTACAGATGATTATACAGATTGGATATTATATATTGAAGGTTCGAGATTCGACATGTACGTTTAGGTAGTACGGAAAAAAACCTAGCATTAAGCTTGAAAACAATCTGATACCGCAAAGACCCAGATGAAATTCAAATCTGATGTTTCACTAACAATAGTGGTTAAAAAATTATCGACAAATAGAAAACTTCAGTGCAACGATTGCACTAGGAAGCAGGAAAATTTTATATACATATAATAAATAGCAGCCTGTCGATTTAACCAGCCGATTTTCCGGTTCCCCCAGTTCACTTGAGCATCGCCACATTCGATTTAAATGTCGCCGTCTAACGTGGAGGTACAGAAAGTAGAAGGCTACCTGGTTTTGATAACTCTTCTATACAGCATGACTCAAGTTGGTCTGTCATTGTTTACAGTGGTAGGTACCTTTTATCAAATTTGAATTGAAGTACAATACACATACAATGAATACTGGGACGTAAGGGAGCGACCTATCATCTTTTCACTCCATCCATCCCTGCCCGTGATACATCCTGAGGCAAACGCGGCTCTGGCCACCGACTGGTGGCGGTATAACAATCACGATTGAAGGCGTAGTTACATACTATTTGCTCCGTGCTACGGGTCGATGACGCCCTGTGATTCCTAACCCGCCTGCCCAGCGTGGCGATTATGGGTATATCTTTCAGATGTTTGCCCTAAGTGAGGAACAACTGGAGAGGCCTATGTCCAGCAGTGGACTGCAATAGGCTGTTGATGATGTTTGACAATAAATTCATTCAACCTTTAAATGCATCGCACTACCTTACACAAACATTTCCATTAACATACATATTTTATCCATTAAACGGTTGGCCTGTTTTCCATATGGCCATCCATCCTTTTCAGATAATGAGAAATATGACAAGCCTAGCTCGGATGATGTATTCGATCTATTACCGGCAATATCACAAGGTTTACACGTTGCTATGCCACGCCACATACCTGGCGAGGCTTGTGCCATCCAGGACAATATTATCTGGAGCCCTGTAATTATGCCATTATCGAGACGTCTGTAATTGCGCCATCAAAAGCTTTTACGATTACGATGTAGCACAATATAGATGAAGACAGATGCGAGGATTATAAAATGTCCAATATTATCACAAAATAGCGGCCAAAATTGCCGATGTTCTAGTTTTCTCGAAGTGGTTTTGGAAAATTAAAAAAAAATGTATTAAAATTTTTATGAAATAACCTGCGTATTAAAAAGAAAGCACAAACAGTGTCATGATAAATCTATTGCTTTTTTCCATAAATTTTTGAACGATAAAAAACACGACATAATTATATTAAAATACGAAGAAAAATAAAAAAAAAACGTTATAAGAGAAAATTACTTTATGTAAAAAAATACATCAACAATTTTTTCCAAAACTTTAAGTTAGGTCGTCATTTTATTAACAGTGCGGTCGTGAAGAAAATGTAGTCGTCTTCGATTACTATACTTTGCCTTTTTAAAACCTAAACAAATCCGAATTTATGTTTCCCTAGTGTGCTGAATAGGGGGACAGAAAAATATTAGGCATGTACATACAGCAAATGATAAGATCGCTATTCATTTGTAAAAAAAGATCCATATAATATTCGCTTGATGTTATTAATACGATATATATATTTACATGAATTAATTATAAAACAATAGCTAGATACCTAGTTGAACTAAAATGGACCGGAACGGATTCTAATATATTCAAAATTACTCGCCAGGATTACACGACGAGTCGATGAATGAATATTAATAATAAACTTGACACTATCGTAACGAGATTGGGTAGGTAGTAATTAGGGCAGTGACATGGATTCAATTAAGTTTATTGTATAATTAATGATAGTCACTCAGTACCTAAATATTTTCATAGTACTTTAATCTTATTTTAACTTAAACTATAATTTTTAACAAATCAGATTTACTGAAAACATTCATTAGGAAATGTAATAAGCAAGTAGGGATGCAATTTCACTCCTGCGAATTTCATAAAACTTTTCTCGGTAGTATTTTTTCATGGCATGTTCGTATTAAACTTGCATGTACCTTTTACATGATATTAGAAGTAGGTAGGTACGTTAAAATAAAAGTCCTCGTCTCCAAAACTTAATTTTCATGCCCCGATTTCTTATAACAATATAAGATATTGTTATTTATCTTTAACTTAAGTTAAAAATATAGAATTGGGGCCACGGGGAAATTCTTTTGACACTTGAGTTAATTTTAGGTCAAGTTTCTCTAAAAACTTTATCATTTTTAAAGATGTATTTTAGTATATCTTAAAATATTTAAATAAACGCTCAAACAACAATAATCATACCAAAATAACTCCATGAAACGGAATGTTTGAATTGCAATTAGCAATTGCTTATAATATTATCTAATTTCATGCCTGTAATCACTTCATCACATCACTTTAAAATGCGTGCATAGATATGTTCTTAAATAAATAACCGATGGTTAATAACGTATAGAGCACTCCAAATATACCAAAATCAGAATGTGTGAACACAGACCGGGGCACATGCGGATTTAAACTGTCCTAACTAATGGGACTCGACGCACGCCGCTTTTAGCGGGCTCTCACGTAATTTTTCGGCGTGTAAATACACATGTTCTCTTCGCGCACCGAACTTTTAAAGCGACATGAACCGTTCTTTCATTATTTGAACGTTCTTTATTGCGTTTTAAAGGTCTGGCTGGAATTAAAATGATAATGAAGCCGTAGTGCGGGCGAAAATGGTACAAAGCATCACCTTGGCTTTGACGGCAGGTTTTTAATAGTATAAAGTTCTGAAAGTTGGCGCAATCATTAATAATTTTGCCACACACTATAATTAGTTAGAGCGGTGATTAAAAGTAAGTCAATCAAACTCGTTGCAGGCAAAACTGACAAGTTTCTAATTACAATTTAGGATTAACAATTTTCATACAATATAAGTAATCCTTTTTTTTTTATGCCGAGGAAAATGCTTTTAGGCATCCCTGTCACCCGGGGGGAGTGACGGGGTATGTGGGACTCACCCTGCCTCAAGGTGGAAAGGAGGCAGGGAATACCCACTAAAAACCCCGGCCCCTCCTGTCAAGCGCCTATGGGGATGGTGTAATATAAGTAATCCTACACGTGATAACGTAATGTGTCCTAACTCTGTTTATATATTTTAATAACAATAATTTTAAATAATGAATCTCATAATGGGTCTTAAGTTGAGTATTGAAGAAATAAACGTATTTTAATCCAATTAGTATGTAATTATTATGTAATTAATGCAAAAATGAAGAAACATAGAATAAATTACTTGCATATTTTGTCGCGTCATGCAATGCTTATTTTTAATTTACAGCTTTAAAGTAGTTTTGCAAAAGGTTACCTTCAGGGATGAAAAAATAAGTTATTAAGTTTGCTCCAATGGTGAAAATGATTCGCATACCTTGGCTTACCTGTGGTGCTATTACAAATCGTAGCCACCAATACAGCATTTCGCGAAAATGAACATTCATTCGTAGCTTGAACTAGAATGTAAGAGGCATACGTATGCCGATAATTACGATCTCATATCTACTACATAAACTTGTTAAGCAAGCTTAACACATTATCAGCCTATTTTAAAGTAGGGGAGGAGATACATCATCAGTTTCTGGACGAAAATCATCTCAGATTCTCATTCTCATAAGAGATTAATCAATTGATAAATATGGTGACTCAATATTTGTGGCCCACATAGTGCGAAATAAATATATGTCACCACACATATCACAAGATAAGATCGACTGCATCCCCAATGCATCAGGGTTCAGGCGCGTGTCGTAAACTATTCAAACTGACGCCTGTACGCTGGGGGCTTACTTAACGTAATTTACCCTTTGATATAGTTCACTGGCTCAGTGGCGGCTGAACAAGAAAGTAGGACGGTAGAAATAACTCTTGAGAGCACTGCAATTATATATGCAATGATGTAATATTAGGATATGTGTGTATATATAGGTACGTAAGCACTTCCTAAGGTAAAAAAATATACTTAAAAATTATGGAGCGTAACTCAGTTGGTTTGCTTGGTGTTACTTTAATGCAAGAAGAATTTTAGGGTAAGAAATTGAGATTAGAACGTTATTGTAGCCTAATTTAATCTGAGTTTATTCTGATCAATAAGTAGATTATTATTCAAAATAGCAACGACATTCGAGTGCCTGAATTCTACAACAAATGTATGTATCTAATTTTAAGTGTATGTTGTGCAATAAAGAATATTAACCCATCTATCTATTAATGTTGTAGGCAACACCATTTACCCGTTATGTTCTAAATAAAGTCCAGTATTAACACTAACCTAAGAATCACAATAATCTTGGCAACAGCCATCTACTAAGCGCCGCTTAATCGCAAACCACTCAAAAACATTATCCTAACTACGGCTTTAGAGCAATTTATCAAACGAGAGCAATGATTTTTCGCGTCGCAATAATAGACGACCAAAAAGAAAATAATTATGAGGAAAGAGAACTTAAAGCGTAAGGTCAACATTCTTTACAATAAATCACAATAGAGATCGCGACGCGATGAGTCCCTTCGTCCGAATCGAAGCACCATTATGAAAATTTATGTTGAATAGCCATTTTGATGTCAAGAACGGAGCGGGCCGCGTCTCGAAAAATGTTTTTTACCTAATCCGAATTTGTTTAATTCGTAATTCTAAAGGTATGAATTTAAGAGAGAACTAAAGATTATGCTCGAGCACCCACTTTATTAAAGCACATTTTAGAAAACCAAGACTTACAGCAGATTAGCAATTAATGATAATTTTAAGCTCTATTTACGGTGTTACAGAAAATATTTTGTAGCTTAATATCTATTGGTATTATGGTCTAGGTATTTAAAAATTTTAGATTTACATTATATGTTCATTTAGTCAGGAATTTATATAATCAATCAAATTTTCTAATAAGCTTTAACACTTTACACAACGATTGGTAAGCCAACTGTCGTTAGTACAAAATCGATCGTCACAAATACAAATGTAATTGAATTATGTTGATGAATACTAAGATCGGAACTAGAGCAAACGGTTTTGGTACTTGTCCATAAATAATTTATATTTTATTTTCTGACATTAAATTGTTCCTGTACTGTAGCGCGCTCAATTTTTTAAAAGGTAGATGCGTTTACAGGAAATAAATCCCATTCAAAACAAATTTAATGACGCAAAGCAGATGGCCAGTGTTTGAGGCAGGAAATAACGTAAAAGTATTATCACTCTATTTCAATATCAATTCCAGGGAATGTTCTGTACTTTATAAATTTATATGAAACAAGAATATGTTATGTTACTTTTATGCAAAAGTCCATTAATAATAGAATCTAATCAAGGCGTAGATAAATGCCACAGGCTGATGACGGGCAGCAGCGTCACCATAGCGAGAAGCTACGCCCTGCGATCGTCAACCCGATTATGGGTATATCCTCCAGATGTTTGCCCTAAGTGGCGAACAACTGGAGAGGCATATGTCCAGGGGTGGACTGCAATAAGCTGATGATGACGAATCAAAATCTGTGAAAAACATCATCATCAGCCTATCGCAGTCTAAAGCCCGTTGCTCCGATAACGCTGCTATCCGTCCTCAGTCTCTGGTATTTAGCTACGCGCACGTGAAGATTGCTTGGAGCGGACAGATGATGGGTCGCTTCCATACATCCCGCTTACATTACGCATTAATAGGCATGATGACTAATTTTTGTTTTGGACATTGGTGAAAGTATTACTTCGCTTGTATGAAGAGTCCCTACGAGCTATCACAATTTCAAAATCACAAATATGAAGTCGCCCAAAAACGCTTCATGCAAACTGATACGAAATCGTGTCCGTGGTGTTTTGTATATCTCGATTAAGAAGCTTGTTCGATGGCTATATTAAATAGTCCGTTTATGTTATGGGTTTCATATCAAAATATGTTTTAGTTAATGTACCTTAAACAGTGTTATAATGATTTTTGATTAATTTTACACTTTTGAAATTGACTTTCCCGATGAACTTTGTAGGCCTATCGCGCTCTCAATTTGCAAAACAATTTTGATGTGATTTCTCAAATAAGTGTTATTTTAATGGTTCTTTCTGGCAACCATCAAATTACATCGAACTTCAACCATGGTCGTCTCTCCTATTAACATGTTATTTTTTTCTGAAATAGCTAGAGTTCTCCCCTTTTGAGTACGGTACCTATACCGTACTCAATAGGGGAGGAGATACAAAAAATGGTACAATCAGTTTCAGGACGACAATATCTTAGATTCTCATTCTCATAAGGGATTAATCAAGTCAAGAATATGGTGACTCGATATTTATCGAAGTACCACGTGAGATTCTAAGGCGCAATTATACTTTCAAATGAATTGAATACATTTCGATTACGAAAGCATTAGTAATCTGAAGCTTAGAGCGGAATTTAGAGAAGGAAATAGACGTTCAGACATATCAACAAATATCAGCGAATTATGTCATTTTGTTTGTTTGTCTTAATGTTTAGCACAGTACGTTTAAATGTTTAGTATCAATAATATAATTTTATATTTGCTGTCTTTGAACTACGTAGGTACTCGTACAATATTAAAATCAAGTCTGTTTATGTTATCTTATTTTACATATCTAGGTAATTCGAGTAAAAGATATCTTAAAATGGCTTTCTTAGATCCTGCCACTTCACATAACTCTGCCGAATCGAAAGTATAGTAGGGTAAAGGCACCAGTGGCCAGCCGGGAACCAGTGGTCAGCCTTTTGAGTCGTTTATTGGTCGTAAATATCAGCTATATTCGTTTTAACAAATCTCGAGTGTTTAAATAGAAACTCTGATTACTCATTGATCACTACATCACACGACAGACGCGGTGAGGGATCGAGGGGAAAAGAAATACTCGTTCAAATTTGTCGGCAAGAGCAGTAGTGTATGTCCGCCATATTTTTTATTGCACTTGGTGTTCTCCTAAGAAGTACGAAAAACTATTTTAAAAGTATATAACTATTAGTTTTTGTTCACAATTGGTTTATTTATTAGTTTATCTATTAACTGGCATTGTATTTTAACGAAAATATCACCATTTAACTCATAAATTCAGGGGGCTGTTTACTGGGTACCACTTTTTTCCAAAAAATCCAGTGTCCAGCCTCTCGCGGCTGACCACTGGGTTTTTCATAGTTAGAGTAAAAGCCAGTATTCGGCCGCATTTGAAATAACGGATCTATGTGGCTGGCCACTGGATTTAGCGTTTCCAGTACTCAGCCATTAACCTTGAGTGTATGAGAAATAAGGTTGAGTTTACAATGTACGTAGGTATTGTTTGAATAGTGGTTTTTTATGCCTGTTACGCACTTACCCAGGCTTATATGAGTAAAATATATGTTTATTAAATTAATTCAATAGGTATTGACTACACTTACATAATTTTACTTTCTTATTTGAAGCAAAATGCCGAGACTAATACACAGATACCCTACGGAAAAACTCACTTATTTCCATGAAAGCCGTTCGAAACGTAATGTCGGTTAGGGAGGCAGCAGCAGATCGTTTGGTGTTCCTCGAGTACCTACGAGTTACCTACGAGTACCCACGAGTTACCTACGAAGGCCCAAGGAAAATGGGTCCAGGCTCTGTTCTTAATAAAGCAAAAGAACTAACCTTGAACTTAACTTACTTATCTTGGATTAAGAACTTAACTTACTTTGGCACTAGTGTGGTTTGTGTGGTTTTTGTGGTTTGGGTGGTACACTGTGTCTAAAAATGCATTTGCATCTGCGTGTTGACGTACACCTACTTCCTCACTAGATTACTAATTAGAAAATGAACATTTAATATAAGTAACGGATTATTTATTGTCATCTCTTGCGCGAGTAGATATTTTGTAATAATTCAAGGCAATTTCGTGTCGTAAAACTAGTACTCTTAAGTAAAATACATAATTATTCGATGAAGAATATTTATAGTTGCTTTTAATATAAATATATGTGATTTTGGTCTCATTTTACTAAATAGTTTTAAAGGCCGAGTACTGGGTACACTAAGGCTGATTATTGGATTTTGGCGGCTGACTACTGGAGAAAAGTGCCATTTTTACTTTTCATTTAAATATAACTACAACAAAGAATATTGTTGCTTTTTGTTACGTCTTATTTTGAATCTTTAATAAACGTTTAATCAATCCACGTAATGCGTTTGTTTATCCATCTAAACCTGTAGAAATGCCGACCATTCAAACTTCAAAAAGCCGATTTGAGGCTGAGCACTGGTGCCTTTACCCTATAGTATGTTGTGATTAGAAATAGGTTTCTTTTTCTCGAAAAAATAATATAGTTATGATTTCTAATACTATTAACACGTTGACCTCCATGCCGGTCACCGGTGACCGGCAAACAATAGTTTTTCTATTGTGTCTAGTTTCTCGGCAGTCAAAGACTTAATGAAAGAAAATAGTGGAACTCTAATCGGAGTTGATGTAAAAATATATTTTGTACTAGCTGACCCGGCGTAAGTCTACTTCATGTTTTTTATGAAAATTAGTTTTTTGTATATTTTTATATTACATTACATAAACCTTGTCGTAACAATAGAGATAACATAAAATCAAGAATAATCCAGTTTGGTGCAATCGTTCGAAAGATATGGAAGTACAAACATTTCGAAGATCCATTTTTATGAATATAGAATTAAAATCAAATATAATTTTGGACGAAAGCGAATCCAGAAAACAAGATACATACCTTTAAAATCACTCACTTCATCGATTTTGAGTCGCAAATGGTGTTGGAAACCTAACTTTCTTTAAAGATTTTATGACATTCTCAAATTCAACCGAACAAAAACGACTAAAGTTAATGGACCAGATGGAATAGTCTATGCTCTGTAATATAACAAGTTTCCTGTATACCAAACTACTTTACTTTAAAATTCCACCTGGATAAAAGAATTAATGGATTTTTAGTGCAAGAAGAACATAATTACGAGGTGTTTGTAAGAAAGGCAATTACGGCGTAGCTTGGTGGGCTTACAGAGCGGCAGAAAGATGAAAATTTTAACGCAAGGAAAATGAACGCTAACTTTTTGTTGAGAAAGACGATGGGTTTGTTTACCTACTTTTGGTAAGACAAAATACCTAAGTTAAACTTTATGAAACACAGAGATGCAAGGGTAAGAAGATCGTTGCCCTTAAGGCTACTGACTGGTAATTGTTTCCAGATTTAAAAGCATAACATAGCTTCATCATCATAATATTATAGCCAATTCAAAATAGACAGCAATATTTTATCAATCTCTTCGTGCGCGTAGATTTTATCCAACTAGTTTGGCTTGATATAGTGTCTGGGAAGGTAGAAGGAAAGAGACCTAGAGGACGGAGTCCCATGCGATGGGCAGACCAGGTTCCGAAGGAGCTGGAGATACCTGTCAGTGCCGCAATCCATCAACCGTCGGAACGAAACCGATGGAGACAGCTAATTGACAAAGTCAAAAGGAGCCACGATCCTCAATAGTGAGGGATACGACTAGAGAGAGAGAGTTTGGCTTGATACTGAACCATTACTCGGAGTCCAATCTCAGAAATCATAGCTAAGGACACTACTGGGACAGCTTAATGAAGATCGCCTTTATCATACTAAACTTTTACAACATCAATAATAATGGAAAACCTCCTCATTTTTTGATGTCGGTTAAAAAATATCTACTTTACTGCTTGAAAACAGTGTCATCGCATTTTTATCGTACAAAACTTGCTAACCAGTGCAGAACGGAAATTTACTCAAAACTCTCTACTCTACGGGCGAACTTTTAGCCAAATACCTGTGAACAGCGCTCGTTTTGCTCAACTGTCTGTTGTAAACTTTGCTTAGTAGTTTGCTGAAATCAGACTCTTACACGCATAGTTTATTTCTAAAGATAGGCACATGTCTAATCTACCTTACTTAAGTCATACCGTATGCACGCTAAAACTATGAGAACATCTGTTTCTTGTATTTATTCATACTGTATTATTATTTGCATAGTAATTGAAAGAGTATATAAAGAGAGGTTTTGCATTGATCAGCATCGATACCCCCGTATCCAAAAGATAATCGTACAATAATATTTTCTGTTCATGTGGTATTCGGATTTAGAATAGGGCCAACCCATCTTATCCCATGGGTGTTGTAGAAGATGAATAAGGTAATATTAGGAGATCTACAGCAGCGTTAACCTAGGAAAATCTACTGCGGTCCCTTCACATACATTGATAGGTACATTGTGTCACTCTGGTCTAACAATGACCGCCGCACAATTTTCATACTCTCTTTTACATTAACGTCCTATCCTAAAAGCATTGATGCATTTGTGCTTTTGACATCTGCGATCTACATAACAGTTTCATTACGGACCTCAATTTTGGCGAAACCCTTCACTGAGTGCCGACCCCTGTCCGCGGTTACAGAAGTAGATTCAAATTAGATGATGTACAACCAGGCTCGAACTACTATTTGGTTGGTTTCATTAAAATATATGTCTAGTAGCATATGCATTGATCTGATCATTCTATAAGTAGCTAAACCCTTTCTCAAACGAAGTTAACATTCGCGAGGTTACATGTACCTACCACTTATAGGTAAAATCCTAATTGGAGAACTACAGATTGGCATCGTAACTTGCAGTCACCTTTTAAATGGATGCTCTGTTAGGTGTGCGATATTACAAACAAACAAAACATTATTGTACACTTAAACTCGCAACACCAGCCTGTAAGTCATAATGCGGCCGCGAAGCAATAGATTTTCTATAGTGCCTACACAAAACCAGGCACAGAACGAACACATTCTCAGAACGAACAGGTTCTCTTCATTGAATAAGATATATATGCTAGGTATAACACTACTACAATACATTCAACAGATTGATAATTTAATTTGGGTGCGATTCGCGGTAGCCTAGGGTTATAGTAGCAAGGTTCACTACCGAACGCGTAAAGGGGTCAAATTGAACATCAATCTGTACCGGCACAGCAAACGTTTAGTATTTTAGTTAGTTGGTCAGATTACGTCATAACAGGTATGATTTATAGCATCGAGGTCCGCTAACGTCAACGCAGTGAACACAAGCTTACGACGTGCCTTTCCGTTACCATTCCTTTGGAATACAAACAAGGAACCGAGAGGGGTCGCAATTTTTAAGGATTTAATTATTCTTATTCTGGGAGTGCTAGCTTATTAGGTAAGTACTGTAACCTTTACCAGACGTCATTAAATCTTAATAAGAGAAGATTTGATTCCCCTGACGGCTTACAAAGATATCCCGAGCCATTTATCACAGTCGTCACCGTAACGGATACCTACCTGTCTCCAAAGCAAAAACAACCTTCAGCCATAAAATTAAACAGCCTAGTATTACAAGCATAATAACTTTCCATAAAACATAAAGATACCTATATGAAATACAAAAGGATAAGTAATCGAAAATATCTCACAATAGGTAAGATGACACCCTAACCAATATCCCTAAATCGCCGAACTCGGAAGTGAAGGACGTGATTAAATTAGAAAGGTTCCATGTCTTCTTTTGACACGCACTCAATCAAATCTGAAAGTGTATTTGTAAGGCATTCCCATAATGGATATGGTTGTAACAATATATACAGGTGTGTTCCACATTGTCACTCCGATGGTATTGCGAGCCCATTAGCTTATGTTGGTTTGACACTTTACCTTCACCTATTCTCGACAGCACTTTGTTAAAAACCATGACGTCTTGTTTACGAACGCGGTGGCGTCTCACAGCTAATAGGCACAAAGTCACCATGACCTCATGATTTTGTTTTCCCGGCATGTACGGCACAGAAGCGGTTTGATGGATTAGGGCGGACCTCCCGCGAACATGATAAAACGCCTACTTACCTATCGACCTCCCACTGCTTGCCTTTTGAGCTGACCTACACTGAAATTTTCTTTAATCTGATTTTTGCACCAAAAATGTTTTACCGCTTCTACATTCCGGGTATTCTGTATGTAGGTTTAACGTCGTACCTAATGATGACACAAGCTAATAAATTGTTTAATGAACTGATTGGCACAAAGGAAACACGAAACAGAGACAAATTTCTCCGAATATAAAATGCAGATGAAATTTCCGCCATTTATAATGGTTTGAAATGTTCAACGTTTGCATATAGCAATTTATCAAATTTAACGCATGCCCAACTTTTTGAAGTAACATTAATAAATGTATCTAACATTCCATAGTGATCTCGGCGCGTATTGAAATTAAGCTCTGCTAAAAATAGTCTATGAAAAAATAAACTCTCGCTGCAGAATATTAGATTGGCCAAATCAAACACGCTTTAATCTCTACTCGGTAATAGCGCTTCAATAATGTAACGTACTGACTCCGCTCCAGTTTCGCACGGAGAGCTTTGCTATTCGACGATGACTGACATGTGTTTAAAAGATTTATAGTGAGCTCAGCGAATAGTACCTGTTTTAAAAATAAACGTGTTTACTTTGATTTGGCTATGTAATGAAGCCGAGTGTGCCAACTCTCGTTGTTGGTTTCGTCTAGCCCTTTTTAGTACCAAAACTTTTATAACTTAGGCTTTATAGTATGAGAATGTAAGACTTAGTTGGACATTTTTTACCAAGCTGGTATGAACACCTACCTATGTAATGTAATAGGAGGGATTATTCTTAAATGTTTTTAGAATATAAAATCTTCGGTGAGAAGGTAAATAAGTCATTATTGAATAATATGTAAGTCTATATTTAATAAAATTAAAATTATTACGAACATTTAAGTTAATATTTTCGTGAATTAATATAAATTTACAATATTAATCTTAAGCGATGAATCAGTAATGTATCTGCTAATTTTCAATTAAATGAAAGGCAAGAAGGGACAGACATTAATTGTGATTGTGAACTTTTTCCAACATACCGTAAATATTTGATTAATCAATTAAAAACCTCTTTGGATAAACCCCGTGAAAGGGGTAAGACCACACGTGCGCATGTAAAACCATTACCTCTGGGAATTTACGATGTAAGCAAGTTTAATCATGATATGCCTTATAAAGCTTCCCCTCGGACGATTCCTCAGCTAAACTATTTAATTGTTATTAAGGGATTTCGGTTTGGATTATGTAGGGCCTAACTTTATTAGATACAAACGTTTTAGGAGATGAATGAATGTAGGTACTTGTTCAATCTTTTTGCGTACGAACTACGAAAATTTGTCTCGTAGTCATAATATGGTTCATATTTTCATAGTTCAGCATTGAGCAATCAATTTCTGCCTGGCCTAATAGTTGTCAAACCCTAGATGGCAGTTACTTCACGATTTGTCCTACTCGTTAAATAAATATACATTACCAGGTCTAGTATTTCAGTTTCCTGAAGTAGAGATTGACTAAACTCAAAAATGACTTATTTTTAATAGTGAATTCATATTTCATGTAATGACAATACGAGTAGTATTCGTGAAGATATATTACCAAATCTCGTTTGTTATTGCGTCTATTTTATGTGGAAAGTTTCAGAAAGCGCGATTTGCTGCTTAAAACAGGTTTCTTAATGACCAGTTCCCCTCTTGGTAAACTTATAAGGAAAAAACAACTGCATGGTGGTGTGGTAAACTTAGTAATTACCTCAAAAAACGGCTATAAGTTAGAAGGTATTATTGAAGTTAGAGTCCCCGACGCCGGGACGCCGGTCACCGCTAATTCTCTGAGCTCCCACCAATCACGTAAAGATAAACTTTCTTTAGATCTCACTCCGCTGATTAAAGTAAGTGGGTTCTTAAAAGGCCACTTAATTTCATCTGCATTAAATAACTACAGCACTTAGTGTTAAATTAAATTTTTTTTTTCATTAGCTGGTGTATTGTATATTCTGTACATGTCTCTAAGACTTGTCAGGTCTTAGAGATTATGTTCACTAATGTTTAACCGCAAGTGTTTTTAACTAAGAACAAAAATTTTCTCTTTTAAGCACAATTTAGTGAATTAAATTATACGAGTAGAGCCCAACTAAAGGAAACTAAAGTTATTTGTCTGTTGCCACAGACTTTAGTTTCCTGTCAGTTCCCGTGGCCATGCTGGTCCATAAGATGCTTTCACGGATCGTTATACTTTTTAAATGTGCAGCGAAGCACCTACTTGCCGGACTCTTTGGTGAGCGAAGAAATGCTTAGAATAGTGAAACGGTGACAAGGGAAAAATCACTTGTAGCTATGTAGTTTAGTTCATCGTCAGATCAATAGTGTAAAAAAGTCGCTTATCGTATCTATCTAAATGTGTGCATATAATTATGTATCTTTAAAACTACGAAACGCATTTTAATGCGTCTTTTTTAATAGATAGAGTAATTCAAAAGGAGGGTTTATATGTATTATACTCTCAATGTATATTATAATAGACAAATCTTATATACCTACCCGAAGCGAAGCGATGGCGGGTCGCTAGTTTATCTATAATTGCTTTGTTATTACTACCACAAAGGACGGCAAAGAGAACCGAAACCGCTGCCTTAATACCTATTTAAAACTTGTGGAGTCCCTTGTATTTCTGTGCTCCTCCTTTTTATTCCAGATCACTTAGTGAGTTTGTCAGTTTCATAGAACTTTCTTTAATTTGTTAGCTGTCTCCCTCTGTCTTCTGACACGGGAATCACTGTGTCATTTGAAACAAGTTAAAAGCTTTAATATTACGTCACATACTAACTTTGTAATGAATGGGAGGTAGCTCAGTCTTGACATTTATTATAAAATGTAATTAAAGAAAACTTTAGCGGTTAATTTTTAAACTTAACTTTTGTTCTTATTTTGATTGAGGTAGATGATTTTTTCCATATGTACGTAGTATCTCTTATTAATTACTCCATTTATCATAAATTACTATGAAGATTTAAAGAATCATCTGTTAAGTATTTACTCGTATCTTGGTACGTAAACAAATCGTAAATATAACTTAAAGAATCATTTCAGTCATTGGAGAACTCAGATATACACTTTGGTCAAATAACTGGAAAGTTTACCCACAATCACCACGCCGGGAAAGAGGGTCGGCGATCACTTCGGTGACGCTGCTACCCGTTATCGGCATGTGGTATTTAACTACGTTTTCAATTGTGATGGTTACACTACCACCAGTCGGTTGCCAGTCTTGTTTGTTATTCGGCAGGATGACGCAGGACAGGCAGGTGAGGATGGCTTGGTGTGAAAAGATTATGGGTCGCACCCTTACATCCCACTGCTTTACTACATATTATGTAGTAGGTACTACAGGGAAACATATTATGTAGCAATGGATTTTCTTTTGAATCGATATTTTAATATTAAACGTAATTCCTTCCCCTCACCAGCAATCAATATCTTACTTAAACGTACAAAATAGTGCAGGAACGTTGTTACATTCTGCATAATTATCAAAAGAAAGGGGCAGTGTAAAACGCGTTTCTCATGAGTGGCCGGCCTCGGCCTCTCCATCCGCAACTTTAGTGGGAACCGCTAACAAGCACCCAGCGAGCCGTTCAGAGCCCGCTTTACACCATCCACGTCATACGTATATGAAACTTTTTTAATTTCACGCTTGATTCGCAACTTCCACGCGAATGAGAGCGCCGCATGCCAAGAACTCACTGTTGTCATTCAGTACAACTGACTGATGTGTTTTCTTACACATGAACGGTTTGATACGTTTACGTATAACAAAAGGTAATAATTTTGTACGAAATAAAGGTTTTTATAGTCACTTTATTACATGGCTCTACGAGCTTTTATTAGAGCGCGAAGAATAAAGGGAATATTACTCAACCTTGACAGCTTCCAGGGGAATTTAATAACCACAATTATATGTGGTGAGTGGACTTTGTCCGACGGAGAGCACCTTTTAGATTTTTTACTACTTCTAAACTTTATTTGTATATCGACTAAGGTTACCAAAACAAAGAACGATGGCTAGTGACATTGCGTGTGCATTTGAAGTGAAAATGGGCAGGACAAAGGGTGACTCTGATGGACAATGGAAAAGAACGGTGTTGATTCCAACAGCCTCCATTGCTTACTCAAACATCATAAATAAGTAAACGAAGTATGGGACGACTCCTACACCAAGCATCAGGGCCATGATTTGAGTCAGATACCAAGAATGGATCCAGATTGTCCAAAATCGGGATATTTGGCGTTCTGTGGAGGTTTAGCCAATGGAATTCTGTGATAGATAAATGTGGGATTGATTTCTGGACGAATGAGTGAGAATGGTGAATGTAACGAGTGAATGTATGAATGACTGGTGAGTGAGTAAGAGGAATATATGAGAGAGCGAGAAGGAAGACGAATGGCCGCGAACACGATCTGTACCGCTAAGACGACGACTGTGAAGTGTAAAAATTTTAAGGAGTTTAAATAAAACAAGAATAACGTGAAAAATTCCTTTTATTCCAACCCTCGACCCCACATCTTTTGGGGGCTCGTCCGGGATCGAGGTGGAATTGTGGAATTACGACGGACGACGACAAGCACGTGGCGGTGCACGCGGGCTTACGACGAAAAGTGGTGAACAATCAAGGGGGTAACGACGATCCAGAGGAATACGGCTACACGACGAAACGCCTGCACGGAGCAACGATGGGTAGGAACGACAGACGAGGCAGTAAGCATCAGGATTCTTACGATAACGACGATGACGACGGGGGATCCGCACGTGGTGGTGGCATGCTGCATCTAGCTGAGGACCTAATTCCAAAGTTCTCTGGAAATGACGAACAATCCGTAACGTCCTGGATACAAGACATAGAGGAAAATGGAGAAATATTTCACTGGACACCGACGCAGAAGCTCCTGGTGGCTAGACGCTCACTCAGAGGCACGGCAGCCCTATGGATGCGCAGCGAAAAAACCTACAAGAGCTGGGAAGAACTGCAAGCGGCGATTGCTAAAGAATTTGGTGACGGGTTGGACGCCAAAGCAATCCATGAAATGCTGACCGCACGACGAAAAGGACGTCATGAATCATGTTTTGATTACATGCTCACAATGAAAGCCCTAGGTAAGCGGGGAAAATTACCGGACTATGTAACAATTAAATATATAGTTCAAGGTATAGAAGACACAGAAATAAATAAAATGATGCTGCACGGCGTACGCACTTACGACGACCTAAAAGCTAAGTTAAAGATCTATGAAGCTATTGCATCCAAAATGAAAACACAGACACGGCAAGCACTGGCAAAAACAGGCAGCGGTGATTGTACAAGGGCATCAAGATCGCATGCAGCTGAAGCAGCACAACTAAGATGTTACAGCTGTGGAGAAAGGAATCATATTTCGGCTATGTGTCCACATAAAACACAAGGCCGTAAATGTTTTAAGTGCAATCAGTTCGGGCATGTGTCAGCAGAGTGCAAAGTTCAAGCATCGGCGGGACAAGCATCCAAGATGGCTGATTATACTTCGAGAAGACCGAACCCCATGTTGAACGAGCGAGTGGAACGAACACGGAGCAATGAACGAGAGCAACGACGTGAACTTAGCTCGAAACAAGTTTGCTTCAACTCGACTCAACACGATGTAGATGGCGCCTCTTTGTATGGAGAAGCTACTATTTTACCGACGCGTACCGGCCGCTTATTGGATTGTTTGACGCGAACTTCAGACTTGAACGAGATCGATGGGATCGATGAACGTGACCGGCATTTTGACAGCTCCGATGTAAACAAAGTACGAAATACATTTCAAGAAGCAAAACGACCGCTGAAATACGTAGAAATAAACAATAAAAGTGTATTATCGTTATTCGATTCGGGAAGTGACGTGTGTCTTATGTCGGAACAATGTTTTAGTGCATTAGGTCTTGCAAATTACAACGTAAACATAAAGATTACTATGTCGGGTTTAGGTTATGCGAAAATTAAATCATTAGGTACTTATACTACTTCTTTACGCATAGATGGTATTGTATATGACAATGTTGTGTTTCATATTGTGCCTAATCATAGTATTCCGTACGAGTTAATTGTGGGCAATGAGTTTTTACAAAAGGTGGTCACTGTGATGAAAGATGGATCTGTATGGGTGAATCCGACGGATGAATGGTTATCCTATGTGAACTGTGTAGCATGTGTTTCTGATTGTGTAGGTCATATTACCAACCCAGCTGTGAAAGAAGAGGTCTTGCAGTTGGTGGAGAACTACATACCGTGTCAAACCAAGGAAGCTCCCATTGAGTTGAAGATCATTATGAAGGATGACATACCAGTTGCGCAGCGACCTCGACGCCTTTCGCCCAAGGAACAAGATGATGTGGATAAGCAAATAAATGAATGGTTACAAAACGGAATCATACGGGTGAGTTACTCTGAATATGCAAGCCCATTAGTTTTGGTTAAGAAAAAAGATGACAGTATAAGAATATGTGTGGATTACAGACGTATAAACATGAAGGTGGTGAAGGATGAATTTCCTCTGCCTATCATTGATGACCATATTGACAAGTTGGCTACAGCTAAGGTATTTAGTATTTTAGATTTAAAAAATGCATTTTTCCATTTGCGAGTACATGAGGACTCCGTGAAGTATACATCCTTTGTTACAATGACAGGACAATATGAATTTTTGTACGCCCCATTTGGTTTGAGTACATGTCCAAAGGTGTTTACAAGATTTATCACTATTATTTTCAGAGACTTGATCGCACAAGGTATTGTTTTAATATTCATCGACGACATAATTATTCCAGGGTGTAATGAGACCCAAGCCGTTGAACGCCTGCGAATGGTACTCAAGATTGCATCAGAGTATGGCTTGAACATCAATTGGAAGAAAAGTCAGCTGTTAATGAGAAAAGTTGAATATCTTGGACACATTGTAGAGAATGGCACAGTAAAGCCATCGCCAGAGAAGATAAGTGCTGTCACTAAATTCCCTGAACCGCAGAATGTGACACAATTACGTAGTTTCCTAGGACTCTGTTCCTATTTCAGAAAGTATATACCGGATTATGCTAAAATAGCCCAACGGCTTACAGATATGCTGAAGAAGGAGTGCAAATTTCAATTTGATGAGGAAGATAGACGAGTATTCAATGACTTAAAGATGAAATTGGCGAGTGAACCAGTGCTCAAAATATATAACCAAAGAGCAGAGACAGAGCTTCATACAGATGCATCTACTGTGGCTTATTCAGCGATTTTAATGCAGAAGAGTGATGATGGTAAACTTCACCCAGTACATTATATGAGTCGAAGAACGTCAGATGCAGAAAGAAAATATACAAGTTATGAACTAGAGGCATTGGCAATAGTTGAAGGTGTGAAGAAGTTCAGACACTATCTTTTTGGAAAACATTTCAAAATAGTAACAGATTGCAAAGCTTTTGAGATGACCCTTAAGAAAAAGGATTTGTCTATGTCAACAAGAGTAGCAAGATGGATATTGTTACTACAAGATTACGACTTCACTGTAGAACACCGCAGAGGTGAGAAAATGAAGCATGTAGACGCCTTAAGCAGAAACCCATATATTGCAATGACGACAACTAAGCTCCATGATGAAATACGACGTGCTCAAGAAACAGATGAAGGTCTTAGAGCAATAATGAAAATTTTGAAAGACGGAGAGTGTTATAATGACTATTACTTATACCAGAATTTGTTGTACAAAGGGCCAGAGCAACAACTTGTTATACCTACAAAAATGGAATTTGAAATTATAAAGAGAGCTCATGATAATGGTCATTTTTCCAAGAAAAAAACATTGGAACTGATTAGTAAAGATTATTACATCTCAACATTAGGAAGAAAAGTAGAAGACTTTATTTCAACATGCATACCATGCTTGTTAGCTTCGAGGAAAGCGGGGAAACAGGAAGGTTTCTTGAATCCCATTGAAAAGGAAGAACTACCTTTGAGTACATTACACTGTGATCATATTGGCCCACTGACAGAGACGAAGAAGCAATATAATCATATTTTGACAGTTGTAGACGCTTTTACGAAGTTTGTATGGTTATTTCCAACTAAATCCACTACGGCAAGGGAAACAGTTGATAAGATGAGAGTTCATCAACAAATATTTGGAAACCCAAAAAGAATTATCACGGACAAAGGAACTGCTTTCACCAGCAATGAGTTTACCGAATATTGTAAAGCTGAAAATATCAACCATATTACTATCACAACAGGAGTTCCACGTAGTAATGGCCGAGTAGAGAGGATACACCGAGTTTTAATTTCAGTATTTACCAAGATGTCAATTGAAGAACCTACACTTTGGTACAAGCAAGTCGGGAGAGTTCAACGCGCACTGAATAGTACTTACCAACGAAGCATAAATACAACGCCATTTGAACTACTGATGGGCACCAAGATGAATAGAAAAGAAGATATTGCAATATTGGAATTATTAAAGCATGAAGAAATTAAAACATTTTCAGACAACAGAGAAGAACTTAGAATTTTAGCAAAACGACAGATATTTGATGTGCAAGAGGAAAACAGAAGAAATTTTGACAAAAATAGAAAGGAAAGCAGGAAGTACCAAAAGGGAGATATTGTTGCTATAAAACGCACACAATTCGGCCCTGGTCTGAAACTGAAGCCAAAATATTTGGGACCATACAGAGTTGCTAAGGTCAAGCGTAATGACAGGTATGAAGTGGAGAAAGTTGACTTATCTACTGAAGGTCCGAATAAGACCTCTACCTCTGCAGACCATATGAAGGGTTGGCCAGAATAAAAGTAGGAGGGTGTGTATGTTTTATTTTTTTTTATTTCTGTTTATGTAGTTTAAGAGAATGATGAAAGAGTGGATATTTATTTGTGAGACTCATTGATCAAACAAATATAACTCATTGTTCTGAAACAAATGTCCAATACCTAGTATGTTGATATTGTTCCTATGTGCCACTAGATGGAAATGTTACATATTGCACAATTTGTTTGTTTATTAGGTATGTTAGTTAATGATATGTATCTGTGCTGATTAAGTTGTTTCTATGGATATTACCTTTTAATAGATGTCTAAACCAGATAATGATCTACTTAACTATGTTGTGTACCTACCTAGAATGTTTAACTGTTTAATAATGATTTACCTATGTTGTGTACCTACCTAAAATTGTTAACTGTTTAATAATGATTTACCTAACTATGTTGTGTACCTACCTAGAATTGTTAACGGTTTAATAAGTTTAAAGATGAAACTATGTACTTATAGCCTGTAAAACCAGTGTTATCTTAATTATTTTATGTTAAGAATACCTTCAGATTGTTTTACTTTTGTTTTAGAGTGACAAGAGTTGTGTGAATGATGATGATGTATGAGGTTAATGATTGAGTTATGGACTATTATTTGTGATGACGCATGAGAGATATGTTTGTGTTTGGGTGATGACGATGATGCATGGATGTCTGAGGACAGACATTACGCAGGATGGCCGAATGTGGGATTGATTTCTGGACGAATGAGTGAGAATGGTGAATGTAACGAGTGAATGTATGAATGACTGGTGAGTGAGTAAGAGGAATATATGAGAGAGCGAGAAGGAAGACGAATGGCCGCGAACACGATCTGTACCGCTAAGACGACGACTGTGAAGTGTAAAAATTTTAAGGAGTTTAAATAAAACAAGAATAACGTGAAAAATTCCTTTTATTCCAACCCTCGACCCCACATAAATAATTTCTAAAACACTATTTTAGTACATGTATTTCATTATAAATAGAAAGAATTAAAGGCCGCCTCAAAGCTACCCACTAATTTCATCCATATGTTCTCAGTTTCCTGCGCATAATGGTATTTATAGCTCGAACTTGAACTTAATGAAACTTTCTAACCGCACTAAATCAAAATCAAAGGTAAAGGGAAAGAAAAGAAGTAGTTTAAGCGGTCGTTGTTAGCTTATCTGATGAGAATCTTAGCCGCTGACCAGACGGTCAACAACTTTAGTTTACTTATCTCTGTTTTTGTCAACAATCAATGAACTTATCTCGTAGGCTCGGCGGTAAGCCCTCCAGGTTGATAAATATATTGTTTATTGCAGAGAAGACGTCTCACGCTGAGATTTAAAGATTCTAGCAAGCAAGACAATCATGTTATTTGATATCAGGTCTGAATGGTGCCACAATCGGGTAGTTGGAGCATTGGAGCATGATAATAAGTAATATGGTAAGCCCGGCTCGATCACCTAAAGCAGAAAAGGCTTCGGATTGCTGCTCCCAATGACGAGAACTCACGTTTCATCTGTAAGTTCTGTGACATATGTGGCAAAAGATATCGTGCTGCCATCGAACTACTCAGTCACAAAAAATGCTGCACGCTACATCAAACTTAAGTACGACACTGCAACAGTTCTGATAAGATGTACTCTTAGTAGCCAATTAAATAATAGGACAGTAATATAAGGGATGTAAGAGAGCGGCCTATCATCATTTCGCTCCAAGCCAACCTCACCCACTGGTGGTGCATCTACCATAATATAACCATAACTAAAATCTACCATAAAAAAAGCATAACCGATTATGGGTATTCCTCCAGACGTTTTTCCTAAGTGGCGAACAACTGGAGAGGCCTATGTCCATCATGGGACTGTAATAGGTTGATAATGATGAATATAAGGTCGCAAAGGACTTCATTCAGTACAATTTAGGCGGTTCATCATCAACCTTACGTAGTCCAGTGCTGGAAATGCCAATTGCCTCTTGATCGATCTTGATTTAAGCATTTTCCCCGGTTTAAAAAAACAAAAAGGTTGGTCGGTTGATTATTATTTATTTTAAAGTTGTTAGGGACAATACGGATAGATTATGTTTCGACTAATATTACGTTTTTAACTGCCATCTAGACGGTATCGACCGAGTAAATATACCTTTACTCTTCCCACAACCAATAAGAGACTTTTTACTACTTCTTTAATACCCCAACCGGAGAAACTAAAAGTATTAAAAATCAATGATACTACGCTTTTTATCTTCCGCGCTTTATGTCCGGCGAATAGTTGATCATTTATACAGTTTCTTTTGCCAAATATATTTGCAAGATATCGTAACAGGAATTGAGTCATGGCGTACAATGGCGGTATTTTGTAGCATGAGTTATTGCTTTTTTATTTCCATGATGGCTATATTTGTGGGAATATTATTATGCTAGATATAATCGTAACATACATAAATATTCGTATTAAGGTAATCCTAGGAAATTATAAAAATAAACATTTTTGATATGGCACTGATAAAATTTCACGAGCATTGTGACTTGCAGAATTTGATTAATGCCTACGTTTGAAAATTTAAATCATACAGGTATGAAATTTTGTCCTGTCATCAGGCAAATGATGACAGGTATGAAGTTGTCGCTAAATGTTGGTCGAATGCTTAATTTCACGCCCATTATATTGCCTTTTACACCGCCATATACTGTTTTCTTTAAATTATCCCCGACATCTAGGTATTCGACCTAAGAAACAGTTATCTCCCGTAGACGGGGTAAGCGCTCCCCCTGGCAGTACGAGTATAAGCCAATAAATAAACCTATTCAACAGCATGTTAGGCATAAATTACCACACGTACTAATTTAGAGATTTGGATTCGCCGGCTATATCGCGTGAGGGTCGGATATTGTGATATTCGAGTAATAATTAGGTATGCGTATAATCGTATTCGGGCCGTGATGTGGGGTAATCCTCTGCAATGCTCGTTGGCTCGTGAGAGTGCCATATTCAATTTATCTGACGTTTGCCGCGGTTCAATGGTAACGTGAGAGCAGCTTCGTGGTTTCAACAAAACATTACACACAACATCAAAGTATAAAGCGTTTTAATACGTTCGCAGGGGTTGCCAAACTCAAATGAAATGTAGGAATTGAAATTAAAGGTTATTTCTAGCCAATATCGAAAATGTATCGACTTTATTTTGATCATTAATTTGCACTAGGTATGTTGAAACGTGAATTACAAATGTTTGTAAAGATTATTTTATGATTGCTACATTTGTTTATTTCAGCTTATCTACCTACATCGAATGCACTAAAACGTTAATTTATAATATACCTACATCGAATAGGCACTAAAACGTTAATTGCATTACTTCTAGTAGTACTAACTTAACTTCTAAAACATATGTAGTATGCATAGGTTTGAACTTAAACTTGTTTTCGTATCCAGATCCTTATATGCCATAGACGAACGCAATGCACTGACAAAATTTATCAAAACAATAGAGTAATTAAAATTTTGCGTAAGTAGTTTGAAATTTAATATCCCGTCATCTGAACTGATCCCAAGGATTAAAGATCCTAATTTTCATCAAACTTTCGGTTTTACTAAACTATATTACAACGGCTTTTACAACACAAAATTATAAGTTAATACAGGTCTGATAAATGTTTTATTGTTTAAAATAAGCAAAATTTAGATACTATAATAACATATTGTAACAATAAAACAGTATTTTTACAGCCTATAAAAATCACAACGCAAGTCAATTTTTATTATTAATAGTACCGATAAATGGCGTATTGTGACCGCCAAAGTAGAGCCTTTTCCATAAAAATGTCACAATAGAAAGCTTTCCATTAACAGCATCTCAAAAATCTGCTATTCGTCTATAATACGTCTCACGAAAGAGGTTTGCCTTTTCAATGAAAAGGCGTGGGCAAAGTAAAATTTGGGTATTTTAATCTATTGAGTCGATTCGACGAGGGCGTGTCGTGGTCCAAGATTAATTATAAGTTTAATTTCACTGTTTTCTCAGAGGCTGCCTCAAATATTGTGTTAATCAATCAATACACGATGTAACGCCTATTTAATTAAGAAATATAATAGTTCCGGCCTCTCGTTCATGGAGAGCGCTTCAGTTAATAAATTACGCTTCATCTCGCCACCCATTTATATTTTGTGTAGCAGTGAAATTTATGCCTTTAGCATAAATACTATTTCGGGCGAAATAACTGAAAAAGTGTACTGTTAATGGCTCAGGTGCATTTTGCGTTAACGATTTAAACTTACCATGCTGTAATGTGATAAATGCATGTAATGTGTATATGTTATGGACCAAGTGATAAATGTAGCATTATATATAATGCCCGGGCATTCTGATAAATGGCCAATATGAGAGGGCAATTTGATAATCATTATTAAAATAATCAAATTGATCGGGCATTATAAATATTGTTTATCACCCTTTGGGCAAAGTAATAAAAACATATTTCATAACTATTTCGCAGTCTCCTGGTCCTCTGTAAGGCTTGCGTGGGGGCACCAGCTCATCCACTCCTGAGATAATATAATATGTGTATGTGATACACAGGCCAGACATTACTTCTGACTGCTCCAAGATGACGCACTCAGTAGTACACGTACAAATGCACCTACACGGCAAATGCAGCACTATTGCATAATGATGGGAACTAAAGTCCTTAAGAGTTTTACTTAGGAAAGAAAAAAATTGCTTTAAGTCAAGTGAAAACGTTGGGAAGTAGAATCAAGCAAATTACTTGTCAAATCAGCTGCCCTATTAGCCCTGAATAAGTACATACTACTACCTAGTTCCCATCGACCAATGGCAGTACTGTCCCCTATATCCTAACCGTTAAGGAGTTCTATGGCTTCATCATCAGCACCAGATGTTGACGCCCGGAAGCATATGCCTGAGTAGGTTATGATTGCGTAACAAAATCACCATATGAGCATACAACTTTGGTTGTTGCCCTCAATTTCTTCCGGATACCATCATCAGATCCTGACTTGGTGATAATGGGACCACCACGGAAGTGTCTTCTGTCGAACAAAAAAATATTTTTTGACATCCATCTACATATAATTGACGGAAATATCGGTGAACATACATAAACAATATACATACAGACGAATTAAGAACCTCCTCCTTTTTCGCAGTCAGTTAAAAATTACCGGATACATCGATCTCCGAATAAGTACGCGTGCGTCCCTCCCCTTTGCTTTATTATCAAATTGCCTAATTGCCAAGTAGCAATACAATAATGACCGGCCAATGTGATAAATAATGAAGTTTAGATAGTAATTATCACATTGCCCAACATAATTTGACATTATTCATAATGCCCTAGCATTATAAATAATGCCCGCATTAATCACTTGGTCCATAACATATATAGTCATCTCACAGATACGCTACAAAGTATAAAACAAAGTCGCTTTTCGTATATGTCTCTATGTATGCATTGCATAGATATTTAAAACTACGCAAGGGATTCTGATGCGGTTTTTCTTATAGATTGAATGAATCACTCCATTCTCTTGAATCCAAGAGGAAGGTATGATTAAATACCCGATGCGAAGTGAGGGCGAGGGAGGACTAATAGAGCCTAAATAGAAAAATAAATTAGCTAATTACCACAGACCGATGACAGGCAGCAGCGTCACCAGAGCGAGAAGCTACGCCCTGCCATCGCCAACCCGCCTACCAGCGTGGCGATTATAGGTATATCCTCCAGATATTTGCCCTAAGTAGCGAACAGCTGGAACAGAGGCCCATGTCCAGTGGTCTTCAATATGCTGATGATGATGATGAAAGCTCCAACGTGCTATTGAGATAGCAAATACTATACCTACTAACTACACTTATGATATTGTTGAAACTCATTAAATTATCTATGTAGACTGACTGAGGTTATAAACTCATTCCATAGGCTGCCGAAAACCTATGGTGATTAAGTTAGTTTACTTAGAAACAAACTACAAACACGTACCTAAATACATCAACAACTACATACACATTTGAATATCCTTTACCTAACTACTAAACAATAGGCTAACCTATTTACCTTCTCATGTTCTTCATTACTTTCTCATGTATTTAATTGTATGGTTTTGTATGGGTACATATATTCTTGTAGATATGAATAGCTATGGTGCAGTTAATGTATTTTTATGGCACATAATAGTGGCTACTCGTTGCCTCATGAAAGGCCACTTGTCTTTCACAAGCCCAAGTCGCTATGGCAAAGGGCAAGTAACCAAATCAATTATGTATTTTGATTGTTATTTTACAAAAAATTAGATAAGCTACTTTTATATACCTAATACGAAATATTCAAAATGCCCCTACGTGATTTATTAAATAGCTGTAAGTAGGTACATTACAGCAAACTTTTAGGACGAAGTCGGTCGGGAATGTCGAGATAAGATTTTTCCTCCTGAAAGTATTCTTTTAAAAGTAGGTTATCCACTTTATTTTCGAAGAGTTGATCATGAACAAAAGTTTTCATACAGTATAATTATTTTACTGTATATGTGCCGCGGCGTCGCACGCGTGTATCAAAAATAACGGAGTTCCATAAAATGGTACCTAAATTGTAAGTTACACCTCTAGCAATACATTGGTGAAAACCGCATTCAATTTCATGCAGTAAGTAGTATTTGATGCGCGTTCAAACATACAAATCAAAATTTCTCCCGTTTTCCCAACATTTCCCTTTACTGTTCTGCTCCTATTGATTGTAGCGTGATGAAAAGTATACTCGTACAAAACCTGCCCTGGACTATGAAGAATAATTGTACCAAGTTTCGTTACATTGAGTAGTTTTTTTTCTATAAGGAACAGACAGACAAAAATTTTACTGATTGTAGTTTTGGCATCAGTATCGATCACTAATCACCCCCCGATAGTTATTTTGAAAATATATTTCATGTACAAAATTGTCTTCTCTGCAGATAGATAGATATAGATTGCCTCAACATTTTGAGGAATCTTCCTAACTCTAAGCAAGAATGATAAACCATAAAGCATCTGAACAATTCGTAAAGTGTTTCAGATTTCGTAATGTAAAGTAAACGATGGTATCTAGATAAAGGCCCACTTGGGAAAGGCAAATACTTCTCAGTTATGAATTAAAAATACTAGCAATGTTATAAAAAGGTTATACAATGTGGTTAAACACTCGAAATTTAAGAAAAGGTGGAAGGGATTGGATTTACACAAGGTGAATTTCCGACAGGAGACAGTCGGATAGCCGCATACAAGGAAAAGTTCTATCCCTAACTTTCGGAGATAATATGCCTTTACTGATTTATAATCTTATTTCGCACGACCTACAAAAATTTCTTGAGACATACTAATGTTGCCTCATGATTAGAGAGGTACCTACCTACATGTAGATAATTGAGAAGCATCATAATTTTATATTTTATTGAAATCTTTTATTATTACGGTCACGGTAGTATATTTTTGTGTATTTTATAATGCATTAGTGAATACTGCATTATAAATTACACAAAAATATTTTTAATACTTACATATTCCTTATCATGTCGCACTGCCCTATTTAAAAAAATGTTGTTTTGTCGCTTTCGTATTACTATGTTACGGTATAAAAATCCTTAAGGATATAACTATATTACGGCTTTATCTATCTTAGTGCTACATATATACCCGATCACAAAATGCATTCCTGCAAATATCCAACCCTATACATACATACATAGATGAGTACATAGGTATGTAAACACAAAGCGTCGATGTAGGTACACAATTCGTGCACAGTTTCGATATTAATTGCAAAATTGTTATGTTCGAATTCTCCGGTTTGTTCAAGCATTTAATATTATAATGGATAGGTAATGTTAAATGCTCTTGTTCAGAACAAGTATTGCTCAATTAGGTGCTCCGAAAATTATGATACAATAAAATAAATCGTTTGTTTGCAATCAACTTCAATTTTAATGGATAATTTTAGCAATACCGGAGGTACATACTACACGTCGAGTTACACCATTTATCACAATTATCTTAATAGTTATCGGCTCTATGTGCTTATTGGAAAATTAGGTGAAAATTGTTTGAAGAAAGAAATCTCAATGGCAGTTCGTATTCATGTGAATTAATTAGCGTTTACCTAGGTGTAAATAAAAACTACAGCGGTCACCAAGTGTGGTGTCTAAGGCAAATCTCTTCAAATAGTATCTTTCTAATTGTCGTTGGGGGAAGCCAACAGTGAACTTTTACAGGCTGATGACGATGAAGGAAATTGCTTTAAGTTACGAACTAAGCTCTAATACATGGTATTAGTAGCCTTTGATGCCGTTGACAATATGCATGTGCGCAAACACTGCGGACAGCGCGCAAGGGCCGAGCGCGGTCGGAATTCTCATAAAATCGCTGCACTCACACACTCCAGCTATTATTGGAAGCTTTCAATACCTACATGACGTCCTATAATAACACGGTCTTCTTTCCGCTTAACTACTAGGTATGAATATAGGCTCTTGTTGTGTCGTGATGTATAACTACGTATTGAAAAGTTTCTAATAGCATAATACAGAAAATAATATTACAAATTAACAGGCGCTCATTAGACCTATTCCTAAAAAAGGTAATGTGAACGAACTTAAAGACTTACGACCCATCTCTATCCTACCTATACTATCAAAAGTACTGGAGAAGGTAGCACTAAACCAAGTGATTGCCTACTTGGACAGCAACGATGTTATTCCTAGGTTTCAGTCTGGTTTTCGTCGAGGTCACGGAACGGAAACAGCGCTACTTCATGTGACTGATGACATTGCAGAAGCGTCGGACAGGGGTCTGGCTACTTTTCTGATACTACTGGACTATACAAGAGCGTTTGACTGCTTACACCCGCAGTTACTTCTTGCTAAGTTAAGTCACTATGGTTTCTCGGATAATACTTGCAAATGGTTTGAAACATTTCTAAATAATAGAGAGCAATCGGTTGTGACGTATCAAAACAATGGTGAAAAAATTAGTTCACCCCCAAAAACAGTAAGTCGCGGTGTACCTCAAGGATCAATATTGAGCCCAGTTTTATTTACGATTTTTACAGCAGACCTTCCAAACGGTATTGACTCCTGTAAGTATCACTTATACGCCGACGACACCCAAATGTATTACTCATTCGACCCTAAAGATACTAGTGATGCTATAAAGAAAATAAATGCTGATTTACGTAAGGTATATGATTGGTCAGAAAGAAACTCTCTTGTCTTAAATCCCTCTAAATCGCAAGTATTAATAATGGGCACCAAACAGCAAGTGGAAAAAGTACAAAAAATCAAAGAGGACATCTCGATCAATGGTGTCACTGTGGAAAAGGTGAAATCAGCTAGAAATTTGGGACTAATTTTGGACAGCGAACAGAAATACGAGGAACATGTGAACAGGCAAATTAAAAGCGCTTTTTTCAAATTAAAAACCCTATACAAAATTAAAACTTACCTGAAAGAAGAGCTGCGACTCCTATTGGTTGACTCACTTGTTTTGTCCTCTTTTAACTATTGTAGCCCCGTTATAGGACCTAACTTAAGAACACGCACTGAGAAAGCTATTCAACGAGTACAAAATGCTTGCATTCGATTCTGTTATAATGTGCCGAGGAGAGAATTTATAACTCCATATTTGAACAAAAAGGGTATTCTAAACATGAAAGCAAGAAGAGAACTCAACTATGCCTGTACAGTCCATAGGATAATATGGAACAGAAAACCGGAGTACTTATATGAAAAGCTTAACTGGGTTAATGATAATTGCCACAGAAGTCGTCGAACCGCTGTACAAAATTTACTACAGGTTCCCAAGCATAAATCCGCTCGATATCAGGGATCTTTCAAATATTATGCAGCCAGCATTTGGAACAATCTACCTCCCCCTATGAGAAAAGAGATAAGTGTCGAATGCTTCAAAAGGAAATTCAAAACTGCTTTACTGAAGAAACAGCTGGCTGCGGAAGATCTCAGAAAGCAATACTGGAAAATGCTAAGTTTGAAAGACTTCTTTTAGAGGGACACAGAGTTATACCGACAGACATCCTCATACCCCACAATGCCCACTTAAACAAGCTAAAACACTCACTCACACACATACAAAAACACTCACACACACACACACACATACAAATACTTAACACACTAACACACACATACAAATACTTACACACATATTTAAAGTTGAGAGTTGGTTAGGTGTTTCTTTTTATTTTAAAATTAATTATCTTTTCTTAATTTATTACAAAACTTTAATCAACAGTAGCCCTCTTACAAACTTGCCTCTCACCTAACACCTGTGAAGAGAGATGAAGGTGTGACTGAAAACCAGCGCTTCGCAGGATCTCGGTCCTACGTCAGCACAAGCTGAGTCACATCCTTTTGCTCATGGATTTTTTTTTTGTTAACTGTCAACGTGTATTTATGTAATTAATGTTATTTCGCTTGTTCTGTAATGTGTAATGTGTTTGTAATATCTTGAGCAATAAACTATATTTTATTTATTTTATTTATTTATTTATTTAATGCCTATTGCCATTCGTTCGTTGCTCAGAACTCCTACTGGTAAGTTTGAGTCCCACTCAAGACGAATATTCGTTATCTTTGTTCTATGTAAGCATCAAGCGTTACTGTTTACACAAGTACAAAATAAAAGTAAATTAATACCTGGTATTTAAGCCTTCAGTGGGCCGGTAAAACCTCCAATATACCTCTTTTTTATAAATATTAACTAGATTATGTAGAGTTAGTGTATACTACTAATCGAGTACGTTTTGAATCCTTAGAATGCCAGCATCATTTTCCATTCATCACTATCAGCCGTCATGGTCTTTCTGATATTCATTATAACTGACTGCATCAAATATCTCATAGAACCACCAGAATAATGGTACGCCCATTACAAAAGCAAGAATTAGTCGGACCGAGTATTGTGATTGGATGTGCTCAGTGTTTCCGATTCAGTGAATCGTCGCATCGAAATTTAACAAAACCGACTAGTGGCGATTCAATTTAACAAGATCACTTGAAACTATCTTCTCTTGCTATAATCCGCTTATCTTAGTGAACGCTATCGGATACTTTGGTGAGACAATCGGTGTAACTTATATTTCCGGACTCTTTATTCAGATTTATTCTTTCCACTATTCGATTATCATCTTTGCTTCATTTCATGCAAAATTTCTTTTCTTTAAATTTCAATTCTTTATTACGCCACTGCTGGCAATAGGAGTTAACTCATCTAGATAAATTATGTAGGCAATTGATCAACATACAAATTAATGCACAGGTTGACTGAATACGTTTTAATCTACGCTCTAAATTAAATGCGTTTATAAACCCGCTTGAATTTCATTAAACAACAGTGGTCTACATTGGGACAATAGTTCTTACAAATAAGTTGTATTAAGGCATCTATGCCTGATTTTAGAACATTTTAATTGTTGTATTAAGGCATCTATGCCCCATTTTAGAACATTTCAATTACGATGCTAACGATAGCATTGAAAGACACAGAAATATTTTTTTTTACCATATAATATAGCGTATTATTGTAGGTAGAGCTTCCAGATCACGGAGCAAACTCCAGGTATTTGCTCTAAGTGGCGCACAACTGGTGAGGTAATTGTCCTGCTGTGTGTACAGTGGTAGCCTGATGATGATGTTAAAGCGTAAGTAATATGCCTAAAAGGTACTTCTAAATAAGAGTATTTTATGTAGTTTGTATTTCGAGCAAATGAACGACACAGGTGAACAATTTTAATCATCACATTGGGTCTACAAATAAATGGTTTAATTTCTTGACTCAAGAAACACTCGGACGTTGACGTGGATTGTTCAAATTGGAAATGTGCTCGATTCCGACTCAGCGGAGCGTCGTGTCGGAATTAAATGAAACCGAGTGCCGGTGAGTATTCGGCTGACGATCTCGATCGACTGTAACACCAAGTTCAGACATGTAGGTATTGTGTAAAACGCTAATTTTGTGTTTAAATCAAACTACCATATAGTCAGGACAGGTAAGTTGGTATAGAGGTTGATGCAAGATCGAATTGAAGTCATAAGGATACTATTGAGTAGCGTTTTGCACGCGAGATCATAAGCGTGTGCAACAAAAAATAAAGTTTTAAAAAGCCTCCGACACATTCGTCTATGTCTTAACCGATTTTTATCAAATGTACTTAAAACTACGCTTGATTAAACTACCTTTCAAACAAAAAGAAATAAATCAACCTTGCTTCAACCGCTCTGGAGTTAGGATGCCACAAACAGACACACAGACAAACAAAACCTAAAACACCCCTCTCTTTACGTCGGGGATTAAAAAGCGATAGTGCAAGCTTGCACTATCCTTCGGTTCATTCCGTTGTAGTGTGTAATTAGAACCAGCCTGAAAAACGCTTTTAGAAAAAAACCATAGGCTAAGAGACGGGCGAAAATGTGGTTGAGTGAACCGACTTACGTCGCCTGCTCGCGTATAAAGCAAAGTGAGGCAACTTCGTTATATTTTTCAGAACCATGATCCTAACCGCATGACACGCCGCGGTTTATCCATGCGGTTGCCGCACAAACTGACCATAATTAGAATAGAATTATCAAAAAAATAGAGCATACTTTGTTTTAGCACCTTGGTCTTTAGACGAGGGTCGCCCTTGACGGGCATCTAAAGACCTCATACATTGCCAGTCGACAGGTCAAGCCGGTAAGCGTTACTTTGGAACGGTAAGGGTACTTTTCGACATAAAAGCGGAGCTGAGTATAGCTGGCAAAAATTTACTTACGAGTATGATATTGTTGCACTGACATGGGAAGATGACATGTGTGTTTTAAGCAATATCGATTTTGTTATAGCTTCTCGCAGTCCTACTTATAATGTAAACGTCCTAATGTTAGCTTCGCAATGACATTTGGTATAGAACCGTTGTCTTTAGAGTGGTTTCGTCTTGGATATAAAAAGTGACGGCACGTAGGGGTGAGTGATACATTGGGCTGGTATCGTGCTGGTTCGTGCAAATTCGTGTCAAATAAACGAGCCCTAATATCGTAGCAGAGATCGCCGACACAGATTGCGTTTACATACGCTCAGATGAAGTCGGATTGCTTGGACAAACATTCGCATCGCCGCCTAAGGGAAAGGATTGAGTTACTTTACAAGGTGTGACATGAATTTTAGACGAGAGATTTCGATAAGGATTACAATGATTTACATATTTCGAAATATATGTAATAACACCTATATCAGACATCACCCGTTGACCCGATCCTAAAGTAAGTTTAAGCATGAAATTGGGAACACAACTTTAATAAAATACTAAGATATAGAATGCTTTGTCTGTGTGGAAGTCGAAACCACGACCGTTCAGATGGCAATGGATCCCTTGAGTTATTTGCGGGTCAGTCCGATAGACCAACAAATAATAAGAAGTTAATAAGGTTAATACTTATAATAAAACTATGTCAAGTATGATAACTATCCTGCTATATGAAACTCAATACATAAAAGGTAGTCTTACATAAATAAAAGAGACACAAGAAGGTATATCTGTGTTAAAAAGAGTAGTCTTTTACGTAGGCAGGTAGATACATAATTAAAAACATAAAAAGAGAACGAATCCCAATTATTCAACAAAGACATTCTTTTATTAAATCTTTATCGCGGTTTAGTCCCGTCAGAACAGCAACGGGCTCTAATAAAATAAACATAGCGTACCGACGCAAACGGCCGAAATAATCGTTGATAAAATAAATCAGTATCATCACCCGCGGTTTGCTGTGAGCGAATAATAAATCTGACCACATCCGCGTCTGTCGATTAAACCCACAATATTTTTACTGATGATTATAAACGAGTGATGCGAGTCTATTGTGGTACGGTTTCTACACGCATTTACTTATAAGTATAGTTTTATGTCCTGCTAAAACAGGCCAGTGTTTCCTGAAAACCCTAGAATGCTTTACAAATACTGGCTGAAAAAAGTGTTTATAAAGCTGCCCGTAGCAACTTTGCACTGGTGTACCCACTAATGAAAAAAATCTTTACTTCAATATACGAGAATTTTCTTACTCTTCTTAACCCCATTTTATACTTTTTGTGACGAGTTTAAAAAAGTGTTTATGAACCTAATATAGGAAACAAAAAGAATTTAGCCAATGAAGGCATCCGTTTGTTAAACTTCTCTCGTACATTGTCCATTTTTGTTTTTATAGAGCCACGACACGATACCGTCAAGCCAAAGAATACAAAAGCTCAGCTGGCTGCGGCAAACGCGCAAGTAACCAAATTAATCGCTTGGCACTTGCCATAACTCATAAGAGAGCTCTGGTTATATAAAGACTGAACTGACCGATGACCCGAAGTGCAATCAAAGTCTCTTTTCAGGGGTTTTGCTGAGTGTATGGTGACCATAAGCTAGGCGTGTAAACCTACATACCACATACAATGAAATCTCTAGAAGTTCCTTAGCCGGCTCTCACGGATTTGGTAATAATGACTTACACGCTGAACGTTGAATAGGTATACACGAGCATTTATTGATTAAAAAGAATATATTTAAAATGTAAAAGCCAAGCGTATTCCCGCGTCATTTGCTGCGTATACCAAACTTTCACCTTTCCCCTAATGACAAAGATAGAAATCGCTGACAAAGTTCGTCTGCACCGATCTTCATTATCAACTCGAACTTATTTGATGCTTCAATCACCAGGGTGTTACCATTATGTGTGTTAAAGCGCCGGCAAAGTTTGATGCTTGTACAGCGTTCGATGAGAATTTGCGGAACTTTCGGAAAATTTCTCGAATTTTACTTAGTACTTCATTCTCATGTACCTACCTACACTACCTATAGATTGATATAAAAGTTAAAAAAAATTTTGAAATCCATCCATAATTGACGGAAATATCGGTGAACATACATAAAAAAAAAAAATATTATACATAGAGACGAATTGAGAACCTCCTCCTTTTTTCGAAGTCGGTTAAAAAAAATTCGACCGAACAGCGGTCATTTTCTAAGTCAGTAGGAGATATTAAAGTGCACAAGTGTGTATGCAGACATAGGTATTGACTAGCTTGTGGCTCAATTGGTAGTGAGTAGGGTTTTGGGGTACCCGCCTTTTTAAAATAGGTATCCGGGTATTTTCGATTTTCACAGAAAAAGACAAAATTTTACAGGAGATATCATGTTTTGATTGATTATATGCCAAACAATTTTTATGATAATGAGTGAAGTATACTATGAAAACTCAAAGTAAAGCAGTTTTGTTGTCTTTAACCAAATTATGCCTGATGGTAAGCAGTAAACACCACCCATGGACACCCGCAACTCATGTCGAGTTCTGGGGTCGCTGCCTGTTAAATAGGAGTACGCTCGTTGCTTGAAGGATCCCAAGCCGAAAGTTGGTTCTACAAAACCGAGGCGCTAGGCAAGAAGTTCTTCATAAAGCGTACAGTGAAGGATCGCCAACCATCGAGATGATGAGGATGGATTGCAATCGGTTACATGTGGTCCGGTGAAGAAACTCAGCTGCAGGCAGTAAACCAAACAATTCTTCAGAACTATTACTTACTACTATAGGTACTGTCCCGCTCTATTACTTCTTCCAGATCTGATATAGTGAGCATTAACAACAACCCATAACAAGTTTTGGCCCAACAGTTTTCGAATCCATGATCTCTCATGATCGAGGACTAAGCAAACTAGTAACCAAGTACAGATGCTGTCTGGTACCTCATTGCGTCCGTTACACAAAACAGCTAAGTAGGAATCGAGTAGGTCTCATGTAACGTATCGGCATTGGCTAGTTACCGTCCCCTTTCTGAAAACTCGAATCACAAAAATTCTTACACTTTACCTTTTCTTCTTTTTAGTAGTTCGACATAATGGCTTCTCTACACCAGATGGAATGCGAAGAGAAGCCAAAGTCACAACCCTGTGTCAACAAGCAAGCAAGAGTGGCAAGTAACTGGTCAGTTATCTGTCGGTTGCCACCGCCATGCCGGCCCAACCTCCCACGCTAGGCCCTAGCTCCGGAAACCCTACTAACTGTCAGTCACCGGAGGTCATTTGACTGCGGTATTCCATAGGGTGGAGGTCGTTCCCCGGACGGGCGGCTTGAAATACGAATAGGAAGAGGTAGGGCATAGCGAATCTTCGTTCAGATTCGCTATGCCCTACCTCTCACAAAACAACTTTTCACACGGAAGTATACGGGGCTTGACTGGTAATACACTGTTAATCGTAAACCGTAACTAATGATATAAACAATCAAATGTTCAATTAATCTTTGTATAACAACAGAAATCACTTAACGTTTCCTCTCCCACTCTAATTCAATATGAAGAGAAGACTTCTAATGTACGTACGTGACCACAAAAGTTAATTCTGTCCCGGCTGATGGCTTCAGATCATTTATTCAGTAAGTATATGAACACTGACAATCGTAATACTTGCTTTGTAACGCTCAAATTATGTAGGTACTAGCGGAAAAGGAACGAAGCCTTTTAACTTATATCATTATTTTCATGGATGTACGTACGTATTATTTATTTCTCTGTTGCTTTCTACTATTTGTGTACAAGAAAGGAAAATCCAATGCATTTTTGGCTTATCTTGTTACTATAATCCAAATTGTGTGGGTTTCGTTCTTGTAAGACAATATAAAAATAATAAATGGCTTCGTTTTACTACCTTCGCTACAATAGTAAAACAGAAGCGAAAAGTACTGGATTTCATGTGTTTTGTTCCACTAAGTACTTAAGAAAAAGTAAGTAAGGTCAAGAAATCTTAGAACCGGAGGGCGTTACTCCAACCGAAATCTTCATATTAGTATACCTACTTAGTCATTATTGTTTTTTGTATACTGCAATAGGTATTGTTATATAGTTTAAAAAGGACTGGTTTCAGTAGTAACATTTCTGCAAAAGGCCGTTGCAAAGTTTAATATTGCAAAATTACTGATGAATAGGATACAAAACAGAAGAAACGAAAAGAATGATAAAAGTAGGTAAATAAAAAAATTCAAATACATGCAATATCACAAAATTAATATAACTAAGTCACTACAGAGTATAAAACAAAGTCGCTTTCGTTTTCGGTCTGTCCCTATTAGGTATGCTTATATCTTGATAACTACGAAACAGAATTGATTTTTCTTTTTTATTGATAGAGAAATTCAAGAAGAAGGTTAATGTGTATAGTATAAGGATATCGTATTGCACCTGCGTAAAGCCGGGACAGGTCGCTTGTTAAAAATATAGGTACAATATGAAATCTGCTCATATCATTTTACAATAGGTAAGTTTTTGTTTATCGGCCGAATTCATCCTTACGACCATACCTATCTACGGCGGTTAACTCAACTGTTTCTTTAATAATCTGTTTGTAACGTTATACATGTGCTACAATAAAGATTACGATTATCTTAAATGCTGCCAGAACCATGTGGCGTCAGTATTAGAAAGGTAAGATGAAAAGAAAAATATCAAAAGGTAGGTATATACTTACTTAGCCCAAGATTAACTTACAAAATATTTATAGAAATTGTATACAAAAGAAAGGAATAATTTAAAACGCACCGATATAGCTCCCACCGCTATCTGAAGAGATTACCTCGCGTTCTTTTTGGAATAATTTTAAAATAAAGAAAACATCATTGAGTTTACGATGAAAAGCTCTCGGATCTTATTTGGATTGCCGGACGTAATCAGCGTGTTGGGACACAACAAAGTGGCGGACTGAGACTGTATAAGACCCTAAAATGTGTGTAGTCACTGCGTTTTGTACTTAATTTTAATTGTTTTTTCTTTATTACTAAGCATGGCAGAGAAACAAGCGCCTGTCTGATGTTAAACGGTTACCGTTAAAGACTCTGCAATGCCGGAGGCGAAGCCGCTGCTTACCGTGAGGAAAGGAACCTTTTTAGACGTTTGAAGAAGGACAAGTAGTAGTGGCAGGACGTAGCGTTCAGGAAACACCGCGGCTTGGATATCGTTCCAGAGCATGCACACGGAAAAAAACGGTTGTTGGAAACGAACAGTTCTTGATCGGAAAGTTTATAGGCAGCAAGTAAGAGGCGCTGAAACAGAATGAAAGGGATGATTTGCCATTGATTGAGTTTTAAGATTACTTAAAACTCAATCAATGGCATTAGCCAAGCGCCCCATAAAGCTGCTAAGGAGACTCTTAGTTTAGGAGACGATGAAAGCATACTATAGTGGCCTGCACAAGTAAATATCAGATTTTTCTACTTCGAAAGAACAACAACTGGGAGTTCTCTTTAATTCGCAGAAATGGTATACCTAATGTTGATATTCACCCAAGACAGACAATACAGACAAGGCTTTAAGGTCAAATTTAATAAATCAAATACAGAATAAAGTCAACACATGATTCGGTCAACGCATGCAACAAGTCCACAGTATTATTATGAACCCGAGTGCCGGTTCGCATCGTTAAAATTGCTGCCATAACTCCGAAAGGAAATAATGTCACACGACCCTTTTGAAAGCAGTTTCATCTTTTACAACAAAGACGTTTTTTACGTAACTCTCTCAAAAGAACATTTACTGAATAACGTCAAATTATTGCAGAAATATCAAAATACGAGTATTTGTGATTTATCTTAATGCGAAAGAAAGACTATTAGGTATCCCTAATAAAAGTTATCACTTAGCATCATCTAATTTTCAGTCTGGGGCAGTGTTCCATGCTGTTTATTTAGTTGCAGTATGATGAGTCTTTACTAAGGGCAGTAGTCCAACTTTAAAAATAGTTGAACCACACCACGCCACCATTTGAGAAATCCGTGGTCCAATTAATTTAAAAAAAGTCTTGCCAAACCTAAATACCTCAAACTGCATGTTTATGTGTCCCTTATCTGTCCCATTGGGGGTAGAGTCCTTTAAATACATTTCTCACTTCATACAATATGTAGATTGTAATATCCTTATTTCATTAGATGCGACTTAATATGACACTTAAATCTTTGAATAGGTACTGCGCTATTTTGTTAAAAATACAATTATGCAAAGAGCTGCTAGTTTTATCAAGTCTGAGGCTTGGAACAGAAAGTTTGTTCTAGTTTCTCGTATTTTTATGGCAATCAGTATTTCTTTCGTAAATTTAATCTTGCGTACATGCACAATACAGTTAATTTATATATTGGAATTTCTTCGATTCCTAACCCTTCATTAAATTCAGACAGCAGAACATTCAATATTGAATACATTATTATTATTAATTATACCGCGACATTTTATGTTAGATTCAATTCGTATTATAAATAAATAAATTATCAATATTTAGACTGAATTTATATTCAACGTAACATGTATCACTTTAATGAATTAATTTATACCTAACAGCGTAGGTAATTCATAAACAGTAAACCTGATTTTAACAAATAAGATATAACAAATCCGATAAAAAAATGTTCTAAGGGTTAAAACGTCCTTATAAACGTAAGTTCTTAATCAATGGAAAGATAGATTACGCTTAGTTACGTCAAAAAAAAAACGTTATATGAGTGGTAACGAAAGTCAGTCTCATAATAGAGTTTTGGCATTCATTTGCATTTTATTGGTTCAAGGTATCTGTAATTCTACGTACAATACAGTAATAATGTAGATATACAATTAATCCCGCACTGAAGAAGGACCCATAAGATGGTACTCAAAGGTCTTATTGGGATTAGGACAAACAGCACGGGGGATTGTATATTGATGAGGGATTGTTTGCCGCTTGCCTTTTGTTATAGAAAGCGGCCGTAATTTAGATCAAATCACCAGTCAACGTTACCCGTATTAGGAATTTGCAAAAGCCTTTGTGCACATGTATTAAGCTGGTAGGGAAATAGCTGTGCCCTTTGCGGCGTTTCTGGAGTTAAAATGAGGATATTATGTCTGAACATATTTTGAAGTCTGGCAAAATATTTTCAGCTTTAATTAAATTTAATTAATAACTGTATTTATTCTTAGAAAATGTATGTAAAATCAAAGATCTAAGAATAAAATAAAATCAAAGGAATCACGGAATACCTTGAGGATCTAAAGCAACGTAGAGACGTAGCGTTACTTAGCGTTTAATCTACACTAATATTATAAAGAGGAAAACTTTGTTTGTTTGGTTGTAATGAATAGGCTCAAAAACTACTGGACCGTTTTTAAAAATTCTTTCACCATTCGAAAGCTACATTATCCACGAGTAACATAGGCACAATTTTATTTTGGAAAAAAAAACTTTACGCGGACGAAGTCGCGGGCGGAAAGCTAGTGCAATATAAAGGTATCATAGTGAATGCTTCGAGGAATTCTTTGATCTCGTCCCTCCCTTAACAAAACTACGCGGGCAGGTTAGGTTGGAAATCACCAAAAAACTGTCACCATATGTGCCGTAAAGTACAGCATCCTACACCTTCCGGATCAGTCTATATTCTAAAACAAATGGTATGTAGTATATCGAATAGAACAGAAGTTTCTTTTGTAAGAATTATGTCCTGAATTTGAGAGTCATATTAGCAGAAGTTGAACTCGTTTGTTTTAGTTGTCATTAACAACAAACCTCTTACCTAACCGATTTGATTGAATCAAATTCCATCTGCAATAAATGTAATTGGTATTTTGAATTGTTACAGGACGATTGAATCAGGGTAATTAATATTTGTGGATTATAGTGTACTGAAATATTTAAATGTCCGTTGAATTTTTATCAGTTTATTTCTCGGTCTACACAAAGACAGCATTTTAAATGTCAAGTGGATATTACTCGTAAGTGATTTGGACCCCTATTATAAGAAGAGCCTCCTATATACATATAGTGAAGTTGAACTAAAGAAATATTTGACGTATTTAATATTTTTAGATTTTCAGTATTTTGTAGCTACATGCTGCTACTCAAACAGTACCGTAAGCGTTGCTCCGATAACCCATAACTAAGAAAAAAAAATCTAAAATTCTGTGAATTGAGGGCTCTTTTCCAAGAATATGTCATTTCAAGGGAACCTCTTGGCTCAGACCTTCCCAGAGAGCAGGGACCCGTGGTCACCCTGTAAGCCCGGATTGTTACACAGGACATATAACAGTAGAGATTACACTCAGTAGATACGCGTGATGTAGATGTTTAAGATCTAACACTGTCATTTACGTAAAATCTAAGGATATCGACAGATGTTTAGAAATCACTTTCCTTGACATTGGTTTTTAGAAGAATCACTTACTGATAAGAGACAGAGATCACATGTAGTACTTTCTTCGATGTGCATGTAGATCTTTCGCTCACCCAATAGTTCAATCATGAGGACCAGATCAATGATCAGCATCTTTAAAGAAGTTCAATATTCCGAACCCCAAGTTACAGTGAAAATCATCTTCTGAAAAATATGTCCTGTACCGACTTATCTTTATCTTTAATGGGTCAGATAATTTGCACAGGAGTTCGAAAACCCAAAATTCATGTGTGTAATTATAACTTAGCAAACACCCAAAATTTGCAGATATTTACATGTTGTTTACTTAGGTGCAAATCTCGATCATAAATAGGTAATTCATATTAAAGTCAAATAATGCGTTTTCCGATAAGTCCTCAAACAAAATTATTACGCCAATAAACCTACTTGAGGTTGGAAAGCCGTCAAGAATTATTAGTTTACCTAGATAAAGTCACCTGAATGAGAAACAGAATGGACTATTATTCAGATTCCCGTAGCTGGAAAGCTACTCATAATTAATCGCCTACGCGTTTCAGTTTTCATTACTAGAACAAAAATACGTTTTGCTTTGAAAGCCGAGGTCTTATAATCATTATTAACCTGTAAAAAGAAGTCATTAAATTCCGACTTACTGACTAAATACACAATAATAGTTATGAACATTAACCATCACAAACACGTAACATCTATAGTACAGTATCTAATCATGCAGAAGAGGGGGTTGCGAACGTGCGTAGTATGTGTGGTCTGTATGTATGGACGCCTAATTTGACAAAGGCCTAGCGACTCAGTTCCCCGCATTACCCACATCACACGTTTCCCCTGCACATAACTCTGATCTCCGGTCTTCGGATTCCAACGTTCAGACACGAGTAACGAAATCGCTAAGCATTTGCCATCAGCTCCGAATTGTTTATTAAAGTATGTACTGCACAATATGTACCGCGTTCGATGGCATCGAGCAGACGAGGCGACGCGGCGACGTTCGCAGCCCCTGGCACTCAGGGTCGGAGACAGTCGCATGCGAAGCGGGAGGGGCGACGGTGGGGCAACATGAACGGGGCTCACTGAGAGGATGGTGCGGCGGCACGGAGAACGTGTAGTACTTGGCCGTTTGGTTGTGAGCTCGCAGTACAGAGCTGTGGGTCAGCGTCACCACCACGACGAGGACCGACGCCAGCGCTAGCGCGAAGAAGGAAGCGGCGACGGCGGCGACGACGCGCCGCCTCCTCGCCTCCTTGCCCGCGTCCTCGGGCGGCGCCTCGGGCTCGGGCGGCGGCGGCGGCTCCGGCGAGCGGCTGCGCACGCTGGGCCCGCGGCTGCCGGGCAGCTCCAGCGTGTGCCGCCGCGAGCGGCGCGCGCGCTCGCACTCGGCGGCCGACGAGTGGTGCCGGCGCAGGCGGTGCGGCGCGCCCGGCGCCACGCGGCACGACGCCGAGCGCAGCGTGCGCACGGGCACCATCAGGTCATCGCTGGCGGCCCGCGGCACGCGCGCCGAGTGCACCGAGCGCAGCGAGTGCTCCCGCGTCGAACTGCTCGGGAACGCGAGGTCGACGGAAGCGCGGGAAGAGTGTCTGGAGAACCGATCGCGATCCCGATGGTCTACGCGCACCGACATGGTGCGGGCGGAGCGCGCGGCGGCGGCCGCGCGAGTGACGCGCTCCCTCCGTCCCGCGTGGTCACGCCGCCGCGCCGCGCACCCGTGTTTACACTCGTCCCCGATCTCACAAAGAACGCTTACAAAATATTCTCCACATCACAAGGTAACATTCACGAGAAATCTCACTAAAATGGATGTCGCCGATTCCGTATTTGCTCGATTAAAGGTATTTGGACTTCCCTTTTAACGCTTAACTTTGAATAAACATTCACTCAGACGCTGGAATTGCCAAACACGACTTTGGAATTATGCAGTTTTACAAGTTACTCAGATCCGCGAATATTTCAGTAGCTTTATTAGAAATTACTCGCAAAAGTTAGGAAGGTATGTATTTTATTGAAAATCCTTACAATATTTACATATTTAACAAGATTACATAATCTAAAACCACCGAAACTGTGCTATAAATAAGTTTTATGGCAAGTTTTTCGCGTTGTAAAAGCATTTAATATCTACCATTCTCCCATTGGCATAGGCTGAGAGCTAAATAGAGCGAGCAGCCTTTGTTGCAGAGTCCACGTTGTCAAGTTAAATTGTCTCGGAGGCGGGAAACGAAACAGATAGTAGAGAAGTTGTCGCGAGGCCGCCACATCGACACTATTCAATACGGAATACACAGACGTACCTCACGAGCCGACGTAATGTACGTACATGTACGAAGCACTTCATAATATAATTTTGACTAAATGTCGAAACATTAGTAATTGAAATTAAATTCACCAAACGCGAGCTAAAAATACTATTTATGGAACAGCAAAATTCCAGCCGTAAAACAAAACTAGCTGGCATGTGGTTAAATTAAACATCAAACAAGCATGAAGCGTGTAACAACACGTTTAATAACTGGGGTCGATTTATCTCGGCCGTCACACCTGTTGTAGTGACTGATTTTGGGTTCAATGCAAATTGCATCGATGATACGTCTGAAATTTTAAAGCTATTTGCTTTTAAAAGTAGGTTAAATGTTGCAGTAAATCCGCTGTAAACAACTGTGTACGAAATGATTCAGTATTAAATTATGTAACTTAAAAGTACTCGTAAGTATAGAAACTGTAGTTATTGGATCTTTAATTCGCAATCTTATGCAAGTGCCTTTTCTTTGAAATGAAATCTATACAGTTCATAAGATCCTTTTAAAAAAACGTATAAAACTTTTGCAGGCCAGCGTGGCTGTGGTGACTGACTGGAAACTGAGGTCTCCCGCCCGTTGGCAGAACGATTTGAGCTTACTTTCCCGCTTTCCGTCAGGCCAAAGAAACCATAATGGCCTCTTTCTTGCTTAGCCAATATAAAAAAAAACTATTAACGTCTTATTAGATCAAATATGCGCCGCCACACAAAACACATTATCCAATAATATACTTATAAACTCTCTCCACGCTACGACTATCCGATAACGACATAATCTTGTTTCTTAGACATACGAAATTTATTTATATTTTGCTCATCATTTTTGCAGTAGGTATCATGTTCACCACGTTTTTTAAATGTAAATCGACATTAACAACCCTGTAAAGCTGTATTACAGTTATTCGTTTAATGTGAATGTTGACGAGTCGCAAGTTTTCGCTGTTCCCGTTTGTCGCGGGAACACAATGCCTTCAACACAGTGATGACGGGACGATATCGGACGTCCCACAGATAAGATACAAACGCCGCTCCAAACCTTTGATGTGCAGAAAATACATACACCATAGCAAGTACAATAGCAAACGAAAAAATATTAGACATCCATAAATAAATTTTAGCTGGAATCTGATGGCATAATTTTTAATAGTTTTGGAAGATGCTCAATTAATATCCGCTTTTCATTAGAAATCTCGAAGCCTGGTTCACCGTATGAAACATAAAGAAAACGAAAATTTTGCGTAGACGCGTGATTAACTCAAAAATTACCTGTAAAAGATAAAAAAGAATAGTATGTACTATACTAATGTAGTGTACTTATAAGGAAAATCGCTGGAAGAAGTTTATAGCAGGCACTCGCTTAGTCAATCGTTTGATGTACTTAAATATTTTTTGCGATTCTTGCCGATGGTCACCGCTTAGTAACAACGAAATGAGCCAGTGGGCCAGATTAATTAGCAGATTTGAGTAGCCGCAGAAAAATTAATTCTCGGAACTTTTTAACAAAATGACAGAGGGAATTAATCGAGGGATATCTTTAGCAGATTTTCAATAAAGTTCAGGAACTTTTTAATAATCACAAAATTATTTTATCAGATAGGACAATAGCGGTCATTAAGACCTCATTTCGGGCAAACGAACCGTATTTGAAGCGATTGTTTGGCGAGCTCTCAATGTCTCAGCTGATTTTATCACAGAATATTTGCATGTTCAGTAGTCACAGAACTGTATGAAGGATAGAACGGCGATCGCATATTATTTTCATCTGCAATCACAGCGTGTCAGAAGATATTGAAATTGGAACACTCGAAAAAACATCGACTGGTTTGTGCGTGCTAACTGGCAAGTGCTGGATGCGACACGCTCAAGATAGAGAAAGGTAGCGAATAACTGAAACAAACAACCTCAAAACCTTTCTAGTGGTTTTGAATTCATTTCAGAAGGAAAATCTTTTACAAGTATCATGGCATACCTACTAGCAAAATGTTATGTTTAAAGAGTACTCTCACTGGAAGAGATCTTGAAACTGATTTTTTTCCGAGAAAGGGGGAGTGAAACCTCTTCATTCCCGAGAATGAAAAAAGTTTCAGGATTTGGATATTCTACTCGTACTTCGCAATTTCTACTTCCTTATTTGCTCTTATCTTGTTCACCGAGCTAAGTATCAACTGGCTATGTAAATAGAACATTTTGCAAAAGTCATAGACTTTAATCAAGCTTCTAGCGCACGTTCTTCTATCGAATAGAGCGGCAAGAAACTCACCATAATCATCAGCCTATTACAGTCCACTGCTCGAAATAGGCCTCTCCATCCGTTCGCCTATATTGCCATAATCGCCACGCTAGGCAGGCGGGTTGGCGATTGGCAAGAAACTCGTTGAAATAAATTATTTACATGTAGACGTGTCACTTTTCACTTTGTACAGAATTCAAAATTAACTAACAAACAGTATAAGAAATTCAAAAAAATTGGACTTGTAAATATTTCATTTCCATATAACTTGATAGTAGCAAACATTGTTAAAAAATAAGCACTTCAAGATTAAACAAGGTTTCATATACCCGCCGTGAAGTGGTTCCTTAAGTTTAACAATACCTACACTAAATCAAACTTGTGGAGGATAAGTGGAGGTTTGCCAGAGCCTCCTTTGTTATTCGGCAGGATGCACCACGGGCAGGTGAGGATGGCTTCAAGCGAAAAGGTGATACCTACCCTTACATCCCACTACTACTACTACCACTACAAATCAAACCTTACATAAGATCAGTGATATTTAATCTTTCTGAAAGGAAACAAAATGCGTAATGATCTTTTTTATAAGCGGAACCGATGAACCGCATAACACACTCAAAGTAACATTAGGTCAATTGGTAAATAATGTACCCATCTACCGTCCACCGGTTCGGTGGGATTGGCGATAAATCGAATAATGATCTTTGCGGACCCTATATTATAGGCCCTCTTTTCTTTTCTCTTGAGAGTTGATTGATTTAAGACTAGTATTTTAGTTTTAGAAAATATACAAAATGTAGCGAGTTATTAATATAATGTATGTTCAACGTACTTCATACTGAATTTAGTGTTTATTATGTATTAGGTATACATAATAAACCATCCTCTTTAATCACCAATCCGTTTTTCAAATGTATTAAAAAAACGGATCAAAATCCGTTGCGTAGTTTCAAAGATCTATGCATGCTTAGGGAGAGACGAGAAATGCAACTTTTTTATACTATTATAGTGATTTAGAATAACTTACTTATGACAGATCTGTTATTTTTGTTCTTGTTCTTTTTTATTACATTGCAAATCAAACCTCTGAGGAGTCATACGTATGCCATAGTTGAGCGAAACAATAATTTTAACAATACGTGTGCGAACTGAACAATCTTTTAACAAATTATCACCTAGTACTGAAGCTGATTAACCTTTGCATTTATTAGTCACCCCCAAGCAAACCAGATCTTTTCTTTGTATATTCCGTTACATCGGCCACAATTAAGAATGTTGACCCCTCTATATCCGAGCCAATGTTTGCGACCTTTGATTGGATCCTTAAGTCAATTTGTACAAATATTAACTCAACGTTTTCTGTATTGATAGAACCAATACATGGTAAACTAATTATCTCTCATATCTCTGTAATGCATTTTATTAATTTACTGTTTTATTTTACGATCGGATGTTCTCGGGCGCGAATTGATAGCTGATTAACTGCAAAAATCTGATTTAATTTTCGATGCGTTCCACGCGTTGTTGCTTTAAGCGTCACCCAGACCCGCAGTAAGGACAGTAAAGATTGATTTTAAAATGAGTTGTTGAAAATCAGCTTTTACAATATCAGCTATAACGAGCCTTGTGGCTGATTTAGCTCTGACCGTGCCTTGTGAACCGAGGGTTGTAGGTTTGATCCCCACCCGGTATAAACATTTGTGTAATGAACATTATATTTCTATTTAAGTATTTGTGGTATGGTGTGCCTGCTACTTTCGTTGTTCTGATACCTATAACATAAATGCTTAAACTACTTACTTTGGGATCGGAGCAATGAGTGTGATCTTGTTTGATATTTATATTTATTTTAATTGCCACAATATGTTTAGTGTTTTAGAGCTATCCGTGGATATAATAAAATCATACATTTAGAACCTCCTTTTACAAATCCGCCAGGGCTGTTTTGGCATGTTGACATTAGTCAATATGACCCACGTGCCAACAACATAAGTAGTAGGGCATCAGCATGAAACAAAGGTGTCAATAGGAGTGACATTTTGTATGAAAACGGGCGTTAGTTCCGAATACGACCACAATACATACTTGTCGGTCTGTACATTATAAGCCCATTTGTTATTTGCTTTATTTCATTGTTTATTTATGTATAAATAAAAGTTTTATTTATCAAGAGTCTGTAAACAAGCGAATAAAACAGAAAACATAAAGTACGGTAACTTAACACATACGATAAAGTTGCTCTAAACTCATAAAATAAATTAGGTTAACACGTGGCCGGTAACATTATAAAAGATCTTAAAAGCTTTTTAGGGTCCCAAACCGACCTTAAAAGAGCAAACACCCCATCATTCCACGAACACGTAGATAATGAAATATAGTGTAGATAAAAACGCAAGATATGACTTTTATGCAGGTGTTTTTTTCTTATAGTATTTTTTCTCAAAGGGACGGTTTTCCATACTATATTTTCTTCAAGGAAGGAATAATTTAAGGACCATAGTCTGAATCTATTCTAAACTTCTTGATTGATCCCTTTTAAAAATACGAGGTAGTAAATGCCGTCTGTTCGATTCCTGGGACTGGCTAAACATTGTTAATAAGATTTTCTGTCATGAAATTACCCCGGATTCTGGAAGTAAACGTTCATTATCCCGGTGCATCGGACGGAAAGTACGTGAAGTCATAGGTGCTACACCTAATTCTTCTGTGATAGTGTCGAACTGTCGTCCCATCGGCTCATGAGATCAAGAGAGAAGGTAAAGATCCTTATGGCCGAAATTAGGTCAGGAGAATATACTAAGACAAAAAAAGCAAAGTTTTGTGGAAAATCAAATTAAGGCTTCAGATACATCCATATTAATAATTTAGTAAAATGCGCACACCTTACACGCTTTATACCAAAGTACTGTATAATTATAACTATCATATAAAATAATGTGTAATGGTAATGTGATATGATCGCAACGGACAACCTTACCAATATTGTTGAAATGTATGAAGAAAAAAGACGATCTATCATTTTGATATAAATATAACTCAATACTCGTTGAACACATCACAATAGCGAAATCTTTTCGCGAAGTTTAGTCCTCTAATAAAGTTATTCGTATTGACGGTTGCTCCCCTTCTGACAACTCGTTATGTTATTTTGGTTACACCGAACACAAATAATCTGTCTTTGTTTACGCACAAACATTGAAGATTATGGCTATTGGATTTGTTTAATCCATGATTTTGCATTATTCAGAGTTTACAGTTTCCACTCAAATATAGAAAATCAGCGTACCTATTAGCTTTGAAGTTAAAGGAATAAGGTAGCTGACTGTCAATACATTTGAGACACTTATAAGTAGGTAGCTGTCTTAATATGATGGCGGCATTATATTTTGTATGGTTTTTTTTATATTTTGTATGGATTTTTGCTAATCAACTGTCAGACATATTAACTGGATTTAATTAAATTGATAATTATTTGTAAGAACATTTTGAACAATTACTGTTTTCCGATACTAATCGGTGCCTTGATTTATTTGTCGTTATTACGCGTATCTTATATTAACTGTACATCGTAGGCTAATAAATCGTTAACGATACTTTGAAAATTATCACATTTAAATGAGAAAATTTACACTAATGCACACTTATAAACTAAATAATTTATAATACTTAGTAATTAATAAAACACTTTATAATTACCCTTTTCATATACCAGTAGTCAGTACATAAACTAGATTTAAAAAAATCACGACTTAACAAATGAAATCAAAATCAGCAACCGTGTTATGGACGGATATTAATATGTTACCAATTTACGTGACAGTAACATCCCTTTTCATCTAACCAATGTAAATGAATCTTTGGCGCAAAATTGTATTTTATTACATTTTATGTTACCGCCAGACAGCAGACAAATATTTGTATCACCAGACCACGTGTTCCCGACGGTCGTTGTTCGAAACTCTAACACGCAAACCTACGTAGGTATCTTACGTGGCCGGTAAAATTTTCATCACATGAACAATAAAGGTTATTTTAAAAGCGCATTAAAGTTCCGAGTTAAGTTTAAAAACATTTATTATTCGGTCTAGTATTTTGTTACTATTTTTATCTTGCATGTATTAGAACCATTTAGAAAATTCTCTCTCTCTCCCCAAGACCTTTGCCTTCTGAGCCATCGTGGGTTCGATCCCCACACATTACAAACATTTGTGTGCATGAACATGTCTGTTTGTATTGGCCTGGGTGTTTTCTATGTATAGTAAGTTTATCAGTAATCTAGTACCCATCTACCCATAGTACAAGCTTCGGCTTAGTTTGGGGCTAGATGGCGCTGTGTGGCCCAGCGTGGCATGTCTTGGGTCTTAGGTTATTTATAATGTTTGTATAGTTGTAATGTGTTGTATAGTAGAAAATATCATGCAAAGAAATCTATGCTTAAAAATGTTACGATAAGTTCTTACTTGTGTATACTAAAATCTGTAGGCATACAAAAACTTTATCTTATGATACGATTTTCAGATGACGTGTTCTATCAGCTGAAAAGCTCTTATCCTTGATAAAGTTTCGATGTTATATCGAGTACAAGGTACATTGAAAAACTAGCTACATACATTGTTGTTTTCGAGATGTGAAAAAAGGCGAAAATGTTCTTTAGTTATTTGGCAAATTTAGAAGTTCTGATTAGTTTAGGCAACTCTGCCTTTCGTATAACAAAAAAAGGAGAAAATAATCTTCTTGATTGATTAAATATTATCTAAAAACTTCCAACTTGAGAGAATCTCGAAAACTTTCGAAGGTCAGAAAACACAAATGTTAGTTCCCCGTTATTCCGCAGTTCCTCCAAGTTAAGTAATAATTCGGCCTTTTTTAACTTACTTCCCAATGAGAATAAATGTCAGTTGGTCTTTACATAAATCGGTCACTTTACACGCTGTAAATGAGGTCCCATCTAGTTTCATTTAAGGTACTAGGGGCTTTGTTGTTAAAGAAGTTAGATATATGAAGCAAGGGACGTATTAAAGTTAGCTTAATACCTACAAGTTATCCTATAAAGGATGACGGGAGGAAATATTACATAGTGTGAACCAAGATATATAACGAAGATTAAGTGCTAGGTGATTAAGTGTGTTAGCCAACATCGCGCACACATTAATTGGAATAACATGATGCGAAGCGCCATTCTCTACTACACGATACCGATCCTTGGTAATAAAGAATTTCTTTGTAGAACAACGGCAGACTAATGTATAAATTAAATTATTGCACGGAACTTACAACACACAGAAGATATTGGTACTATTAAATCATCATCTGATGATTATCATCAGCCTATTACAGTCCAGTGCTGGACATAGGCCTCTCCAGTTGTTCGCCACTTACGGCAACCATCTGGAGGATATACCAATAATCGCCACGCTGGGCAGGCGAGTTGGCGATCGCAGGGCGTGCTTCTTGCTCCGATGACGCTGCTGTCCGTCATTGGTCTGTGCTATTTAGCAACGCCTTAAATTGTGATGGTTATACCGCCACCAGTCGGTAGCCAGCGCTTCATTTATTATTCGGCAGCAGGGTGCACCACGGATTATTATAATATTTAGATAGATAGACTGTATTAGGTACACCATACATACAATAAGTTGACTTAGAACCAGATATAATTATTTTTCGTACCATTTAGGCGGGCTTATTGCTTAAGCGACCTTTTTTATGACCATATAGATGTCCGCTGGTAGGACATAAATAAATAATATAGGTACGTAACCCAAGACATGCTGGGCTGGGCCACACATCGCTATCTAGCCCCAAACTCAGCCGAAGCTTGTACTATGGGTACTAGACAACTGATGAATCTACTTAGATACTTTTTTTGTAAATAAATACATATTATACATATTTTATACTAAACCACCAAACCAATACAAACAGACAAACATTTGTACTGTGAGGGAATCGAACCCATGACCCTTGGCTCAAAAGGCAGAGGTCTACCAAATGAGCCAACGCGCCAGTCGAAGTTTGCCTACAGAGTGTCAACATGATAGCTTTGAATCCATCATTCCCAAATAGCTCTTCGCTGATTAGTAGGGACCAATCCCAATAGCGTTAGATAATGAGTATTTTTCTTATGTGCTCTAATTTTATTAATTAACGGCTCTGGTTTGGTCGGAATCTATGTGAATTCATGTAACTTAATTTGAGAGATTTGTCATTGGATCGGAAGATTAATGGCTAAAACCGATGTCGCGTTAACTAACTATTTAACATTTTAGTTAACGTTACTCAACAATTCAGAGAGGTAGGGCATAGCGAATCTTCGCTCGTATTGAGCTGCCCGTCCGGGGAAGGACCTCCACCCTATAGAATACCGCAGCCAAATGACCTCCGGGTCGTGTTTCTGCTGGTGAGTAGGGTCTCCGGAGCTCGTGGGGGGTTAGGGTTGGGCCGGCATGGCAGTGGCAACTGACAGGTAACTAACCAGCTACTTGCCAGTTGTCACAGCGACTTGGGCTTCTCTTTAGCTTTCCATCAGGCGTAGGGAAGCCATTATGTCGAGCTACTATAAAAAAAAAATAAAAAAAAAAATCCGAATGCACGCTATGTTACTGTGCAACAAAACTGTCTCGAATTTACGTAAATGTTATTATATGGGCCAGCCATTAGTTTCGATTTCGACTATGCGCCAAAACCTCCATAATGGTCTGTACCTATCCTTTGACATTGGCAGGTACGTCACTGGGTATCCTACTTCAACTGTCCTTTTAAAAAACGTGGTCAATTGCAAGCAGGATGCAAACAATATAACGAATTATTTCAGAAACTTAAAAACTATGTTTCAAAAATAGAATCCAATAGGTAGGCATCATCAATTCAGGAGGATCCCACAAAACATTAATCAGAAACAAGTTGTACTCGTAATTGTTTGACAGTTACGGCCCTCGCAATCCTTTAAAAAGCTATTTGTATTCCAAGTCGTTTTAAAACGCGGAAAGTATGACCGCTTGAGACTAAAAGGGATTCTTCGAATCTGCTCCACTTTAGAAGTATTTCTAATAGGATATCGCGTAGAATGAATAAAACAAGTAAAAGTTTACATCTCTAAATTGGTTGTAAACTCGAACAATATGTTTTAAAGTTATACGAGCAGGAACTTTTTTTACATTTCCTCTTCGCCTAATAATAACATTGGACATACCTACTAGACACAAAAAATCAAAGAATAAGAACTCTTTTGCTCCTTTGCTTTCTAGCAAATAAAATGCCACCTATTTGATCGAGTACCATATCTTAGTAATAGAACCAACACCAAACATTTAATTTTCGATTCAAATTTTCGACGACCTATTGTCCAAAAAATATAGTATTAGCAAAGATACAATAGAGGTTATAATTTCTAGTCTAAACACACACATGTAATAATTCATTCTTAAAAATAAATAAACATTCCAATTATTCTTATTATTATTTTGTGAATAAAACAATACATTTTCTTATTCATTCATCAATCTTTTCTGGTTGTCAAACAAATATCATAAATCATTATTGATTTCCCTGATGTCCATCATCTTCTCACCTAGTAATTTATTCATGTACTTCCTGTTTCCAGTCAAACAGAATTAGTTACGGAAATAAGTCCTTTAAGCTTGCAATAAAATGCTGTTTAACTTTTGAACATCCGTTATATAAAATGTATTGTCCATTCCAATAAATTTAAGGGTAAATCAAACCTCATTTGGCTAGCCCAATGATTATTTGGTTAAAGCCCCTGCTTTCTGAACTAATGAACGTGAGTTCGATCCCAGGAGAAAGACTAGTCTTCATCATGTTTGTTTTTTCCGTGTCAGGGTCCCATTCCGTGACTTTACATTCACTGTCTTTAAGTAGGTACATATTTGTTATATACTTGTTCCTTCGTTGTTCTGATAGGTAATCATGACACTCATAATAATACTGGATAAAAATAAAAAATAATATGAGATTTAACACCATAAAAATTCGTCACCTAGAATCACCGTTGATATACCATTGATATGCCATTGTGTTTTAGCAGGTATGTAAAATCTGCTAAAACGCAATGGTTTATGGAATGGATGAATGAATATGGATAGGAAATGTGATGTTCCTAAATTTGCGATCACGAGCAAATTGCCAATTCAGATGTAAGCGTTTTTGAAAGGCCTGTAAGTAAGTTGGCACGCTCACTCCAATAAAAGAACCGAGTTTTAGGTATGCGAACAATGCCATGGTATTTCATTAAATCAATGTTCACTTAAGCCCGAATGCCACAAATTGCTTTCGATGTTTAAGTAGGTACATAACGGTTCAATCACGATTCACGATATTACGTGTGCGCCCCCGCTGTTTTGGTGGAAAACAGAAGTATATTTGTAAATAATTAATTTTATACATTTGGTAAGATGATAATGTTATGATATTTATATATGAAGTATGAATGACGATCAGTTTGGTTTAGTTAGTGAACGCAGCCATGTGTTATGACATTATGGTCGCGGTTTTGATGACAGTACAAACTTTTTGTATAAATTTGTTTGTATGTATTGGTTTGAGGACGGTTTAGAAACATCATTTAAGTATTAGGTTTTTGTATACTTTGGCTATTTATAACGACATGCGTGGCGTTCGCCTCTATCTAGATCTCAGTCAAAATGTACGAAGTTAATGTGAAAATTGGCATTCGCGTCTCATTGTAAGTTGTCGTCAAGAGAAGGAATTTTGTATATAGCAATACGAGGTTTACCGTGTCACCTAGAAAATTAAAAATAAATCTGTATATAAAGCCAGAATAAAGAAATGAAGTGTAACCGCATTGTGACGTTAATGTAATCTTAACTGAGAGAAAAAGAAGAAGCCGATGCTATAGACTATTGCATTTTATAAATAGATGGCTTCTCAATCCCAACGTTACTGCTCCGTCTACAATTTAGAGTCGGAAGATGTTTCTTTGTACTACAAAAACAGCCTATAGAGTGTCTCTCCAATTAAACGAAGTGTCAGCGGCATCCGACCCGAGACATGCACTTTGTTTGTTTCAAACCGACTAGTTCTGCGGTTAGCAGCGATATGGAAATAAACCTTTTGACGATCACGCGCTGTTTCATAAATCTCCACTTCAAGTTCATGAAAATGTTGTCTTTTTTTTCTTAGTAACATTTCGTTCCTTCTCGATGGAGAAGAGAGTGAGGGAGAGTGATGCCTCTCCCATTACTGACTGGCTCGATGGCTCATTTGGTAGTGACCTCTGCCTTCCGAGCCAGGGGTCGTGGGTTCGATTCCCGCACAGTACGAACATTTGTGTTCATGAACATGTCTGTTTGTATTTGGCCAGGGTGTTTACTATGTATACATATTAGGTCTTTATTTATAAAAAAAAAGTATGTAAGTTTATCAGTTATCTAGTACCCGTAGTACAAGCTTCGGCTTAGTTTTGGTCTAGACGGCGCTGTGTGGCCCAGAGCGTGGCATATCTTGGGTTATTTATTACTGAGGATCGAGACTCTACTTCTGTCAGCAACCTGCTTCCACAGGTTATGATCAGCTGCCTAGTGCCGCGCTAATTAGTCCATTGGTCTGCCCGAGGATCGCGGCTTCTTCAGCTGGTTAATTGCCTGCTTTCTCCGGCTACAATCGCCTACATGGCGTAGTGCAGCTAATTGATCCATTGGTCTCTGATCTGGTCAGACCAGTGTTACAGGCTCCGGCCTCTAGGTCGTTTCCTACTTTCCCGGTGACCATCAGACGTTCCATGTTACCCGTACCTCAAGGAGGATGTGGCCAAAATAGTGCATTATTCGTCATTATTATTATTGTCATTTTAATTCAGATTTCACGAATTTTTGACGTCTTTTTTGGAATCTCAATTGTATATTGTGTAGGTACACGACACGAGGCCAAGATAAGGAAATATTTTCTTTCCTTATCTTGGCTTTGTATAATTTTGTTTCAAGATGAAAAGCAAAAGCATTTTATGAATAAAATCACTAATATAAAAACAACATAGAACAGTCACTTTGTTTTGTTATGCACTTCTTTGTATACACAAATAAAATTAATTGAAATATCTCCTAGACCAAGATATAATGTCGACTATTGTTGTTTTAGAATATTTGATTTTACGTATATATTTTAATTTACAGATACTTACTAACTAATGAGTCTCAAAAGTGCAAAGCGATAAATAAAAATAAAAGAACCGCTTAGGTTATTCTTAAATACAATTTTACGTAAGTCGAACAGTCAACTAAGATGGAACGGATAAAGAATAAAACCTTTACCTTTTATAATTTAGCAAACTTTAATACCTAAGTTAAAAAGTTTCTTAAATTGAAGACAAATTTTTCAAAGTTTGATAATGTCAATGTAGGTAGGTATAAGTAGCCAGTGTTCTAAAGGTGCACTTCCAATCAATATCCTTTGAACACCCTCTTCTAAATATTGCAGTAGGTACCTACTCCCTACCCTCCCATTCATTGAGCGATAAAGGCGGAAACGAATACTCAAGTAAAGACCAAGTGTAATTAATCTTGTAGGTCAGATTTTCCGCGTTAATGAAATAATCCGAAATGTCAACTATTGTTTTGTACGTTGGATACCAGTGAATTAGTTTTAGTCAAATATGCATTTGCACCGTTCTTAAATCGTTCTGTCATATCTAAAATATATCCACTATACCAACATGTAACTTATCGATTTATTCATAGGTAATCTATAATCATACATTTGATAGACAGCATTTTGATACCAATATTTTCTATTAATAAATATATACCCACACCCAATAAGTGTGCATAATTCATGGGATGTAGGTATGTGCTATATGCAATTCGAAACAACTGCCGAGATTGGAGACACATATTTGCGAAAGCTCTTCTACACTATAACGAACTTGGCTAGGCTTAACGTGAAATGTGGACAAGAGAGTCCTATACTGTAATAGGTTGATATGATGATATATAGTCGACGGACTACAGTCAGTGTCTGACAAAGGTAGAGATCAGTTGATGAACATAATAAGAAATTAAATTACATTTTTAAATGCTCCGATAGCAATCATCCCCTATCTTTTCATCGGTTCGGGAGTTGCGATGCCACAGAAAAATACGCAGAGACAGACAGACAAATACGTCAATCTTATAACACCTTTTTGCGTAAATATTTACAAATATTTCATCAATAAAAATAGTCAGTTGTAAATTGGCACGAAATTAAACGTTACAAGTACAACAGAGGAACAATTACAACAGACTTACACATTTATACAGCTAGTTGGCAAAATCTATTTCAGCTCGAGGAATCTGCAGAGCCGGAACAAATATTTCTTCATTAGTCAGCAATACAAAAGGCTTGATTATTTCCTTCACAAAACGCGGCTCGGACGAAAGCGTATAATGGAAATACTCTAAGCCGTCAATGGCACAGTTGTTTATTAGGAAAACAAATGATGATATCACTGCTATATCATACCTACCTACACAGAACGAAATAATGTAGCGATCAAAAACAAAATATGTTCGATTTTTATCCGACTTCGATTTATAGAAAACACAAGTATCGTCAATTGTTCTAGATTAGTTTGGAATTCTATTGAGATTAGTAATGTAAAAAAAGTCGCGCGCCTTGATAATTCAGTTTATTTTTCGCTTTACTTCAGGAAGCAATGTCCCTTATACATAAAATACACATTATTTCAAACAAATTCGCAGATCACCTTACGCCGGTCATTAAAATATTTCTGCGAAAAATAAAAATAAAACTATTTGACTTTTAACTAATTATTTCAATGGTACGATCATCTCTTAGCAGTAGCGTTTTAGTTATTTTTTTCTGCTCTTTACGGACGCAATGCTTGTTTTAGCTGTTTTAGAACTTGTGTGTGCTAAAAAACAAAGCCAATTTCAACAAAAATACTAATCTTTCAAAGTTCTCAATTCTCAATATTCGTTACAAGGCCTACCCAGCCCCGCGTGGCCACGATTCAAGCCGGTCCATTAAAATGTGCTGACGGGGCCAGTACCTCGGGCCCACGCGGCGCTGCAAACACAGTTTTGCACATATTTACATTTGCACATAACGGACGAACCGATTCCAGTATCCATTAGGAAGTTTAATTAATATCCAGATGGGAGCCAAGTCTAAACGACAAACTAGTATTAAATCTAAATAACAAACTAGTATTAAAATTTCCTGTGATAACAAAAGCTCTGTTTACATTTTCCTTTGTCTCTCATTGATAGTAACAGGAAAACCGCATTTATAATGAAAAAACCGCAAAATGAGCGCTAATGTTTTCACAATAATTACAATTCTGACAATTAGCTAACTGGCACAGTGTGTACCTAGTACAAGTATAATAACAATGAGTATGTATTAGGATGAATTTCTAATCAAATTAAAAGGCGAGGCCTGTTTTCACTCTTCTTTCAAATGGAAATCGTGATAAAAACCGTAAAAGCATAAAAAAGTAAAGATCAATAGTATTCTGAACTAGTGATTATGTGAAAAATAATTAGCTAAGTGGATTCCATAAGTCTTCAAAACCCACTGATGAACACAAAGCTTAATACTTCGGCAAAATTTGGATCTCTAAAGTAAAATTAAGAGTTGCCATCATAGTAGAACATTGAAAAAGCATTATAAAATTTCCCTTAGATAAAAGTTTATCGGTCTTATTATCAATTAATAATCAAATCAATAATTATAATAGTTAGACAAAGAACTCAATCAATTACGCTTTATAGCCTGGCTACCTTTAGAATGGTCTCTACAAAATGTGATTTTATTTTTATATGTTGTAATTACGACTACCTTACACAAAATAATCCGGAAACCATGCCTTGCTCTTTTTATTAATACAACAAGCCTACGACGCGCCTGATGTTAAGCGGGTACGGTATTTTTCCAACCTAAGCACAATGACAGTATTAAGTGAAGTAAATTTAAAAGGCTTACAACGTCATCAGTTAGAGGAAGACTTTTCGTATCAAAAACGTTTCTGACTTGTGTGAAAAGCCATTTTTTAGGGTTCCGTAGCCAAAATGGCAAAAACGGGACCCTTATAGATTCGTCATGTCTGTCTGTCTGTCTGTCTGTCTGTCTGTCTGTCCGTCCGTATGTCACAGCCAATTTATTCCGAAACTATAAAAGCTACATTATTGAAATTTGGTACGTAGATGTATTCTGTGAACCGCATTAAGATTTTAAAATAATATCAGAAAAAAATCCAAAATTTTTGGGGTTCCCCATACATAGAACTGAAACTGAAAAATTTTTTTTTCATCGAACGTATACGTGTGGGGTATCTATGGATAGGTATTTGAAAATGATGTTAAGGTTACTAACATCATTTCTTTCTAAACTGAATAGTTTCCGCGAGAGACTCTTCCAAAGTGGTAAAATGAGTGTCCCCCCCCCCCGTAACTTCTAAAATATGGGCATGATAAAACTGAAAAAAATATATCATGTGTATCACTATGAAAACTACTAACGAAATTTGGTTTGAATGAAATCTAGCCAGTAGTTTTTTTTTTAAACGTCATAAATCAAATTACCTAATTTATTCATTTAATTAACTCCAATATAATAAAACGTAAAGAAAAACATTTATTTAGCTGTATAGTGGTACGGAACCCTACGTGCGAGAGTCCGACTCGCACTTGGCCGGTTTTTTTAAATAACGTACCAGATACAGTTTATCTTTATAATGAATAGCTATAACAGAACGATATTTAGCTTATTTTTAGGGTTCCGTAGCCAAAATGGCAAAAACGGGACCCTTATAGATTCGTCATGTCTGTCTGTCTGTCTGTCTGTCTGTCTGTCTGTCTGTCTGTCTGTCTGTCTGTCTGTCTGTCTGTCTGTCTGTCTGTCTGTCTGTCTGTCCGTATGTCACAGCCAATTTATTCCGAAACTATAAGAGCTACATTACTGAAATTTGGTACGTAGATGTATTCTGTGAACCGCATTAAGATTTTAAAGTAAAATCAGAAAAAAAATCCAAAATTTTTGGGGTTCCCCATACATGGAACTGAAACTGAAAATTTTTTTTTTCATCGAACCTATACGTGTGAGGTATCTATGGATAGGTATTTGAAAATGATGTTGAGGTTTCTAACATCATTTCTTTCTAAACTGAATAGCTTGCGCGAGAGACTCTTCCAAAGTCGTAAAATGAGTGTCCCCCCCCCCCGTAACTTCTAAAATATGGGCATGATAAAACTGAAAAAAATATATCATGTGTATCACTATGAAAACTACTAACGAAATTTGGTTTGAATGAAATCTAGCCAGTAGTTTTTTTTTAAACGTCATAAATCAAATTACCTAATTTTTTCATTTAATTAACTCCAATATAATAAAACGTAAAGAAAAACATTTATTTAGCTGTATAGTGGTACGGAACCCTACGTGCGAGAGTCCGACTCGCACTTGGCCGGTTTTTTTATGATAGAGGGGGCAAACGGGCCTGAAAGTCACCTGATGGTAAGTGATCACTTCAGCCCATAAACACCGTAACACCATTGGAGTCACAAGTGCGTTGCCGGCCCTTGAGAAATGTATAGGCTCGCTTTTCTCTCTCTCTAGTCTATCTCTTAGCGAATATCAGTTCCTACCTATTATTATTCTGTTAAACTTTCTCCATCAATTGAAAAATCCCACCTAAGAAGAATTTAACGAATCTATTCATTACCATTAAAGATTCGAAACTTTTCACGACATCCACGATTCGTGTATAATTTACAACCGGGGGCGTCCGTACCGCCGGCGCCAAGCAAGCAACTCTCAACAGGTTCCCGACATGGAAGCGCCTGTTTTATTCATGAGACGGTTACACTAGTCCGGTTTTAGCGTTCTGTCCGCTCTTACCCTTTCCGTTCCACTTTAACACAGCATTAAAATTAGACACTCGGGAATCAAATTTCCCTCTGTGCTGTGCACTAAGCGATTTGAGAAGGATTCAGATAAAATGTCTGGAAATTTCTCGCTCATAAAGCATGGAGAAGCACGAAATTCAAGGCACGAGTCGAGACAGCAACTAGTTTTCCTCTTGGATTTTCCTTCAAGTAATAATATTCCTATATGGCAACATGTAGCTTAATATTTCGACAGTAAAATGTTTACAGTTTGCATCATAGCAGAATATTAAAAAGCATATTCTGATGATCTTAATTTTCTTCGACCGTGATTCTCTTTACTCACATGTAAATTTCAATTATTCATTTACATATCAACACTTTTTTTTATGCAAGAGGCGGCAAACGAGCAAATGTACTGTAATGTAATGTGCCTGATGGTAAGCAGTCGACACCACCCATGGACACCCGCAACTCAAATCGAGTTCTGGGGTCGCTGCCGACCTTTTAAATAGGAGTACGCTCGTTTCTTGAAGGCTCCGGAGTCGTACCTATTCATATAAACAATACTTATCTATGTATATTGTACCACATCTCTCTCTAATACCTTTTCTGTAAATGTTTGTATTTTATGCAATAAATGATATCTATCTATTTATCTACTTCCGTTGGAAGCCATGATAAGCAAAAGTTTCAGTTTCGCCAACAGTTTAAGCATGCTATAAGTTAAAACAAAGTCACGTACGTATGAATTACCATCCGTAGGCGCTCGACTTGCTGGCGACAGGCCAGGCATCTCTCAACAGGTTCCTGACGACTCATGTTTTATTCATAAACTGTTACTACACTAGTTCGATTTTAGCCTAGTACTATGCTTTCCTTATAGTTTGGAACATCACACTCACTTAATATCACTTATTGCCCTGTACACTTTTGTTTTATTCTCTCTCACTTCTAAAATAAATTGGTCTAACCGACTTGATATTTTTTCGATCAAATGTTCGTCGCTCAAATGTAAAAATACCAAGGGTTCGTTCGACAAAATCTTTTTGGACTTAAGTTTTATAGGTCTTTTGCTCGTCGGCTTAATGTTTTCAGGCATCACTGGATGCCTAAAAATAATACCATTGAGTAAACCCTTAAAAACGAGTGTATTTTTATTACTCTATTTATTAGTAGTAGTCGTACTTCACAGTAGACCACGAGGTAATGATGATGTACACTTATATCGGAAGCTACCCTACTCTACCGCCTACATCCAATGACCGCGGACCATTTCGTATGGCATTATTAAATACATGAAAATTGTTTTACTTCATTAAGTAGTACTTATACCTAATCTTAGTACCATAAATGCACTCCTTGAAGATTAAGTACCAGTTACGTCCCGTTCTCACACAATATGCTCTACTATGCTAATTACAACCTTTTAGTACCTACAATTTTTCACCAAAAGTGACGACAGTCTTGATTCACTTCGCACTTGCAATTGGCAGTTTTACTATTATTTAGTAGGTACATATATACTTCGCAGGTAAGCCGATGTTTTCCAGAGGCATAAAACACGATCTGCTGCTTACAATTCATTCATTTGACTCCGTACAAATCCATCAACAAAGCTATTATTAACAAACAGCCGTTTTCGCCAGCGCCGTTCTTAATTCACGAATGCCACAAACATATTTTTATCTACCCTTGGCTAAATACAGGTGGGTATAAAGCAGACTCGGTGTGAGTGACATTATCACCCCGGCTGACTCGCAGGCCTGCATCAAACGATTTATCACACCGAAACATCTGTTTGGTGAGATTTTAATTACCCCAAATTTGGAGGTCCTTTTTTCAACGCAGAAATCTTTATAATGCCTATCCTATTTATAGATGACACGTAATGTGAATATTGAGTACCTACCTAGCCTTCAAATTCTAATAAAATATTAAGTTGTGAATCCATTTTATTTTACGAATATCTTCAATGGATTTAACACAGGTATCAGTGAATAAATAAATAACCCAGACATGCCACGCTGGGCCACACATCGCCATCTAGCCCCAAACTAAGCCGAAGCTTGTAATATGGGTGCTAGACAACTGATAAACTTACTTAGATACTTTTTTTTTGTAAATAAATACATATTATACATAGGAAACACCCAGACCAATACAAACAGACATGTTAATGAACACAAATGTTTGTATTGTGTGGGACTCGAACCCACGACCCTTGGCTCAGAAGGCAGAGGTCACTACCAAATGAGCCATCAAGAAATACTTAACTATTTACGAATATCTACAGTAAGAAAGCGTCTTTAGTAGATATTTTTTGAAGTTCGAGTAAATCACAAGGAAACAAAAGGTTTATACTATACATATTATAACGTAAATAAAAACCTAGCACCAGAGATCGCCGGTTTAAATCTTACCACCAACTTAAATTTAAAACCCATATTAACCTCTAACCCATATCACCCATATTAACCATATTCACCTCTAAAATAGAACAAGTCTATATCAGACAACATTAATAAACATTGATCTGATTCTGAAGTTAGTTAGTATTGTGTTATGGATATCAGAACAACGAAGGTACCACAAATATTTGTAGGTATACCAAAATACAAGCATTCGGATTTAATCCTATGACTGGGTTCAGAAGCCATGGGTCACCACCAAATGAGCCAAAAGCCTGCAATTTCATAAGCTCCTTTAAATCATCAAAAAAAACACAAATTATTTTACGCAAGATTCGGATGGTCTTTTGTATCGAATAGAACCGTCGGAGAAATTCGATAGTCATCATCATCATCATCATCAGCCTATTGCAGTCCACTGCTGGACATAGGCCTCTCCAGTTGTTCGCCTCTTAGGGCAAACATCTGGAGGATATACCCATAATCGCCACGCTGGGCAGGCGGGTTGGCAATCGATTTCGATAGTAATCTACCTCTACTACTCCATCTTTAACTAAAATACCAATATTTACCAATAATCAAAGCGTTATGTAAGTTACATAACACAAATCGAATTATATAACAGGCTAATACAATGAATGTCATCAACATAACAGATGAATATCAATAGGGACCAAGGTTGCGTCTCATTGGCTACGAGACGTGAAACGTACAAGCGGATCCCGGAGATAGTAGGTACCTACCGTACCACATTTGTGTACCTACATCGGCTTGTTGTCAAGCGAATACCATCCACTATTTAATTAACGCCAAATACGCGATACACGGCCGGTAGGGTTGTGAACATTAGGTATATGTAGTTAGGTAGGTCATTATGAGATAAACTTTTGGAAAACGTAACGCTAGCGGACCTCAAGAACATTGAAAAATATTTTCAAAGCAAAACTATAATACTAATAATAATAATATATTTATTTATTTCTCACACAAATGGACTCTTATTTTAGTTTATCTTAAATATAAGCAGCTTACATGTTATGTCCGAAGGTGTGAGAGTCATCAAGTGTTGTTATGATAGTTTTGACACATATATCATAGACATCAGTAGATTCGGTCAGTACATCGGTAATATACAGACATAAAAATCTTGTTTGGTTTTTGGTAAGGCATAAATGTAATATCGCAAGGATTTACACATCATAACGGCGCACAGATACAATATTTTGATGACAAAATCCTACCAACAATTTATATTGAAACTATACTATCGGAATTATACCTGTGTAAAGCCGAATATATCTACTGCTTTACAGAATGCTAGATATTAATTTTGACGGCATATTACGAGTATGTATTTATACAGATATTTCATCTAAATAGGTAACACATCCCAATTGCTTTATACTAAATAATTTGACAATTCTGTTATCACCTGAAATTAATAGGTACCTACCTCCTATTGGATAGTCATAGCTTGATCAAGTAAATAAAACAAACCATGTACTTTGCATAAGTTCGTATTGTTTTTCTATTTAGTGATTTTGGTTTCAAACTATTCAACATAATCATTTTGTACAGAAAGCTTTAAAATTACGACGATGTGTTAATTACGATGCTACGAGTGGGCACTATGTTAGAACTCCCAATTCGGCTTTGATTGATCATAATGGGTGTCTATTAGGCCATTTCGGCCGAATTTCGCAGCTTAGGAAGAATATAAATCAATAAAACTATTTTGGAATGTATGTGCTAGGGATTAATTAAGCCTTAATTATTTATGGCGGTACTCATTTTCATAAGGTTAGTTTCTAAATTGTAATTCAAGCTCTATATTATTAGTAAGTATTTAACAAAATACATCATTTTCATATGACAGATGTCTATCTTGATGTTCATCTAACTTATGAAAGAGTTTTATTATTCTAAACGATATTAAGTATACTCGTTAATTGATGCCATACTAAAACCTACAATTTATATGTGTACCAATCTTAAGATAAATCGCATTAATTTTGATTTAGGTAACACCCAGTTTGGCCTACCTATTTAACGCTGTTTCTGACCACTGTTTGCAGGGTTCGATTACCGCGCGGTACAAACTTTTGTGTGCATGAATATGTCTGTTTCTATAGGTGATAGATCTGGGTGTTTCTAAGTATGTATAATATGTATTTATTTCCAAAAATTAAGTCAGATTGTCTCTTGTCTTAGTACCCATGGTACAATTATCTAGTGTTAATTATTTAGAACTTGGACATTCGATGCAGTATAGTATACTGTTCATTCAGAAGCTATAGTCACGACACTTCCAAAAGATTCTTTGCCCTCAAGTCGACGCACGCAGACTAAGTCAAGAGACAGTTCAACGGACGAGTGGATGCAAATTTAGTATATCAATTTTGTCGAGTGCTATCGGGTGGTGGTAAAGTATTAGCACCGGCATTACGCCAGCATTCTAGCGCAATCTCGTCGAGTTGACAACCCTATTGGGGAATGGAACAAGCGCCTGCTGAAGACGTCTGACATCCCCTTGTTTGCTGAGGCTCATTATATCTCGAAATCAAGATCCTTAATAAACTAGAGCAAACAATGTTGGCTCCAAAAATGCAATAACTAACATGAGAATGGGAACGGCGATACGCGCTCGTTGCAGGGAATACGGTGAAATTTTATAGTATTTTCACTTATTAAATTGAATTTTTTTATGCGCTGCCCGTAGAAATCTTGGTACGTAACATTATTTCTAGTAAGGTCTACAATCAATTACATTTAAAGACAAACTTTAATTAATAATTATCAATATAATCATCAATCAACTTTTCCAGATATTTCTTTCCAAAATATTCATTTGCCCCATTTTTCTAATCTGCTTAAAGTTATACAATTATTTATAGTTTGTGAACGTTCAATTCAAATATTTTTTCTTAATACCTATATTGCAATTTAATGCCATCTTCTTCAATATAAGAAACTAACACCTATAAGTTATTACACATGATGATGATGATGTCCTCCTCGACGTATCCGTCGACGGCGACACTCTGGCGATGTCAATGCTGTCTTGCATGTGCCCGGATGTGACTGGCGAAGCCAAACTTAGTCTTGAATACACGATCACAGTCCGCGCAATAGAGCTGCCCCATGGAATTATAGGTGTAGACATAAGTTGGCTTCGGGCGGGACTTCTTCAGGCTACATTACACATAGGTAATGTATGTATTACATTTCTCAATTAGTGAATTGGATACCCTATTCTTCATATAGGTATTTTCTATTGTATGGAAGGCAAATAATGGAGTTGTTGGAGAACGCTAAAAGAATGTTAATTGCCTTTGATTGGAAAAGTAATAATTGTTAATGCAAAAGTACAGAAAACCTAAAAAAGCATTGCTCAAATTATTGGTCGAAAATTAAAATATCAACTAATTCACATATCTGTGATGTTGAATATTATATTTAATCCTACCTTCTATCTATCTAAGTATTAAGTGTAATGCAAACTGTGTCCAAATCTTGTTCTATGTAGATATAGAAAAAGTTCTCGCAGAATAAAGTGTTTATATGAAAGTAATGTACTTAATACAATGCCATACATGCCCGTACACTTTCTCATACATTATATGACGGCTACAATGTAACCACAGATCTATTATTATAAGACCAGCCCGGTGAAAGGTGAAAGCTCTTTTCATAGTTTCAAGTTGACTCGAACCAACTGCCGGGTAGAATTGATTTCATCAGTATTTCAGTTAATAATTTTCCCGTGGAACTATGAAGTCTAGGTTCAGACTTATTACTGATTCATTCGTACAGAAAGTTGAAGGAGCTAAAGGCAATCCCTAGGCGCGCCCTGAATGGAGGTGATTACGTGCAACATTCGAGGGTTGTTTGTTTTCAAACACAAAGCGTATTGTGTAAATATAAAGTACTCATATAATAAAGTAAAAAGAAGCTAGAATAAAACGAACGGTCGGTAACAGAATGGGATATCTTGATAAAGATTTTTTGGTCTTTATTATGTCAGCACAAATGAAAATGATTCCGGGGTTCGGAAGGTTGATTTTATCGAGAAGATGTAATATGAAACTCAATAGTCTTGGCACTAGAAGTGCGTATATCTGACAGAGGACTACATAAATTCTTGTAATGCGATTGACTAGATATCCAGAGCTAAAAGTATTTGTATTAACTTTTGACCCATATTTTTTTTTCCATAAATGTACTAGAACTTGAATGAAGGAACTAGATAAATGACGTATAAGCTCGTACCGACCCTAATGATAACTACGACTCCTATACCAGGAGTGAAATGTAAAAGAAGAATGAAGTAAATCTATTATAGTTCATTCGCGTTAAGAAAATAGTGACTGACAGGTCACTGACAGGCCACTAGACAATTAAAACGCTAGAAATAATTTTCTTAACGCGAATGAACTATAGGTCCATTCGGTAGACATGTACCTACATAAAAGTAACAATTGTGATATTATTAACCAATGATTTATTTAAAGCGATACGCGATGCTTTATTTAGATGCACCGACGATATTTCGATTGCTATTCAGCTATTTGTGGTCACGTTTCGCTATACTGCATTCGGTCTACATTTTTGAGTGGCAGTCCGAGATTTTGTACATGAATTGCGGATCGGAATAACATGCCGATTTTTATGCTGTCCATGTACCTATGTACCAATAAACTGCACCTATTGTTTCTTCATCGTTCTTCGTTGTGCACTGATCGTGTGTCGTCTTGATAGGTCTTAGCGGAACGTTGCAGAGCTGCTTCAACAGTACTTTGTCTCCAGCCCGTTTGAGCGCTGCAGTCACACTGATCCTCATAACTTCTTTTGTAGCATCATACCAGCAGATTAGTGATCGTCCTCGTGGTCTTTTTTCTCGAACATGATCAATCATTTGTTGTCGACCAATATCTCGATTAAATAGGAATTTTTTATATGAAATAGATAGGGGGATACGAGCAATGGTAAGTGATAACCGCCGCCTTTGTAGGTACATCTGCAACATCAGGAGTTACAGCTGTTCTGCCAGCCTTTGAGAAAGGAGTATGCTCCTATCGTATGATTTGGGGGTCGTATCGGTCCGATAAGTCCGACAAACCATTCAATAGTTTTTTGTACGGGGCAGAAAATTGTGACAGAAGCGCACAATAGTAAATTATTAAAACTAAAACTATGGTACGTAATGGTACGAGATTCCAGGGTGGCTGAATTCCCATTCCGAAGTTGTAAGAGTAGGGTGACAGATACCGTTACCATGGTGAGTCTGGTCATGGTAAGTCATCTAAATTAGACGCAAGCGAAGTTGGACGAGCCAGTTAGTAATTTACTCGCAAACTTCAGGACTAGATACTCTGCTCACTGGTAACTTAAAGGGATATAATCATATTGTCTTAGTTAAACCTAAACTCGTCTATATTATACAACTTTGTTCTTTTTAATTAAAATCAATCATCATTTACAGAAGTCTACATGCGTTTTGTTTATGACGCTAAGTAGATAGCTGTGAATATACTTTTTTTTTTAATTTATTATAGGTTAAGTTATTAATCGTCCTATACCAACCACCAGATATTTATTTTATAACCACAGGTATTAAAATAAATATTTATTAATTTTGAATGACACTGTCAGAGTAATTTAAAATACTAACTATACAAAAAGTAAGTTGCGAGTTTAACAAAGTCCGAGTCCCTAAAGTTACTACATACCACGCGTCTTCACTTTACACCCTCTAAACTCTAAAATTCGTCCACACAACATTGTACACGAGTTTTAAAATTAAGTTTAGTGCACAGATTAGATGCTACAGAAGTAGTTGTAAAAGCTACCCGGAATTCGTCCTTTTAACGTTGTGTGAAGCTTCTAGCATGAAGAAGGAAGTATGCTGTGATGGGAATAACTAATGACTGAAGACCAAAACGTCGCTGCTTTGGAAAAGTACTTACTTTTTATGGAAGCACAGCATAATGTCTTCCTCACCTGATGGAGCGCGAAAAGAGAAGTCTTTGGAATGACTGAAGACCAAAACATCGCTGCTTTGGTCTTCCAAAGTACTTACTTTTTATAGAAGTACAGCATAATGGCTTCCTCATCTGATGGAGCGCGAAAAGAGAAGTCTGGTTATTAAGTACAAAATCAAGATTTTTACACGAAAAGACGCTGAAACTCGTATGTAACTACAGGTAGGTACTCAGTAAAGATCTCCCATGTTTATTCTTATGTAGCATTACTAAATGTAATACTCGCTTTGCGGTGGCAGTTGCAAAGGTATTCCTTCAAAGCACCGAAGTGTCAACTTCAATCCAACCCCAATTTTTGTTTACCATCACAGTTTTAACCTATTGAATAACAGTGTAACATTGTTATGGCGTTTAATATACTTTTAGCTACTTTAATATACTGGGTTCTGCAGTCGATGCGACATATCTATGGTAGCTATAGATAAGATTCAAGTCCACGGGGCAAGATCCAACATACTTATACATAATTACGGCCTATTCATGCTCCGCCTCGGCTCAGTGGAGGGTCTTGTGCCGGGAAGCTGCATTCTGAATGTCATTCAAGTCATTTTCCGCCATGCCAGTTTCTATATGTAAAAGTATGCAAAAAAGTAAGCAGTTTGTACTATTTATTCATATTAAAACTACTGCATATGTGTAAACACACATCAGACAGTAGTATATTGTTTAGTTGAAAAATATGGAATAAATCTCAAGATATATTCAAAGTATTCAGTCATAAAAATAGCCTGTTTATTAGCTCTCAAAGGGCCAGGCAGAGGGCAACGTTTTATACCAAAGGGTCAATTGGGCTTTTTACCAAAATTCTAGTTTATCGGAGAAGCCATAAAAGCATGTAGGCAATAAGGTACATACCTACTTATATTATAATTTCCTATTGAGAAATATATTTTCTCGTTTTAGACTCTTCATACCAACTGGGAATAATTTACGATAAGATCTATTTACTACAACACTTTTTATGTTATTACAACACTATTACTAAATGAATTGTACTTATACGTCCATGCAATACTTTGGTACCAAGATTGTGTGACGATCTGATCCATCAATCCAATGATTGGCAATGACTGGCATGGAAAATAGCGGAAAATTTGGGGGACAACATTTGTAAATAAATAATGAAGGCACCTAGAAAATACTGACAAGTTTTTCATTTATTGACAACTACCCTCCTTACCAGGTCTGCCAGTGTCTTAAGGTATATTGACACATCAGTAGGTATCGATTTTCTAAAATCCGTATGCATGGCACACAGGCATGGCATAATGTTTATATTATGTATTTGTAAATACACATCAACAGCAACTTTTTTCCATGTTTTATCAAAATTCAAATCCACACAAGCGTAATTTGATATTCACTGGCAATTTTGTGAAAGTTATGGCTCAACCTTCCAAGGGGATTACGACTTATTGATTTCTAAAGTTACATGGGCACTTAAGCCCCGGATGTTCTATATTATTAATAAAGTAAAAAATTTCCTGCCGCTAAAAAAATATTGGTTGAAATATGAAATTATACGGCAAATCTTCATGGACTGTAAAAATATATACTTTAATGATTTACTGTTTTTTAATAAACTAAATCTATGCTCAAACTAACTTTGTCTATAATATAGAATAATCTATACTTAAAATAAATCTGTAAGGAGGTCAATTCTGTACATGAAATATATTTTCAAAATAACTATCTGGGGGTGATTAGTGATCGATGCTGATGCCAAAAATGCAATCAGTAAAATTTTTGTCTGTCTGTATGTTCGTTATAGAAAAAAAACTACTAGACGGATTTTGACGAAACTTGGTACAATCATTCTTCATACTCCTGGGCAGGTTATAGTATACTTTTCATCACGCTGCAATCAATACAAGCAGAGCAGTGACGGGAAGTGTTGGGAAAACGGGAGAAATTTTTACCTGTATGTTGAATCGCGCATCACGCGAAATCTACTGCATGGAATTAAATGCAGTTTTCACCAATGTATTGCTAGAAGTCTAACTTAAAATTTAGGTACCATTTTATGGAAGTCCGTTATTTTTGAAACCCGATATCCACGCGCCGCCGGCACAGCTAGTAAATATATAAAGCATTGAAAACAAAGCGAATGCTTTATCTTATTTTTTTATCTGTTCAGCAATGTTGTAGACTGAAATAGTTTTAAGATAAAAAAAAATTGGTAGGTTCTTTGAAAGGTAGGCGAACGGGAGATATGCTCGACCTATTTTATTTTATCGATCCTTGACATATTATTATTATGCCTTTTAGTGTTTATAAATTTGGTGTTATTTTGTTCATGGAAGTGATAGAATTATAGAATCAATGAAATATATTGTTTTCGAGTGTATGTTACCTATAATATATTGTTTAAACTTGCCGCGTTAATATGCTTTGTACCAGATGAAGGCAGACAGAAATAGAAATGTAAAGTCCGATTACCATTTTTTATTACTATATGAATGTATATATTTTATTAAGTCCCTTTTCTAAATTAAATCGCTCTTGAATAAAATCCAAGGAGTTCGGCATTCAGTTAGTGATGGATACAGATAAGTTACCAAGATCGTCTTTCTTTTCACAGGCAGGTAGTACCTCAATACATAAGCCACTGTGACACCGGTCAGTCAAAACAAGGCCCGTGTTCTTTTTGAAGGCGCAATTCTGTCTCCCCAAGGAGTCTTTAAGGAGGCAAGGTAGCTTAATTTCGCCTCGGAATTATACCTAAAGGCCTTGAAGGTACGCTACGGCTACGGTCCAGTACTCGCAGTGACCCTTGTGACGTCATTAATGACTGAATTATGTTGTTTCTGACCTTTTATTCAGGGCTATAAGGTAAAGAATTGCCGCAAATGCTTACGTTTCTTAGCATTTGTTTTGTCTGGTCCTTTTTATCTAATTGTTTCTCATACGTACCTAAGTCAGGTGACTCTAATTGGTTAAATAAACATCCTATATTATGCCCTATTGCGAATGTCCCATGGAAGTGTATCTTCAGATTCACCGGTAAATGTCGACATTCGCCAATTCCAATGATGAATCACCGAAATGTTTCATGATTTATGCCGATGATTGTCCTAAATCTCAGTAAAAAGGATAAATGATGGACATTTCACCAGACCGGAGTAGTAATATTGGTTCTCTGAGTATTTCTGGCTGATCAGATAGTTTTTCAGAACACCCAAACCCGAACCATACATCATTTTAATCAACCCGATTGACGTCAAGTATATCATATGACCATTAAATTATCTATTGTATAGCTGCACAATGGAAACAAAGTAGTTCTTATAGGTAGATAAATTTTTAATGCCCTGTAAAATTAACTTGACTTTGTTCAACTACGAAGAAAGCTCCATTGTAAGCGCTAGTTAATCTATATTTTCCCCTTTAATTAATAGACCTAAGACGCTTAAGGTTGTCAAGATCGGCCCAGGCACCGGGAAAATAATAAGAGCTATACTTACATAAGGATGGTCGTTAATGAAATTGACTTTATAGATATTTCATCATTATTATGATTATATAGTATAAAACAAAGTCGCTTTTCGTGTCTGTCTGTCCCAATGTATGCTTTAATCTTTAAAACTACGCAACTGATTATCATGCGGTTTTTTTTTTCAGATAAGTAGAGTGATTCAAGAAGAAAGTTTATGTGTATAATACATGCATGCTAAAGTAGAGAAACAGTGTCAATTTTGATGTGATGTCGTAAGTGAACGCATTTTTTGCGCTTATATGCAAACGCTGGCTAAACCCTACGAGATATATCAAAATAACCTACTACAGTATTGCACACCTTAAAATGGTCAACAAAAAAGTTCGCGATAAGATATGTTATGTCTATCTCTTAGGGATAACACACAATAATAATTTTTTATCTTTTACTTTTTCAACCTTAGTCATGTCTTAGTTAATATCACATTCTATACGATAATTCCTTGTTTGACTACTGTTTAATGTCGAATGAACGGAAGTTTTACAATCGTGCACTATGGTGCATGTAGCCAAGCGTTTCGCAAACGAAACCATTTTCTCCTTCACAAAGTTGTGTCGTACCTATTAGCGGGTGGTTTTCCTAAATTAACGAAAATAAAATTAATATCTGGGCCTATCTTGCCCGGCCAGCACACAAACCGCGTCAGATTTCATGGCGCACCGAATGAAGAGGTTAAAACACGGGTTAAAATTAATCGTACGAGCATTAGGGAATTACATCGCTCACTCATAATTTTACCCGCAGTTAAACTTGGCTACTGCGGGATTCTGATGATTGAAAAAATTAATTAAAACCATCTATCTTCTCTGGTTGTAATAAATAATAATTAAAATTGTATTAGAAAGAAAGAAAATCCGTTTATTTGGCGCACACAAATCACAAATTAAATGACATTATTATACAAAATTACAATATTTTAGTACATAGGTAACAGAAAACTAACAAAACAATAAGAAGAAAAAAAAAGATAAGATTTTACAGTTTACAAATACAAATTTGACAGATGTCATTCCAAGCCGTGAAAATATTATGGAAAAAAACATGTATTACACGTTCGTCCTCCTTTGACTTAGATTAATTTCAACTAAATTGTACTATCAACCCATTATACTGATCTCAGTATAATGGGTTGATAGTACTATCTAATAATGTCTGTACTCGTAATAATTTTACATGAAAACGTTGACTGCAAATATCTGAAATGTACATAATAGATACAAAATATGGTACCTAGGTAGAGCAATTTCATGTTAAGGTTTAATGTTGCTATAAAATAAGTCAATAAAGTAAATACATTACATTACATTAACCAAATTGTTTATCTACTTACTTACCTGTCACTCGACTGCAAACTTATCCAATTACTAGAATAGGGTTTATTGACCCAAGTTGGAGGTAGCTCAAATGGCAACAAATTTTCCAATTTACTTATAGGTGTGTACTTTGAACTGAAAATGTGGATTATATCTATTAGATGTCTTTTGTATTATCTAAAGACTGTGAATGTATCACGTTTGCTGATTAGCATACAGAAAGCCAGCAGCAGAAAGAAAGATAGTAACTACAAAGAAACGACTCCTTCGTACTATGCCATTATTTAGACTTAGATTAGAACATTCTATCCGTGCTTCCTCACAAATTTTTCATAATAAGTATCTTGTTATTACAATAGTTTTCATCTCTATTTCTTTTAATCCAGATTAATATCTTGCTTATTAAGCACTTATCTCTATTAGAATTATTATTCACAGGGATAAAGCATCGACCTTCTAGAACCCAAAGTTTTATATCAAGGACTACCATAACATTATCACACTCATTATGAATATCTTTGATTACAAATAGGTAATAGAAGTGAGAAGTCACGAGAAATGAAATGAAAATTGTGGCGGGTCATAATTAAACATTCATAATTGGCTACAGTCCGTAATTAGAGAACATTAAAGGGAAGCTGGGAAGTCAGTTATGAACAAGGATATTAAACAAACTAGCTTCTCGCCGAGAATTATTATTAGGTATACCTCTTGTGTCTACGATATGAGAATAGTAGGTATCAAACGCAGTTTGATATATTTTTATATGACTGGTCCCACCGGACTATATGGCTATTGCCACTTTAAATTACTGATATTTATTTATATTTATATGAGCTGTGGTTCCACAATCAATTTAAAAATCCCACTGAATTTCCTAACATTTAGTGACTCGTGGTTCCACCAAGCTTTAGGTTGGTGGTATTACTATAGTGGTCTATATATGAAAAAAAAATGTGAATGTATTTCTCTTCAGGTCAATACCAATCCCACAATGTGTCTTCAAGCTAAATCCACAAAAGAAAAAAATCTACAAAATCCTCGCGAATCCGCGACATCTAACAAATTGTCTGATCTTATGAATCGTAAAAAGATATTTTATTAGTGCTCCCACTGTCAGATACAGCATCAGAATCACGTAACTTCTGTCGCTTCAATCTTTAACACCTGTTTGGTTTTATTGGGAAGGTCACAAATGCTTTTAGACGTATTTCCTGACGAAGAAAAAACGTATCGAACCAAATATTGTTTACGCCATGTTCACTATCTACAGTAACTATATGTCTAGTAAGTGTGCTTGGAGAAGATACGAGATATCTTCTGACTTTCCCTTGTATTGTTTTTTCTCGTCTTATATCATCATGCGACGGTTATTTGATTTATCCTTATTGAACGTCTAATATTTCATTTGGTTGATCAGATCTACAAAGTAATGGAACCGACGTTGATACAGAACTATTATTTTTCGCACTTTTTTGTAAGGTTTAATTGAAGCGATCGAACGAAAAAAATATTTTTAGGGTTATGTATGTATGTATGTATTCCGCACCACACCCAGCCAGGACACAGTGCCTGATCCGGTCAAACCGGCACACCGGGGGACGCGATGTTTTGTTAGGAGAGACACGCTCTGGGATGGGATAGGACGGTCGGAAAGCCGTAGCCGGCCGACCACAACCAGCCTGGTATACACCATTAGAACCAGTATAGGAATGAAGGTATAGATGGGTACATTTATAGGGAATGAGCGTTGATGAGGTGGTGGGCTTCTGGCCTTTGAGGTTAGTTTCCATGGAGTTGCTTTTGCGGGGGATCTTCTGTTTTCCACGATGAGGTCTTGCAATTGGTTTCTTCCTTGTCAAATATTATAGTACTTTGGTTACTGGATTTTTTCGGGTTTTCATTATTCAGCATGTTCTTATCTTCTCTGGGTGGAATCCAGCAGGGGTTAGTAATTGCTCTCTAATTAATTCTTATTTGGAGTTTGTTTCACTTTGCGTTGCGTCGGTGTATAACACTTGTCGCGTTTCTATTCGTTTTTGATTCTATTTGTTGCTTAATCACGTTATTCTTTCTCGTCGTATTGCAATGGTAGCCGGGGTCGTATGAATGAATAGTTCCAAGTGAACGTTGGTTTACCGAATTATATTTGACTAGCTGTGCTCGCGACTTCGTCCCCGTGGAATAGTTATTTTTTCCCCGTTTTTTTACATTTTCCATTATTTCTTCGCTCCTAATAGTTGCAGCATGATGTTATATAGCCTAAAGCCTTCCTCGATAAATGGTCTATTCAACACAAAAAGAATTTTTCAATTCGGACCAGTAGTTCCTGAGATTAGCGCGTTCAAACAAACAAACAAACAAACAAACTCTTCAGCTTTATAATATTAGTTAAGATGGTTGCATGGAGTAGGTAGGCGTTGGTGTCATGGCACATGCCCACAAGTAGTTTCCTTTTTAGTTTTAGTTGTCCTTGAAGAAATTGGCTGGCTATTAGGTTTTCTAGTGGGTTTTTAATTATTCAATAATCTCAAGGTTCATATCTCCTCAAGGCAGAGATGTTTTCTTAGTATTGGCGGTGTCTGTCATAGAGCTTCAGTTTCCGTGAGTGAACATTTCTTTGAATTCTTAGTAGATTCCTATCATTGCAGCAGCCGATGTGGGTTCTTGTTAGAATCCTCTTGGGTTAATTAGTTTTGTAGTTCCGATCGTTTGTTTCAATAATAATAATTATTCAGAAGAATTTTTCTTGATCCAAGTCATGGTCGTCTGTTGAGCGATATGATGCGAAGGCGGCTACTTCTAGACATTTGGTTTCGCCGTCCGAGCGTGGAATACCTACTAGCGCAAATTTTGAAGGCAGGCGCTTTGGGTGTTGAGGCTTGTGTAGATTGTTGGCTTATGTTTTCTGCGCGGTCCTTCCTTTGTTGTTACTTTTCATGTCCAATAAGGTTCCGGGCTTTGTAGTAATGAGTACAACTCTGTTTTCAAATAGTGTCTCCAGTAAGTTTCTTATTCGACTTTAGAATCGTGTAGAGACTTTTTGAAATAGTGAAAGTGACTTTTGCGTCTTAGGACATTTGGATAATGTATTATTCTAGGTATATATTCAGTAATCTTGAGGGGTTCATCTTTTCTCAAGGAGGAGATGTTTCCTTTACTATCAGCAGTGTCTGTTATAAAACTTCAGTTTCCATGAGTGAACATTTCTTTTGAATTCTTAGTAGATTCCTAGCATTGCAGCAGCCGATGTGGGTTCTTATTAGAATCCTCGTGGGTGGGAAGTTTTGTAGTTCCGATCGTTTGTTTCAATAATAATAATTATTTCTGAAGATTTTTTCTTGATCCAAGTCATGATCGTCTGTTGAGCGATATGCTGCGAAGGCGGCTACTTCTAGACATTTGATTTCGCCGTCCGAGCGTGGAATACCTACTAGCGCAAATTTTGAGGGCAGGCGCCTTAGGTGTTGAGGCTTGTGTAGATTGCTGGCGTATGTTTTCAGTGCGGTCCTTTCTTTGTTGTTAATTTTCATGTCCATTAAAGGTTCCGGGTTTCTGTAGTAATGAGTACAAGTGTCTCCAGTATGTTTCTTTGTTCTTTTCGTCCCGCTTTGTGAGTTGTGTTGTTTTTTTTTTTTATATCTCTTCTTGGAGGTATTGCCTTTGTGATATGAATTAGGTACTTTTGTCGAATAGATACTGTCTGTACTTCTTTTGAACTCGTTCGTTATTTACGATTTGAATTGGTACTCGTCATAATTTCTTGATTGTTTCTTCGCAGATTGTGAGATTTCGTTATGTAGAGATTTTTTTTTTCCAGTGTATGTATGTAGGGTTTTGCTGCAGCTATTTTATTTTAGTGCCACGGGTTCCCTTGATTTGTGGTCAATATAAACTTCGGATATTATGTGGCATTGTTTTGTTGTTTTCTTCAGCAAGTCATCTGCAAGTTTTCTTACTGTGGTAAATTCTATTTTGGAGTGAGGCTCTTCGTTTACTTATTTATAATATCAGTAGCTTGTATCCTAGGATGTTGATAGTTTTTGACATCCTGTGCTGTCTTTTAATAGGCAAATGTTTTAATATTAGAGTACTGGTTCTGAAATAGAGCTTAACCTAGATTATGTTTGTAGTGTTCCCTAGATTGTACGATTAATACCCGTAGTATTACAAAGATATTCAAAGTTAATACGATTATTTACTACAGTAAAATGATAAGATACATCTTAGGATGGCTATCATTCGTTTAGATGGCATTTAGATATACAACAGATACATTTAGATGATTACCAAGTGTTATCCATTCCAAAGGAATACGAGTAGATAATTTGGTAGGTATTGGCTGCAGATGTGACAACTTTCCTATGACGTTTTGTGTTAAGTTTTAGTTTCTGTTGTAATCGTTAGAGTCGATATCTGTCTGTACTGCAACAAAAAAGGGTCTCGAGCAGGTAGTCTTCAATTGTTTTAAGTGTCGGACAGTTTTGGGCAATCTGTCTTGTTATTTTATGGGTGCCAAATGTTCTGTTGACCCTTGCGTTGGGCCCCTTACTTTGTTGTTGCCATAATTATGTGGCGTTGGAAGATGGTTTTCCCAGCGAGCAAACTGTCGGTAGCAAACCTATCTAAGTTGAGAAAAGGATGTATGTAGCATGCATGTTTCTATTTATTTTTGGGATTCGCGATTCGGGTGTTACCAGTACCTGAATCGCGAATGACCCGCTATTTGGCCGGGTATGTTATTGAAGTGAGTTACCAACTTGCAGAAACTCGGCATTGAGTGGGGTAAACACAGTATTTGGGTTCGACAAACCGGACCAAGCCCTCGACGGAGCTTAATGATCACAATCAGATATTCTTAAAAAGTACGGAGATAATGGAATGGCCTCACCGGGATTGTAGTATTGTACTTAGCGCCGCTTATTAGGAACTGCTGATTCTTCGTCTCGTGCACTGCTTGCTAGATTAACTTAGTGTTGCTAGGTAACTTCCGGCAATTAGCCAGATATGTTTCGCCGGGGTATAGGTAGAACTTCAAGATAGACTGTGGCGCTTGGTAAATACACACTAATTTATACACAAATACGGTCCTTTTTCACCAGGGAACATGGGATAATTATTAGCGCGCCTAAATGCATTATTTACCGAAAACTTAAGTTTCACAAGCACTACTTAATTAAACATTAGATAAATGTAACTTTTATAGGATTATATATTTTGATGTTTAAAGGACACTAAATTTAATATACACTTTATAATCACAATGTAGCCACATATTTTGAGCAAATATAACAAGTTACTCAAGTTAATAACTGCCCGGGAACCCGACATCTGCGTCCGCGCAGACAATAGAAGCCGAGACGACCGCCGCACGTGTGCGCGTCCGCTCACCATCAAAAAAAATATTTTTAGGGTTAAGGTATTTTTTTTTAAATTTGCCTTCTAAGCACTTCGCTTCAAGGAGAACTAGGCAAAGATCAACTGAGCTACATCAGTTCAGCCATTATTGAGTTTTAAAAAAGAGACAGATGTGGCTTAGGATCCTTTCAGTTCAGTTGGCGATGAACACGTCAAGGAGACTACAACACTACAAGTATCTAAATCTCGTATACATAACTTACCTAAAGGTGACTGACTGCCTGACTGATATAGTGATCTATCAACTCACAGCTCAAGCCACCGCACGTATCGGGCTGAAATTTGGCATGCAGTAGTAGATGACGTAGGCATCCGCTAAGAAAGGATTTTGATCCATTCTACCCCTTGGGGTAAAATAGGGCATGAAACACTCTTCTTCTTCTTCTTCATCAGCCTATCGCAGTCCACTGCTGGACATAGGCCTCTCCAGTTGTTCGCCACTCAGGGCCAACACCTGGAGGATATACCCATAATCGCCACGCTGGGCAGGCGGGTTGGCGATCGCAGGGCGTAGCGTCTCGCTCCGGTGACGCTGCTGCCCGTCATCGGTCCGTGGCATTTAGCTACGCCTTCAATTGTGATGGTTATACCGCCACCAATCGGTTGCCAGCGCCTTGTTTGTTATTCAGCAGGATGCACCACGGGCAGGTGAGGTTGGCTTGGAGCGAAAAGATGATGGGTCGCTCCCTTACATCCCAGCATGAAACACTATTCCACATTATTCCACATTATTCGGCGGGCGCAGTTAGTACCAACGTCATATAGAACGAAGTATAGTTCGAAGCCCACGGTAAGCGTGATATATTATTACACTATATCCAGCCTTAAATTAAACCTAAAATGATATACGAGTATAACAGATACGTGATTGCGAGAGCAGTTTCTAAACCTAATCTCGGGAAAGGTTAAACGCCGTAATTGAAAATTTAATAAAGAGTAATCTCAATCTTACCGCGGCCACAACGTAAACCCAAATATGTAGTAATAAAGAACTTAACATCAAATTACTTGGAAAAATGATATGAAACTATAAACTGGCTATTTGCGGTCACTAAAAGGGATCTAAGAAGCTATATATATTGTTGCATGAAGCTCGTTTTGAACGTTACTTTTGCTGTTCATTTTGAGAACATTCTGGAAAGTTTAGGTGTAGAAGTTTGAGGAATGTCTCGTGTTGAGCAAGGAGCGTCGCGAAGAATTTATTGGATGAATAACTAACTTATATTTTATAAGTAGTAGTTATTTATAGGTAATAACGTTATAAAATATTTTTATAAATGAAAACCCTGTCAATTTGAGCTTTTAAGATTCGATGTTCTCGGCGGAAATCCAGTAAATTGTTTGCATTAATTGTTTTAATTACAGCCCTTGGTCTGGCCTTTTAAGAAAAAAAAAGCTTTTTTGTATTATTTAGACAGTCTGAATCTGGAGATTTTGAAAGACGCCTAGGTATACTCGTATCCAACACCTAGTCCTAAAGTGTTAATGCGTAAAATGTTCAATTAGTTGTTTAGTACCAATTTCAATGATAATTGATTATCACATGGACATATATGCAAACACGTAGGTCCTACATAGCATTAAGTGAACATTCAATGTCGACCTTCCGAAAAAAGGAAAAAGAGTGACCTAAGGAAGGGAAAAGTATAAAATTCCAGTATTTAAGAGAACCAGATTGTATTATTGGAGTACTTAACAAGCTATATTACATGGCTCGTCTTCTGTCTAACGTCCGTCGGTTATTACTTAGTATAAATAGTTTATAACCCTAGGCGTTAATGAAAGCCTATAACAACAGCAGTGGCGAAGGTATATTGAATTCCTCGCTTACAATAAGCAGCACCTAACAAAGTTTCTGGAGAGCAAAGTAAACCAGAACTTCTGTCCGTCGAGTTGGTCGGTATTAAAATTTGATACTTTTTGTTAGATAGTTTTTTAAACTTCAATATCAGTCAAGGTTGCAGCTTTTTAGCCACTAACGGAAAAGTATAAGAGGAATACTGAAAGGGAAGGTTAAGAGGAAAATAAACGCGATTCCATTTTCATATATTTGAATTATGGAAGGTTTCTGTTAGATTATGTTATGAAAGAAAATTGTGACTTCTTTTTAGCTTGTCCACTGCTGGTTTCCATTATCTACGATCAGCAGTCGGACGTCGTGTACAGCTATTAAAGGCATACACTTACATCGAACGAACAAAAAACGATCGAACCACGCTATCCGTATATCGAACGATCGTTTTTGATTTTTTTTTATTAGAATAGCTTTCAGAATTACCTTACTCCATCTGATGGTAAGCGTTCGTGAGGTGCAAAAGTTAGGTCGACAGGCACAATAGAACAAACCCATTGCGCCTGTCGGCCTCACCCTGAAGGCCCACTGAGATGCTGTTTCACGCCCCGCCTAAAGAACCCAGGATTGTAAGAGGAAGGATTATTAATGTAAGTAGTCCCTCTAGAACGATTACCGTCTATTTTAGGTATTTAATATCAAACTTTCCGAGTCGAGAGAGAGACAGCGTTATAAAATCGAATTGGAAAATATTATGTATCTAATTATACTTTTACAATATAAACACATTCACCAATACAACAAAATGGATTAGTTACTGCTAATATGATATATCATTAAGCATAATGACAACGTTGAATACTTTGTCGATAAAATCATCTACTCAAAACTCGTAATGAATTCTCTACACATTTATTCAAACTCATAAAACTTACGATGTTGTTATGAGATCCTATACTTTTTCCACTAAACCATCTTAATTTCAATTTGCGTCTAATGTACTCGTAATAGACGTTTATGACCCTCGTAATTATTCCAAAGAACATTTATCTGAATAATTATGAAAAATAAGTAAGAATACGTTTTAATTTGAATTATTATTGTAGAGGTATGCAAATATTGTATTTTCGGTTAGGAGCATTCATTTTATGATATTTAAGGTATTATGCTGGACTTTTCATTGTAATTAACATGCCTATTTATAACAACAAGAACAGAGGACCACAAATTACCTAAATCTGCGCGAGTTTTAATTATTTTTTTAACCGACTTCGAAAAAGGAGGAGGTTCTCAATTCGTCTGTATGTATAATATTTTTTTTTTTTTTTTTTTTTATGTTTGTTCACCGATATTTCCGTCAATTATGGATGGATTTCAAAAATTTTTCGACAGTTCGACAGAGGACACTTCCGAGGTGGTCCCATTTTCACCAAGTCAGGATCTGATGATGGGATCCTGGAGAAATTGAGGGCAACAACCGAAAATTGTATGCTCATATGGTGTTTTTGTTACGTAATTATATTTTACTCAGGTATATGCTTCCGGGCGTCAACATCTGGTGCTGATGATGAAGCCACAGAACTCCTTAACGGTTAGGAGTTAGGGGACAGTACTGACATTGGTCGATATTAAACTAGGTAGTAGTATGTACTTATGCAGGGCTAATAGGGCAGGTGATTTAGACAAGTGATTTGCTTGATTCTAGATCGCAAAGTCTTCACTTGACTTAAAGCAAAATTTTTCATTCCTAAGTAAAACTCTTAAGGACATTAATTAGCCTTTATTCAAGTTCACAGCACATTAACGCAACTAAAAATAGAGAAATAAAATTATTTTTTAAAAAAAAATTAAACCGACTTCGAAAAAAACACAAACGACCAAAACTAAAAAGCGATAAATAACGTAAGTAATTCCATCCTTAATACATAATTATTTTAATATTACAATTATCACTTATTTTTGAAGTCGGTGCCAAACAAATAAATATATTGTCGTGTTTGCCGGCCGCGCGCGTCATACGTCAGGTACCGTCTACGTTAGGTACCGAGAGGCTGGCACCGACTTCAAAAATAAGTGATAATTGTAATATTAAAATAATTATGTATTAAGGATGGAATTACTTACGTTATTTATCGCTTTTTAGTTTTGGTCGTTTGTGTTTTTTTCGAAGTCGGTTTAATTTTTTTTTAAAAAATAATTTTATTAATTTTATCCATAGACATTCCACGCTGGGCCACACATCGCATTTTTTGTAAATAAATACATTGTATACATAGTAAACACCCAGATCAATACAAACAGATATGACTATCAATGTTTGTACTGTGCGGGAATCGAACCCACGATCCTTGGCTCAGAAGGCAGAGCTCACTACCAAATAAGCTATCGAGCTAGTCACCAAAATTTTTATACATACCTGCTTGCTTGAGCGCTTTGTATGCAGGTAGAGAATTTTTGTTGCGAACGTGTATTTCAATTCGGAATTCCGAATCCAAACGTGTGCGGCCCGCCTAACGAACGGTGGGAAAAGTTTGTGGGAGACCTTTGGACAGCATAGGTTGATGAAAGAAAGAAGAATTATATATCTAAGGTGATATAATACAATTTGGTAGGTACACTAACCAACTACTGAAGAGGGGCGGGCATCTTCTCCCCCTGGATATCGGTTGCTTCATATCCCACGACCAGCTTCAATCCGCTCTCGGGGCGGTGGCGTCGGCTTTTATATAAAACAAGGAGTCAATGTTCGACTCATTGACCATCCTCATACGCCGACGGTCGAACAGATGTGGCTAAGTCTCAAGTTAAATGGCGTTAAGCTGGTAATCGGCACAGCTTACCGTCCACCGTGGCTTAGTGTTGATACATTTATTGATGGTATAAGCGATTCGGTGTCTTCGTTTAGTAAGTTTGATAAATTACTCTTATTGGGGGATTTTAATGTAAACATGCTCAATATTAATGATATCCATACAAAAAAACTAGTAGACTTTCTCAATTGTATGAACCTCACGCAATATGTGGACAAGCCGACTCACTTTACTGACCACAGCGAAACTTTAATTGATGTAGTTTGTTCAGATACACGTATTACACATTTGCTGATTGACCATATACCAGACCTAAGTAGCCATGCCTTTCTTACTTTCAATTTAAATATCAGGAAAAACAAACCACCTCCAAGGTGGATTGTGTACAGACCCTTTAAAGATATAGATTATATACAATTTAATAAAGATGTATGTTCGATTCCGTGGGATGATATTGAAAGCGAAGATATAGATACTATGTTACAAAGATTCAACGATAATATTTTACAACTATTTGATAAACATGCTCCAGTCAAGCGCGCTTATATTAAATCCCATTCATATCCATGGATAACATACAATATAAAAAAAATGATTAAGTTGCGAGATAATGCTCATATTAGGTTTAAATCGACCCGACTAGAAAAGCATAAAGTTTATTATAAAGAATTAAAAGGTATCGTAAAAACTGCCATAAATGCTGAGAAATCGGCATTCTTCAATCAGCATATTAACGCTCACATGAAAGCTCCTCGTTTGTTGTGGAAAAATATAAAAAAGTATATTGCAGATTTTAAAAAGAAGACTTTTGAGCTCCCTTCCAATTTATGCGATCCAGAAGCTATTAGTGATCATTTTTTGAATGTACCAGGTAATAATGATGTTGATGCGATGGTGATTAATGATCTTAATAGTTGTCAATTTAGCTCTGCTGTATTTTCCTTACAACCTGTAACTGAGGAAGCTGTCGGGAACATAATTAAAACTATTAAAACTAACGCACAGGGTATTGATGGAATTACGTTAGATATGATATTGCTCACATTGCCACATACATTAAAAATAATTACGTCATTAGTAAATAGATCCATATTGACCGGTGTGTTTCCCCATAAGTGGAAAACCGCGATTGTTAGACCAGTTCCAAAGGTACAGCATCCTGTTGAGTTCAAAGACTTGCGCCCTATTAGTATCCTTCCATGTTTGTCCAAAGTTGTTGAAAGAGCAGTTTGTACTCAAATGACCGAGCATCTAGAAAAGTGTAATATACTTCCCGAGAAGCAATCTGGTTTTAGAAAATGTCGTAGCACAGCCACAGCCCTAATAGATGTAGTGGATGATATACTTACAGCACAAGATATTGGCAAAGGCACAATCTTGGTGCTGTTAGACTACTCCCGTGCGTTCGACACAATCAATTCCAGTATTTTATTATCTAAACTCCGTTATTATGGGTTTTATTCTGCAACTCTGAAGTGGTTCACTAGTTATTTGTCTGAACGATCACAATATGTTGAAATTCGAAAGGAAAATGGGTCTACAGCTTGTTCAAAAACGTCAAAATTAACCAGAGGGGTACCACAGGGATCCATATTGGGGCCGATACTTTTTATTCTATATACCGCAGATATTATAAAAAAGCTAGAAAATTGCCGTTATCATTTATATGCTGATGATCTTCAGCTTTATGTATCTTTTAAACCTGAAGCAACCGCTGCAACCGTGGATAAATTGAATGAAGTTCTGGACCGAGTTAACCAATGGAGCAACAGTCACAACTTAGTATTAAACCCTACGAAGTCTAAGTACATTATATTTGGATCACAAAAAATAATAAATAAAATACACGCTCAGAAACCACGCGTTTCAATCACAGGTAATCCTTTAGATAACGTAACACAAGCTCGTAATCTGGGCATCCTAATGGATGAAAGGTTACATTTCGAAGGACATGTGCTAGAAATTATGCGCAATTGTTTCTACAGGTTGAAGGTACTTTACAATTTACGGGACTATGTGAACGTGGACGCGCGAGTTCGATTATGTGAATCCCTTATACTTTCAAAGCTGAATTATGCTGACACTGTTTTCGGTGGATGTTTATTAAAGCGCACTAAGAAGTTGATGCAACGTATACAAAATGCTTGTGCCCGATATTGTTTTCCGGTACCTCGACGATCACATATCACTCCATTCTTGAACCAAAACAATTTATTAAATATGTCTGCTAGATACACCCTCCACTTAGGATCATTGCTTTTTGAAGTTATCAATAAGAAAGAACCTTCTTACCTCTTCGGAAAACTGAGATTTGCGCAGTGCAAAATGAGAATTGCTCCACGTTTGATGTTTCCTCAGTACAATACGGCTGCGTTTCGTGGCAGTTTTCGCTATGCTGCCACAAAATGCTGGAACAACCTTCCGCCACCAATCAGAATCCTAAAATCTGTTGCTTCTTTTAAGAGAAATCTTAAAAGATATCTTGTTAATGAACAAAAAGTTTAATAGCCATTCTGTCTCTCCTGTGTTCTCATTCCCATCTGTCACATTTCGTACACTCAATGCTCCACCCACTAATTCTCCAACTCTCACACATTCATGCACACAATGTATATAAATTATTAAATGTTAAATGTTGCCTATTGTTGCGCTCTGCGTTTGTTGTTAATAATAAGTGTTTTTGTTTGTATAATAAGTGTTGTTGTTTGTTTCTATAATTATAATTTTACGTTTTTTGTTTAAATTTTGCGTTGGCCGGTGTTGCGACGTATTCGTGGTTTCCACTGAAAACCAGCGTTATGGCAAATAAATATTTGCCATGACATTATAGCTGAGTGGACACCATTTTGGCCACATCCTACATAGTAGCTAGAGTTTATTATTTTTTTTTTTTTATTATTATTGTGGTTCTTTTATTATTTTTAGTTATAGTGTTACATTGTGTAATTGTGGCCAAATAAAGCTTTTCTTATTCTTATTCTACTCCTATTAAAATGGACGTAATTTATTTTCATGTAAAAAAAATCCTAACCAATAAATTATCCTTGCGACAAAAATGTTGTATAGGTAAACTATAAATAGCATTTGGAAGGTTTGGTAACTTTGGTGCCGTATAAAAAGATACCTGTATAATTCACGATTAAATAATATAACATGCCGACTTATGTCACAAATAAAATATCGCTTCAATAGTTTTGCGTACTTACCTTGATGTTGTTATGTCTCGTACCCGTTGCGCATGAGTAAATCTCCTAAATTATGAAAGGACATATTCGAACCAAATTTAAGTAAAGGAAATGAGATTCACAAGAAATAAAAATACATTGTAAGGAAATTTTGACGAGATTAGGTAGGTTTTTTAGGTACATTCGTTTCGGAACAATTTCTTAAAAGATATTAAAAAGTTAAATAATTCTCATATTAATTGTTCATCGGAATACGTGTCAGTAAACAATGTATTTTATTACTCATAAAGGTTATCGGAGCACATACCACTTATTATAACGCTAGAAATTATAATTCTAGCGTTTTGATTGGCTAGTGGCCTGTCAGTGACCTGTCAGTCACTATTTTCTTAACGCGAATGAACTATAGTACAATTTTACCGCCTAAATTTACTACCTACTTACTAATAATATAGATGTAAGTACGATTCTATCATCTTTCAGCTTGCTTCTATATGCTTCAAATAATTACGAATAACAAAACAAACTCACCCTATGTCGTAAATCATAGCTTCTTTACAAACACGCTAATGGTTTTGCATAATAATGTAGTAGATTCGGTACCAAAATCGTCCAAAAATACAAATACACTTATCTTTTAATTTAATTTAAAAGGTCGATAGTATACTCAATTCCATGCTTCAACCAGAATTTTCTATTTCTTTCGCGTAATATTAACTTTTTATTTATCATCATTCTGCAGATCTAAGTGAAAAATATTGTGTGGGGTTAAATGTTTGTGTTTGTCTTCCGTGCCTATCTATACGATGATAACATGCATATTGCATAAGTTAAAGGATATTAGGTATGTAAGGTGTCATAAAATTTGAATTTAATTAGGAAATTAATGTAGGTAATAAATAAGTCACTCTTTAGTCAAGCTAGCGTCTATGTGATTACATATACTATTTTTATGGGTCTATAATTTATTATGTTATTTTGAAAAAAAAATCTACTTAGCTCAGTCCTGCTGGCTCAGTCCTACTATAGTCAAACAAACAAAAAATATTGTTCGAAGGACGAAACGCGCGGTTGTTTGCTATACCATCTACCTACAAAATTAAAGTGTAGTATTATGATATTTATACCATAATTACATATATACTCAAAATGAATCTTGTTCCAGTAAGTTTCTATAAAAATGACGAAAGGGATGATTTGAATTGTATGTCAACTTAACGAGCACTGCAATCGCATTTGTGTAAACTGACAATTGCTGCCTCTATCGGTATACGGAATCAGTGTATAACGAGTGTTGCGGACAGAACGACCTTTTTATATAGTTTTACCTTTTTAATACGTTTTGTACATACTTTTATATTTAGAAGTGTTTTTAAGAATATTCTAGTTGCTATGGTTTTTATTGTTTATTGTTTGTTTATCTAGTGTGTTGAGTTTTACAGTCCACTGCGGCTGGACCATTAAAGTGTTTTTTGTGGTTTCCCATTACTCGTTTGATTCCACACCCCCCGGTTCCAGCCGTATCAACGAGAATGCTGTCGACACAGACTTCTTGTTATATTATAACTGAACTCTACTTACTAGTATCAAGAGTTATATTTTGTACTTATCTATGTACTCTGAATTCTCAAGATACATAGCTATAAGCAGCAGCGTTGCCTGAAGTCCCGATGTTGGTAGGACGACCCGATCTTAAAAGTACAATGAAATCTGCAACTCTGATCTGAACAAAGATCTGGCAGCTGCCAGAACAGAGATTTCGTATAAGTAGCTACTTATACGTGCAGAATCTACTATTAGAGTTATTGTAGTAAGTTAGATATTAAAAAACATTATATTGTGTAATCTGTTAATAAAACTTCATTTATATTCTAGTGTTTTGTCCACACCACAGGAGCATGAAGTAGCATCCAATGGTAACGATGAAATTTATAAGTCAGACAGCTGTTTAGCCGTCTAAAAAATTGCAATTTTGCTATTTTTTTATTTATTTAGGTACTTACCCATGTCGTCGATGAGTGGGGCCATCCTCAGGGTAACGCCGACCAGCAACAGACACAGGAAGAGCAGGAGACACGCCGTCACCATGATGGTGTAACGCGCCCGTCGCGGGAGTTCATCAGGGTCGAGTACCTGACGGCATAATACTCTAATGTTATTCATTCTCGAAATATGGAAATACCATTGATAAATAAATAATAAATAAATATCAGACAACATCACATACATTGCTCCGATCCCAAAGTAAGTAGCTTAAGCACTTGTGTTATGGGTATCAGAACAATGAAGGTACCACAAATATATACTTAAATACAAATATTAACACCCAGACACGGAACAAACACAAGTGTTCATCACACGAATGTTTGTCCCGGGTGGGAATCGAACCCACGACTCTTGGTTCAGAAGGCAGGGGTCACTACCAATTGAGCCACCGAGCCTGTCAGATAAAGATATAGGTTGACAGTTAATTGAAGTCTTAGAAAGACTGCAGAATGCAGAGTGGACTGCTAACTTGAATGGGGAGTAAACCCATAGAATATACTAATATTCTCAAGCCAAATGATTGTTGAAGAACCTGACATCTCGATCCCAGCTCTCAATCTTGCCTTAAATTAAAAGCTAGGAAATAAGGCAGTAAGAAAAATGACATTATCTCAAAAAGTAAGTTTCAAAAGATTTTCAGAAAATTCTGGTTGAAGCATGGAATTGAGTATACTATCGACCTTTTAGATTAAATCACTCAGAATTCAGTATAGGTGCATCTTATCTCTATTTTATTCTCATTTTGCAAATGCCTCTCTAAAAAAAGGCTTTAAACTTGCTCGACAGCCGCCTTTTGCATAAAAAGCAAGGCTGTCTGCTATTGCCCTGTACATAAAAAGTGGCCAGTGAATCGAAAGTGATGTGTTGTTAAAATATAATTTTTAAATAGACATTTTGTGTAGTTACATTAGCTGAATCTTCTACCTTTTGTTTTAGAACTTAATTATAATAATCTACTAAATATCTACATCTGTCGGCAAGACGCACAATTTCATCTTTATTTAACTAACTCACCCTTCAACAGATGGCGCTCTACAGTAGAATGGACCGACTAAGGGCGATACGAAGTAACGAAGGGTCAATCAAATACTTTTAGAACTAGCACATAGATGGCGTTAATTTAATGCTTTTGTTAAACACCGGTGGCATACCACGTGTATGTGAAGTATTATTTAGTAATAGGTAATCCAATTCCCTTATAAGTATATTTTACAAAAAATGTTTTTAATCAACAATAAAGCATTGTAATATTTAATTGAAGTTCTCTTGTTATGTTTCTGCCAAGAAATATTCAAGAGGAAATAGCCTCTTAGGATGCGTCCACATTTGAGCGTCAAATATCACCCTAGCTCGATTGCCATTGACATCATCGCTATTGAATGTTCTAATCATTAAGAAATTATAAGAATAGTAGATATTTAAATGCCTTCAAATCCTACAGGTAGGTATGTCGTTTAATGCTGTTGTTTACACAGGTGAACATAAAAAAGCTACTTGTATTTTTATGTTCACCTGTGTAAACCTTACTTTAATGGTTTGCAACATTTTAGTGTTTTATGAGCCTTCAGACATAGTTCTTCTTTAGTTTTGTCTATTCCGTGCCACCATACCTGCCTACCCAGTTTTGCTTACATTATCCAACTAGGTACTCCTACCTCTTGATAGAATTACATTAAATACGAGTCTCGTGATGATCAACTAAGTATCCCATCGGAATTTCCGGTCCATCCCATCGGTTTCCAGAGCTTGTGGCTTGGAGGGTTGGGCCGGCATGGCGGTGGCAACTAAAGTAGCTGACCAGTTAATTGTCCGTTCTCACAGTGATTTGGGCTTCTCTTTTGCTTTCCATCAGGCGTAGGGTAGGAAAGCCATTCGAGTTACTATATAAAAAAAGTGCTCACATGGATAACTTTAGCCTGTTCATCGATGGCAGATACAAGCAAGGTGCGGTGTTTCCTGGGCTTCTGTGCGTGCGCGTGGGGGCTGCGCCGGCGCCGCCGCCGCCGACGCTCCAATTCCAATTGCTCTGGACTATGAAGCTCTCTGTGGAATCAAATTAAAAGATTCAGTTTCCCTCTTGCTCTGATGCACACTGATGCTCTTATTGTATGCTGTTTTGTACTGCTAGTAAATTCGTCTAGTTGACTTATAGCTAGACAGTATTTGCCATTCTTGTGATACTTTATCCCTTAATACCTATTAACCTAAATATTATATTTAATACTATTTAGGTTAAAGGTAGATAATATTTAGTAAAAGAAAAATTAATTTCGTCAACTCATCCCGCGGGATAAGTTTGACGCGTTGAGTTGAATAAGGAACCCTTATATTTTTGAATCTAAGATGAACGTGCGTTGTATAACTGAAACGAGTGAAGTTCTTATCTAAAAAACTACCTATGTAGCTCAACTTTTATGTTAGTTATTGATGTAGCGTCTTTATTCAGCACATCTCTTTACCACTACAAGGTAGGTACAGTGTACTGCATATTTATATTATCGACTTAATTATGAAATACTCGCCTATGGTGTGGGTGTAATTTGAGCTTCTTCTGCCTATGTCTGGACACTTCATGCTCGCACCAATGGGAGGGCAGCTCCTCGCCAGGGCTGCCCATGATCGACGTCTCCTCTGAAAGTGATACAAAACAGTTTTATAAGTAACGTAAGTTAACAATAAACGCTGGTTATGTGTAAGCTTCTAAGCGTTAAACAATGTTTCGCAGCTCGATATAATACAGCTCGTTTTGTATATAATGTGCTAATTCTAGAGCCAGTAAACAAACGAGCTGTTTCAAAAGTTGAGAAGTTCAGCAACCACTCGCCTTCAAACTTCAACAGCCAAATATGAGCATGTTTCGTTTCGCAAAGTTCAAAAATAGATAGTGTGAATATTTATAGACCATAATAAGTAGCATATTTTAAAACCAGTGCATGCCAGTGATACTGACCACTTCAGTTGAATACGTAATGCACTAGTGCATAGTGGCTGCTCTACTGAATATTTTAATAGCACAGGGCAATTAATTTTAGATGACATGTCCCCGTGAAAGATGGTAAAAGAAATACACGCCATTTTAGAATCATGGTTGAGAAATATTACAAGTATTCCATTGTACAATTGTAGTAATTTTTATAATGCTCATAAAATAAAACAAAAAAAAATGATATTAAAGCTCGTTACTGACTTGGCTAAGGGCAAGTCGGATTTATTAATATAATAATAATATAACATACGCAGGAAAATATTACAAAGCACTGGTAGATGGTACATATCGACACAGATATAATTTCTAATCCGTACCTTATGTGACGACAATTCGAGACGACCGGAGAGAGATTACGTGCAGGATATTAGGTACACAAAGACATACCGCCGATTTCTAACTCCGGCTTTGTAGGTACTCTGTAGATACATTTTTGGTCTCGAGTCTATGCCTTCAACATGACAATCTATGAAGCGTTATTAGGATTCCAAAGATACCACAATGTCACCGACATTAATTATTAGGCTTAATATTAAAGTTCAACTTTGTTATAAGGAAACGTGAAGGAAGACTGTCAAGGGTCCTAGGACTAAATAACAAATCGCTGTCATGTTGAGAGGTTCGCCTCACGCGCGTCTTCTCCCGGGGATCACGCGATAATGTTCTTAAACCACTCACTGTTCACACTCTGTTCTCACCACCACTACGCTAGTTAGGGAATAGGGAAACTTAATCTCCCATCTAGGAGTAGATAGGTGAGTTGTCAGGGCACTATGGGTCTCCTAGGACCTCTGAGGCCTATGGCATATATCGGAGGGGCCGGGGTTGTTTGTTATAATAATAATAATAATAAAATAAATAACCCAAGACATGCCACGCTGGGCCACACAGCGCCATCTAGCCCCAAACTAAGCCGAAGCTTGTACTATGGGTACTAGACAACTGATAAACTTACTTAGATACATTTTTTTTTGTAAATAAATACATATTATACATAGAAAACACCCAGACCAATACAAACAGACATGTTCATGCACACAAATGTTTGTACTGTGCGGGGATCGAACCCACAACCCTTGGCTCAGAAGGCAGAGAGCACTACCAAATGAGCCACCGAGCCTGTCAAGTTGGAATTCCCTGAGTCCTTTCCCTTTAGACAGGGTGCTATTTTACTAGCGCGTGTGCTAGCCGCTAGTGCGCTGCTCACCGTCGGGCAGGCGGTCGCGCAGCAGCAGCAGCAGCGGGTGCGTGCGCGCGCGTCGCCGCGCCTGCTCGGCGTGCAGCGCGCGCGCCTTGCGCTCCACCAGCGCCACCAGCACCGCCTCCAGCCGCGCCGCGCCGCTCTCCTCCGTGCATACTGCTTTGTCGACCGTCTGGAATCGGAACAGGCTGATTTTAATTTTCTTAAGACATAAAAAAGTTGTGTACGGTTTCAACGTTTAGGGGCTTTAAGTAATATCTGCTCTTCAGGTTTTTTCCAGGGCCCAACAATACGGATGATGACAAGGTATGAAAATGAAGAAAATAATTAGTCCGTCTCTTAGATAATAAAAAAATATAAGACCCGTATTTTTTGTTTTGTCGAAATAACAAGAAAATACTTAGATATAGCGCATTAAAGTTACGGAGTGGGGGCTAACTACGTCACGTTAGAGTATATTTTGTACTCTAACGTGACGTCATGTGACATTTAAAATCAATGTATCTTCGTAAGTTTTTGAACAAGAGGCAAAATAAAAAATACGTATCCAATATTTTTCATTAATCTATCTGATGGACATTAAATTATTTTTTAGTCATCATCCCAATTTAGGCGTTTTTTAAACGCTCGGGTGCCGCGCGTGATCCTACCGACAAATGTCCGAGACCCGTATTCACAAACAATAGATACTTATCTATCAAAACTAACAACGCATTTACAATGACGAACGGTATTTAAACGTTGTCTATGAATAGGTTTTTGGGTACCTGTCCGCGCGATGCATAATAACGTTTGTGAATACGGGTGAGAGAGTTAAATGCACTCAATTTTCTTTCATAGAGGTCCACAAATTGAAGTCATGATATTTCAAATTCGCGATCAACCAATTTCAACTTTAAAATAAACTTTTGGACCTTTCGACCGCTTACCATCAGGTGGAGTGAGGTCATCTTGAAAGCTCTTCTTATAAAAAAAATGTTCAAACATTGCAGGGTCAATTTCAAAATTAAAGCGTCATCGAAATGTGTTGTTCTTAAGTTATGTTAAGTAAACTGTTCCCTCATCACCGTAAACAAGATAAACGACAAATTAGATCAGTCCTTTGAGAAGACGGTGCTAAAATGAGTTACTGAAACGGCTGCGAAAATTGCCATTGATACATCCATTGTGTGCAGAAACGTTATGTACTTACTTACGTGCTAAAGCGACTTGTTAGTTAGTGTTAATTATCAAATAAAATTAAGCGTGTTAATATTTTAAATTACCTTTATACACAAAGCAAAAAATACAGCTTCCAAACTGGCGGGCTTAGAGTAAAGATAGCTAAAATTTAATAAAAATTTACTTTAAAATCTATAGAAAAAAACAAATAGCACAACCGCCGAAAAATTACAACAGCAGACACCATAGATTTGGGCCTTATTATGGATCCCCAAATTAGTTTTAGGCCACATATAGATAAGATGTGTAAAACTGCAAACAAGACGCTCGGATACATAATGCGTATAAGTTCACAGTTTAGGGATAATAGGATACCACTACTTTTGTATAATGCATATGTCCGGAGCAAGCTGGAGTACAACGCAATCGTTTGGGACCCATATGAGCATAAATATTGTCATATGATCGAAAAACTACAAAGAAAGTTCCTCCGATTTATGTATAAACGCATGTATGGATATTACCCTTACCTATATCCTTCTTTGTTCGTTTCCGGTATGACAGGTCAAGATACACTTGCTTTGCGGAGGAAATTAGCACTGGTACTACATTACCATGCAATTTTACATGGTAAAATTGATAATATGGAGGTTATAGGGAATTTGAGGATGGTGGTCCCAAAGAGCTACATGAGCGGTGGACTGGGTGACGTAGCCCCGCGGCGACGCGCGCGTCTTTTCGCCGATCTCGAGGGAGTGCGCACGCGACGCGGATGTAATGGCCCCACATCCAGGGCTATTCGCTTTATAAACGAAATACACCAACAGATCCCGGAGGCCGATTTCCTTGTACAAAAGCCTTATCTTATAAGTGAATATGTACGCAAAATATTTAATTGAATAGTATGTAAGTTATATTAAATACATAATATAGGTATATTTAAGTCCTATTAATACTTAAGTTAAACAATGTATGTTTTAGTTATTTAACTGTAAGTATGTTGTGAAATTGAAATAAATAAATAAATAGAAAAATTAAAGAAGTAAAAATAAAACCTAAGAGGTTGGCCGCTTTGCGAATAGACCGCAACAAACAGAATCTCTTGAATCGGGATATTTTCCTAAGACTAAAAATTTTGTAGCATCTTCAAAGCCCAAAACACAAGCGTCACAAAATGGATTTAAGAACAAACTCAGTAACCAAGACCGTAATGTAATGATTTTTAACTGATGGCAAATAATAGGAAATACGATATCGCAAATCGCTGAAATAATATTGAATCTACTTTACCAAATGTTTACCAATAAAGATTATTAAGATTGTAAAGCACATTTAAATGATACTTCAATTATGATTGAGCATTTGAACACTTGGCCGGTGCCCAAAATCTGAATTATTCTCTATTCGGAAACAAGTCATTATTTAACAATAGAACGGGAAATATTAATACTAAACTATCCACGGCCTTGTGGGTTTTCTATTAATATCGTGATGTCCATAATAAACAAACATAGAAAATGCTATTGGGTTAATTCATTAGCAATGTCGTCATCATAACTCATTGATCGATTGATACATTATTTAAGTTGATACTTTGTATTGTAGACACACACAAACCGAACAATATTTATTATCTAAAAACGTTCGAACTCAAAATTTGAGTTTATTAGTGTTTTGTAAGCAGGTACTTAAAATGATAATGAACCTATATCACAAAGTTAAAACCCAACGTCGTGAGTCAACTAACAAAGTGAATGTCTGAAAATAATATCCACATTAATCCCAACTGTCTCTCGCAAACGGCTTTATATCTAAAAGTTTTAATTCAATTTCTCAAAGAAACTTCTAGCGAAAAACTAATAAGAGTTTTTATCAACTTCTTTTTATTATCTAAGTGTCATTTGGTAACAAAGGCTTAAGTTTCATTTCTGTTATTATTACTCACTCTTAAATTATCTTTAGTTTTGTTTTGTCTATTCTAAGTAAGGACCTTAATGTAGCTACAAAAATGTAGAAATACCCAATCGTAGAAGTTATAAAAGTATTCGGAAAAGCGTAAGTATGAAGGAATGAAAATTTACTGTCAAATGAAAATCGAGAGCTAAATTAAGATTTTGGAGATTAAAATGTAGTAACGGACACACTTAATACTTGCTGTCTTTACCCCACAAATATTTTATAAAGTTATTCACAATTATTTTTACTGTTTTATTATAGGTATGTACCGTAGGCTACTGACCAAGTTAAGCATATGTCGCAGTCATCTGGTTGAATCTCCTATTCAATTGAATCGCTAGCGCGTTCATTGAATGACGACATTCAATTGAATGACTAGACCGAACGTTGACTAAACACGCGTCACTTAACGTCCAACTAGGCAGCGGATTGAAACATAGCCCTTTGAAAAGAGCGGACGTAAAAGCAGTCAAGTGATTGTAATTTAGTTCATTTTTTTCCCGCGCGGCGTTAGTAGTCACTAAAACAAATATGGCGTCGAACATGATCACCTGAGTGTTGATATTTTTTTGATTAGATTTACTTTAAACTGACTTATACGTAATAAAATAGTATGACAGCATGGATTTACCTATTAATACGCCGCCTCCGGATACTTTTAAAGAAAAATTAAAAACTAAACATTAAACAGTCGGCTTTTACCCATTCAACGACTATGCTAAAATGACGTTCAGTCAAGACGTTGAACGTTTCATTCTATAACTTGACGAGTTGTCCTTTAGGCATTCAATTAAATGTCGTCATTCAATGAACGCGCTAGTCATTCAATTGAATAGCAGATTCAACCAGATGACTGCGACACATACATAAGCGTTCATTAGGTTACAACCAGCATGAACGATGGGCAAAACTTTTAAAGATCAGACCGGTAGTTGTTGAATTATAAAGCCATTACATCAGCTTACCGTCTACGAAAATGTATGGTAGCCAATCCATAAATGCTTTTATTTTTTTTTTGCCTTAAAAAAAAGCGTACTGGTTGTATGATTTATTTACCGAAGCATTGAATAATTCGACTACCGAGGCTCCGCTCGAATCGGCTATGCAGTGCACTGACCTGGATACGATGTAGGTATTGCAAACAACGGAACTTTTTCATTCGGATTATGATATCTAGTGCAAAGCTTCAAGTTTTCAAATTGGCATGTTCGATTATTGTAGAGGCATCATCTTTCCTTCTATAATAAAGCTGATTCCAACACTCCTCGACCTCAAACGTGGGTTAGACCGTAGGTATTGCTTTTTTTTAAGAAATAGGGGGTAGACGAGCGATCAGTTCAGCTGATGGTAAAACGCGAATTATGCTAAGGTTTGTGGGTTTAGGATAGGTTCAATTTCAAATGAGATCAATCAATTCAATTGTTTAAAATCAGGGTTTCCAAGGTAATTGACATAGCTGGCTGACTATGTCTTCCAAGAACTAATAGCCGCTGGGGTAACGAAAACTGGAGTGGATATCGCTTCTCGACAAACGTAATGCCAGGTGAAGTGACGATTTGCGCAAGATGGTTGGTAAGTGGATGCGAGAAGCTCAGGATCGAGAAAAGTGGCGAATAATTTAAGAAGCCTATATCTAGCAATGGCCTGCAAGAGGCTGATGATGATGACGGGTGCTCGAGGAGATGTCCCCAGTCATCATTTGGTCAGCATAGTACATATAAGGCAAAAAGGCAAACCCAAACTTGTATGTTCACAAATGCATCTCACATCCTTTTAACCAATAGACGTATAAAACATATTATTATCTGTTGGGGTTCCCATCGTATGTCAGTCACGTTTCGGCTAGTGACAGAATCAGGCTGATAGTCCCACGGGTACAAATGTGTTCGAACGTGAAAGTGGGCAACATCACAGTGGAAGATACAGCTTGCGCGCTCCAGAGCACACACAGCTCATTGTGTAGTATTTGTTTATAAGAAAAATGATGTATTCACCCCTATTTTCAGCACATGTTACCTAAAAAATCAATGACTGGTGTATGTAGAGATGGAATAATTTGTTTTTTACTTAATGTTTACTTTTTATGACAGAGGGGGCAAACGGGCTTGAAGGTCACCTATTGGTAAGTGATCACTTCAGCCCATAGACACGCAACACCAGGGGAGTCACAGGTGCGTTACCGGCTCTTGAAAAATCGTTAGGCTTTTTGAACTTCTTAATTAGGTAGTTTAAAACCTCTAAACATGACTAGACTAGACAAGAAGATATATAAGTACATGATAATGATACACACACTTATATAATCATATTATTAAGCTATGGAATGAAAAAGAAACAGATATGAGAGTGTTAGGAGATGAAAGTCAACGTTAAGTAAGATATTTGTAACGTCTTTGTTGGTTTGTGATCGGTCTATAATAATGGATGTTTTAAAAGTGTCTTATCATTATTATTATATCCAATAGATGGGTAATTATGAATCATTTAATAGTCGTTATCTCAACTGAATATGTTGACGAGATTAACAATTTCGATCCAAAACATTGGATCGATCCAATGCCTCTTGTGTTATATCTCACGAAATACGCAATCCGTGCAAATCCAAAGGCTCATTTCAGCAATTCTTACTTTCCCCTATCGTATTCTCCTCGTTCTCCACAACAACAAACAAATAAAACTACAAAAACACAATCTTTGTTCTTCCAAACCTTCTCTGCGAATGTAATCGCGGAGTTTTTTCAAGGACATCCAAAGGTAAATAAACAATGAGCACACTCCAGAGGGAGATACACTTTCTTATTGTGACGTGGTCGTAAATGTTATACGTCCGCAGTGCGAATAACCTGCCGCACTTTTTATAGACGGATATCGAATTAGACTCAGTAAAATAACTACCTGCGTAGGTGCTCAACACGGAATGCGAGATTAAGGAAAGATTTGCTCGTATTACGTAAAGTGTTGTTTGATTTCGAAAATAGATTTACACGAAATTAGTTTATGATGATTCTGCACAAACATTAACACAATAGCCTAATGGTTCCAAGTCGATAGGCTCACATGATTTATGAACAATGTCGTCACGACGTCTATAATAATGCACTGATACTAAGTGATTTTTGTATCTAACAATAGACATTTACTATCTAGCCTAACCTTTCACATGAAAAAAGGTTTTATATCACTATAAATGAAGTTAGGCAGAGACCACGTCCTTCCCTCTGGGAAAAACGCGTGACGTTTTGTATGTATGTTTCAATGAAATCAGCTAAAACTCCCGAAAGCTGTCAAACAGAATCAAGTAATCATTAAGCACGGTAAAATTTTAAACTATGGCACTCTTTGGAGGGTCCCTTGTTCCCCAGGAGTTCCGATGTACGAGGCGAGAGTGAACCGGTTTTTGCTGGAACAGCGTGTTCCATATTTAGACTACGATATCGCTTACCATCAGATGAATAGCTGTCAAGCGCAAACTCTTTCTGAATATTTTTTTATAAGGAGATGCAATTAACTCGATCCAACTCATATACAATGAGTACCTTTAATCAAACATCTTAGGTACACAATGCGGCATTCATAGGCCTCTTGTGTCAACCGTACGGGTGAGCAACCGAGCACTCAGCTCATGCTGAATGGACATTGGAGTAATTTCATTTTTCTATTGAATGAATAAATGAATGAATGAAATACATTTATTGGCAGCACAAATACACAGATAATAAATATACACAGAACACATAAACAGAAGGGAAATAAGGAAAACAAATAAAATGAACATTAACATTTAGTGTTTGCGCAGCCAACCAGGCCCCAACCTAACCTATTCTTTTGTTTTTGTAATTTGTAAGTGACTCTAATAACCGTTTTTCTTTCCTACTCTATTCTTTACTCACATCGGTCGACGGCTGCCGCATGATGAGCGCGCGGCCGGCCCATGTGGCCGATCATCGCCTCCTGCCGGCCGCTACCGGGCTCCACCCCACACCTGATAAAAGATCATGATTCAGTACATTTATTTATTTACATTCAAAGAAGAAGAGTTTTATGAGGAATCAGGCCTATAAGTTGCTATGGAAAGAGCTATGCTCGGAGTTTCCCTGCGCGACAGAATCCGTAACGAGGATATTCGCAGAAGAACTAAGGTGACCGACATAGCTCACAGAATAAGCAAGTTGAAGTGGCAGTGGGCAGGCCACATCGCTCGCAGAACCGACGATAGATGGGTACGAAAGGTTCTCGAGTGGCTACCGCGAGAGGGAAGACGCAGCAGGGGACGGCCCCCTACGAGATGGACTGACGACCTGGTAGATATAGCGGGGATCCTTTGGACCCAGACCGCTCAGGACCGGTCCATGTGGAGGTCATTGGGGGAGGCCTATGTCCAGCAGTGGACGTCTACGGGCTGATGATGATGATGAATAGTTGCACTTCAAATCTAAATTAAGTAGGTTTTTAAAGGTTCGGTAAAGCATTTACCATCATCAAGCAAGCAGTAGCCGCTTACCATCAGGCGGGCCGGATTTTTTTTATCACTAGTGGTATAAAAAAATCACTTCAGTATAGTTATCAAATTCGATAACTAATGACTTGACATTGTATTTATGTTAGAAAGATAGTCTTCATTGCACCACACCAAAATACTTGGAACTAGACAAAATATACAAATGTTGTACAATTTAGGAAATGCCCAGTGTGGCGATTATGGGCAAAGCCTCCAGATTCGTGCCCAAAGTGGCGAGTATATGGAGAGGTCTATGTCCAGCAGTGGACTGCGATAGGCTGATGATGATGATGATGAAACTTTGTATTTAGATAATAATAAATTACGCAGGGATGTAAGGAAGAGGCCTATCATCATTTCGCTCCAAGCCAACCTCAACTGCTCGTGGTGCATCCTGCCGAATAACAAACGAGGCACTGGCAACCGACTGGTGGCGGTATAAACATTACAATTGAAGGCGTAGCTAAATACCATAGACAGCAGCGTCACCGAAGCGAGAAGCTATGCCCTGCGATTGGCGACCCGCCTGCCCAGCGTGGCGATTATGGGTATATCCTCCAGATGTTTGTCCTAAGTGGCAAACAACTGGAGAGGCAGCAGTGGACTGTACTAATAGGCTGATGATGATGAAATTACGCTAACTTACTTTCATTACCATCATGATATATTTCAACACGGATGGGATCAATAATGCTGATTACAAACTAAAAATATGTGTCTCAGCACTCTCAGCGAAGTACCTGAAGCTTATTCAGGTACTACCAATTAGAAATCTTAAATAAGGGTGTGTTTCGAGACAAACAGGGCTACGTGAAGCTAAGCTGAGGCTATCAAAAATTTACCAATGCGAACAAAAGCTCAAATCACACTTGTCATTACCGCCCACTTCAGTAGTAAATTCATTATTATTAAATCTTTTGACAGCACAGCTTCACGCATCCCCGCTTATGTCAAAAAGGGGTGCATTTCTTTCTCTCTCTCTCTCTCCTTTTTTAGGTTTCCGTAGCCAAAATGGCAAAAACGGGACCCTTATAGATTCGTCATGTCTGTCTGTCTGTCTGTCCGTCCGTATGTCACAGCCAGTTTATTCCGAAACTATAAGAGCTACATTATTAAAATTTGGTACGTAGATGTATTCTGTTAACCGCATTAAGATTTTAAAGTAAAATCAGAAAAAAACCAAAATTTTTGGGGTTCCCCATACATGGAACTGAAATTAAAAAAAATTTTTTCATCATACCCATACGTGTGGGGTATCTATGGATAGGTATTTGAAAATGATGTTGAGGTTTCTAACATCATTTTTTTCTCAGATGAATAGTTTGCGCGAGAGACTCTTCCAAAGTGGTAAAATGTTACTATATAATTACTATATAAACTACAAACCAAATTAGTTTTAATGAAATCTAGACAGTACTTTTTTTTTAAACATCATAAATCAAATTACCTAATTTTTTTAATTCAATCGGTGGTACGGAACCCTACGTGCGCGAGTCCGACTCGCACTTGGCCGGTTTTTTTTCTCTTCAGAGATGCGGACTTGAAGCCACTTGAAGCTCTGCTCTGCTTTGCCTCAGTGGAACTGCAGCCTAACTCAATAATTATGTTTGTGAGTCAAAACAAAACACGCGTTCCATTTTTCCAAAAACAATTGCACGTCATCCATACTGTACGGAGCAGTAGTCAACTCGATTAGCATACCATAACCGGTAACGGGATTTTTAAACGGATTTTTGTGCGGGTGGCAGTAATAAAAGTGGCTTGTGGTTACCGTACTAATTTCCATGCAAATGAAAGCGCAATGATTGTTCACCGGGATAGCCTAGTGTGTTTGCATAATGGACGAAACCGCAAACCTACGGATGCCGTGTCGAGGAACGCATTGCAGTGGAACCAGCTGCTGCACATCTGCAATTTCAGCTCGTTCCCCAAATATTTACAGAGTTTTCCCTGAAGTTATATTAAAGGAACGATGTAGTCTGGAATATACGAAATGCAATGTTTACTTTGAATTAAACTTTGAGCTAAGTACCTAATTATACTTAATTCTTGTGTAGGTAGTCTTAATCTTAATGGAACGTATTCTCGCATTATACGTGGCAGATCCGAAGATTCTAGGTTCGATTTCGTTTTTGGAGTCTATGTTGAAAAAAAAAATATTTTGGAAACAAACTTTTAAATAGGGAATTTGCATCTAAAACATTTTTGTATATGTATTTTGTTACTAATAAATAAATCTTAAAATAGTACAAACATTATATTGTAGGTAGGTACAGTAAAAAATCCAATGATGACCCGAAAATAAACGTCGACGTAAATCGTTTAAAGCAAATACGTCGATTCTCCTTAAACAAATCAGATTTTTCTATGAAAATTTAATGGCGTGAGGAATTATCGTCAGCCTATTGCAGTCCACTGCTGGACATAAGCCTCTCCAGTTGCTCGCCCCTAGGGCAAACATCTGGAGGATATACCCATAATCGCCACGCTGGGCAGGCCGGCATGGCGTGAGGAATATGAGGTCATAATTATTCTTAAGCTTTATAACTCGCATAATATAAATTTATATATTTTTAGATTTATACTGGTACATCTTTACCTATTGATGCGCATTTAGCTAGTATAAAAAATGCTTAAATTTATAAAAAAAAAACATAGCGCAGAGTGTAATTTATGTGCAATTCCTTTAAACCCACAACAGCTGTATGAAATCAGCTTCAAGCAGCGACGGGAAAATCTCTTTGGTGCAGCATAATATTTCAGATAACTAGAGTAAAACGTCATAAAAGTTTTCCAATAAGCAAGTTTAAGATTTATGTAGTAGTTTGTTTTGCATTATTCGGTGCACTTAAGCAAGCTTTTAATATTAAATAAATGAGTTTGCTACTGTTATGTATTTTGTTCATCCTGCTTACCTAACATATTCAAACTATTGCTTCGGAATCCGGAGTCTGCTACCAATATAATCCTAGGAATGATCCTAGATCATGAGATCATAAGAGTAATCGTAGGATCATTATCATTGATATGAAGGAAAATTTAGATAACTTTCAAATGTCATTGAAAGCGATATAGAAAGCTACATGAAGTTTGGAAACATTTTTTTTTTTCAGATCTAGTCAAGCATTTTTATATATGTATAAGTGCATCAAAATGTCTGCATCCTGCCTGATGAAAGCGATCCACCATCATCATCATCAGCCTATCGCAGTCCACTGCTGGACATAGGCTTCTCCAGTTGTTCGCCACTTTAGGCAAGCACCTGGAAGATTCACCCTTCTAGCACCGGTGATGCTGCTGCCCGTCATCGGTTCCTACACTTACATTTGTGGTGGCGGACAACAAAAGAGTTGTTTAGCAGGATGCACCACGGGCAGGCGAGGATGGCTTGGAGCGGAGATGATGGCTCGCTCCCTTACATCCCCATCATACTTAAATAGTGCAAATGTATATTTTGATGGATATAAAAGTTGCAATATACGCGGATGTTACACTGAAACCATTGTTGGCAATATTAGTATATAGTAGTTAGTTACGTTACGTAAACTCAGTCCGCATGTGGGAATCACGGCTATAGTTGACCACATCTTTTGTGAACACACAAAACAAAAGAATAAATGCAAAGCTAACATAAAACTGAGCAAAGATAGAAAAGTGTTATGCATACAACACCTTTTCATACCCATAGGGGTATAATACCTTTGTATTTTAACATGCAAGTGGGTATCATTCATCTCGTAATAAACTGAGTCGTATGTTCCAAGCTCGAGCATCTCCGAGACATGATTTGACACTTAAAGCTTAGGGCTCTCATATTTCACATCCGGTTTTTGTGGAATATAAATAACTCTCGTGCTGAAGTACCTACCTACTCCCGCCGGTGATACTTTTACTCTGTACTTTTTTATAAGGTAAGGAAATGTTGTTGTAAGCCATGTGATGTTAGAATAATCTGGCTATAAAGGTGGTTTCTTTTGTTTGAAAGAAAGATTTGTTTTTGGAGGGCAATTTTATTGCTTTGCTTTTCGTATACAACTTTGGATGGCATTGTTTTCCGTATAATAATATTTATACCATAGTAACAAAATTTATGTTAATATCTGTATGCTCAAAAAAGGCATCTCATATTTTTGGAAATGAAAGGTGAATTTATTTAAAATGTGTGCAGATTTTGAATAGACGATTAAAATAAAAGAGGTACCTATTGAACCCCCTTATCAAAGTATGGCCACAACTACAAAATTCAATGTAGACTAACCATGGATATTGAAGTACATAGTAAACAGACTAACCAAGTACAGTGTTGAAGATAGTGATTAACACACAAGTATGTGAGCCAATATAGGCACAATCTGTTGCTTCGCTCATAATTATAATTCCTCGATAGACAGTTCTATAGAAACTGTAGTAAAACCAGACGAAGAACCGCTGGGTAATAGTAACTAGTGTAAAGTGTGTTATGGAAATTAAATGAGCCGTAGGCAAGGCGTAGTCGTTCTTCATCTGTGTTTTATTTTTTGCTCTATCTATTATTTTTTTAACCACTGGGTGGCAAACAAGCCTATGGCCCGCCTGATGTTAAGCGGTTACCGCAGCCTATGGACACCTGCGACACCAGGGGTATCACACGCGCGTTGCCTACCCTTTAAAAACCTTTTCACAACCTTTTTTAATTCTAGCAAGCTTTGCGATAACTACGGATGGGCCGTATGTTCTGAATTCATCTGTCGACCTGTCTTGACTTGGAGATTGGCATTACTTCAACCTATAGGTGCCAACATTCTTTTTAATTCAGCCCTCCCGCCCCTAAAGATAATCCGTGTCTGGTGTTAAATAAAAATTTTTCAACGCATAGTCCTGTATTCCCACCTCTTAACTCCGAATTGCTTGCTACTGAATAATTTATCGACAGAAGAAACCACACCCCAGATTCGGACTTTTGGTCAAAATACTGATTCAACGAGGCCGTGATGTTGTTACATAGGTAGGCGTTGATATAGCGGGTGTTGAATTAATTGTTTTCTGTCACCTGTATTGTTTTCGCTTACAAACAAAAACTCGCGCGAGCGACTTTAATATGGAAATTGTTGTTTTTTTAACACTCGACAGCGCAGTTTTTTTTATTCGCATTACTATGATTAATTGAGAGACTTAAACATTATGGTAAAGGGTGAGGATATTCTCTCATTTTGATTATATTCACGCTAACTGGTTTTACAAAGTGTGCACATAAATTACCTAAAGAAGAAGAGGATGGAAACACGAAACGTTAACATTTATTTTATTATTTTTGAGTGGACAATTTTTTTGGGGATGTAAGGGAGCGGCCTATCATTTTTTCGCTCCAAGCCAACCTCACCTGCCCGTGGTGCATCCTGCCGAATAACAAACGAGGCGCTGGCAACCGACTGGTGGCGGTATAACCATCACAATTGAAGGCGTAGCTAAATACTAAAGACTGGTGACGGGCAGCAGCGTCACCGGAGCAAGAAGCTACGCCCTGCGATCGCCAACCCGCCTGCCCAGCGTGGCGATTATGGGTATATCCTCCAGAAGTTTGCTCTAAGTGGCGAACAACTGGAGAGGCCTATGTCCAGCAGTTGACTGTAATAGGCTGATGATGATGATGATGATGATGATGAGTGGACAATTATACTACACAATCGTTGATTGTCATAACACGTCTGCCTGTAATAAAAGTTTGCCTACTACTGCTTCTTTGTCTACCAAATATCTAATGCTTAAAAACGGAGGATAGATAAAGCTAAAACAATAGACAAAAACTTTAAACTAGATGTAATTAAGATACATACCTATCAGGAATTATTGATCTCCATTATTTCACACACATATCAAACCTTTTATTACTGGCTTGTCCCTGGATTACGACCTGCTCTGTAGTTGAGAGCGCCTATTGAAAGGGTTTCAAGTCTTTTGTGGTGTATCGATTCGTAAAGTAAGTGGGAGCCAGGTCATTGAATCACCGTTCGATACTGTCCTAGCCCCGTCATCCAACATTCAGGGTAATTCCAACAGGTAGAATTGGTTTGCACTGCGCAATTCAATGCTAAAAGTAATTTATGAAATCAATACATTCGGTATTAGGCATTTTTTTGTATGCGAAAAGTATTCGATTTTAGTGTCAAAATACTTACAATAAAAACATCACTGCCTTAATAGATATTGCAATATTTACTAATACTCGTATACAGTATATTCCTGATCGTCTAATATCACATTATAAAACTAATATTTTCAAGTATTTTATTGGGCGTATAATAAGCAAATAAATGTATGAAGGTGCAATAAAAAAAAAATCATTCCATCTTGAAATATTTTATTAGCTACAGTTTTTCTAGACGCTAAATACTGCTCCGGCCAACTCTACGAAAACTGCTACGATTGCTACGGCATAAGCTACGAAGTCGTACGTGTACAAAAAAATAACCCTTAACTACTAGTAGGTATGCGTTTTTTTTATATTAACGCAGCATGGATATTTTTTTTCATCTGTAGGAAAAGAAAAATGAAGCCCACGTTTCTGTAACAACGGGCATGTCATAAATTTCCTGTTAGTTGCCACCGCAATGTTGAATGTGAGATGTGTCTTTAAACCTATAAAATACCGCATCTAAATGACCGGAGGTCGTGGAGTGAACGCGGTATCGGCATCTGGGGATTAGGGTTGGGTCGGCATGGCGGTGGCAACTCACAGGTTACTGACCGGTTACTTGCCCATTGTCGCAGCGACTTGGGTTCCTCTTTCACCTTACTATATAAAAGCTATTGGATTACTACAGGATTTCGGTGATATGAAGAAATTGGGTCTTACTCGGAATACCTAATTAAGAACATTCTTACAAATTATCAATATGTGAATCTACTACCGAACTGTATTTCAATCCAATACTATCTGCTTAGATTTGATAGGTCTTCGCTCGGACGTAGCTTCCTATTAATACTATGTACTATATATCAAGAGCTGTGATACTATATTAACAGGTTTAGGAACCTCAATTGGGTTCCCGGATTAAATCACCAGATTGAATTAAATTCCATTGTTTAATCAAACCATGTACGGACACATAGCTGTTCGCCTTTCAATCTATCTGCACAATAAGGTTTAATAAAGGGTTGTTTATTGGTACTGTACGTTTATATGTGTTTGACCCGGAAATTGGAAACAGAATTACGATCAATTGAAACGGTCCTAGCTTACATTGAAACGGTGCATCTATTTGAGATCAATACGAGACGAAGCACAATTGTAAAATTATTTATATTTCATCTTTTTGAGCCGCAAAATAATTACAATTTTCCGTTACTAATTACATCTTTGAAACTTATACTTAGGTAAATAAAGGACTATTTATTTGTACATTGACTAGATTCCAGAGTAATACAAGCACTTGTATTAAGGGAATTAAAATCAAGGAAGTACCACAAATATGTACCTTTATAATTAATACACTGACACACAACAAACACATACCTAATGATGACATAAATTTTTATTTTGATGGGGACCGAACGCACGGCCATTGGTAAATAGGGTAGGATCCCAATAAAATGGCCCGTTTGGACACAAAATGTCCAATTTGAAAATGTCTATCATCATCAGCCTATTGCAGTCTACTGCTGGACATAGGCCTCTCCAGAACATCTAGATGATATACCATTAATAGCCACGCTGTCATCGGCCTGTGGTAAAAACCATTTTGATATTACCACAGGCCGATGATTGGTGGCGGTATAACCAGGTATAGGCTAGCTAAAAAGCTAGCTTTCGATCGTGATAGTTATACCGCCACCAATCAGTTGCCAGCGCCTCGTTTGTTATTCGCCAGGATGAACTACGGGCAGATGAAGTTGGTTTGGACCAAAAAGATGATAGGTCGCTCCCTGACATCCCAAAAATGTCTGTTGCGAGTTTGAGCATGAGATGATTGAGCGAAAACTACCAGGAGTGCATAGCTACGTAGACAGTCTATAGGTTGCATTACCTCACCTAATGTTGATAAAGATACTACACCAGGCCTGTTCAAAAATAAGTACCTAAGTACCAAAATCTCGAAATCACATTTCAAATCGCAGCACGCAGAAGCGTGCACCCCGTATCTGTTACAAGAAATATTACCAATACCACCTTATTTAATTGCCTTAAATCGATATTAACCGTTCCCCTGGCACCATTTACTAGCCATCTGTGGCACCCCGTCGGCCTATGAACGCTTTCCGTTATACACACAAAGGCTTGTAATTACAGCCAAACATTTCTGAATACCCGCTTCGGAGTAGCAACAGTTACCCCATTTGACTTCTGATTACTTTCTAAAGTATTCATTCAATGTAAGTAAACGAAAAGGAAATTGTATGGCATCATTATACGGTCCTAAGCACGTGTATTATATTTTTAAGAGTTTCTTTGAGTTTGTCGCCCAAACCACGAGTCACTCGACATTCTATGTATTCGAAGATGATTTATGTCATATCTATAACTTTATCACTTCACTGAACTTTAGTCATAAAATAACACGAAATTTATATACAAAAATTCAGTAGGTATTATAAAAAGAAAACAATAAAATAGGAATACCTACACTTCATTTAAGTAATTTAAGTACAGGACAGGACAAACAATTGACTTCTTACGCATAAAAAGAGTAAACAATGTCTTGTACAATTAAGTAAGCGGTCTAATCGTTATTAGTGAAGTCATTTTTATACAACCTTTGGGTTGACGAAAGGAAGATAAAAGGGTGAGGTGGTGTATTTAACATTACAAGAATGTTCATTTGAAATAGTAATTCGATGACCATGCAAAGTGTGAAATGGAATAAAACAGATACAATTACAAGAAGGTTTACTGATATTTATAAAAGTTTGAAACCCGATTGTACGACCGTCACCACTGGTACCCCAGTATTTCTCACACGAACCCATTAATATCAATATCTGACACGATCACATGCAACCATGCATAAAGTGGCATGCATACTCGTAAGTTATCGGAACTGTTACAAGTTGAAAACACATAAATTGTGGTAATACGAATCTACTTATTTCAATAAAAGGTGATTATCACACTGCAACACGCCTCCACACCGTTTGGCAGAATCTGCTCACACACAAATTGTATCCACCCAAATTGGTTTCGCTGTCCCCACGCACAGATTCTATCCAGCCGGTTTAGCTAGATTTGTTTCAACATCACCATCATCATTAGCTTTTCGCAGTCCACTGCTGGATCTATATCCAGCAGGATCTATAGCAAACAGCTAGAGATGCCTATGCATCTCCAGCTGTTTGCTACTTTAGGCAAATATGTGGAGGCTTTGCCCATAATTACCACATTGGGCAGGCAGGTTGATGATGGCAAGGCGTAGCTTCTCATTCCGGTGACGCTGCTGCTCGTCATCGGCCTGCGGTAAACAATTATGATGGCTACACCGTAACTAGTCGTAGAAACTAATCCAAGAACCTCGTTTGTTATTCGACAGTATGCATGACGGATAGGTGAGGTGAATTATATTATAATACATATAATTGTTTAAATGTCAAATATTAATAACAAAGCAGGCGACAGATCGATCGCTTGTGGCGTCCATTGTCTCTCTCAATTTCGTAGTAAGCTTTTGGTATCTAGTGTCGCAATTTCGCTACAAAGCCATAGTGTAGCGCAGTCAGAAATGACCTAAATAAACACATCGGACCCGGCAACACTTCGACAGGGCGAACACGGCAGCACACTGGATATTGCGGATATGTCGCACATCACTAACTATATTGAGAATGTAGCATTCATTAGCACAGTTTAGCTATTTTTTATTCAGGTTCATCATCATCAATATTGAGAATATCAAAACGCCTTCAGCCGTAAGTAGTAGGTTTAGTTTCCGGATTAAGAATAGGACTACCCCATCTCAACCAGTGGGTGTCGATGATGATGATGATAGCTCATCATCATCATCATCAGCCATTGTGTATTCAACTAAATTTAGTGACATATAAAATAATTGACAAAATGTCAATTACAAAATAATTTTAAGGGTGAGAGCCTTCCGCTCCCCCAACAATCCGGTGATGATGACAAGGCCGCCCTGGCCATCATCGTAGTCATTAGAAAAAGAAAAAAAACACAATCATTTGAACTCTGAATTTAAGATGTATATGTGCCGAAAAGGTTTATTAAGAAATATTTGGTACGATTTTCGGTCTTGTAGGTACCCGCCTCATCTAGCCATCCGTGTTTTGGTCATCGTTCTGTCCCTCCTGTCTACCAATTTATTCATCTTATTAAGAACCAAACCAGTAGACTTATATAATTACTTGTAACACCTATAACTGAATCATCGGTAGCCCACAGGTTTTATAGATTAATTTAGGACTACAAAACATAGTTTACCGCCCCTCATCACAGCCCACCTACGAGTATCTAATATTTTATTTACACACGATTCAAGTTAAATGGTTAGCTGTGTTAGTTTCACAACTACAAAGCAACTAACACAAAGGTATTCCCGGACTACGAACCGCAACTCGAACTAAGAGTATATGTGGGTTTTGTTTAAATCTACTGCGTATTAATCCGTGTATTTTATACCAGCAATTTGGCAATATCATAAATACTCTGGAATTTTGTATGCAACTTCCAATCTCTAAGGAAACTAGCTAATTAGGTACACACAATTGTACAGGTCATTCATCACCAACAAATCTAATAGAATAATGGACTCTACTTATGTATTGCCACTTATTTGAAAATTGTTCGGGGAAAATTTATAGCATTTGTAGTAATAGCAACATTTTTAGCAAAAAAACGATCAATGCGGTGACAATGGAACTACCTTGGAAGTACACCCATTTAAACAAAAAAGAGTTTTCCAAATCTGTTCATTCTCGGAGGTACGAGTATAATGTGGTAACAAAGATATCCATAAAAAAATAGTCGAATTGAGACCTCCTCCTTTTTTAAAAGTCGGTTTAAAACAGGGGAAATATTTAGGTATATGTGGCCGCCTGTACAATCTCTCCCTTCACTCTCATTATTATTGAACGTTCGAAAGAAGTTAATAAGTAGTTTTAATTACTATATTAGACTTCAGCGAGTTAGTTACTTTGCGTTCATGAAGGTGCTAGGTTAATCTTCTTGAACGCAAAGTAAAAGTGCGCAATCTAAAAACTAATCTAAACATTTCACTAGTGTTACTTTCCGCTAGTGCTAGCTTCTAGTAATCCTAATTTGTAAGGGGAAGAAAATGCATTTAAGAAAATAAATGTAAAGCCATCATAGAAACACAAGGAAACCTAGATTTACACGAAGACTTGCAGGTACTGTTTTAAATCCTTGTATTCCAAGCTCTTCCTCTAAATCCTCAAAACTATTCTATAGTGATACCTACTCTACGTACGTAGCACCTACCTAAGTAGACTGTGGTACCTAAGAAATAACCGAGAAAGTGTGCGTGAGACATACAATTTATCACATTCAAAGAAATACATTTATTATAATGGGTAGCAACTATTAGAATTTCTCATTTCACGTCAATTTCAATAACACGAAGAACTTTTCTGTTTTTTCTGGCGATTGCTTTCAACGTGCATAAATCTTCCTTCAGTACGAACAAAAATTATTACATTTTTGGTTCGAATTGAACATTTAGTGTCAAAAGTTTTTAACATCTGGCAAATTGCTTTATCGAGCAAGTCAGTAAAAAGAATAGGTAAGTAATACGTCGTTTATAATCTTATCCTTCATTCACGCAGATATTCTTATGTCAAGCTTTTCGTAATTTACACTGAACTTAAAATGACTTAAAGCCTTCTCTGTGTTCGGTAGCTCATTTAGTTTAACAAGTTGCTATCATTTCTGTCTGAAAGGCTTAGTGAGATGTTTTAAAAGTATCTAAGTGTAGTCTCAATTAGTACAAACAATGAAGGGTAGACCGCCTATAATTTAGACTCTATATCAATGTAAGGTGAATGAATAGAAATGACTTTCTGTTTAAAAAAACATCTTACATTTCTTATGATTCGTATGTGCATGCTAGATTAGAACCAACTATATCTAAGAAGCTTAGGTTATCCTGCAAACGTGGTACGATGACAGTGTTACTAAAGACATATTGCCTATAGATTGGTATGCATGCATCATGGATCTAAACGCGTGTCTATCTAATGGTAGATATTCGATTCTATCAATCGTCGCAGTTGCTAAATTATAATTTTTAACAAGTCTACGGGGTACCTAGCTGATTCGTAAACAAAACGGTGTATCCTAAACATAAACAAAGTGTAATCCCGATCAGCGGTACCTAAATTTGAGCGAAGTCAGCTAATTAGCCACGGGCAAGTTTCACAAAGATCGTTTGTTTCCGTTGCTGCTGTTGAGAACTTCGCTGCCGGCTTCTCACGGCAAATTAACTCTTACTTCCTAAGAACTATCGTATTGCTGCTACTAACTAGATTACTACCCTATGTTACTTACTACAGCTTATTATTTTGCGAAACTAATCTGCTGTGTAACTTCTTATTATGTCTGTCCTTTCTTCCTAACTTCGGCGCCGACACTTATACGTCAAATCGTATTTCGTTACCAACTTATAATATGAAGGGGAATGTCTCTAGAAAGCACTATATTCTATAGGTATGTCCATTTAATATAATGACATAGGTTTACCTACACTTAGGAAATTTGTTAAAATTCATAAGTAGTCTCCATATTCATGTAATAAAAATTCAAAACTAAAACGAGGATCGTTTTAGTGTACCTACCTGTTCGCCTCCAACTTTTACCTCTCTTTGTAATTAAAAACGTACCTGTTATACCACATGGGTACATTCTATGGTAGGAAATTTCATCTGTTCCACAGTTTTTAAACGTATCTAAGTCAGTGGCCAGCCAGTTTATATCCCGTAAATATCCTGTTTTTTAAACATATTAGTTTAGGATGTTTTGAAAAACTAAATAAGCTAAACTAGACCCGTAATCTTCCACTGATCCATTATCCTAACCAACCATTACTATTCCTTTAATAGTTATAGGTACGTAGTAGGTATGCTTACATATATGAGTCGGTTTATAAATATTGCGTACCTAACTGAGGCCGTAACAAAATGGCGTTCAATCTTGTCCAAAGACAATAGAATTTATTAAGCATAAAATCAAAATCAAACAAAGCTGCGATGGAAAAAGGGAAAATAAAAAAGTGCGTATTTCGTTAATATCCGCCGTGATACGGCCCCTTTGATTGATCGTTTCCTCGCGGAAAAGCCGCTCCATTGCAGATGTATCTGTGCCAATACCTCATGTGTGTCGATAGGGAACGATGCTTAAATAGCCTTTGCGGTATTCAGTATAACAAATTACGTTATACCGCTCTTTAGGTGGATACGTAAACAGCCTTTCTGTATTCAATGGAATTATGTTTTTAATTGCAAATTGAAAGAAAATGTATGTTCTTATTTACCATCTCAACCGTGGGTGTCGTGGTAGACGACTAATGGAATAGCAGGAAACGGGCAGCAGCGTTTACCTGGGTACAAATAAAACCTACTGCGGTCACCAATCCCCCAGCCAAGCGTGATGACTAATGAAAGTCCCCCTAAATGACAATTGTCATTATGCCTATGTCTATGAGACGTTTGTAGGCTGATAATCATGCTTTAGAGTCCTGGATCTATTTTGACGATAATATAACACGTCAGATTACTCGACATGATAGGGGAAAGTAAGTAGCTAGCTATTATGCTATGGAATCGGGCAAAAAGTTACGACATAGTAGGTACATACTCTTTTAACATCCTGACGTAAAATAAACACAAATGTCCTTCACGTGAATGTTTGTTCTGGTTCGGCATGAGCCTCCAAACCCGCGACTCTCAGTTCGGTTGTCCCATTGGTAACTTTACTATACCTAGTACTAGTGTTTCTCTAAGTTGGCTATATCGCCCCCCTGAGGACTCTGGAAGCCTAAAGGTTCGGTAAGGGTCCAGAATAAAAATCTGGTAACGTAGTGAATACTAAAACGTTGCGTTTTATTTATTCCCATTGGTAAAAGCCTTTTATATGTTATGAGATCTTAGACCAGACTATGTTCTATTGATTTGAAGTTTTTAAGTAATAAACATACCACCTATTCTTGAATTGGGCAGTAGATAAAATAAGTTTGCATTGCTCTACTACATTGTTTTACAGATCACTAAAATGACATAAATTACCCTCAGGGTTCTCGATTACCAGTAAAACTATAGGGAAAGTAAACGAAGACACTTTTACTTTGTTATGAAACTTGGCAAAGGGAAAGAGTTCCTCTATAGCACAGCACAGCTGTGTCTGGGAAGTTGCATGGATCGCGCCCGCCCAATACGGTTATATAAATATTTCAAGACCCTGTACTACGTTGTGTTTTATGTTTTCGCAAATAAAATAAAAATGAGATTACAACGTAAATTTATAAGTAAGTTGATGCCTACAAGTATAACGACATTTTTGTAGTAGGGTTGTGTATCGATTTAGATGTTGTACCCGTAGAATGTCGCTATTGAATCTCTAGTTTAGTATTAAATCGTAGTTGGGACCGGAGCGTAGATTGCTTGGTCTCTAATCTCTATCAATATGTATTTAATAAAACAAAATATTGACAAATGAAATCGGACATTGACATTCATTGATATTAAGCACCTTTATCATTTTATAACACTCCTTGTCGATCGAAGTTAGAAGTTTTTAGGCTTGACGATTCGCAAATAATATAATACTTCTATTAATCTATTTAGGTATATGATATGAATCTATATGATAGTTATCTAGTCGATAATCGGTAATTCCCTATAACAGCTAAACTTGCAGTGAACTTTAATGGAACGTTTATGTTATGAACAATGAATTCGGATCTGTGTTTATTTTCGCGAAAGTTATTCCCAGGCATAGATTTACATTCAATCAATCATCATAAATATTCATTTATACTTCAGGGGTAGCATTAACGAGAAGCTTGCTTAGCAAGCGACCCTTGATATAGGTACCCGCGTACATATTTAGTGGCCTTTCATGTAAATAACGAACATTAGCTTAATCAAATTTACTTTGTACTTAGGTACGAGTACCTATAGTTCATTCGCGTTAAGAAAATAGTGACTGACAGGTCACTGACAGGCCACTAGCCAATTAAAACGCTAGAAATTAAATTTTATTTCTAGCGTTTTAATTGGCTAGTGGCCTGTCAGTGACCTGTCAGTCACTATTTTCTTAACGCGAATGAACTATACGTATAATGGATTCAACTGCCTCATAGGTGTTGACATTGACAGGCTCGGTGGCTCATTTGGTAGTGACCTCTTCCCTCTGAGCCAAGGGTCGTGGGTTCAATTCCCGCACAGTACAAACATTTGTGTTCATGCACATGTCTGTTTATATTGGTCTGGGTGTTTTCCATGTATATTATGTATTTATTTACAAAAAAAAAGTATCTAAGTAAGTTTATCAGTTGTCCCATAGTACAAGCTTCGGCTTAGTTTGGGGCTAGGTGGCGCTGTGTGGCCCAGCGTGGTAGAGATGTCTAAAGAATACCTAATGACGCGACTGGGGTCCAATTCTGAGACGAACAACACTTTCTGTTATTTTCTTTCTTTCATTTTTCTTCTATTTAACGTTAATTACCTATAGTTAGTCTATCACGATGATGATGCTGATGATAGTTAGTAGTTTTACTACTACTAGTGGTTGCCATGGCCGAAACCGTACCGATATCAGTATCACCACGCTTGGCAGGCGGATTGGTGACCGCAGTAGGTTTTATTTGTACACGCAGATATATAGCAGTACAATGTAGGCGGTCTAATCGCCAAAAGCGATCTCTTCCAGACAACCTTCGTATATATACTGAAGAGAGGGGTAGTATCCGCATTTAGAAACTAACTAAGTACTTACATATGTACCTACTAACTGACAGATTGTCCATGTGGTTTTCGATTCCTGATATTCCTTTAGTCGTTTTCTACGATTCCCACGGGATGAGATGGGAAGGTCTTATTCTAAATCTGAAAACCACATGGACAATCTGTCAGTTAGTAGGTACATATCTAAGTACTTAGTTAGTTTCTGAATGCGGATACTACCCCTCTCTTCAGTATATATATGAAGGTTGTCTGGAAGAGATCGCTTTTGGCGATTAGACCGCCTACATTGTACTGCTATATATCTGTATGACACCTCTTTCCTGTCCATGTTTTATTCTGGTGAAATAAATTTATAATTTATTATTTCCAGCTGTCGTTGATTCTGCACATGTTTTCTTAGAATAAGTGCAATAAAAATAATTTCTTAATACTACTGCCCTGTATAATAATATTTTGTGATATCTTAATATTTTTTTTTATAAGGAGAGCTTTCAGGATGACCTCACTCTACCTGATGGTAAGCGTTCGTGAGGTCCAGATGTTTGCCCTAAGTGGAGAACAACTGGAGAGGCCTATGTCGGCTGATGATGATGATCATTATTAGATAGGTACTTAGTCCAATAAGTGAATAGTGCTGTAGATATAAAAGGTATATTCCCTTATGTACCCAGATGATCCCTGTAAAGTTTCTAAACTAGTCCCAGTAGGTACTAATTTGCGTAGAAAAGGGCTAATCGCCACCATATTGCCGAGAAACTAACTTGTAATGACAAAGTTTATATTTTATTTAGTTCCCACTGCCGGCCGGTCGGGTTGAAAATTCCAGATGAAACGAGCGGTATACGAGAATTTAATAATGTAATTTGAGCCGGCTAAGTTATACTTCCTATCTGTGCCCGGTTGTTAGTAATAATACAGAATATTACTTTTTACCTAAGAAATAATTTTCTGCAGAAACTAGCTTGGGTGTTTTTTATCTAGGTATTTCATTACATTCGAATATTTTAGGTACCAGACCATTAGTGATAAAATATTTATAGTTTAAATAAATATTATTATGTAAAGTTTTTTTCAAATATTATTTATAAAAATAACATAGGTAAAACCAGTACCAGTTCAGAGGCGATAAAACAAAGTTTGTTATTCTTTAATAACAATTTAAACAAAGTTTGATATTCTTTAAAACAAAGTTTGTTATTAAAGAATAATTTATCGCCTCTGAATTCTTCAGCAAAACATGGTTGCACTATTTTTAAATTGCTTTTCAAAGACTTTTTTCTAAAACTTGCATTAAATACCTACAGGTCTCTTTTTTGGCAAAGGTCACAATCTAACAATAATTACGCACGATGAATATTACAATTAAATTATTAAATTATACCAAACGCTTAAAACATTTAATATATTTTTACGAAAGTAGCTCGAGTTTTGGAATATTGAAGTCCCGAACGAAATACGTTTTACGCCATGTTTTTTCATTAAAACCAATTATCCTGTTCTACGGTATCGTGAACTTGAAATAAAGGAAAACAAGTAAGAAGTAACTCATTTGTTCACTTGAGTCGGTCGTCAGCCAGAATCCAATCACATTTGCCTTTGATTCACTAAATACAAACTTTCTAAGTCTACTAATTCTACTCTTAATTAAATGCTAGCTAGGCACATTAACCTTTCTCCTAAATATCCTTTAAAATCATAGAAACTTTTCGTTTAAACACTAATTATCATTTAGAATTAATGATCGTCAAACAAAATTAAACCTTTTTTGTATAAATATGAGACTGCTTTTTTGATCGCATGTATTAAAACTATTACCTACATAAGTAGATATCTTATAGTCACAGTTAGGTAATTAATCTGATATAAGAAAAAAAAGATGATGATCTGAAACCCGAAAATTTCAACAAGGTTATTACAGTAAAAGGAAACTAATTATTATGAGTAATATCTTTACAAAGTATCTAACATTTGATTAAAAAAACAAACATATTTTTTATCTTATGCTACCTATCTACTACAAAGCAATAATGTTGGGATCCAAAACATCTGCAGACTTAGAATGGTAGAAGTGCTATAATAACAATTTCTTTTCCTTGTTTTCACGTGCATTTCATTAGGTAAATGTTACTCCAAATTGTTGTTTCTACTTTTGAGCGTTTCCCAAAACAATTAACGAATTTCTCTGTGAAAGCATCTTTGATGTCAAAACAAATCTAAATAAAATATTCTCCCTTCTAGAATGCTGGCTCTACTGACGTCCACACTATTATTCTCACTTCTGACATTAGACACCAAACATCAGGTAAATGTTTTATGAATAACAGGTGATGAATAGCTGGGGAGCCCACAGTCCAAAGCTTATAAAAAAACATATTATCTCTAAATTAATCGTAATTCGTTAAAATAAAAATCGTTCCAATAACAACAGTAGCCAAAACAACAAAATGTAACAAACAACATTAGTCAGACATCTAAGTAAGTCACAAAAGTAGTATTGGGACAGACACTTTGCCTTCAAATTACTCTGTTTACTAGCACAGCAGATAAATAACGGGATGGAATATTGCTTTCGGCTCCTCAGAGATTCAAATAGAGGTAATAAAAATTGGAAATGTTCCTTCGAATATGAATTTTTATTTTACAATGTAACGACCCTTGGGTTATTAGTTTCCGTAGATACTGCTATCATACTTGCAGCAATAACGTATATTAAGTGCCGGGGGAAATCTTAACTTCACCTGTACGTTTATACATTCATACATTCTACTTTATTAAATAACTATTGCATAATTGCTTGATCGGGCGGTGAAACTCCTAAATGCTGATGATTTCACCTAGTAGCGCTTTTTTTAATGTTATTATACCTAGATAGTCTCACTCGTACACTTAAAGATATTTATCATAGACTTCATTAAACTATCATCTAATATTTTGTTAATTACTGACTAAGCCCTGATAAACGGCAAGTTGTGGTTATAACAACAGAGCTAGCTAAGGTTACATAATCCAGAAGTTGTATAGAAAAAACAGAACTTGGCTAGATAAATTCAAAAGTTACTGAATATTCAATTCTAATAATCACAATTATAAATATAAATAAATAAATTTTATAAATAAATAAATATCAGACAACATCACATACATTGCTCCGATCCCAATGTAGGTAAGTAGCTTAAGCACTTGTGTTATGGGTATCAGAACAACGAAGGTACCACAAATAAATACTTAAATACAAATATAAACACCCAGACACGGAACAAACACAAGTATTCATCACACGAATGTTTGTCCCGGGTGGGAATCGAACCCACGACCCTTGGTTCAGAAGGCAGGGGTCACTACCAATTGAGCCACCGAGCCTGTCCCAATTAACATCCCATTCTTCCAATTCCAATCACAATAGAACAAACATATTGCTCTGAGGCCGTATCCAATCAATGGATTACAAACAACATACTCGTACAATCTCTATAAACAGCAAAGGTAATAAAATTTTATAGGAAATATACAACATATGAAATATAATTCCTAAAGGTCGCTTTGCAATAACCATAACGAAAAGGTAGAAAAGGTGCGAATGGGATCAGAGCACAGAGCTTTATGAATTTTTAAAGCATTTTGCTGGATCTTTAGCCCTTGCCCCTTTAATAGGCACGTATAACTTGTAAACCACGACATATAAAGGTATTCGTATATCTGTGTATCTGTACTGTTTCAAAAGGAAATGCAACTTAGATAGACGGAATGCACACCAACCAGTCTCAAACCACATCTTAAAGTATGTTCTACTCCTTATTATTTCAATATTATAATGGTAATTGGCATCTTCTAAAATACCTACCCAAATCAGAATCAGTTTTGAAAAGTTGGTTTATTAAATGCTGTAACACCCGAAGATATTATTAGAATTGTACCAACGTTATCCCAAAGGGCACGTCATGGTACGAGCAAATGGTACCTACTAATCCTTAGGCTTATGTGGATAACTTTCTTCCAGTATTGTATAATTATGCTCGTTTTGTACCTTTTCTCTTAATCAGATATCAAGAACAAGACACTGCTGCCCGTCATGGGCCTTGTTTGTTAATCGGCAGGATACACCACGGACAGGTGAGGTTGGCTTGGATCGAAAAGATAATAGGTCGCTCCCTTACATCCCCGAAAATACCAACCATTAAAGTGTTAATTTAGGTATGCCTCACATAATTTGCGTAAATTCTGTCGTCTTTCGTGTAAAGACCTGTTGCTTAAGTTCTTTAAAGATATCCTTTGTGTTCAGAGTGTAGAATATTGTATGCAGAGGCTGGGTAATTTCAACCCAAGAGTGAATAGGCTCTTTTGGGGTAAACGTGCTTTATCTGTCGCTCCTTAACTACCGGCTCTTGTTTAATTTTAAAGAATGCCTTTCGCACATGAAACATTTACAGAAATCCATCTTAATACTGTAGACACTCGTATTTCAGACACTATATAAAATCTTTTATTTCGCAATCATCGCTGTCAAGGCTTGACGAGGTTATAATTCTCTCTTTAAAGTAAATGGTTAGGTATATTGTCAATTAGTATTGATCTATTGATAAATCCCACAAAGTTTGATAAGACATTGATAGAGATTTTGGAACGATACTGAATTCGCTCTGATTGCTTTAAAAGTTTCATTTATATTAAGTCGCAGTCTACTACATTAAATAGTATGTACATCTACTGGTAGGTAAATAAAATATATGCACTATGGTAGGTATATTTCTGCTACTGCCAAATTAATATTATATTAGCATGTATTAACAAGTAGACTTGAGTCAGGTGTTTATAGCTTTCGTTGATTCCTCGGAGTCTACTCTTTCCGTAGTAAGGTTTTAAGACGGTATTATTTCCACAACATGAGTATGTTTATCATTCCTCTTCTACATGACTGGATCCATGGATTCAATTCAGTACATATTATTGAAAATCTTAAGGTATAGACTCTATATGTTTATTTCAATTAAATAATTTACCAGTTACTATTTTAATCCGTACCATTAACTAGGTACACAAACATACCTTTAGCAAATGTTGCTGTATTGTTTGGACAGTTTGTAGTATTCACCCATTTCATAGTAATTGAAGCGAAATTGGAAAAAGTGATACCTACTGATAAACAATTACGATTGTATCAGTCCGGTCGTAACTATTCGTGATAGAAAACAGAACAGTTATATAAAACTTTTATACCAACATTAAGCCCTATCACTTTTCTTATTGTTGTCCCTGCTTTGGTATACGATTATCGCAAAAATAAAATTCGTTACGACTGTTTTGGCGACAGAAAAGTATTAAGTGCCGTTTGGAATAGGTTATATTTGGAGATATGAATTCATAATCTAATACTAGGTAATATTTTTTTGTATGTTGGTTTACCGACAATTGTTACAATTACAATTGTATTGTAATTGTTACAAAGTTATGCTTTATTTTTATAATTCATGATGTCTTAAAAATTCTCATCTTTAAGTCAATAATATAAATAATATAGGGTTTTTAAACTCTATATTACTGTTGATCTTAACTTTAAAACACATTCAATCAAAGCACAAGTAAAAAAGCAGGAAAAAACTAAAAATCAACAACATCAGCTGAGTTTTTTTATTTGGTATATGAAAAATACATATAAATTACTATGTACATACATAGGTAATATCCTTTATTGCATACCAAAAAATTTACTTTGACTTTGACTTTGAGCTTCAAAGCTGACAATCAGGCTAATTTTTACATGAAACTCCGTAGTTAAAAAGTTTACGGGCCCCATGAATCTTGAATCAACTTAAGAAGACTTCGTTACAAATTCTTTAATAACTTCACAAGGGTAAACTTTGTAAAAAGGTTATTACAGTCTCCTTCACAATTTTTCTTTCATGTGCAGTAGATAGAAAGTGTTATGAAAAATTTTAATAAGTGGACGATTACCGCATATCTATCACAATCGTATCTACGTAATCATTCTTTACGTCAAAACCACACAAATACATTATTTAAGCTGTTTCCATAAGTACCACCCGTTTATAACATGTATCGAGTACAACTTGACGACAAATAATCGATCAGTAGCCCAAGCACGAACTTTTCGTCAATGCGTAAAGTAAACGTTGCGTATTTGACGATACGTGCTAGAATACGCAGAAAGAAAGTCATTACAATCGCCGACTCGATACGATTACGTCGGGGACGTCATCCTAACCTAAACGTTCAGAATCCATAACAAAGAGATTTGAGATATAAACCCGAATAATTATTTATTTAACTAACAAGTGAGTTAAATTAAATTTAATAATTAAATAATGTTTATAATAATATTATCGTAAATTTTTAAAATTCTAACATTATTTTCAAGTTTAATAGAAATGCTGTTTTTGAACGTCTCTCGTTACGTTTGACACTTTGACAGAACGTCAAACAAAATTTTGTTGGCATACATATTTATTGTGAAACTATTTCTTAATAATGAAAATAAATAAAATCAAGGAAAGCCATTTTATTTTGAAGATCAATGGTCGTATCGATTTGGAAAAGAATCAGATGGAAGCTGATTCCAAAGAAATGCAGTTGGCACGAGGCGAAAATTGCGTGTGGATGACTTTCAACTACCAAGATGATTATGGATGTAATCTTGTTATTGCAACCAATAAACTTTACCTAAATTAAAGGAGGCGTACCGTACATTCAGCAGAGGATGGAGCGAGGTCAATAGATTGAATAAGATATAGTTCGGAATTATTTTTTGTATTATCTTTTGAATACATAAAAATGATTACATATACTTATAAACATTTGTCTTTAATTTACAAAGCTAATAGCCACGAATGCCTACTACCGTTCCCATAGAATCCGTGAGGATTCACAGGGACTGGTAATACTCGTAGACAGTCACTCGAGGAGACTTCCCCACGTTGTACCCTATCGCCAACCTGCCTGCCCAGCGTGGTAATTAGGGGTAAAGCCTATAAGGCCAATGTCCAACAGTGGACTGCGTAAGTTTATCATTTGATATCAGCGTATTACGTGAACATCTTGGAGAGCTTTGCATTAGTTTTATGTTAAAAATTACTAAGCTCACTTCGAAACATAGTCAATAAGTAGAAAAATCTAAATTATCAAGTAAGATATCTTTTCTCACTTAAAAATTTTAAGTGACGAAGTATTCGTAAGGTCTCGATAGCCAGCCTTTGACATTTACTTTACCATACGTCAAAACAAGTTCGCGCATGCGCTTTAATACAAATTGGCTTACGTTACGATACGAAGGCGATGATTTTCACTACGTTAACGTACGTAAACGTAGTACCTCTTACGCACGATAGGGGCGCTGTACCAAATTTCATACAAATGTTTACGGTAACGTTACGCATACTTTTTCGAAAATGTTCGTGCTAGGCACACAGTTGTAGACTAAACTGTATGTTTTGGTTACTGCTACAATAAAAGATACTGCTTATGAATAAGTTAAGTTCTTCTTTCGTTTTAATTAATATTGTACGTTTTTGTAAATGGAACAAATTCACTATTGGAAATTAAACATTTAATTTTATTAAGTACTAGCTGTGCTCGCGACTTCGTCCGCGTGGAATAGTTATTTTTCCCCCGTTTTTTTTTTACATTTTCCATTATTTCTTCGCTCCTAATAGCTGCAGCGTGATGTTATATAGCCTAAAGCCTTCCTCGATAAATGGTCTATTCAACACAAAAAGAATTTTTCAATTCGGACCAGTAGTTCCTGAGATTAGCGCGTTCAAACAAACAAACAAACTCTTCAGCTTTATAATATTAGTTAAGATGTAACTGTTTAATTGAGTACGATATACAGTAGCGACATCCACAAAATGAAGCTTTTTAAAAGACCGGTGAATATTTTAACATTGTTTTTTTTTATAGTAGCAGTGCATAATGGCCCTACGCCTGATGGAAAGTGAAAGAGAAGCCCAAGTCGCTGCAATAATGGGCAAGAAACCGGCCAGTGACTTGTCAGTTACCACCGCCACACCGGCCCAATAAGATAATTAAGCTTCTTCACGCCCCGTTTAAAAATCCCATATCAAAGGAAAGAGGAAACACATATACTGGCATTGTGTTCCACATTTTAACGACAACACAAAACGACATAGGTAACATTGAAGTTCCTATATTTAAACATTTTCTTTCTACGGAACCCTACACTTGCCTGTCCGACGTGCACTTGGCCTGTTTTTCATGCATATTCAATTACGGCTCCAGCTCTTGTGAAATGTTCAAAACGGCAACTTATTAAGTTCAAATGGTAGTCAAATTAACAACTCAAATTAGGATGAACCCGGGATTTTACAATGATGAGGGGACGATTATTGTTGCTGACCTCATTTAAGAGAATGCTCATTAATTTAACAGATACTAATTTAAGTGACATGGCGCCTATTAATTAGTTGTAATGTCAGGCAAAGACCAATTGACCTAATTCTCAAAGATTTTACTGCTTAGTTCGGTCAAGTAGTTTTGATCACTCTTATGCAGAAATACTTACTCTTATTTTACCTTCATTTTAAAGTAAGGTAGGAACATTAATTATTGAACTGTAGTAGGTACGTAGTAAACTGAGATAAGTAGAATATATCTTTTGCGATTAGTACTTTAGTTTTGATGTAAGGGAGTAACCTATCATCTTTTCGCTCCAAGCCAACCTCACCTACCCGTGGTGCATTCTGCCGAATAACAAACAAGGCACTGGCAACCGACGGATGGCGGTATATAGGTACCACGCAGGCCTATGACTGACAGCAGCGTCACCGGTGCGAAAAGCTACGCCTTGCCATCGCCAACCCGCCTGCCCGGCGTGGCGATTATGGGTGTATCCTCCAGATTTTTGCCTTGAGTGGCTAACAACTGAAGAGACCTATGTCCAGCAGTGGACTGGAATGGGCTGAAGATGATGATGATGACTTTGGTATTTAGAGCATAGGCTTTTGTGTCCATCTTCTCAATACGTCTTAAGCTCTAATGTCACCCTCAGTATACAATGTTATGAATCTGCTCGTCAATATTGTTTGTCTTTCGTTAGTTCTGACATCCATAACATGGGTGCTTAAGCTTATATAGAAGTAAGTGAACACAATCATTATTCATCGTTATTTTTTACCACTCAAAGCTCTGGGTCACATACTATCATGATTTCTTTCTTTCTTTCATTTGAGATCCCTACAGTAGGTCGATATTGTTACAGGTAATCATTAACAAACGAGGCTCTGGCAACCGACTGGTGGCGGTATAACAATGACAGCTGGAGGCGTAGCTAAATACCACAGACCGATGACGGGCAGCAGCGTCACCGGAGCGAGAAGCTACGCCCTGCGATCGCCAACCCGCCTGCCCAGCGTGGCGATTATGGGTATGTCCTCCAGATGTTTGTCCTAAGCGGCGAACAGCTGTAGAGGCCTATGTCCAGCAGTGGATTGCAATAGGCTGATGATGATAATGATGATGATGAATCATTAACATCTTAAAAACAATAGCTGTTGTTCTGCTTTTATATTATTATGGTATAATTAGTTACATAAATAAGTTGAAGATTAATTTCCCAGGTGGAAATAATCTTAAAACAATTCAAACAATGGTTTTGGCATTCCTCCATAATTGAATTGGACGCGGTAAAGTAAAACGTCAGTACGAGGCATTTATTGTACAAAATTCAAGAATATTCGGGTGACAAGGAAACACCGAACAACCAACAAAATATCTTAAGTGGAATCTGTCGTAAAGAAAATTGCTTTGATTGAGAAGTATCCGATCCATAAAAGTCCCATTAATAAGTATCTACTTACTTTATTTGATGGGATTTGCTCAGTGCTCATTTAGGTCACATGTTCTAAGCAAGCCTGTGGTCACATATTCTAAGCAAGCCTGTGAGAGACACTCAGCTAATGGTGAAACCAACATCATTATATTACTTATTCAAACTTTATTGCAAAAAAATATTTAAAAGGCGAACTTAGTGCTAGGAGCATTATCTCTATCTACCATAACCTTTGGATCATGCAAAGAGCAGAAATTATGTGCGGTGAGTGTACAAAGAAAACAAAGTACTTATAAGCAATGAATTTGAAGCTTTCAGTACATATAGATTTTTGGTGGAAAGTGATTGTCCTAAACAAACCAAGATAAAATGAAGAAAGTCGAAAAATCATGAAAAAATGATGCGGGATGGAACGCATGGATGGTCACTGTGTACATAATATTATTTTCCGCCCTATCTAGGAGACACGGAACCATGTGTGAATAAGTAATGCCTCTAATATACTCTTTTTTATGCTAGGGGCGGCAGACGAGCAAACGTAATGCCTCCAGCACCACCGCCCATGCGGTGGGCGGTGTTGACTGTTTACCATTAGGCATCACATTTAACCAGCACCCTTTACTGCGGATACTAAACTGAATTCGGTTCTTTGTTTTATATTTTCCTAACGACAAAGATTTGACAGTAAGAAAGCATAAAATAATCGAAATCCTAAGTTGATTTCTTATTCAGTAAAATGGCTATAATAATGACTATTACAAATAAAGACAACAATTTTCTTTATTGATAAATAAAATATCTATTATTCTTTGTATTATTCCATTGAATTTGCAATGGACATTCTACAGTATAACGTTCAGCTACCGTGTCGTGCTAAGTCAATTCGCTGTCTCAAATAATGTCGATACACTACCAATATTCGCCATACACTAAAATGGATGCTTCAATCCGCTTTGTGGTTTAAATTTTCGCAATATTCAGCTTCTACTATATTACCATGGAAAATGCTCCGTTTGTTACTGTATGTACAGTGATTGCATACAGCTATTAATAACGTATCTTGCGCTTTAAAGCTAACCTAAAGGAAGTGTAAAAAGTCGATATTCAGCTCCTCTTCAGCTACGTAGAGACATTGCCAGTCTTAGTGTTCTCTATCGTTACAATGGGGAATCCTCCGAAGAGTTATTCCAACTCGTCCCATCCTCTCCTTTCGACTCCGGAAAACACGTGCTGGACAGCATTGCCATCCCCATACCATCCAGACGATAGTGGCGCGCACCAAGTGGTTTAGTTCCTCGTTACTGCCCCGTGCCGTTATGTCGTGGAATGCCCTTTCAGCTCATAACTACTAAAAAAAAACCTACTCTGGTTACCGCTTTCGCAATCATCTCCACCAGTCTCTCGAGAGCATTCCACCAGTCTCCTCAATCATTATATTTTGTTATTTCACTCTCAAAACCATCAGTGAATATAATAAAAAATGAATATAACATAAGTACAAAATGTTAGATCCTTTACTATAATATAGTCTCATCATATAATATTGTAAAACATGAAATCACATGGCATCCTGAAATAGGTATTAATAAGGAATCAACCGGCGTGAAAATATTTTGTGAGCGTCTGTCGGCATTCGTGTTCCCATCATGCGACAAAAAATGCGTCTAGAGAACCTCGTGCTTTGAATCTATTTTGTCCTCGGAGGCTTACGTTTTAAGACTTTATTTTGCCCCTTAATGCAATAATGAATAAATAAATAAAATAAGCAGGTTCTACAACGTAAGTACAATTTAGAAGATGAAAACAATTTTACCAAGAGCACCTTAATGGTTTCAAAAATGTATAGTGAGTAAATTGACGATCTCTTACGACCTACATACAACGTTTGCTTGTTACATTGCAATTACTTTTAATGGTATAGGTGGCGATATTATACTAATATTTCAATAGTGATCGATTCTACAAAGAATTGACAACTGTCAAATTTATAGATTGGTCGCCTACACATAGCCCATTATGTTCAAAGTACTATCTAGACCGTGATCTAGACAGTTAGCGGTGAAACACATTCATTTCAGCCTATACAGGGGTAAAAGTAACGTACTAACGCCTTTCTTTTATAAAAATGTATCCTATAATTAATTTATTACAGTACCAAGTCAGTTATAAATTAACTACTTATTATTTGATTTAGGTTTTCAACATTTTTTCCGTGGTAAATAATTCAAGTTTGTATATAATTATAGAACAAATTGGTCAATGGGTAACTTTAGTTTTAATTCAGTACCGTTAACCCAGAACATCCACGAAATTAATACACGGTAAAGCATGTAGCTACTCTGGATATTAGAGCGGGCGACAATGCGCTGGATACCCGCGGGATCTCTTCCGTTGCGAAGTCGGCCGCAGCCGGGCCGGAACCGCGGCCGCCCGAACACCGCCCGATATGTGCGCGGCAATATGTTGCATGCAAATGCTGCAGATGTACGCTTGCTACTCAACGAAAATTTGACGCGAGTTGGGAATTATAACTACATTAGATACCAAAGCGTTAAAGCGCTTTATCTACTTGGTGAAGCAACCGAACACCACCCGATATATGTGGCAATATGTTCAACGAAAATTTGATGCGAGTTGGAAATTAGCGCTGCATGTAGCGTAGCGTTCAGGAGCGCTGCTTCGCAAAACAAATAACGGAGATGGCTGCTTGGCAAAAAAAAATAAGTAACTAAATCACGTGCCCCAAAAATATCAAATTTATTTAGTAAAAAAATACCTATAATACTTAGGTAGATAATTCATTTCCATTCCATCTCCGGAAAATAAAAATAAAATCTCTTAAATGAAAGTAGGTAGGATAAATTGGAACGACGAAAGTTGCAGTATGTTAAAAATATGCGCCATAAACTGGCTTCAGCGATAAATATCTCACACAGCTTGTAAAGTCCAGAAGTTTATGCTTAAAATTAAACCCACTATTATAAAACCTTATATTAAGTACAATCCATACCAGAAATTGTAGATACCAGCTTATGTACACAACTTTGTTTTATCTAATTAGAGCAATTACATGCGTTATGTATTGTGCTACCCATATGACGTTTTCTATATTTTTTCGATAATTACCTATTTAAGGCTTTTTTTTAATCCAATATCAACTGTCATCTAAATAGCAGATGGTACGAGTACCTTCACCCATCGCCTACACCTAGGTAAAGGATCATCAAATCATCTCTTTATTTTAAAATTATATTGATATAAAACTTTATAGTTTTGTACAAAATATACTTTCTACTATACCAATACTGCTTAAAATATACAACTCAAAACTCAACATATCTGTATACTACGTAGGTATATACTATACCTACTATTTGTACCTAGCAGACCAGAATCAGGAACTTCGCAGTGATATGCTCCCGTATAATAAACAGGATGTTCATCTGTTGTTAGAAGCGTCTGAACTTTCTCCAGTTAAACAATCAGTCCATCGTATTATGAGAGAGTAAGAATAGAAGGTAAATCCACCTTTGTTTACTCACGCATAAGTTTACTATATATCCCGCGTCCTTGGAGAACGGGCGAAATTCAGTCGGGAAAATATCTACCTATTATTATTATCATGGTCTCCATTTGGAAATTACAGGAAGGACTTACCCCTCCCGATTCTGTTTGCGTGAGAGCACAGACCCATGGAGCGCTATAAGATGATAAAATACACCTGTGTAATGGAATATTTAGATTGTATTCTGATATAGTAATTTGCTATCCAGCTCTGCCTGGTTGTTTTAGTTTTCTATCTCTTTCCGCGAAACAGATTTTGTTTACACAAAACATGAAACACAAAACTTTTGTTCTGGCCGGGGGGGTAGAAAAACTTTTGATTGGAGACTTTTCGATAGGCTCACAGCGTTAGGTGGTGCCTACCAACGAAGTGGACAGACTACTTAATGAGAGACGCACGATCGAATTGAATGCATGCTGCTGGAAACCGGCTATTATCGACTTTTTTATACATTAGTAGAGCCTCAGCGCAAGCGCAGCGCAGCATAGTGGTCTCCTGATGAGGTAAGGAACAAATCGCTTCGGCAATAGACAGATCAATCACTTCTCACTTCACGGGTGTGAACCCTCTGCGGCTGTTTATTGTTGTTGTTGATAAAAGTGGAAAATTGTAATAAGCCTTGATAACTGGATATACTAGTGTTAGCATAATGTTTGTTAGTACACACACAAAAACACCCGACTTAGTTTGCATTCAAAATCGCTATATGGTCTTTTTATATCTCCTTCTCGCAATGCACAAAAGATTTTTCTAAAATTCCACTACTTCGAGCTCGATTTTCTTCCAAAGTAGATTTAAAGAGTTTGTTCCTCTTTTAAATAAATAAAATGTTGTTCCATGTAAACGCTCCTATCTCCAGATAGGGAGCAGTCCCCAGGCGCGGCCGGACACTGCAGTGGCGACGGCAATATATTACATCCTGCAATGTCGTTATTGTCCCAGGACAGACGAGCGTGAGATCAAAATTTGCTTTGGTAATATACATTATATTATGAGATAAGACGTTCGTATTTTTCACAAAAGCAAAGATAAACAGTTGAAGAACCAACTATGTAGAATTTTAGTTGTATTGTTATGTCAAAGCTGCCTAAGTTTGAACATGAGCATATAAGCTTGATTGATAAAGTGCTCTTTATAAGAATGTATGCCACCGTATTGGATAAAATTCTTTAATTATTATCGAAAACAACATATTATAAACTTAGGTACATTACTTATTTACTTCCAGACTCGAAACAAACACAAAATGTTCATTACATACTTGGCTTGGGTGGGATTTGAACCTTCTGCCTGCTCCGTAAAAGGTCGTATTAGCAATAGAATAAACAAAATAATATTTTTTATGAGTCGCAACGTTTTTTGCCTAAAAATTGTGCGGAAAATATTAGTTTAAGTCTGGTTTTAATTCGAATTAACGACGCATTCAATATAATATCTATCTGTTTTCGTTAGTCAACACCATACAAATACAGTTACATAACTACCGTCTAGGTGAATAAACCACACCCAAGTCTACATAAGCCCGCAGAATAAAAAGAAACATGTTACATACTGACAAAGCAAATGAGGACAAAGAGGATATCTTCTTACGAGACAGGAAGAGGCGTGCACAATAGCCGGCCGCGAGCGCATTACGGCTGTCTCAGCCGCAGCCGCCGCGCCCCTGCTCGGCTAAGGACCACGTTAGCCTTTTCATATGTCCATCTTTGGAGCAGTTCTATCTCTATTACGGTACTTTAACGTGGGACGGGATTCGTAAAATTTATTAGAGTGGACGTAATTGGAGCATTTACCCTATAATCTTCAAAATCTTTTTGATACATAAATCTATTACAAAATGTAACTTTTCTAAAATAAAAACATTTAATAACTTGCCAAGTTCAGTTCTACCAAAGTTAATGTAACTTTTTCAAATATGTTATACTAAACCTGAATTAATAAAAAATAACTAAATTGATGTACCTACTTGTACACCTATTATGTTTGTTTGAAAATGGATAAATGACTTTATATTCGCAGCATCTAAATTAAAAGAAAGACTTTTATACCAATCATATTCCTAATGTAAATAATTATAATACCTGCCTACCTAGCCCACATCAGTCCACTGCTGGACATAGGCCTCTCCCAAAGTTCGCCACTGTGCTTGATTTTGGGCTTCTCGCATCCAGCAACTTCCCAACCGTCCTACGCAAATCGTCACTCCACCTGGCCTGAGGGCCTACCTACCTATGGTAGGTATGTATTTAATCGAAATGGCAGATCACACTATGTGCTATTACTAAGTATGTATAGTTTTTGTAAACCTCTCGTTCAACTATATGAAATATTTTATAAAAGTTTCAAATGAAACTAAAACGAACATTACCAGGGATGAATGAAATATAAAACAGGCATTTTACAGGACAAAGAGATATCCCTCAGAAAATTACGGCTCCTGGCTTTAAGGAGTACACAATACCATCGAAGGCTGTCTCCGGTGAGCTAGGACTAGCCATCCTTTTCAGTACCGGGGCATAATTTATGTGGATATTTTATAGCTCTGTCTACTTTCAGGAGGAATGTTTAAGCATGTTTGAGTTCTGTTTGCGAAGTACACACACGGCCATGTCACGTTAACCAAATCTTTCATCTTTCTAATATTAGTGTAGATGACATAATGTTGGCACTAGCGACATAAGGATACCTTATTTTAAGGTACGTTCTACGGAAAGAGTGACATAAAAGTTTGACCAGTCAGTTCAATCCGAAACCGTGTTAGAATTGAAAAAGAAACGTTGAAACCATATTGACTTTGCTGTCAGCTGTGCGTCGAAGCCTTTCAGGTCACACAAAGGATTCCCTTTCAGGTTGCACAAAAATGTTATTTCACATGTTATGGACGACAGGGAATTCTGCAAACACCCGTCCCAACTCGATGAACAAAAGTGGGATGTGCAGTACCTACACACGGTGTTTGTTTTTCAATCATGTTTTCGTGTGAAATGTTCGCTTTCATTTTGATTTCCTTCTCAGTTTCATAAAATGCCTCGCGACGTTTTTTATTTCATAAAAGCTGCGAAGATCATAAAAAGAGTAGTTATTTTAAATTAATTTCTTAACGGAAAGCCGTTCTCGTTTCGTTGGAGTGTTTGTAAATTAATTTTATATTTTACTTACAAGACAACATTACAAATTGGGATAAGAAAAACAAAAGTAAAGTACAGATATACTTACGTAATGTATGGAATATAAGGCAGCGAGATCGAATAACAAATGAGGCTCTGGCAATCGACTGGCGGCAGTATAACCTTCACTATTGAAAGCGTAGTCGACCACAGGACACGATGACGGGCAGCAGCGTCATCGGAACGAGAAGCTACAGCCTGCGGTCACCATTCCGCGTGCCCGGTGCAGCATGGCGATTATAGGCAACGTCTCCAGATGTTTCAAGAAACTGGTCGAACAACTGGAGTGGCCTATGTCCAGTGGTGGACTGCTACACGCTAATGATTATGAATTACAATACCCTATCTAAGTATACGTTCCCAATTTATTTGTAGATTAAAATAAAAGAACGTTTCATTTAGTAGATAGCCATTCGAGTAAATGTAGTAGGTGTAATTCTTTTAGGTAATATTTTTGGACATTGAGCCTAATATTATCAAAAGGTATTTTTATCATTGCGAGCGAAACAGTGCAGGTAAAATATGTTCAATTTCTGAAGTTGCCTCCTTAGCAAGGCGATTCGATTTTACGGCCGGCCGGCTGTCGATGGAGCGAGAGTCTACAGAAATTCTATCTCATAATTTTATGAAATTACAACCTTTTATCGAATTCTTTATCGCATTGCATCCACAATGGCAATACATTGACTGAAGTTTATCACAACAACAATATTCATTGATGATTTTTCCAAATTTACCTATATACCTACTATAAATAAATTAATAATTTGACCCTTTGTGTTCTTAGAGATTATTTGTTCTTAGACTAATTAACGAACGACGAAGACGAAAATACATTTTCAAACAAATATAGGACTATACGGGATTGGAATTTTTATCTTTAACGAGATCGTTGAAGGTCATCTTATACTGTGATTTTGCTGATCTGATACTCGGAATTGCACAAATTTCGCAAAGTACCTTGCTACCATGCTTCCTTCCTCTAAAGATTCCTCTAAAAATTCAGTTTCAGTTACTAACTATATTTTAAAATTGCGCTCGCACTCAAAAAATATTTTTGTGTTTGTTTACCATTCATAATGCACATAGTAGAATACAGATAGACATTGCTGTTTGATGTAGGATTAGAAGGTTACTTTGCGATATCAAAGAATCCATTTATGCCCGCTCCAGCGATCCCCTAAATTGTAAAGGCATTTCCACCAAATGAACAAATAAAGTTAGATATCATTGTTGTAATGCCGAATATAATAAAAAATCATGGAAGTCTGAAAAATTTGACTATTTTCTTTAAGGGTGCGTCCACATTTGACAAATGCGCCGCGAAATGCGCGGCACGCGACCGGCGTGTAGCTTGCGCGCGGGCGGGCGGTAAGATCAAAAACGTAATGACGTTATCGACTGGCTCGGTGGCTCATTTGGGTTCATGAAAATGTCTATTTGTATTGGTCTAGGTGTTTAATATGTAGGTATAATACATATTTAGTTACATGCTCATGCTCAATTTTGGAAGGGAGTTGCCAAATAATACCACGTTGGGCAGGCGGATTGGTGATTGCAGTTAGGCAAGAAATTAGCAGGGCGGTCGGCATCAACTGGATGAGTGTGACTGCTCATCGAGCAGAATGGCGCATTTTGGGAGAGACTGCTGCGTGCACTGCTGCGGGCTGATAATGATGATTACGTTATTATGGTAAAGCTTGAAGATCCTCAAGTTCTCAAAGTAGTAAGTAATTATAACTTTCATAAATGCGACAAACATAATCATGATTGATTTGAAACAAAATGTCCTGGTTTAATCGAGTTATTATTAACTTGAGAGAAACAATTCTAAGATTACAAGAGTATTCAATCAAAGATTATAACTGTTCAAACGTTGACGTCTGAAGGCAGTTTAACAAACTCATTTTGATCGAGGACCAACGTCTAAACAGGTTCTATTGATTTCTGCACAGAAATAACTCTAGTGGTTAAATTGTATTTTATATTATTGGTAAGATAAATAAGTGCTTCATCATGATGGAATAACTTTAGGTTATATAAAAAAATTAAAGGTTTAGTTTCTCAAGTTTTATATCTTTAGATTTTTTATGCAAGAGGCGGCCGACGATCATACATATATATGATGCCTGATGGTAAGTTGTCGACACCGCCCATGGGCACCCGCAACTCATATCGAGTTCTGGTGACGCTGCCGGCCTTTTATATAGGACTACGCTCATTATGAACAGTACAATGTATCTCAAATTTAAGCTGAATTATTTAACGACCATTTTGGTTCAGTGCTAATGAACACTGCTTCTGATACATTGGTCGCGAGTTCGATTCTCGCACAGTACAAACATTTGTGTGCAAACATGAACATGTCTATCTATAGGCCTGGGTGTATGCTATGTGTAATATGCATTTATTTACAAAAGAGTATCAAAGTAAGTTTACCAGTTGTCTAGAACTCATAGTACAAGCTTAGGCTTAGTTTGAACTTAGATGGCGCTGTGCGGCCCAGCGTAACATGTCTTGGGTTATTTATTTCTTTACCTTGTGCACTTATTGCTCCCTCGTTGATATGCTCAACGAGATAACACCAATCAACAAACAAATTAAATTGAATAACGAACATAACATAAATAAACCAGGTGCCACCGAAAGTATCCTGTCTCGTACTTAAGCGGATAAACAGAGAGGGCGGTGAGAAAAATACTCGCAATTTATCAGTGGCTCGGCGTTGATCAAAGATTGCGCAGGTTCATTTCTCGGGCTGGCCTTGGCTCTTGCCACGCAGTTGTGCGTCCTCCCCCTTGATATCTTTATCACTTAATCGGTATCTTAATCTTAAACACTTAGTGTCGAAAGCCTAGCGTGAAATAGGTAGGTACCTAGCAGAAAAATTAAACTTCATCAAACTAATAAAAAAGGTTGATGAAGAAAGATTGATTGATGCGATGTGAAGTATCTGTCATATCTACGGGTTAGGGGCAGCGCAGACGACAGACTATCCGTGGTGCACTTTTTAGTCTGTGATGCAATTATATGCAGTAACGCACACGACGCGCAAAAATCTGTCGCGGATATTTCACAGACTCAACGCACATCTTCGATCATTCTGTCGGCAGAGCTGTAGGGACCTTGATGCTCTTTTTAAATGTCTCAGACGCAGACTCTATCGCACAAAAAGTCTGTCGTCTGTGCAGCCCCTTAAGAAGACGATTGAAATTAATGTGGGATGCACAAGTAAAACATTGGATCAACATGAATGATGTCATCAACATGATGTCAATACTATATTAATTTTAGATCTGGTATTGGTAGTGAATAAGTATGAAAATGTCTTGCCTATTTGTTCCATTAAGAGCCATATGAAGTGTAACCTAAACATTCTTAAGCAGACAAAATCAACGCTGTAAAACGCATAAATTTTCACGTCCGCTCAACAAAATAAATAAAAATGCATCAGTAAACTCACACCAATAAGTTGAAGCACATACAAATATTACCAGATATGGCAATGACGATTCCAGAACATCTCGACCACAATGCAGAGGAATTTGTTTACTAATTGACCCGAGCGAGAATCGATTCGTCCGCACTTTAGGCGAGAATTGATATACGTACCACCGAGGCAGTTTTAATGAAAAGCCAAAAACAAATTCTCTCAAGACTGTATCTCTTAATCTGGAAGTAGTTTCAAGCACGGTCCTTTTAAAATGTAACACAATACACGGTGTTTCTTCCACGAATAACAAGCATTGTTTGTCTACAATGCAGAAAACCAGACATTGTGAAAATATAAGGATTTTCCCGATGTTTAAGAATTTGTCTAACTTCAATCGCTCGTCCTGTAACGATTAACCATTTAAATATTCTTTGTTAAACATAACCTAAAACAAAGAACCTTGTACCCGTCTTATCGTTATTAGGCAATATTTACGGGAAGAGCTACTACTACATAGTAGATGTGTATGTTGACATTATGTTAACACATAATTTTAGTGTTCTTAACAGTTTTTTACAACATAGTAGATATCTCCCTTTAAACTTGATGAGAAAGGAAGTGTTATATCCCAATATACCTACCAAACCTTGGCGCGATGGTTAGAGCGTTCTCGCATAATCGGCTCTGAAGGGTTCGTTTCCCGGTCCGGTCTGATTGAAGTTTTTAAATTGTCCTATCTGTGTGTTCTGAATGACTTCCCCAGACATCATCTGGTACTTATAGTACAAGTGAAAAACTTTCTCAATTTGATACCGATATTTAATCGTCTCTTCCAAAGATTGTATCTACGTATAGCTAGTACATTTCTCTAAAGATATGGCTTCTGATAAAATCCATAGAAACGTCGGAATTCTTGTTGTGCAATTCAATGTCGCTTGGAGTATCGAGGTTTATGGCAGTAGCATGTCACGTCAAAAGTTTGCGGTCGCGATAAAATCGAAATGCATCGAAATTCAAATTTAAAATCGATACAGTATCTTCCTTTTTTGTCTGAAAATCGCAGTTCAATACATCTATTTTTCACCCAAGAACCAGTTTGGTAGAGGTCCTCTTAAGCTCGGATCTTAGACTATTTCTAAGTGCGGGCCAGCATGGCTGTGGTGACTGACTGGAAACTTAGGTTTCACGCCCGTTGTCAGCGCAACTTAGGCTTCTTTTCCAGATTAACATTAGGCGAAGGGAAGTGGTTGAGTCATTGACTCAACTTTCTTTAGATTCTTTAGATAGAAAATGGTACTTATTGTCTGTGAAAAAATTTCAAGTATGTAATGTAAACGTTCATGAAATTGTTCACGTTGATTGGCTAATCTTTGCACCGCCATGCTCTTTTCAAAGTATCTAATCGTTACGAAACTCCCAAACTTTTACAACTCGATTGAACTTTGGGGGAGAGAGAACAGAAGGGGGTACAAAGTGCGGTGTAATAACAAGCTTTATTGGTAAATGTTGTCTTATTTCACTTTAGATAGCCATACCTATACATATATAAATAAATAAATAAATAAATAAATAAAAAAAAATATATAGTTTGACGGCTGGCAAGTGCTAGATGCGAGAAGCCCAGGAGCGATCAAAGTGGCGAACATTGGGAGAGGGCTATGTCCAGCAGTACTGATAAAGGCTGATATTGATGAATTCCAGGGTTTTCCTAAAAAAAACAAATAGGATACTGAAATATTACCATATAACCAAGACTGCTGGGTAGGTATGACCTTACCGAGTAGAAAGCGCAAGGATGGCCCAGTAAGAAATTGTATTGGAAGAGTGAGAGAAGAGTAATATTAGTCATTATCATCAGTTTGCAAACCTCCACTGCTGGACTAGGCCTACCCCAATAAAAAATCTTTATAATAATAGTAGGTTAAATGTATTTCAGTAATGGCCACCCTATTTTTGAGTTAGGCAACACGGAGTCACTCGAGTGAGGAGTGAAGGAGCGCGAATTGGGACGGACGGTCACGACGCGACTCCCGACTCTTGAGCTCCCTTTCATCGCTCACTCGCGTCAGGGTGCGTTAAGTTGATATTGAAAATGAGTTGTTACGCTTTGTTACGCATACTCGTATATAAACGGCAGATGTACCTACTTGTTACGTGTTTCCGAAAATTCATACATTTTTTTACTACCTATTTTGTCTAAGAGAGGAGGCCTAAACCCTGCAGTGGGACCGATTATTGAGGCCGAAGATGATGATTTTGACAAACGCCTTTATTCCGAACACGGCCACCAATCGAAAGATTAATAATCCTCTACTCCACGAAAATAATATAAGGTTTTTGCTCTACCTTAATGGTTTGGATGAAAGCGCATTATCACATTAAGCTAACGCCCTAAATTGTACTAAATCTCCAGTAAGTATTCAAGAACTTAGATAAATGTACTTAATCTAATCAACTTACTACATTATTAACTTTCTGACAAACCGGGATCTACGCAACCTTTGGGCAAAATCTAGTAATGCATAACTTATGATATAGAAAACTTATGTATGAAACAAAACGGACTTGGAATACATAAGTAATTGGATTGTCTGTTCATCCGAAATACTTTTCTCTATGTCCTATACTTTTAAATACTTACGTAGGTCGACCGCGCACAGAACTCCATAGATTTTGTATGAACTAATAGCTACTTACATAATGTATTGATTTTTGTGTAATTTAAATGGCTAGGACCTTATTAAAGATTTATTTTAATACTAACGTTACCGCTATGATACAATTAAATTGTGAAAAGTTCATCATTAGTACCTCTATTATGGACTTGATATGTTACTTATTAAAATAAAAGGAGAGAATAAAACTGGCAGCCATTTTGAACTTTTCGAACTGTTAACGAAACGTAATTAAAATTTATACCGCAACGTAAAATGCAATTTGGTGCAAATTTTAAATGCGTACCTTATTTCATTTAACTTTAATATCAATTCAGTCGCAGTAGGTATATATTATTAAAGAACCAGAAATTAATTCCGCCGGGGTAGATAAAAATAATGGTTTTATTTCATTACACTCCTGGCTGAAAGGTAAAGTTTAACAAGAATGTTTAGATATTGTTTATGTATTAAACTTAGTACCTAGGTACTGCGTTCCCTCTTTTAGTAATGGCAGTCTCTTTACTAGGCTTATATATATATCTGCCAATGTATAGTAAATATTGAAAAATATATTTTTGCATTGAATAGATTAAATATTTAACGGACAGCCACATAATTTTTGTAAGAAATAAACTATCCTGACAAAGCTTTTGTTTCCTCAACAAACGTGCCTCTTGGGGGTATTAAAACAAAAAGTTCGCCCCTTCGCGACCTTCGTGTCACACAATCGAGGAAAAGTGTTGAAATATAACAATCTAATCAATTTCCTTATGTGTAGGTAGGTACATAAAACAGGTTACTATTAATGGAAGCGCATAACTACTTCTTAATACCGATTGCCCTACCCGTGTAGATTCAAGTCGGTTGATGCTTTGGGCCATAGAGATGAATTTGACAAAGATGGAGGAATAGACAGAAGAAATAGAACATTATGTAGGCAATAATATGTATGTAGTCACTAAATCACTATGATTGAGCTGTAATATCAAGCGGATCGTAGATGCACACAACGTGTCTGAAAATATTTTTAATTATAACTTTAATTATAATAAATATAATAGAAAGCTACTTAGGTAGATATGTTTCCAGGGAAAATCTAATCTATTTGTAAGAGAAATCAGTTTTGGAACAAAACTATTCTAAAAAATGGCTCATGTTTTTTAGATTCAAGATTCAAACGTACTAAACAACTACTTATGCGCAGAGTTCTAATCATTCTTCGCAGGCAAGTTTTAGCTTGATCCTATAAGCCCCCGAGGTTATTACATACGTGCGTCTATGTAAAAACCGCACTATCCTTGGCTAAAAAGACCTCCCCACCCTCGTTCTAATTAGTCCCCTTTCTGTGCCACCATTATGTACGCTTGTTATTATGGACACTCTTTACTTGTAGAGTACTGCGGGTTAGAGATAACTGAGATATAATAATGTGTTTCGGTAGAGAAACTAAGCAAAAATAAGTGGGAATATGTGGTAAAGAGATGCCATCTGTAGGCTAGCCTTTGTTAAAGTTAATCAAATTAACATCCATTTTATAAGATGAGAATATTCCAGAGTACAATGCTGTAAAACATAATGATGAATGAATTAATAAATATGTGCATTGTTATCCGTAAACTTAACTTAATGTCATAGAAAAGTATAAATTAAAACTCGGAGAAGATTCTTATTATGAAGAAAGAAATTGGAAATAGGAATTGTGCGCACGTACATAGAAACTTTCACATTCTGAAAAGAAGCGTTTAATATGAATAGACATTTTAGAAGATAATGCTAAACTAGTAAAGATATTTTGAGTTATAATGGAGTTTCATAAAGATGTTTAATAAGGTTCTACCAAATGAATAGAAAAAAAAGTAAGTTGAGTTAGAACTGGAATTTAAAATATCATTAATAGCAAATCGTCGATTTTACTGAGATCATTTCCATTCCATTTCTCCCCAAGGCTACTTAATAGGCCTTTTCTTTCCAAGAAATTGCCACCATAAAATTCGATTGAATGCCTTATTTCTTTTAAAGTACGTCATTCTAAATAGCCTTTATTCCGAGAAATACAACAGATCTTTACATTCATGACTAACTCTTAGAACTCTACAGAATACTTCTTATATGTAGTATACAAAAAAATTGTATGGATTAATTTCAATTTTTTAATTACAATTGTATGAAATAATTTGGTTAAAAATATTAAACGTGAGACTAGGGATTGCAATCCGGTCCGGCGGATCCGGTAATCCGGCGGATCCGGCGTGTTTTTTGGCCTACCGGATCCGGTGGGTCGGCGCCGGATCCGGTGCCGGATCCGGCAAAGCCATGAATACGCGAACGCGAATCGCTAGACGTGCCGCAGAGCCTTAATTAATAAGAGTTTAATAGTATTATTACTTAAGTACCTTCAGATACTTACAGCAATAAGTGAGAGGCTGATTACTTACTTTATTATCTCTACTTATAATCTTAACTAATATTATAAAGCTGAAGAGTTTGTTTGTTTGTTTGAACGCGCTAATCTCAGGAACTACTGGTCCGAATTGAAAAATTATTTTTGTGTTGAATAGACCATTTATCGAGGAAGGCTTTAAGCTATATAACATCACGCTGCAGCTATTAGGAGCGAAGAAATAATGGAAAATGTAAAAAAACGGGGAAAAATAACTATTCCACCCGGACGAAGTCGCGAGCACAGCTATTATTAATAATATGTAGAGAGGTCAATTCTGTACATTAAATATACATATTTTAAAATTAACTAACAGGGGATGATTAGGGCTATCTCTGATCATCCCCTGTTAGTTAATTTAAAAATACTGATGCCAAAAATGCAATCAGATTTTTTTTGTCTGTCTGTATGTTCGTTATAGAAAATATTCTTTCCATCACGCTATGATCAATAAGAGCAGAACAGAGAAGAGAAATTTTGGAAAACGGGACAAGTTACTTAATTTTTTAAGCTTCCGGCGCGTGTGAAATGTTCCCCTTAAAATTATATAAAAATATCCTACGACAGCGTAGTTAGCTGTCTAACTTTTAGGGTCGAAAAGGGGGTGGTGAAACGTTCGATGGAATTATCGTCACTTTTCGAGCTAGGAACTTCAGACTTATACCCTAGTCTGTTGATTCGGTATTAATCAAAATTCATACGAAAAGGTTGTAAGGAGTTTGAAAAAGGGGGATGAAAAGATATATGAAAGTATAGTCGTTTTCAGAGCTAGAAACTTGAAAGTTATACTTTAGGCTATTGATTTAATATTTGTAAATTAATTAGACACCAAATTTAGAATAGTTTCATAATTTCATTTAGTACAAATAGTACCAAAAATTACAATTAATACCAAAAAATAATCATTAAAAGTGGTTTTATATTCCATAAATACGTATTTTATTTTTCTTTTTATGTATTATCAAAACTAAAAATCACTAAATTCTTGGCCCTAAGTAACTTTATAATCCGGCCGGATCCGGTCGGATCCGGCCGGATTAGCGTCAATCCGGTAAAATCCGGCCGGATTGAAAATGATACCGGATTGCAATCCCTACGTGAGACCCAATAAATCTTGGTGGTGGATGTGTATTGTCAAATGCATTGATGCACCTTCAGAATTTTTATAAGTAGGTATTGCGTTTAATTTTTTCAAGTTACGGTCTACTAAATGTAAGCAAGAAGCACATATTCAGCAAATATTCAGCGGTATACCTACTAAATATTAGAAGGATCACGAACAGAGCGAATTCAAAACCAATCAAAATTTAAATAAATAAATAAGTCCTTATTTGTTAAAAAAATCTAAACTAATAACTTTTTTAGTAAATCGAACGTGGTCCTTTGAGCTGTATGTGAATTAGCGATGAATGGAAATAGCAATTTATCTACATGTCTATTTAAAAAGGCTAAAGAATATAAACACCCTTATAGTTTTCAAAGAAAATAACCACATGAATCACATAACAAATCTAGGACAGTAAGTTCTATGTCATCGAAAGGGTGAACATAAAACCACTGCAAATTTACTAGACTGACCGCAAAGGCCCAGTGATAAATTCTGCAGAACGCCAAAATAGCACACCCTCATAATTATCGTGCGATTTGGCAGAGCTGATTCATGAACAACCTTCGAGGCCGTAAATTTTTATAGGCCCACAGATAACTCAGCTGATATCCTTTTGATGTACTCACAATTATGCGACCCGGCTCAAAGTCAACCGAGAGCTTAGCGTGCTAAAACATATTAATTAATATTATGGTCATAATTCAATATTAAACAGGTAGGTGCTTATTTAACACAAGTACTTTATTTTGTACGGATTACCATTTAAGTTACTACTTAAGTGTATGTAATGTGTTCTAAACGAGAGACTAATGTGTCTGAAATGTTTTTTTTCTGAGTGTTTGGCAATACATATTTATCGTCAACGGATCTTGTTGATCAAACGAAAAATATCGTGAATCTACTAGTCCAAAGCAATCAAACAAATCTTTAGTCTACTTAGATACTATTGTGGATTTTTTACATTCACAGCTCAACGAGCAAATAGGAGAAGAGAGGTAGAGGTAGCATAGCGAATCTTCGCTTGAATTGAGCCTCCGTCCCCCCATCTTATAGAATACCGTAGCCAAATGACCTCCGGGTCGTTGTTTCGAGGTGAGTAAGGTCCCCAGAGCTTGTGGCGGGTTAGGGTTGGGCTGTCATGGCGGTGGCAACTGACAGGTAACTGACCAGTTACTTGCCCGTTGTCACAGCGACTTGGGCTTCTCTTACGCTTTCCATCATGCGTAGAAAGCCACTATGTCGAGCTACCTACTATAAAAAAGGAGAAGTATCTACGCACTAAACACATAGATATTTATTTATCGACCTCTGAACTAATACTTACACTTAGTGATTAGAAAGTATTTTTATTACAAATCTGTTATTTGAAAGGAATTAAGATTCGAAAAGCTTTGCATAGCTTCGAATTAATTGCCCATTGACTAATGTGTAAAATCCAAAGCAGCTCATTTACGAGCAATAAACGTAAAAGGTTTCATAATATTATTAGATTATTACCCTCAAGGTACTTTTTGTTTTTACTTTCTCAATAGCTTAGTGGTTTTTGCTGGGTGAGCGTGCACCAGTGTGTGCTACGATATCGCTTACTCTCAATCAAGCGCAAACCCATTTGGTATAAAAAAACCGGCTAAGTGCGAGACGGACATAAGTTTCTGTACCATTGATAAGATTGCAAGCGTTTACCTGTTTACCTTAGCGGGTGCTGATTTAATATCGGGCAAAAAGCAGCAAAAAACACTTTTGTTGTATGTAACTCTTTTAAAACACTATTTTATTTTGTTTTAGTAAGTATTTGTTGTCATAGTGGCAACTGGAATACAGCCTGGTGACAGACGGCCGAATAGACAGCGAAGTATTAGTACCTAATACGGTCCCGTTTGAGCGGTTCGAGCCTTTGAGTATGGAATCCTAAAACAAGCTATTTACCCAGTTCAAGCGATAAGTCCTTGTAAGATTTGATAGAGCAAAGTTGTTTCTTAGACAATGCAACCGACGTAAATGGTTTCGCCATTAGCGTTTTAGATTAATGGCTGTTTACACAGTCTGTTCTCTAAATTTAGATGCTGTTTAAATAAATCCTTGCAAATATGTTAAAGGGCGATTTTTGCTTTGCCCTTTCACGTCGTAATGGAGCGTTTTACAGGCTGTTCTCTGCGTAGATATTGTAAGAGAAAGATTGAACATGTGATCACTTGAAAAGCCACGTACAGGAATTTTATGCCGGAAAAATTATACAACAGGGTATAAATAAATTTATGTTCACCATATACCATTAATTGTTTAGTGAGTACAGAGAGAGACTGAGTATGTAGCCACCTGAGAGACCACATCTAGGCGTTTTATTCCAGATAAATTATATGAGATCGTGTAAATACAATATACCTTCATCGCATACATACTTAACTTCACGCCTTTCTCCCTGAAGGGTAAGCAGAGACCACATTCTTCCATTTGCTACGATCTTGGCACACAACTTTTGCTTCGTTCTCATTTATCAATCTGTTCATACATGCTTGTCGGATTAGGGTGCTTAGTATTCATCGTATATTCTTCATTTAAGCTCTTTGATCTGTCATTTTGTTTTCTTTTGTGGTTTTGCGTTACATCCTACTGCCACTGGACTACCATGTCCTTCACTTTTCAACTAACATTAAAGAACCAGGCAATAAGTCACAACTTAGACTTAGTGTCGAGCCCGCCTAGTTGGGGCAGCGCTAGTGGTGTTGCGGCATTTCTAGACCATTCCAGGACCTGTGACACCACCCTAAAGGTGGTTAACAGAGGGGCCGGGGTTTACTCCCTTAAAATTATAGGTACCTATTTTAAAATGACGATCCCCGTAAAGGTGAAGCTTCATATAACTTCTGCCCCTTATCACTCCGCTCGCTAAAATTTTTAGCATTGCTGATATCAGGGCTCACCAACCGCTTTACATTCAAGAGTCAACAAAAGGTTCATTTTACATTAAATGCTCACCTACGAGTGTAAGTCATTTACCTCGCAGTCATTAATTTTGGTTAGGTGACTTTGTTTTTTGTTAATTACAAAAGTTTTAATTGAAGGCAGTAATTTTACGCTTTTCGTTTAGTTTAGTTTTATTATCACACATTTTTGTATTATAATAACGACCATGTTTTAAGGTATTTCGTAGCTAAAAATATGTTCAATTTAGAACAACCTTTTGTGTGCTCTGTCGCACAATCTTCTATGATTGTTGAAACGTTAGTGCAATCAGCGCTCACGTCAATATCACTTATTCAACATAATGTACATGTGCAATTATATGCGACATATTGTGATTCTTTGAAAATAAAACGTGATCACCGTTCTATCATGATACATTCCTGTATATTTCATGTCTGGTCACTTCCACATAGACCAAAGCTATGCAATACCAAGTACTGATATAACTTAATTAATTCCCCGCCCTTGTGCTATGATTGTTGGGAAACAAACTTAAACGACTTAACTTATCCCCCAGCTTTACCCCCTTTATCTCGCAAGAGTACTCTCTCTCTGATTACCTCCGCCAGTTAGCCATTTCATCCTAATCTATGCGTCTGTTATCAGAGACCAAATGACCACTTAGGGCTTATTACAGAGAGGTCTGCGAAGTTACCTAGGGACTATAAATAAAATAAACTTGTAGGCATATGTAATAGCACTATTTTGTAATTAACTTTATCGGTAGATTTTAGTAATAATTATTAGTTATCAAAGATTATTTTATATTTTGTAGTACCTACATATTTAAGTAATACCTACCCGCGTGAAATGATCCTTATAAATCATAGCCAATGTGTTAATCTGATCTGTAAAATAATAATACTGTACATTTTTTTTCAGTATCTTTCGTGTGAATGAGTAACAAACATCCAGCCATACATACATCCGTCCAAATAAACCTTTGCATTTATAATATTACTTAGTAAGAGTAGGATTTCTTGTATAAACTGCTGCTATTTATTATTATTTAATTATTTATATAAAAGTCCAATTACCTTAAGCATGATACTGCTATGTCCAATTAAAAGGCTAGTCGTGCCATTGAGTAACCAATTGGCTGCGACAAACTAATTAAAAAGTAAATGTTTAGTACCAATCGTTTGCGTTTTCTGTCCGCGTAAACAAATGAGCCATTTCCCTTTAGGGAAATAACCACTACATTAACAGCAATATCAATCTTAACTTAAATGCGCTATTAAGACTGATAAAATCTAACGTTATACTGACTCGTAATACGCAATAAACTAACCACTCTACAATAAAGGCACAACGGAGCAATTTACTTTCGCCGTAAAAGGTCCAAAAATAAACTCCAATTTTCTTTTACTTCTGGTTATTTTCATTCGAAGCACGATCCGAGATTTCCAGGCTTTAGATAAGGTGTAACGGTGTCATTTACAGCTTTAGTCCGGCCGAATGCGGAACAATTGATGCCTTATCCCCTGAGCTTCTGCAAACACGCTCACTTGGCTACAACTTACCGAATAAATAAATCTACTCCCGCACCTACTCGTACATCTCACAGGCAATCGGCTACAAGTACAATCGCACGACTATTCTTTTAACTCTAAACGGCCGAATTTGGCAGGGAAACAATAGATTTTCAATTGTGTCTTGAATACCTAAATCTGAAATATGTAGCTGTTAATTGGGTTATATTACGGTATAAGCTCCAGGACTTTCCCAAAAGTGGCGAACAGCTGAAGAAGCCTATGTCCAGCAGTGGACTGCAATAGGCTGATGATAATTAATGGGGATGTTTCCAGGGTTAAAATAATTACATTATATTTAGTCCGTATTTTAGATTATAAAAATATATTAGACACGTATTTTTCCTTTTTTCATTTAAACAAAAAATAACAAAGATACAAGGCATCAAAATTTAGGAGTGGGGGTCTTTGACGTTACTTAGTGGCGAAAAAACTTCCATTCTGTGACGTCACGCGTAATTTTAACGGGCTATATCTTTGTCATTTTTTGTCTAATTTACAAATGAAAAAATACGTGTCTTTTATTTTTGAACAATCTAAAAGACGGACTAATTACATTTTTTACATTCAACCAAACTACTGTCAAACTCGGCTTTCTCTGTGGTTGACCAACGACTTGTTATGTTATGGTGGAAATCGTAGGTTTAAATGCAAACAACCAGTTTGCTATTTCATGATGGTGTACCACATGGTGTACCTACCATTTAAAAATACTGTAAGTATTTGTGGGATATCCACGCAATTTTTATGGCTCAAATGCTTCTTAATTGGGATAACATCCATTGGGAAACGGCCAATAACTTTAGAAAACGAATAATTAATTAAAATCTAAACCAAATCCCGTCAAAGTAAAATGGAATTATTAATTATTAATAGATACATAGTAGGTACAACACAATAATAAACTTATGCCATACCTACCTACAAATGTGGTTAATCATGCAAAGGTTCTGTAATTTCATATTAAATTTTCATCTGTTCTTCGGGTCTCTACAATGAGTAGGGTCCGAAAGGCGTACGTGACTATAACAATTCAACTTTTCGATCCTGCTTTTTTAATTTCCCCTGTTAATGTCCATTGTGTCGATCTAAATTTCTATACTTACTACATTGCGTTTTTCCCGATTTTTTACATTTGCGGCCGCTTCGGTGGCGCAATGGTTAGAGCGTTGAGCTTAAAGTGCGGACGATCCGAACTTTTCTGAACAGGATTATTTCCAGGGTCAAAATTTAGTCCGTATTACATTATATTTAGTCCGTATTTTAGATCTTAAAAAATATTGGACGACACGTATTATTTTTGTTAGATTGAACAAAAAAGAATAAAGACTATCATTAAAATTTAGGAGTCTTTGACGTCACCCTTGCGAAAAAATGCAACGAAGAGTGAAGTCACACGTTACTTTAACAGGCATTATCTTCGTAATTTTTGGTCTAATTTAGAAATTAAAAAATACTTGTCTCTTGGTTTTAAATAATCTAAAAGACGAAATAATTAAATTTTTTACGGTAACAAGCCTATTGCCTCTAGGTTGGTCGCATAAACACATGTGCTAGGCAGGTTTTGTACAATTTATACATATTCATCGAATAAACAATACAAATAGGTAGTTAACGTCCCATTCGACGTGTTGCTGTCTGACTCGTCTTAAGAACTTCTTTAAATTAAAAACATAAGCGGCCACCACGTCCCAATGTGCAATGCGATCACAATCAACCATAACATAACGAAAGAATAACTGGACCACGGAATTAGGAAAAGTTTATAGCGTTAAACGAGTAAAAACGCACCCGGTTCCAAGTAGGTAATAGGTATGTATCTACATCCCTTTTGCGGTCAAGTAATAAGGAAATCGTTTATAGGTCCCATTTTCATCCTCGGTAGAATACCAATTTTCAACCCAATCTAATCTACGTTGATTGATTCTAGCAATTTTGTTAGTGAGCATTGTAGGTAGACTCTATTTATTATCTAGCGATCTTTGTAAATATGTATTAACCTAAATAGTTGTTCTTCGATTGTATCCGACAAACAACTCTGTTGTACGTAGCTTTTAATAATAATTCATGTGTTCGTGAAGTCATGCCGTACGGATTCGTGCGAGCGAAGATACCTATGTTCCGAGGTAAGGGATCCCTTTAAACTTCCAAAGGATGATTAATATATTAAACCAGACTAGGCCCGGAGCCTCATACTCTGTAAAGAAGGACCAATAATATAGATATGGTAAGCTTTTTGTAGAGCAGTTTTAAAAGGTTTTCAGGCAGAGTATATTTTGTGCAGTATATTGAATAGTTCCTTACCATGTTACTTAATTATTACATTAAAAAGTGCCATATGTTTCATGACTTGTCCGTCATCTGGTTTTTGAGGACTTATAAACCTGACCTGACGATTTCTAATTAGGAAGGTGAAACGAGAACCTGAAGAGGCATAATTTTTTTAGAAACTCTACCTCCGTTTATTTTTAGATAACTGATCAATTTGACAAGTTTTCCTAAATGGTCCTAGGGTTTTTATTCATACGAACGCGTCTACGATGTAACGAAAATCTGATAAATACCTAATGGTATTGCGAAAGTCCAAAACATATTAATTACCTAACTGTACCTTTTAGTAACGTCTCAATTCATCTTATTTCAGATACTAGCTGTGCCGGCGGCGTGGCACGCGTGGATATCGGGTTTCAAAAATAACGGACTTCCATAAAATGATACCTAAATTTTAAGTTAGAACTCTAACAAGACATTGGTGAAAACCACATTTAATTCCATGCAGAAGTTTTTGCGTGATGCTCGATCAAACATACATGTAAAAATTCCCCCGTTTTCCCAACACTTCCCGTCACTGCTCTGCTCTGAAAAGTATACTGTAACCTGCCCAGGAGTATGAAAAATAATCGTACCAAGTCTCGTTAAAATCCGTCCAGTAGTTTTTTTTTTCTATAACGAACATACAGACAAAAATTACTGATTGCATTTTTGGCATCAGTATCGATCACTAATCACCCCCTGATTTTGAAAATATATCCAATGTACAGAATTGACATCTCTACAGATTTATTATAAGTATAGATTATACAGTGGTAGGGAAACCTTATTAGAGCGAAACCGGGTTGTTTACGAAAACGCCATGCAAGCCACAATTTACGTACTTGCCAGTTTACACAATGGCTTCTATCAACCGAAGTCAATCTCGTACGTTACGCTTTTCATAGCTATACTCTTGGCTGTTGATGTTGTATTGACAGCGATTGGCAACTTGGCGAATATAGAACTATTGACTTATTTCCATAACTGCATGTTAGGAGTTGTGCCGAAAATCAAACACGTGCTATATATAATGAATTCTGATTGTGACTCTATAATCTTGTAACAACTTCATTTTAGGAGTTAACCGCTCTAGATGAGCAGTCACATCAATATTTTATAGTTTCTCTATTAAGCCACATTTAGATTATTACAATTTTCCATCCATTAAGATCTAAAGAATAAGAAGTCTCTGTCCCATTCATATTCGTAGGTAGAAAAGTACCTACTTTATTTTCATACGCTACATATACATTTATTTCATACCTTTTTCCAAGAAATTTATTTGAGAAAGATAATTAATAATACTGAAAAAGGATTAAAACATCTCTTGGAAAATACCTTTAGCCAAAGCGTAACTGAACCATATCACTTTTTTGTCAATTCCTACAAGAACCCTTTCTCTAGCTAGAGTACCTAAGAGCCCTAACAATTTGAACCGTAAGAATACTGATTTCTTGTAGGTAAACAACGCGTTACATCAGAGACATACTCGTAAATTACATTATAATTTTCAAGAAGTACGCGAAATTACGTTAAAATAGGTAATCAATTATACCGTAGATATTGATTAATTACAATAACAATTTCAATTCAAAGCAATTCAATAATTTGTGTCCAGGTAATTAAATAAATGGTAACGTGATGCATGTAAAAATAATTTACCCGTCCTACAACAATGATATGTATTATGTATGCCTATCCCCGATGATAACTTTATTGTCTTTGCATTTAGTGTCCCCGATACCTAAATTTAAAGCAGAGCATAATGAAAAGACCAGGTACAAATTCGTGGTCGCGGGCAGGTGCGTCCCGACGTAAAATTAAAGTGTTAATTATTACGAATTGGACCGCTCCGTAATTGCGGTTTGACCTTTCATATCGAATGTAAAGCGAGGATGTATGATGCCGACAATATTTCGTACATTTATGTACGCTGTAAAGCTGTTTTTTGTATTAAGTTCCGTAATGTTTGGTACATTCAGATTTTTTTGCGTTTTAAATGGAGTTAATGTTGGAGATCAAAATAAAGGGAACTTACATATTTTCTCTTACAGCTCAGCTAAACGTAAATGTCAAGTACCTACTTACATACTAAACTTAAATGAGTAGGCATGGTACACACACAGTCAGTAACAAAATTAATAAAACGTAATGTTTCCGAATAAGATGCACACATGCACATAAGATTAGATACTCACCTACGTTCTCCAACTTACTCTACGCCAGATATTTCAAGATTCCAGGTATTTTAACGTCACAACGTTACTTCTTTTTTCCACAAAATAATTAAACAATTTCGTGGTACGTTAAGCACGACTCAAACATAGTTGGTAACGAAACTAGCATCCCGCTAAATAGCACGTTAGTATTTCTGACTTTTACGGATTTTCACTGATGTAGGTAACATAAGGATAGACAAAATAAATCATGTTTAATTTCGTATTAATATGAAATTAGTCCGGTCCGAGCCGTGGCCGCGTAAATAAATAATGAAAATACAGTGGGAATTATGACAGAAAAGTTGTTTGGGCGAAGTTTTTTTTCGTGTCGGCGGGAGTTAGGGAGCTGTTGGCGTGTTGCGGAGGATTGTAGCGGTTGATGGTGCGGGTCTTACCATGGGTCATGTTACGCGGCGTGCAGTGCCGAATCGCAAACGGCGGCTCACGCGAGCAGACTGTTGCTTTCGGCCGGGCCGAGGCTGCGTGCGCAACTACTGAGCCTCCGCGCTCCCCGCCAAATCCACCCGTGCCTTACATTCAGACACAGTACAAATGGGAAAAGTAGCTTCGTAACAGCCCATCGTACAGCAGCTTCAAAACGCTCAGCTCCTTTGACACCTCCAAAAATAAAACTTGTTCATTAATCGATCTATCTACAATAAGTAAACGAAAAAAGTATCAGATCGGGATAATGGTAGGTTAAAGAGGTAGAAACTTGTCTACCTACCTGACCTATCGTTCTATATACCGTATTGTATGTCATTACCTACTGTACTTAGTTGTCTCCTTAAACGATCCGGTATGACGTACCGATCTATTTATTACCTGCTCTTGCATGACGTCGATGGTCCATTCTTTGTATTTCTAAGAATTAATTTCCAGTTTATTCGGCAACAAGAAAAAGGCACGTAGTTTCAAATTTAATAGTAGTAGTAGGTAGGTATATGATTCATTCCTCTGAGATAGCTCGTTCTGGGCATAAAGTGTTGTAGTGTAGAAAGTTTTGATTTAAACTAGAATTATGTACTTAATTAAGAGTGGGTAGATAGATATTGAACATACATAGGTCCAAGCTTTACGACCGTATACACAAACGTTACTATGCATTGCGCGAACGCACAGTTAGGAGGTGCCCTCAAAACCTATTGGGCACTGTGCGTCCGCGCGTCTAAGGCCGATAATACCCTATCATCGTTACATGTGCGTCTAAGTATCCCGAAGTTACCCAAATATCTACTACGTTCATCTTTCATCATCCAAACCCAGTTAGGTATGCTTTTAAGTTCAGGTATGAAAATTGCAATTTAGTCGAAGGCTATGCGCCGCCTTCACTATGAGCTATGACTTCAGGCACCTGTTCAAACGGGATACACTTTAGTCAACCTAGTATGATAAAGCAGTCTACTATTCCCGTTTGTACTACGCTCTTAAGCCGTCAACGGCCACGCGCACTGCCTCCAGTGACATCTTCTCCTTTGTGTAAAGCTTAATTGTCGTACTCACTGCTAATCAGCTATTCGATACGCCTCCCTCACACATGTCCAGTTTAACAGTATTCAGACATGAAGAATTTAGCTTACGTGAAGATGTCACAGATGAAATAATAGTAATCAAACTCCTATAAAAATCAGAATGAGAGGAACACCAAAAAACTAAATACCTAAGTTTATGTAGGTACTTCGTTCGTACATACATGGACTTCTTATTAAACTAAATAGGTATTAGGTATAATTTCATAGAGATTTTACGCTGGTATGTTGGTATTATCATAATATCAAAATTTGTTTAGGGAAAATATTCAAACTTTGCTAATTATAACAAATAAATTATTAGCTTGTATTATCAAGATGCTTTGGCTTCACTGAATAAGATTGATTGTAGTAGGTAAACCTTAACGTTTTTCATCCTACAGCTTAGTCTAATGACGCTACTTGAAAATTACAAAAGTTATAATTTGGCCGTAAAATTACTTACTCAAATTATTCCGCAAAATGCAAATCCAGAAAATGTTGCGTAAAATATTTATTATATATTTAAATATTTTTATTTTTCATCATCGCTTTTAAAATCCTTAAACTCATTCTGCATATCTAATAAAACCTTTTTGATTTTACTTCTGGTCATATTACGGCAAAACTCTTTGTCTCTCGGATCATTAAAACCTCCGTTGCTCCAAGCGTAATCAAACCCAGAAAATTCATCTTCCAAGTCGACGTGAATGTACGTCTCTATATGCGAGGGAAACATGTCATCAGATAATAGCTTCTGAAGGTTTAGAACCTGATAAACACTTTCTATCGCATCACAGTCCACTAAATAGCCTTGTAGACCACACATACTCGTCTTATATGCTCTTGGTATTACTGTGGACACCAGTCGATATTGAGAACCATCTCTTCTATTCAGTGAAACATAATACAAAGATCTAGCCCAGGAATAGTCATCAATGCGACAAAACATGTCATAATGGGAAGCTATACTATTCCAAACTTTCGCGTCGAAAGCCAACACGCCAGGATCATTCGGAGGATTCCAAGTCATGATTTCAACATGATATGGGCCGTCCTGTCTCTCAGGCGAATACGGGACTGCATTTAAGGATAACAATTCTCCTTGATTTAATGTTTCTGTAAGCTTTTTCATGTAAATAATCATGTAAATAGAATCCTGTAAAAGATACACGTCGTCGTTTAAAAATACAACACTCCCTGTGTGGTTTTTGGTGCAAGTCAGGGTTTCAAATACAGTATTCGCTGTCCACCACCAGTAATGTTTCTTCTCAACTTTGACAGGATCTCTGTAATGACCGTGTATATCTGCGGTGTAAGCACCAGTGCAATTAATAGATTCTGCAATGTCTATACTAATATCATGAGGACAATCTCTCCAATGGTACCCAGGAAACTGATGAGGATACATTTGAGTAGAATAAGGATAAAATATCTGCAATACTCGGCAAAAATCTATGCGTTGAATCAAGTTATTGATGTTCTCATCAAGATATAAGTGTGAAAAAATAATTAGCGTGCCCTCGATACCTCTCACTTCTGATAAGGACACTAGAAGAAGTTCCAAGTAAATCGAAAGAGTATGGACATATACGACGAATATTATCGTATCCTCTTTTATAGGACCATAAATGTCTATGTTCAGAATATTTTGCTTAGTATTGTACCGATGTATCAATTCTCTGTTGTGAAAAAGATTGGTTTCTAGATAAATAGGTTCTTTCTTCTTGAAGAAAATATATTTCAATGCTGACTTTGGTATTGCTGATGCCACCTCGCGTTGGTGTATTCTCTTGCTCTTGTAAGCAAACAAAAGCATAATAATAATAAGTAAAAATAGTATGTTTCTCACTAACTTAATGTAACTTTCCAAGTTTCTTCGAGCCATTGTTGGTGATTCTGATCAATTAATTCCTTGAAATTATTCAATTATACCATAATTCACTGTTTTATTTCAGAGTTTAAACATTTAAGCGGATAAACAACAAATATATACCAAGGCAAAATAAAACAATCTTCACAACGACTGCCTGTCTGAATGTCTCGTGGAGTGACAGACGACGACGTTTGTACCCACTTGTCATAGAAGTTAATGAAGTAAAACTTAATAAAAAGGTTTTATGTTCAGTAGGTACCTATCCTTTATTAAAATATTTAATTATGCTATTAATATGTAAAAATAGGAAACCTAATTAATAAAATAATAGAAAGGCCAACAACATAAAGAATTATAATGAACATAAGAGCTTTTTATGGGGGAAAAGTACTTACTACGCGGTAATGAAAAAGCACGAAGCCACCAGCTTATTTTTATTTTAAAATTTATAAATTCGGATTATTTTGGCTTTTTATTATCTTATTGTTGAAAAAATTATGGAACTTGGCTGACACGCTCTAGCGTATCAATATGTTGTAAATAAAAAAGTCTAAGGTTAACGGGGTCTACCTTTTAACATGAAAAAAGGTTATATTAAGGTTAGCATTAAGACAAACGTACATGCTAATCTTAATTAAAATATAACACGTACAACGTAATTTATAACATTTCTTGCTTAAAATTGTACCCATTCTCTATTTGTTCATGAACTCTGGATTCTGAGCATTGAAAATACGAGTAGGTAGGTACATTGCCTGTACCTATTAATGAAATAAAGTTGGAAAAGAATACCCACTTATTTCTACCTAAATGGTCTGAAGTTCAGACTCTGAACAAAACACAGCATTTCCCTTTAACGCCATCTAACGGGAGAGCAGGTAATAAGTTTGATAACCAAAACACATTTAATTCGAATGCACCTTTTTAATTGAATGTATTATCGTAGTAGGTAGATATGCAGTTTGGCTTATTTTCAAATATTAAGTTAGTATCATTCAAATACCCAAATATATAACTATGTACAGTGCCTACAAAACATACTCCTCAATATCTCCACGCCACGAGTCGTGATCAGTAGGGGCTTTGAAAATAGTAGATACCTAGGTACCTATTATAAATAAATTTATTGGACGAAGAAAAAGTTGTGTGGCAGGATCGTACCAAATGGAAGGATGTAGTCTCTGCCTACCACTCTAGCAGAAAGGCGTGACGTTATGTACCTATGTATTTTATTAAATATACCTACCTAGCTTGATCAATCTTGGATAATAATACCTACTTTACTTCTACTCCTTAGTCGCCATTTCAAGCTTTAGAATCACATAGTTAGATACTTAAAGAGCAAACATGATTATTCATCAGAAGTTATTTCTGTGTGCAATTGAAACCCTAAGCTTCTAGCAGTCATATAAACAGGCATTTATTGACCGTTCTTTGAGTTAAAAAGAAATCCATCATCATCATCAGCCCACTGCAGTCCACTGCTGGACATATGCTTCTCCAGGTGTTTGCTTAGCGCAAACTTCTGGAGGATATACCCATAATCGCCACGCTAGGCAGGCGGGTTGGTGATCGCAGAGCGTAGCTTCTCGGACCGGTGACGCTACAGCCCGTCATCGGTCTGTGGTATTTAGCTACGCCTTCAATTGTGATGGTTTTGCTGCCACCAGTCAGCCAGAGCCTTGTTTGTTATTCAGCAGGATGCACCACTTGCAGGTGAGGTTGGCTTGGAGCGAAATGATAATAGGCCGCGCTCTTTCATCCTATAAAAAATTGTATCGATAATATAATCCTTTTTGAACTATGCAAATATTTTTTAGAAACCGACTAGGTGTGTACGAATGCAGGTAGAAATTATATAAATTGAAAATTACGCACCACATTATAGATTTCTGGCTCGCCCAATTGTAGACTGGTAGAGAATGCTATTCGGCATTAAGTCCGCCATTTGTACTTTCCTTGTGGATTAAAGATTAAATAAATAAAAAATAGCTAAAATTAGAGAAATGAGGATTCAATATTTTAAACCTTATTTGATTAAACTCCTTTTTTTTAAAAAACAATTTAAAAAAGCATGAGATGTAAGGGAATTTAATGACAGAAAATTTAGAAAATAAACACCTGCAAGAACATAAACACCAATAAACTGGAAAATTAATGAAATTACTTAGAAAAAGTACCATGTGAAAATGGATAGGCTTGATGGATCCGTCCAAAGCCGTTAAGCAGATATTAAAAAAAAAAAAGATGTAAGGGAGCGACCCTGGTGCATTCTACTGTACTGAATAACAAACGAGACTCTAGCAACCGTCTGGTGCGGTAAAACCATCACGCTTGAAGGCGCAACTAAATAGGTACCATAGGCCGACGCGACGTCGGACAGCAGCGTCACCAAAGCGAGGAGCTACAATCTGCGATCGCCAACCCACCTGCCCAGCCGCGCGGCGATAATACGTAAAGCCTCCAGGTTATTACCCAAAGTGGCGAACACCTGGAGAGGCCTATGTCCAGCAGTGGACTGCGATGGGCTGATGATGATGAAATAAAACATATCTTACATTTTGGACAGCGCTTATTTACAATAGATAGGTCAATAAGTTTCTATAAGGATCTAATAAATAAGTTATGTTCCAGACAATATTACTGTGGTAGCACTAGGGATTAAAGTTATTGTATACCTAACTGTATTATACCTAGTAGGTATTATAAGAGTAATTAATTACATAGATAAAAATCACTCTTCCCTATCTTGTCCCGAATGCCATAAATAAAAATTATCCTACCTACCTATGTGCAAAATTAAAAATCCTATTTCAGTAGGTCTACTTACCTATCATGGCAGAATAGGCCCCAAGGCACCATCCCTTTATGGGGTATGACGCTTGATGGAGTGATCGGAGGTTGTAATGGGTATGCCCTGCCTCACTACCACATTGGGGCAGGAGAGTCCCACATACCCCGACACTCCCCCAAGTGGCAGGGATGCATAATCGCATTTTCTCCGGCAAAAAAAGGTCTACTTGCAAAGGAGACCTATATTTTAGTAACTTCACTAATGTTACTTACGTGTGACGGTAGATTCCAGAAACAAATTTATTAATTCAAGTTTTTGACCATTTTATAGAACATAATGAATGTACATAACACTTCGAAGAGTTACAATTACTTTGTCATCTGCAAACCATCCATTATCAGATATTGTTTACTTATTAAAACCGCGGTTTTCAGTTTACCGGTACTTTAGAGTTTATTACGTACTTGCTGCAGACATCATTAGTATAAATTTGTAATTCCCGCCATACAATTGACAGTACTACCAACTGCGTAGTGCTACCAACATTCAGGTACGAAGGTCGATTTTTAACTCACTGTAACTGGAATATAAAATGAAGTACAAGATAAACTTAAGTCTTATACGATAAATAAAAAACCTAATGATTTACTACTACTATTAAAGTTTATAAATTGTTAGATTTGTACTAATTTTAAATATTAGTACACTTAATGACTAGGTTTCCGGTATCTAAATTTCGCCACCAGGCCGCGCCACTAGCGCGACGTCACTCGTGTATCTATAGTTTCCTTCTGTTTTGAAACCCAAGCTTAGTGAATAGTTCCTTGGAAAATATTGTAAAAGCGTTTGAGAAGTGTACAAAAGTGTAAATTTGCTAAAAGCTAAAGATGGAAAAGAGGGTCGCCTTGGAGTTAAGGGGGAGAAATCCTTCACAGGTAAATGATGCCTATTTTTCGATTTATTGGAATGTTTTGTCGATAGTACGTATTTCGTCAGGTACATAGATGTAATACGTAAAAAGGCTAATAATATTTGGAAATCATCGCTATTTAAAATTTTTCACGTTATTTCATGACTGTAGTATGTAAATTCATTTCCTAATTGAATATGTGGCGCTTTTGTATACAGAAAATTAGCCATTACCGATTGTTACGTTTCATTCATGTGCACATATTTATTTCGGTTTTCTGTTATGTTATCTCGTGTATTTAGCTATTTTATTATAATCAAGTTGATTTGTAATCCTTTAGTCATGGAATACATATCTCTAAAACAAGCTAATACATCTCTTTTGTAAATATTCCCATATTGAGGTTAAGTGTCGAAACCTACGAATTTACGTGGAGTAGATCATGTATGATTGTATGTACAAAAGTGACAAAGTTAATTTGATTCATACTTCATTAATTTGCTGTACATTTGGAAATGCAAGTGAAAATCGTCACCGAAACCTATTTCATTTCAAAAATAGGGCTCATTGATTATAGCCTGTCAATGTCAATACATTTTTAACTTTATATCGTAAAGAAGTGTAAGTTCTGGCAATTATTTCTAATTATTTATTACCATTAATGTTATTTAGCTATCTATGTAATATATATCAGATCTAATAAATTAATCTTAGGTTTACTCTTCGAAAAGTCTCGATAGGTGTTCGGCACAATTTCGCGCCCTTTCACTCGAGACAATTTTTTGATAAAAACGTCATTTACAAGTTATTTGTCTTATGGGCTACAAAATAACTTTGTGGCTACGAAACGTGCCTACTGTGTGGTTAATTTCATTTCTATTACACTTTTTCATTTTTGTCTGCAGTCATTGACGCACGCCTTACCAATACATACAGCGGCCATTTTTATTGCGTCGCGATGATTCGTGTCATCCGCCATTGCAAATGAAAACGATTTCATTTCTATACTCAAATACAACACATACATTACAAGTCGGGATATAAAAGGTTACACGAACACATCCCATTTGTATTTCAATCAATATTTCTCGGAAACAATCACTCATTTCTCAGATTTTAACAACTACGCCAGTCGCTTTGACAACTCACACCATTTTGACGTTTTACTCGCTCTGCTATCAATAAAAATACCCATCAAGCCAGTTACAATACTTATTTTGTCATTCTATCACAATCCTGTAGAAATTCTCATCCTCTATGATCCTAAAATTGTAATATAATTTTATAAGTTTATCTAATTTTGCTACAATGAGCTCAACTGAGTTTCGTAAATGCGTACTGGAGCCATAACCTTGTTACTATGTAGGACTTATTATGTATTGCAGTATTTGCAGCTCTACAGTAAATCTAGATATAAACACTAAATCAATAATTAACTACCTAAACAGTAAAAGTTAGTCTTTTCTTAAAAATAAGCAGTTTAACCTGTATATACTATACCTACAGTAGGTCATGCATGCATAAAACAAAATGTTTGTTTTTCTGAGCTATTTGCAATGTTGTTGCCCTTGTAAAGTTTATCCATGTATGTGATAGATGGCGCAACTTCTAAAGCTTTGTACACATCTAGCTGGTGTGTGATGAATATTATGTATCAAAAAGAATCCTATCCTAATAATACAAATGTGAAAATTTGTTTGCATGGATGGATAGATATTTGGTACCCTTCACACAAAAGTACTGAATTTAAAACTATATTACTGTAAAGTTTCAATTTACATTAATATAGCTTGTAGGCGCTTAGGTTCACACATAGGCTTTATTTCATAAGGATTGTAGTTATTATGTTTCCAAATATCACAGGATCTTACGGGCAAATTACTTACATGATTATGTTTTAAACTTGCAGGTCAAAGAACTGAACCTGGACAATTGCAGGAGTACCAATATAGTTGGTCTCACAGACGAATACACCAATCTGGAAATACTGAGTCTGAACAATGTTGGGCTTACAACTCTAAAAGGATTCCCCACCCTACCCAAGCTCAGGAAGTTGGAACTGTCCGACAACAGGATATCCAATGGCCTTAACTTCCTCAACGGTTGCAAGAAACTGACATTCCTGAACCTGTCGGGAAACAAAATTCAATTTCTAGACACTCTGAAGCCCCTGGAGGAATTTGAGCATTTGAAAAACCTTGACCTTTTCAATAATGATGTCACTATGATGGAGGATTACAGGAGTAAGGTGTTTGCCTTACATCCATCATTGAAATATTTGGATGGGTAAGATACCAATTTTCTATTTTCTCCTCCAAGATTTCTATTATATTAATTTTTAAATTTTGTTTTTCAAACAAACTTTTTTGGCACACTACCCTATTGCTAGTTTCTGCTTAGCCCAATGGTTGACTGGTAGAGAATGCCTATGTGGCATTAAGTCCGCCTTTTGTACACTACTTTACTGTGCAATAAAGATTAAATAAATAAATAAATACCAGATGTCGTTATGTATAGTAATAAAATGTCTAATGCACTTTATCTCCCATATCTATTGCCATTCTGCATTGGTGCCTATATCAATAAAAGTTGATTTGGACCTGACAATAACCAGGATACATGTATTCTACTATTTATTGCCCTCCGTGCAACATATGGATGTATGAGACTTTTTGAATTGTGGAACTTGTGTCTTTCCATTGCTCCAATCAGTTAGAATTGGAGCAAATTATGTAAATGCATCTTCAAGATTTTTAATATTCAGTCTTAAATATCTTTACCAATCTGAAAATCTTGTTTTCTATATCAAAGTAGATATAGCTTTGTCTGATCTGGCTTCTCAAATAAACTTAACTAACAGAACTGTTCATTATTTTTCAGGTTCGACAAAGAGGATAGAGAGGCTGAGGACAGTGATGCAGAAGATGATGATGAGATGAACGGAAACAATGATAGTGATGTAGAGAGTAAGCAAAATAATATATTTAACAAGTCTATAGTTCTGTTCCATGTATTCCTATTGTCATATATTAATCAATTTCATATCTTTAAAGACTTTATATGAGCATAATTTAATTAGGTATTGTGAAAAACACCACCCTCCTTCAGTCAGTCCTTTTTGAAAATCTTGGTTACAGTCCATTCTCTATTGCATTTATTACTCTACTTCCAATATATTCTCATTATATTATCATGAAGCCTGAAAAACACCTTGTATGTGTTCAAATTCTAAACAAATTACATACATTTATTGTATTGCAACCTTCTATGTAATTATGACTGGCTCGGTGGCTCAATTGGTAGTGACCCCTGCCTTCTGAGCCTAGGGTCGTGGGTTCGATTCCCACCCGGGACAAACATTCGTGTGATGAATACTTGTGTTTGTTCCGTGTCTGGGTGTTTATAATTTGTATTTAAGTATTTATTTGTAGTACCTTCATTGTTCTGATACCCATAATACAAGTGCTTAAGCTACTTACTTTGGGATTAGAGCAATGTATGTGATGTTGTCTAATATTTATTTATTTATAATTATGGCTGACCCACTCATGATAGTTGAAGCGTTTATTACTAGATATTCTTTATTAACCATTTCAGTACATGTTTGCTATATCAACCTAGAAGATTTTCTGATTTAGAAGTCATTACATCATAGCTTGCAACTGTCTGTACCGTACTGTAGCTTCACCATAGCTTGTATAACACCATTGGGGGTTTCCAAAGGTTTTATGCTGCATTTACAGATTTGGACATAGACTTGGGTTTGCTGATGATAGATGACGATAGTATATCAGAAAGACCGGAGGAGAGCAGAACCTCTATGCCAATGTTGTTATACACAGTCTATGGTCTCCTATACCACATGGGGTTTCTCTTGAAAAGTAAGCATCACGTTTTTTATGATGCTTGTTTAAATAAACTGTACATAATGAAGTGTTATTGTGACTAAAAATGCTGTTTATGTGTATTATAAACTTCTTTAATGCCTATATTGTGTAAAAGTTACATTTTGGGTTCGCTTTTTTAGAGTTTTACTTTATATTAATGTTTTCTATTTATTTCCGCAGGTTCTGATGTTGAGGAGGAAGAAGACGAAGATGTATCACTAAGCGCAGTCTACAACGAGAACCTGGGTATGTCAATCAAAATCAAATCAAAATATTTTTATTGTTCCTTCACAATCAGACACTTACAATATATTAAGAAAGAATAGTGCAGTAGTTGTGAAAAATTTAGTAAGGGCCTAATTAGTGAGGACTGGTGCCTGAAATAGGTTTCAATGAGTGACCTGTAGCACAGGGCTACGGGTCACCAGGCCCCTCCCCTCAGACCTCTTTGTTATGACAGATTTTGTATGTGAATATTTTGATTGACTATTTACTGACCTACCGTTTTCTCAAACTTACTCAATTTCCAAGTGTTCAAGCCCAGATTGAGTCCATTTTTATTGAGTAAGCATACCCCATTGTGGGCTTCAATGTCACTCAACATAGCTAGCTATTGAATAAGTGTGGAATACAAAACGACACTCGATAGTTACACGTCACTACTTCGTAGTAATTTCATGTAGCAAACTTTCTGGACTCTGTGCTTTAAGGGAGGAAAGTAGAAAGAAAAATGTTTTATTGGCAACACAAGACACAGGTAATCTTAACTAATATTATAAAGCTAAAGAGTTTGTTTGTTTGAACGCGCTAATCTCAGGAACTACTGGTCCGAATTGAAAAATTCTTTTTGTGTTGAATAGACCATTTATCGAGGAAGGCTTTAGGCTATATAACATCACGCTGCAACTATTAGGAGCGAAGAAATAATGGAAAATGTAAAAAAAAAACGGGGAAAAATAACTATTCCACGCGGACGAAGTCGCGAGCACAGCTAGTACATGATATAAATACACAATAACATATGAGCAGAGAACATAAAAGATACAGATACCGTTATGGCGTCAAGGACACCATAACGGCGCTGGTATTCTGGCTAAGTACTAGTCTTCGTGACAAGTGATAGACGCTAAGGCGCCTTTTTCCGATCCGTCGCGATGCCCCTGTGTATCGGACGCCCAACCTATCTCTGCCCTTAGCTGCTACTATCTTTCTCTCATTTTTTTATACTACTAGGTTGACAAATTCGCCGGACCCGCTTGATGGTAAGCAGTCACCGCAGCCCATGAACGCTTGCAACACCATCGTATGCGCTTTGCCGACCTACTTATTTTAAACTTGAAGCGCCCGCTTCATACTGTATTCCCCTGAGAAAACCTGAGCAGGGAGCTCATTCCATAAACGCAGCGTTCGCGGGAGGAAATTCCACTGAAATCGGACCATGCGTGACCAGTTATGAATACCCTGCCGGTGGCGTGCGGTGCGATGGTAAAATGAAGCTGTTGGCATCATTTCGAATGACATGATACACTGGGCCACACAGCGCCATCTAGCCCCAAACTAAGCCGAAGCTTGTACTATGGGTACTAGACAACTGATAAACTTACTTAGATACGTTTTTTTTGTAAATAAATACATATTATACATAGAAAACACCCAGACCAATACAAACAGACATGTTCATGCACACAAATGTTTGTAATGTGTGGGGATCGAACCCACGACCCTTGGCTCAGAAGGCAGAGGTCACTACCAATTGAGCTACCGAGCCAGTCAAATAATTGTATAATAATCTATACTTATAATAAATCTGTAGAGAGGTCAATTCTGTACATGAAATATATTTTCAAAATAACTATCAGGGGGTGATTAGTGATCGATACTGATGCCAAAAATGCAATCAGTAAAATTTTTGTCTGTCTGTCTGTCTGTCTGTCTGTCTGTCTGTCTGTCTGTCTGTCTGTATGTTCCTTATAGAAACAAAAACTACTGGACGGATTTTAACGAAACTTGGTACAATTATTCTTCATACTCCTGGGCAGGTTATAGGGTACTTTTCATCACGCTACTATCAATAGGAGCAGAGTAGTGAAGGGAAATGTTGGGAAAACGGGAGAAGTTACTCCATTTTTTTAGCTTCCGTCGCGTGTGCAGCCTTAATGGTTAAAGTTACATAGTAATTATGTATGACAGAAATATTTTACATAAAATTGACTAAAAAATATCCCGCAACAGCATATGTCTATCTTTTATGGTTGACTCACAATAACACGTGTAACTCCTGATAGCTTAGCAGTTCAGAGCATTCTGATTATATTTGTTTACTCTTACGTTTATAATACTCTCATTCATCCCTAATTTAAAAAAGTTATCATTATTACCTATTCAATAAAAAAAGAATCATAGAAATCGGTATAGAAACACCAAACTTATACATGAAATAAGCCATCGCGCCGTCGCACGTGGTTGCCGCGCTCGACACGGGTCGCGGCGGCGGTAGGGTATAAAAAGGCGGGAGGTCCGAGAGCTAGCTTCATTCAATATTTGGCTGTTGATGCGTTCAGAGCGATCGACCTTATTGACAGACAATAATTATAATTGATATTGAGAAACCGTGCCAGCGCGACTTTTAGTTTTTAAATAGTTTATTTGAATTTCTTTTGTTGTTATATTGTAAAATATTCGTTCAAATTAAAAATTATTAAGCGTAGGTACTTTTATTAATTAAAGTAGTTATAAGTATTTAATTTTAAGTGAAGTAGGTATAGTTAGATAGTTTTGCACAGGCGTTTCAGCTTCAAAAATATATTTACAAAAAAAGTATCAGCCCAGGGGGTGATTAGTGATCGATACTGATGCCAAAAATGCAATCAGTAAAATTTTTATCTGACTGTCTGTCTGTCCGTCTGTCTTTCTGTCTGTCTGTATGTTCGTTATAGAAACAAAAATTACCTACTCAACGGGTTTTAACGAAACTTGGTACAATTATTCATCATACTCCTGTTCAGGTTATATGATACGTTTCATCACGCTACAATCAATAGGAGCAGAGCAGTGAAGGGAAGTGTTGGGAAAACGGGAGAATTTTTTATCTGAATGTTTGATTGAGCATCACGCAAAAAGTACTGCATGGAATTGAATGTGGTTTTCACCAATGTATTGCTAGAGGTCTAACTTAAGATTTGGGCATCATTTTATGGAAGTCCGTTAGTTTTGAAACCCGATATCCACGCGTGCGACGCCGCTGGCACAGCTAGTAATTGAATAATTCTTCAGAACAGAACCCGTTGTACAATCGATAGAACACACACAAAGTCCGTACTCAGGCTTAGTGGCTCAATCGTACTTACCTCTCACTTTGTATGTTTTAGAGGAAGAAAGCTCAGCCAGCTCCCTGTTCGACGGCAGCGACGTCTCCGAGGAGGAAGACGATGACGAGGACGGAGACGGCGAGAACGACGCCGAGGGCGACCAGAACAGTAAAGTGCAAGGTCAGTTACCATTGATTTAACCTTCAAGCTATAAAACTAACCAGCTACTCGCTCGGCGAATATAAGTCTACGACTTAATTAATTTATTTAACCTTTTTTGCAAAGAAAGTACAATAGGTGGACTTTATGAGGGTTTTCTAAAAAAAAAAAAGAAATCCACCAGATGCGACCACATAAGCAGCAGGTCCAACTAACGTAATTAGTTAATTTTGGTATGGCACTGACATTTTCATAGCAACCAATCACATGAAAGAACTTCAGACTTAGCTCATATTCATACTGCAACTCACAGTAGCCACGACAATTGTGATAATTTGGAAACTAATAATGCTAACAGATTAAATTCTTTGGACATTGTCTATGTAATTCTTGTGTTTAAATCTACAAATAATAATAATAATTTATTTATTACCAACATAATTTTACACAGTGTTCACAAATTTGCTGGTCCTCACACTAGGCTTAGCCTGTCCTGTGAGGAACAGTACAATAAATTAATTTACACAGGTTTACACAATTATGGCACAATATTATGTTCTATCGATTGTACAACGGGTTCTGTTCTGAAGAATTATTCAAATAGTTATATTGTTTTGTTTTCCAACAGATGGCGATGAGAATGCAGACAGCGAGCCCGAGGAGAGCACTCGGGGTAAAAAACGGAAACACGAAGACGACGACGAGAATTGAGTGTTGCCTTAAGCGGAGTTATCTTACTAGTTTGTAAGTGTACAGCGCTCCGATGCATCGGACAATAAAACTGGGCGCGTACCACGAACTTTGACCGGAATGCGAACCGGTTAGAGAGCGGGACTCGGATACTGTAAGGTCTGGTGATCGAGATATGTGTGATGTGAGCTTGGTAATATAAAAATTCAAAGGTTACACGTGTTGCGACATCGTGAACAGCGCACATGCTCGATTACCAGACTGCCTATGAGTTGTACTCGATCGCCGAACGCGTCGACGTAAATTCATGAACGCACCACTAAGTGGTGTCTAGAAAAGCTAGAAACACATTTCACATTTATAACTAAAATGCGTCAATATACCGTAAATATTTTTGGCGAGGCATCGCGTCGGGGCGGGGTTGGTTCATAGTGTTTCTGATCATGCCCTCACTAGGTGGTGCGAAATAAGCCGGAAGCATATTTCTGACTGTCAACACGCCATGAATGGTCCTGGCATGGCGTCATGTCGGGTGTTCATAGTGTGTTTTTGATCATAGAAAACACAATTTGATAAGAGTCAGATTGCGTTGCGTGTGTTAAATGTGTTTCCTGCTTAATTCACGTTGACACATTCGACAGTCCTGCTGTTCACAATGCCTACGTACAGAACAAGACGGTTTCGTTCATTCGATGAGATTTCAATTTAAACTAAAATCTGAAGGAACATAAGAACTTTCCGAACCATCGACTTTGCTTCGTGGCAGTGCAGCTCGTAGGCTCACCCGCAGTCTCGCTCGCTGGCGCCGCCGCTGCTCGGTCGCCCGCAGATCGTCGCGTTACGTTGCAGTCATCCCCTTAGACTAGTTGTCATTTGTGAGATTGATTCCGTCACCCAACGAGGCTAGGTTAACCCGCTTTCACCTTAGCGTTAACGTGTCTGCGGACAAGAAACGATTTTGAAGTGAAATGTTTTCTATCATTGAATGTTGATGTCTATTGTGTGTGGAATCTGTAGTTTGTTGTCCGACAAGTTAATGTTTCAATTAAATTGTTTATGTAATAATCATTTTTTATTCTATTGACATGCTTAATTTTAGTCTAATCATTGAAATGGAAGTGCATGATTTTAGGATTAAAATAGCTCTCATTCTTAAACTACAATTTCAATGGATTATATTAATTAGCTGTAAGTGGAAGGAACTTAACTAAAATAGGGTAAACAAAATTATTTCATGCCCTTGGAATATATTACAACAATCCTCAAGTGGGCTCCGCCTGATAATTAACGACCAATCTAGACTGATAAAGACATACAATACCGCTATGACAAAAAGTCAATTTTCAATTAGTAACTTAATAATTGTCCAATCTAATTAATTTCCAAAAAGTACAAGTGAGACAAATTTGCTCTAAATGGCAATACTTATTAGGTATTAACGAACTAACAAAAATATCTTTATTTATTTTAACAAAGTCCTAAAGTTTGTAATTTTTTTGTTTTTCAGGGAAACACGGCTCTAACAGTCTTATACGGCTGGGCATAATAATCCCCTCTTTCATAATACTTTTTCAATTTGATATCTCTAATCTTTTTAGCATTTTGTTTAGGTTTTAATATGTAATAAATTCATATTTTTATATATTATTTTCGTAATCTCACTAATGATAACTGATGTTGATCAGCGTTCCAAATTAAATTCCAATGGGCGTAGTAAATAAATACATGTAATCCGAATAATTAGATCAAATCTTTGATGTCTGATGAGTTCAGAGAGTATTTTTCTACAATCTTTTTAAATCTTGAAAGAGCAATTTATGCACTTAAGAATATCAATGAAATGTTTGGTTGATGCATCATGGTGAATGTGCCAGATATGTTGAAGAGAATTTTAGTTAATAATTTTATTATATTATGTAAGTCATTAAGTTTAAGTAATTTACAACTTGTCCTGTTGATATATATTATATAATCCTATTAAGACTTTATTTCTGGGATTGTAAAATAAAAGCTAAACTTATTTCTTTGTTTTATTGACAAGGACGCGTAACACACAATTTTAGGCACATACCTTATTGTAATACTAAAAGAAAGAATAAACGGCTTATAAAAACAATATTTAAAAAATGTAGGGCATAGCGAATATCGCTAGAATTGAGCTACCTGTCCGAGGAAGGACCTTGACCCTGTAGAATACCACCGCAGTCAAATGACCTCCAGGTCGTGTTTCTGCCGGCGACTAGTAGCTCGTTCCGTAGTACGTGGGGGGTTAGGGATAGGGGTTGGACCAGCATGGCGGTGGCAACTAACCAGTTTCTTGTCCATTGTAACAGCGACTTGGGCTTCTCTTTCGCTTTCCATCAGGCGTAAGGAAGCCATTATGTCGAGCTACCTACTATAAAAAAAACAATAACCGGGAGAACATTATAGGTACCTACACAATTATTTATTATAGTATCTAGTTATCCAAACAACAGTCACAGAGAGAAATCAGTGTGACGACCATTACCTTTGGAAGCATTGAATGCACACAATCTTGACAGTAACGAAGTAAACTTTGTTACCTACATGGTATCGAGACCATCTATTTATGTGGCCGTCTTATACAATGGGATACTTTCTCCTGTGGTTATAATGAAAATCGTTATATTTTATACAATTTTTATTTGACACTACACTCGAGATTATCGCGTTGTAGTCCCTTGTAGTGGCCATGTTTCCCAATATATAATGTGGCCGTAGCAGCACATTATTCATTATGCATGTGTTGATTCGTTGAGCAATCAATATTTTCTACTGGCAGAAGCATAACGGAGAGAAATGAAACATTCAGTTACGCTTAAAACTCTTTTAATTCTCATCATAGTCACACAAGAGATTCGGTGGGTTCCAATAGAAAAATAAAATGGTCAGCTATCTTGCTGCTCTAAGAACTGTTCCAACAAAGTATTTTCGATCGGTATGACGAGATTTTCACTTCCGTCCAACGTGCGCTTCATTTTGACAAGTTTATGATCAAGGAATTCTGTGAGTTGAGCTCTCAACGCCAGGTCGGAACTGACAAGGAATTGTTCGCGACATTTTGAGTAGAGATCTTTGAATGGCAGACCTAAAACAAAATGATAAAATAAGCTCTCAACATCAAACACCATCAGGCTTGGGTGGTGGTCAGCAATTACTTATACATGGAACTGACCCACTACTTCATTGGTTGTTGAAGAAGACCTGAACATACAGCTGAAGACCTCAATGTCTTCTCTGTCGTTTTCTTTTTCTTGTCTTTCGTTGTCTTGGGTGGGACCAAGTCTGTAGCAGTAATTTCTGCTTTCTTTAGCAGTAACAGTTGCTTATGTTCAAAAATTCGCCATCACTGTTATAACTATAGCTCGTGGGGGATTAGGGTTGGGATGGCATGGCAGTGGCAATTGACAGGTAATTAACCAATTACTTGCCAGTTGTCACAGCGACTTGGGCTTCTCTTTGGCTTTCCATCAGGCGTGGGGAAGCCATTATGTCGAGCTACTATAAAAAAAACTCTTTTGTGGTCTCCTAAACCTCATAATTCGTTTTTATTTTTGTCAGATCGTCCAATATTAACATGACTTAAAATATGTATCTAGTCCAAACAAACATACCTTGATAGTGAGCCAATTTCTGATTTTCTAACTGGTATTTGATGATAACATTGAATATGCCCTTAGCATTTGTTGTAAGTGATTGATAAACACTCCTGAGAGATGATAGTTGCAGAGCCCCACTCCTTTGGGTCATAATTGAATTTTCAAAAGAAGTTTCTTCTATATACGGCAAAAACGTAGTCACATCCCACCATGTAAATTTAAATTTGCTCAGCTTTGAATGATCCCACACTGAAATCAAATGTAATTCAGGTATTAGATTAATAGAGCAGAAAATTTGAACAATTACTTGATTAACATTCCTACTTATTTATAAGCTCTGCCTTTAGCAAAACTGCAAAGGCGAGCTAAACTGTATATATCCTCCAGATGTTTGCTCTAAGTGGTGAACAACTGGAGAGGGCTATGTCCAGTAGTGGACTGCAATAGGCTGGTGATGATGAGAGTACTGACATCAAAATGTAGGTAAGTCCCCAAAGGAAAATACAAATCAATGGTGAATATGACAAAGTTCAGGTTTTGTACTTACACAATGGTGCATTAATGTGATCAATTGTTGCAATTGTGTGGACATTCTTGATTTGCGACAAACTTGACAAAGTCGCTTGGGCTTTCGCATTACGCAACATAGCCCCATCAATATTATGCACTATCAGGAACAAATCCAAATCATTCTCAGTCAGTTGTGTGTCTATCAAATTCACAATATCTCCCAAATTTGTTGGCACATGTATGTTTTCCAAAAGATCGACAATAATTGTTTCTAAAATGCTCTTGATTGTTAGACTCGGAAAAAATCCATTGATCACTATACATGGAAAGTCTTGGAGCTTTTGCATTTGAAATTGATGAAGTATAGACCGTTTTGAGCCAATACCATATAATATTAAGTTGAAATCTTCACTCAATACATACAGCCATCTGTTGAAGAGTTGCTCATAAGACTGATTAAGTTCAAGAATCTTATTTTTGTGTTCAGTTGATAGTTGAATTTCTTCATCTGCCATGCCATCAAGAGTTAAATTTTTTAATCTAGCCAATGTGTGATCTGATGTTGCAATCTGGAATAATAAAAAATATATAAGCGTTATTATTGCCAGCAAGACGCAGGTGCAGGACCAAGGTTGTGCATCTGACGGTAAGGGTCACATCAGCTGCATATTGTACGCCATATTCCCTGCGTCCATTACGCAAGCAAGCCGTTTAGGAAGGGTTTCCACAGAAGAGGCTGTTGATGATGATGATGATTGCTCAATCATCATCACACACTTCATCTCATCACTGGTAATTTTTTTTTTAATTCTAGCTTAGTTTCACACAACCCCACGATGGATACACACTCTTAGGCTGCCTGTTGAAGCGGAGCCAAGTAGGGAATAATTTATAAACTACTTTCGGCATAAAAGAAATTTGTAGATACTTAAAGATTCTTATTACTGAATAAAACCAAAATAATACATACTTTTTTACTGGAATGCATTAGGAAATAATTGTCTGGTGTCACAATGTACTCAGAATCTTTTGCTCTAGCTCTGCCAGATTTAGCTTTGGTGATCTGAACTTTACCGGCCATCTTTTTTGGTTGCTCAGGTTTCTCTTCATCTGAAGAACCATCAGATCCACTTGACTGAGAAGCACTTTCCTGTAAATACAAATATTTAGTTATTTTTTTTGAGTTTAAGTCTAGTCATCATTACTAATACTAGCAACCTTCATCTTCTCTAAATAAAGACTAATAATAATGGTATTTGGGACTGATTACCCGTATTAGCCTTTCCACAAAGTAAAAAGCAGTTTCTTCAGTTTTGGTTACAAATTGAAGTGGTTTATGTCTAGCAGTGGCCTGTGAAAGGCTGATAATGATGATCCGAGAGTCATCATCATGTTACTTAAAGTTCACAAGACAGAATCTGCATAAAAAGCAATATGCCTGTTGCCGTAAAAAATGTAATCAGTATGTCTTTTAAATTGTTCAAAAACAAAAGATATGTATTTTTTCATTTGTAAATTAGACCAAATATAACAAAGATATAGCCCGTTAAAATTACGCGTATCGTCAAAGAGTGGCAGTTTTTTTGCCACTGAGTGACGTCAAAAGGTCTTTAACGTCACTCAGTGACTCACTGAGTTCCTCTCCTACATTTTGATGCCTTGTATGTTTGTTATTTTTTGTTTAAATGAAAAAAGGAAAAATATGTGTCCAATATATTGTTATAATCTAAAATACAGACTCAATAAAATGTAATTATTTTGACCCTGGAAATATCCCTATTTTTTTATTTTTTTTTCTAAATGACTATGATGATGGCCAGGGCGGCCTTGTCATCATCACCAGACTGTTGGGGGAGCGGAAGGCTCTCACCCCTAAATCCCTATTAAATGCATTATATCAATATTATGTATGCAAGCTTACCTCATTTTCACTATCAGGTACAAAATCGCTGCTGCTGCCAGAGAAATCACTATTGTTACTGTCACTCTCCACTTCACGAATGATTCCTCAAAAGAAAACAATAATTTAATTAATTGTCGCAAGGCAGTTTTGATAGTAGTTTGACCCAAATCTCCAGGTTTCTCTTAAGATGATTGTAAACAGAACATAGTGAACCCCATACAGGTGACGCTGCTGCCCGTCACCGGTCTTTAGTATTTAGCTACACCTTCAATTGTGATGGTTATACCGCCACCAGTCGGTTGCCAGCGCCTCGTTTGTTATTCGGCAGGATGCACCATGGGCAGGTAAGGTTGGCTTGGAGCGAAAAGATGATAGGCCGCTCCCTTACATCCCAGGAAATAGGTATATTGATAAAAAATAATATTACTTACTTTTTTTCATAATATCTTTTACATGTTTAGGAGTAGCTTCACATCCTTTAGTCAATGGACTCTGAAATAGCTTCGAGTGAATACTTTTTCTTGGAGTCTTAGAGGAGCCCATCAACTTAGGTGAATTACTTATAGCAGCCTTTACTTTGTTCTGTAGATTCAATTTTGTGTGACGGGATTTGAATTTGAACATATCTTGACCCTCAACATCATCACTGGTAAATAAAGCTGCAAAATGAAAACTTTATTATATACTTACTGCTTTTAAATTTTTATAGGTGAATCAGTATTTTAACAATACTTTTTTTTATTTAATTTTGCTTATTTGAACTTTGCATTGAACAGTAAAATAATTTATGAAGATTATAATAAACAAATTATAAGAATAATCAGTTAACAAAGAATCACTACCAAGTTTCTTGATGGTTCTATAAGGTAGAATCCACTTTCCAAACCCATTAAACTTTCAAAAAGATTCTAGCTGCAGCCCGCATCAATTCTTGAGTGAATATAGGTATGTGAGTTGACAATATCCTCAGAAAACGTAGCCTCAGAATTGTAGCAGAATATGTGTTAAACTGATGTCTGAGCTATATTACAGAAAAGTTTAGAAAAGTACTTGTCGCATGAAACAAACATCCATGTATCCAAATTAACTACATATTACATTTATAATATTAGTAGGATAACTAAAATGTGACAACAATTTTAATTAGGTACACATATTAAATACCTGTAGGTTTCGGAGTAAGGTGCTCATGAAAGACTTCTTCATCAGTACTTGAACCTTCATCTTGAATCCTCTTCTTTGTTGGAGAGTCAGCTACAAAGTCACCATACTTCTTTGGTTTCGTTCTGTTCCGTACGCCCCTTCGGATAGGCGTATTCACTTCATTATCATCTGAAATAGATTAGGATAATTAACTAGTAATCTGGGTAACACATCCAAATGCGATATACGAAAGCCAATTTGCTAAGTAACTGCTTACTATATGAAAAACCGTTTCTTGGAACAGGTAGGTATTCTAACCTAGTGGTTAGAATACCTACCTGTTCCAAGAAACGGTAACCATAACTATATGGTAATGGATCATACGTTGTTTTTAAATTAAATATTAACTTTCTACTAGGGTAAGGGTGTCTGACTAGGGTTTATAAAGATAAGTTTCCTAACACATGATCTAATAGATAATTTACCGTTAAAAATGCTAAAAATTATAAAATCTTATCGCATACCTGAGCCAATGGCTTCTTCATTAGATGTGCGAAATTCTAACTCGGTATTCATTTTGTTCGATGCACTAGGAGACTTAAATGACAAGCCTTCTTTCTTATTTACGCATAAGATTCTTGAAGGGAGCTTTAATTCTTGAAGGTCAAAAATAAAAAATTTAGAAGCCTTTGTAATATTAGCATCACAACTTTGCGCACTTTTTTGAAATTAAACGTCAAGTGAAACGTCACTGTCAGAGCAGTCAAATTGACATTCGTTTTTTTTACTACTTAGAATGCATGTTCATTTCTCATATAAATCCAGATGATCATCATCCATAGATTTATTAAGTTATCACCGTGGACGTTCAATATTTTATACGTCCATCCATGGTTATCACCTTGTCTGTGTCACCTTGTAGATAAGATCGTGAAGTACAAACTAAAAAAATCGGTACATACCGAAAATTTTTCTAAAGGGTTGTATCAATAAAAACTTAAAAAAAATAATATTATGTTACCAAAAACTATATCCGTGCGGCGACGAATAACGACTAAAAGTTACCGTCTTTACTTCTTCCAATAGGTGTTGTCAGAACCAGCTACAGGATTTTTCGAGATTTTAGCTTGGCGTCCGTAAGCCACCATCTTGTACAATTGAGTGACCTCGACGGTCGCGTTTCGGGTTACAACAGGAGAGCGTGGTAACGAGCCAAATGAACAGGTGTAGTCACAGAGTACTTTGTAATATGTGTGTGTAAATAAAAGCCTTATTACACCACCCTAAATTCAGGGACCCTAACTCTGAATAAGGGTGGTCTAATAAGATTTAGGGTAAGGGTCCCTATTTAGGGCGATCGGGCTGCCTAGCTACCTGACCGCTCTGCCTATCGCGTAACGTAATAACATTAAGGGCGATTATCGCATATCAACTGATTTAGGGACCGATATTCAGTGTAGTGTGATAAGCGCCACTAACTAGGGTCCCCGCCCACCCGGTATTCAGTGCCCTGAATTTAGGGTCGTGTAATAACTACTTAACCCAATACATGCCACGCTGGGACACATATCGCCATCTAGCCCCAAACTAAGGCGAAGCTTGTACTATGGGTGCTAACTGATAATTTACTTGCGTTTTTTTGTAAATAAATACATTATTATACATAGTAAACACCCAGACCAATACAAACAGACATGTTCAGGAACACAAATGTTTGTACTGTGCGGGAATCGAAGCCACGAACCTGGGCTCAGAAAGTAGAGGTCACTACCAAATGAGCCATCAAGCCAGTCATCAGTGATTAGAGTATATGTAGCTAACTTAAATACCTAGCTTCTTTGTAATAGGAATATTCGATTGAATACTTCTTTTATAGAAGCTACCTATAATTTTACTACTTTCTTCCCAGTACTGGGAGTACTGAGAGTACTCTGCCCAAGCCTTTTGTAAAGATATCTTGAATTATCCTCTTTGTTGGAGTCAGCTACAAAATTACCATACCTACTTGATTGGTTTCGTTCTGGTCCGTTTTTGTTACAGTATTTTTTGAAGTTTGTAATAAAATTATAAAGATTTAATTTTTTGCCAGGACAAACATTCTATGTAATCCCTTGTTGTGCCAAAAAGTTATGACTGGATTTTTCTGCAAGAGACAAGAAATTGCTCGGTAGCAACCCTGGAGTCAGTAAGCTGCATGGACGTATAAAATAATTAAGTTTATTTTACACATCCATGGTAAGATGGCGTCGGTCGGTGGCATCATACACCGTGCATCAAAGTCCTTGCCATAATTAGTTCAGGAGAGTATCATTATTCTTGTAGGTGGTTTAAATGCGACCTTTTATGCTCTAAGCACAGCAATAGTTTATTAGGGTCAGAAATAAAATAATTTAGTATAATACATCATTCATTTATTTGCTCAACTTACTGACAATTTCGAAAATCACAGTTATTTTTGACAATTGTTTTGTAACTATATTACACAAAAACAGCTGTCTTCTATGTAAATGGGAAATGGGTATAAAATGGTATTAAATATTATTTATTGGCCACAGTACATTAATTATTGGGTATTCATAAAATACCTACAAATGGATATCAATAAACCATCATTCATCATTTTACATTTCAGTGATAGTTTGTAAATTTCATCTATAAGATTTCAGTTAAGTCATAAAACAATACATAAAATAGAGAAGAATTCAATAAAATTGTAATTTAAGAGTTCACTTTGAAACAAAATAGTAGAAGTCCTAAGATAGTGAGCAAAAATGAAAGGTAGAAATAGACAGTTGACTTACGTGATACGCAATGTACAAATTGTTAAGCGAAATCAACGACAACAATACATTTCAAATTTAAATTATTCAGGTGATCTACATACGATAACAAAACAAAAAGCATGTGTGTTTAAACTATGGAAATTTAAAAGAAAATCACAATATGCCATTGGAATTACATCCTACAGATACAATAAAATCAAATGGTGTCATTGTGATACCACTTACGAGTTAGTACTTAGAAATATTATATGGTGGGATCGTAGCGCATGTATATACAATACCAACAAGTTCAATAGACTTATTACAATCACTCGAGTCACCTACTTCTTCTAAATGTACCGCAGTGTTGCGCAAGCGGCGCGGACGACGCACGCGAGTTCATTGTGACACATTATATTACAATCATGGAGTCCTCTTAGCCATTTCGTGCAACACTACGATACAAACTTTACACAGATTTATTGCATTCAATTACCATACTACTTCAAAATGTTCAAAAGTGCTACTTTTAAACTTCTAAGAATCTTTCATTATAAAGTATCTGACCAATTTCTATGGGAACGTTAAACACCAAGAATATATTTAATGCAGATTTCACTCTTGACATATAATGAATTTAAATAATTCGAATTAATTACAATTTCCCGTTCCGAACTAATTTTCAATTATTTTATGATATTATGTTAGCCAATGAATTTACAATTTAACCATACGTTTCACTTTTATGACATGGATAACATCTTGTACACATGAGCTTTCATATTCAATAATTACACAGTAAAATGTACATAAAACATAACTGCACGAGAATGTCCACAGAAATGACATAAAATTATTAAATCCAAGCCTAATTCCGTAACTATATCAACGCGCAAAAAGCGTCCAGCATTACTCCGTACATACTTATTAACTTTAACCATTTAAAAGCGGCGCACTAATCGACCGCGAGAGAAAAAAAAACATTAGGATCGAATATCGTCTTGAGATCAATCATAGTAAACGAAGGGAACGGATACTCAGATCCGCAACTAATTACACGAACACACCCTCCGGCCACACTCCCGAATCTCAGTTTACGGTACACAGTTACCTCTAATAGTAATATGCAGTCGACCTTTTACAATTAATTGGTACATGGGCGCACATTGTATGATACAAATATTTCTAGACGAAGATCCGCGCATACTACACTTCATTTGAACAGAAACACACGAATGAAACTAGGACTAGCCGCGTCCGTCCGCCCGGCTGTGTCTACCAACGACGACACTACATATCTACATTACTTTTGAAAGAATAAACTCAGCTGGTTTTTCATAGGTCGGCTACCATTTCACTTTGTAGACGAATTGAAAGTGAACAGACTAGAACGAGCGAATACGACTACCTTCGCGAGATCGATGACGCTTACGGCCGTATTCACAAACGTTACTATGCGTCGCGGGAACGCACAGGTACCCAAAAACGTATAGGATTTTGGGTACTGTGCGTCCGCGCGTCGCATAGTAACGTTTGTGAATACGGCCGTTAGTCTTCATAGATTTTTAATATCGTCGTGACAAAATATTCTCTGGTGTCGAGATGGAATCACTGCTATTTGCACTATTAAACATTCAGGATTTTGTGAAAACAACACAAATCTGATTCTACAAAGGTGCGCTCATCCCTACACGAATATTCTGCGAGAATGCGGTCCGTTTGTAAAGAGAACATTCAAACTACGGATAAGTACGCGTAGTTTTGACGGAGCTCTACATACAGATCAGTTAACTAAAGCTGGCACGTTACACACACTTATGCAATAGGCTATTATGGCTAAAAATTGTATTAGTCCGTCTTTTAGCTTATTCAAAAATAAAAGACACATATTTTTCCTTTTTTCATTCAAATAAACAATAGCAAAGATACAAGGCATCAAAAGTTAGGAGTGGGAGTCTTTGACGTCACTCGCTCCCGTAAGAATGCCTCACCGAGTGACGTCACGCGTAGTTTCAACGGGATTTGTAGTTTTTAGTCTAATTTACAAATAAAAAAATACGTGTCTTTTATTTTTGAATAAGCTAAATGACGGACTTATTACAATTTTTAGCCATAATAGCCTATTTCACTATACAGTAGCAAATGTTAAACTGTAACCGCCCAGCTAGACTGCGCGCGAGAGAAACAGACAAACTTGTCATATGCGCGTTTATTCAGACACTAGTGTAAAAGTGTTGAATGTGCCAAGCTTTAGTTTGCTGACATGTAGATGAATTAACTGTCCAATTTGTTTTGAGGTTTGCATTCTCCCGGCAGGGATCCAGCCTTCAAGAATGGTGATAGACATGACTTTAAGGGATTCACCGTTGTGAGTAAGATGGATTTGTGATGTTCTAGTTTATGGACTGATGAAAACGATAAGCTGACAATCCTACGTCTTAAATAAAAACAATGAATAGTGAATCCAGTCTTTTTGTGAAGCTGGATCCTTCCCGGCACGATTGATTGTTTTTAAGGTGTAATCAATAAAATCACAGATGAATCGTAGCATCATCAGTTTACCGATCTCATTGAACTGTACCCTGTGTGCTCTCATTGGACCTAGCAGCTAGTGTAGCCGAACTATTGGTAGTTTAACTATGGATAATTTTCATCTGAATATCGATAGGACTTATCAATAGTATCGATTCTATCGACAGTTCAGAACTAAACGATACTATCGCATGAAAGAAATACTATACCGATAGTATTGACTGTATTAGGCTATCGTTAGATTTTAATTTATGAGCTATCGACACTTCTGACAGTATATATAGTTATTATTCGCGACGAACATTACCTTTGATAGCATTAACATAATGATGAACATTATATGTAGCTAAAATAATACCGATAGTATTGCTTGATTCTGAGCTATCGACACTTTTGATACCACCTCGACTATCGATCGGCAACACTGCCGTCATACGGAAAAGGCCGCTCCTACATACATTTAAAAATGGAGTACAAACATACTGTCACATACGTCTTACCCATTTATGTGATATTTACGGCCGTATTCACAAACGTTACTATACGGTACCCAAAAACCTACAGGTATTTGGGTACATGTGCGTCCGCGCGTTGCATAGTAAATTTTGTGAATACGGCCGTAAGACTCATCTCAGGTGCGAATTACTGCATAACTCGCTTTGAAAAAAAATTTTAGATGCGCCCTTTCCGTATGAAGAACGAGTGGTTTTTTTGCGAGAGGCGGCAGACGAGGTACACTACAAACAGCCAGCGGCTGGCACATTCGTCCGGGTCTGGCGGCGCGTGGGCTAGGCGGGCAGCTGGCTCTGGTCGGGCGTGGGCGTGGGCGTCTTTGGTAGGGCGTGGGGCGCTCGCGGGCACTAGGCCTGCTTGACGCGCTTGCGCGGCGGCCCGATGGGCGGGATCTGCTGCTGCTGCGTGGCTAACGCGCGGAACGCCTCCGCGATCAGGTGCGGGTGAGACAGTATCATGTTCTTCCACCCGGCGGTGTCCATAACATCCGTCGCGTGACTCCTGCGACAAGATAACAGTGTTTTTTAGCAAAAAAAAAAGACTTCAATAATGTAATATATATAATAATAATATCAGATAACATCACATACATTGCTCCGATCCCAATGTAAGTAGCTTAAGCACTTGTGGGTATCAGAACAACGAAGGTACCACAAATAAATACTTAAATACAAATATAAACACCCAGACACGGAACAAACACAAGTATTCATCACACGAATGTTTGTCCCGGGTGTCAATATAGTGACAATGGGACCAACTAGGAAGTAAGTAAGTTATGTAAGGGAGCGGGTCTATCATCATTTCGCTCCAATCCAACCTCACCTGCCCGTGGTGCATCCTGCCGAATAACGAACGAAGATCTGGCAACCGACTGGTGGCGGTATAACCATGATAGCTGAAGGCGTAGCTAAATACCACAGACCGATGGCGGGCGGCAGCGTCGCCGGAGCGAGAAGCTACGAACTGCGATCGCCAACCCGCCTGCCCAGCGTGGCGATTATGGGTATATTACCCTCCAGATGTTTGCCTTAAGTGGCAAACAAGTGGAGAGGCCTATATCCAGCAGTAGACTGAAATAGGCTAATGATGATGATGATGAGACCAACTAGGAAGTAAGTAGTGTCCAAATTCATAAATCTCGGAGATATGTGCTAACAAACAAAAAAAAAATTCCGTCGAATTGAGAACTTCCTCCTTTTTTTGAAGTCGGTAAAAAATATACGATCATGTACACTGACATTACGCGACTTGAGGGTGACACACGTCCTAATTATTCCTACTACACGTAATATTATAAATGCGAAAGTCATGAGGTTGAAAAGCGATTGAACTGGAATGCATGGCTGTGTGTACCGAGCCCAGATCATTTCATATAGTTGTCCCCCCATTAGTTTATACCACTGTTACTTCAAATTACTTGACTTTACCAGATAAATAATATAAAAAATATTTTACCAGAAAGACTTAACAATTTTATATCTCAACTAGCTTTCCGCCCGCGACTTCGTCCGCGTAAAGTTTTTTTTTCCAAAATAAAATTGTGCCTATGTTACTCGTGGATAATGTAGCTTTCGAATGGTGAAAGAATTTTCAAAAACGGTCCAGTAGTTTTTGAGCCTATTCATTACAACCAAACAAACAAAGTTTTCCTCTTTATAATATTAGTGTAGAAAAATGAAGGTCAATGTTACCTACTAGTATATCTCTCATATCTTTATCACATATTTTCCTATAACACAAACGCATGATTGACTTCGCTAATTACTTTATCTACAGCTGAACTTTGATATCCCCCAATCAGATAATTGTTAATTTGAACACATCAAAGGTTTATTTTTGTACTTCCAATCTACCGTATTACTTGATATGATGAAAGGTCATCAATAATAATGTATTACGTTTTATATATTTTGATGTCCAAAGTAAATATCCTTCAACCCAGATACAATAGTTTTGAATCATTATACAATAGTTTTGAATCATTTCGACCGCTGGACGATTCCAGCAATACCGATGTATTACGGCCCTTTAGAGGATTAAGGTTATGGATAAAAGTATATCATCATAAAAATCTTTGAATTTCAACTAAAACATTCAAAATTACTCTCTTAAAAAATTTTGTCGGTAAGGATCTGTTAAGTCTTCAAGAGCAAATGAGTGCTTCTATCTAAATATAAGACAAAAGGAAGAGTAGGTATATCTAAAGTTAACACTAAACCTAATATAACAATATAAATAGAACGAGAATAATTTTACCCTATAACCTTTGTTAAGGTTTCCGCAACAACCAAACACTACCTACGGTTGTCACGGAAATATGTGCGACATCTTCGATTACTATGAAGTAAGCACAAGTCTAAGTTATTCGTCATTATTACCATAATCAGCTGTATGAAGGCAATAGGACAAAGGCCACCCGTAGACTTTAACAATGGCCGGTTGTAGTGTTATATAAAACTCACGTGTTAATGAAGTCGATGGTTTGAGCCTTCAGCTGGTCTGCTGAATGCAAGTCTGCCAGAATGAGGGTGTCCGCCGCCGTCTCCACCGACAAGCTCAGACAAAGCGCTTCTTCGCACATCACTTTTAACCGATCTAGGGCGTACTGAAATGAAAATCGTAACAAAATTAGCCATGTATTTTTAATTTTCAAGTAGTAACAGGAGGAGATCCTAATGTTGAACAATATGATATTATGATATACATCACGCATTCGTCTTTAGCTTAGAGAAACATTACGTGTTTTAACTTAGGTATAAAATTGAGATGCTTAAAATTTTCTGAGCCACACGTTTCTGAGTCAATGAATATCAAGGTCTACTTTAAGAACAATATAAACGTTTTGAAGTCATCCATTCTTTCTTGACATTTTATATAAATATATGTACCTATATTTATTATATGTACCTATATTATCCATTAATCAAAGGTGAAAATCTTATTTTATCAGGACACTAAAATGTCCGAAGAATAAAATTCCTACAAAAAAACTTTCAGTCAGTTATAAACACGAAATGTGTTTTAGTATACCAGTTTCTTCATAACGAACATGTCACTCCATCTGAGATTTCCTTTGTTACTATTGTCATCGTAATTATCGCATAGTATCAATTGATACGACGACGTTTTAATTATTATGACTTGGAAGTATTTCCTAGTATGTAGTTGAAGGGTAAAAACCGCAATTATTATGAAGCGTTTTCTACTTGCAATTTTACATCACTTAAGGTTACTTTTCTTACAAAACTATTAACTGTCTGTTAAAATCTATGTCATACAATGTGATTCAAGTAATTACCTGTAAAATATATATTACTATTACAGGCATATTCATCTCATAGGTATACTAGGTATATGGTTCTTTTGCACCGTTATGACCCTGGTGCATGAAGTAAATCTCTACACAAACACTGTATGGTGGCAACAAGATTTATAACAATGTAAATGCAGTTATGTAATAGATCAATAAACCATGTACCTTCTACAATAACAACGCCTTGCCCCAGATTCTTTTCAAATATGTAGATTTATTTCAACATCAATATTAATACACAGTGGGAAGTGTGAAGGTACTAACATCAATCCATTTATTCGCTTATTACGTAATCTATAGAGCTACTATACAATACGCAAACTTCTTTGCGAATAACAGATGAAATGTTTATCGGGAAAATTGACGTAGGTTATGATAACCATGAAAACTCCCAGATTAAAAAGGTATCTATAAAAATTTATGGATGGAGCTGGATGCGGGCAGCTTGCAACCGGCCGTTGTGGAAGTCTTTGGGGGAGGCCTATTGGGCCTATAGGCCTTGCATATCCTGCAGTGGACCCCCTACGGCTGATAATGATGATGAAAAATTTATATAGCAGGCGACCAGTCTGATGATAGACGGTTAACTCTTAGACACTGCAATGCCGGGGGCACAAAGCTAAGTCACTACCTAGAGGAAAGAACTGTCTTTAGGGCAACTTATAGCGTTCAGGAAACGGTGGGCGCATCTTTATTTTTTTCTTTTCAGCTACTTTCCAATGTACAACTACCTCATAATTTACTGTTTATTTCAGTTGTCTATGTCTACGAATAGATTTCATGATATTTGAACATACCTTGTCAGCGGCGGCTAGTAAATCGTCTGCCATCTTATCTAGATTGGGCGCGCGTCCCGTGTATATGAACCGTAGCATCTCCCGTAATACTTCGTGGTCCACGTCGGTGATGTCCACTCGATTTCTTTTCCTTTCCTCCATTTCATGTTCGAACATCGCCGCGAAAACAGGGCTCCGCGCTGGAAAGTAGAAAAAGATCATGTTAATTTTCTTGATTGGAACGTTTCGTTCTGGTTCCCGGGCGGATTTACGATATTTTGGGCGATTTTCATTAATTAAGTTTAAGTCTGAGAACAGTGAGAGTCACATTTAGTGTGAAACAATCGGAGTGTCATTGTTGCAATAAATCGGTAGCTATTTTTCAATAGAAAATTGGTTAGAGACTGCAAGTAATAATAATAATTTATTCTCAAAAAAAACATTCGGTACATAATATTCAGTAGTATTCATAAGTTGTTTCCAAATTATATTATATGGGTTCGCCCCAAACTATACATATACCTGCCTACCTACAAACGAACATACAATAAATACCTAAATAATGTTATTCGACTAGATTAGATTGTAAATAATACATTTCCTTCAAACCATGATATCATTAAGTTGATAAACTAAGATATCGGGGCCTGAGAAGCTAGATTTCCGCAATTCCAAAGCAATAGATCCCTTTTTAGGGTTCCGTAGCCAAAATGGCAAAAACGGGACCCTTATAGATTCGTCATGTCTGTCTGTCTGTCTGTCTGTCCGTCCGTATGTCACAGCCAGTTTATTCCGAAACTATAAAAGCTACATTATTGAAATTTGGTACGTAGATGTATTCTGTGAACCGCATTAAGATGTGAGAATAAAATCAGAAAAAAATCCAAAATTTTTGGGGTTCCCCATACATAGAACTGAAACTCAAAATTTTTTTTTTCATCAAACCTATACGTGTGGGGTATCTATGAATAGGTATTTGAAAATGATGTTGAGGTTTCTAACAAAATTTTTTTCTAAACTGAAAAGTTTGCGCGAGAGACTGTTCCAAAGTGGTAAAATGTGTGTCCCCCCCCCCCCCGTAACTTCTAAAATATGAGCATGACAAAACTGAAAAAAATATATGATGTGTATTACTATAAAAACTACTAACGAAATTTGGTTTGAATGAAATCTAGATAGTAGTTTTTTTTTAAACGTCGTAAATCAAATTACCTAATTTTTTCATTCAATCAGTGGTACGGAACCCTACGTGCGCGAGTCCGACTCGCACTTGGCCGGTTTTTTTATAATTAACTTGGTCAAATAAAAATATTTTTGTACATTATAGCAAATTAGTAAATTACGTTCTAAGTGTTAATGCGTAATGAATGACCTTTGAACTTGTGGTTGATAAACCACATAGTAAGCCATATAAACAAAACAAATGTTCGATTGTCCTTAATATGGTGTTACATATAATTGTAAGGAAAATAGCGCTGGAATTCCCTTGGCTGTGGTTATTATTGGTGTTATCTAAAATGTAATAATGGAACTTCGTAATGAATTTTCATGGCGTTATAATTAGTAAACGAGATTGGTAATTACGGCGCAGAAGTGTGATAACACTATTCTACACTTTGACCTTGTACAGCAGTTCGTTTAATTAAATATTTCAAATGTTGCTTTTTAAAGGACCACGTTTGAGTATGAGTAGTCATACTAGTAATAATATGTATTTTATAATACTTCGTAGTGTGTTATGTTTAGCACCAGGTCCGTACCAGTTGGGGTTATTAGGGTGCGTTTCTACTGAAACGGGCCCTAATACGCGGAGCTAACAAAAAATATCCAATGATTGTTACTTAAGTGAGCGGAGATGAGACGTGTTATTTGAGCATTACCATTGCCAAATTTTTGTTAGTACCGTCCTATCTCGTTTCTATGGAAAAGCACTGTATGTAATTATAACAGACAAACGGCATATCAATTGTCTGATAACTGTGTAGGCATTCTCATATAACTCATAATGGCTACAGATCACAATGCAAATTTGGCAAAAGTATTTCCTCTTTCTGTGGTACATAATTCTTCAAAGGCGTGAACTATGTTGCGGGTAGCACCGAAACAGGCATGTGATTTCGATTTCTACCTTTTCGTTCGTTATAATGAAGTCAGTCCCAGTTCTACATATAATATACAAGTAAATATAAATTAAAATTACCTGCTAATATAGCTTTATGCGCTTGAAACTCCCTGCCTCCAACCGCTAACGTTACATCGGAGAACCTTTCGTTATCAAATAACGCGCCCAAGTCGTCTGAGAGTCTGCATTCTGGCACTTTGAACTGCATTACGTTGCTCTGTCCGCTAATGTTGATGCTGTCTGCGACAACTGACACTTCACAAAATATCGTCAGTTTGTCTTCGGGCAGGAGACCGTTCGCCTCGTCTAATAAGAAATCCCTGGAAATTGGAGAAAAGGAATATTTTAATATAAATAATGTATGACGTATATGTGTGCCCGTCTTACATCCACTAAACTCCCAATTTACAATATGAAATAAGACTTCGAACAAATGCTATACATACTTCGTTATCTTTGAAAGTCTCGCCTCAAATATTTTGCGATTAAAATTTTCTACTCATACTTATTCAAGTACATTTACATTTGTAAACAGAACTATAAAGAAGTATTCAATGTTTATTACAAAGTTTTACCTATCTACAATTGATTTAATAGCATTCAAAATATATGGTAGAGACGTGATAACTTATCCAATTAATTACGAACATAATATTAAATTCTTACCTATATAATTTTGAGATGTATTTAATTTTGATAACTACGATACAAATAACTTGACATTTATTTTTTTCGTTTGGTAAGTTGTAACCAGATGCTAATTGGTACTTATTGCAGTAATAAATCTATTTTTGTATACTCTTAAGGGCCCCTATCTTAAAACCAAATGTCATCTGTAACGCGAAGGTAACCGGTAGTGATGTGTGACATGGGCCGGAGTATTATTGCACAGGAAATAATCATGGCAAACATCTGACATTCTTCAGCGCTTCCTTTTAGCGGTAACTATTTATAGTTTCAAGGTAACCATTAGAATCTGAGCCATTGCCGCTATCCCGTATTGAAACGAACGTCAATACGTTACTCCGCGAGGCAGAAGCATTAAATCTTCACAGTTTATCGTTGTTGCCTCTTGTCACTGCAACACGTCTTTGATGTTGCGGCGTGGGGTACCGGACTTAATTGTAAACATATGTCGCGTCTGTGCCATTGAGTTACAGTCGGAAAGATACATTCTAGATATTATCATAACCTTCTGCGTTATTTAGGATCGGCCTCAAGGTTTCGTCGGTCGTTTGTTACTATAGGAGCGGATTTAGCTCAAAGGCGATCGCGAAACTGAAGGCAGCAGGCAGCATTAGTGTAGAACCAAGCAGGCGTGTTGTCAATAACATTTTAGACGATAACCGCACACGCGGAAGTAGTCGGCAAAATACTGCCGACTTTACGTAATCTTTAATATTGTAGATATGCTTTATGTTCAAGATTAAATGTGTCTAAGGTCATTGGATTTTTAACATTTAGGGAGGTCAGTGTTCATTGCCTTCGTTGAGTAGGGTCACGTAAAAAATACATAAATTTCGGCCTCGTGAATTTTAATAAGCAGGAACTGAACAGATTTAAATTTTATGTATTCCGTTAACTCGGATTTTGGACAAGAAAACTAAACTATAACAACAAATTCACTTGGAATGGAATTAATTTAAATATTCTTTCGTCTTAGCAATTCTGTACTTTAGTATCATACTCGTACTTTAAAGTAAATATTACATAACGGAAATTCAGAGAGTTATACGGCAGAATGACGTGCATTATAACAGTGTCAACTACCCCATACAATGAGCCCACAATATTATCATACAAACGAAGGGAATACTCCCCATTGCATGAATTTGGGGTCTGGCCCTTCGTGAATCAATCAAAGCCGAAAAGCGGGTAGGTCTGATAGACTAAAATAAAATGTAGAAAACACGTTATTAATCTCCTAGAGTGTAAGTAAAAAATCATTTAAGAGACTGTAGCTATCCTCTGATTTTAATATCTACACATGTTTAAGCATTTGGTCCTGTCTGTTTTTGATTGAGAATGATTTGCATTGCCATCAAAAGCACCAGTTTACAACGAAATAAATATAGATTCAGACGAATTATCATAATGAAGTCGTAACGTCCACAAATCTATTAATAAGTAAATATCAGAGCGCTATTTAATTGCCGTGATCTGATACAAAAAATATACTAAACAATGTGGTGCATAATAATATTAATCATTCTGATACTTGAATTTCAAGATGTACGACAAGTGTAATAACGGTGACGACTTCAAAGCGGTTCGTAGTCTAATTAGACTCTAAAGTGCCCAACTTGATGTGGAGCTTAATGCCTGTGTATCTTTCAAGTGCCTAACCATCTCATTTATATATAGTATAAAATAACGTCAGCTAGATTAAGGTATATGCCCTAAATTCAAAGCAAAGTTAACTCATCATCAGCCTATTGCAGCTCACAGCTGGACATAGGTCTCTGCAGTTGTTCGCCACTTAGGGCAAACATCTGGAGGATATACCCATAATTACCAGGCTTTGCAGGTGGGTTGGAGTTAACTGTGGTTCCCTAATAAAGTATGTACAATGGGGGTGTTTCCAGGGTCAAAATAATTACATTATATTTAGTCCGTATTTTAGATTATAAAAATATATTAGACACGTATTTTTCCTTTTTTCATTTAAACAAAAAATAACAAAGATACAAGGCATCAAAATTTAGGAGTGGGGGTCTTTGACGTTACATAGTGGCGAAAATACTCCCACTATGTGACGTCACGCGTAATTTTAACGGGCTATATCTTTGTCATTTTTGGTCTAATTTACAAATGAAAAAATACGTGTCTTCTATTTTTGAACAATCTAAAAGACGGACTAATTACATTTTTTACGGAAACAGGCCTATAGTAGGTATATTATATTGATGTTTTTCGATAAAAAGTATAATAAAAAGTTGCTCACCTCCTTATAAATTTTTTGAATCCCCAATCCTTGCCTTGTACAAATCTATACGCTCGCTGTGACTCCATTGCTTTCGTCTCTTCCCGTTTCGCGTTCAGTATTGAAAATTTGAACTTTGCACGCACTTCTGATTTATTACACGACACTAATAATAGATATAACGATAAATAGTCTTTGCTCTCTTCATCGAGTCCTTTTGGGTTTACGCGAAGACACCATTTTAATTTATCACTAGCACCGGCTGAGAAAGTCGATGATTTTAACACTTCACCCATCTCTTCTCTACAGAAACTAAAATTGTTTATTGTCCACATGTAACTGAATTTTACCACTTTGACCTGTAACAAAACAAAACATATATTAGTACAGTATAAGGTAACGTTATTTCTACACTGTTTAGTTCAACTTAAGGAAGAAAACTATAAATTTTATGGACAGGACAATTCATAATGTTTGCGGAGGTCAAATGGTAACCACCGCTCTATTGTTATGATAAGGTCTACTGTATCGAAACATGGTCATAGCGAAACTACCCGTCTCCCAAGCAAAGTTAATGATGCATTAAGAATAGCGCTGTATTGACTGGGACATTTTAAATACATACATCGATTCAAACTAGTGTTGACAGACGCTTATGGAAATTTATATTTCGCACAACCTTGTACCTATGTTTTTGAATTAATTTATCTCATAATGTTATTAACATGCGCATACAATTACAACCTCTCTACGAAATATAATTTCCGTTGAAAATGCGTAAAATTTTTATGTTGGAGATTTCACAGGACGTTCTCAAAAGGGCCAGTGTGCACGATCTCTTTAAGGTAATAAATTTTCCCAGAAATGTACCCCCGGACTTATTATCCTCGGGAACTTCACAATCCCTTTGTGCTTTGTCGCTAATTGGCTGGCGACAGGTATCGAGTAAAACAAACGGTCGGCACGGGCACGCTAGTTTATAGACTTATTTATGGCAAATAAGACTCTGTAAACAAATGCTCGTTCTGAAGCGAGGTTAGGAAAATACCTCTTTTTCCCTATCCTCTTTTATTGACAGTGATATACATTCTGTAATAATTATACTATACTCGTAGCGATCCGTCTTCGTACAGGTGCAATACATAAGCCCTCTTCCTGAATCTATCTATTAAAAAAAAGCACATCAAAATCCGTTGCGTTTAAAGATATAAGCATACTTAGAGACAGACAGAAAACAAAAGCGTCTTTGTTTTTATACTATGTGGTATTTGCTCATGACAGTAACAAAAGTTATGTAAGTATTATTTTTTCAATGCCATCAGCAATACGAATTGGATACTGCAGTAAACTGTTTGTGTGCTATATTAATTGATTTGACAAAAGCACTACGTAGCGACATGTCTTGTCAGGCAACGGCATTAGCATAATTTTATTTGGACATATAAAAAGGTTCAAGTTAGTCAAGTGTGTATAAGCATGGCTTGGTGATGGGGCCCAGCCGGTGCGTCAGGGTGTCCGGCTGGCCAGTGAAGGTCAGGAGGAGGTGGTCGTCGCAGGCGCACGCCGCCCGTGGTCGTTGCCCCCGACCGTTGCCTGGCTTGCGGTGCTGCTGGGGTCTTCGGCCGGTCGCCGACCCGATCCAAGGCCGCCCGCATCATCCCTGCACGCTCGTCCACAAGATAACGTCCGTTTGCAGATTTCAATGCGGACCAACTAACCATAGGAGCGCCCGTGTCGTCGAAATTTATGACCGCATTTTGAATTACGATCCACGACTCGCTATTACTATTCGTTCAATGCTGATTTATTCAGCAATAGATTTCACGTTAGAATTTGCATGCGACCGTGAAGTTAATAGAATATCAATGTAAAGAAATCTTTCCGTGCTTTTCCAAATGTTCTTAAAATCTTGGAATACTTTATTACGCGTTTGCTTATGTCATTTGAAAGTCTTAAATATTTGTTCCTTCTTTTTCAATGTCATCCTAAATTTACACCTATAAGCGTATATCATGGTTATTTAGAAACACTATTTTATACATATCTAATGGAATTAAACCCTTGATGTTACTCTTTTCTTAATTAGTTTAAATATCAACGACCCTACCCTGTTTCAAATTGATTACTACAGCTAATGATGCCGATTAAACATTGTGATCTTAAATTACCCAGCCGGCACATTCACTTATATCATCGAGGGTCATCGTCTAAGGTTTCGTAAATTGTAAGCGTTTATATTAATCCAAAGTGTAGCGAAGTTATCGCCTAATAATATTTTCCAGAGAGAGTGGAGTTGGATCAAAGAAAGCATCAAACATAGACGATAACATGTGAGTTTATTATTGACGCGTTTCAAAGTAATGAAGAGAGCGGTTATCGCCGCGGCACGTGTAGGCCTGAGCTCCGACGACGGCACGTGCTTAGTGTACTTGCGAGATTCAGGGTTATGCACATGCGGAAGTGTCTATTTACTCTACAAACCCATTACAACGCGACAATAACATATACCTAAGAGAACATTAAGGTATACGTTCCGTTAATAACGGTCATGGCATCATCAACGAACGCGTTGAAATTGAAAAATTTGAGGCAAACCTTAATAAGTACGTGGCGAAGCGACGGCGTGCACCGAGCGAAATAATATACCGTTAACGTTCGCGAACTAAATAGAATTTCGGCAAAAAGCATCAAAAAAGGTAATACCAGGTCGGCAGCTAAGTCGTCCAACGGTCGCCCCAAATGTTTACAGTGACGGCCACGAACTAGAGTGCATAAGGAGATAAGCTTGCATGATTTCACGTTATGTAGCCAGCTACTAATACAACATCAGCACGACTGTATGTAATAATAAAACTAGTGACGTGTATACCGCAGCAGTAAACGTCGGTTATATAACATAGAACAAATAAAAATGCTAAATGTGGATTAAAGTCACGTTCGTAGATACATCTATCGAGATGCTTTAAAATCGCATATTATTATTTGTGTGTAGGAAAACCTAGATCTCGTCTCGTCACGTTTGTTTCGATGACCGCATGCAGCAATTACTCGATAGCAGTGAGCTTCGCAACGTGACGCGCGCGTCACCTCCACTGTTGGACCGTCCACGTTTGTGTGTGTGCGACCGTACACACTCGCTATACTTCCTTGTTGGTTCACAAGTTAACACAATCTGCGTGTGCGCGTAACGTTTCAAGTTCACCGATAACGGCGTCTTATCGTTTCTTAGTAGTACCAATAACACCACATCTGATGAGTCGACTTCGGCTGCGAGTAAAGTTTTACGAGATGCTATTAACTCCGCTCTGGTTATCGGATTTGTAAACATTACAAGCCATTTATTAGGTCCGCCTGAAATTGCAATTTTTTCAATTCGGTTTCCTGCGTGCTTATCAAGGCTTCCATTTTTGCCCAATTTCCAAGGCGTTTGATATGTAAATGGCAGATCTTGACTATATGTAAATTATACCAATGCAGTCAGAATGAGTAAGAGGAAACGGCTTTTAATTTTCGTCTCTACATTGGCATGAAAAATCAATTGTTTCCATCCGTTAAGCATAGACCGAGGTCGCATATTATTGTTGATTCTTTACCTGATCTACACAGGACTGTTGTCGTACACATTTATACCTGCGCGGGCAAACCTGTACAGGTAGACGGTAAACCTATAACATCTGGTCGACTTGAGAATAGTATACTGGGGATTCTCTCCCATCTGCCGGGACTATTCATAATGTCTTCGGAAAGGTTTCTCTCAGAAACGTTATTTCAATTATTCGATACGAATTGTTAAAGATTTCTCCACGTTTTAAATGCGAACGTATATACCGAAAACGTACGTCAAATGAACGAGCAAGAAAGGTTTCGAATCCGAGTCGATTTTCTGATTGTGAAGCATCACGCGCTGTTGTTGGCAATGCAGCGGGCATCGCTCGTAGTAATTTTGAACAAAAAAGAAATAAAAGTAGGTATTATAAAGCATGTACCTGTGTGAAGCACCAGTTTTCCGCGACGGGTGTGTTCCCGTCGTGCAGCGGGCTGGGCACGCGGCTCACCGCCATCCCGCCGGCGCCGTTCGATGACACGCGCGCCGACTGTGGAGCGGGCGCGCCGCCGCCCGACCCTCCACCGCCGCACTCGCTGCCCGACCCGAGCCTGCGACAATATCATAACACACGGTCACACTTTGTCATCAAACCCTTACTGTCTCTATCATATCACATACTCATACAATTACTCTCGGGGAGTCGCGCTCGAGAAGCATTCAGCACATATAGCGACGCAAACGCACTCGGCAACTAGCCAACCTTGCTACAACAACATAACGGCCACATTCTGTTATCGAAGACTTATAGCCGTCAACACTTAACTAGACTTTACACCTAAATCCTCTTACTTGAAACCCTAATTAGGGGTTAATTTTGATAAATAGCAACAATGCAAAAACGCGATCGCCAACTTCCCGACACCGTGACAATATTTTAAGACACTGTTATCGAGATCCCCCAGCCGCGCCGCTGGCCGGAGTTTTAAAGCTTACATCATCGTACTTGCAAAATTATTAGGCAACTATCACTCACATTCTGCTATTGATATCTCGTAAGTGCAATGTAACTAGAGTTTTACAAGTACACAGTACAGTATAATTCTCTTGACGGAATCTCATTCGCGGACCCAACGAGAGCCTAAGCACACATGCTCGCTTTTGTATGACGATTTAGCAGCATTTTTATCTTTGGAACATTTGCTAAAACGCACGATGCCGCCTCGATACAGTTGAAAAAATGCCGATCGCCGATGCTAAAAGAAGCATGTGTGCCCTAAATAGTGCGATTTTTAACAGTTTCATTTGAACTTTTAAAGCCGTAGCTTGCAAATCCTGTCACTTCTCAGAATCAAAGAAAGCATTACTTAATGTTATTCAACGTTTTACCATGGTACGTTAGACTATAAATTTTAATATAGTAACTATAAATGTTTTCAGATGCGGCAAATGTTATCTACGTATGTTGTATAACTGTTTCCACGCTGCAGGTAGGTAATGTTTGTAACAATGAGGTCTTACGTGCACATTTCGCGGAAATTGATCATGCTTAGCAAGCTCTGGCCTTAGTAGAACGTCCGCCTTCTCAACACGTTTTGTTTAGTACACAAACAATAACATGATCTGGTCAAAGCGAAAGAAAAGTGTTTTTTAACTCTTAGTCAGCATTACGAATGTACTTCCTATAGACAAAAATTTCTAGCGGTCTCACAGACAAAGAACTCTACGAGTATTTGAAGCTAGCCCGAAGGAGTTCGATGGGGCAAAATAGTTTCCAAACTTGCTAGTTACGTAAGTTTCGTCATCGAGTTCCCAGTCTATTTCACAGAAATAACTTCCAACTATTAGGTGCCTAGCAGTTGTCTTTGATAATAATAATGTATTTGTTACTGATAGAAGAGCTGTTAGAAGATGATTTGAGAACAATTATCTTCATTATGATTAAGCATAGTATTTATACTGCGCATAACATAATAATATAAAATAAACAGTAGACAATTAGCATGAATCTGATCGGTGTTTATGTGCAGTGGTACATTTTATAACATATTCATGAACAACCTTTGGAGCAAAGTAACAATAAAACAATGCATCCATCTTATTTCCAGACGTGCATTGAGGACGTAATTGCACCTCTGAGTGGGAGGACTGTCCGATATCGAGCTATTCGCAGTGCCAAAGGAGGTCTTTACTTTATGTACCTGGTCTTATCATTCTAAACAATAAAGCTTATTTATTGAAACGATTTTCATTTATAGTGTGTCTGGTCAATGGAATAACTTAAAAAGAAGATAACCCAATACATGCCACGCCGGGTCAACCAGCGTCATCTAGCCCCAAACTGAGCCGAAGCTTATAATATACAGGTACTTAATATATGTAAAGTACCTAATGTATGGTTACTTAGATAATTTACCTAAACCTTGTTATATAGACTTAGAAAAGGAATTCAGTTGTGTTTGTTTTTATTGAAGAAAACATCACTTTATCACCTAACGTATAGGTATAAAATATGATATGACACATGGGACTAATTTCAACCACAAACTATGAGACAAACTACAGATATCGTAAACATAATGAGTATATTTAAATCTCAAATAATTTACAAGTACGTGGGTGAGTGAAACGATTTTAAATATAAAATTAAACCCATTGAAATCATTGACACGCTTACACCCGTCGCCCGTAATGAATGACGCACACCAGTTTTACTGACGTTATAATTCGAGGCTTGAGCTGATTTCAATCGAAAGTAGATTATGCAGTGGAGGACGTCAAATGAGACCTACTATTATGGTTTTTAAACAAAGTGTTACGCTATTAGCTTCGAAAGCAGTTCCAAAAATAATAGCAATCATGTCACACTTATAATATTTGTAGTAAAAAAAAATCTGGTCTACTTTTTTTTGGAACTAATGTGTGTGAAATAACCATGTGGAGTAATAAAACATAAGTAGAATTAATAGTAGGATTGATAATATAAAAACACAGCAACTATATAAGTAAGGTACTGTAAGTTTGCAGGTGACCTACTAGCCGAAAGGCAATACTTCTCATGGAATTGAATGCAAGGCGAAAATGTAGCAACGTCGTAATACACCAATCAACGATTGCAGTTTCGCTTCCCAAATCTGGGACGCGAACACAATACATACTAACACATTTACGTACTAGTACGCGCGTACCGAGAGCGGCCACTCGCGAACAATAAAGACTCGACCCGAGAAGAGTTACAAGTATCATTTGGCTTTTGGGTTTCGGTGCCGTCAAAATGTCGAGAGTATCCCTAAGTGGGACATGTACAATGCGTGAGATATGACCGTCCTGCGAGACTTTCACGAGTAGTTCGATTACCAAATACGCGTTAGAATCTGTGTCAGTTTCATCACCGCATTGCATCCGCTCACGGCGAGCGTGCGGTCGCTGTGGAGTGTGGAGTGGCTGTTCACGGCTCGCTCTCCTGCGACCGAGCGCCCATGCGACTCGGTCCGGCGGACGTTCGCCACGATGAGCATATCCGGCAATCCTACACCCCAGAGAAGCCATATAAAACGAAGCTTTCTTCCAATTCAATTGCTCCGTACAATATTTAAACACATATTAAATTAAAAGCCCGTGCGACGCTAGTGTTATTTATGCTCCTGCGACATTGACACATGTTAATCAGACACGATATATTAGGACTGTTCACGACAAACGCAACTCGTGCATGCACGTGAAGGGAAATCGGATTTACATTTCACGCCCACCGCCATTGGTATAGGCAGCGTTTATTAAGTAACGGAACAGACAGCATTAAAATTTTGTTGTTTGAAATTGTGTTCGAAATCCTTTGTTCTGCTTTCGCTATTGCAACATTCTGGTGGCTTTCATGATTATATCAACAACAGTAATATGTTAAAAACAGATTATCTTCGTTATGCTACTAATGTGAGATATGTTATATTCAAGTGTATTGTTGTGTAAGTAAGTTATTACGTGCTAATAAATTTAGTAGTAAAACGTTCAGTACCAATAAGCCTTATTTAAATATGGCAAAGGCACGAGTGTATCAACATAGTGACGGCTACACGTGTACCCAAGTAATTACTAATTATAGGCATTTCATTTAACTGGTCAAAGGCTTATCGCGTCGCAGCGGGCTTGTGGTCGGTGACAAGCGTTGTTATTGTGTCAGGCGCAGGCCTCGCTGAATACTGGAACACTGATAAAATTAAATGTTCCAACCTTTGAATATTTTTGTTTTTTTACTGAATCAGCGACCAGAGTTTGTTGAATTTTAATAAAAACATCTAAAATCCTTTCTTTAATTTACCAAGCGCAACATTGAGCAAGATGTACGGCGAGGGCATTTGCACATTGTAGACTGTGGACCATAAACAAATTACACTAGACGCAAGGCCGACTCTTAAAACCGCCTAAAACAGAATGAGCTCCTAGCAACGCTATCAATCCGCTAGTTACTCAACGGCGTACACGTAATGAAATCCCATTAGTATTATACTGGAACATCAGAACGATGTTGGACATAAAAAAATGTCACAACACAAAATAAAACTAGGCTAAGTGAATTAATCGGCGCGACCCAGAAACAACAGCGCCGGCGGAGAGCGACGATACGGAGATGGGACTAACCAAGTAAACTGAACATTCCGTAATATGTTTATACTGTATTATATTAGCTTAAAGCTTAATAAGGGCGGTTGTCTCTCTGAAGCCTAATGTAATTTCAACAGCACCAAGTAAATTAGACAGGAAGTTGCCTCTTTTGAAATATATTTTAGAGCTTATTGTTATTATTCAAGCTTTATAAAATGAGTGTAACTTTAACAGTCAATGTGGTTACAATATGTTTGCATTCGATAAACTTTTGGAAGCCCAAGTTCAGAGAGTTTTGAAAACCCCTTTTGAAATCTAAGTTAGAAAGCTTTTAAAAATAAGTTGTAGCTTTAACAGCCATTATTATTTGTGCATGCGATCAACTTTTCGTAGTGCAAGTGAGTGTTGATAAGATATCGCACAGGCAGCGGAGTCGTCCCGAGGTCGATCAACAATTTGCCACTGTGACAAATGGAGCGGCCCGACCGACCTACATACAGTTACAGTAAACCGCTCCTATGACGATTAACAATAGATGAATCATCTTATCACTCATCTAATACCAGGTCAGATAAAGATAATCGTGCCTCGGGAAATTCAAGTGACGTATTTTCAGCAACAGCATTTAGCAATGTGAGGCGGTTAAGCAGGTCAAATGCAGAGCCCTACAATAACAATTCGTGTTCAGCTTTATTATGCTTTTGAAAACTCTTCCGTATAGTAAAGTTAGGAGTCAGGGGACCGTGATGCCGGTAAGGTTAGACCACCCACGGAAGGGCCGCCCCGCCCAGGGAACAAAAAACACACATATTATTCAGAAACATAAGAGTCCCTTATTAATCATTAGCATTTTTAGGGTTCCGTAGCCAAAATGGCAAAAACGGGACCCTTATAGATTCGTCATGTCTGTCTGTCTGTCTGTCTGTCCGTCCGTATGTCACAGCCAGTTTATTCCGAAACTATAAGAGCTACAGTATTGAAATTTGGTACGTAGATGTATTCTGTTAACCGCATTAAGATTTTAAAATAAAATCAGAAAAAAATCCAAAATTTTTGGGGTTCCCCATACATAGAACTGAAACTGAAAATTTTTTTTTCATCGAACCTATACGTGTGGGGTATCTATGGATAGGTATTTAAAAATGATGTTGAGGTTACTAACATCATTTTTTTCTAAACTGAATAGTTTGCGCGAGAGACTCTTCCAAAGTGGTAAAATGAGTGTCCCCCCCCCCCCGTAACTTCTAAAATATGGGCATGATAAAACTGAAAAAAATATATCATGTGTATTACTATAAAAACTACTAACGAAATTTAGTTTGAATGAAATCTAGCCAGTAGTTTTTTTTTTAAACGTCATAAATCAAATTACCTAACTTTTTCATTTAATTAACTCCAATATAATAAAACGTAAAGAAAAACATTGATTTAGCTGTATAGTGGTACGGAACCCTACGTGCGAGAGTCCGACTCGCACTTGGCCGGTTTTTACTATTTTTTTTATTTAAATATTGTAGTCCTAGTCATTATGGAAGACGTCATGTTAGAACCACATAAACGAACATGGACATAATGAGTTCACCCAGAATTAAAGAGAAAATGCTATAATTAGGGCTATGTTCTTAATAAAAATTAAAATATTTAAGCGACATGTTATTACGATAATTTGTTTCATACCTCGACACTTAGAAAGTACAATGAAATATCTTTTGAATTGGTCTTTAGTATTGTGAACTATATATAAACATTATTATTTTTGTTTTCCTACAATGTCTTGTGATGTCATTACTTTTACTTTGTTGATATAAGTGAGCCAGATTTTAGAACAGGGGGATCAAAGTTCGATTGCGCCGCCCTCTAGTGATATTTTAATTAACTTATTTTACTATAAATACAAATGCGGCCGTAGACTTTGAAGTCATCAACCCGTGAAAGCTTGAGCAATCTACGTAGTACATATCATCGGTCTCCCGCGATCTTATTATAGACTAGCTGTGCCAGCGGCGTCGCACGCGTGGATATCGGGTTTCAAAACTAACGGACTTCCATAAAATGATGCCCAAATCTTAAGTTAGACCTCTAGCAATACATTGGTGAAAACCACATTCAATTCCATGCAGTACTTTTTGCGTGATGCTCAATCAAACATTCAGATAAAAAATTCTCCCGTTTTCCCAACACTTCCCTTCACTGCTCTGCTCCTATTGATTGTAGCGTGATGAAACGTATCATATAACCTGCACAGGAGTATGATGAATAATTGTACCAAGTTTCGTTAAAACCCGTTGAGTAGGTAATTTTTGTTTCTATAACGAACATACAGACAGACAGAAAGACAGACGGACAGACAGACAGTCAGATAAAAATTTTACTGATTGCATTTTTGGCATCAGTATCGATCACTAATCACCCCCTGATACTTTTTTTGTAAATATATTTTTGAAGCTGAAACGCCTGTGCAAAACTATCTACCTATACCTACTTCACTTAAAAATAAATACTTATAACTACTTTAATTAATAAAAGTACCTACGCTTAATAATTTTTAATTTGAACGAATATTTTACAATATAACAACAAAAGAAATTCAAATAAACTATTTAAAAACTAAAAGTCGCGCTGGCACGGTTTCTCAATATCAATTATTGTTTGTCAATAAGGTCGATCGCTCTGAACGCATCAACAGCCAAATATTGAATGAAGCTAGCTCTCGGACCTCCCGCCTTTTTATACCCTACCGCCGCCGCGACCCGTGTCGAGCGCGGCAACCGTTACACAAAAATAACCCTTATAGCATGATTCAGTATTCACGTGCGACGGCGCGATGGCTTATTTCATGTATAAGTTTGGTGTTTCTATACCGATTTCTATGATTCTTTTTTTATTGAATAGGTAATAATGATAACTTTTTTAAATTAGGGATGAATGAGAGTATTATAAACGTAAGAGTAAACAAATATAATCAGAATGCTCCGAACTGCTAAGCTATCAGGAGTTACACGTGTTATTGTGAGTCAACCATAAAAGATAGACATATGTTGTTGCGGGATATTTTTTAGTCAATTTTATGTAAAATATTTCTGTCGTACATAATTTCTATGTAACTTTAACCATTAAGGCTGCACACGCGACGGAAGCTTAAAAAACCGGCCAAGTGCGAGTCGGACTCGCGCACGTAGGGTTCCGTACCACTAATTGAATGAAAAAATTAGGTAATTTGATTTATGACGTTTAAAAAAAACTACTGTCTAGATTTCCTTCAAACCAAATTTCGTTAGTAGTTTTTATAGTAATACACATCATATATTTTTTTCAGTTTTATCATGCCCATATTTTAGAAGTTACGGGGGGGGGGACACTCATTTTACCACTTTGGAAGAGTCTCTCGCGCAAACTATTCAGTTTAGAAAAAAATGTTGTTAGAAACCTCAACATCATTTTCAAATACCTATCCATAGATACCTCACACGTATAGGTTTGATGAAAAAAAAAATTTTGAGTTTCAGTTCTATGTATGGGGAACCCCAAAAATTTTGGATTTTTTTCGGATTTTATTGTCACATCTTAATGCGGTTTACAGAATACATCTACGTACCAAATTTCAATAATGTAGCTCTTATTGTTTCAGAGTAAAATGGCTGTGACATACGGACGGACAGACAGACAGACAGACAGACAGACAGACAGACAGACATGACGAATCTATAAGGGTTCCGTTTTTGCCATTTTGGCTACGGAACCCTAAAAATGGAGTAAATTCTCCCGTTTTCCCAACATTTCCCTTCACTACTCTGCTCCTATTGATAGTAGCGTGATGAAAAGTACCCTATAACCTGCCCAGGAGTATGAAGAATAATTGTACCAAGTTTCGTTAAAATCCGTCCAGTAGTTTTTGTTTCTATAAGGAACATACAGACAGACAGACAGACAGACAGACAGACAGACAGACAGACAGACAGACAAAAATTTTACTGATTGCATTTTTGGCATCAGTATCGATCACTAATCACCCCCTGATAGTTATTTTGAAAATATATTTCATGTACAGAATTGACCTCTCTACAGATTTATTATAAGTATAGATGTCACCCGACCTGCTCGCATCCTCTTCTATATTTAAGTCCTCTCCGCGTCGTTTCACAACATTTTTGGGATCAGTCATATTGTTTTTGATTTTTATATTACTGAAAACCCTATTTTGAATGGAAATACCGCCGATAATAAAGCCAGAGCAACACATCGACGCAATACTCTATATTTTTATGTCAAAACGATAACGAAACCACGACAGGAATACAATAGTATAAATTTATATCCCTTATTATTCTTTTACGTAAGTAGGTATAATTTATTCATTGTTCTACATATATGAAATCTTATATGCCTACGCATAGCTGCGGTTAAGTTATCATCACTTGCTTACCAGATCCTGAAAAGGTTGACAATAGTGTACGCCCTACCATAAATTCGCAGTCAATAACAAAAATGGCGGACTATTGGCAAGACAATAGAATCAGAATAAGGACGCGTAGAACAATGAGTGTCCTGCTGATACGCATATGAGTGGTTTTATTTGTTAACCGCGGCTCATTGATGCAGCGGGCGCGCCAAGGGGGGAGAAGCAAAGCAAGTGAGCAATGCCCTCTTTACGACAACTGCATGCCGTGACTCAGACGCCCTCAGGACGACCCGACATTATAGGGTCCTCGACTGGGCTGATCTGAAGGACAGCTTGTTTACTGCGAGTAAATTGTCCTACAATATCAGTCGATTTCTGTAAACACTCCCCACTTACAAGGTTTAACAAACCGCACAAGAGCTAGTTTATTGCCTTGTCGGTTTCTAGTGATAATATTAACCCAAGACATTATCAACATTAGTGTCCATTACATTCAATTTTGATTTTATACGAGTAGTAACTAAAATATCTACTTATTTTAATACACACACACCCTGTCTCAAACGAATGTTTTTAGTTGATGGCTTCCAGATGACGACTGCTGGGGAATCGGTCGGTCGTTAAACACTAATTACCACAGTATTTCAAATAAAAAGTTAAAAAAAAAACATATAATCACGGTTAGTATTAAATTTGAAATTCACAAACCTATTAATTACGGCTATCTCTCATTAAATAAGAAAATAGCATGCATATTAAATGGATACATGCGATATGATATTTCAAACTATGTCTAACATGTCATGGACCGCGCGGCAAGGTGATCTTGAATAAGTGTTTCGAGCAGATTATATTTGCAGTGTTACTTGCAAGTGAAGACGTTAAGAGTACGAGGTCGCGATGGTCTTTATATCCAATCCAACGCAGTTGTTGTTATGCACTGTGCTCGTTTCAATAACAGGTGCATTGTCAACCAATGGTGACCTACCGGTTATTGCGCTTGTTCTATGACTTTCAGGTTTTCTTTGTAATTGAATTGTAAATAAATAGGTAAGTGTTACGTCTCCGTTATAAGAAAAAGATTTTGATGCCTTAACTAGATATAATAATATCGATTATGCTATTTAAATAGCTAACATAAAAAAGAAATACCTATAAAACTTCAGAAATATATGTGTCTGTTTATTAATAGATGCATTTTTTATTCTAACAACATATTTTAATATTAGTAGTAGTACGTACGTATATTTTATGTACCTATATATATATATATGTATTTATTAACATTTTTTGGACGTAGTCCATAAAAGCGACGTTTCAGATCTGTACTTATTTGTATCAAACATTTGTGTACTATTTCTCGTAGAAATCTCACTTATAGAAGTACCAGTAGGTACAATTAAGATTTGTATATTTCGAAGCCAGAAAACATCCATAATTGCTGTCTGTACTGTTAATAGTTTAGTACCTCGTATCACAGCTATGTTTTAATTTTACTATTAGAGCAATTTTCACTACAACGTCGTTCTGCAAAATTTTACTAAATATTATTTCTTTCGATGTTTAAGAGGTATCACATCAAATACCTAACTAGTATGCACGTGATTCGAGCATTCCGCCAGACAAGTCTTTGTTTACAACAACTTTATGTCCTAACCACACCACCTCAAAGCGCGAGCTTTAAAATTTTAATAGGCCCGTAAACATTTACATTAAGTCATAATAACGTAATATAACTTACCTATTTTAGAATGACTTAACCCAAAATGTGGACACATTGTATCCATAGATATAATGTTACGTTGATCGCAAATGTCAGTCGGGGTAGCATTGTAAGTAGTATAGTAAAAAGACAGACTCAAAGAAGAAATATACATATGTTAAGTTACACGTGAATGCTCCCTGTGACACATAATTTTCGTTACGATTGAATTTTACAGCTTTTTATAAGATATGTGTTATATTGAAGATCTTAACATCGTTATTTATTAGGTACGATAAAATTCTTAGGTAATACAGATCATAAACTAATAAAATAACTGCCGTGAATTCATGACCTCAGCAAGTTTGGAGTTCAATAAAATTCAATAGACTGGATTTGCTGTGTCGTTTATGACCACGACCTCCAGACGTTTAGTGAATAATATGCGGGAATTCATACTTTTGCGGGAATAATACCATAATTATGTTTTTGTACTGTTACTATCTGGGATTCCTTCTAAAATACACGATTTAATAAGAATAATATACGACTTAGTTATTTTTGCTTTATGGTCGCGAAGAATTACCTAAAGACTGCGGATGAAAAATTAATGTGATGTTTATTATTCATCCGCAAGTGTATTTAAATAGATGGCTTTAGCGCAAATAAGAGGTATTCCGTTTATACAATAATCAAACACACGACATTTTCAAGGCTGCAACAGTCGTCATCGCCTCACAGCACAGTTCGTAGGAAAATGTAACAATAAGTGTTCAATGTCAAAGTCGGTAAAATGGAGTAAGTCTTCGTTACGGCACGACTACCGAATGTAATTTGACAACGGCATAAATAATGTGATATACATACCAGATAAATACCCTTATTATATACCAAATATAAATAAATATAGTTAAGTACATAATAAAAGGCACGAGTTTAGTCAGTCAAACAGTCTTCAGGTACAGGAGGTAAACAGGACTTGTAAGGTAAGATTGTAAAGGATCATAAAATAAGGTACTACTTATTTGAGAAAAAAAAATCAAACAACTAAATGAGCCAGCTCAAGGCTAAAGGTAACGCTATTCAGTGTATAGGCTCTACCTGAGTTAAATATACGACGTTTACCATAGGATGGTACACTACACACCCTTGTTAACATCAGGTCATTTTACGTCGTTTCAAAGCGAACGTTGAAACGGTCGGTCGTTATAATATGTAGCAACGTACATACAGAGTTGTTACAGACAACAGCTCGTCAACGTATACAAAAACGCCAATCATTCAAAAATTTATTTTCGGCACAAAAATGGTATCGAGTTGAATGTCAATTGAGAAATGACACTTTGTTGTATTTACTGAGCTGATGACTTTGAGCAAAAACCTTTATCAACAAAAGTACAGTAGGAATACTGTAGTAACCCCGGTTCGTACAAGGTGAAAATTTGAAAAACCCATAGAGGGCAAAACAGCGTTACGTGTAACTCGCTACATGTGATTCGTGGTAAGCGCTGAATAGACAGCCTGTGACACAACACTAGTGCCAAACAATATTGGTAGTTTAAAGTTACCAATTAATATGTGGCACCATCCTATGCCCATTACATACGAGTACTGCTATAACCTGTAATTGCAATAGCTACCTTGTCTTCCTTAAATCACTCAAGTGCTTGTACATTTGTATTTTGATCGATCGTTACTCTTAGACTCTACTATGAGTGAGTACTGCACTATCGTAGCGTTCAATAAAACCGCGTGAAGTGTTACTATAATGTAATTCAGGACTCTGAAGGAATAGATATGGTTTGGGGGAAGTTTTTCCAACAGCAAGACTGTTCCGTTCAAATGCATTAAAAAATAGACCTTCCTCCAATGTCTTGAGGAACGAATATGTACCGCATCCCGTCCGTTATTCGAAGGCATAAATCAGATGATGATCAGATTTATTCAGCATTTAAGCTCGAAACAGTATCAAGCCACGTATATGTCACGTGTTGTTATGTTAACATAATATCAGTATACTTTAAGTACGCGTATATCAGTAACAATTTCGGCTCACGTGACATGACGTGCGTATATTATTTATACATTAATATCTACCTACTTGAAATTTGCACAGATGAAATCAGCGATATTGACGGCTTGTGGCTAAACTGGAAGGTGACTGTCTAAAGCATGTAATATCCCAAGAGTCAGCGTAAACTTTTCAGCCGTGTGAATTTGGAATGGAGTTTTCTTGACATTTTGTGGTATGAGATGAGGTGGTTGGTGCATATTGCATGGCACTTTATTTAATTATTCGAAATTAGCTTAGGTACCTACAGCTGATAATAGATATACGATTACTTATTTTCTTTATCTACATGTGTGTGTTTTTCATCACGTAGAGGCCTTAGCTTGAAGATTACATGACAATAATAGGTATTTTTTTCTCAAGGTAAACACGTTTCAGTTTCCATGTAAGCAACTAGTTATTTTATTTAGCACGTAGAATAGTCAAATACGAGGCAGCGATACTGCCATTTGAACTAGATCATAATTTACGTGAATTACGTAACTGCGTACGCAGCGTATTTGCAGGTGTAGGGTTAACGTTATTGAGTGGTGATGTCGTTGTCTCGCGACAAGAGCGCAGATCGATCGAAGGTAGGTACGTATACACGGCTAAGAACAAGTAACGTTCGCATTATGCAAAGCAGTTACATAAATAAACATTCCGCTATCGAGGAGTGCGCGCCGGGCGCCGCGCTAGTGCTCGTGTACGCGGAACTGAACGCCACCTCTATTCGTCCGAGATGCTCGGGGACGGGCAAGGTGACCGCCGCTGGATGCCCGTCTATGCCTGTCGCGGGCGAGTACCATGCCAATAACGCATAGAAACTACTCTTCGTTGCTGTTTAATTTGTATTGTACGCGAAAATATACTAGCCTTGAATTTATGCGAGAGTTTTACGCTACGTTTCAAAGATCCTACATATAACCTCGCACCTAGTTATCTAGCATCTTACAAACTTAAGGTCTGTGGTCCAGGGACCGGAAATTATAATGATCATATTCAATGTGGTAGGTTCTGCAAGGCAGTACATACAAACCTACTCAACTGAAAAGTTTCGTATTATTATAAACCACAATAAGGCTCGACATTATCCAAAACCCATAAATGTAATTAATGAATACGGCAATAACAGCACATCAAATCTTGATAGATTTGCTATCTTGATAGACATTAGTAGGTACATAGGTTTTTCTTAATTGAATGTGTACCTACTGATAAAATTTATTATGTAATTTTATGTAGTGACTAGTAAAATCAAACCAAAGGTGATACAAGATTTAAAATTTGGTTTTGAAAGTAGGCCTTGACTGCGATCTCTCGATGTATGCAGTCCAAAAGAAAAAGTGGTCATGGTTGTAAGTTTCCGTGAAATAAGATTATTTTCCTCAATAAAGCTGATAAACCGCAGCATGTATTTCTATAAAGGTATAAGGTAGCTTACCCTAAAAGCTGACTAATGAGATTTTGTCCAAAAAAATCATACCTATTGTAGCGAGATGTTCCACGAATTGAAAAGATGCGATATAAATACTAACGCATTGTTATCGTTTTGACATTGAAAGATAAACATTCAATGACAAACAAAAAATATAAATCGATACGTACCTAACCGCCCAGCTTATTTATTTTATAGCTCGCAGTATTTATCGCGCATTTAAGCTATAATTATTATATTAGCAGTTACTGCTCACGTAGAAATATGGTAGTCACTTCCTAATGTTAATAAAATATAGCCGCATATTTTTAAACGGTTTTATTTAGCTCATCCCGTTTGTTTTACCAATTATTATATAATAGTGAAGATTCTAAAACCTAATTACTGTTATCATGGAAAAGAAACATGAGAAGCCCTCCGATCTTATAGCGAACTTATTTGAGAGAAGAGGCAATTAAATTAGTGAATTTCCTGAACGAAAGTAGAATTCAAAACAGTTATTAGTATTACGTTAAATTATTGCAACAACGAGGTCACCAAAATTATGATGACTTACACAGCCCACTCCGAAGTATTATATGCGTCGCACTTATATAAGTGTTTACGAATTAAGCATGATGGCAATGTTATTGATAAATGGCAAACTGTCCCTATCTCTAAACGATATTCAAGACGCGGCTTCTGAATACCACTGAAGTTCCACTTGAGTCTTGGCGGCTGGCCAAAGTCGTAGGGATCAGCGACGGCTTTTGTATACAACTACGTATTGTGAAACCGGCTTTCTATGGGAAATACAAGGTCTCTTTATTACAATAATACTCTGAAGGTTACACATCTATCTAGGTATACGAACATATAATGACACAATGATATAAATCACATTTACGATAACACATACGAGTACATGTAACCGCTACAATTAAATGATCAGTGGCTTCCTGGTAGTGTGACACCTATAGATTTCAAAAACCTTGTTGAATTGTTGTCTTTCCTGAACAGCGAAGAAACAATGTGGAGGAGACAGAATTACAATCATAACCTTTACTGTCGCTTAATAAACTGGTATGACCTCGTGAGGAAACTCGAGCGATGGATCGACAAACTAAATAATGGTGAGACCACGACGTTACGTCACGGCCTTCATGGGCCGGTGCTGTGACGTAGGCCCACGCACGCCTATCCGTCTGCACGTGGCCTAATAAACCAAAGCTAATTATGCATTAAGTCATACGGAACATTAAAAGATATTTAACCGTTTAAACCCCTTACGTTTAAATAAAAATAATGAATTAAAAAAATATTACGTACTTCAACCAAGGAGAGCGCGCGGTTTGCTGATTATACCTAGAAAGGAAATTAAAACGTTCATATAACAACAATTCAATAGACGTTACATGTAGGTAAGGTCTACTAGGATCAAGGCTCGTAGCACAAAAGATTATCATTGGCACCGCGAGGCGAGGATAAGCTACAAGGCGGAAGCGAACGAGCGAGGCCGAGGACGGACAACCAATTCACAAACCGTACCTACTCGCACTACGGCTGAAGCGGTAAACATTCCACCCGACACGACACGAACCCATACTTCATACGTTGTTAATCACGCTGTTTTAACAGCACAAGAAGCCAATCCCTTAATTCGATAACCCATTAGCATTAAATTAGGAATAGGTTAAGTGTAGCGACCGTAACCGTAAAGCCCAAATCTCATAAAAATAATGACGACAGCGTGATGAGTCTTAATTATAAGGTTACGTTGACACTTGACGTGTTTTAAATACAAAAAGTGATGTGAGTAAGAGTAAACAGGCGATTACGCAACATTCCGCGACACATGACATACGTGCCGTCGGCGCAAGGTGCGCGCGCGCGGGGAACCGAAACCGACACACCGACATGCAACCAACATTTGGCAACACATTGGAAAGCCGAACCATCGGCAACCATGCACCGTGGCATGGAAACGCTAATCTAACTGGGATAGATTGATTTATAACTCAAACAAGAAACTGTGCCACCTCGGCCCTACTGCACTGTTCTACATTGTTTTAGCATGAATATGCAAACAGATCTCGGGCGAGTTTACGCAAATGTTGTTTATCTGTTTTATACTTGTGCCATTAAACACCTCAATATAACCGCATCTAATCTTACAGCATAGTAGGCATTCATGAGCATTATTTCCGCTGTGTCTTGTTGTAAAAATTTGGTAATGAAACGGCCGACGTCACTCGACCTCAAGTTTTATTGTCCTACGTATTACTAGATGACTAAAATGATTGGCAAGACCTTGAATTCAGCCTAATATAAATTGTATGACCCTACTTCCTCGATCGGTGGCGAGGGTCGTCGTTGTCAATTAGGTTTAATTCCATTTGCGATGGTCAACGTTGATAGAGCCTAGGACTGAAATGTCAGGGTGCAAGCGAGTAGTTGTTAGGTTAGGTTTATATGTAGTTTGGTAGCCGTGACACGAGATGTTGGTAAGAGTGGTGGGCGTGTGCGTGTGTCTGGCAGTCGGGTCGCGTTGAGTGTGCGCGTGTCAGGCCGCGGCTGCAGGCGGTACCAGCTAGCTCAGCATCGAGAACGCGACCCGGTTCGCTGTTCGAGAAAGCATCGACAAAACTCGGTTGAGGCCGCACACTACCAGGCGGACGTACACTTTCAGTCTTCGTATGCGGTCCGTGAGCATATTAAGAAATACTAGATAAAAAAACGTTAGAAAACATCCGATGCTTACGAAAAACGTTAAAAAGTGTAGACCTTTTAATAATATATTCATGGTTTGTGTACTAAGAAGACACAACAGAATTAATCATGCTAGTTTAGTCACGATGAGACAATGAAAGAGTACAAGAAAGAATTAATGTAGATAAAGAATGATCTACAAAATAAGTAGGTACCTTTAACAAGAGTATGAGAAGTGTGATAAAAGACAACAATTTAAAAGAAAAAGAAATGTTAACACAAAAATGGACGGACTGGTTGTTTACTGAGTATGGTCTGTACATGAACAAAAAACCGTGTAGAGTTCTACGTTTGATAAACGTGAAATAGAACATTCAAAGTATCAATCGGTATCAAATATAATTTAAATGTACCAAGTCCAAAATATTTAATTCTAGTATACACAAACTACCGCTATAAATTCGATAACGCTGCAAAATTTGTTTCATCATCAATCAACTTATTTAAATACTGTTAACGATTAGACTCATAGTATACAAAAAAACATTACCCGGGACATACCAGTTACTGTTTTTGACAGTTTAAAACAAATTAGATCAGTAGAGTACGGACGAACCTTGAATTTGACGCCCCCGTTCTACTTTCCTACATCTTAACAATGCGTTAATCACTATCTGTCAGGGTGTTATAAATTGGCATATGTGCTATTCGTATGAATCTTTCACTACGCAATAATTTGATAAATATAGTCAAATAGTTCCCCCAAAATCTTACAAAATTACAAGCGGGCAGAGTTGAACGTTAAATGTCAAGAACAAAGGATATTTCAGAGATAACTTTCTTGTTACTAATACCTTTGAGTAATGTAATACATAAGTTCAATCTTAACAAGGCAATGAAAACATAATATAACAGTTTATAATTATATTACAAACACTTTGATATTAATTTACTGACACATCAGTGATATAAAATCTATGGCATCAGTCATTACCCGGTTTATACTGTTGTAGCGGGAAAAACGGGGTCAAATTTGGCATTGTAATGCATTTGACCTACATGGTAAATGAGTGGCATTTGAAAAAAAGTTAGGCAAGGTATCGAGTGTAGAGCCAGTTCAGGGTTCTTTGATGTATTAGGTGGAATATATGCTTAATGATGGCTTACAATATTTTATTACTGACACAAAACCTACTGTATTACATAGCACAGACGTAATGCTTATTATTTTGTACTGTGTAAAACATGTAACACACCCTCTAGTGGTGTTAATTGGATTTAACTATTCAGGTTTTAATAATGCTTAAATTGTAAAGCATACCTACATAAGAAATGTAGGTATACACCTATACAATAGCTTTATTAATTTATATTTCACTAACGCGCGAGTATGTCCGCGTGTGATGATATTCTTATAATTTATAGTGTATATTTTTATATTATGTTGTATGAGTTATATTATTGTAAAGTTTCATTCACAATTTTTTAATTCAGTAATTTTCGCGAGAAAGAGTGACTAACTTTATCCATACTTTAGCATTTATATCATTAATACTATTGAGCTATTAATTTTTGATACCAATTTAACCCTGTACGTGTGCTCTTCACCTCATAAACTACGAGCGCCCGCGCCGGTTTCGGGTCATGCCACACGCTAAGGAGCACAAGGTAAAAGATGGTGCATTGAGAACGGCCTTAAGCCCAATAGCAATCTGCGTGCTGCTTCCTATTGGCGTCGAGGTGACAATGCCGCCGCGCCGCCGGCTCTCACGAAGGTGACGTTGCAAAGGTCGATCACCATTCGATCACTAACCTGCACCCTGTTTTACTACCTCAACAATTTTAACCATCACGAAGCTTAGGCAATGTTTAATTTTTGTTTTCAGCACATTCAGTTGTCTGTTTAAACGCGTTATGAACAAATAAACCCTTGAAAGTAAATGTTGAATGCGAATGGTCCGACCTCTAACGTAGGCAACTTTTATTTATCATCCAATGGTGGGGGACACCATTCTAAAGTGAGCAAAGCCCGTATCTCACGGAAGCACTACCATTAGACTGCAACTTTTGACACTATGGTTTCAGTTAGTTGTTACAAAAATATAATTTTTAGCAGGACTATGAGAATACCCTGAAACTTTTGGATCTGGGCTTAAAGTTTCTCGTTCTAAACTCTTTACTTTATAAAAACTGGCATCATAAATCCTTATTATGATAATTGACGTTAAATGTCAAGAAACCATAACAAAATGTTGGCAATTCTTCAAAAAATATTGCAAAATCACATCATATTCTTAAATTACCGATTAGTAAAGTTTTATAAGGCTCTCCTAAGTGGCTAAACCATTAAACAAAACGTAACTGAGGTGAACACAAATACTCGAGTTTACGGGTCAACCGTCACAGGGCTGACTACTGGTCCCGCGGTGGGCGGAGGGGTTCGAAGGGCGTAGGGCCCGCGTGGGGAGGACCCTGACACAGATCCGAACTCATCAGTGAAGCGCTGCCGAGGCCTCGAGATTCGGCTTCTATGTAATCATCGATTCCTCGACGCACCACGCCGTGTTACGCACAAAATGGGTCAACGCGCTCTCCGATTCGCCGGTGGAGTACGCCCGATGTCCCCGTTCCGAATTGCTCCCTCGGCAAATTAACGCCTCTGCTACCGTGCTCCAAATCGGCCACGGATAAAATTATAAAGTTAGATACATGTGCATCTTGTTTATTTCACTCCGAGACAGTCTCATTAGCTTACATAAAAAGTAGGACTCGTGAAGACCACGAGAGTAGCGCGCAAGCAAACAAATTAATCGCAAGTGACAGTCTCGTCACAGTTTCACGGGTTACTTTCAGCGCGCCCCTAACGACTACTGGCGGTAGTATTGCGAAACATGTCAGTCATTTCGTTGAATATCTTTTGTGATGTTATCGAGCTAACTGTGGGAAGTAGGAACTGGCAATAAATGACGAGCGTTGTCATGCAAGATGTGTGACGAAATAATAATTTAAAAGTAGGTAGGTAACTACATTTGGGTTGTAATGTTTATGAGAAAGAGAGAGACTGACAACGATGGATTACAAAGAGAGACGGTGGTATAGAAAATCATGTTGCTTTGTCTCGATTGAGGCATACGACATTAGCGAAAAGAAAAGCGAGTCGTTGAGAGCAACGAGTTGGTGAAACTTTAATCGAGATCATCGCACAAAAGAGAAGGCGCCACGCATCGTGTCGAAGAAACGACAGCGACGCACTTTCCATCGACAAAGACGCGTTATTCAAATTATGAAGTTTCACCAAAGAACCAATTTGTGAAGCATTCTCTTGACTCCTTTATATGCAAATATACTCGTAACAACGCAAGCAACCATAACGATATAAACTATAGAGAAAAACTGAAGCTATAATGAAATATTATACAACTTTTCAGTTCTTCAAGAATTACTAATAGAGTTCGGTTTCTGAACAATTTTTCTCAAACAAATATTAGCTGTGTTTTTATATAGCCTTGGCCTTGTGGAACGTACACAACGCGATAATAAAACACAGTTGGAAATACATAATGACTACAAACAAACCGAGTTTGTGTGATGCGCGTTATTATTACGTAAAACAATGTACCTATTAGGTAAGCTCATCTAGAGTAATTAAATAAATATTACACGGAGAAGTGATTCAACAGGAGATGATAAATAGCTTGAAAATAGCATTGATCCTATTAGAAATTGGAACAAAGCCAATCCAGAGCAAATGAGCTTATCATTTCAATGACTACATTCTTGAAGATTTACGAATTGTATGAGCGTAACACACCGTTTCATTTCGCCTAACGGACAGTTCTGTTTAACTGGGCGTTATCGTAACCAAAATACGGCTTCGCTGCCGCCAAAACCCACTTTAGTTATCGCATTCCGCTGTCAGCGAAACAGGAGCGCGGAGTAGAGCGGGCTCGCTGCGAGCGGTGCCCTGGCCACAATCTCTCGCTTTGTGAGCGCTCCGGCCCTCGGCTAAATTGATACATTCTTGCGAAATAACCTCGCCCAACTTATTTGAAACACAATCGAAACAAATAGAAAGGCTTCGTTTTAAACAACCACAAGGTGATAAGCGAGAAATTATATCCGATATCAATATGTATTCGAAAATGGATTGCAGTGGTAACATTAATTTTCGCACAGCGCATCGCAGGATTTTACAAATTAAGCTTGAATTCGATAGTTAGGCTTAAATTATAAAAGCTTAATAATTCTCGTACATACATAATGTAAATCCATCAATAAATAATCATTTTATACAAGTTACTCTCTTTCTTCTGCATATCAATGACATGTTATCTCTTGGTAATATTCATTGTTATGCAGATGATAGTACAGTACACGGACGTTACCTGGGGCATCCATCGATGGGGCGAGCGGAAATGCTTAGTAAACGGGAGGAACTAGTATCTGAGCTTAACCTGGTTCTGAATAAGGTCTCCCAGTGGGGGTTTGATAACCTGGTTGAGTTTAATGCTGGTAAGACTCAGGTATGCGCATTTTCTACCAAAGTGTCACCTTTCCATTCTCTTCCTTCTCTCCGGGGTGTTTCGTTACCAGTGTCCGGTGACCTTAGCATTCTCGGGATGGATATTGGCCGTGACCTGAATCCTAAGGGTTACATCGAGGGGGTCATCACTACGGCATCCCGTAAACTAGGTGTTCTGAACAAGGTGAAGGGGTACTTCACGCCTGAGCAGCGCTGTCTCTTGTATAAGACCCAGGTTCGCTCCTGCGTGGAATACTGCTCTCACCTTTGGGATGGTTCCGCTAAGTACCTAAAGGACGCACTCGACAGGTTACAAAGGCGAGCTATCCGAATTATTGGCAATGACGATGTCACTGGACATCTTGAGGATCTGCAGCTACGTAGAGACGTAGCGTCGCTTAGTGTTTTCTACCGTATACATCACGGCGAATGCTCCGAAGAACTCTTTGATTTGGTCCCTCCCTCTCCTTTTCTGAATAGAACTACGCGTGCAGGCTTGAGATGTCACAAAAATACTGTGCAGTCAATTGGCTCTCGTACTATAAAGCACAGTAAATCTTACTTTTGTCGTACAATTAGGCTGTGGAACTCTCTTCCAGCACACGTGTTCCCTTCCTCTTATAGTCTTGGGTCTTTTAAACGGGGCGTGAAGCGGCACTTATGCAGGCCGTCATAGTGTGATCGATCCACATTGCACTAACCATGTGTGATGAGGATCGCTTACACTTTTTGGACTTCGTCGTTTGCTTAACATCAGGCAGGACGCAGTCATTTTGACGTGCTATTATAGAAAAAAAAAAAAAAAAAAAAAAGTTAAAGAATTTGTATCGTTTCAATATCAACCATTTTTTAAATGTATGTGATGTTGTCTAATCTACTCGTATTCATTATTCTGTGTATATTAATGGCAGTGGTAACTATACAACAATACAACTAAGACATGATTGTGATAATATTGTTACCACAAAAATTAAAGAGGAGACGTTCAATTTTGATAAGCACCGGAGCATAGATGAGTCATACGCGTAACATCTTGAATATGGTACTGAAAGTGTATAGGTACAAAAAAGTTTTAAATACACTTCTACGAATTCCATTTAATTGAATTGTAAACAGAAGAGTACTAATGTTTATTGATATAAACACGCCATATTATACCTAAAATGAGATTATGCTCTACAAAAGTGAATACACATGCACCTATCTGCAGCTAAAATTGAAGTTTCAAATGCTGCTTGCAAAAACTTGACTCGGTTTGCAGCGATTCAGTAAAAAAAGGTAAAAAGGCGAATAGGGGTCGAGTCGAGGCGGTGCCACCTACCCACAACGTGGTGCTCCTCCGTGCATTCTCCGAGGTCGACGACCCCGGGAAGGCGCATCTCCGCAAATCCTTATTTCTGCCCACATCAATACGTCTAACTAACTACAGTCGCTACGACGTCGCATGCTTTGGGGGAGTCGCAAGACGGCTACCAACCAAATATATTATTACCTACAAATGTTTCAGACTAAATCTCCTGCTAAGTTAAGTTTAATGCATCAAGACAAGGCACTTTATATCTTGCAATGTTCTTCAATGTTATCAATGTTTTAATTCAGTCGGTAAAAAGAAGTAAAAGATAAAGGAAATATTTAAAACATGATGAATATACCTACCTGACTTTAAACAAAACAGGATTTTCATTCCATGTCCCTTAGTTTTTGTGGAGTGATTTGCAAACAAAACGTGATATGGAGATCTGAGGATGACATCAACAATGAAGGGAACGTTAAGCCCGTACCTTTACAAAAAGAAGGTTCGAAAAAAGACTATTGGAAGTCAGCGAACGCTTTCCGGTCGCGACCGACTTGCTACCTGCTAGGGGCAGGGTGAATCGAGTTCTCTGATAAACTCAGACGTATATCAATCGATGTAGTAGGTAACTCATAAAAGAAACTTCAGAAAACAACTTTTGATGCGTGCCATGCTTCATTACTTTGAAATAGTGACCATCAACTGCCACTCGTGGTATAATATATATGTAAATACCACGAGGTCTAATCATCTGTTATCCATGCATCTTAAAAATGTTATAAACAGGGAAGGATAAATGACTGCAATGGTATACGTGAAATACATAAAGTCAAATAAAAACTATCTATAGGTACTACACATAGTTGTAGGTAAATAAACATAGTCCCATTGTATGTAAAAATGAAATCGTACGTAACGTAAGTAAAATATAAAGAGATTTAAAAGCTTAGTATAATGGTTCACTACAAACTGCATTATTTGGCCGTTAAAGTTTCTGTTGATTTTTGAGCAACCATTATACGTGGGTCGTGCATCAGTAATTTCAAAATGTACCATGCCATCAAAAATAAAGGGAAATAGGTACAGGGGTTTCGACAATACATAGGGTTACCGTAACGAACGAGGGTGCGAAGGAATAAACAGAAAACATAGAAATAGCATCAACGACACGCTTTAGTGAGCATTTTGGGGAAACCCAGCCGACGAATAATGCATTTGATGTTAACGACAATAATATCATTGTTAATGTAATGACTTATTAACACAATGTTGTTCATTAACTACTTAATAATAATGGTGTAAGTAAAAGTGACTCGATTTCTAAATGCTCCATCTACTACCTGTCGTTTGACGTTTAGCTTACACAACAAGGAAAGTTAAATGCGCGTGTGGGGCTAAGCAACTTTCGCCCATTGTAGCGATAAGTAATAAACAAAACCAACACACCATGGTAAAACACCCAAGGGTTATGTTAGTACTAATCTGAAACAGAGGGTACAACCATAACGCAGAGGGGTCTATCCATAAATTAATTCCGTACCTGTCTCAAGTTCTCTAAATCAAATAACGACCCAACCGACGTAAAGTCCTTCGATGAACATGATAAAATAAACTAGTTCCGTGTTGACTCCAACAACCAAAATAGCTCACCTGGCTAAGGCCATTATTCGTTCGTATAATCCAATTTTCCAAAACAGTGGCACCACTTCGAATGTAACACAAATGATCACAGGCGGAGCTAAAAAATGTTTAAATGTCCACATAGACCGATAAACACCGGTATGCGAGAGTGTATCACGTTTGACAGTTTCACTTCACCACATGGCTGTGAGTGTTGCGCTCTGTGCCGGCACAGACGTCCGCAGTGCTCGACGTGTGGCGGGCGACTGGCGAGCGGAGCGGAGTCGTCAAGTGCGGCGCGATCGGGGGTCGCCCGCGCGGCTCTCGCGGGGTCAGCGAGGGCGGAGCGCCCGCCAGCCGGCGCCCGCGGGACAGCTGCGCACCTCGGACCCTTTCTCCGCTGTGTCTCAATTGTGCTGGTGAAAGCTTAAGCCTGTTCACATGCTCCTCACTATTTTAATAAACGCCGTGCCAGCTTCTGAATTAATAGGGATGTTTCAATATTTATGATCTTTAAATGCAAATGCATTTCGGAGTAAGCATTATTCTGATTCATGAGCTTGTAAGAAATACCAAAAGATTTATTTGTATTACGTCTGTGAGAAAACCTAGCTTTAAGCGGAGGTAGAGCTTTTTGTAATTTTAAGTCGTATTTATATTTTTGAATATGCACCAATCTATACTAATATTATAAAGCTGAAGAGTTTGTTTGTTTGTTTGAACGCGCTAATCTCAGGAACTACTGGTCCGAATTGGCTATATAACATCACGCTGCAACTATTAGGAGCGAAGAAATAATGGAAAATGTAAAAAAATACGAGGGCAAAAATAACTATTCCACGCGGACGAAGTCGCGAGCACAGCTAGTTACCTATGGCTATAAAGTCTAACTGAGAATAATAAACATTATCATGCATAACTTTATGCCTGTAGTAGGCACAAATCACTTGGAATTTATGAAACATTTGTTTTTGGTGATTACCATAATATGCATTTTTATGTCTTTCACGAAAGCTCCAAATCTATTGAGAAAAAATTGAATGACACTTCTATCCATTACTTATTAATAAACTGTCTACTGAATTTTGATGTAATCCATTGAATGCTGTAAAAATACCTATGTTATGTATGATAATTTCTGAACAAAACTCTACATTTTAAATTGATGCCAATTAATTTCGGCCAGAACGAAAATTTGGATTTCGAAACTGTACAACGTATAAATGGTAGAGACAGTGTAACTGGCCTAAAATATTCAATTGCAGTGTAACGTTGGTTCAGTGCACGAAGGGAGAAGTTGTTGCCCCCGTGTAGAGCCTTGAGCCGCCCAGCGCCCTGCGACTGCGAGCGAAGCTCTGCATGCCCGCAAGCCGAAAGGCCGCGTTTTCAACTCTAAGCCCGCGAATTAGGGTCGAGCAAAGATTAAGAACGGCAAAATGTCACATACAACGTTGCGGACACAACCATTATGGAATGGTACAACTTATAATAACTCTGGATTTAATCCCAATCATCGACGCAAGATACAGTCGCAGCCGATAACCATGTATCTGTCGAATATTGTGAACTGTTGAATACTTTTTAATTGCAAATGTATTGAGCAACAAATCCTGTAATTTACAAAATAATGATAATAGTTTAACGACAATCTAATAAATTTCACCATTATATATTCATTTGTGATATACATTACACGATTGAAATTACTTAATACCGAAATGCAATCGAAATAGTAATTTACTTAAACTTTATGTCATTTAACTTGTTTTATCTAAGTAGCGCTGATAAAACAACAAAGGGATGAATGCCACAAAATTGGTCTGAAAGTCAATTTGAATGTGAATCATAATGGAGAATGAAAGAAGGCAGACGAGTCGGTGCAATAATAACGCGTGCATTGGCTGCGACGACCGAATACCTAAGTGCGATGCCGAGGGTACACCAAAGTCATCCAGTCATATCCCTTCAATGACGTCTCGGCACCCGTTGACCTTGCCGTGGCTTCAGGGTTAACAAGCCAAGGGAAAAAGACCCTTCAGACTTGAATTCCTTAACCCAGCCAGCCTACCTGATTATAATTGTGTTTAGATCTTTTGTTTTATCATAAGAAGTTTTTCTTTGTTCTGTTGCAACTCGTGAATCATGTGGTATAAATAAACAAAATTTTGGTTTTATTGGGGTCTGTTTACGGGTCATTATCAGGGAACTTATACCTACCTTAATTTATATTTTTTATGGTATATAATATTAACATAACTACTTAATCAACGTCAAATGAGACATAAAATGGAACCAAGATTGGTTAAATCATAAGTGGAAACATATAGGTAATGAATAAAAAGAGTGACACAAAAGTTTTGGCGGTTGCGAATCGAATAATAATTTCTCAGTTTAGTCGTGATCAAAATAAATTAGTGATAACGTTGAAACCGATTAAAAACAATGTAGGCAAGCGCTGTAAGGCAAAAGTCATGAAACAAAAGACTTTCGGATTCCCTTGAGGAAAGTGATTCATCGGTTCAAAATGTTATATAGGCACGTTTTGTGTTAGCAGTGAATCGTCCAGTTTGCATTATGTTCAATTGGAATAGTCATCTAAATTTAAATGGACGTGCTTTATTCGAGTACTACTCCAGAGTTCCGGTGTGACTAATTAACAAAAAGAGGAATCAAATACTTTTGTAATGTTTTAGGTTGCACACATTAACATCGAAAACCCTGTGTTTGTTAGCCGACAAAATTCAGCCGTAGAATTTTTGTACATAATTTTTAATCTGTTTTGTTTTCAAAACTCGGCACAGACCATAACAAGCTATCTATACATTTATACATACACTCGTTAATGTATAACAGATGCGCGCTGCATGCAGAAAATGAAAGCTCAGCTTACACAAAGCTATTACCACACACAGATTTACATAAATCTGTTCGGACGTTGAAAACATTTTTGAAATTCTGTATTGAGAGAGCTTTATTGGCTAGCTCGTCTGTCTCTTTGTTCGGACAACGATAGGACACTGCATGGCGTACCTACTGTTGATATGTTTATGTAATAGAAACTATGTAGCAAATTGAACCTTGTGTTATGTATTGCCTCGCAATGGGGACGCTATGTTTTATACATTATTCTGATTAGTCGTTTGACTTTTGGGAACGGGACGATAACGAGGATAACTATTTAATAATACAACAACTTTATATCGCTGGCAGACTGATGACGAAGCGGGTATCGATCTGGCACAATGCAGGCATTCAATTCATACTCTATATATAAAGGTCTCTGCCCACTACACCGTATCATACCATGGCCGTGCTATGAACGTGTCAAGCACGGAAGGTAATACGATACGGCTTGCTTTGCCCACTGAAACCAGTCGACGGCGTTTAATGCCCGTATGATGCCCGTATGATGCCCGTATGATGCCGGTATGGTGTCCGTATGCAACCCGTATGATGCCCGTATGATGCCGGTATGGTGTCCGTATGCAACCCGTATGTATGGAACTAACATGGTATAACCCAGGTAAATTGAAATGATATAAGCTCTTATGTGTGCATCTAAATATTTGTGTACAATTAAATTTGCTAAACTCAGAGAAGGCATTTGAGACGCGTTTATAACGGTCCTTATACGCGGTTATAACCCGTATTATCACCGTTTTGCTGCCGGCACGCATCGGTTTGGCACCGTCGCGTGCCGTGCGCGGAGCGTACCGCCACCGGCAAAATATTCTCGCCGACAATTCTGAACTGTCCGTGCATGGCACGCGACGGTGCTGGTCGGTGACGGAACGGTCTAATGGGCATCGTCTCATAGTTTTCAATACAAAGAATACTTTTTTGTCTGACACGTTCATAGCACGGTCATGGTATGATACGGTGTAGTGGGCAGACTCCTTAATAGTCTCTACATGGTTGCCATGTTAAATCCTTCTTCAAGGTAGTAGTTCTACTCGTACTTTTAATAGGGACAAGTCTGAATCTACAGTTATGCTGTTCTAGCCAGGACAGGCAATAGCAGCTACAACCATTTCAGTTGGCAAAGGCCATGGTATAAGAAACTGTTTGGGCGGTTTCTGTCTGTGAAACTCTTATACCCAACATTTATTTTTATTCAAGTGCTAACTTTTGCCCGCCCCTTCGTCTGCTTCGGCGGTTCGGTGGGTCACAGAGTCTTTATCGCGCACTGTGCATCGGTGAGGGAAACTTCTTTTTGGAAAGGTACTCAAAATTTTACATCTGTAGCAGTTATGATGTTATTTTGGTCACCCTCAGGACTTTATTTCAAAACATTTAAAAGAATGTATTTTTTGTTAAAATTGCGGAACTAAAATGTATATTTTGTAAATTGTATAATTTGGTGACTTATTTGGTGGAATCGTATTTGTCTGAAATTCCTCATTATCCGTACAATGTTAGTAGAATTTTCCAAAATACCAAATAAGAAATACGAATTTTTATATCATTTTTAAATATACGTAGCATTTCTTAACAAAATTGTATGGTATGTTTAAACCAGTGGGTGATATGTTTTTCCAAAAACGATCCAACTTACAACTTTTTATTTAAAATGAGTAATGATTTGTGGACAAATGTAACCAACTTGGTTACATCTGTCCCTCCCTATGTACAACTGTAACTGTACAACACAGATTAAAGGCATAAAATTCACTCGCCTGTGTCCTTATGAGTTCGAGTGAAAAATCTAGTAGACAGGGCTAATTTGGTTATTAACCCTGACTGGTCTAAAGCTAGTAAAATTTAAAGGCACCTTGTTATTTATATACTCTATCGCTAAGTTTACGGGGATCCTAAGAAACCGAAAGTATTCCACAAAACTTGTATATTGATTATTTCAGTACTGGAATATTTACAGGCAACCAAAAACCATTCGCTCACAAATGAGTTAAGATAACATTACATTTGTAATATTTCTTTTTTTTAATTTCTAAGAAAGAATTTGAGTACAATCACACCTGATGTTATGTGATGTTGTAGTCCAGTCTAGAAGGAGCATATTTATTCAGGTAAAGCCTATGCACTCTAGCTTTAAATATTTCCGAGTTGTACCGTTCAGGAAAGACGGAAACACGTCCAATTACTGCCCTATAAATTGTTCAGCAATTTCAACTACATGCATGTTATTAAATTAAACTGGACGTGCAAGCTCACCTACGTAGAGCACCGCATTGTGACTACAGATGTTTCACGCACGAGTAATTTACATGAGGCTGTTTGCAGTTGCCCGGTGTAGCGTGGGCGCGGTCCGGTGGCATCATCAGGGGCTGCGCTATGACCTGGATCCTTGCATCAAGGCCAGTCGGCCGTATCGCAATCATCACTTACCCCATTTACAAAGCCACCCCAACATACCTCACCCTTATAATTTTATAATTGACTCTTTGGTGGCCGCGGCAGTAACGCCGTCAGTTAACTTTTAGGCGAGTAAAACTTTTGTTCAAAACGTTACTGAGTAAACTTTTAACATTAATCTTAAATGATGCTAATTACTTAAATACGAGCACAGGTTTTACCTTTATCCTTGTGAATACGTGTCATGAACATGACAGATTTTTTTTAGGTTGATATTAATGTGTCTTTACACAAACTGCTTCTTAAGTATTTAAAAAGCTGCATCATCATCTTGAAGATATCCACTGCTAGACAAAGGCGTCCCCCAATGACCTCCGCATGGACCGGTTTTGACCAAAGTTTTGTCTGCATCCAAAGGGGTACCCCAATCAGGCAATAAATAAAAGTAATATATAATTTTCCGTTTCGCATAAAATAAAAGTCTAGCAATACGGACCAAATTAACTTACAGTTCGCTCTACCCCAGACAGAAACTGCAAAAGAGAGTTGAATCAAATGCTGAAAATTTGCATAGAACAAAAAAGCACATTAATATCCAAGAACGTTAGCCTTGTGTTAATTTAAATATCTATGTAAATGTTTGAGTTCCTTATTGTAATGTTGGTCTATATGTGCATAAGAGATGCTCAGAGGCTGTCTCAATGTCAACATACACATTTATGAAGCTGATATAAAACACCTTTTCAAACGACTATTTAACTATATCGATTAGTTTAAAACACCTTTGTAATAATAAGGCAGCGATATAGCTGCATGAATTGAAAATGATTGGATGCAAACAAGTTATAACACCTACAGTATTGGAATAAATAAACCGTCTTAATCAATACTTAGGTACTGATATTGAGAATAATAGATGTTTTATTTAATATCGTTATATGTGCAGGCAAAAACAGTAATTGCCCCGATCCGTCATAATAGATTTTTAGTACATATTTGCAAAATTAAAATTTGGGACGCTAGTGTCCTAGACGATGAGAAATAAAAGCATTTGTAAAATGACTAAATCCTTTTGAATACTATCAACGAAACATAGCAAAGTAAGTCGTATACATTCTCGACAACGGATTTAAAGTAAGAGAAAAATGGTATGAAAAGAACTTATTCCCTACGATTGTAACTAAGTACGGGTCAAAAATTGCGGATACGTCGAGTTTGTTCGTGATGTGCCGTAAAAGAATAATAACCACATAACGAATAGCTATCATCAGCGTATATATTTTTTTAGAAACTGCAACAAGTGCCACAGATCCGTTCGCGCGCACTTTCCTCGATTAACTTTCTCATTTACAATTCGAGTTGACCTTTCCTTTCTATGGCACTCGCTTCGAATAAGGGTCAATTGACAATTCAAATTCACGTGACACTGAAACTGAAACTTGTTGATAACGCTTCTTATAAACATCATTGCGATATTTGCATTTTACATACAATGTTGCATATGGCAACACATAAACATGAATTATAAAAGCTGTCATTGTAATGTTGTATAATTATAATATTGTATTTAAACATGAACAATAGAATGCATTCATCTACACTAATATTATAAAGAGGAAAACTTTGTTTGTTTGGTTGTAATGAATAGGCTCAAAAACTACTGGACCGTTTTTAAAAATTCTTTCACCATTCGAAAGCTACATTATCCACGAGTAACATAGGCACAATTTTATTTTGGAAAAAAAAACTTTACGCGGACGAAGTCGCGGGCGGAAAGCTAGTAGTAAATAAACTGATCGTTAGCTAATTTAACATACATCACTGTATGGAAAAATAAGTGTAGCTCAATAATTTATAGTAATTAGTGGCAATGCATGTGATGATAACACTAAATTCGCAATAGACACATTACAATTACCAAATTATCTTATCTCTTTTTCTGGGTTAGGGTTAAAATAGAGCGGCCGAATTCCACAAAAATATAAAATCAAGTGATCTATTTTGCAGTACGCCCTAAATAACAAGTTTAGAACAAAAGCCAATGTGCACTAAATAATGAAATAGGTACTACTTGTATTTTCATTAAATGTTGGTATGTATGTATATATTTTGGTTAACAACGGGATAAACGGCAGAAGAATTGTAAAGGCAAATATTACGGTTCCTTCGAAATTCTCTTCACGTCTACAAGCCGAAGGATTCGTCGATTTATCTTTTTTTTGAGACACCATTTGCAAAAACACAGGAAAATGCCTGTCATTGTAATATAGCTTGTGTACGTTTGACATCTTAAGTGTGTAATGTGTATAAGTAGGTACCTATAGGTAGTTCGGAAAGTCATCATCATCATCCTAGCCTTTTTCCCGATTGTCTCAGGGTCGGCTTCCCAAACTGAGAGATAGGTAATTCGGAAAGTAATTAAAAAATATATTATTTTATTTCAACTTACAAAAGAGCTATAGTTAAAAAATTATGAGCCAAATCAAGCTTTGGGGGTTACAATAGATTGATAAACTCCACAGGATAATACTGAATGATTACAGCTTATACTTATCTGCTAATAACAACTTTACATTCAAACAATTAATTCATGCTTGTGGAACGTATTATACATAAAAATACATACATTGGTTATCTGAAGGTAAGAATGTTCAAACCGTCAAGTACAGTCCCGTAAAGGCTCTTGTCATACTTTTAACTAGTTATAGGCATCAAGCTTGTGATGAGCATAAAGATGTGACGCTTTCTGAACTGATTCAGTTTTGAAATATTAAAATATTAATGAGGAATATTAGAATTTTAAATATAATAGAAGCCAACCAGACAATAACGTAATGGGTGCACATTAATTAAGCCCGACCACCAACCTTCTTATGGTAGGTGGTTGTTTTTATCTTCACAATAATGAAAGTAAAAGTAAATTATCGTATTTATCGTAAAAATGTATGTAGTTAAAAGTTCTGTGCAAAGAAAAATATAAAAAGGATGGGTCGGGAAAAACAAACATGTTGTTTTGTATGGCATGTTCAATATTTATGTGAATTTCAAGTGTGTATTTATACAATCAAGACGACATTGAACGATTGTAGGTACTTAATTATTGTTAGTGTATCCAAATAATGTCATTTAAATGCATTTTATAAAATAAAAAATAAACCGATAAAAAATAAAAAGATACTAAAAAGCCTGATAAAGTCATTTGAATTTCCTTCTCAGGAATGTTTTCTTAAATATTTACGTGATAGAGATGGCGGACAGATTGTGTATCATTTGAATGGTTAATTGTATATGCGTGACATTAGTGGCTTTCTTTATAAATTGTAACCGCAAGTGAACTCTTAATAGAGAACGGTGTTGTCAACTCTCGCTACTCCCAGCGAGTGGAAAGCTCGGCTCTACTAGAGATGTAGAGATCGGTGAAACCCTACGGGTCGCCGAGAACCGACAGAACGCACATGTTTTAGAATTAACATCTGAGGGACCAGATACTAAATGGAAACTTAACGAATAATTTAATAAATAACCGAGAGATAGGCAAGTTTCAATTACCTGCCAGTAATTAGAAGCTATTTGATATAGAGAAATCGTTTATATTAATGGAGAGAATTAGCCTTGTACATTAAAGTCAAAACATAATGTTACATATTTAACGTAATATAGACATAATATTATGTCCTCTTTTTTTATAAGCCTTGAGATAGAGTCTATAATCCGTTAATTGCTTGTCTCAAAATACTCTCAATACGTCCTAATTATTTTGTTTGTGGCTGAGCGCGTTACAAGCTGTGTATGACATTCAATTTGGTGATTGAATGAATATTGTTGCTTTGATAAACTTGTGAAAACAGGTCAATAAAAAATATAAAACGTAAAGAAGAGGAGAACATTAGGAGAAGTCTATGTCCAGCAGTGGACTGACACGGGCTGATGATGATGATGATGAAGGAATATAGGTGAAAATAATGAGAAGTTATTATGATTACAGTCTTTGTCATATGTAAACGTACAAATAATAACGTAAAAATAAAACTATCCCACTGTCACATAATGGAAGCAAACACTTCTTGAACAATTGATCAGTCTTGTGTTGTCTAGCTAGGTATTTAGAAAAGGTAGTTTTTGCTAGAAATTGTGAAAACGTTCATTGAATATCTTTTTGGTGATGGTCTTTAAAACAAGGCGTTGTATTTTTATTTTTTTCTCGCTGACCGAGTGGCGAAACTTTATAGTGAAAGTGCATCTCCGAGAGCGTTGCGCTTGCGCATCGCATTCAGAGTATTTTTCAGTCGTGAGGAGAGAGGGAGAAACGTAAGAAAGCGCCATCAAGCTGGCGAAGGTATAGTAAAATTTGAAAGCGCTACACAATAGCGCGTTGTCGAAATTGGAAAGTTGAGCGGCGTCCGTTGCGTAACCGCTCTTACGGGCTTGCGGCGTGACGCTGACGAAAGGTACAGTGTGACGTCACCGCATGAAAGTGCATCGGCCGCCCCCTCCGGCTGCACGTGCGGTGCAACCACCACTGCGCTTCCTGTATCGGAGGACTTTCTATTGGGAAACGGCGCGCTAAGCGCTCGGCTTGTCTCCTATTGGGAAATTGGACTCTCACGCACGACACGAAACGAGATGCATCTGATTGAGCAATGACGCGGCCGGTTACACAACCGCACACGGTGCGCTCGCTCTTAGGGCTCTCTGTACCCGTGGGAATAGACACCGATGAAATTACATACTTTCTATTTTTATTGGAAAGTACTTACACTTTTGTAACGCTCGACCGGCTGGTGGAAATTTCTGCAACAAAATAAAAATTCTTTACAAAATCATCGTAGCTATATTTTTATTTTCAATAATATAAAATTTGGTGACTAAGATAAACACCTACAAAGTCGAAATTTGACAGATAGGTTCCGTAGAGTGTACCTACCTAGACATCCGCTAAGAACGAACTTTACGAAATTCAACCCCTAAGGGTATAAAGGACTGGAAGTATCCGCGAAAGGCTGGTAGGGATGAAAAGAAGAGGAAAAAATGTGTGTCCTCCCCAGATTCGCTGGGCAGTCGAATGATTTTCGAGGAACAGTAACCTGTTCTTGAATAACTTCATTAAGCATAAAATTAATTATATTAATAATTTAATCTAAGCTTATGAAGACCTCCATTCATAGACACAGTATTTAAATATTTACATACAAAGTGAATGCCATTTAATATTAAAATCAATTGTGTATCCATTCGTACTCATTACAACTTGAAATCAATATAAGCCGCCTTGACACTGTTTGCTTTTACAGGCCGACAGATGTATTTATAAAATGTAGCCCAGTGATAACAATATGACGATGGATTATTATATACTAATTATTATAAAAACGGTGTGCAATGGATGAAAGTACACAAGTAATGCACATATAACATATTAAAAAATGTATCAAAATATATAAAACGTAATGCAATAGGTGACATTTTTGCTGACAGCTCACAAATTGTGGGTTATAATGTAATTAGAAGATTACGTGAATCCCTTTCGCAATGACCGCTTTATAACAATATAACGTTTACCATACAAATGTCACGCTGATTGACCAATAAGTGAGAGAGTTTAAAAAATTGAGGTCTTAACGCGGGACGCTCCTCGAAGGAGTTCATGGTTGAATGGAACATGTACAGTGTTCAAACATTCGATATATTTTATTTTATGCCGTTTTCCACGACGATAAGGCGCATTATTCTGTGGCACGACAAAAGTGGTTCCTAATTGTCAGATTGAGAGCGGTCGCGAATAAATAACGATTTAATCTTTATGTACTTATAGCTAGCGTCGCTTTTTGTTTACAACGACACGGCATTCAAGAAGTAGGTTGAGAGAACGCACGTCTAGATAGACCCGTATATCACAAAGATTCATTAACTCATCGACATGAGATGCTGGCTCCGAAGAATGTGTACCTACTTCATTACAAGCCACCGGAAACTGAGATTTTTTGTTTGACAACAAACGTTACGTCATCTTCAATTTAAATTTAAGGACTGATAAATAATACCTATCTAAAGTTCGTTAATATTACTTTTATGCAACCAATGCAATGTTAAATGCATAATTTCAACCGAGGAAAGTAAATGAACAGGAAACAGATATTATTTCGTGTTAAATGCGACAGCTTGCCGGAACCTTTAAATGGGAAACTGAAAGAGTAGAGAGACTCCTTTTAAACGGATTACTCGAGTGATAAACGGCATAAGAAAGGCGAGTGGTTGGTGCACTTTCTATTAGAACAGTGAACAAAAGTAACGAGCAAAAGTTACGATATCTCGTGTGATATAACCGCCGCGGGCGCCGCTCGATGCAATATAAATCGCCGTCCGACTATAGCGGTCCGATTTCATGCCTCATTCACTATTTCGAAATATTGTACTTCCAAATGAGTAAATAATACTACGGAAGAGAAGGCTTATCGAAATTGTAACAGCTCTAATCAATTCCTAAATTAACATTACGACATTATGATTCCTGTTCTCGGTTGACCCCTATTTGAATTTTCGACCCGAGACTGGGATACGCTAGGTATGATGATGATGTTTAAGACCAATGGAACCTTAAACTTTGACATTATTGTGTATCTTACTTTGACCGCAAAACTTCACGGAAATCCTATGTAAAATGTGTCACTTGACATACTGAATTATTTTCAGTAGAACGTATTATTTCATTTTATCCATACAAATTAATGAATGTTTTACTTTTTCTTCCATGCTATAATGAATCGAGAGAACGTAAAGAGAGTACATAATGTAACCGTAGTTACTCAAAATTAAGCATATAACTACTCCATTTGTAATTTAATCAATCACGTTTCATACTTTCAGTTAATAATATTTGATAACTTTCTCCCAAGACTTGAATAATTATGATTAAAGTAAAATAATTTCATCATAGCCGAGTAAATTTCTAAATGTTCCACAAGTATCTGAATCAGATCTGAGTGACAGTATCGCGACACGCAGTAGGGATAAATACATAAATCCACACCATTAGAAACTTGCAAAACTGGCTGTTGCAAGTTATGAATATCTAACAATCTGACTATGCCACATTCTCTAACAAAGTACTGGCTGGTAAATTGCAAGAGATCTCAGCGAGAAATACGTTCACCGTCCTAGATGCGCGGTACTTTCGTTTTGAAATCGGCGCGCACAATTGGCCGTATCGAGACAGAAGCGAACCAGCTGCAGCCGAACAGTAGCGGAACGCATTCCGGCGTTTCTAATACAGCCACTCGACGACGCCCATGCTGATACATTTCTGGAGCGACATCATGACCAATCCATTTAACGTGACTCGCAGCAACCAAAAAATAGAGTATCTATGGATGTTTATTAAATAGAACCTACACGCTCACTCCGTGTCCATACCTAGAATGATAGATCGTTTGGAGAGCAAGACTTTTCAAAGTTCTCTTTTATAAAAGAGGTAATAATTATTTCCACCTTTAAAAGTTTAAATTCTAAAACTACAGACTTTCATTTCACTTGAAGTATTTTGGGTTCGGTAATGTAATGATATGAGGTTCCTATTTAATAAATAGGTAATTATCCATTCTATTCGTTGTTATAAATGTATGTTATCTTTGAGGCACCCTTATCAGTTTCCTTTTCAATTGTTGTTTTAACAATTAGGTAAGTTCAACATTTGCTAGGTATATTTTGACAAAGGGACAGAGACAAAGCTTATTCATTTAGAAAGTAGATATTTCTCCCTACCTACTATCGACAAAGTTTGTGTTTTAACTAGGTCCTACCTACTTTCTCAGTTAAAATATTTTGTATTAACATTTTATAAGGAAAACTTGTAGATGTAGGTCATATAAACGCAAGTTTAAAATGTATTTTGCGTATTTTTGTACTCATAAATTTCACAACGTACGTTTAAGCATTATTGTGTGCGCAAGTTAACGCCGATCGTAAAATTGTCGGGTGTCAAGGAGCTTTAAATGTCGCTATATTTCTTGACGATGTCTAATAGATGTCTAGCCACTTCTTCAATGTCTAGATTATTCAAATGACAATAGAGCGTTATAAATAAAAATATTAATCAGTAATACAAAAGCTCTACAAAATACAAATCGAAACATCTGCATTTTATTAACAACATCAGACATCAACGTAAAAGTATTACTTTTACTTTACTTCCTTTTGTTTCACTTTTCGAAAGTTTTATATTCAGAAAAAAGCAAACGAATTATTGTTACAGTTACAAACAATCATCTTTGTCTAAAACGGCCTTTTATTAAGCTAAAAATCAGATGAATCCTTAAAAAGCGCAACAACATCTAAACTAACCCACTTGGAGAAACAAAATTTGAGATTTTTGCCACTGGCAAGTTCGTATCCGTTATACCGCTTTTGTAAGTAACTCTCTCTTAAGAGTCTCAGTTTTCGGTTAACCTGAATAATAAGTACGCGAAACATCACTGTTGTTGCAATTTGTATTACATTAACCACTACACGGTGAATGTGACATAATTTTGCTAGATTTGCGTTGGTGGTTTTGAAAGAACCCCACTCACGGCACGCGGTCAGCAGGCAGGCTTTAGTTAATAACACACGTGCCATTCATTCGGCGAAGACCATACAGCGTGGTCGCCGTAACACGGACACCATCTACAAACACTTCATTTAATGCAGCTTCCGCGCGGGCTCATAATATTCCTTCACAGGCCGTTGTAAACTATTGTTATGATGGTTAGATTAATAAAACAGGTTTTCAATTACCGGTAATCAGGGCATTAGGTAAAAGCAATTAACTAAGATCAATTCAGTACATTTCATAGCAATTCGAAATTCTCAGTTTTGTTACATAATCCATATTAGCGCGGATTAAATAACAAAACTGAGAATTTCATCTTAGCCTTAATGACTATACAGTTGATTATAATATCTGAATAGTATTGTGTATTGAATATAGCCATTTTAACTTACAGCAATAACAATAAAACACACAATATCTAAGGCAATTAAGGGAGCGAGCGGAGATTCGAAATCACTTCAAATACTTTCAAACATGGGCATATAAATGGCATTTCATTTATGCAGTCAGCGTGCGCCAGATTTCATAAGCGATCTCTCTACACCCTGATCTAGGTTAGGTGGTCGACGGCAGCAACGGTGGCGTATCGAGCGCGGTCCGATGTTAACCTACATACATCGGTGGCACACTTACTCCGAGTTGGGGACGAGAACACCCGTACCCGTAAATTCGTGACCCAGCCCGCCCCCCTCTTGTTCCCTCTGACCTCCACTCTCGCGTCTAAGCGACTCGCATTAACAATGTTAGATAAGAGATATCAAATCCCGAGGTGAAAGATATCCAGCATACATTCAACACGTGGTCGACATTTAGTGAAAGCACGCTTTCCTTTCCAACTATACTTTAAAAGTTACACACACGAATAACTTGCATGTATTATTTTTCTCTCCCTAATAGGACTATTTGTCCTCTTAAATTTTTAATAGGTATACCTATGTAGATAAAACTTTCGATAGTTGTAATTCAAAACGGAAACCGATTATATATATCACTTAATGCATAACGGTCTGTTATATAGTAATTAAAATTTTCACATAATAATATTTGTATATGTTCCTACTCGTAGAACAACCGCGTTAATAAAACAAATGTTTTGTATCAGCAGTCCGTTCATCCTAACTCGCTTATCTAACTAGTCGCCAAAACTAGATTACTAAAGTATGTGATAGATAATACCGGTTTGCCAATAGTCGCCCCACAATACGTTTCCGGAACGACTAACGAAACCTTAGATAGAAGTGATGTATACCGAAGTACAATTTACTAAAGTGACATGTATTATTTCAGAAGTCTGTTTATCCTAACACTTACACCTATCTAGTCGCCACAACTAGATCACTAAAGTGCGTGATAATACCGGTTTGCCAATAGTCGCCCCACAAAACGTTTCCGGAACGACTAACGAAACCTTAGAAGTGATGTGCCTCGAAGTAAATTCGCCGAAGTAACATGTATTGTTTCAGAAGTCCGTTCATCCTAACACCTACCAAACTAGATCACTAAAGTACGTGATAATACTGGTTAGACAACAGCCGTCGCCCCACAAAATGTTTCCGGAACGACCAGCGAAACCTTTGAAGCGCTGTACCTGTAAGTACAATCGCCGTAGTGACTTGTTCGCTCCGGTTCAAAGGGTCAAATGAAGAGCTAGAGGGCACAGTGCAGTGCTGTACCCAGGCCGCAGGGTCGACGCCCGGCCCGTGTCGTACACCAATCGATAACCTGATTTGCACACCACTTGTCATGATTCACTTGATACATATAACCGAATTACGGATGTGTGCACCTGCATTCAATATACGGGACGGAATTGCACGATTCCATTTTGTCATTTCTATTTTATTTCAGATTCGCACAAAGCCAAGCCTATTCTTTATCAAATTTATAAAGTATGTATTTGCCACAAACATACCTACATAATATAACGTCTCGCCTTTCTCGTATCATTCATTTGCCACATAATCGCATAATTAATTATCTTGCCTCCTGTACCTTGTGGTGGGTTCGATTTCCACCCGAGACAAACATTCGTGTGATTTGTGTTTGTTCAGTATCTGAATGTTTCTATTTGTATTTTCAAGTATATATTTGACACCCATAACACGAGAAAAACGTACTTATATTTTTTCATACAATTGCATGTATTGAATTAAAAGGATGACGTGGACAATTGAAGACAAACATTTTGGAGTTCTGACCTTTCAAAGGTTCAGATTCATATGGATTAGGAATAGAGTTCATGGTGCTGCTTCGTCCGGTTGAATATTTTACCTAGCACTATTCAGTTGCGAATCAAATAGTACTCGGTACCTATTATGCAATCTTAAATTCATTGCAATTTATTCCAGCCGGAGATTGCAGTTACGGCTTGAAAATCTTACAAGACACACACATTTGATATTGGTAGGATTTTGCCAAGATATTCGAATTAAACATACCAGTAGTTAAAATTGATTTATTCGTTAAAACTATCGGATCTTGAGAGGGAAGAAAGAGAATGCACCTGTGTTTGCGCATTAATTGTGCACTTTAATATCTCCTGCGTACTGGGCTAAAATCTCCGTGAAGGTCGGCTGCAATGGTGGAATTAAAAAATATCTGACAGCATCAAATATAATTAAAAAAAAAAGTCCATATGTACCAACAGTTTACAATGTTTTAAGTATGGTTTGGTTGTACATAATACATAAATGCGTAAACAATTAATCGAACTATTAAAATATGTATAACTAGCTGCTGCCCGCGGCTTTGGCCGCGTGAATAATTGTATAAAACATAGCCTATGTGTTATTCCAATGTATAAGCTATATTACTGTAAAGTTTTATTAAAATCCGTTCAGTAATTAATGCGTGAAAGAGGAACAAACATCCATCCATCTATCCATCCAAACAAACTTTCGCATTTATAATATTAGTAGGATTGAAAATATATGTGAATAATTGTAAATCTCTGAAATATTATTTGAATCTATCCGAAAGTATAAAAAGCACTTGTGTTACAAAAATAATAAATTGTGTTACATAATCACGAGAAGATACCATAAATATGTACCTAAATATTAACATCCAGACATGTAACAAATGTTTGCGTATCACATGAATGTTTGTCCCGGGTGGGCTACGAGCCCACGACCTTCGGTTTGCGAGTGGAAGGCCAAATACCAAATGAGCCCCGGGCCAGTTAAAGCCATTGATTAGTTATGCCTTAGTAACATATCATAGTAAGGTCTCACTGAAGGTTTTCTACTGTAGTGTAAACCGCAATCGGCTAGTGATGAATTTTAAGTATTACTGGCGCGTCGAGGTTAGCGGTTAGTAAATTTAGCTTTCTCGTACCAAAAAGCTCTAGCTCTACCTGTAAAGCTGTTAAAACGTCGCCAAAGTTCGTCAATGCTGAATGTAATCAGTACTTTCAGCGTCCATAGTAAATGGTTGTTTCAGAAAGTTAAAAACTACATCGGATTTGTTACTTGAGCAATTTTAACATTCCACTTAGATCAACTAATTTGGACGCTCATGAATATTAATACAATCGAAAACAAAATAATAGACCTACCTATTGGCCTGTCCTTTACGCATTGTGATATAATACAATACAAATTACAATATTCAATCCTTGTCCTCTTAAATTTTGTTGACATTATTTCAATTGTAGTTATTTCATCACATTGAGCACTGAACAATCATCGATATATTCGGAATGCAAGCCTTCGCTACAACATGTTAGTTAAATAATTGGTTAATATTGCTTATATATGTGTGAAAAATGAAGACATAATGTTTAGAACGAATCTCGAATATGACTAAATCTTATAAATTGCAAGAGTCGGAACGTCGGAGCGGTCGAAAGTCAATCTAACTTAAAATACTGGTAAAACTTTTTTCGTCGCCAATTCTTAGATTAATTATATCAAATTAACAATGTTCAGGGATGATAGAATTGCAATTAGGTATACAATACAAAAATATAGGTTAGACCACCTATATCCATTTAAAAATAGAAATACATACCAATACTATGTATACGATTAGATTTTTTATACTGTGTACACATTGTAAATGCGATTTATTAGTGCGAATGTGACGTATAGTCAAACCATGACATGGTTTTAGGCGTCAGTGTTTGTGCAATTCGATTAAGTCCTTTTGAATAAATAAGTCCGATAACAATGGAAAATAAGCTAAATGTGTGACTGGTTGCACGTCAATCCACTTGCAAGTCCCACAACAAAAGTCGAAGTTAAGTGAAGTTCTAGCGATATGATCTAATTATGGAAGCTTCAATTCAAAGCACGCATCGCGAAGCAGCCGATGCGATGCGACAATGCAAGCGTCCAGGCGTGTGCAATGCAGGTCAACGGCCGGTTAAGAGTTACCGGGGATACTGACCTGGCCCGATCACTCTTTAAAACGCATAATGACTGACAAATTACATTAAACTGCAAATATTTAAAGAAAATCTCTTGTTATTGTCTGAACAAGCGTGTTAAGCTCAGAATAAGCTAGAGTTACTCGACGATGCGAGCGAAGATGGTAGATAGTAACTCGGATAGAACCTCGATTCCCCTAAGGGTTAGTTTAAGGAGACGCAAGGAGCAGCGTGGCGAGGCTGCCTAAACAATGAAAAAATTAAGTTATAAACCTAACCACCGGTATCATTTTATTAACCATTGAGAGTTTTTATGGTATCTTTTAAAATAGTACCTACCTACTTAGGTTCACCAAGTCCCATATAATAGTTTGAGTAAAATCTTTTAAATACATGCACATATTATAAAATTGGTATACTGATCATCACAACAAAAGCCATAGTTTATTCGCTGATGCCAACATGTACACACGACCACATATAAAGTTACCCGAATCTGTCAAAATAGTTCGATGGATAATGATAGAGACCATTATCCATCATGCAATGGATGGTATGTACATACATATGTAGTAGAAAATTTAATGGCGAAATATGTCAAAAAGGAGTTGGCGATGTGTACTTGTATACAAATAATTATGTTTCGTATATATTTTGCACGACTCGAAAGCAATATATTTCCTATGTATATTTCACAGTAAAGATAATATACTTAGTTTGGGTTGAGTAAGCGTGATGAAGGTATCTCTTACAAAAACAACTATGAAGTAAGCCTCCTTCCTTCCCTAAAAGAGAAGAGTACATAATAATAAAAATTTGTTGTCTTTTTGGCTTATTTTTCAAGTAGGAAACGAAACATTGTAAAAATTTTCCAATCGTATTATATTTTATCAATAAAATACAAACCTAAGATTCCTGTTAGATATCTTACGATTTACAGTCCGTAAAGTGTTAAAATAACACAGTGTTACAATGTATTTACAACAATATCATTTCCTATTTATATTTCCGCGTTACTTTACCATCGTATCGTCTATGTCAGATAGTGGATTGTAGGTGACGAACTAGATCGAGGTAACCTGACAAACACGATAATACGATAACATATCTATCAGTGTTACACCGTGCGAAAAGCTTAGTACTTCAAAACGGTTTAAATTCAGTTTTACTTAACAGTATACTTCTGACTAACATTTCAGTTCCATGGTTTAATGTATGGCTTCTATGGTTCTATTATGAATCAAATGAAGATCCTGCATTTCCTCCATAATATTTCATCAACTGATTATTAAAATTTATTAACATTAAATATAAATACTTCAGCAGAACGAACAAAAATGCTCTAAGCAGTCTTTTTTTGTGGATGACAATCCTGAGAAAAAAATCAACAGTTCCTATTTAAGACTTGAAACGTGGATGTTCTGCGTTTTAGTTCAAGTTCAATCAGTGAATAGAAGAAGCACAAGCATTTGTCGCGCGTCGCCTTGATCCTTTTCATCACAATAAAACATTAATATGATTCCCAATAACCTGCAATTCCTTTACGTCATGCTCCAGATAAAAGCCAATTACATAATGTAGCAGCAATAACATTGTACACAAAATTCCGTATTCAGGGCATCCCATCTCAGTAGGCGGCAGCGACCTAAAAACTGGAAAGATTTTCATTTATCATGCGCCCTTAGTCCTTGAAACAAAACTTGCTCAAGGCCTACCGAATCCCGGAAATACCCTTCAATGCAGAGAGAACAGCCCTTGTGCCTACGTAACACAAGGTCGAATTGACATGACTGGGCTGGGTTGTTGGGTAGTCGACGGATCGTCCGACCGGTCGCACGATCCTATTCTTTATCAAGGTTAAAAGGACGGTTGCTGGGTAAACGAATTATTATGTTTAGGAGGATAGAAGGCCAAATAACAGGACAAAGTAATATTATTGAGGTTTTTGAAATTAGGTAAGTATCAGTATTGGAATATTGTGGCAAAATGCGGTATGATGACTCAAATGGTAGTTTCCGCTTCGCTGACAATACCTATCTTTTGCTACCTACTTAACAAAACGATAACCATGTTTTATTAATTTTTAATTGAGTTTAAGTCTTCAATCCAAAAATTAAATTTTCCGTATAGCAAGATTTCGGTTCTATTTTAATAATTATTCCAGACTAGCTGTGCTCGCGACTTCGTCCGCGTGGAATAGTTATTTTATCCCCGTTTTTTTTACATTTTCCATTATTTCTTCGCTCCTAATAGTTGCATCGTGATGTTATATAGCCTAAAGCCTTCCTCGATAAATGGTCTATTCAACACAAAAAGAATTTTTCAATTCGGACCAGTGGTTCCTGAGATTAGCGCGTTCAAACAAACAAACAAACAAACTCTTCAGCTTTATAATATTAGTTAAGATGTAATCTAAGAACATTGTGCAATTGAAATGAAAGTGCTTAACTACTCTGACCCTACGAAAGACAGCATAAAATATTGCACTGCAAATTACGGAGGCAATTTCGCGGTGAAAGGACAATTTCTGCGCTGGTTTCGATTTTGAACACAATGAGAATACTTGCTGGCTGCTCATAAAGTATGGTTTACACTAAACAGTGTCATGATAGTGTTAATAAACCTAAGTTAACATTTGTTTAACATTCACTTATTAGGTTTACAAAGCGTAATGCTTACCTATGAATAATCATATATAGGTATATAAATACCTACTAGGTATTTTTTATCAAAGCTTATTAAATGAATGTTTTAAATTATGGAGATCAATTTGATTGCGTATACAGACGAATACTTCGAATACTTCTTAAAATCTATCATGACCTTTGATGGTGAAGTAATTCTAGCTAAAGAGCCGCACGCGTTACAGTACAGTGAATAGGCATGACGAACGATTTTGAAATCCTTCTTATTTTCAAATCTTCCGTAAAGATGGTACACATTTACTGATTACGAAAAAACCTTTATTTCGATAAAAACTCCAAATTTAACGAAGATTAAAGCTAATTTTCTAATATTTTTTGAATGTGGCTCAAAAACAGCTCGCAGTGTCATGGCGTCGGGTCTGACGTCACCATATAGGAAACGTCAAATTTGTCAAATATGCGTCTAAGGACAATGTAAACAAACATTGTTTAGTTTCGTGTATAGTGTAAGAAATGAATAATAGATGTTAAAAGTGGTGTGCAGTGTAAAAACACGTTAATGAAAAACCCGACAAGATTTTTGAACATGTCCCTTGTAAGAGATTAATAAGACATCAATGGTTAAAGCTCGCACGGCGCAACCCGTACGAGGTAAGCACGAATACACCACTTTATTTCTGTGAAGACCACTTTGATGAATGCATGTTATCAATTATCATGTTCTGGTAGGTTTTAAACGTAAAATGTTACGTGAATCAATAAAAAGCCAATGAAATGCGTAAATGCGTAAACTATCATCATAACAACAAAACACAGTGACAGGACTGACAGATGACAGCATGTTTACCAAATAGCGGTGAGACGTATTTATTGTAACAGATATGCTTAACAGATATTTATCTATGGAACATCGAGAACTGTTACTACGAAGAAATTTATTGTTTTTGGGCATATCAATACCTATATTTAACTTAACAATACCAACAACATAAATAAACTTTTGTCGTTTTTTCAGCAAGCGTTGTCGTGAGCTGATGAAGTTAAATCAAAGAATAACAGGTGTTATTTCAGAACAGATATTTGGAACTGTTATTTTAAGATAACAAGTATTAAATTTTACCTGTTACGACCCATCGCTATTACTAAATCGTGACGTTTTGCGCCGTGATTGGTGTTTCAATCAGAATGGCCGATTGCTGTATTTTGTAACTTTCATTTAATGAAAATCTTGTTAATCTTAATTTTCTTATGAAAATTTAATCAACGATTTAAATCCTTTTAATATGTATTTTTTCACAAAATCATCAAATCTTATATTATTTGATACTGTCGTCACGCCTATTCCGGTATGGGTTGACCCAAACTTTGGATGAAAGTTAGAGATTGCTGGCGTAGAACAGATATTTGTGGACAATATTCGTTAGACATTAGGTGGTATTTCTGTCTTTAATTCCGTTCATGACCCCCATGACGCCCCGACAGTTATTGATAAATTGACGTAATTTTCGGTATACATGTTGACATTTTATGTGTGTTCTATAATGTCTCCTTGGTGGCTTGAAGCTTCTGAGACACTAGGTCATCCAGGTTTTTGAAGGGGCTAAAGCAGTTAAGAGGACCTTGTTGGTCGTAAGTTATTAGCATGCGCTTGCTACGCTATTTTAGAAATCGACATTTTCATAATGAATTTACGCTAGGCTTGTTCCCTTGGCATCATATAAACAAGTTCGATGATACTCATATTTATATTAAAGCGTATTTTTAAAACTACCTAATCATATAAGTCGACTTTTCGCGGACGGAACGGCGGTATTTTAACTTTAGCCATCCCTTTAAGTGTTTCCGGGATCACACAAACCTACCTACTTATTATTACCTAATTTTTATTTAATTTGACAGGCTCGGTGGCTCATTTGGTAGTGCCCTCTGCCTTCTGAGCCAAGGGTTCTGGGTTCGATCCCCACACAGTACAAACATTTGTGTGCATGAACATGTCTGTTTGTATTGGTCTGGGTGTTTTCTATGTATAATATGTATTTATTTACAAGAAAAAAAATATATATATAAGTAAAAACTTACTTATGTACTATGGGTACTAGACAACTGATAAACATCAGTTGTCTAGTACCCATAGTACAAGCTTCGGCTTAGTTTGGGGCTAGGTGGCGCTGTGTGGCCCAGCGTGGCATGTCTTGGGTTATTTATTTATTTAAACATTGGTCTCACAATAACATTCTGTTTTGAGCACAATAGAAACAGATATAAGCTAACTATATCACTCAATTGGCAACTTTAATCTGTTGCTTTATTGAGGTTCAGAGAAAGAAACGTTTTATCATATGCCCAGATCAAAGTTAACCAGTAAATAAAATTGATCGTGCTGTGTACATTTAAGGTCCATTAAGCATACTACATTTACTACAGTTGGTTGCAAGCTAAGCATGAATTCATTTTAATATATTATTTATCAAAGAAAGAAGGTTGAATGAGACTAATAAGCATAGCATTCTGATAAATTTTAATGAATGTATGATAAACTTAGAAACACATATTGATATTGCAACGCCATCTGTTAGCCTGTGACTGCAATGTATGTGTAAAGATCCGAACTTTGTGGATTTACTCTATTATTAGCATTACACATTAAATGTATTGGTTATGGTATACATAGAATTTAAAATATAATAACAGGCTTTTCAATTCCAGGCCAGAAATTAAAAATCAGCCGAGTACGAGTGGGACTCTTGCATGTAATGTACATGATATATATTACACTTTGGAAGCACACGCAAACAATTCAGTTTAGAAAATAGAACCTACAAGTCCTAACCATTGATTTTCTTCTAACCCCACACATATATGTTTCCACAGTATAGCTCTTATAGTTACAGGGAAAAGTAGCTGTGACAAGCGGATGGACAGACATTAGAAATCTATAAGGGTTTCCTTTTTTGCCATTCTAAAAACTTAAAAGTTTTTCCATTGCCATATCTGACCATATTGCCATCGTTAGATTGCCATAGTACATCTTTTGCAATTTTTCTTTGTATCAATGATACATAAGGCAAAATATATAAATAGGGAAAAGTAAAAAGAATAAATTTAACAATTGATAAACATGGTATAAGAAATAAAAGATAAGATCTTAATTTGAACTCTCATTGAATAATTATAATAAAGACACGCGAGAGCCTTTCAGCCAAGTTCCAGCGAAGAGAACTGGTAGACCACACTAAGTGTATATTATTTACAATGTTTACAGTAATGACTATTAACTAAAAAGAGTACAGTAATAATAATGTGCATTGTATTCTTTTATTACGGTGCATATTATGAAATATAATTTTCAATATGTTATGCAGTTTGTGTGGCTGAATACTGGTCAGAATATATTAAGATTGCCATCAACATGTTAAGAAGAAGAAGTTTAAAACTCTATGTAATATTTACCTTTTATAAATAGTACTTCGAATACACCTACCTTATAACAATATGGGGTACGAAGATGTGGAGGTTCCTCTGTGCGGTGTGGTAAATGATAGATGTCTGAAGTCCAGGAAGAATATATATTTGGTGCACCGTATAATACAATTAATTACAATTTACATATTGGTAGCGAGTGGTCGGAATGCGTGGCGGGGAACGACTGCCTGTTAAGCAGCGCACAATACAAAACTGCGTGCGCTGCAAAACTGCTACTGTAGGCCGCTACATCATTCCTCCCCTTTGAAAAAATTTTGGACACAAAATAGTTATACAAAAATAATATCTTAGAGACTTAGTTCAGAGTTACATTACTGTTATTTAGCTACACTGTAAACAGCTGGCGACAAGCGTAAAAATGCTGACGAGGTAAAGAGCATTCTCGGTATTAAGCACGATTCCGGCGCTGCGTCGGCGCATGATCGCTCAAATTACATTCAGTGCGATAACAGTTTCAAGTACCTTTTAAAATAAACATTTCTAAAACAATGGACAAATCCTAAATTAGTTACACAAGTTTATTTAGACACGCAAAAATAAAAACAACATAGGTTCATACAAAATTACTCAAAATTCAAAAGTACAGATGTTACAATACATGTTCTAAATAGGTACATTCAAATATTGCCTCATTAATTACATACAACAATTACAGATAGAGACAAAAACGAGAAAGGTCGCGAAATACTGAACGGGCCGTTTTGTCAACACGCGAAACGCTCAATTTAATTTCTAAACCTTTGTTCACTGTAACACTATGCACTGCACTTTTTTCTCCGAGTCCAGTTGGTTGCGATGGAACATGATTGCGTCATCCCAAGTCACGCGGCGAAAACCGTTGAGTCAGCTCCAATGCCTTACGCGCGCATCTGAACGGTGTACCTCATCTCTGTGTGGGCTCTGCTTCCGTCTGCGGCGTCTCTATAACTCCAGCTCATCATCCCATGGTACAGCCGTGAGACCAAACGGGGCATGGCGATGATGGCGAGAAAAACTGCATGAGCGACGTCTCCTCTACGATTCGTATGATGATGGTCTGTCCTGGTCGCTAATTCTATGTTCGCTCAATAGGACAGCCATGTACCTACGTAGTTCACCTCATTGCGTGATACGACTCTAATTCCGATTCGCTGCTGGTTCTCTGCTGCTCCTCGTCGGTCGCCTGAACGAAGTTTACTCTTCTGCTCTGAATTATTGATGAAATTCTCCACGTGTTTCTTACATGTTGAGTGAAATTTTGCTTGCCGCGCACTATCCGACCGTGATACTGCAATGTGAGTCGCCCCCTGCACACCGCACAGGCATGTCCCCAAATTCCGTTATCTGCTCCATCTGCGTGTTCTTGTCGGAGGGTCACCACTATGGGGTACGAAGAAGTGGAGATTCCTCTGTGCGGTGTGGTGAAATGATAGATGTCCAAAATCCAGTAGAAATATATATTTGGTGGTGCACCTTATAATATTACATGTTGTTAGCGAGTGGTCGGAATGCGCGGCGGGGAACGACTGCCTGTTAAGCAGCGCACAATACAAAACTGCGTGCGCTGCAAAACTGCTACTGTAGGCCGCTACAACAATTACTTAAACATCCTGCAGTATTACACTCCGACTGTATTATCTCTTTCAGTAAATTATGAAAACTTTTCTCATAGCACACCAAAAAAAAAGACTAGTCTTTATAAGTTCAGTAGAATTGAATACCTATGTAATATAGGTACTAATAGAGAAATATGAATTCTTCTGATATACCCATATAACATAAAAGCATTGCACATACGAAAAATCATTCGTTTTCATAAAGGTGATCATAATACATCATAAATAACTCGCTAATAATGTAATAGATATCTATAGGTATCATCTGTCTAGGCACTTTGTTTTCCACCCATTTGCCAGCTGTCCATTTCATGACACAGGAGTATGCATGGTTCTTATGTCATACTTTAACTGTAATATCATGTGAAAATAGTAATTTAAAGGATAATTTAGGATAACAGGCAATATTATTTAGAAAAAATTAAACGTCAAGGGCGAAATCTGTGAAAAAAACGTCAGTAGGACTTTTTAAATGGATAATTACTTACCGAATTCACCCACTTCTTGGTTTCCAATCAATTTTCCTATTAACGTTATACCTATACTACAAATAACTATTTTAGTTTACGGAAGATTTGTAGTAAATTAGAGAAATAAAAACAAAAGGAGAAACAGCACAAGCACACTTTGCTTGACTCTGCTAGCCATAGACAACAAGAAATTACTTTCGTACTTTTAATTTCAGAAATAGCAACCATAGACGACTGTTCCTTGTGTGCATGTGCACTGATATTCATCAGGAATGTGCGTGTGGCTTTCATAAATTCACCTTTTTAGAAATTTATCTGTATCAGGTATCTAAAATACTTTTTTCAAAAGTATCTTGCATCTAGTATTTCGGATACTTTGTATCTTAGACATCACTGAAGCTGTCAGGCTCTATCATCTACACCGATACAGACAGTCTACTGGTCTGTCTTGTCTGAGCACCACCGACCGTGCAGAGCACGACCCCAGAGGAGGGTTGCGTAATGCCATCTGACGATAAATTTATGTACTATCATCTTATTCAAAAGGATGCAAGAAATGTTCATGTGGGATTGTTTTACGCATTTGTTTTCGTTATGTAGGATTACTATACATTAGTATATAAAAATGATAAAATTTGTGTTAAAGGTAGACATAATCGCTTTAATATTTGGACCTTAGATACAAAAAATGTTTCTATAACTCATTACTGTTAATAGGACAAGTAAAATGTTCATATTGTTACAGTAAGATGGCGCTCCATCCAATAAATAGGGGGTCTATGTTAATAAAATCTAATTAAACATTGCCTTTGTATTAAAGTTTGTAAGACTTTTTTATGTCCGACTATTAAAATATGTATTATATAATTCTTGATACTTACCTAACCTAGGTATCCATCATTAGGTAAAAACTGTTAAGAATTAAGTTATAACTAGAATTTTGTCTTCAGAAAAACTTGTAATAAATTAAAAAGTTATTACCTACCTACGTAAAGTATGTACACATTACAAATTCAAGATTATTTTGCAGTTTTTGAGATATACTTTGGCATATTGTCCCAAGAGGCTTCCTGACAGCCTAGGGTTTATACGAAAATACCAATAATGGCAGTCTGGATTGAGCCCATGTCTATAAATAATAAAACTAAAACTTGATATCAGTTAGTGCTTCTGCAATATCATTTTGCTTCAAGCCCCGTGGTCCATCCTGTTGAATATCAAACAGGGTGCTGGCAACCAACTGGTGGCAGTATAACCACAGACCAATGATGGACAGCAGCATTATCGGAGCGAGAAGCTACACCCAGTGATCGCCCGCCTAGCATGGCGATTATGGGCGTATCCTCTAGTTTGCCCTAAGTGGCGAACAACTGGAGAGGCCTATGTCCAGCAGTGAATTGCAATAGACTGATGATGATGAATTTACCTAGATAAATAAAAACCATGTTTAAGTTGGATAGAAAATCTATTTATAAATGTTGTTACAGAGTTGAAAAGTGCTTCTGCAAACAAAGCGAAATGTAGTCTGTTTAATTAATTTGTAAGAGTAGTTAGAGCCGCCACCACATCACCTCTGTGTTCTCGTAATGTTCTTTCTGCTAAAGTTCTGGATATTTCCATTTCTTTCACCTGTAACATTAATAAATAACAGTTTTCTCTTAATAACTCAAACACAATATACTCAGTCTACAAGATCTTCACTACAATAGGAACTTAAAAGAATAACTATAAAATTAAAATTTCATGTTGTACCAAGTATCTCCTAAAGACTATTCTTAACCAAATGGACCTTGTAAATATGTTACATGTTCCATAGTTGTTCCAATGTTCCAAGAAACTGCTTTTACAATAAACATTACAACAGTTAAGAAAAACTTACAATTAATTCTATGTCATCCTTTTTAACTGATACTTTTTGGAGTTCCTTTTCTTTTTCTAGACGTTCAGCGGCTTCTTTATTTCTTCTGTCGCCAATCAGAGATAGCGCCTGAAAATTGTTTAGAAGGTAGGTATTAATTTCAAATATTAATAATTATTTATTTGGAATTGGACCAATTCATATTAATGTGTACATGCAACATTCTAAGATAACATATTAATTTAGGAAGTCTAAGAATAAAATTCTATCTCATAAGTTTCTTATGGGCCCTTCAACATTGTTATATATATATAGGTATTTGATTTAGCTCTTAGATTAAATATTATTGAAAAGTAAGTATAGTATAGCAAGACATAACCTAAAATTTCGATAACATATTTTCTTAAAAATGCTTACTCCCGATATATCCTGAGAAGATATTTCTTTCTCCTCTGCATAGTCTGTTACTTTCTCTAAATCAGCTACACCACTGTCGTGTTTTGCAGTCTTCTTTTGAGTTTTATCTTTGTCATGCTGAATATCGTCGGTATCGCCATTAATTTCTTCGTCTGCCATTTTCACAGAAGGGTACTTAGAATTCCTCTAGAAATCTATAGATGTGAACCACTTAATTGTAAATATTTTATTTAATTTCCAGTAGAATTCAGATTTATTCACATTATTTTATAAATGCATGAAAAGAAAACATTCCTTCCATCCAATTCACACACAAGAAAATTGACAAGTAAGATGACAGCTGACAGTGTTTTTTTTCTGCCGGCTTGTGCTTGGTTCTGGGTTCCAGTTTTTAACATTTTCATAATTATTTAAAAAAAATAAAGCTCCTGTCTAGTTTCATTGCAGCAATTATTATGCCAGAAACCTAATATTTTAAATATTGTAGATATGTAATGAAAATCATCGTCCCATCTCTTCTCGTGGGTGAATGTTGTAAGAGTCGATTAAGTATGAGACTTCTTGAGAAATGATTTCATCTTCTCAGCCAGTGGCTGTGCGAACGCACAGGTATCCAAAAGCCTAATGGATTTTGGGCACTGTGCGTCCACGCGTCGCATAGTAGCGTTTGTGAATACGGCTGTTAGCTCGTTAGTTGGCAGTATTAAAGAGGTGAAACGATGCTCACTCCGCCTGCATAGCTGGCGGAGTGGCCTGCGCTTTAGCCTCTTTCTTTCTATTAGACTAAGGGACGCCACTTTTCTGTGCTATAATGAAAAACGTAGTAATGTGGTGTACATGTAATTAGATAATACAAAAGAAAATTCTCCATCACAGATTTATGTAGATAATGCTTATCATATACGACAGACAAATTAACAACAAATAAAATCTCACCTCAACTGTGAGAGTATGCGGGTACCGGACCCATCTCTTACTAATTTATTTATGACCAGTAAAAGAAACTTAAGCTAACAATCTATCTACCTACTGTCAGATTTTAATAAGCCACCCTTTTTATTGCTCTGGGTGGCAGACGAGCAAGCGGCCTGTCTGAGGTTAAACAGTATGGGTATGATGCATGGCATGGCAAAGCGCAGACTTGACGTCGCACTTACCTGTACTGCTCAGCTTAAGTAAGTATCGGATATTCTATTTTTTAAAAATTTGCTCTGCCCTGCGCTGAAATATGCTGCGCCGCCCTACATCTCAGCATACCTACCTACATAGGCTTAGCCTAACCGCTACCCATTGATAGACATCAGCAAAGAAGGGGTAACGGCCATGCCATTCCCTAACAGTGAGGAAAGAGCAACAATCTTAATTGCAATGATTGACTAGAACCTCTCAACAGGTGTAAGGCTGAATTCGGCCGAATTCTTTCGAAATTAAATTGTGTCTGGTATTTACGACCGACAACTTCCTAAAGCAGGTGTGTCACTCATATAAGTATTAGGTACAAATTGGAGACAGGTGATTCGTACGTAGGGCATATTATTATTTTATACGTGAATTCAAACTGACATTAAAAAATAAGTGCAAAACCGGTCACCTACCTAACCCGCCTGCACTAAAGTCTTATAAATATAGATCATGTCCAGGGTAACGGCTATCATTAGGTATACCTAATTTCCGATCTTTCCTACTTATATATTTAAGTTTCTTTTAAATAATAAGTATAACGACTTTACTCTGGTCGGAAAACTTCTTTAGTGAATGTTACTTGTACTTGTACAGTGATACTGCCAAGTTTATCTTAGTTACTGTTACATAACATACTTCTGTACATAACTACTAATTAATATAAAAGGTACTTATGGTTGTACTAAAACCTAATATTTCACATGTGTACGGTAGGACTTTGACTATCTTCATTTTTCAATTCTGTGTAAGGTGGTGGTGGCGTGCTTGAGTCGTGTACCTGAAAAAAGGTATTTTTAAATTTTTTATAACTTTTGCTATTTTGAATAATGAAAGTTGAGCTTTATGTGAAGGTAAAGCAAAAGTCCAATTTATATTACATAATTACAAATATAATTTATCAGATATTATGTTGTACCTACAAACGAAATGACAGTAAATAGTTTAAAAAGTAAGTAGTTAGAGTCCAGTCAATCGAGACTTAGCGTTAGCCTTCTATTGACCAGACTATAAGTAGATCTTTTAACAGTTTCTTTGTTAATAACGATCTTTGATTTATTTTTATCTTTATTTTTTATTTATCTTTTATTTCTTGACTATGCTTAAAATTTAGTGTACATTAAAATAAGTTAGATTAAAATAGTAAGTTGATGTCGATACTTACAAAACCATCATTTTGATGTCCTGCAGGGACAGCTACAACGTTAGGCGATGCCCGAGTGTATCTGAAACAGTCGAACATATTATAGGTACTTTTATGGTAAGAAGAAGAAACCGCGCAAGTGTGTTTTCTTGATAAAAAAGTTAGACTTACGAAATTAATATAAAAAAACTCGCCTTATTGTCATTTGTATCGAAATTTATCAGATGTGTGTGATATTTTGAATTATAGTCCCTAAATAATTTGTTTCATAACAACGTCTCTTTTGCTATAGATTAGATTATTTTTTTGCTAGCCTCTACTGTCCCACTGCTGGGCAAAGGCCTCCCCTAGTTTTTGCCAGACCGGAGAAAAATGGTCCAGATCGTCACGCCATCTCTTCTTCGGTCTGCCTCTCAGACGGCGCCCGTCTGTAGGCTGATACTGGGTGACAATTCTGGCCCATCGGTTTGCATCCAGTCTACATACGTGTCCCGCCCATGCCCATTTAAGCTTAGCAGATTTTTCTCCTACATCTGCGATACAAGTTTGGGAGCAAATAGATTAGATTATTCTTAAAAATAATTTAGACCACGAAAAGCAAAACAAATTACCTTGGGGGCGCATCTCGTAGTCTTTCGTCAACATACATTTGTAAACTGCCTATAGATAATCTGCTGTCACTGTTGTTTCTACTGCCCAACGGTCTGAGAAGGAAAATATAAAACTGAAGTTCAATACAAAGTACCTAGGTATAGGAATAAGTATAAGGTTTTGCTCGTCATTGTGTGTAAAGCGCCCATTTTGCTGAGCCTAGCTAGCAGAGGGCCTACTTTTCAGGAATTTAGTTTCTGTCTTATTACTTACGAATTAAGTTTAATCTTAACATTTTAAATATTTACATAAATTAAGCACAAAATTTTAAAAACACTATAATACTCGTAAGTAGGTTGATAATTTGTTCCCCACTAGGAAAATTTCCCCTAAAGCTAATTCTCAAGTATCTTTTTCCTTTACTATTCTCATAAAGGCAGGGTGCGCTTCTTCGCTTAAAACCTTTACCTATACGTATCTACCTTACCGTAAAAGAAACAATCTTGGTTTTTCAAATTTTATATTAATGATTATGTAAATTACATAATTACTAGAACGTATGTAATGATAACAATAATAAACGTACGCGAGATGAAATTAAACTTGAGTCAATATTGGAATGCAAATGGGTTTCTGAATTGTTTAGAGTGAATTTTGAATTTGGTGCCTATTGAGTATGTCTAAATAAATTAAGTGCTATTATTTAGAGTTGATGAACAAGTGATTTCATTTGTAGAGATTCATATTACTGTACAAGTAAATATTAAGTACACAGGACAAACTTATCGTACAAGTTTTGATTTTAACGAGCATTTTTGTTCAGTGATAATATAGGTATCATTGCCTCTGATACAGTGGTCGCGCCTCGCGGGTTCGATCCCCGGACGAAAATGTCAGTTTGGGTGTATTTATTTACAAAAAAAAAAAAGACTCGTAGTATTAGCTTCGGCTTGTTTTGGGTCACACAGCACCATCTAGTGCTGTGTGCCCCAGTGTGGAGTTATTTATATTATTAACTAGCTTTTGCCCGCGACTTCGTCCGCGTGTTTAAATTTTTAAATTCAAAAGTTTTTTCAAAATAATTCCCGGTCCCGTTGGAATTTTGCAATATCACGTTGCAAGTAATCTTTACGTTCATTGAAGTACCTTGCATGCCTAATTTCAATCATCTATCTTAACGCTATTTAGATTTTTCATACAAAAGGTTTTCCCGCTAACTCATGAGCCCGTGGGAAGTTTGCAATATTATCCTGTTGCAACTGAAAATCACTAAGGTGCCTGCATGCCTAATTTCAAGATTTTCCCGCTAATAGGGAATATGGATGACTTTGTTTATGTATTTAATAGATCAAAGATCTCATCTTTTATCTTTTCGTAGATCGTAAAATTTTTAAACTATCTTTTCTATTAAGCGTGTTATAAAGCGTAAAAAGTATTGCTTAGACAGAGAGATCCGACGTGGCGGATGACGTCACGTACCGTGCGCGCCATACAAACTCCATAGAAAAATCTGTTTTCGTGAGAGAGACGGATATATTAATTTTCAATGTGATTTTCAACGACTCTATCTCGCCCATTTTTCAGCCAATTTTGATTTTGTCTTCACTGTTCATAGTATATTTTTATTTATTTTACGATAAATACATGAAAATATTTCTCATGCATTTCCCTATTCTCGGTCCCGTAGGTATCTCGGGAATTCCTTTCTCAGTGCACCTCTACGGTACCTAAGCTACGTCCCTTCTTAATTTCAAGTGCCTAAGTTTAGCCGTTTAGGCTGTGCGTTGATATGTCAGTCAGTGAGTTTCTTTTCTCCTTTTATATATTTAGATTTAATTTGACCGGTAACGCCATTATTGAGAGTAATTAGTAGTTTTGGGCTATTTTATTTCTCGGCCTTTATTTTCCTATTTTATCACATAAAGGGTTGATTTCAAATTTTGAAATTTTATCCCTTTCGGAGTGGAATTTATCAAAACCCTTTCTTGGCAATATCTACCATGTCATGGTATAGCTTTGTGAATGCAAAGTCTCAGCCCGAACGGTTTAAAATTGACAAAGTTTCATACAAAGTTTCATTTGTATTTTATCCCCTTGGGGCTCGAAATGATCAAAATTCTTTTAAGCGGATGCTTAAACGTCATAGCACGTCGTAGCTTTATACATGCAGAGTCTTAGCCCAATCGGCTTAAAATTGACAAAGTTTTATACAAACTTTCATCACCTATTTTATCCCGTCGGGGGTTGAAATGATTAAAACCCTTTTTTAGCGAGTGCCTACGTCATAGTAGCTTTATACATGCAAATTCTTCGCCCAATCGGCTTAAAATTGACAAAGTTTTATACAAACTTTCATCCCCTATTTTATCCCCTTGGGGGTGGAATTGATCAAAATCCTTTCTTAGCGGACGCCTACATCATTACATCTACCTGTATGCCAAATTTCAGCCCAATCGGTCCAGTAGTTTGGGCTGTGCGTTGATAGATCACTATGTCAGTTAGTCAGTCAGTCAGTCAGTCAGTCATCTTTGAGTTTTATATATTTAGATATTTATATAGTATGTATTCTATGTTCTTTCTTAGAGATAGGTACATGGCCAGATTGCATACCTATTTAGGTACCTATGTCCTTAAATTTTACCTTTTTTGGTGTTTGTCTCTCAGATCTGCTTATTCTCACTTAGCAAGCTAGAGCTCAGAAAGTTAAGATACGTGTGTCAACAATATGTTCCCATAACGCCTATCGTTGAAACGTTATAGTTTACTTTCCGCTACAGAACATTTATTGCGTGCATATCGCTTTTCTTATTACGAAGGATTTAGGAAACGTCCTACTTAGGTATAGTATGACGTTCATACCTAATAAGGCCTGCCTTTTAGAGCTTTCTGCTCTCCCTTTGTCAGGCAATGATAACAAGACTAGACCGCCCTGGGCTGATACCGGCAACGAATCATCGTAGACGTGTAGGAATGTAAAATACGGTCCATAACTGTACGGAAGTTCAAAATCTAACAAGATAGAATAAAGTTTACAATTTTTTTCTCGTTGGTACAGTACCAAATGATGATTTTAAAACGAATTTGTCTTTATTCTTTCCTTGTAGCTGATAGCCCCATTTTATCACCAACTCACAGTGCAAGTTTTACAAGCTACATAAATAGATAAAACCACTAACCTTAAATTCGCCGTGGCACACAGTTTGAAGAGCAGTATCATAGTTGCAATGACGCCCAAAATGAGCGCAGTTCCCATAACCACCTGTGTTGTGGATACCAACAAGATCTGGTTCACGGTGTCCCTAAAGAAGGACATTATATATTGACACACTGTTGCGAATGGTCCCGTATGTGACCCAACATCGTTAGGAGAAACGTACATAGTTTGAGATAATTTTACGTTTAATTTAACGCGCGAACCGACACCTCTTGAAGAATGCTGTTAGTATATAAACCAAATGAAGTGCATGTTATCGTGTCGTGTGAAAATATGCAAATTTATTAAGTAATTGACAGAAAAGTATCAAATTAAACAACTTGTAAATTAAAACTCAAGTGTAAGTATGTATGTACTATACTTAATTACGTAATCGCAAGTAGCTAAATTGGTTTCACCGCATAAAATAATTTTCAGATAAATGTTCCTACATGACACTGAAATGAAAAGGGAATTTATTATCAGGGTAGAGAGGAAATTTTCAGACGGAATTATAAATAAATAACTACTAGGTAATACCTACTTATTGAAGTATGTAGTAGGTAGTTTTGAGGCCAGGAACTATTTGGCCAATAATTTTGAAATGCGGCGAGTATAATGCTCATCATACAAACAATGTCATATTTATATCAGACTGAATTTTCTTACATATTATAAGAAACGACTACTTGCATTAGACAGTTTTTAATCTTGAAATTGACAACAGAAAGAACAGAAACACAGATAACTCAATCATTACAACTTGTTCCAATTATACCTACTCATACTTAATAGAAAACACTTTCAGATTAGACTCGACATTGCTTGATGACGAATAAATATCGCGAATTTCCCTCAATGTCCAGGACAAAACTCTTTACATTATAATGTATCTACAAAAAGTAGGCAAAATGTACTTCGTTTCTACTCGGTAAGTATCAAACTTTTCATTTACTACTTCCCCAGATAGGTACTCACTGTTAGGACAGTTTTCTCGGACCAGAGGCTAAAAGTTTAAGAGAACCGTAGAATCCATTTCAGGCTGTGAAAAATGTGATAACCTTAATCAACATTTTTGTCCAACTACTGTGTCTGCTTTAGGATCTGTGTTATTATACAAGATTCTTATCTTATAGAGCTGCAGAAAAAGGGGTTAATGAAAGAAAGAAACAAAATCTAATTTATTCGCCGCAAAGTACACATTACATCAGGCTGCAATAGTATTCATTGCTTGTTTGTTTTATCTGTCTTTTTATTTTTCGTGCTCCTGACATATGGTGCTTACATAATAGTTACAGCTTGGCTTAACTAAGTCAGTGTCACGAATCAGCCATACACATTCAGCACTCCACTAACACCTTAACACCTCAGAGGACAGGGGAAAGCTGAAAGTGAAAACCAGGGCTGCCGGGGACGCGCTCCCACGGCAGCATCAGCTTGTACGATTGTATAATACTAGCTGTGCTCGCGACTTCGTCCGCGTGGAATAGTCATTCCTTCCATGCTCCTTTTAACATTTTCCACTACTTCTCTCCTAATAGTTACAGCGTGATGTTATATACACTCACGGACCACATAGCTAAGCAACTCGACAACAAGTCAAAAGTAATAGGAGTATTTCTTGATTTGTCAAAAGCTTTTGACACCGTTCCGATCTCTCAGCTGCTATGTAGAATGGAATCAATTGGTATACGTGGAATAGCTTTGGAGATGTTTCGCAGTTACCTGTCTAATCGTACTCAGTGTGTGAAAATAGGAAACCACGTTAGTAGCGACACTAGTCTACATTTTGGTGTACCACAGGGCAGTGTGTTGGGACCGACTCTCTTCCTTCTTTACATAAACAGTCTGTGCAAAACATCTATCCCCTATTGCAAAATTATTACCTACGCCGATGACACAGCGTTGTTGGTGCATGGCCAAAATTGGGACGAATGCAAATACCGCACTGAAAATGCACTCCGGGAGGTTGTCAGGTGGTTAGACAATAGTTTACTTACATTAAATGTCAGCAAAACAAATTACGTAACTTTTTCACTTCGTGCCAACACTCAGCCTGACTGTAACTTTAATATTAAAACTCACACGTGCTCCGTTGAAAATATTTGTACATGCCCTGAAATTTCTCGAGCCGATAATGTTAAATATCTAGGCCTCACCATTGATAGTCTGCTTAGCTGGAAATCACATATTAATAACTTGGCCAGTCGCATCAGGAAGTTAATTCCAATTTTCAGGAAACTGAGAAGCTCTGCGGATTGGGCAACGCTACGGTGTGTTTATCATGCACTTGCTCAAAGCTTACTTCAGTACTGTATTGCTACTTGGGGAGGGGTGGGTATATCCATTATGCTTCCTCTAGAACGAGCACAAAGGGGTATATTAAAAGTCATGCTCGGGAAGCCGAGAAGATACAGCACCACGCTTTTGTATAGAGATTGCTCAATATTAACCGTTCGACAGCTTTTTATTAAAAACGTTATTCTTAGGAAACATAAAACTATGACCCCTATACAGACTTCTCGGCGCCGAAATAGAATGGTCTGCCCGATACCGCCACACAGGACTTGCCAAACGCCAGTTCTATGTTTGCAGCTCCCACTTATACAATAAAGGCAATAAAGCTAATAATATTCACGCGCTACCCTTTTCCAAATGTAAACAAAAACTTCATTCTTGGTTACAAAAACTAACTTATACAGAGACAAAAAATATTTTGAAGTGAACTTACACATATATAATAAACACACGCATACACACACACATATAATATGTCATACACACACTCATACTTTCATACACACACACACATACACACACGCCACTGCACACATACTATATCTGCTGCTTACTTTAACTATCATTATTTTTATTTTTTTTATATTTATTATTAATTGTTAATTAAGATAATAGAAGCAGTGCATTAATTAAGCTGGGAGGAAGTCGCTGGCAACTGTGACACAGTGTAAACACTAATACAGTTGTCAACGAGCACCTCATACCTACATTGTATATTCATGTATGTACCTTGTATAGTTCGAGGATGTTATGTAACCTTAAGCTAAAAATAAATAAATTATATTAAATTATATATTATATAGCCTAAAGCCTTCCTCGATAAATGGTCCATTCAACACAAAAAGAATTTTACAATTCGGACCAGTAGTTTCTGAGATTAGCGCGTTGAAACAAACAAACTCTTCAGCTTTATAATATTAGTTAAGATATGTCTGTATACTGTATGTAACTGAGAAGGTAATAAATAAATTCTTATTCTTATTACACTGTCATTTAGCCTAACTATGTTCTTCACATGTGGACAAATTAGGCACTGAAATCTTATTGTCATCAAGTTACGAGGAAGGCATTTTTCGGTAGAGGTAGATCAGACATAGACATCAAAAAATTTAAAATTTTCCTCATTGTTACCTAATTGTTAGTGATAGGTATTTTAAAATCTTCTGAGGTGGTGACATAATACATACCATCTAGAAAAGTACCTGATAATGTTAATTACAAAGAAGACGTTTGAATTAATTTGCATCGCAATTGAACATTCAAAATAAGGATTGGATTCATAGTTACAGTATGCTAATTGATCTGTTTAAAAGGCTATATTACAACGGAGTTCATACATTTTTATTTACTTCTCATTCTAAGTATGGTTTTTAGATCTATAATGTAGGTACTGAGATTACGTTTCTACAGGTTTTCTTCCTAGTTGGAAATGGAATTTAATTAAAAAAAATTATAATAATGAAAACAGAAGACTGTTTTTTCATTAGGTATAGGTACCTACATCTTACAAAACTCGCCATAAGTAGGTACCCAGTAGCATATCACATCATAGAGATAATAAGAGTAAGAAGAAGGCTGAATGAAAGGAGGTATTTTCCGTGAAACTGATCAGAATTCCGTTGAACAACTTGATATCACTATCCTGATCACTTTCAAAACAGCGGTGGATAGATGTTTGATGTAAGTAATTGTTAAGTCCAGGCACATACCGACATCTCCAGTTCCCGAATGCGTCATAACACGGCTGGCACACGCCATGCCAGCATTGCAGGCTTATGTTTTCATCAGAACTGCAACATGTGCCGAAGCATTTTTCGCCCAGATCTGAAAAACAAATGACAACCACTTATATTCTAAATACGAATAGGTATTCTTGTTTTTTCTCTTTCTAGTGCAGTAAGAATTTTATTTTTATTAAACATGGTGGGGTTGTAAGAAGAGGCATTCCGCGCGGTGACGGATATAATATAAATCACTGCCCCATTTTTCCGGTGGTAGGGGGCAAGCCTTACGCATAGCTGGTGGACCACCGTACGGTCTGCTAAACACCTGTGAAGTGACTTCGGCCGGGTAACGGGATCAGTCGATGCTTAAGTATAGCCAGAATAATCCTACAGGCCATCATGTCGTTGGATATTGATAAGTGAATGATTTGGTTGCTTGTCCGTTACTGTTGCGTCCAAAGTCGCCCTTCCGATCGCCAATCTGCTTGCCCACCGTGGCGAATATGGGTATATACCCTCCAGACGTTTGTCCTAAGTGGTGAGGAGAGGATCGGAGAGGCCTATGGCCAACAGTGGCCTGCAATAGGTTGATGATGATGATGATGCTGACAGGCAGCATCGTCGCCGGAGCGAGGTGCTATGACCTGCGATCCAACCCGCCTGCCTAGCGTGGCGGTTATGAATAATTGTGGGTAAATTCTTTAGATGTTTACCCAGAGTGGCGAACAACTTGCTCTCAAGTTGTTACACAGTCCACTGTTGGACATAGGCCTCTGCCTATGTCCAACAGTGGACTGTGATAGGCTGATGATGATGACTTGGCGAGGAACTAGTATTCTCACTTGATCACTACTAGTCACAAATATCTATGGTATGTCTAAGTATTTTAGTTTAAAGCTTTATAACTAACTTGCAATTTCAATTGAGACCATAATTTTAGTTAAAGAACTTTGTAACGATTAAGAGTTTAACTTTTCAGCACGTGACTCAAATAAGATTATTTTAAACAGGATAATGTAATCGAATGTGTATTAGCATTTAACGCGTTCAATTTATTTTGGCTGGTTGAAGTAGTCACTTAAAGTCGTAATAGAAAATTTCCATTACGACACAGACTAATCACGAATGTATTTTAATGAAAAGACAGTCAATTTGATACAGAAAAATAGTAGAGCAAATATAAAAAGTATGGTTACTGTATCCACGCTTCATGTTTTTTTTTCTAAATGACTACGATGATGGCCAGGGCGGCCTTGTCGTCATCACCGGACTGTATATTCACGCTTCAACCTTCACAGGACCATTTTCTTCAGGACAATCTCGGAAATGGAATTAATCGATCAGCAGGTTTATAAAAAAGAGAGATTTTTAAATCGACTTCGTTATAATATAATATAACAACAATATAACATCATTTCTACATTAAAGGTAGGTAATTGTAGATGGAAAATGCTTTCACAAATGGTCTTAAATTTTCATCGACATAATATTTGTGGCATCAACGTTCATATTACAATCGTATTAGATCATCGTTCACGTGTACCAATTTATCAGAAGTAGAAATACACAAGTAATGTGTTTATGCTTCAAGTGTACAGACAAAACAATTTTCTAGAGTTATGATATACCTACCTACTTGTTACATAAGATAATAATACTAGTAGCTTTAATTTACCTACTTATAGATAATTAAGTAAGTGTTGTTAAATAGTAATATACGCCTTAATCTTATAAATGTATAATTACCGATGGTAAAGAATAGAAAATGAAAAAATAGAAAATGTCTTTATTCATACAGACTTAAAATAAACACAAAAGTAAATAAATATCACTCTCAGACTCTACCGACAAGAACCTACACTTTTAATACCCAATTGTTTTTACAATTGTTATAGGTATCACAATGCTTATTATACTTACTTACATTTTATTGTTGTACAATACAAAGACTTGAAAAAAGTTTAAATAATGATACTGTTCGTTACTGGCAAATAGTATCTTAGGATTGCTGCAAAACGTAGTAATCTCTTTTTTAAATTTAGTTAGCATTTAAGGTAAATAAAATACAGGTTAACGACATATTGAAAACAAAGAACTTTTTGTCGACAAACACGCTTTTAGAAATATTTTATTGAAAGCGCCATATATTTAACGTGATTGTTATTCTGACACCTTTAAACGACGATAATAAAACGATATAATTTAAATCATATTAAGTACATACACGCAAACACACATTAGATGCACATAATAAACGCTCCAGCATGTTGTTGGAAAATGTTCACAACTGGACATTCGGACCTCCGAAACTCGGACTTTCTATCCGATATTAGCTGTAACTTTTTTAAAGATGAAAAGACTGCAGATCTTGATTAAATTTAAAATAAAAACCTAAAAATAACCTATACAAGTCTATGTGAAATATCAATCTCGACAGCCAGCTGATAAATCGATTACCTATATCAATCGCAGTAGCTTCTATTGTCAAGGAAATCTCTACGACGCGAACGACCGTGATCTTTAGTTGCCTATCTCATTCATATAATCGAATACCTCTCCGTTTTATCTGTAAAACAACAGTTCTCATCGATTGTTGACAATATTACATGAATATACTATTTGTATTTGTATTTTGACAGGCTCGGTGGCTTATTTGGTAGTGACCTCTGCCCTCTGAGCCAAGGGTCGTGGGTTCGATTCCCGCACGGTACAAACATTTGTGTTCATGAACATGTCTGTTTGTATTGGTCTGGGTGTTTTCTACGTATAATATGTATTTATTTACAAAAAAAAATATATCTAAGTAAGTTTATCAGTTGTCTAGTACCCATAGTACAAGCTTCGGCTTAATTTGGGGCTAGGTGGCGCTGTGTAGCCCGGCGTGGCATGTCTTGGGTTATTATTTATTTATTTATTTATTTATTTGTATAGTCAAGTATATAATTATCTATATCTTAAGAGGTGTTTCATTAATGTATGTAATAAGAAGTCCTAAGGCCAGTCTTTCAGATAAGACACAATAGTTAATACTTACAACAGGTTTTACGAATAGATCACATGAGGATATGTCTCGTAGTAAGCCTGCAAATGTCCACTGCTGGACATAGGCATGACAGTTGTCATTTGGAGGGTTTTGCCTTAGTCACCACGCTTGGCAAGCGGGTTGGTGACCGAAGTAGTTTTTATTTGTACCCAGGTGAACGCTACTGCCCGTTTCCTGATATTCCCTTACTCGTCTTCTACGACATTCACCGGATGATATGGTTGTAGTAGGTGCATAGAGATTACCGTCCCGGGAAGCACTCTATTGCTCCACGGTGCCGAAGGGTATTTGCTCTCTCTGTATCAGGAGTGCCGGCCGCTTGTCTTCTACAACTGGCCAGGGCAAGCAAGGGTGCGGCTGTATGCTGCGACGCTACCCGAGGGGGGCTTAGTAGGTGTCCCCTTCGGTGGTGGCGGTTCTTCCATTCGGGATCTGGGAGTTCCACACAGCCCACCGTCTCACCAGAGGAGAGGTGGCGTGAAGATACCTAATACATTTCCCTCTAGAAAAAAATGTCTAAAGAGATTTTATTTACCTGGACATTTCACGCAGGCAGTCTGAAAAGCGTTCTGGATGAGTCCTGCGGCGCAGTAGCATTTTCCGTCTATACATTCATAGTCTGGCCCAGAGCACATAGGGTGGCATTCGTCTGAAAATTAAATAGTACTATTAGATAGTTCAAACAATCTAAACACATACAATACTAACACCCAGGCAGTAAACATTATGTTGACATATCTTCACGAACGTGAACGGGTTGGTGGGATTGGGATGAGAACACACGGCCCTTAGGCGGTGAAATCAAATAAGGCAAAGTATTTGGTGGGAAAGTAGGTATAGTCTGCATGTTGGTAGGTACCTATATCAAAAGAGAGAAAGACAGCCAAACTATGGAACTTCGGACTCCTTGTTCCCCGAGAGATGTAATCTTCCTATGTTCAAGGCGAGAGTGAACTGGTTTTTCTGGGTGTGCGCTCTCCAACGTAAACTACAATATCGCTTAAAATCAGGAATATTGCAGGCAAGTGCACTAGGGCCTTGAGAGCCTTTCGCACCCCCAACAGTCCGGTGATGATGACAAGGCCGGCCTGGCCATCATCATCTTTAAAAAAAAAGCAGGCAAGTGCAAATCCATTTCAAACTAAAATTTTAAAAAAAATGACCTAATAACCAGCTGAACCGATTTTAATGAAGCATATTGAAGAACACGATTAAATGATCTTGCAAATAATAAAACTAAACCAAAATTGCTTTGCAAATGTCACAGTCCTCAGACAGCCAAAAACGTCAAACTCTTTTTAAGTGCGTTTTAAAAGAATATACCTAGTTTTTTTTAGGTAAAAACCAAAAACATTTTTGACTCCAAGTACCTAACAACAAACATATGACGTCTGTAATGCTATCTGTGCCAAATTCACTCTATCACAATGTAATACAGGTGCTTAACCTAATGATTGATTTAACATATGCCATTAATAACAACAAATAACGCTAAGGTATAAGTACATAAGTGGAGACTAATTATGCTGATAACGGATTAGGTTCGCCCAGCAATTCATGAGTTAATGCTACAACATCCATAATTCAATGAGTTCACTATTGATCGTATGTTTAACTCAATGTGTCGAAACTAGAATCCTATTCCGTAATACCATTACGAAAATGCCAGGTCTTTTCAACCAACGCTACACGGTTTAATCTAATAAGTTATTGGTGCCGTGATATGGATAATGGGTTCATATAGCCAATTTTAATTAATTGCATCGGATAGTAACAGGTATTAGAGCTAAATCGAAACTTTAACGTATTTCGCCCAAAAATTTTTGGCGTGTTATCCGGCGTCGGCAATTGAGGTGATGGCAACCCTATGTATGTATGTACTGATTATTGTATAGATTTTTGCTGTTTTAAAAGGTAGGTATAGTTTTCCGGAAGACCATTGTAAACGTAATAACCACCATTTTAGGTCACGTAGGTTGAAATGTAATCAATAGTGGAAAAGACACGTATAAATAAAATTAATTTAAATAAGTGAATTTAAGAATGCAGGGCCTTTTATAATTATAAATATCATTCAAGGCCATGTTTTCTTTTATGACTAGTTTATTTAACTATTCAAACAACTAAAACAGGCCATACGATGAGAACAATGGCAATACATTCTAATGAGTTTATCATTAATTGCAACATTTTCGTACCTAAACAAAACACGGACAGAATGAAATACAAGTACCTTTCCCATTGGGTTTTGCTACAGCAAACACTAGCACATAAAGGAAAATCAACCATTGGCACATTTTATAACAAAGATCACAGAACACTGTTACCACATTATTTAAGAAAATAAATAAATTAAACTACGTAAAGATTCGGAATATGTACACTGGTGTACTACATAATGCGTCTTGTAACGCGTTTCTATTTTACATGAAAAATATGGTGCCGCAATATCGTTATCAGTGATTTGTAGAGGCATGATATGCATTATCGCCGACACGTCACATGCCCTCACTCGTATTATTGACTTGCTTCTTGCCCGCAGATTCGCTTGAAGTAACTTGATAATCTAAATGATAATTATCATCATCATCATTGTCAGCCTGCAAACGTCCACCACTGGACATAGGCCTCCCCAATGACAATTGTGTTTGGGGGCACATATCTGCTTTTTCACCACGTTCCGCGGGCGGGCTGGTGGACCCATGGGATGAGGGGTAGATCCTATTATAAATCCAGAAGCCACACGGACAATACCTATATAATTACGAATTGTGTAAGTTAGTATAATCAATTCAAATAATTATGAACAATATAAAAAAATATTCGTGTTGTACCTAATCTTTTTGATATTGGAACCGGCAAATAGGTTGTTGTTCTATACTCGCACCATCTATAGATGTTGTCAAATGAAAAAGGTTAGTGAAAATAGCGTAAAATTGGCTTGTAGATCAAATTTTTTAAATGAAATTATTTTACTCATCTAAAACCTTTGTTCCCATCGAATCACACTGTAACCTGTAACAATGTGACTCGTTGGAAAAACTTTGTAAAATTATTCCCAACCAGTCACACCTGTTAAAATATTTATCCCTTTATTACAGGCAAATAAAAAAAACCGACAAACTATTATTCACTTGCCGCTGTCATACAAACAGTAATCAATAAACCCCCAGAATAGAAAATATACCTAAGAGTAGGTCGGTCTAACAGCAATCATCAGTGTGACTGGTTGGAAATAATTTAACAAAGTTCTCCCAACGAGTCACAGTGTTACAGGTTACAGTGTGACTCGTTGGGAACAAAGGATTCAAAATGCTACTCATTTGATTTCATTAGTTAGCTTAATGTCCTCACATTCCATCGCTTTCAATCTTATTACCATTAGGTATATCTTATTAACTACTTGAAATTACTTACCATACAAACTGTCTCATAGCTTTATCCTTGCCACTGTTATAGATTGCAGACATCAGGTAGATTTTGATACTTCGTAATGAGGCGCTCTGTTCTAGATCTCGTCGATATCAACAAAACTCAATCTGTAAACAATAAATAAATACGTTTTTAATTTAGTTTTTTATAAGACATAATTTCATTACTATATGGTAATACCTACCTACCTACCTACTAGTTAAAAACAAAACCTTACAATTTTAAAAATCATAAATACCGAAATAAGACATAAGTAGCGTAGAAATTATTATAGCTTTGAAATGATAAATAATTGTGAAAGTCGGTCGGAAAATTCAAAGATAAACAAACAAACAAATCCATTAATCATTATAGTAACTACTACTCGCAGATATAACAGCTTTTACCTAGATTTCTTAAAATGATTAGCTACTTATGTACGCTAATATGTGCCAGATTTTGATGTGCGCTCACATCGTCATACCTTTTTGATTATGATTTTTAATACAAATTTTAAGGTACTCAAACCTATATCATAATAATGTGACTTTAATTTTCTATCTTATTGTATTTATATGTTGGATAATGCAAATAACTTTATTCACAAGCGGCGAAAATGTCTCCGAAGCGTCATAATCATATTCTATTGATAGATTCACGCTTTATAAAAAGTAATAATTTAATTTATCCTAGAGTGAGTAAGTATCCTAAAAGTACCTATTTAAATATTTACTCTAATTTAAATTTATTCGTTCAGTATCATCACGGTTCCTAAAGAACCCTTAACGACTTTGCTTACCTTTTAGTAATAAAATCTCACTGTAAGCAATGTTCCAACTTATGAGTACAATTTTTTAATTAAAAGATTTAATAATATGCATTTAAATTAACCGTCTCAGTAAAATAATGAGAAGATTAATATAACTGACAACGGGATGAATGAGATAATCAGATGAGATTAGAGATTCTTTGATTAATTTAATTGAATTTATTAGAAACAGAGAGGTGCATAATGGACTATACCTCTGTGTTTACTTTCGATAAGAACCTACCTATATCTACCTAAATAGACACATATTTTTTTATTACTTTCCAAATATGCCGGTCAATATTGACCGACATCTTGTTCCTGAAAGAGATTGGCAATAAAATCTTGCTCAATTTTGATTAAAAGAAAAACAATTTTGGGCGGATAATACGTAGGTATTCATATAAAATAGTAAATTTAGAGATACCACTTGGCTGTCATCTGTTTTTATTTTCATTTATTGTTATTATGTTAATAGGTAACGTTTGACACTAACTCGCCTGATGATATAAGAAGCGCGCTTACCCAACAGATCCGATTCGCTCTCGAATTGAAAATCTGAAGATTCATCTATAAAAACATCGTGCATCTCCCAAACTTTTTGAGTGTAGTAAAATAAATAACTACAGACATAATAGTGCCCTGTATTTCTTTGTGCAAAAAGCACAACTTTAAAAGGCTAAGTAAAGAATCGTTCCCATCCGTACTCTGCCGAAATGCGATGAGCAATCTCCGAATTCCGAGGCACAATGCCTCTTTGGGCGCGCTGACAAATTGAATCGGACCGTTCGTTGTGTTCGTCGCCGCTACTCCCCTAAATGGGATTGCCCAGACCACAGTCACTTCAGCTCCAAATTATGTGTTGATCATTTTTGTAGCATATCAATAGTAAAAGTGTAAGCATCGCCCTCGCCAAGACTCTACATTTTACCAATTAAAAAACGAGTTTATAATAGGGTGGAGTCTTAGGTCCAAAACTACAAATCAATCTATCAGCTAGTAGACCTTTTTTTTTGTTGCACCGGGGGAAAATGCCGTTTACGCATACCTGCTACTCGGGGACGCAGCAGGCTATGTGAGACTCACTCCGCCTCTCCAAGGACGGGATCTGTGCTCAAGCAAGGGGATGTCCCCACATCCCCTCGGGCGTGCAATCGCCACCGCACGGTGGATTTTTATTGTGGTTTTCTCCACTTGTTCCAACTGGTAAAGGCAAGCCCCCTGGCCCCCGCCGAGACACGGGTATCAGCTAGTAGACTTCCCCCAGAGCCCGCCAACCATCCCGATCTTGACATCGAAATCGAATGTGTTTCCGTAGTGTTCTTAATCGATGCCATTCCTGTTCTGTTTCCACTCTGGCTCCAATTTACATCCCTATGACTTTTCCCTACCCTAAAATTACATATCTACATTTATTTCTAATACCCCTTTGACAGTTAAAATGTTAAAAAAACTAAGTTACAGTTCTCATGCAAAGTTTGAAAATTCTGGCACTTGTAGTTTCTGAGATTTCGTGTTGAGTGAATGAGTGAGTGATCCATCTATTGTACCATCATCTATTACTCGTATAATGTCCGCTTAATATAAAAATTGTAAATGATCAAAAACATGTGTTTGGTTAAAACGAAAATGATTGACACATCATTATTGAAAAGCTTAAAGGAAGATACAGCTATGCGTAAGTAAAATTTTAATCTTATCGAAGCGGTAGCAATATTTGCATTTTTTCTACCTTTCATTTGTATTTCATAATGGCGTGAAATCCACGGCGTCGCGGATCGTGAATTCCTGCAGAATTTTCCGGCATGAAAAGTTTAATTAAAAACTTGTTGTTTGTCAGTACCAGCGGTCTGATAAAGGTTGCGGTTGCCTGCAGCGTCTACACGACTGACCCCTGACAGGTATTAATTATTTTATACCAAACTGTCAAGGGTCATCTATGTTTAACTTTTAATAAACTCTGATTGGTGAGTCCTTTGTTCGCATTGTCACGGTTTTACTATTGTCGGGTCTTCGAACTGCATCTCGCTTTTTGTTTGTTCGGTACCTCGATCCTCAAATAGTATTAAGTCCTATTTATTAAAGTATTGGGATGTAAGGGTCCCATCTTTTTTTCGCTTCAAGTCACCTTCACCTGGTACAATCTTACCCAATAAGAAACGAGGTTCTGTTAACCGACTGGTGGCGGTATAAACATCACGATGGAGAGCGTAGCTAAATATCACAGGCCGATGGCGGGTAGCAGCGTCACAGCAGCGAGGAGCTACTCCCTGCGATCGCTAACCCGCCTGCCCAGGGTGACGATTATGGGTAAAGCCTACAGATGTTTGACCAACGCGGCGAACAACTGGAGACTACGTCCAATAGTGGGCTACGAAAGGGTGATGATGATGAAATATTATTTGGTGGCCCCGGTGGCTAATATAGTACCCTCTTCGCTCTTCAAAACTGAAAGGTCGTCGGTTCGATCCTCAACCGGAACACATTTGATAGCCGGTCGATGTGTTTCCTCCCTCCTACATGTATATGGTATTTGTACCTACTTATTTATAAATAGATCGTCACTTTGGGAAGCCATCAACCTTATTGAGAGGTCTGTAACTATTTATGTGACATTCCAAGTTTGGGCAGTATGGTTTAATTAAACGTTGTTGCGCCCATTTGCTTGACCGTGTATGTAACTGTGATAGAGATTGACTTGTACCTAGTTTCTGTTTATGAAGGGTCGCAATATTAATAAGGTAATATTTGGTTGTTAGATAGATTAAATAGGGCATTTAACTATGTACTAGTGTCATGCATTTTGATGACCAGAAAAAATCCATTAAATATTACTTACCTACATTTAAACTAAAATTTGTTAAAAAATGTAATCAATAGGCCTGCAATATTGCTCTTAAAAGCCCATTTGTAAAGTGTAAAATTCGTTCATTAACGTTATACCATCCTCTAATGGCATTATTTATAACATTATTTAATTATTATTTTTTGGTATCTCAAAAATATTTTACGTAATAAAATAACGTTGTACCTTAGGTTTAGACAATTATGTAATTTATTGGTGCTTATTTTTCTTATTATCCATGGAATTGATCTTCTAAATGCGACACGGCAGTCATTCGTGTTTATGCAAAAAAAGAGATCAATCTATTTTTAGCCTAATATAGTACTAAGAACCTTTTACACACATCTATACATACATACTAAGTATATAAGCGTATTAACGGCTAAATGATTATAAATGTTTCCCAAACAAGAATACGCGCTTATTATTAGCATTAACCCTAATAAACACGCTAATCTAATCACACCTAAATGAATCGTTTACGCAGTAATTTCACGAACCATCCCCGTAAATTGCTAACGCGTAAAGATATTACAAAAGTTGTTGCCATTTGTTCTGAAAGTGAGCTAAATTAAACACAAATTGGGGCCTCTATCCTAAATCCTTTCGTATGACAAACTTATTATAATAGATATTCCAGCCGTTAGGTGCGTGTTCGCAAACGTAATTAACCCAGATCCGATTACGGCGAATGCTGCGATACTCTCAAAACAATCATAACAGGAGAAAACCGGGAGCGCCGCAAATGGGAATGTCAACATAATCCCGACAAACGGCCTCTGAGCACTGCGGCAACACGAACGCGAAGGCTATCGAGATTGAATTGAGATCGCCAGATGCCCTTATTAGTCTTTCATTACCCCCGTTGGTTCCCTAACCACTCCAATTGACAAATGTTTGCGGTTGCCGCGGACCTCTTGGGCCTATGACGAACACGATCTTCCTAATTAGTACATTACAAAACAATTCAAGGAATACCAGTCGGACGGATGTCTTTCTGAGCACATTTACATAGTACCTACTCTTTACTGTGCTCTTTACAAAGTAAAAAATCTTCATTTTTAAAAGTTATGGAAAAGACTAAAAATAGTTAAATGTGAACTTTTTATCATGATCCACTGCTGGGCATAAGCCTATCCAATCGTTCGCCACTTTGTCCGATCCTGGGTTTCTCGCATCCAGCAGTTGCCAGCCCTCTTGCGTAAATCGTCTCTCCACCTGGCTTGAGGGCGTCCTACATTACGTCTACTAAGAACCTTTTACATCTGTAATACCTTTTGAGGTAAATGTTTGTATTTTTGTGCAATAAAGAATATCGATCTATCATTCATATAGGTATTAGTTGCCACTACCATGCCGGCGAAACCAATCCTTAAATCTAGAACTTATTCTAGAACCCAAATGGAATAATCTCGGAAAGATATAAGTCCTTAAGACCCATTTAGTCGCACTTTCGCAAAAACTGTGCCTATTTCGGTAAATTGTCAAAACATTTTTATAATATTTTTGAGTGCTTGATAATCACTTTTGTTGCGATAAGTCTCGTCAGTTTACGGAAAGAAATTTTCTCAATAGGCTTTTGTTTGATTGTTCAGAGACACGCTCGAGATAGGAAATTGGAGCACCTTAAGAGATCTGATGATTGGTATGCTTCATCTGGCAAACATAATCCCAGTGATTTTGAGTTGTAAACTTGACAAATTGGAAGTACATACGAAGACGCGTCATCTTTCTTGCATAATAAGAAATGTCTGTTATTTGACCAGGCAGTGATACAGGTTGTGCATTAAAAAAAGTCGCCAGATGATTGCGCTCACCCAGCAAAAACAGGCTCGCTGTCGCCACAAAATTATATCTATCGGGGAATAAGAAGCCCGGCAAAGAGTTCCTTAGTTGGGCTGTACGCACTAGAGACTCTTTGGAACAAGTACTATTTAACCTAATTTTAATAAACATTCTACCGTGTATTATTATTTTCCAAATCTGTTGAAATTGTATTTTTATAAACCACATATTGAAATGAAAGAATGAAAACACTTTTTAACTTTAATATGAAATAAAATATCTCGGCTATTTCCATTTTCCATGGCACTTCTCATCTCTCATTTTACCCACTAGGGATTAATTTGCTATGAATAATATTTTATTTGTAATACCTACTTCAATTAATAGAGTCCAGATACAATTAAAAACTGTCCGTTCTTCCTCGCATTTGAATTTGAGAAATTAGTACAACCTCGGTCAGTAGTAGGTACTATTTTGGGTTCATTTTCATAATTTCCTTTTAAAGGTTCAATTGTTTTTAAGGCTTGACGTTTAAAGAATAGTTTGCCTTTTCCCAAAGTCCCAAATATACATTCGTATAGCCAGGAACAAAAGTGTCTGATGCTCTTTATTCTTTTGTTTTAGTAAAAAGATATCATCATCATCAGCCTATTGCAGTTCACAGCTGGACATAGGCCTCTCCAGCTGTTCACCACCTAGGGCAAATGCGTAAAAAAGGTAACAAACAGAGACATTCACATTTTAATATAGTACAGTAATAATTTTAATTATTTAAGGTACCTACGTATGATTTGTAATGTACCTAAGATATTATATTTCATTGTTTGAAATCTTATGGTTTATGTTGAGTCACTTTTCATTATCAGATAATATTGTTATTTTTGAGATGTAGATATACTAGTATCTACAATAATGATGATATGACAACGATATTAAATACGTGGTGCTTTGTTGCTGAGAAAAAACTGATTAGTTACGTGTACATCGGAGTTAGTACAGACAATAGCAAAAGAGATGATGCATTAAATTAACATATTAATGTAATGTAATGTGGTGCAAGAAAGGAGCCTCCCCGCGGCGCACCCTGGAAACAGCTAGACCCGGTAACGCAGGCTAGGCTGGCCAATCCTGTCAACACAGTGGATTAATGTACAAAGATATTATTTTTATTACATCATCGACCACTAGGTGGAAAATGAAGTAGGTATGGACCTCTACAAATTTTTTGCCATTCGGCTACCGAACCGAACCGGAATTTGTATAATAATCACACCGGTGAAATGTTTCAAAAAAAATTTTTTTTCAATTATTAATTAATCATATCCTCGACCAAAATTTGAAAGACAACCAAAGTGCATTATATTCATTGGCATATTTAATTCAGTATAAAATAAGTCTCATTTAATAAACGTCTCGGTGATGGTCGTTCTATGGCGGGATCTTCTACTATATGGACGGATAGCATGTTATTGTGCCAATAAAATCCTTCCTTTTAGTCGTTTTGAAATTGTAAATACCGTTAGATTATAATCCATCTTGGGAGATTGCAAACTGTCGAAAGATTGTAAACCGGAACGACTGCTGACAATTTGACGTATTATTTTTCGGCCGATTGTAATCGATCAAAGTGGAACTGTTGATAATTTAACGAGCGACAGATTTTAATTTAAGAATTTCACTTCGATTGTATAGTCTACCGAAAAATAATATTATAACAGCATCAACTGTAAAAGTTCATAATTTTTCGACAGCTTACAATCTCGCGAGATGGATTATAATCTAACGGTATTTTAAATTTTACGGTGACATATATACGATACGAACTAAATTCATAAAGATCGACGTTGACAGATCCGTAAGAGATCATTGTTCGTTTTTATCGTAGTATAAATAAAACCACGCGTTTCGTCCATCGAAATATTTTTTTTATCGTTCGGTTATTATAGTACTTATAAGTTGGATCTAGGTAGCCCAGAATCTACTGTTGTTGAGAGTTTTGAGAGAAGCCTATCCAGCAGTGGACATATTCCAGCAGTGGACATTACAATGTTGATGATGATAATGTATTATCGACTCATATTTCTTAAATGACCACGCTTGTCCAATTCCTTAATTTTTTATTTACTTATTTAAAAAGCAAAATGTTTTTGGCAGAGGGATTCTGCTCCCCGATCTCCGAATCGACGTTTGTCCAAATTCTCTGTAAACTCGTAATGTTCTAGTTTATTATCTAGGAACATCACACACTTCCCACGTATCTCATGAATTAATGATCCCGAGGGATCGGGATTCCATTCCGCGAAAAAGGTACGAACCAACTTGAGGATATCTGTTTAAGTAAAGAACAAATTCGTTTAATGCTGATTTAATTTACGTGTTGATTTTGGAAATAGGAAGGATCGTCTACCTTTTGAAACATAGTGAACTAGATAGAACAAGTATTAACTATGTACCTAGTAGCATAAAATAAAATGTACCTCTAAAAATAGTTGTTCCATTCATATGGACACGAGTCTTCTACTGGCAAGAGTGACAAGTAAATATGGATTGCTTCATGATTGCAAACCATGGCACATTTGCTTACCGGCCGACTGTGTCCCACTCCATTCACGATGGGTGATCTTAGCAAATACAGAAGCATCTAGGTCGCAAGTAAGTTTTTGGGCTGGTTCTATTTGAGGCAATGTACTATTGACTCGAGAAAAGACGACTGGAATTACTGTACCTTCTGCATACCTTCGAGTCGGTTACAAGAATTCTCTTGTAACCGACTCGAAGGTAAAGTCGATAGGGAATGTTAATGACATATCCCAAGAATGATGATAAATAATACTGGGACGCTGGCCCTGCCCTTGTCAATAACTTACTTTTCATACGGCGAACTTGACACTTTTTGTCTAAAGGGAAGTTTTATCAAATTCTATTAGGCGCCTCATTGATATTCAACGGAAATGTCCGACTTTGATGTAAATTTTTGCAAAGAAGTATAATTATTTGTTATTTTTTGGGAATATTGGAAATGGAATCCAACACATAAATATTCAGATCTGTTATTTGAAATGAGTAGGGTTTTTATGTTATGCGTACCCACCTTTTATTATGCTTCGGCCTTAGGCTTTAGGCTTCAGTTATAAGGGTGCAATGTATTTTAATTAAATATCGTAAAATGTAAAGACAGCAATAAATGATTATGATTATTATGACTTAAATAATAAATTATGTGAGATAAAGCATCAGCAATGCCAGGGGCACAGCTATGCGGTACGGTACCCTACCGTTGATTTAAAAGAACCGTTGAAAACGTAGGTACCGTGAAAGACTTCCAACTATCAAGAATGTTGAAATATAAAATCAGACGAGATTTTACTAACAAAAGTGGAGCGTGTATTTACGACAACATGCAACATGCAGCCATAGATTAACATAAGCCGCGCAATTAGCGCACGGCAGATTACTGGGCGCAGGTGCAACTTGCCGGAGTTATCGTGCATGAAGCGCAATGTATGCACTTGATTTTACAGCAGACTTCTCCAAAAGGAGTTTCGCAATCATATTGCAGATTGTTACATATCATCAGCCTATTTCAGTCCACTGCTGGACATAGGCCTCTCCAGGTGTTCGCCACTTAGGGCAAACATCTGGAGGTTATACCCATAATCGCCACACTGGGCAGGCGGGTTGGCGATCGTAGAGTGTAGCTTCTCGCTCCGGTGACCCTGCTGCCCGTCATCGGCCTGTGATATTTAGCTATGCCTTCAATTATGATGGTTATACCACCAGTCGGTTGCCAGCGCCTCGTTTGTTATACGGCAGGATGCACCATGAGCAGGTGAAGTTGGCTTGGATCGAATAGATTATAGGTCGCTCTCTTACATCCCTAGAATTATCTAGTACATTTGATTCAATCAATTCGAATGGTTCCTGTGATTTAGGGTCTAGAGCGTAGGTAATATGGTCTAGTGCAAGCATGTGCTATTCAGGTTAGGTAGATCCTGTTGGGTAAGAGTCTCAGGGGTAATAACCCAGCTTAATATATAGGCACTGATCTATGCTAATTGTTTATTACATTACGAAATAGAACACAAAAAAACTCCCAAATGACAAAGATTTGTTATGAGCTATACCTACATACGATGGGCTGTGCGTATGTTTATTAAGAAGTTTTTAAAGTTTGGATACAAATACGAAATAAAAATACTTACTTAAAACAATGCACACTGTTCTTTTTTGCCCAGTATACATACAATGGATAATGAATTGTTACCAAATTGATATTCCTTTTAAGGAATTTCATTACACTTAATTGTTAAAAGGACTCTTCATTTACTTTGATTACGACCGAATGAAAGGCATTTCTCAAGAGCCCAGAATACAAACTAGGTACTACAATGAATAAATTGATGTGCCAGTCATTCTTTCTTAAGTAATACAAGAGTCACTGGTACAATATATTGTGATGTTTATGTAAATGCCTATGCGTTAATTATGCATTATTTAAGTTTAACATGTTTGATAGTGCAAACGCACAAGGCTTTTAAATTCAGGCACACTCGCAATATTTTTATTAGGAATATTATACGAACTAATAAAGTGTTTCGTTATAATAATAATGTAAAATATAGGCTAGCGAAAGGCTAGTGTTTATTATAACGACTAGACGGATTATTAAATGGGATGTAAGGGAGCGAACCATTATATTTTGCTCCAAACCACCCTCACCTATCCGTAGTGTAACCTGCTGAATAACAGACGAATATCAAACAAACCTGGTAAATAACGAAACTATTAGGTTATGACCACTGACTGGTGGCGATATAATCATTACGATTAAGGGCGTAGCTTGGGGTATTACAGGGTCGATGACGGGCAGCAGCGTCACCAGAGCGAGAAACTATGCCCTGCGATCGCCAACCCGCCTGCCCATGGGTATTGCGAACACCTGGAGAGGCCTATGTCCAGCAGTAGACTGTGATAGGCTGAAATCATCAGCCATTGATTGAGATAATTAAAATGATAATCAAGTTATTAACACATATTTATGTGTTAATGGGGATGTACTGCCTCACCTGCCCGTGGTGCATCCAGCCGAACAACAAACGAGGCTCTGGCAAACCGACTGGTGGCGGTAAAACCATAACGATAAAAGGTGTAGCTAAATACCAGAGGCCGATGACGGGCAGCAGCGTCACCGGAGCAAGAAGCTACGCCCTGCGATTTGCCCCAGGTGGCGAACAGCTGGAGTGGCCTATGTCCAGCAGTGGACTGCAATAGGCTGATGATGATGATGATGTGTTAATAGCTTGATTATCATTTATAAAACGTTGTAACGAGAACAGACTACTTTAGAAGAAAGCCGTAGTCAAAGCCTATTCTCTTTAAAGATCTTAATCAAGCAACCTGGAACATAAATAAAGCTAACTTGAGTGTATTTTATTTTCAAAGGCTGCTCTGACGGAATGGAATTTTGTTAAAGTTGCCGGTTTTCAGCGTAACGCATCAACTAAGTTTGCGAACTTTTCTTGTAAGTAGGTACATGAGATCACTTCACCGCCCTCAGCTGAATAATGTAGGTACTTACTCTTCTTTATGCACTCTAGATGAATCTGGGCGGTGTTCAAATATGTGCATAATTAAATAAAGTTTCAGTTTTAATTAGTTGCCTACTTATTAAATAATACATTCTGATAATTGGGCAGCTGTTCATCTATGAATAAATAATAATATTGGTACATATATGTTGCGTCAAAAGTAATTTTTATCATGTCAAATATTGTATCTATGTCTATTTATTTAATCTTCAGTTTAAATCAAATATATAAATGGTATTTACCAGATAAGTCAATTTATTCATTCAGAATTAATTCCAGTAGTCAATTTTATAATCTGTTGCCCAGTTGATTCTGCTTCTCGATTAACCGACCCTTTCTATAGGTCCGAACCGAAATGTTCAAGGACCGTACAGCACCTAAATTTTCGTCTCCTTATGGATTGGTTTCCCTGGCCGAAGCGCGAGTATTACAATATTACAGATAGTTTAATCAAAGACCAGACAGGCAGTTTATGCTCTGTTAAAGTGGCAAGTCAAACACCGCAACATCGAAAGTTGACGGGATAAATTTAGATAAGCCTGACCGGGGATTTGCATAAATTCAGGTGGCATCTGCAAGTACAACTTGGACAGGAGCGACCGGAGACCGACTTACTGCGACGTTCCGCGATTATTATCATTTATGACACCTACCCCGGATATGTTTTGACTTGATTGTCGTGTTCCGAACACTTCCAACTAGTATAAATCAATAATGCAAACGCATATACAGGTAATATTTGTACAACAAAGATGACACACAATAGATCAAGGCGTGGAAAATCTTTAATCTTTTGATGTCAATCAAGAATAAGCAGTAAACAAGAGTTTTAACAGCGGTAGCTGCATGACAAACTTTTATAGTATATACGATCTATCAATCTTAGCGATAAGACCACCTAAACTGCACCACAATTACATAAGTTTTCTAGTTTTTTCAGTAGTGCAATAAACAGAAAAAATATTATAATAAAATTCCTAACTAATGCCACATCATAAGTATTTGTTTAAAAAGACGCAGCTAGAGACACGATAATCTAAAACGAACAGAAGATCCACAAGGATATTGGCAAAGTTTCGCCCTAAATAGTTGCGGATAACAATTTCCGATTTGTCGCCATCGAAGTTGCGTTATTTACTCGACAAATCTTCAGCGGATACAGAGACAATTTTCACAAGTTGGCACTCGATACGACTATACTTCACACACAACTAATATGATGTTTCAATGCGACCATAGTAAGGCGAGAAACGAATAAATAAATATCAGGCAACACTATCTAGGTAAGTACAATTAATTTTTTTAAAGTTCCACCTCAAAAAGTCAATTAATCACACCATTGATACTTGTTCTTCTCTTTCAATTTCCATATGCAAAGGAAAGCTTTTATGATGTAATCAGTCAATCAGCATATTGGTGTCCGCTGCTGAATATAGGTCATAGGGGAAAGTGTACCTAAGACCGACGATCCGTCTTACATTTCGCTTGCTAAGACTACCTGTGTGTCCATTCCAATACCCTTCTACTCCATCATCCATCGGAGCGTCTGGGAACATGACCTGCCAATTTCCACTTCAATGTGCAAATTCGGCGCGCAATGTCAGTCACCTTAGTTCTTTGGTGGTTTAACTTATATTTTAATTGTTCTTTTCCCGAGTGTGAATAAATATTTTCCTTTTTCCTAAGATTTTCCTTCAGTTCAAGATTTCCTCGAGATAACAGTCGACTGTTATGTCGGAATTTACGACCAAAATAAGTAGGTAAAGCCAATTTAACGATGTCTCAAACAAGACACGCGTTAAATACTAGTCTTACGAGTAATATAAGTAAAGACCTTTCATGGCTTGCTGCCGAGATCCAATACTATTTACGAGCTATTTCGCCTAACTCGCTACAGGACGTGACGAAGCAAGGCGATCATGAGCAAATCACATTTCACTACTTGATTACCGTTATCGGCGTCGATGTAGCCGCTCGGAAAGTTTCTGTCCGTAATAGTAAGTAAGGTAACTACACTATATTAGGGCAAATAACCAGCGTCATCTCTATTAAAACGCCTACTTACATGTCAACCAAACTCACACCCGTATTCACATACGTTACTATGTGACGCGTGGATGCACAGATACTCAAAAACCGATTCAAAGAAATAAATTGACTGGCTCGGTGGCTCAATTGGTAGTGACTCCTGTCTTCTGAACCAAGGGTTGTGGATTCGATTCCCACCCGGGACAACCATTCGTGTGTTGATCAATAGGCTATTATGGCTAAAAATTGTAATTAGTCCGTCTTTTAGACTATTCAAAAATAAAAGACACACGTAAACGTGACGACACGTTTACGTGTGTCACGACACGTGTAAACGCAAAACTCTAGTTAAAAATACATTACAATAAGGTATCAAATTATGTAAGATACTTTATTACTTGCGTCGTAGGATACGTAGATCACAAGACGAGGACAGATAAATCTCACCAGCCCCCATCTCAGCACTGATTATGCAAACGAGTTCTAATCCAGCTTTGTAAAGGCCTCACAGTCAAATGGCATTGTAGAAACGTCCATTCGAGATATACTTTAATACTTCGAGCTCAATCACTTTGGAGGGGCAGAAAAAAGATTAGATTTCCTCTCATTTGAAGTTGAACGTGATCCGCAATGGAAAGTGATGAAGAGATTGTTACGAGTAATAGAAGAGGTTCGGGCTGTAATGTTCGTTATCCCTGTACGTGTTTTGAACAAATTATTATATTGTTCCCCGAGGAGTTTCGACAATGCGCCATCGAAGCCCTAACCGAATGTGTGATATTATTTTCTGTATCCTTTGTATTTATGCCACGGCGCGGCCGGATAAATATTTTTGTAGTATCTTATGTTGCCTTCTAGCCTTATGCTAGCTTGTTCGTTGTCGTGGCGATGAAATATATGACCATTTGGCGTTGATATACATGTAGTATGCACGCTAAAGTTAAGAAGCGTAATTTCTAAGCTTAGTATCATTGCTTTCGGTCCCAAATGAAAATCTTATTCAAATACTGTCGAGCAATTTATTTCGATAAACTTTTCTATCCTATTAAGAGGAAAACCTTTACAATTTGTGAATGACAGGCTAAAAATGTAGGTGTATTTATGTTCGAGGTCAGGTAAACATCATAAGATGGAAATTACTTTCCATTGTCATGATTTTGTACAAGTTCGCTTCTTTTATTGGTACCTAAACATTAAGTATTTTTTGAAATGTTACTTCAGAAAATGCCTTATTTATTCATGATTACTTAAACATGTTTTTGTCACATAATAAAAATCTCTTAAGTAGCGGGCGCTTATTAATATTGGCAATGTTTTTCAAATTGCTTTGAGTAAATATTTGTAGTCTGGCGCATTATCTTATTCTGCATGAATTCGCAGTGTTGCCTCAACGACAACAAGCATTCCCCATTAAACCAGTTATTACGTGGGCCGAACACAAATATGGACTTAGAAAAATACTGTTCTATGAGAAATTTTCGCGATGAATAGAAAAGCAATTAGGTATCTTCTAATAATAAATGTGTGAGGGAGAGACTTAATACGTTTTATCTATGTGGTCTGACTGAATTCTTATTTTTGTTGCTAACCATTTGGGTTTTATGTACCTAACTATATCTTTGTAACAGGGATTGAGCATCAATGAGATCATTAGATTGTACGAAAGTAAAGATTATTATCATTAAATCACGATTGAACATTTATCGGCTTGAGTGGGTACTTAAGGGTAGAAAAACAATAGCAATGTAGGTACTTAATTTGTTTATGTGCTTTTGTTTCATAAATAAAGTTACTTACCTACTTAGTTAGTTGTTATGAAATTAAATATTGCTTTTTATGTTTATCTCATAATTTGAAGATGTATTTTATTGTTGATTCCTAGAATACTGAAACTTGTTTAAGTTTGGAACAACGCTTGTTTAAGCCATTAACTAATGGCTTAAACAAGCGTTGAGTCAAAATGAGTCATTAACTAAACTTGTAATAGGATTTTTAGATTGATCTCGTTGTGACCAAGGCTTGCTATATTTCGGACTAGCTGTGCCAGCGGCGTCGCACGCGTGGATATCGGGTTTGAAAAATAACGGACTTTCATAAAATACCTATCTCTATACCTAGTACCTAAGTTTTAAGTTAAACCTCTAGCAATACACTGGTGAAAACCGCATTCAGATCCATGCAGTAGTTTTTGCGTGAAGTGCGTTCAAACACAGGTAAAAAGTTCTCCCGTCTTCCCAACACTTCCCGTCACTGCTCTGCTCCTATTGATTGTAGCGTGATAAAAAGTAGACTATAACCGGCCCAGGAGTATGAAGAATAATTGTACCAAGTTTCATTAAAATCCGTTCAGTAGTTTTTGTTTCAATAACGAACATACAGACAGACAGACAAAAATTTTACTGATTGCGTTTATGGCATCAGTGTCGATCACTAATCACCCCCAGATAGTTATTTTGAAAAAATATTTCATGTACAGAATTGACCTCTCTACAGATTTATTACAAGTATAGACAAGTATAGAAGACTAGCTTTTGCCCGCGACTTCGTCCGCGTGTTTAAATTTATACATACAAAAGTTTTTTCCCGCTAACTCCCGTTCCCGTGGGAATTTCTCAAAATACAGCCATAACTAAACTTTATATTTACTAAGGTACCTGCATGCCAAATTTCAAGCGTCTAACTTAAGCGGTTTAGATTTTTCATACAAAAGGATTTTCCCGCTAATTCCCGTTCCCGTGGGAATTTCGGGAATTCCTTTCTTAGTGCACCCCTACGGTACCTAAGCTACGTCCCTTCCAAATTTCAAGTGCCTACGTTTAGCCGTTTGGGCTGTGCGTTGATATGTCAGTCAGTCAGTCAGTCAGTCAGTCAGTCAGTCAGTTTCTCCTTTTATATATATAGATATAGATAGAAGATAATCGGTATAGCGAACCTCAGACTTCGAAGCGTAAGTTAGGGATTGAAAATCCGGGATAATGATCAATACAACTATGCTACGTAGTTAGCCTGTTCTGAAGTTCTATTATTACACACAATCAAGTAATTTTATCAGTCCAACAAACACAAACGGTTATTAGATTTTTCACAAACGATTTGAATTCTGAAAGTAGATATTGGTCTGGCTTTACCTTGGGTTGTGAAAACGTATTTACCTGGGTAATCATATAATCATGACCCAATAATCATATTGGGGTTAGGCAAGATATGGACGATCCTTTTATAAAGATATTTTTACCTGGGAAACGCTTTTCGAGTTTCCTATCCCAAATTACGAGTACACTGGCGGCGTGCTCCGAATTGTGTTGCCGAATCGCATTCACGCTATTTTCACTTTGAATTAAACCTTAGTTATTGAAATAATTTCAAGAGAAAATAAAACTTATGATACCTACAAATCCTCAAATTTGGTATTCATAGTTTAATTTTTCCTTTAACTTTGAACTTTTCTTATGAGAATATGAACACAAAAATCACTTTAGGTATGTCAAAATTGCCTTACTGTTTAAAAATGATGTGTAATAATTATAATGGTACCTATATAATATAATTTTTCCATTATTTCAACTTTGTAAAAACTGAAAAGTTTCATCTACCTACGATCGTGTCAATTTGTGAAACATGCCTAAGAATATAAAAGGAAAAGTTCGTTTTTGAGAAAAGTTGTTTGTAACGAAAACATAACATTTTTTACAAGTCGAATCTAAATATTGTAACCACCTTATCTTTTTCAAGTAGGTAATTTGCGACACTCACTTTTAATTTCCTAATCGGGTAAATCAATTGTGGTTAAGATTAACCAATTTAGATATTTCTACGACACAATAAACTGCTTATGAATGATTAAGCTTCAGGCTTATAAATGTAGGTATATGCAGAAGCGTGACGTAAGTACATGGGATGAATTTTAATTTCAATCTACATATTAAGAGATGGCTGTGAGTTAACAAACGAGGATCACGCACAACCTACTAACGACGAAGCACCTATGCGGGCTTAAATTACGAGTATAATACTAAGAATTTACCAAGGCTCATAGATATCCTTCGAAGTGATAATGTACGAGTATAATAGTTGGTCGTCAAGTATTGGGTATTACTCAGGTCTGGTAAAGTTTCCGATGCGAACTATCACAATTCAGAACTATTAGGTATTATATACCTATCTAACTTAGGAATTAACGTTGTATGTAATACAAATGTTGTAAAGTTATTGGCGAAAAAAATGTTCGAATTAGGTGGTAGAGTAAGTTTATTTGTTACGAGACGTGCCAGCGGCGTCGCACGTGTGGATATCGGGTTTCAAAAATGACGGACTTTCATAAAATGGTGCGCCTAAATAAGTTAGACCTCTAGCAATACATTGGTGAAAACCGCATCCAATTCCATGCAGTATATAGTTTTTGCGTGATGCGCGATAAAAATTTCTCCCGTTTTCCCAACACTTCCCTTCACTGCTCTGCTCCTGTTGATTGTAGCTTGGCGAAAAGTATCTAAGATACTATAACCGGCCCAGGAGTATGAAGAATAATTGTACCAAGTTTCGTTAAAATCCGTCCAGTAGTGTCTGTAGCGAACATACAGACAGACAAAAATTATAGTTACATCTCCGGATTTCATGTATAGGATTAACCTCTACAGATTTATTATAAGTAAGTATAGAAGATATATGTAGATTGACGTAAATACAATAAAATATAAAGAAATTTTCCATTACATGTACATTCATTAGTTTCCGTCCGACAATTTTCCGAAACGATGGAAAGAACTGTCGTCCTATGTATAGGAATAGGTAAAGAGTGAAGAAAGAAAGAACATATCAAGATTAGCCGCGCAATCGATTGTTTTTTTTCGTTGCTTAAACCCAGTGCGATTTGTTATAGTCGTGTTACGTAAAATCTATTGATGGATAATGTACTCCATATATAGCTCCATATAGAAGCTTAATTTAATATTGTTAGGTATTTTTTGACGTGTGACCGTCTGCCGACACAGGATAAGAAACATAAATAGATAGACATATAATAATTTGAACAAAAAATAAAACCTTTACGGGAAAGCGTAGGTATTGCAGACAATTAAAGTACAATGTAGGCGGTTTTATAGCAGAGAACGACGAATATTTCTTTTTTAAGTACATCTTATTAAAACTTCGCGAAAATGTATTGAGCGTTGGTAAAACATGATATGCTTAGGTACTCGTAGGCGTATTTAAACGGTTCAGTATCGATTCACACACGCAAATATTTCCTGCCCAATGTTTATTTGCTTCGATCAGTGAAATTGAACTCATATTGTTTGCTCTTGTATTGAAAAAGCAATATTTTCTTTTTGTTTATTGTCTCCTGCTACATATTTTTGTGAATAAATTTATAAACGGAAATTGTGCCTATATCAACCGACATGATTATGGTAGTTATTATAATGTAGCAGGGTATTTACGGGATGTGCGGGGGCGGCCTATCATCTTTTCGCTTCAAGCCAACCCCGCCTGCCCGTGGTGCATCTTTTTTTTTTTTTTTTAGAGTCCTATGTCCCCTGGATGGGGCAGAGGGCGTCCACAGTACGTCGCCATTCCGCACAGTCTTGAGCTTCGCGCTTCACTTCGCTCCAGGTCATTCCTATCGCCTTCACTTCTGCAGTGATCGTACGCCTCCAGGATTGTTTAGGACGGCCGCGTTTCCGTTTTCCTTGGGGATTCCAGTCTAGGGCTTGCCTCGGTATGTGGTCTGGATCCCAAAGGAGCGTGTGGCTGATTCAATTCCACTTGCGGCGCTTGATCTGCTGGTCGACAGGAGCCTCCCCACAACGTTCCCACAGATCTAGATTGGAAACTTTCTCGGGCCTTGAAGAAGACCTGGAGCCGACGCGAAATGTCTTTGGTCACCTTCCACGTCTCACATCCATACAGCAACACGGATTTTACATTGGACCGGAATATCTTGAGCTTAGGTAACTCTCCTGGTCAGTTTCCGCGATTGCCATACGGGGCGGAGCTGTGTGAAGGTTGCTCTTCCTTTGGCGACTCTGGAAATGATGTGATGGTGATCTGGTCCTATTATTCAGTCCAATTATTCTCGATCACTTGGGTTTACATAAGATTTTGTAACAATATATTGACCCGGGCCGACCCGGGTGTTGAGAACCGCGGTCAATAATATTATCACACCCAGGTGTTCAAGAATCATTCGATGGGTGGGAAGTTTTGCGACATGTGGGTGTCACCGGAAAATAGCAAGAATCGTAAGTTGATCAATTTCCTAGGTAGTTGATTAACTTTCGGAATATAACAAACGGTAGTTGAAATGTATTATTTAACGCAATGGATTTCAGTTCAATGATCAACCTACGGTAGCTTGGTAGTAATTCAATAATTTACGATTTTGACACAAGTAAAATCATCCTCAAATGGGCCAATCTTTCCTCAATGTACTTACTATTTAACGGTGCTCTACTTCTACCCGTAACTTAATACACTGTTCCCTGATTGGATGCCGGGATAACATCACGTGAGCCATTGGACCAATCAACGTTCAACTGACCTTCGTCGGATGATTTAACGGCAAGACCCCGTAAAATGATCAATTTACTAAAATATATATTCAACTGCCGTTTATTATTTTCCGGAAGTTAATCAACTACCTACGAAATTAATCAACTTACGATTCTTGCTATTTTCCGGTGACATAGGTAACTCGGCTCGAGTGTACAATTTGTTAAGTCGAGCAAAATTTATACCCTTTTTTACATATAATCGTTACATTTATAAACCCTGTTTCCCAGAATTCAGTCGCGACCCATAAGTGGGTATTGAGCGTACTTTGGCAAATGCTGATCCAGGTAGAAAGGCGCTCGTTACAACAGTGCTCTAAGTCGTACAAATCGGACCCTGTCTGGTATTGTTTCAGGGTCCGTGTCGACCGAATAAATGTTCATTCAGCCTTTCGTGGAATCAGCAACGTATCCGCAGGGCAATGGCTGGCGAAAATAATTCAACGTTGTTTCTGAATGGCAACTTTTTGATATGATATGAGTCTATGTTTTTATTCCATGAAATTGTTTCGTATTGTTTTTAGATTATAAATAAATAAATAACCCATAACATGCCACTCTGGGCCATATTATGAAACTAAGCCGAAACTTGTGCTATGCGTACGTACTTTACCTACCGTTTTTGTAAATAAGTACATTATACATAGATAGCAAACATTCAGACCACTACATACATGAACATACGCATAAATGTCTGTAGGTACTGCGCGGAGATCAACCCCACGACCACTGTCCGAGGGTTCCCTAGAGCTGAACCAAATGTCTCAATCAAAGCTATGTCACAGTGTTATTAAATAGCTTATGACACATAAATTAAGAGACAACAGTTCATTTTCTTACAAGTCTGTGGCATGAAGTACCTACCGTGCTTTAAGGTGCAAACTACCTTAAAAAAGCTTAGCTTTAAAGAGAAAGTAAGTATCTCTCTAAGGTACTCCTTTCTCTTTCTTCTGATGACTTACCAGCCAAAAGAAAATCATTTTTTTTTATAGAAAGAGCGTTCAGGCGTTCATGGTGACCTTTAGGCTTTAAAAGAGGAGGAGGTTCTCAATTCGATTTAAATTTTTTTTGTTGTAAGTCTGTTATTAACATCTCCGAGAATTGTGAACCGATTTGGAACAATCTTTTTTTTTATATTACCTATATAGAAATGGGAGTACTTCCTAGTCCCATTGTAACCATATTGAGTCGGCTTTTTTTTACTTAAAAAATGCTGTTATTATGCAAGAAGTCAATTGAAATCCCACCCAGTCATCGTACAGTTGGTCCATTTCGCCCGAGTCGCTGATCACGAATTATAAATCGCATTATATTACATTTGGAAGTTTTGACTTTCAAGGAAAGCTCTTTGAAATTTAGCTCTAAAATTATATTGAAAGGCTTTTGATAAGAATTGGAACCGAATAGAAAGTTTATTTAATTGCGAGATCTTATGGTTTCCTTGGAAGAAACAAACCATTTGGTAATCAACTTTGTTTGAAGGTATAAGGTTTGGTGATATACCTACTAGGGCTAGGGCCCCAGGGCCCTTACCACCAAAATCGAAAACGATCGTGCGTTCAACGGTTCGCGTAAAATTCGTCAACGTCGATTTTCAATATTTAATTGATATATGTGGCAAAAATACGCGATCCGTTCAAGGAACGATCGTTTTCGTTTTCTGTAGTAGGGCCCCTGTTCCCACCAGGTATAAAAATCACGTGATAAGCATTTTGTGTTTACTTATTCTGTGTCTAGATTGATAAGTTCGTCTCGCGTGCATGCTTTATGATCGATGTGATATTTTCTGATATATCACCATTTTTTTTAGTATAGTATAGCCTTAGGTATAATTATTTATCACCAGTGTAATTGTCATATTGGTTAACGCTGTTGATTTTCCAATAAATAATTTGCATATTATACTAGAACAACTTTTTGTTGTAAATATTTATACGTAACATACGGTTACGATTGCTTTATATAAAATGTAAGAAAATCCAACGTCCGAATAAACGATTCCGGTAATTTATTTTACACTCACCTATTATGTGAAAGACAAACATTTCTCTTTATTTAGAGGATAATCTTGCACGTAGCATTTTCCAATTATGTAGGAGCCGTTGCCTTCAAACTCGTAAATACTCGTTCAACAAAGTGGTTTATTTATTATAGGAGCCTAATAGATGAAAGCATTAGAGGGCAATGAATATGTGACATTCTAAAGGAAAATATAGGAAACAAAAGACTTTTCGCGTGAAAAATGGTTCTTCTTCTTACTTCAAAATAATTTTACCGAAACATTTTCGACGGAAATGTGCAGTATTTCCCTTTACTGGGATATGGTGCAATTCAACATTCTGAGTAGGCGTATAAATAAAAGTCGTGCCTGTAAACGTATGCCAAATATTCGCATGAGTCAAAATAAATGTACCTACATACGAGTATATCATGTATCTACTTTTCACATCGTTTATTTTGGGATACTTATGACAATATTTGTATGTGATATTCAAAAATAGCACTTTTTCAAAATGTTAACTACATTACTACGAGTGCGGTTCCTGCTTGAATTAATTTCAGATGTGAACTTTAGGTTCGATTCTGTTTGAGGTTATATTACCTACTATGTTCCACCTTCCTACAATATAACATGGGAACTTTGGTGACTGGCTGGAAATCGAGGTAGAGTCCATTGTCAGAGCAACTTCCCTTCTTGCGGCGAATCAGGCGAAAGCTAACTACGATACAGCGAGAATCAGCGAGATTTAAAGAAGTAACTCACAAGTACGTTTGACAGACGGATACAAAACCTCTACCCCTTTATGTCAATTCTGTCAAATAACCCCAAACAATTTTTAACTAAATCTCCAATGCATAGAGTTCATAAGCCAATTAGATGATTTTGACAGCTCGGTTAAGTCTACGTGTAGTCGTGTTCAACTTAAATGTGTACGCGTTTAATGAAGCGAGACCTTTGCAGCGGCCACGTGTGATCTTCAGTGATTAATACCGCATCAACTGTATGTCGTCTTGGACGATTAACTGGCCGGCCCGAGACGCTCACTAAATTACCCATTCCAGATGCCGAAACTATCTGGCGATAAATCGACGGCTTAATTTGATAGATGACTCAGGATATATCCACTAGATCACCTGGAGTGTTTGTATTAGTGTGAAGAGATACGTGTAGTTTATATTTAGGGAAATATGAATTGACCATGTCTTCTATCGTGATGAATGTCGAAAGTTACTAGTTAATCAGTTCTATCGGTTTCGTTTTGGGGAGTGTGCTATAGAATTATATGCGATTAGATTCTTAAGCCTTTCTTATCATCTGTAAGGGATACAGCAAGTACTGCTTTAGACACAAGGATAGTAGTGTGTGAGTACACAATGCGTTTAACTTCTACTTTCTTAGTACGAACGGCCGAACAAAAATATGAAAATCTGGTATTTAGCGCAAGAGGAAATCGGTTTAATGTTGGGTAAGCGCGTTAATCGCATAAAGGGCGGTAATTTTATACTTTAATACGAGTAGGTATAATAAAAAAAGTAGACTCCGAATGAAGAGCCCCGAGTATTGATCAACAGTTTATTGGTTGTTTGCAAGAAAAGTGAATAAATCTCAATTTAATCTTCACATGTTTCGTTAGACTTGTAACCATGCGTCAAATAGTCTAATCTGTAAATCTCCGAAAGCTTCTTAGTCATTTTTTAAGCCATACCAAATTATCACTTTTGACGTGAGAGTATTAATGTACCTATGATTCATCTTCGTCACTATTGTCACTTTTCATCAGGAAATTGAGGAAAAACGCAATGTCATGTCACCCAAACCGAACACAAGAGGTGTCGCCGCAAGAACGTATTTCGTTTCAATCCCTATACATTTACTGCGTGGGCCTATAGTCAGACCCAATTAAGTCTAGTGTTAATTACAGTAATTACTCACGCCTAAATTAGTGGATACCCGTCTTCCTCTAACACTTCGTACTGCCTGGCTGTCATAATAAGCCTAATCATATTATTACGAGTAAACCGGTTTTAGCAGAGTTTTTAATTTATTTCATTTTGTCATCTTTCCTATTATATGTTCTACTTAGTTTATGGTGGTCAATGGAGAGATGTTTGTAGTTTTTGATATATGTACCTACTTACTTTGGGGTTGGAACAATGTATATGATGTTGTCTGATATTTATACTTATTTATTTACTTTCTTATTCCAAAACGAACATTAGGGTGTGTCCACATCTGACGAATGCGCGGCTTATTCTAGTATGTATAGATTATGAAAATAATCGAGATAAGAACAATAACATTTATGTAGCTATAAATTCACAAGGGGCATGAGATAATGTGATTGTATGCTGTTTCGCAAATGACTCAAACGTTTAATATTTTTATCGTGTGACATCGGGTTACGGGACTCACGGTATCCAAGGGGAACTCGGCAATAGGGCTGTCAGATTGTAAGTTATTTTAGAAAGGAAAATAGGGAAAAGGGTTTATTAAAAGAATTTAGCCACTTATAGCTAATTATATACCCACCTAATATTAAATATCTAAAATATTCTTTAAAATTTTAGCTTAAAATTTGTTAAAAATAATGTTATTTTTTGTTTACGTTTTGTGTTTATGTTTTAAAAGAGGTAGGGCATAGCGAATCCTCGTTCGGATTGAGAAGCCCGTCCGGGAAAAGACCTCAAAATGGCCTATGATATGGTGGTATGAGTATGGTTTCCGGAGCTCGTGGGATGTCAGGGTTGGGCCGGCAAGGCGGTGGCAAATGACAGGTAAATGCCCAGTTACTTGGCCCTTGTCACAGCGACTTCTCTTTCGCTTTTCATCAGGCGTAGGGAAGCCATTATGTCGTCCTACTACGAGTAAAAAAAACGAATATTATGTGTGATGTGTACCACTTATCACACGTAATGTTCGGTCTTGTTCTGCAAGTCAAGGTTCTATATGAAAGTACATGTATCCCCGAAAATCACCCCCCAGTAGTAAAGGCATTTAATGAGTATGCCCTTCCTTTCTGGGGGGTGTGAGTTCTATAACCCACGTTGACTTTCCCCGCATGTGGTGTGACGTTGCCTAATGCATTCCCCTCAATTTCCCTCTTAAAGTGAAAAATTAGGAAATGGCATAAAGCTATTGCATATTGCAAGGCGGAATCCCTCTTTTTCATATAACGTCTGGGAGGGAACCCTGTTTGCTAAAGTGTGTCATACATCCGAGGCGACGACACGCATCTCAAGCGTTGTTTACGCACTCTTATCAGGCGCCTGCGGTGCCTTTATCAACACCCAACAATATCAACAAATTAAGGTTAGGTCAATTTAGTAACGATTAATAAATATCGACGGCCGTCATCGTAACACCAGGAGGTATTTGACCGTTTTGAAAATTACTAAGCCGTTGGTTCAATGGGGACGCGTACCTACTGTTCACAGTAGGCTTCAGCCAATAGGCATGATGACTAATTTTTGTTTTGGGTTGATACTTATTGGTTACATTGAATCATAGAAACATTGTTGAAACAATAACTTCGCTTATATAAAAAGAACCCGAGATATCACAATTTCAAAATCACAAATATGAACTCGCCCAAAATTTTGACCTTGGAAACATCCATTGCACTTTATTTTTGACTCTCATAATTCGACCAATAGTGCAACATGACCGGAAAGAGATAACGCCAGGTGGATTGGCTTAAATTGCTTTCCGATTGATATACTCGTATCATCGCTGTATTTTTAACTTCTGGCCGCTTCCGAGTTCTATCATGGAAAAATCTAGTAATAAAATATTAGTTATGTATAAAGTTTTTTGACTAACTCATCAAGTTTTAAATTTGTAATCCTTTAGTATTTAGATGGTATCAGATTGTACCTACTTGCCCTCGATATTATATGCTTGACTACCTATTTTTGGATCGAATGTCTGCGATGTTCTCATCATAATTTGTTGATTCATACCAATTTACCTTCAAAATATTTGAGTTTGTATATTTGTATAGCCTTAAGTACCATTTGATTGTCAACATATTTACTACTTTTGAGCAAACATTGCCCTGGGACCAGCCGCTTACTTCGGTTCCAGGCTTTCTTGGCTATCAGTACCGCACTGATAAGGGATGTAAGGGAGCGACCTATCACCTTTTCGCTCCAAGCCATCCTCACCTGCCCGTGGTGCATCCTGCCGAACAACAAAACAAGGCTCTGGCAAACCGACTGGTGGCGGTAAAACCATCACGATAGAAGGCGTAGCTAAATACCACATGCCGATGACGGGTAGCAGTGTCACCGGAGCGAGAAGCTACGCCCTGCGATCGCCAACCCGCCTGCCCAGCGTGGCGATTATGGGTAAATTCTCCAGAAGTTTGCCCTAAGTGACCAACAACTGGAGAGGCCTATGTCCAGCAGTGGACTGCAATAGGCTGATGATGATGAAGGGTCTGTTGCTATGTGCACTCATATTGAACAGTGATGAGCAAAAGTAAATGATGGATTCGATTCTTAAGTCAATGCCTTAGGATCCATTTTTGATCATAATAAAGCTCGTGCCCACATGAAGTCACTTCGTAGCTAAAGGAGTAGAATGCACTTGGCTTATCATAACTTGTATAATTACTTATATAATTAAATGTCGTACATGTATCAATTATGAGGTCGTCAGATAGGATTGGACTTATTCTGGGTGCTGTCTGAGGGAAAAAATACATAACAGTTGTATTATATCTATAATACAACTGTTATGTATTTTTTCCCTAATCTTATGTACTTAAATAATTTGTATCTAAATAAGCTATATCTGTCCAGCAGTGGACTGATATATGCTAATGATGATGACAAAATGAGCTTTTCTATGTATTAGGTAACTTTTAACCATTGAACCGGCGGTGAAGGTTTTTTTTTGTTAAACCAATTTTTTATTCCTTGTTGACATTATGATAAATAGCAGATCAAATGAAATGTAGTTTTAACGATAAGGTATACCAAGAAATAAATAAGATAATAAGTAAAAAATGTAATTAAGTAATAAATACTAGCTTATTATAGATTACGCTGTTCTTAAATACGAGTATCGGCCTCCTAGATTCTTAACACGTCTTATAATTTTTAACTGACTACGAAAAAGGAGGAGGTTCTCAATTCGTCTGTATGTATAATATTTTTTAATAACATTTTATTTCTGTTAAGTCCAATAAAAGTCTCATTTTTGACGAAGGAATTCCAATCAACGCCTGGAATTTATTAGATCATCTAACTTGTATCCGAAACTGCGAATACCAGTTATATACTCATTTGACGCCATTTATTGTTCGCAATTAAAAATGTTTAATATAGGTACGCCTTCGGAAAACCACGTATTAATATGAGATCAGGTACCTATTAGGCCGTAACGTTTCATTATAGCTGCCACCCTGTTTGTGATTTTCACTGGGGAAATAAACATTGTTTTAGTCTGAGGTCAGAAAATGTTTTATTGCACAGTATATTTCCGTCATTGTCTTCATATTGTTTGTTTACTCCCAAGAATAACCGTTTATCTGTCCTCGGGGATAACGACCCTGTATTTCTTACTCTTTAAGTATATTTGCTATATTTAATAGGTATTATCCTTTGTCATTGTGCGTATATAGCTTTTAAATCGATTTCTGGTTTGTGAAATAGCCGTGCAAGCACTTTCAGTAGAATGTTTCATGTTTACCAAAGGTTCTTTGATGTAAATAATTTAAGATACAAAAGACATTCATCATAGAGTAGGCCTGTTCAAAACAGATAAAAAATATATATTGTCAATTTTCAGCAAAATAGATATAGAAAGCTTAGGTACGGTTACAATGTGGTAGGTATGTAGGTAGAAACCTTTTGTTAGTAGGTACAAGCAAAGTTTGTTATATGTCTGTGTCTTAACCTTGACTGTATATCTATCTTAAAAAGAAAACACATTAATATTTTGAAATACCTAACTATCACCAAATGAATTTGCAAGCAAATAATAATGTAATGTACATTGCAAATAAAGTTGTTTACTTGTATAAAATTAGTCGCCCAAATTAACGTATTCTTGTGATTTAAATAAATCAAACGTTGTTTAGAAAAATCTATTATCTTATTACCATAACGATATTGTAATAATTGTAAACATCGTTATCAGAATAAACAAGTTTTAAGTAATTTCGTACTCTGGACCTTTGGGGGATATTTTTAGAAGAGCACAGTGGTTGCAGGGCCATTCGTCAGGTGACTGTGATAGGAATCCCTCGTGCTGTGGGCCTGGATACGGGGTACACCATCCATAACAACATGAAGCTGAAATTTACTGTAAGTCTTTTTTTGTATCTTATTTTAAGTTGTGGTGTTGTATCGAGAGATTTAAATTTCGTAATTTTATTGTTATTTCATTATATTGTAGTTTTGTTTCGGTTAGAGCAAATGTTTTTACTAGTACTAGTTTGTAGTTAAAGTAAGTTTGTGTTAACGTTTCGACGCGGTAAAAAATTTTGTGCCCCTTTATTTGAAATTTCACATATAGCAATTTATATCATTTGAAATTTTAAATAAAGGTGTTTAATAGCAATAGAAAAACAATACAATGACATGCTACATAGGTTTTACAGTTATTCAAAAAGTAATTACCTATAGATACTATTGTCAAATACAGAAATCAATTTTTAACAAAGCCTGAACATTTCCAATTTAAAATCGTTTTTAACATGGCATACAAAATTGAATATACAATATTGCAGGATTGTATTTGTGATAGAGAGCCTCAATTTGGCCAAAAACTGACTAAATTTATTTTGAACAACGTTTGAAAAATCAAATGCAGGCGTGTGAGGCTACATGAATTTACATTCCATTTTCATTGATCCATCGACCATTATCCCTCAGTCCATCGATCGATAACATAATTATAAGTCTAGTCTTAGAAATAAATATGGATACTATAAGTAGATATAATATCCATTTGATTGCCCGTTCAATGTCTAAGTATTACCTAGTAATAACTTTTTTTTTAATTATTTTGAATAGAAAATATTTCTGATAGCCCAAGATACATGCTATGCTATGGATTTAAAGTCATTTCGTGTTTGTTAAAGCTAGAAATACAACATAATATTTGATGCAATGGTAAATCAGCGTAATAAAAAAAATTACTATGAGCTTTATCTGCCTTAAAGAGTCCTAATTTGAACGTGTGCATGTTTTTACCCGTAATTAATTGTTCATTAATTGTTACAGATAATTATAGCTGTTATCATCTCGCAGTCCAAAATCCACGCTAGTAGTGAGAGCTCAAATGCAATATATAATATAACAGATAAGATGAGGTTATGTAGCAGATTACTAGCCAAAGCGATCGACAGATTTTGCACCAACGTGTACACGATTGTGAAGAGGGATACTTCATCTCTGTTGTTAGGTATGTCTTGACCTTCAAAAGTCTATAGTACACAGACGCCTAGCTGCCTACTCTCCCCAAACAATTTTGAAGTAAATGGCCGATTTAGTTCGAAATTTTAGCTCGTGTGTAGTGTCGGTCACACTGTACCTCAAGTTACAAAATCTTTAAAAATACTCGTATCTAGATAGGCTTTTGGGCATTTAGTTCAAAACTCTTTGGGCGCACATGTAGCGCATAAAATTTAGACGGCCTTGATGGTGCAATGATTAGAGCGTAAAGCTCAGATAATGAGATTTTGGGTTCGACTCCCTTCCAGGTCAATGTACAAGATTAACTTTTCCAAATTTTTTATTGTCTGGATGTTCTGGGAGAAGACTTCAGTCGTCATTTGGTAAAGTAAGACGGAAAGTTTTAGTTTGAGACGTGGTGAGGTGTTTGCTGTGAATTTAATTATTAATTTAAATCAATATCTATTCAGGCTTCCTGGGTAGGATACTATGTATACTCGTATTCTGGGAGATTAAGGATTATTATCAAATATTAAAGGTACAAAGTTATTTCATTAAAACAATTATTCATTTTAGAAATGTAATATTAACGCCATTCTCGTTAAAATAAACTGTACAGAGCTGACTCACGTCTTATTATTAAGATGTAGGAATAGGATGTAACGGTATTGCCTCAATGTTTTAACCTTTTTTTTCATCAACCCTCTTTCTGTAGACTGCGTCAACCCACGTCATGTTTGTAGGCGTGAAGTGACGTTTCCGTCATCCATACTTTAAATAAGGGCATGCTTACATAATAATGGATGAAACTTGTATACGTTTCTATGAATGGGATTAGGAAAATGGAATCGATTGATGAAGACTTTATGACAAGAAGTTTGCCACATTTGTATATACCTAATTAATAAAAAAAAAACTTTAATATAGTAAAAAATGTCCGTGTGTTTTCCAGATTTAGAACAGGACTACCCGATCACATTTTGTGTGTCGTAGATGACGAATTAGGGAATAGCAGGAAACGGGCAGCAGCGTTTACCTGGGTACAAAATACAAATAAAACTTATTGTGGTCAACAACCCGTCTTCCAAGTGTGGTTTTAATCACCACAAATCCACCTAAATGACAATTGTCATTGGGAGAGGCCTATATCCAGCTGTGAGCCCTGATGATGATGATTGCCTTCATACAGCATTTTGACTCGACCGATAACCTATTTTTTTTTTACTTAGCCCTTATTGTCCCACTGCTGGACAAAGGCCTCCCCCAAGTTTCTCCATTGCTCGCGATTATTCGCCACAGTTTGCCAGTCGCATAGGTGGCTGTCCAAATCATCACGCTATCTCTTTTTTGGTCTGCCTCTCTGACGGATTCCATCGATTGGCTGCCACTGGGTGATAACCTAATACTATTTATAAATTGCGATGTATAAATGTACTAGGAAGTAGCCTATTCTTAGTTGATTTACGATCCCATTTCAACAATACCTACGATGTTATCATAATTATTATGCAATTAACGTTTGACAGTTGTACAAGTCAATCATCTTTAACGAGAATATTAACATCACTTACATTTATAGTCAGCCATTATCTGGCTTTTTCCGACTGAGTTCAAGCTGGTCAAACTGTTTATAGGTACAGTGGCGAGTACCTGATTTAAGGTTTTGACAGCCTATATGAATATGTGCCCCCATGCTTTTATTTTTTTTCATTAAGTGCAATTACATGCACAGAAGAGATATGGTACTTTTTAGAGCAATGTGTTTTTTTAAAGTTACCTATTACCTACTTGTATGTATTATTATGTAAGTCTAAGCTCAGTGTCCACTTGAACCAATCCTCGCGCCGTAGACTCTAGATTTAATCATATTAAAGGTTTTTTTATTTGTTGTATTAATGTGTTGGTAATAAATAATATCAGTCAACATCTCATTCTAATGTAAGTAGCTTAAGCACATGTATTATGGGTATCAGAATAACAGAGGTATCACAAATGCATACACAGACACGGTACAAACATAAATATTCTTTTCATAATTTTAGTTCATAAACATGCTCGTTAGCAAATGAGCTACTATTACTAAGAATGGTTCCTTGCTATCTCGTAACTAAGTAATATGTATTTTAAAAAATGTGCACTTAAAATGACGAATGTAATTAACGATACATCTTTTTTTAATAAGATTGACGATAAAATTTCATTATCTTTGTTTCAGATAAAATAGCACCACAATCATTGTATCAGTTAAGGAGGGTTACCAATGAAGAGTACTGGAGGCGCGTGCGTCGTCAAGTCGCTACTGAGTGCTGTGATGAATCATGCACTGTGGCCAACCTTATCAAATATTGCCCTAATGGTGCGCAGCTATATGAAAAACACCCTGAATTATTCGACTGGGAATAAACTAAATACTTTACAAGCATTTGGAAGAGAAATAGAGACGTATTAAATGAACAGGTTAAGCAGATTTCTCTGAAGTAATAAGACGCCTCTGGACTATAAATACTTTACAAACTTTAAACCGTAGTCATATCATGTGGCTTAGGCTTTCGTTTCTTCAGGAACTATTGTAATTACAACACAAACGACTTAAGTTTTGAAAAAAAAAAAGATATTCGTATACAATTTTTTTATTGTTTGTGTCTTAACAAGCTCATATTCGAGGAATTTTGATAAGTTAAAGTAAAATATATGTACATCGTTACAAAGTGATTTGAAAGTACAAATTGCTAATGATCCTTTTCTCATTAAGGGCTTGTGTTGTAAAAAATTAAGCCTTTTTGAGGGCTTAGTTGATACATGATTGGTTTGTGGCAGCTTTTAAGATGAAATGGTACCTATGTACATTAGAAAAATAACATAGTACCTACATTTTAGGCGGTCTTATCGCTAAGAGTGATCACTTCCAGACCTTCAGATAAAGGAAATTAGTTTTACTGGAGAGATTATTATTTTTAATAGAGTATTATTATTTATACTATACTGTTATAATTTAGATGCTACAAAGCGTTATGTTGCTATTTAATTGTTCAAATGTGAACTTAAATATTTCCCGCCGATTAATAAATGTTAGTAAGAGTATGTCTTAAATAATTCAGCTTTAACCAAATAAAGACTGTTTGTTTATCACAAGTTAAAATTATGTTTTAATTAACCACTATCTGAAGGTTTTAATACTTATTTAAACAGTGCATCGATTTTGACTTAACCCCCATTGGTTTGAATGTCCTAATATAAGCTAATTTAAGTTATTATAATCCCAATATTACATTACTTCTTCAATACCGGCTTTGTTTCTACTAACTAATTTACAGAGTCAGTCTGGTATTTAAATTTTACTATCACCTTTTATCGCTATTTCGTAGTAGGTATCTCATGAACATTCGAAGCAGGTGAGTCTAGGAGTGTACACCGCTTTAAGATGATAGGACGTTTGGGCTGGTAACCTCTTAAAAACTGTCGGCCAGTGCCAGCCGTGGTTGGATGGGAGTAAGTACGAAAATAGAAATATATGGCGTGAATTAAAGTAGGTCTACGTTCAGCAGTCGACAAATCGAGACTGTTGATTGATTGATTAAACATGTGCTAAATTTATTGATCTTACTGGAGGACGCTTTGAATTTATACGTAGTTACCTCATATACACACCTCATGTAGGTACCTCATTAAGAGAATGGGGAAAAATATTGAAACTATTATATAACGAAGATTTAACTTGTCCATTTCTTAGTGCTCTTTAGTCCCACATAAAGGTTACTCGTAAGTATTAATCAGATTTATTAACCTTTACCCGTCTTGCATGGATTTAATATTTACAAGTAGTTGCATATCGAGATCGACATACATTATTTTTTCAAAACTTATCAAAGAATATGTGCGTATATTTGTGTTTCGGTGTGACGTCATAAAATGATTGAAATTAAATAGTCAATCGCTTACAGTTAAGTACCAAACTCTGTAAGCAGTGGACTGTGAACAAGACAAGAGCAATCTGTACATCATTCACACGTTGAATTCATTAACGACAAAATCTATTGGTGTGCAAAGTCATCCACGCTCTCCTTCCATACCTGTACATAGTTATAACGGATGAACATTATTATTCATAACAATATAACACGTTGATAAGCAAAGCGGTTGCTTAGTTGTTTATCATTCGTTACAATAACGAAAGGGTCGGGTAAACAGTAACAAACAAAATTCAGCTAATTGTACGGTAATTAGTTAATTTGTTATTGGCTAGCGATTGAGTCCTGTTGATTCCTGGGCATTGCAATGGCACTTCATTCGACGCCTTATAAACATAGAACCTGCTCCGTACCTATTATTATTATGAAGTAAAGACCGCGTGTCCATACGTGGCAAGCACGAGGTTCTATTATCTTAAGCATTCGTGGCAAATTTCTTTTGTTTTTTTTTCTGTCAAGGAAGGAATTTTTGTCTTTGACATTGACACTTTTTTTTTTTTTTCTTTTTCGCTTAAGATCTGGTGTTTGAGAACTGCGTTCCATAAAGCCTACAGTCCATACCTAACTGCATAATCTCATCCTAATATCTGTGTATTTATCATTGTGTTCTATATAATAATCTAAGTATCTGTCGTTATTATGTGTATGTATATAATATATATATATATGTAACGTCACACATCATAGGTTCCACCAGAACACCAGCGCCGTTATGGTGTCAACGACGCCATAACGGCACATAGCTGAGGATGGAGCCTAGTTGGCTTCACATTACACACCATATTATAATCTGTTCTTTCACTGTCATGCTTCTTCTATCGCTCTTCTATTTTGTTTGTACCCCGCCCGCACGTCGGCCTTCCCTTGTTTGTTTTGCCTTGCGGCTTCTTTTAATGTAGCCATAAATACTTATGTATATATGCAGACACGAGTGGTTTGACGTGTGGGCGTGTGTACACTTACTGTGTTACATGTGTTTATTTATTTTATTTTTTTTTTGCTTAACTGTTTTGTTAATTACCTTTTTGTTGTGTTGCCAATAAACGCTTTTTCTTTCTTTCTTTCTTTCTTTATTGTAAAATGAAAGGGTAGACTTTGGTAAGGGTCGAAGGTTGTTATTAAGCTAATCGCTCTCCTTTACAATATGTTTCATACCTCAGCACTTTCAATTCACTATATAAAGATGGGGTTACCTAAAATCAACATGTATTCTCAAACTTTCCATTATAACACAAGGTGCTGCTCGTATTAAATGATACTTATCTGCATGAAAAGTGGTTATAGTGTAGTTTTTGTTCGTATGTGAACTATAAATATATTCCGCAAGTTTCCTACGAAATTCGAAGTAGTTTTTGGTGAGTTTGGGAGCTTTGAGTTTATGTTGACATGACCAGGAGTGTTATGTGAATAGTGAATAGAAAGTAGTTTAAAAGGATAGGTACAACGAGTGTGAACAATGTTTCAAAACTATTTCCCTAAAACATTGTTCTTAAGCTTGCTTCTTTGTAATATGAAAGCTGCTTATTTTTGATAAATAATAAATGGTGGCGGTAGAAAGCGTTCTATAAATAGTTTCATCTAATGCGTTTGACATACCTAAAATTTAGGGAACAATTTTTTGTGAATTGTGTTTCGGAATATTATGAAATCGAATGTATGTATTAGGAAGGTCCGTAGGTTTAGTTGTTAGAATCTGCTTTTGCAATGGGTGTCGTGGGTTCGATCAAATCCCACACAACGAATTGGTTTAAATGAGTCTCTGTGCTTACCTTACTTTCAACAAACAGGTATGTTATGTAGGTAGTAACATTATGTAGATCAAGGCAATGAATGCGAAAGCTTAATGCTATACCTATATTCACTTACATCGTTATAGTTATATTTATTAATTAATCATTCTTTCAGGTGATGAAGGCACTGCTATTGCTTTTTATTTGCGTGTTGGCTAATGCTGCCACTGACGAACGACTTGTGAACCTGTGTGGCCGAGAGCTGGCCCGTGCTAGGGTCCTATTGTGCTATGGCACTGAATCTCTTTATAAAAGGAGCCCCAATGAAATCCGTAAGAACTCAATTTTCTAGACCTTACAACGATAACACTGTATAGATAGGTATGTAAATTCACAAAAAGTATGCTACCTTTTCAATAGTTACCTACTGATAAAATTAAAAAGACATACCTACCTACAATCTATAACTGTTTTGGCCCATGGTTTTCAACGGTTTCTGTGAACAATACTATACTTCATTCATCAATGACAAAATCTATTGTTCTAAGTTATTTATTATAATTTTCTTTACTTACAGCAGGCAGTTCCGATGGAAGGTTGAAGCTAGGCGACTGGGTGTGGGGGGGACGTCGTGACGCCCTAGCTGCGCCGTGGATACGGCACAAGAGGGGGCTGGTAGACGAATGCTGCCTCAAGTCCTGCTACCCTGAGGTTATCAGAATGTACTGCTAAATATGGTTTATCTAAATCACGTTTATATTAGTCGTCGGCGACCGTATTCGAAGCGCTAGAGATTTCTGTTAACGGGTTTCCTACGTGAAACCGTTTGTACAGAATGACAAAAACTGTACGTCACGCGCGTCCCTCGTCAAAATTAAAACTAACACCGACTCTTATTAAGAAATTTCACTTTTGATGTCGATTTTTGATGTTTTTGATCCACGCTCATATCTTAAGTCAATGTCACTTACGTACTTGAAAAAACCATGGAAGTATTAAGTACTACGTACAAACTTCCATGGAAAAAACAGCCTTGGTTGTCATCTGTACCTACTAAATAAAATAAAGTACATAATTATTATGGAGGTACGAGTACTATCTCGTAATTGAGATCTGAGTTGGTAGTAAGTAGGTAAAGATAATTAGGGTAATGGCTTACAAATTATGAAATTATAAACCACAAATTTTTCGCTCAATTTTTTTTTTGCATGAGTTGTTACACCCCTTTTTAAGCCAGTCTTTAGTTTTCGACCTCAAATCTGAACGTGTTACCAATTTTTTAAATGAGTTCATATTTTTGCTTGCCAATACATATTTTACATTGTATTAAGTAGATTTACCTAGGTACATCACACTATTTTCTTATGTTTGTAAATATATTGCCCGCTTTTTATTTGTAAAAATGTAAATACGAGTAGAAGCGCGACTTTGTGTGCCATGTTACATAACGTACGAGTAGGTATTATGTAATCATTTGAAATATTAAAAAACCCATGAATTTCTTTGTTATCTTAATTCTGATCCTAACTGCTCCTCACTTTCTCCAAACTATTCGATCCTAACTTTCGGATCTAATCCTACCTTGTTCTTAAACCGGGGAAAATGCTTTTAAATACTCATTCCCGCCGTTCGGGGGATCGACGGGATATGTGGGACTCACGCCACTCTCAAAAACGGAAGAGCGGCACCCTGCCTCAATTGGTAGAAGGCAGGGAATAACCACCTAGCAAAATCACGAATATTTTAACAAAGCCTCCTTACTTAAAGAAGGTATTTTTCGTTTTATTTTATTTATTTTTATTTTATTTATCGATATCAGTGATTTTTGTTCGAATTGAGATATAAAATGACAAAGATTATATCGAAGAATTTTATCAATATAGGTACTTACTTACTACGAGTACATTCCTACTTTCAAATACGAGAATAAAGTCTCGATACAGAAATATTAAATAAGGCAAATATTCTTTCAAGTCGTACATTTTTACGTACCTATCTCTAAAAGCTTCAAGGTTCGGTGGATATTTAATTTCGCTTTAAATTTTAATATCTTAATGCCGTGCTACCTTTGCGATATTAAGGTTCATTTTGTGCCGAGTGTAATTTTAAATAATAGAACCAGAATGGAACGAGGTGAAAAATTTACAAATGGAAATTGAACTCTATGCAAATGTGATTATCGTCGAATCTACCCCGGAAATGTTATAAAATAAATTGTATTAGGTACAGTATAATAGAACGCGTTAAAGAAGTCTTAAAGGATTATTATTCTACATTCCAAGTGCCACGTGATGTTAGACTTATGGTGAGCCTTCCGATTCTGATAATGACAGGGTAGTATGATGATATCGCTCCGCCTTGGCTATAGTTGTATTTATTTAAAAAAAAACTTTTTTGTATAGTAGCTCGACATAATCGCTTCCCCACGGCTTCCCTAATCCCTATGCCATATGGAAATGTAAAGAGAAGCACAAGTCGCAGTGACAACGGGCAAGTATATAGTCAGTTATCTGTCAGTTGCCACCGCCATGCCATCCAAATCCTAACGAGTTCCGGAAACCCTACTAACCGTCAGAAACACGACCGGAGGTCATTTGGCTGCGGTATTCTATGGATCTTCCCCGGACGGATGGCTCAATTCGAGCGAAGATTCGGTATGCCCTACCTCTTAAAACTTGGAAATAGGCGGGTAAACCCTGAAACCACCGGGTGAGACGGTGAAATCTAAAGAAGACCCTTCGTCGACTATTACGACACCCTGAGATGAAATGGGCCTATGATTTGTATTATTTTCCGTCCGATCGCACGGAACATTTGAAAGGGTGTCGATACCCCAAAAGAAAGGTTGAAAAAAAATAGACTAATATTTTGATACTGCGTATCACTATAAGTTCTTAGATACATATACAATAGTGAAACTAGGTATAAGTACTATAGATGATACCAGCCTTCGCTTAGGAAAAAGTTCATAACTTTTATATTGCACCAACATCGCGCCCCCGTTGCAGATATTGAATGGTCCGGGGCGTAATAACTACCGCAATATTGCCTACGATATTCCGAGCCAAAATATTATGTATTTAAATATCTCATGTCCCATCTTACAGGTACACACTTTCCTTTTATAGGTTTGCTCTTTGCTCCTTGTAGGTACTTATACGATTTAGGGTAAATAGTAATAGTAAATTTCCTTGAGCGTTGAACATAGTCCGTGTGGTTTACAGATTTAGAATAGGGCCACCCCATCTAATCGAGGGTGAATAAGGGAATAAGGTGAATAAGGGAACATCAGGGAATGAGCAGCAGAGTACCTAGGTACAAATAAAACCTAGGTTTAGACAGTAGATTGTTTAATATTGTAGCTTGTTGGTATATCTTAATATGTATAATTCTACTGTACGTATTTGTCACTGAACTCCTCTTAAATGGCTTGACTGTTTTAAATGATTTTTAAGGTTCCGTAGCCAAATGGCAAAAACGGGACCCTTATAGATTCGTCATGTCTGTCTGTCTGTCCGTCCGTATCTCACAACCAGTTTATTCCGAAACTATAAGAGCTACATTATTGAAAATTGGTGCGTAGATGTATTCTATAAACCGCATTAAGATTTTAATAATAAAATCAGAAAAAAGTCTCAAATTTTTGGGGTTCCCCATACATAGAACTGAAACTCAATTTTTTTTTCATCAAACCTATATGTGTGGGATCATAACATCTATTTAAAATATCTATGGATAGATATTTTAAATAGATGTTGATGTTTCTAATATCATTATTTTCTTAACTGAATAGTTTGCGCGAGAAACTCTTCCAAAGTGGTAAAATGAGTGTCAGGACAGGGCCAGGGCAGCAGGGCAGGACCGCCCGGGGCAGGGCCAGCACGGCGGAATTATTATTGTATTACTGGCTGTGCCAGCGGCGTCGCACGCGTGGATATCGGGTTTCAAAAATAACAGACTTCCATAAATGGTGTCTAACTTTTAAGTAGACCTCTAACAATATATTGGTGAAAACTGCATTCAATTCCATGCAGTAGTTTTTGCGTGATGCGCGTTCAAACATACAGATAAAAATTTATCCCGTTTTTCCAACATATCCCTTCACTGCTCTGCACCTATTGATTGTAACGTGATGAAAAGTGTACTATAACCTGCCCAGGAGTGTAAAGAATAATTGCACCAAGTTTCGTTAAAATCCGTTAAGTAGTTTTTGTTTCTATAACGAACAGACAGACCGACAGACAGACAGACAAAAATTTTACTGATTGCATTTTTAGCACCAGTATCGATCACTCTATCACCCCCTGATAATTATTTTGTAAATATATTTCATGTATAGAATTGACCTCTCTACATATTTATTATAAGTAAGTATAGAAGTGTAGATGTATAGATATAGAAGAAGATAGAAGAAGAAGATTATCATTTATCACTCATTCATGAGGTTTGACCGACATAAAGAAATGTTAGAAGATCCTACAAAGTTCGAAATGTGGCTTTGTCAAAATTGAACTGTAAAACGAGATGAATACTTAATTAGCTAAATTAAACAAGAGCTGGTACCACGGTAACCATTTCCACGTTTTAATTGTAATTTGTATACACAAACAAAGTGCTTTACTTATTTGATTAAGGTAATTTGTTTTGAGCTTGCAATTAAAGAGAGCTTTGAACGGTATTTCACGGCATTATTAATGTGTCTTTCACTTGCTAATTAAGAACTTTGGACCACGTAATGGCCTCCTTTTTGTAAGTTTAAACTTTAGCTATCTATAGGTACTCTTTTTCCTATATATTTTACGATTTGATTTTACTAGTAAATAGGTAGTTATTATTGCCGTTAGTAGTAATTCATGTCATTTTAATTTCAAATTGACAAGAAAAAATACGGAAAGCAGTGGATATAAAATAATTATGTTATAGGTACCTTATGTAACTCGTCAAATTCCTATCGGCCGATACATACGTAGGTAGCTATGAAAATATTATCTGTTACGTAGGTAGCTGTGAAGTAAGTATTCTTGAAAATTAAACAAAATACATTTGACGAAGTGAAGTGAAGAAGACAAAGTGTAGGTGGTTTCTGGTTACTCTACCTGCTTGTAGGCAATTTGTTATTTAAGTGTGCTAAAGCCTCGTCTCCCTAATATAATATTCAATTAAGTTGGTTTACTCTAATTATACCTACCATCCATTCTCGTACAAGTTGCAGAAACTTTCGTTAATTTGACTTTGGGGACTGTTAATTGCTCCAAGCGATGCGTGCGCCACATATGAAATTATGAGATGATAAACGATGGTATTAATAACAAAATTATTATCCATACGGTAGAGTATATTTGCATGTATTTTTCATATAGATGTGAGTACCGGACTTAATGTTTGTATGAGCAGGGCGCAGGGCCTAAGTTTAAGAGTTTAATTTCTTTAATTTTCTTGTAAAATAATTTTTTTTTTTATATAACCCCAGGTTTTTTTATTGACTTATCTTTGCACAATACGGATGATGACAAGGTATGAAAATGAAGAAAATAATTAGTCCGTCTCTTAGATAATAAAAAAATATAAGACCCGTATTTTTTGTTTTGTCGAAATAACAAGAAAATACTTAGATATAGCGCATTAAAGTTACGGAGTGGGGGCTAACTACGTCACGTTAGAGTATATTTTGTACTCTAACGTGACGTCATGTGACATTTAAAATCAATGTATCTTCGTAAGTTTTTGAACAAGAGGCAAAATAAAAAATACGTATCCAATATTTTTCATTAATCTATCTGATGGACATTAAATTATTTTTTAGTCATCATCCCAATTGTTTTAAAAAATTACATAAAATTGTTCGCTTATAAATTCACTTCTATGCACCGAAGGCCTAATTTACTATAGACACCGGGCATTCCCCTTTTAATGACTACGAAGATAGACATGGCGGCCTTGCCATCTTGAACGGACTGCTGGGAGGGCGGATGGCTCTCACCCCTACGAATTTTAAGAATTCTAACTACCCTGGATCATAAATGTGCCTCAGCCTAATACGAGTAGGTATGTTAATGTGACGAAACGGTCCTACCTTTTTATTACTCATCATCAGTCCACTGCTGGAAATAGGCCTCTCCAGTTGTTCACAACTAAGGGAAAGCATCTGATTTTCTCCATATTGCCAGATAAACGTAAAAATACCAAGAAACTAAGATCATTAGCTTTTCTTCGACAAAAACTTAGGTTCAATAGGCATATCGAATATTATAGGTACCTATTGGTTTTCTAACTTTAATATTCCTATACAAGTTGATTACGGGTGACTTAGATTGCCCTAATTTATTATGCTAAATTAACTTTAATTTCCTTAAATCTGTTAGACGTAGGTAATAAATATGTTCCTTACTTAATAAATTGGTTAAAAAGCAATCAATGTGTTTTCTTATTCAACTGACAATGATAATATTTTCGGATGGTACTGTTTCCATTACAGTTTTTTCCACATTAGGGTCTTAAACACATATTCATGCAAAAGTTTTATATTTCTAGCACTAATCTGACGGATATGATGAAACTAAGTAGGTATTTAACTGTTCTGGTTCCGGTCTGGACGTGACCTACTGAACCCTAAAAACGAGAATTCTATTTTTGGCCGCCTGCGATAGTTTTATAAAATCCAGCGACGGTATTTCCCAATGGATTCGACTTAGTAGGTAACCTTCAAGAAGCGACCTCACAAATTTTTAAAAACTCAGCAACACACTTCTCTCTTTGTGCGACGAATTTGCTAGCTCTCTAAGTAAGGAATGTAGGTAGATCTTGAAAAAATCTTGTTTCGAGTTTATTGTAATATATTAATTTCTTGAAAAACATTAAATTAACAATGAATAGTTAGAAGATACCTATACCGTCATAAATGCATGACAGTTTCAAATCCGAAGAATGTAGGTATTGCAATAGATGCTTGCTAGCGACATGTCGCGTGGACACTAGTGGACAGCTGCTAGATGTAAATCCTGCTCACGGGAAGATCGGTCTCCAAAGAATCTAGGATAGCGATAAAACTCTAAATACCCGAGTTGTATTGTAACGCTCTTTCACTCGACATTGGCAGCAATGAATCTTGTTAAGAGGTCAGTTAATTATTTTTCTTCCACCTGGTCTTTTCTTGGCCCAGTACCAGGATCCGCGTTCCTACACATCTGCGACATCACAAGTGCATCTCCTGCACCTTGCCTAAACTTCGGTAGCCTACGGTGTACCAGTTAATGACCAAAAAATATCGAAAGCTTTTGTTTTAGAACCGAAAGGTTTTGCTTAATAACCAAATTTAGACACCTCCTCCTTTTGCGAAGTCAATTAAAAAGGGTCAAAATATTATGTACAAAAATAACATGTACATTATTGTACATACAGTTTAACCTTTAGTACCTACTTGTACAACAATCAATATTATTCAGGTCCACATCTTATTCCAGATGGTAAAATTACGTAAGTACGAGTATTATGTACCTACTCGTATTAGGCAGAGACCGACCATAAATATTATGTATAGTGATAGTGAACATACATTATAATAAGTGATCGCACACACACACTATTGAATAATGTAAGCCCTCATATGCCGCCCACATCATTTCACCTGTCAATTTGTTGTAGATACGAGTATGTTTCTTAGAAATTGTCTAACAAAATATATGAATAATTCTAAACCAAACTATTTCAAGAGATACTTTACTGGAAAACATTTGTTGATTGCCTCTGAAAATGTTTAGATGTACATAGCAAATTTACAATAGATTTTAGTCGAAAATCGTTCGAATTTGATTATTTTGTTCTACCTTGATACTCCTTGATGCTAAATACGAGTATTATAATGCGATTATAGTATTTAGGTAGGAGGAGCAGTTAATTATTTGAAGCTGCTAGATTATACAATATCGCTTAATATTTACTTTGTAAGTGTTTGGATTTTCGACCAAAATATTAATCGATATCTTTCTTTAAATAATAATAATAACTTGTAGATAATTTTGCAAGAAACTACGATTCATCACCACTGTTATATTCCATAGAAAATCTAGAGTTAAATAACTACCAAAGGTTTTCATAATACGTGTTAATAACTGCAGCACGCGGTTTTGCTTGCGTAAATATCACTGATAAAAATTATAGCTGTATTAATTAGCTAACTTTATTACTGCAAACATTCAAAACTATTCAGTACCTATTTTTCACGTGGAGGAGTAACAAACAGTCATACATACTTTCATTCAAAGAAACTTCCACATTTATAATATTAATTTCATTAAAGAAATCTATCATTAGCTAAGTACATTAGATAGTTCAGAATTTCATAAATTTGTGGTCGTTCGTGTTTATTACGCCGTTGGTTTCTATAATAAGCAGATAAACTTTGGTGGGCTAGGTAGAGATATGAAGATAATAAGAAATGAAAGCTTTATTCTAGCAACAGTTTATTTCAACTATTACAGATACTAAACTTTGGCCAAGTTGGTAAACGTTTAACAAAATATCGCAAGTAACGGTTCCACTTAGAGTCTGTGCCAAGCGAGTGCCACTAAGCAGATGCAGAAGGAGGGAGAGGAGTGTGGGCCGGAGGACCACATCGACCAGTGGTCTGGCCCACGCTCCGGTCACGAACTGGCCGGCAATTCTGAAAGATAAGTCAATGTTAGATCCTGTAGTAGAATTTGACCATTCAAGAAACGAGCGTATTCATATTTAAAAGGCCGGCAGCGGCCCTAAACTCGGTTAGAGCTGCGGGTGTCCATGGGCGGTGTCGACTGCTTACCATCAGGCATCACACTTGCTCGTCTGCCGCCTCTCGCATAAAAAAAAAAAAAAAAAAAAACATCACCGTAAAATTGTAATTACCGTTAGATTTTGATCTATCTCACAATCTTAGCAAATATAACAGTAATAACTATTATTTTTCGATTTTCTTAAATTAAAATATGTCACGCGTTACATTAGCGTAGTTCCACTTTGATCGATCAAATCTACCGAAAAACAATAAGTTAAATTGTTAGCAGTTGTGACGGTTTGTTCACAAATTGTCGACAGTTCACAATCTCGCCAACCGAGGATTATATCTAACGGCATTTACAATTTTACGGTGACATATTATATCCTAATAATCTTAAAAGGGATCCATCAGTTCAATTCAGTGGTAGCGGGTAAAAATAAAACCTAATGCGGTCTCCAACCCACCTGCCAAGCAAGTGACTTAGGCAAATCCACCCAAAACAAGTCCAGCTATGTACATTTGTTTGTATGCTGAAAATGATAATAGTAAGTATGAAGTAACATACAAATTCAAACATAGTCATATGACTATGTTCTGTGATAGAGTATATTCTCTATAGCAGAGAATAACGTGAGCATAGAATATTACTAACATTAAACATTACGGTAACAGGGACATACGACACACGTAGCATTCGCTACGACGCGTCGTAGTCGCAGACGATGCTACGGATATTGGCCATATTAAGCATCGCCCGCGCACCGACGCCGCACGGTACCATTTGATCAAATTCCTTTCGTATACGTATTCGCTAAGAAATAAAAGTTTCGTTTAGTTGTAGGTTTATGTACCCAAGCTTATTATATTTATTATGCTTAAAAATTGCGTTAGCTGCTTTCAAAGTACCAACTTGTATTTAGGAGAGGCCAAAAAAGACAATTGAACGCTGTTTTAAGTATAGATTAATCAGTTATTAAAATTCTACTAATTCGGTTGTCGGAGAATATAAACCGTTTGTCCAAATGGTTCTGAATGCAATTTCTCATATATGTACTTGTAATTACAAGCTTTTAATTTTGTTTAAAAACGTAAGATTGTTTATAAGATTATTATTATGGTTCTCAAAGTCACGTTTGTAATATTTTATATACTTACGAGAAGAAACTCAATAACGTACTAGACATAAAGTGGTTTTAATTCATTTAGTATAAAATTATACTGCAAAAATAATTTTCTTCGCCCTACTGTTGGCCAGTTGCCAAACTGAGTCTGCTGTATGTTAGTAATTGGAGGACCTAAAATATTCCACCGTATATCTTAGAAGAATGCTTATACTAATTTAATATTAAATGTTTTAGCTAACAAATGTACTTAAATAATCTTCCATCTAGGGAGGCATACCTATAATTATAGGTATCAATTATAATTGATACGAAAATCATCAGTTTCGTAAACAAAAAAGGTAAGTACAGTTACTCGCTGCTTGCTTCCAAATATTATGTCGATATTTGGAAGTTCCTAGAAGCTACGAACCTTAGAAATGTGGGTATTTTACTTAAGAAAAGGTCGAGCTACTTAAGGAAATATCAATATCTTTAACGTATGTCTACCTTTAGGGATCTACTTTTTGTTCTATTTTTCCTACTATCTACTGACTACGATGACAACCAAAGCCATGTCATGAAAACAATATCATCATCACTGAGATACAGGGGAGTGGACAGCTTCTACCCTAAGTTGCAGCTTAGGGCACTCTCTAATGCGGTCCCAAACATAAGCTTAAAAAGCAGTCGCTAGGACTGATTTAGGGAATAGAAATTAACATGAATTATTTAGCTTTTTCTTTAAAGAATACTCGTAAATTCTTTCTATAGTTTGTACAGCAAATTAGCGATAAACAAGAAATTCTGACTGACAAGAAATTTAGACTAGTTTTAAAGGGAATGAAAACATCCATCCATAACAATTGCTCATTAGTTTAAATAAATAAAGTAACATGATCCTCCATTACTTTGTTCGAGTTTGGAGACAGTCGTTCATATTAAATTAAACCACAAAGCCCTAATAATGGTTTTTCTGTTCTGTAATCACAACCAAAGCGTAATTGCTATTAAACAGAAAGGTCGTAGAAAGCTAATGTTGATCTAACTTTATGCCTTATTTCTTAAATTTTCGTTTTTGAAGTCTCGCCGAGTCCAGATATTTAATTATCGTCGATGATTGAGACTTTAATAAGCTTTGTGTATTAGGCTTTAACACTATGTTCACAGTGTAACTTGACTTGATTGTATGTTGTTGAAACGTTTACTTATTTTAATTGCTCGATTAACCTTCATGCTTCAATGTTTTGTAAGATAAAAGCTATATTTTGTACATTACACAGAGGCAAATATAACTAACATGACACAACATACATATTTGTTTGAATAGCAATATAAATAGTTTAAGCACACGTGTTACGGAAATCAGAATCAACGAATAGAACACAAATATATGTTGCAGTGGAGACTGCGATTAAGTAGACGCAATCAAAACCAGTTGGACTGACTGATGACTTTAGAACTGCTTACAGCGGCTGGAGGAGAAGGGAACCACCAAGCCGGTCATTATTAACACAATAGTTTATATTTTAGGTAATATGACTGATATTATCATTTAAAAGGGATAGGTCCTACAGATTGTATCGCTCTTAGAAACGAATTGTTTTTCTAACATACGAAGAAACGCTCGTGTTTATTACGCCGTTGGTTTCTATAATAAGCAGATAAACTTTGGTGGGCTAGGTAGAGATATGAAGATAATAAGAAATGAAAGCTTTATTCTAGCAACAGTTTATTTCAACTATTACAGATACTAAACTTTGGCCAAGTTGGTAAACGTTTAACAAAATATCGCAAGTAACGGTTCCACTTAGAGTCTGTGCCAAGCGAGTGCCACTAAGCAGATGCAGAAGGAGGGAGAGGAGTGTGGGCCGGAGGACCACATCGACCAGTGGTCTGGCCCACGCTCCGGTCACGAACTGGCCGGCAATTCTGAAAGATAAGTCAATGTTAGATCCTGTAGTAGAATTTGACCATTCAAGAAACGAGCGTATTCATATTTAAAAGGCCGGCAGCGGCCCTAAACTCGGTTAGAGCTGCGGGTGTCCATGGGCGGTGTCGACTGCTTACCATCAGGCATCACACTTGCTCGTCTGCCGCCTCTCGCATAAAAAAAAAAAAAAAAAAAACATCACCGTAAAATTGTAATTACCGTTAGATTTTGATCTATCTCACAATCTTAGCAAATATAACAGTAATAACTATTATTTTTCGATTTTCTTAAATTAAAATATGTCACGCGTTACATTAGCGTAGTTCCACTTTGATCGATCAAATCTACCGAAAAACAATAAGTTAAATTGTTAGCAGTTGTGACGGTTTGTTCACAAATTGTCGACAGTTCACAATCTCGCCAACCGAGGATTATATCTAACGGCATTTACAATTTTACGGTGACATATTATATCCTAATAATCTTAAAAGGGATCCATCAGTTCAATTCAGTGGTAGCGGGTAAAAATAAAACCTAATGCGGTCTCCAACCCACCTGCCAAGCAAGTGACTTAGGCAAATCCACCCAAAACAAGTCCAGCTATGTACATTTGTTTGTATGCTGAAAATGATAATAGTAAGTATGAAGTAACATACAAATTCAAACATAGTCATATGACTATGTTCTGTGATAGAGTATATTCTCTATAGCAGAGAATAACGTGAGCATAGAATATTACTAACATTAAACATTACGGTAACAGGGACATACGACACACGTAGCATTCGCTACGACGCGTCGTAGTCGCAGACGATGCTACGGATATTGGCCATATTAAGCATCGCCCGCGCACCGACGCCGCACGGTACCATTTGATCAAATTCCTTTCGTATACGTATTCGCTAAGAAATAAAAGTTTCGTTTAGTTGTAGGTTTATGTACCCAAGCTTATTATATTTATTATGCTTAAAAATTGCGTTAGCTGCTTTCAAAGTACCAACTTGTATTTAGGAGAGGCCAAAAAAGACAATTGAACGCTGTTTTAAGTATAGATTAATCAGTTATTAAAATTCTACTAATTCGGTTGTCGGAGAATATAAACCGTTTGTCCAAATGGTTCTGAATGCAATTTCTCATATATGTACTTGTAATTACAAGCTTTTAATTTTGTTTAAAAACGTAAGATTGTTTATAAGATTATTATTATGGTTCTCAAAGTCACGTTTGTAATATTTTATATACTTACGAGAAGAAACTCAATAACGTACTAGACATAAAGTGGTTTTAATTCATTTAGTATAAAATTATACTGCAAAAATAATTTTCTTCGCCCTACTGTTGGCCAGTTGCCAAACTGAGTCTGCTGTATGTTAGTAATTGGAGGACCTAAAATATTCCACCGTATATCTTAGAAGAATGCTTATACTAATTTAATATTAAATGTTTTAGCTAACAAATGTACTTAAATAATCTTCCATCTAGGGAGGCATACCTATAATTATAGGTATCAATTATAATTGATACGAAAATCATCAGTTTCGTAAACAAAAAAGGTAAGTACAGTTACTCGCTGCTTGCTTCCAAATATTATGTCGATATTTGGAAGTTCCTAGAAGCTACGAACCTTAGAAATGTGGGTATTTTACTTAAGAAAAGGTCGAGCTACTTAAGGAAATATCAATATCTTTAACGTATGTCTACCTTTAGGGATCTACTTTTTGTTCTATTTTTCCTACTATCTACTGACTACGATGACAACCAAAGCCATGTCATGAAAACAATATCATCATCACTGAGATACAGGGGAGTGGACAGCTTCTACCCTAAGTTGCAGCTTAGGGCACTCTCTAATGCGGTCCCAAACATAAGCTTAAAAAGCAGTCGCTAGGACTGATTTAGGGAATAGAAATTAACATGAATTATTTAGCTTTTTCTTTAAAGAATACTCGTAAATTCTTTCTATAGTTTGTACAGCAAATTAGCGATAAACAAGAAATTCTGACTGACAAGAAATTTAGACTAGTTTTAAAGGGAATGAAAACATCCATCCATAACAATTGCTCATTAGTTTAAATAAATAAAGTAACATGATCCTCCATTACTTTGTTCGAGTTTGGAGACAGTCGTTCATATTAAATTAAACCACAAAGCCCTAATAATGGTTTTTCTGTTCTGTAATCACAACCAAAGCGTAATTGCTATTAAACAGAAAGGTCGTAGAAAGCTAATGTTGATCTAACTTTATGCCTTATTTCTTAAATTTTCGTTTTTGAAGTCTCGCCGAGTCCAGATATTTAATTATCGTCGATGATTGAGACTTTAATAAGCTTTGTGTATTAGGCTTTAACACTATGTTCACAGTGTAACTTGACTTGATTGTATGTTGTTGAAACGTTTACTTATTTTAATTGCTCGATTAACCTTCATGCTTCAATGTTTTGTAAGATAAAAGCTATATTTTGTACATTACACAGAGGCAAATATAACTAACATGACACAACATACATATTTGTTTGAATAGCAATATAAATAGTTTAAGCACACGTGTTACGGAAATCAGAATCAACGAATAGAACACAAATATATGTTGCAGTGGAGACTGCGATTAAGTAGACGCAATCAAAACCAGTTGGACTGACTGATGACTTTAAGATAAAGATAAAGATCATTTATTTGTTCAAACATGTGTACATAATACAGATGATATATGTATAATATTGCATAAAAAGTCCCAACATGTCGTACCTTTACGGTGTACAAATTATATTTTCGATAGTAGGTAGGTGCCCATGATCATGTCAACAATTATTATTCACATACATTAAAAAAAAAAATTATATATATCACAACACAATGTCAAAAGTAAATAAGTCAAAATTTATCGTTAAGAAAGTCCGTCACGTTGTAATAGCATTTGTCGATTAATAGAGCTTTTACTCTTGATTTAAATTCATTAAATTCCAATTGTTTAAGGGTCACAGGGAGTTTATTGAAAATTCTTGGTGCCATGCACAATATACTTTTGCTCATAAGAGCTGTCTTTGAGGGGATCATTCGTAGTCTGGTGCTGTCACGTCGGTTCCGACTAACAACATCTTCCAAACGCAGGAACAGCGACGGATTTGCCTTCACGAACAATGCCATTTCCAAAATATACAAAGACGGAAGTGTCAGAATTTTGTATTTTCCAAAATAAGGTTTACAGCTATCCGTTGTTTTCAGGCCAAACATAGATCTTATACATCGCTTTTGCATTTTGAATACTGTTTCCTTATCAGTGGAGTTTCCCCAAAAAATAATGCCATATCTCAGATTAGACGCCACTAAACCATGGTAGGCTAAAAGCAAGGAATTAGAGTTTAACACGGGTGCTAACTTATACAACGCGTAAGCAGATCGGCTTACTTTTTTACATAGATGCTCTATATGGGCTTTCCAGTTTAGTTTTTTATCTATAAATAAGCCTAAAAATTTTGCATTGTCAACCTCTGCGATCATCATGTCATTGTAACGTACATTTACATTTGATTTAGAAGTAATCATTGTTCTTTGTTGAAATTGCATAATTTGTGTTTTAGATAAATTGATTTTCAAATTATTATTGTTTAACCATGAAATTATTGATGATAAGGAATTATTAATGTCATGTTCATAGATGTCAGAATGTTTACATGCTATCGTCAAAGTGCTATCGTCTGCAAAAAGGGTCATAGGGTTATCTATTGATCTTGGTAGGTCATTAATATAGATTATGAATAGTAGGGGGCCTAAAACACTGCCTTGTGGCACCCCGTATTCAATATGCCGTTCGTTTGACAAATATTCTACTTCTAATTTAGTTTTCATATTTATGCGCGCAACTGAAGTATATTGTTTTCGGCCTGTCAGGTAAGATTCTAATAATTGTGCTACATTACCTCGGATTCCGTATGTCATTAGTTTGTCAATCAAAATATCATGTCTTACGTGGTCAAATGCTTGTGTCATGTCACAAAAAATAGTACAGATTGGATTTCTTTTATCAATATTGGGTATTACGTTATGCAAGAATTGATATATAGCCATATTTATATTTTTATTTTGTCTAAAGCCATATTGTTCTTTACAGAGAATATTATGTTTTTCAAGATATGAATAAATCTCTTTAAAAATGTATTTTTCAAAAATTTTAGATACAATTGATAACAGTGAAATAGGCCTATAGTTCTCTAGTAATTGTTTACTACCTTTTTTGTGTAAGGGTTTCACCACAGATATTTTGAGATAATCGGGATATCTTCCTTCGCTAATGCAAAGATTGAGTATATGACTTAGATGTCCGCTTATCAAGTCACTTACTACTTTCACTATTTTAGTTGAAATACCATCATACCCTACGCTGTTCGTGTTTTTGAGACCTCTAATTATGCTATGAATCCCAATTGGTATGCTTGGTGCCATAAACATGGAATTTTGTTTGTTGTCTATATTAGTCATTACATTTAAGCCAGATCCAGGTGTTGATGTAATTTTGTCCACAAAATAGTTATTAAATTCATTAGCTATAGTAGAAGGGTCAGTTAATAAATCATTCCCTATTTTTATTTCTTGAACGTAGTCTTTGAGTTTATTCAATCTTGAATGATTTACGATATTCCATGTAGTTTTGCTTTTATTAGAGGATGTTTTAATAGAGTATTCGTTTTGAGCCCGTTGCGTGAGCCTTATAATTTTTTTAAATAATTTGGAATACTTAATATATACATTTTTATTAATTATTGTCGGTTTTATTCTTGCGTTCCACAAAAGGCGTCGTTTTTTTTTGCTACACATTTTTATTCCGTGTGAAATCCATTTAGATTTTCTATGAAGTCTTACTGTTGTCAACTTAAATGGGAAACACAATTCATAGAAGAGCTTAAAGTCATCAATAAAACAATTAAATGCTTTATTTGAATCTTCAGTCTCATAAATTTCTATAAATGATAACTTTTCCAGACAATACCTAAACTTCATTATATTTTCCTTACAAAAATCCCTCTGTCTCTTTCGCCAATATTTGAGAGACTGCACATTATTAGTGGGGCACTGAAGCAATTGCGCTGTATGATCAGAGAGAGCAAGTTCTATCACTTCCGTCCTACAAGTTTTTCCAAGATTGTGTGCAAAATTATCAATACAAGTTTGACTTTTTAATCTTGTTGGCTCTTTTAGAGCTAATGTCAAATTAAAATTTAAAAGTATACATTCAAATTCTAAAGTCATATTATTCTTTTTCAAAATGTCAATATTAAAGTCTCCTGTCAGTATTATATTATTAAAAGTTTTCTTCTTTGTTATACATGTCAATAATTTTTCCAGCTTGGAATAAAACAAATTAATCAATTTACTATTAGGCACCCTATAAATGCATATAATTAACATTCTTTCATTAACTAGTTCAATTGCACAGCACTCAATTATGCCGGATACTGAAAGTTTATCTACTTCTGGTACAGGTTTCCATTGGTAACCATTTTTAATTAAAATGCAAGCTCCACCCCTTTTACAATTATCTCTGCAATATATGGCTGCTAATTGATAATCTGGTATTGATAAAAAGTCTTCATAGCCAGACATAATAAAATGCTCAGTTATGCATAGGACATCTACATTTTTATTTTTTTCTGACAATTCTTTCAGACATACAGACAGTTCTTCTGATTTATTAATCAATCCAGCAATATTTTGATGCAAAATACTTAAATATCTTTTATTATTATTAATAGAATCAAGAGGAAAGAAAAAAATCTGAAATATTCTTAGTCAAGTTATCGCTTTTTGATGTATCCAATAAATCATTATGCATGTCAGGGCTTTCATTATATCTTATTAATTCCATTACTAAGCTTTTTACATTTTTAAATACATTGTCTAAACCTCTATTATTAAGAATACCATTAAATTTAGAAAACATGTCATTGTCATATGTTAACATAAGATTTGAGTCAAGTAAATAAGCATAATTGTGAGTCAGTATGTCAAGATATAGTAAATTATTAAATGTTTCTACTCTCCAATTAAAAACCGTTGAATAATCCCTACATTTATAAGTGGGTAGGCATATTATAATATTAGTATGATTTACAACTTTTAATGTTTCTCTCAAATGGATAATCAAATTTACATAATTGTTTGTAGTGTTAAAATCATTTTCACCGGTAAGAATAACACAATAATCATTATGCGTAAATTGTTCTAACTTCTTGTATATGTTCTCTGTCAACTTTTCCATTCCAACGTATGGTGTTAAGTAGTGGATTACTTGAAACCCTGGAAAATTCCTCATTGCTATTTCCAGCACTTTATTGGTTTTATTGCTGCTTACAATACATAACTTACGTGTTACATGTGTTTCCTTATCATGGCTGATGATCGACAAGTTAATATTATTGGTCTCATTTTGCTGAGTGACTTTATTTGGGGTTGATGAGGATTTTGCCTTTTTGTTGGGATTGTCCATGTTTGATGAATTGTTTGTGTGTTTTTTTCTTTTTGTACGCTTTTTTTCCGAGATTTTCTGTTGTGGGTTAGCGTTTTCCTTAGTTTTTCTATTAGTAGTACAGATCTCTTCTTCATTATTGATTGTACTGGTCTTATGTATTTTTTCTGTTTGGTGGAGCGGTTTGTTCAAACTTTTCCTCCTGCTTGATACATTATTTCCATTCGATGTTGATAAACAAAAAGACTTCAGTTGGTTGATATTTTGTTCTCTGTGCGCTAATTTATCTTTCAAAGTGAAGTTTTCGGACAATAAGTTTTGAATTTCTAAGTCAGCCGATTGAAGGTCTAATTCCAATTTTTCCACAATTCCTTCTAATTCCTCAATTCTCATCTGATGACTTCGTCCTATCTCTGGACAACTTCTATTAGCTGTGTTCATGGGTGAGTCCAGAGATACGTATTCTTCGTCTTGAATATTTAAGAAATCAAAAGAATTGTGAATCGGTATGTTTATTACATTTTTTCTTCTAACTGTAACATTATTACTGTTTTGGGTTTTAGATAACGGCGAAATCATAGGATGTAAATGTGTTTGAGGAGTTTGTTCCATACTGTGATATTTGCTTCACAAAAAACAAAGAAAAAATAAAATCTCGTGACGATTATTTTTAGAGAATTGTTTACGTTGATTTCACTTCACTATAGTGTTAATTTAGAGTCGTATTCTTCTTAATAAAATAAATAAAAAAATAGAAAAAAAAAAAAATATCTTCGAGATTCGAATCTTGACACCACAGTTCTAGTCCCAGTGTGACTGTTTGCTACTTTGAGCCACGGAGCTATTAAGTGAACCGCACGAAATATGGAGTATTATAGTTAAGGTATAAGGTTCATTCACAGGATATGTTTGCTTTGCCGATATAATGATTCCACCACACAACTCTAGGTGTCGCTAGGAGTATCAAGTCTTTTGGTTGCTCGTACGGTACAAGTATTTAGGGTCCAAAGTCCAATTTTCAAACACTAGTCGATAATTTTGCTTTGCATTGTTCGTTATACGAGTTCAAAAAAATAAACACTAAAACTTTTTATATTCACATTAGCTGATTTATGCTAAGAACGGTGTTTTCTGCAGCATTGTCCCACACGAATAATTTCACTGATTAGATAGTAAATTAGCCTGTAAATTGTCAGCAAAACAGTCTGCTTTTAGCTAGTCGACGTTTGTCCGATAGATGAGATAACACTCTCACTGTTGATTTGCACAGTTCACAGTTCGTACTTAACACAATTATTTAAATTGACGTGGTTTAACTATTTTAAAATTTATATCTTACGGAGCACAATGTTTACAATATGGCAGCGCCATCTACCCTCTACTATACTACCCTACCCTTTAGAACTGCTTACAGCGGCTGGAGGAGAAGGGAACCACCAAGCCGGTCATTATTAACACAATAGTTTATATTTTAGGTAATATGACTGATATTATCATTTAAAAGGGATAGGTCCTACAGATTGTATCGCTCTTAGAAACGAATTGTTTTTCTAACATAAGAAGAAACGCTCTCGCGAAATCGCTCTTAGAAAAGCCGCAGAACCGATAAATCTTTGGAGTAAACGAGTTCTGGAGTGGAGACCGCGTCTCGGGAAACGTAGTGTAGGACGCCCTCAGAGGTGGAGTGACGATTTGCGCAAGACGGCAGGCAAGTGCTGGATTGGGACATTGGGAGAGGCTTATGTCCAGCAGGGGACTGATAAAGGCTGATGATGATGATGAACAACAAGATAAAATTTTATATGCATTATGTTTATACTCGTTATTCAACAACAGAATAACGAGTTAGTATACTCGTAATACATAACCGAACAACCGTTACGTCTGCATCTGTCTGTGGCCAAAGTGCATCGGCTGCGGTAATTTGCATCAGTTCGGATTCGGACTCGCCCTGGGCCGCATTTGGTAGCGGATAATAATCAATCTAAATTGGTCGTAGCTAATTGGAGCCTGCTGCGCTCTGAACGAATAGTTCGGCTTTGGATACCCCCACTACGTAACAAGAGAACGTACAACGCTAATTAAATTTGTGGTATTTAGGGTTGAATATACGGTAAATCTATTCTTGTTATGTACTTACTACACGTGTCCGTCGTTTAGTGAGTGTAATAAGAGTGCCTTTAAATAGTTTCAATGTGTCTGTTCTTTAATATCACAGCGAACTTAACAGACGTATGCGGAAGCTTCAAGTATCTACGTGGAATTAATATGTTCGTATGATTTTTACGTAATATTTTGATGAAAAACAACATTAAGAAATGTTTCTTTTTTCTAAATATACGATTAGTTCCAATTTCTAATATAGTTATTAATTAATATATATACTGGCTGGTATATAGTGCAAATAGTGCGTAAATAGATTATTTTTCTTAACGAAACTGCCCATGCAATTTTTTCTTTTTTTTAATTATTTGTGTAGTTTCATTTCTCCAAATGCTAAAAATATCCAATACTGTCATACGTTGCAAAAGTAGGTACTTGGAAAATTCAATCTATGGTAATCTGCTACAAAGATTCGTTATACACATATAACTAATTTATTGGAACTATCTACGTATGAATGCGATGAGTATGGACACAACCAAACTAGTATATTACTTGTGCACTGTAAAGGACATGAGGTTTTTAAAATCCAGATTCCAAACAATTATGCATTAATTCTACCGACACCGTTCACCTTTCTCTACCATCGGATCTTCCGCATAACACAATGCGCTACCGAGCTTGTCTAATCTAATAAACATGAAAACGAAGTAAATCGGTACTGAGTTAATTAAAACATAGGCTTAATCGTTTACGAGTACCTATTAATATTGCTTGCTGTAGAAATATGGAATCTAATTTAATAAAACTAGAGTACATTATTCTCAATTTATGTTATTAGAACTAATACGGTATTTACCTCCTGTGAGCATCTTTTACATCTTTCGTCGTCTGATATTAGCTCGTTGCTAGGTCTTTGATATTTAAGTAAGTAATTAATTGATTTTCGGATCACAAAATATAGAAATGTAAAGCTAAATGATTGAAGATAACCGTGAAATGACTCTTTTGATAAGGCAAGTTATAGTTGAAGAGCGCAGACGATTCGATAAAGCCCTAAATAGTTAGGGTAGAAACCTTTCTAAATTAGCTCAAGTCTAAACGACCTGAGTGATGATGCCCTAATTAACAACTTACCTATATAGCAGGTACAAGTGATGATCTTATTTTGAGATCATTAGATTTCTGGGGGCACGGTCGTGCCCCCGCCAAGATACCTACCTAAACCTACCTTTTCTCGAAAGGTTTCGGCGTTTTATTGAACCCTCATAACTTTAGTTTGAATGATGCTAAATAGTTAAAATTTTCAAGATAGAATGCCATCAGTACACTTATTAAATTCGCACGCGAAAGTCATGCTCAACAGATGTTTAACTTTTTTGTGGTAAGACGGACAAAGTTTTAATACCGTAGCTTTGATACTTTGGTTTTTATTAACATGTAAAAAAATCTCCGATTTCGTCACTGACTGAATGACTGATTATCAAAATTACTTCCTGAAGTCTTAGAAAGCTGAAATTTGGTATGTAAGCTGCTATTAGTATACAAACAAAAGAAAAATTTACCCCATTTGGCTCATCGTCATGATGATGATGATGATGAGCCAAAATATGTGGCATGGCCGTTGAGCTTTTGTAAGAACTATTGTGAAAACGAAAAAAAAAATACCCTTATTGCGAAACGGCCATCCACATATTTTGGCAAAGATGTTAAATTTGTGATTGTAGAATAATTGGGGGCGTGTTTTAACTTTTTGACAGTGCACGTAATGTGGTCTTGCCCTCGTCTTGGCTACATTTAACATGAAAATGTTTTTGGGGGAATTATTTATTCACTAGGAATATTAATGAATTCTTACCTAAGTTTTGCATTTGATGCTGGCTGAGCACCACCACGTAGTCGTCTTCTGGGAATTGCTCTGATTCTTTTCCATCCAATTCTACTTCCTCATCTATGAAAATATAATGTATATTGTATTAAAAGTTCTAGATAGAGGCTGTGAAAGCATATAATAATATATTATATTACGTATATTTTGCTTTTGAACGTCATTTTGTAGCACAGAATAGTAGCTGACTGGTGAAGAATAGTGAATGATTCGTTTCGATGCCACCGAAGTGCCTTCAAGTTTTGCCGAGAGTATGATATAAGCCAGGCAGGGAGACCCTACCACCGGCTGAGAAGTTGAAACCTCAAGGAGTCCATTGGTTAACTCTCATACGACCATCCATGGGAAGAAGCATGACTAAAGTGATAATAATATTTTGATATTAATATGTTCTTCTTCACGTTTTTAAGTAGGTATGTGCGCACCTACGCAATATACCTACCTACGCTACCGCTTGTAACACTGGCTACGATATTTCGTAGTAAATAATTTTCTGGTTTTATATTGAACGAAGAACGAATGACAATTAAAGTTTAGTATTAAAAGAAAGTTCAGTAATATAAATGTAGAGGTATCTATTAATATCGATTAATATAGTATAGTAATTGATATTTATTAATATAGTGTGGAAACACTATCGCTCAGAGTAATAAAACAAATAAAAAATACCAATTAAATTCTATGAACTCTATTTTAAAACGTGCCAAATTGTATCGGCTGGAAAACAGTTGCAATGCTATATTGTAAAAATGGATTAGTTCTACGCTGGAACGATTTCAAACCGATACAATGAATGAAAAGAAGTACTCGGGTCAATTCGCGTTTCAATTGCAACTTAAAAGGTTTTTATGCCTTTTTTGTTCCAATTTTCTGCAGTGCGTGTAGTTGAGGAGATGTGGTGCATCCAAATAAATGCTAAATAACATATATTAACTTCTACTTGGTAATGTAAGTGTGATGGGTTCTTTTCCGTTATTTTTAGTTTATTTCACCGCCTATTTCTTCCCGTGGATGATATACGAGTCAACTATTGCACTTCTCAGATTTCACCTTCCAAGCCTGAGGGCTACTATCTTCTTTCTTTTTATAGTAGCTCGACATAATGGCTTTCCTACGCCTAATTGAAAGCGAAAGAGAAGCCCCAGTCGCTATGACAATGGATAAGTAGGTAACTAGCTAACTTACCTGTCAGTTGCAACTGCCATGGCAGCCCAACCCTAACCCGCCACGAGCTCCGGAAACCCTAATCACCGGCAGAAACACGACCCGGAGGTCATTTGGCTGCGGTATTTTATACGGTGGGTCCTTCTTCAAACGGGCGGCTCGAGCGAAGATTAGCTATGCCCTGCCCTAGCGACATCGGCTCAATCCTTCACCTAGCTGGCGAGTTAGTGACCACTGTACCCTCGATGAAACAAACCTAACTGTAACCCATAGTAATCTCTAATATATTCCTGTATCCCATAGCAAAAATAAATCTAATACAAACAGCACACTCAATTCCATATTGCAAATAACAACCTTACCCTAATGAACCTCTAAACTAAAAAAAGTACATAGAGTTTTAACTTGCATAGTAGAGTTAATTTTACGTACATGTATGTTCAGCGCAAACTATGCCACATATATGAAAAACTGGCTAACATAGTTGGGCGGTGGATGAAGCATCCGCTTATTACCTGTATGGTACTAAACTATGTATGTAGGTATTTACAAATTACTTCACTTTAAGCAAGTACTTAATATTGACCTGTATAAACAACCGTTATATTTTAATGAAAATGTATATTACAGGCTATATTTGAATTCCCAAATGAAAACTTTCATTATAGAGTTATTCTTGGAAACATCATATTGATCAATAAGTTATTAATAGTTTAAATTAAATATTGGGTACTAGGGAATATGAAATAATAAACTCATAACAACAACTTGTTATTGAGACCCATGCATTCTCCATGTCTTTATTACTCTCATTCGGTGACAGGGGGTTGAGGTAAATTGCACTAACTATGGCCAGGCGCGCACTACGAGTTTTTCGCCGCGCGGCAGAAAAAAGCAGCGGCATAATGTCGCACTGTAATACTGTAGCAATAGGCATGATGACTAATTTGGTTGGTTTTGGATTAATATTGATGCATCACCCAATTATAGAAACATTGGTGAAAGATTTACTTCGCTTGTATGAGAAGTCCCCGAGCTATCACAATTTCAAAATCACAAATATGAACTCGCCCAAAAACGGTTCATGCACACTGATACTAAGGCGTTACGTCACGACTTCGTATTACGTAGTGTTTTGTATGCCTCGTTTAAGAAGCTTGTTCGATGGCTATATTAAATAGTGTGTGTATGTTATGGGTTTCATATCAAAATATATTTTAATTAATGTACCTTAAACAGTGTTAGAATGAAATTTGAAATTGACTTTCCCGATGAACTTTGAAGGCCTATCGCGCTCTCATTTTGCAAAATATTTGTGTTGTGATTTCTCAAATAAGTCCGATTTTAATGGTTCTTTCTGGAAGCTATTAAATAACAAAGAAAATTGATCTAGTCATCTACCCTATTGTATTGCGCGCACTTGACGGCACACGGTACAGTATTACAGTGCGACATTATGCCGCTGCTCTTTTCTGCCGCGCGGCGAAAAACTCGTAATGCGCGCTTGGTCTATGGGCTTGGATACTTAAAAATAATTGCTTATAAACCTATTCTTACATGGTTGTGTTGGAGTCACTGCTTCTTCCGTCGTCGTCGGTGCCTCCGTAGATTCGGTGACAGTAGTTGTCGATGTCGGGACTAATGCTAAGAACAGATATTTTAATAATTTTCTTCTTATAAATAAAATAAAATAACCTAATGTTTAAGATTAGTAGATTAGATTAAGTGTCTGAAGTATTTTAGGATTCAAGGTAGATAACTATAAGTATATAACAATTTTTAGTTTCTTATCGAGTACAGTAATATAAATTCCAAAAAGCTTAGGAGTACCTAAGCTTTTTAAGACAGTAGTCTAAAATAATAAAAGCAAAAAATAAAGGGATCTGTTTAATTCGAATACCGACTTTTAATTAACATCGTTACAATAAGTCTGTGGACCCAAAACATTAATAAAACCGCATTTAATTGGACATATTATTTAACTAAGAAGCCGCCTGGAAAATTTTTGGGGGCATTAATTTTGTACCTACTACGTGACAGGAAATGGATGGAGCAATTTTTAGTTATTGACTAGAGCTTAAGGGGAATCAATTTTAATTATAAGGAAGGGAAGTACAACGTTGGTGCAAATTTAATATAATCGAGTAACATAAATATTATCTTTATTATTTTCTGTTTGGAATGTTCGCTCGTAGCGTAGGCCGAGTGATTAGATACTTGAGGGGTGTCGAAATTTACTCGTTACCTCAATTTATTATCATCTATATGAAATCTGTTTGTCACAATGAACATTTATATTATTTGATGTACTTACTCGTCTGGTGTATTTATTTATTCATGTTAATGTTTATAATGAATCGTATATTTTATACATGAAAATCAAGCTAATTTGTAATGCTTTTCATACCGGTATTAAAATATTAAAAGCTCTTTCACAAATGTTTCGTTTACGCAGCTTAAATTGTTACAACACATAGATTATAATATTCCATTCTGGGAACTGAATATGAATTCAACCTAGTGTTGTAAGAGACTCGAGTCTTGGATCCTCACTTAATAGAACTTGAGCTATTTTTAAGACTCTGGTCTTTTAAATAAAACTAAGAACCCAAGTCCTTCAGAATTTATAGTCTTTTGTAAAAAGACTTGAGTCCTGTCAAAAAGAACTCAAAGACTGAGTCTTTTAAATCCATGGTTGTTAGTATTAAAATCACAATGAATATTTGTATTTAATCATATTTTCATCAGCTAATCGTCAGTCTACAGGTGGAGAATATTGATCATATTATTTGCGCTAACGAAATTTAATTTATAAAATTTTTATTGTACAAGTTTTATTTAGTTTTAATCAGAAGATAAATGAGGATGAGGATATAAAATCACCTATTACCTACTGTGTACCTATTGGATAATGTGATAACTCAAGTTCATGAACTTGAGTCATGACTCAGTCTAGTTTAAAGAACTTAAGACTCGAAAGGACTCGAAAGTCTCAAAGGACTCGGAACTCATGTGACTAACGAGTCCTAGTCTCGAAATGAAGACTAAAATACTTGAGTTTTTTACAACTCGAATTCAACCTGTATTGTTAAATATATTGTAACCTGTATTATTGTAGGTATTCACTTTTAAGATATCAAGATACAATAATATCTCACAATATTGAGACTGTGTATTAAATTTTAATGTTCACAGTGGCCACATTATTTTATTCCGAGTAAGTGTAAATACTATTTTATTTACAGACTTGTGTTTGGACTGCACACTATATTTGTGATCCCGCCCGAGGCGAGAAAAAATAAACAAACTTTGTAGTTTCTCTTGTGACAAAGGAAAGATAAGGTTTTTATACCGGGCAATAGAAACAGGTCGGTTTTGTTTTTTAAACGAAACATAGTTCACAAGAATGGTTTCTGCACAAAGATACAAAATGCGGAATTGGTCTGGTTTTTTGACAATATCAATGAATAATAACAACTATTAAACTCTCCACAATGTTTGGTTGTGATAATCGTAACGTTCGAGTGATTCCCTACACATTTATGAAATAAGTAATTAAAACTTTTATATGTTTAGAGTGGGAAAGGTCATGAAGAACGAACTTAACTTTACATAAGTAATAATCCGCAGATCGTTTGTCGGACGTGTATAACATATCTTTCTCTTTTTCAGATAACTGTGTATTTACTTAGGTATCCACCACTCGATGTTAAGTTGAGAAGCCTGAATAAGTACTTCTTTCGACGTGTATAATCTGCTAAGACCATTTTATAATTATTTTCAAGTTGTTGAAAGAAGTGATACCAACGCAATCAATATGAAGAAGTATAATTATGACCAGGTGCTGACATTTGTAATCCTTCACAGTTTTTATAAAAAATTTTATGATGCCGCTAGGGCGCCTGCGCCAAGCGCCTTTGTTTTGTCTCTGTATCGGTAAAAAATACACGCTCTTACTTAGCAGGGAAACTCAAAAAGCGTTTAAGTACTCGTTGAAAATAACGTCTCTTGTTCGTCACGCGCCATACACGGATGTTTTTGCGCTAAATGTGTGTTCACTCTTGCACTAGGCTGCAGGATTTGTATAACGTCAGGATTTGTATAACGAGTGATGTGTTTTTAGACGCGATATTGAATTAAAATTATCAAATTCGACCGCATTATTAGGAGTCGTGCAGTAGATTATGATTCATGTGTCGCTTCGCTTAGCCGACCTCTTGGTGTCTACGGAAGACTAGGGTCGAGGTGCCTTACCAAGATGCGTTTAGTGTTACGATGTAATTTTCTTTTTATTTCTCTTTTGTCAATGTACTTAATTTGTATGTGACTCTAATAAACGTTTTCTATTCATATCTTTTCTGTGATAGATTATATGAAATTGAGATGTGATGGCCGTTCTATTATGGTACATGTCTATGTTGCCAACTATATAGTCCCTCGGGCTTCCCCCACAAATAATCGGTTAAAGAAAACGGTTATGTTTTTTCGTTTCAGTGGCCACATCAGCGCCCGCCCACTAACAAGGTATGTCTGTTAAGTACTCACTGTACATAGTGATGTCGTCTTTGTCGCTGCCCAGTGAATTGTCAGCGTGGCAGCGGTAGACGCCGATGTCGTCCCGAGACACGTTCCACACGCGTAGGGAGGCGGTATGCTTGTACCCCTCAGAACTCATGCTCACCTGGTACTTGGACCCTGTTCAAAGTCAAGTAGATCAACCAAAGAACAACTAAGTAAGTAACTTTTGCATTAAGTTATGAAAAAGTTTATATAAATGCACTGAATAAGTTCCGAAAATAGGAGATTTATCAGTAAGTAATGAAATTACAAATTAGCATTTGAGCAGAATGTGCGAGTGAATTTGTCAGTCCTTAGGATGGGAGTCTTGAATACGGGGTCTACTTATATAGTAAAGACGGCACTGATCATACATACCGTTCTGAAGTCTGTTGCCGTCGTCAATATGCGTCCAATACAAAGTGGGCGAGGGGTTGGCTTCGACGTTGCATCGCAGAACTACCGCGTCGCCTAGATAGCCCCCCATCATCTTGTACGTAGCTTGGACGGATGGTTTACCTGTGACCCCGAAATTAATATACTGAAAGACTTTTATTGAAAAAAGTAGGGCTTCACTAAGAAAAGAAACATGTCACGACTTTTTTTCATTGTCTTGCGTGATACGTCAATCATATTACAGACACAAAATAAACAAATATGTTTATCACATGAATGCTTGTGTCTGTGTGTGTTAGAACCCACTGCCTCCCGCTTACATAGCAGGAGGCAGTGGGTTACTACTACCTAATGTACATAATAAGACATCACGACCGCGACACACATTTTATTATAATCTTGGATTTATTATTGCTAATAGAAGGCTGGGTCTGCATTTTAAAAATAAATTTGATCCAAAATAATATTATCTATTCCTATTATAAAAGTGAAATCTTTTGCTCACACATAAAAATGATTTTTATCGCAAAACGTCCTATAAGTAAGACCTCTTAACCTGTCGAATAAATGTCATATTCGAAGAATAATATGCATGAGGGCATCCCACATGATAATGGGCGCAATAGGCTATTATGGCTAAAAATTGTAATTCGTCCATCTTTTAGCTTATTCAAAAATAAAAGACACGTAGATAGATAGATAGATATATTCTTTATTGCACACCAAACAATTTACATAGATCTAGGTACAGTATAACAGTAGACATTTTGTTGTACAATATAGGCGGCCTTATCGCTATAAGCGATCTCTTCCAGGCAACCTTAGGGTAGAGGATAGTCAAGCAGAGAGGGTGGGGTGGGCCATTAACTAAATCATAATTTATGATAGAGAAGAATAGATAATAATACATACATAAATTTAATCAAACCTACATACTAATAATATTTACATACATACTTAATATATTTGTTTATTTGTAAATTAGACTAAAAATTACAAAGTTAAAGACCGTTGAAATTACTCGTGACGTCACTCGGTGAGGCATTTTTACGGGAACGAGTGACGTCAAAGACTCCCACTCCTAACTTTTGGTGCCTTGTATCTTTGCTATTGTTTATTTGAATGAAAAAAGGAAAAAAAACGTGTCTTTTATTTTTGTATAAGCTAAAAGACGGACCGATTACAATTTTTAGCCATAATAGCCTATTATATGAAGTAAAATTATTATATATTTTTATGATGCCTTTACTTATCTTTAGATGGCCACCGTCATAGATTCTGTAAATATGTAGCGTGATAATCTGAACCACTATTTATAAGTATGGACATAATTGGGTGCGGCCTTTTCTTAGGCGCGGGATACGTTAATTAGTAATGTCCTTTTGTTCCCCGAAAATCGTCAAACAATTTACAATACACTTCGATGCCTCAATACAATTGAGTGCTGTGAGATACAGTCAAAGAGCTCTTAATTCCGGCAGCCTTTACAATTCGGTGAAATTTAAATCCTAAATGCATTGAAATTTAAAGCTCTTTATAAGCCTATTCGGAGAGTGCGAAGAGCAACCGCAAATACGGCACGAGAAGCGTTTGCGGCCACACTTGCTCATTTCTGCACGTTTTTGGTGAATATGAGAATGAATTGGAGCTTTATCGTGAAATAATAAATAATGTTTCTTTAACATGCTAGATGATGCATGCTGGTGTATATCACAATTAGTGTGCAATAAAAGCAACCAATATAGAGCTAAACGAATAGACTTCGAACATTCCACGAAAATTCACATTGTGCAAGCGGTACACACAATATAATCTAGACATAGTCCTGATCATTCTCATTATATCTATTAAAACATAGACAGATCGTATAAAGACACAAGCACTGACAACGTGTTCCTCAGGAACAAATCTTAGAGCTAAGTTATATCTAATATCGCCTATACAGTAATATTACCTAAGCCTGTAACACACATAAATTACATAGTAGATATCTATTCTATATGCATGCATAGGTATGTATACTCGAAACGTAGACTCTCCCAACAATGTTACCTAAGCCGAGGTTCAACCTGCGCTTTATAGCATTGTTAGGCTGTGTTACTATTGTTTAGTTCATAGAATAATATCATCAATTTGCTCCCTCAACTGATCAGTGATAATGGCTTCCCTGACCATTAGTTATTGCATCAAATCATCTGTTGCAAGGTTACTTCATAGTATGTACTTACATAGGACATGCAGCATTATCCTCTTGCTGACCGACGGAGGGACCCTGTTTGTAGCTATGCAAAGGAATGCTCCGTTCATTTCCCTCCGCACATCTGTCATGTTTAACCACGCTCCACTCCATTTGCTTACTGTAAAAAAATAATCAATGTATATGTCACCGGAAAATAACAATACCTACTCGTAAATTGATCAATTTCCTATGTAGTTGATTAACTTCCGGAAAATAATAAACGACAGTTGAAATGTGTTATTTAATATATTTACGTATGTATTTTAGTAAATTGATAAATTTACGGGGCCTTGCCGTTCGACGACGAAATCATCCGACGAAGGTGAGGTGAACGTTGATTGGTTCAATGGCTCACACGGTGTTATCCCGTCAACCAATCAGGGGACAGTGTATTAAGTTACGGGTAATAGTGCACCGTTAAATAGTATATTGAGCTATGATTGGCCCATTTGAGAACGATAATCTTAAATTACTGCCAGCCTACCGTAAGTTGATCATTTAACTAAAATCCATTGCGTTAAATAATACATTTCAACTACCGTTTGTTATATTCCGAAAGTTAATCAACTACCTAGGAAATTGATCAAGTTACGATTCTTGCTATTTTCCGGTGACATATACAAAATCCTGATGCTTGGCATTACCCGACACACTCACACACAAATTGCCTGAAAGCCAATCAACTACGAATAGCCAGTATTGGAGGTGAAATATATAGTATTTTATTTTTGTTGTTTACGGTTGAATATTGAAAGTTAACAACTCACAAACAGGTTTTTTAAATGTAGGTAAACTCGTGTTTTTTCAATCACATAGAGTAATTAGTAGTTTGACGAACGTGAACGATTTTTACAGGAATTCAGTTTGATAAAAAAATTTTGCCCTTACCACTGTATTGCGCTTGAACAATGTAACCAGTCATTAGACTTCTATTAACCAAAGGTTTTTGCTTTCACGAGTATTATAAGTAATTCGCAGTCGGATTTATGAACATTTGTGGTACGTAATAATAAATGCAATTGTTCGCGCAAAGAACTGAATAGTTATCATTATCGTAATAAGTTGAATAATTTCATTCCACCAATCACGCTTTAATGTGGCTCTTGAGGGAGCTTAATTAAACTGTGCCAATTTAAACAACGTAATAATTACTCCATAATACGCAACAGCCATTGTCGAGATTTAAATTAAAGAGTTAAATCGCTTGTTCGAAATTATGAGCTTACACCCAAACTATTATTCTTTAGTTCTCTTTGATCTTGTTTTAATTGACATGCCAACAGTGTTATTTTGTGAAATAAAATAAAATAAAAATAAAATAATTTATTTCTGCAAATAGATTTACAAGTAAATTCTTTTGCACGTCAAACTTTTCTTTTTCCCTACTAGCACTTCGACGTGATAAGGATGAGGCCTGATGAGAAGAAGAAGAAGAAATTATTGTGTATTGAAGATAAGTACATCATGTGTTAAAATATTCTAAAAAATTCTGAACTAAACGATGTGTCAGATATTTTTTGACTATATTATTAAACAGATCCTTTTTTGTTATTTGTTGAAACATTAAAAATAAGAAGATAGCTCATGGTACATACGACTATACATAGAGGGTACATAACCTTTGAAAAGGACCTAACTAAGCCCAGTTTCATTTTCTCGGCAGATATATAAATAGCATAAGTATGTTAATATTATCTGTCAGAAAATTATTTAAGAAAAAAGTAGTTAAAGTTAGTAGTAAATAAGCTGTAAGTCATTACTCAGAATCTTGATTCATCAAAGTTCACATTAATGTTAAGTATTATATTCTGTGTGGATAACTAAATATGTCGTAGGTACGTTACCACAGAGGATATAATACTATGCCTTAAGATTACGACAAAGGAAAATTTTAACTACCAAGCAACTTAACCTTATGTAAAACAAAAGGCTTTCTAAAACTGTATTTCTTTGTGTTACAAGACTCTGTATATTAAAATAGACTCAAACTTTGTATGGTGTGTCCGCGTAACTGTCCCTTGTTTGCAGTCTCCTCCGCCTCCGTTCAGAAGTTTAGCGCTCAATAATGTTTATTACGTTGTACTTACGCTTAGTTCACAATAGCAAAACATTGAACGACATAGAGCGTTGGTCTATCGCATTTTAGATCCTTCAAGTATAAGAGCGCTTTCACATTGGCGTTTTAGTCGCTCGACTGCACTGCTGTTCAGTGAATTCCAACGTTTTATAGCGAAGGCAGATGAATTTGGAGGCGACTTTACTCATTTCCAATATGGATTCCGTCAGACACGCGTTTACTGCTTATCAAACATGCGTACTAGAACGTATCTATGTAATTTTTTTCTATTTGAATGAATCTATAACGTATACTTATCTACTTCTCATTCCATCAATATTTCCTTTATTCATGTTATTTTCGCAAAGAAATTGTTTTCTTATTTGCTGTAAGGAAACCTAGAAGGTATAGTTTAGCTAAGTAGGAGCGCCGATTTCAATTTAATACAAGATTTAACCTCATAGGCCGCTTTCTGTCATCGATAACAATAAAAAACAAACATCAACTCACCATTTTTAAGTCCGACCTTCATGTCGGCTGCGTCTTCCCTTCTCCACGTGATGGTCGGACTGGGGATGCCCGACGCTGCACAATGTAAAGTCACGTTCTCTCTCTCGCGGACCATCACCTCGCTACTGCTGCCCGAGTCCACGATGTCAGGCGGAACTGTTCAAGCAACATCAATGTCCTACTTTATATACCCAAAACTAAAATGTTTGTTTCTTTTTATGACTGAGGGGGCTAAGGGCGTGAAGGTTCATAGACATCGTAACACCAGAGGAGGCACAAGTACCTTTTGCGTCTTTTAGAAGCCCCTAAGCTGCATCCGTTCGGAAAAGTCGCAGCTGGACTGGCTCGGTGGCTCAATTGGTAGTGACCCCTGCCTTCTGAATCAAGAGTCGTGGGTATTTGTATTTAAGTATATATTTGTGGTACCTTCGTTGTTCTGATGCCCATAACACAAATGCTTAAGCTACTTAGGTACTTTGGGATCGGAACAATGTATGTGATGTTGTGTAATACTTATTAATTTATTTATTATTATTTAGCTGGAAACTGATTTCAAAGAACCGTTGCACGAGGCAAGAATTCTTTTTTATAGTAGCTCGACATACTCGACATAATGGCTTCTCTACGCCTGATGGAAAGCAAAATAGAAGCCCAAGTCTCTGTGAGAACGGGCAAGTAACTAACTGATCAGTTACCTGTCAGTTTCCACCGCCATGCCGGCCCAACCCTAACCCCCCACGAGTTCTGGAAACCCTACTTTAAGCGCAGAAACACGACCCGGAGGTCATTTGGCTGCGGTAGAATACCAGAGTGGGGTGGAGGTTCCCCGGACGGGCGGCTCAATTCGAGCGAAGATTCGCTATGCCCTACCTCTATTGCGCGCAAAACGTACAGTGGAAGACTTCCTCAATTGGTACGAGATTTATGACTGAAGTGTGCTAATTGGCCCTGTGATTACTTAAAGGACAATTTAAAGCCATAAATGATCACCCAATCTCATAGGCGAGGCAACATCAGGGGAATCACAAGTAGCAAATTGGTAGGTTGCTTCTTGAGATTTCATGAGAATTTTTCCTTAAATACGTAGCGTTCTTCAGTCTTACTTACTTTTATGTTAAAAGCTTTGCTAAAAATCGCGAACCATTTTTAACGCCATGCTTAAGGTCAAGACCTTGAATAGGTTTTTTAGTTATAAAAGTGTTCCGAACATCCATGTCAAGTTAGATCTACGCTAATTTTATTCTACAGTCTTTTCGGGCTAATTTGACCGGGCTAATATACTTACGGTAGCACGCAAAAAGCGCGTGGGATTTAGTTGATACAGGCCGACAGTTCTAGGTAAGAGGACGTAAGCTTAAGGTTAATTTTAGGGTTGGCAATTAATCTCGAAAAAGATTATATCGAGTCGAATCGGTTGTAAAATTTTCTAGAATCTGTCCTTAGCTAAATTAACACAGAGGGTAGAACGTTATTTTAAAAATAATCAATATCTATTGAGTGTATTTTTTAAAATTCAATTATATTATAATGTGCTAACAAACCATACTTAGAGATTTTTCATTTTTATTATATTTAGACTTATGTCTCAATAATATACAAAAAGTAGGTACGGTACTTAAAAAGGGAGAACAATTTTATATCACAGTAAGATGTGTCACGTACAATCAATTTACTAGACTAAACTTAGGTACCACAGAGATTATTTAGACGCTACCAACACATCACGTAATTATTACCTACGTGAACAAATCACAAAAGTAGGTAATTTTAGTGTGCCTAGACACTTTCTTAGAATAACGAAATGGTGCTATCATGTTGTAATTTTACCTTTAGTACCTAACACTCCCAAGAACCTATTGGTTTTATATTATTTAGTTATATGTGTTATTTATTCATCATTAGCTGCTGGACATAGGCCTCCTCCAGTTGTAAGCGGGCAGGCAGGTTGGATATCGCAGGGCGTAGCTTCTCGTTGATGCCCGTTATCGGCCTGTGGTAATTAGCTACGCATTCAATTGTTATACCACCACTAGTCTGTTGCCAGAGGCTCGTTTGTTATACGGTTTGGAGTAAAAAGATGATAGGTTGCTCCTTTACATCCCGGTATAGGTATTTACTTACCCAATATCTGTAGATGATGAGTCTGCGTGATCATCGGCTCCGTGTTGATCTGGCACATGTAGTGTCCGCCGTCGGACATTCGCGCGTCCCGTAGCGTGAGAGCCCACGCCTGCGGGTCGCCCCGCGTCACGCTCACGCGGTGGTTTTTGGTGATCACGTGCGGACCAATCGTGAGGATGGTTTGAGTATCCACTCGCAGCCACGCCACCTAGTAATGTTAATAAGCTTTAGGTGTGGATATGAAATTTGTCGGGGAAGAATAAGGGAGACGACCATGTTTTACTTTGCATGTTTTTTATGGTTGCAAGAAAGAATCCTTAAAATCTAACCTAATTGAGAAATCACAACACAATATTGTGTTACATTAAATAAATTATGATAATAATAACAGTTAATGTGTATAAATATATATTTACCAGTCTATAACAGTATACCTATTGTGTAAATAAAACAGCCATAAGTCTTCAAAGTAGATTAGAAGAGTCAATTTTAAAAGTGACGAGAAAGAAAATATGATTTATTCACATCCATTGCGCATCCTAAACCTATTTTCTAGCACTCCTTTCATAGAGAATGCACAAACTAATTGAAGATCATACACTACTATAATGTATTTATACATTATAGTACATACCGCTATAATATAATGTGTACGTCGTTGCTTTAAGTTTTTTTTAAATAAGATGTGATCGTCATATCGTCATTCTACTTGATGTATTTCTGTGGTAAATCCACTATTATCAAAAAAAACCGGCCAAGTGCGAGAGCGCATTTTACCACTTTGGAAGAGTCTCCTGCGCAAACTATTCAGCTTAGAAAAAAATGACGTTCAACATCATTTTAAAATACTTATCCACAGATTTCACACATGTATAGGTTTGATGAAAAAAAAATGTTGAGTTTCTGTTCTATGTATGGGAAACCCGAAAAATTTCGGATGTTTTTCTGATTTAATTTTAAAAACTTAATGCGGTGTAGCTCTTAGAGTTTCCGAATAAACTGACTGTGACGTACGGACAGACAGACAGACATGACGAATCTATAAGGGTCCCGTTTTTGTCATTTGGCTACGGAACCCTAAAAAGAACCAATAGTTCGCTTTTCTTCGACAAGAAAAGTCACCCTAGCTATATCATACATATAATGATTATTTAAGACTATACTACTGACAAACTGGAATAAATGCATGTCTCATCGAAAAACACAAGAAACTGGCTAATTTGACTTTGATTTCAAAACTAACTAAAAGTAGGCAACGGATAAGGCGAACCAAGTTTAAACTCCGAGTAAGTAATTAAGATCAATAGAAGGGATTTTCGCTTGCAATCTAAAAACCAGAACAGAACTTTAATGTACCGCCTGTCCTGTACTCGATTTCTATTAAAACTTCTAACAACTAAATCACCGCGATATCTCAGCCTTGGAATCTTCAAGGACTTCGACAGACCTTTTCGTGGAGTTAATTAATTCAGTGGACGTTTGGTCGGATGTGACCGATTAGCATTTAGCGTCATTCACGCAGTACAATAGGCACAAAAGCGCTGGATTTGAACTAAGAGTTCAAACAACGGTGACTTGCGCTGCGAAAATTTGCTCGCTCCGTTCGTGTTTTATGGGTGTAGGTAGAGTGATTCGAATTATGCTGAATCTGGGACTCGCGGTGTTATTGCTCGAGTTCACTGCGGTGTGAAAATATGATAAGTGGCCGTCGGAAAGGCAGGATCTGGTCTTTTTACGGTGCGTGATAAATGTCATACGGTAACCTACCTACCTATTTGAAATTTAACCGCTTCGGCGATTTTCATGACAAAAAAACCTGACTTTTGTTAGTTCTTTAGCTTCGAGGCTATGTCCCTATTTTTGTGTGTTCTATTTTCAAGTTAAAGAGCGGATAAGGTATTATCTTTAGACTATGAAGGTTTAAGACTTGTGCCTGTAGGTACCTATCCAATTTCATACTTCGGTCGAAGTAATTTTTATTCACGCTAAGCTACATGCGACATACATTTTATAGCTACATACATTTGGCACGAACTGGAACAAAATACCTACGCCATCTTTATAATTTTGCCGCCCACGCGCGTACGCGCTTTAACGTAGCGACCGCGATCCCATCAAAAGCTTTCATCGATGGCAGTAACGAAATGATAGACCTTTTGAAGTTACGAGATGGTTTTACACGCAGTAACGTTCTCGTAGTAAATGGGTTCATGTAAAAGGTAGGTTTAAAAATGATTTGTACGTATTATTTACTGACAAAGGCAATAGGAGGTAATGGACTAGTTATTAATTAAGTAGGTAGTATGCTTTTTTTACGGAATTTTGTTCGCGCTTGACTGCAGGTCATCTGATGCTAAGCCATATCGCCGTCATAAAACTCTCGTCTCGAACATAGGAAGATGTTATTTTTTCTGCGGGTCAGGAAACACAGGTTTCCGGCGAACATTTGAAGAAGTATATAAAACGTGAGATTGAGGTATAAAGGTATAAAAAAGCATCGAATAAAACGACTCCGCACAAAAAAAAACATTAAAATAATTTTATAGATAGAAACGTATCTACCAATAATACGGCAAGAGCAGACGACATCCAAGACAAATCAATAGTTATCTAAATCACCCCAACTGTTCAGTAAATAAGCCACGAGTGTAATTGGCAGTGAACAATGGGTCATTTTCATTTAACAAAGGCCAGTTCCCGCTAAAGAGAGTAACTTTACCTTCATAATTGCTCCTCCAAGGGACAAAATGTGCCAACACTCTGGCTTAATATTAACGAGTGTGCTCCTTCTCAGTGGGACGAACCTTTTCTATGGGCGGTGTTACGCTTTGAATGGAAACGCATTACTTCGGGAAATGAATTATGGAAACTATTAGTCTTGGTAATGGGGTAACGTAAATAGACAGGTCGCTTGCATCACACGTGCAAATGGAGGGAAAGATGTATTTTCAGACAGGGTTGTGTCATTTCATCAACTATTTATTAAGTAAGTAGCTGTACTTTTCGAGTGGGTACTTAAAATATTAGGTGGTAGTAACCCAGTGGATAAGAAGCAAGAACCTTAAAAAGGTTTCTCGGGAATTCATCAAAGAAATGGACTCGAAAAAGCCTAAGCCTATGTTGCCAACTAACTTGCGTATTTGCTATCGGTGAAATGATCTTTATCGAAAATGAGCTATAACTATTCGTCAACGGTAAATTCATGGTTACGATCAAGCCGACGTTAATCGTAACAATAGATCGCTACAAATTACGACATACACTTTCATCTCCTGTCTTCCATCGCGGTCTGAGATAAAGGATCACCAGACCGAACGCTAATGCTAGATGAAAGATAACATAACTAACTACCTAGGTACATAATAATCTAGGTCACCTTATTTAATTATTTGTGCTCAGTTCACTAAGATGTTCACGATGTATGGCTAGATATTAATACATATTTTATGTTGAAAGCACAGAAAATGAACATAAACAAATCAATATTAGGTACTACTTATCTACCGCTGTTCAGAAAAAGAGTCGGTAACTATCAAAGTAATGTAGAAAATCAAGAATATCTTTACTTTTTTTTTCGAGTATTCTGTGACTTTTTTCACGCATTCGTAATTTTAATGCTTTTCGGGAGTGAAGGCTGACGATGCATTCTAATGATAGATACCTACAGAACACTCGTATTCTACGTTAGTCGTAGCTTAAAAAATCCGTTGTCTTACTTGCATATCTGATAATACTGCCTTGTTCCTTATAGTCACTTAAGTTACATTAAAGAAATAGCCAAAATGTACTTTTTTTTCTAAAAGGCAAGTATTTAGGTACGATAACAAATTAGGATTACATTTTCTACAACTCTTTGCTTCTATCGTGTTCAAAAATATCAAGATAAAAGTTTCATATTTCTCAGAATTATATGATTTATCTACTGATTGTAAGGTTATCTTATTTACTCTATCTTATTTCAGTATAAGTATATTCCTGCGGACTGGTACGGACTACAGGGGCAGATAGTGACATAGCGAGGCCCCGGACTAGTACTTATTTTACCTATTTACTACTTGGAGACCCGCGGAAGGCGTGCGAGGAAATATACCGAAAAAAACAAACGACTGGGAAGCCCTATCAATAGTACTCCGAAAATTGAACCCAATACTTTTAATTTTATCTTTTTCAAAGTTACGCGATTTGACAGCGGCAAATCAAACGAGTAGAGTCCTCATATCAAAAACATAAACACTGAGATAAGATTTTAAACTTTCAGGTTGCAATACAATTACAACTTAGCGGGACTCGATCTGCAATTACACAACCCTACAATGACAATCGAACGAACAAAACAATGTTCGTTCGATGGATGAACCTATTGGCTTTGTCCCAATAAAACGATCCACGAACTCTTGCGGATCCATCCGCTACGATCTTCATGAATTTAGTTCGTATACACTCGTATGAACAGAGAAGGAACCTGTGATATAAGGACACATGATTCGTCCATCGAACGGTCGTTTTCCATTGTCATAGAAACACCCCTGGCCTAAAGCAGAAAAATCCATATATAGTCCGGCTCTGTTTAACTACGATATAAAGTAATGCCAGTATAAAATAATACTAATACTTTTTTATTTACCTTATACCGGTGTAGATTAAGCACCCGGCAGGTGAGCGTCGCGTCCCTGCCTTCGACCACAGTCACGTTTGCACCGGATCCGACGAACTGCGGATCATCTGTACAGAAATAAATTTATGAATCCTCATTAGATTGTGCGGGAGTTTGTATTTTTAGCGCTGCGAACTGAGTATTAATAAATTAATGCGATAGTTTTATACAAAGGAGTACCAGCTCGGTTGTGTAATAAAAACTTTTAATTGAACAACTTCGTTTGGTGCTCAAACATTATTTTATATCTACGACTTGATCACATTAATGTTCTCCTATAATTGTACAAAACACAAAATAAATACGGAAAAGGTGATACAAACTTTTGTGGTACAATCTAGGCGGTCATATCGCTAGTAAGCGATCTTTTCCAGACAACCTTCAGGTAGAGGAAGTGTAATTCTATAGGTAGGCTGTTGTTGTTTTTAGGGTTCCGTAGGTCGAAAGCAAAAATAGGCACCTACTACCAGACTAAATCCGAATTCTACATAATGTAATGTGCTTTTCCTGCCGTCAAAAATTTAATGCAGTATTCATTATGCACAAGAATCATCTTTAAGTAGAACTTATTATTCATAATTCACAGCAGAGAAATCCCATTTTCTCCAAGAGATATTGAATTTTATTGCTCACTTAGATATTTTATTCTATTTTATTTCATTTGCTTGCAGCAAACTCGTATGCCCGAGAAAAGGCAACAGTAGCCATTAGTTGCGGCAATATAACCAATAAAAAACCTGATCTTTCAAATACTAAGAACTGATTGTCTGGCCCGGCGGATCATTTGATTGTGACCCCTGGCGTCTGAACCAAGGATCGTGGGTTCCTGCCGGGGACCAACACTCGTGTGACGTACATTTGTGTTTGTATTTAGGTAAGTAGGTAAACATATACTTACTTGTGGTACATCATACAGTGTTCAAGCTACTTACTTTGGGGTCGGAGCAATGTAAGTGATATTGTCTGTGTGTATTTATTGGTCAGGGTGTTTACTATGTATAATATAATTATATTTACAAAAAAAGTATCTTAAGTTTATCACTTGTTTAGTAACCATAGTACAAGCTTCGGCTTAGTTTGGGGCTAGATGGCTATTTGTGGCCCAGCGTGACATGTCTTGAGTTCTTTATTTATTTTACTTATAGTTACGAAAACTAATGACTTATCTAACTGGAAAGTTACAAACGGCAAATATTTAAATAGTTATGTATCGGAATAAAGAAAAGAGTATCTCAACCAAAGACGCAATTAGACTCGTATATGAGCAACTATCAATCTTCCACCCGGTTGGCCTTTGTCTACATCAATGTAATCGAAGCAAATTTACTTAGCTACATGAAAGTGTTCACGGCTGAACGGAACTAAAAGGGGACGGTTCGCTGAAGATATTTGGTGGATGGTATTGATATTATACTCGTATTCAAAAACAAAAAGCCTTTCCTAAGGTAACATTACGTTACATATTACCGTGTCTTTGTGTTCAGACATGGAGAATAGTGGAACTGATATCACATTTTCATTTGAATACTTTTTAGGTAAAATAAGTTACGTACATGTGACGTCAAACGATGTGTGGATTCAGAGAATAAAATATCTGGAATAGTTCTTTGTTAGATTTTGTAGATTGTGGGAAATTGTAAATGGGATGAATCTTTCTATGTGGCTTGTTATCAATTAATCAACAGCAATTGTCCGTCCACTGCTGAACGTAGGCATACTTTAATTCACGCCACGTTACTTTATCACGCGCTTCTTCAATCCAGTCAATGCTAGCAGCTCTTCTAAGATCATTAGCCCAACAAGTCTAGGGGTGAGAGCCTTCCGCTTTGGCCATCATCATAGTCATTTAGAAAAAAATGCCCTACAGGTTGTGGTTGTGTTGGATTGTAATATGGTTTGTTAATCAGAAATATATTCACCAAATTAGGTATCGTTGAACTGTTAGCACATTCGACATATAACATAGTTTTATCTACGACATAGAATAACACTACAACTGCTGTGAGTAAAGAGTAACTATTTATTAATCTGTGGTAAAGATCACTAAATTGTTTGCAATTAGCGACAGAGTCTACTACTATTGAGGTAAAGCATAGCGTCCATTGCTGACTTTGACTAAGACTAACTGAAGGTCGATACCATTTGAGAGATATATGTATGCAGTAGCGTAACTACCCAGGGGCTAAGTTGGGCATTGCCCCGGGGCCCTTATGCTCAGGGGGCCCTCGAATCCTTACCAGAAATCTTGATGGAACTGACATTTTTGAAATGTCTCCTATTTGCAAAATAAATATTACAGGTTTAAAAATGATTTTAATAATGACAACGCATCTAAGCGAAATTTGATAGCCTAATGGGGCTTCATTTTTTGATTTGCTCCAGGGAGCTTAGTTACCTAGCTACGCCACTGTATGAGCCTGTAACGAGGATTGCTATGGACATGAAAGTTACTTACTGGGCGGAAAGGGCGAGAACCGTCCGAAGAAAAGAAGGATGGATTGTGTGAAGGATGCCATAACTAAGAAGAGAAGGGAGTGAAATATGACAGCTGATAGAGATAAATGGAAGAATAAAACATATTGCGCCGATCTTAATATGAGTGTATGTATAGGACAGGAAAATGATGATGAGTGATGAGAGTACGAGTCAGTATTTGGTTTAAAACAAAAAAAAATAACTGCAAAAACAGTCACAAATAACAACAATACCAATACTTAATAGAAAGCTATTGTTCGACGGTTGTGTTATGGGTAGGAGAACAAAGAAGGTACCACAAATATAAACTTAAATACCTACCAATATAACACCCTGACACGGAACAAACACAAATTGATGTCATCACACGAATGTTTGCCCGAGGTGGGGATCAAACCCGCGACCCTCGGTTCAGAAATCAGGGTCACTACCAATTAAGCAATCGGGGTAAGGCAACTAAGTAATTTAGGTATAAGCTAAAGCTCAAAGTTATTGATTAAGCAGAGATATCCGACATGCAATATGACATAATTTGCTTGTTAAGACTGTACCTCGTCAACTTTTTGGTTTTTTATTACATTGTGTCTATTGTACGATAAATTAATATGAAAATATATTTGATACATATTGCTATTTGTTTGATTTTTAATCTGCTGAGCTTATTGATGCTAGAACTTGCGGTCATTAAACTAATCATCAAAAGTATTTAATATTGATTACCATTGAGAAGTAAAAGCAAAAGTAATGAAAACTTCAAATAAGTATAGGCAATCTACATATATAGATGGGCCATACCTAGTTGAAAAGTTATTGTTAAGAAATGTGTTTCAATATAGGCGAAAATACAATGTTATTTTATTTGACAATATACAATTAGTAGTTATACAATATTTGAATCTCCAAGCCTGCAAATAATTGCAGATCGGTAAATGGATATCGCTGTGACAGTCTTAACAAAGGAATGTACGCACATCCCAGCAAAATCCGATGTCCATATATCGACATAGCGTATTCGGTGTGATCGCTTTTGATAGGTACCTACTAATACAGGTAGGTACGAGTATATTTTTGTGACCCTCGTCATACTAACTAATCAGCAATCTGGAAGAATGAAATACTAAATACGGAAAAAAAATTCCAGCTACACCCTTCCCTACACAATGAAGGGTAGTTGACTTAAAGCATGTGTAGCTATTGTTTCTGCACCTGAACTCTCATTCCTTAATCCGATTCATGGTGAAAGAGAACGTACACATTTGTAAACTGTAATTTATGCCAATAAGAGGAATACCTGCTTATAAAACAATGTTTATCTAATCATTTCCTAGTTTCCTACCCATCCTATATATTTTCAAATACTTTATCATTTTACTATTAATGTATTTTACTTGTAATATTCCAAAAGTAAAATAATCCTCATTATAAGAAAATACTTACTGCCTCGGGCGTGAATCGCACAAATCAGCAAAGCTGGTGTAACTAAATTGACAACATTCATTTTATAAAATATCTATAAATCACAAAATTAGCAACTTGAAAAGTTCGATGAAACTGTCGCACAAATTACAAAGCCACACTATTTACACCATGGAAGTATTATGTACTAACTTCCATGATTTACACGGATAAGTTCCCGCCAAAACGCTGTTAAAAACTTTTTTCGAAGTAACCGAGGTCGCGCGGAAAATTTGCAACCGGCCAGTACACGCCGTCTAGCTAACCATCCCGACTGAGTAAAATGCCTATTTGACGGAGCCAGGAGACTTGCGCGCATGCGTTATTACTTCTTGTTTGATTTTTTAAATATCGCCTCAATAACTAACAATAAAAAGCACAGACAATATTGAAAAACTTTTTTTTATCAATGAATGGCAACGGACCTCTTTACGAGATACATTTCTGCCAATGTCGAGTAATTTGCAAAGTTCAATACAAATCGCTATAGTGGATTCTTTAGAGACCAATCTTCCCGTAAGCAGGTTTCAAGTATTCATCAGATAAAAGCAAGTTGGCCACCCGAAAAGTAGCTCGACACGCTCTCCAAGACAAATTTATTTCATTGATTCTTAAACTTTATCACTTCACTGAACTTTAGACCGCAAAATAACACAATCTTTATACACAACTAAAGTGGACTTTTATCATATAATGGCTTGTTTAGTAAAAGAAAATCAATAAAATAGATAGGTATGACCATGCTTCCCGTTCAACTAGCCTCCAAAGAATCCTATTGAAAAGCACTTTGTAGGTACATTTTGCAAATTAAAAAACAAAGCACTATCAACTGCAAAAAGGATTATATTATGTACGTACATACATAATAGTAAAATATAGTACATAATACGATTATTAATAAGTGTCACCTGAGCGACGGGAATGACCTCTTGTAAATACGGCGCCCTAGATGTAATTCGGCTGTTTGCGTATTTTTTTCACAATAAATTTTACTACTGGAATACAACATTTTCCCCGCGGAAAATCTACCTTACTTTTCAACAATACTAATTTTTAAAAATGTATGAACAAAGATTAGATATTTCCAATCTCCAAAGTAGGTATTAGCAAGTGCTAATTACAAGAAAATATGACTTGTATTGGAGATACCTAGTCGTACTTAGGTAAGTACCTCAGTATAAGTGACCTTTGTTCTCTTAGGTAGGTACCTGCTCATACAATTTGTACCTATAATGTCACCGGAAAATAGCAAGAATCGTAAGTTGATCAATTTCCTAGGTAGTTGATTAACTTACGGAATATAACAAACGGTAGTTGAAATGTATTATTTAACGCAATGGATTTCAGTAAATTCATCAACTTACGTTATCTGACAGTAATTTAATAATTTACGATTTTGACGCAAGTAAAATCGTCCTCAAATGGGCCAATCGTGGCTCAATGTACTATTTAACGGTGCATTATTACCCGTAACTTAATACACTGTTCCCTGATTGGTTGACGGTATAACATCACGTGAGTCATTGAACCAATCAACGTTCACCTCGCCTTCGTCGGATTATTTAACGGCAAGAGCCCGTAAATTGACCAATTTACTAAATAGATAATAATACATTTCAACTGCCGTTTATTATTTTCCGTAAGTTAATCAACTACCTAGGAAATTGATCAATTTACGAGTTTTGTTATTTTCCGGTGACATATATAATATGTATGCCATGTAACTAAGTCAATCTTAATTCGACAACCTACCACGAACAATACCTACATTACCATTGACCAAACGGCGGAGCTAACATCAGTAAGTACATTACGCGTACGATATCCTTCGCTGCCAAGTCGTATTACGGCGAGCACTCAATGACCGATTGCACCATCCCATGTTCGGAGCAACGCCAACTGCATTACTTTTACGAGACAGACGCCATTAACTCCCATCCTATTCCGTCGCCTACTTACGCAATATAATGTGCATGAAAATATGAATATGGGTAGTTATGGCGTCCAAAATTTTTAACACGTAAAATGCCACGGGGTCACACCCTACTGTGTGGTCTCATGGCTGTTTTTCAAACTCATAGAAATTGTTTTATCCTATTCAATTGAATGGCGACATTTAATTGAATGACTAGGCCGAACGTTGATTAAACAAGCGTCATTTAACGTCCAACCAGTTAGCGGATTGTAACATAGCCCTTTGAACAGAGCGGATGTAAAAGTATTCAGGTGATTGTACCTAATTTAGTTCATTTTTTTCCAATACGGCGTTACTAGTAACCAAGAGATGAGACGACTGCGACATATAATTATATTCGGTAATCCCGTTACAAATATAGATATGAATAGGTACCCTTCCATGGAATGCCCTTGCAGCTCATGTGTTTTCTTCCTCTTACAATCCTGGGTTCTTTAGGCGGGGCGTGAAACGGCATCTCAGTGGGCCTTCAGGGTAAGGGCGACAGGCGCGGTGGGTATACCCTATTGTGCCTGTCGACCTAACATTTGGACCTCACGAGCGCTTACCATCAGGTGCAGTGAGATCATCCTGAACGCTCTTTTAATATAAAAAATACAAACTAATCAAAATATGTACTTAATTGACGGTTAGCAGCGTTTACCTGGGTATAAATAGGTACTGCGGTCACGGGGTACGTTTTTGGGAAACCTCCACGAGTGGCTGTCTAATATTAGTCCTTTTTGATCCTCATGGATCCGGAAGGAACGCTATTAGACTGGTCCTGGTGTACCCTGGGCAACGGCGGGTAGTAATCTCTTAGGAGATTGCTACCCGACGGCAAATTCCCTTCGAGGGGGACGGTTCTCCCGCCCGTCCCGCCTCGGGTGATGCCACGCGTTGGCGGCGATGGTTTGCAGTCGTACTCCGCAGCTGCGCGTCTATGCGCAGCTCCCGTAGAGGTGCTTCTGTGCGCCATCTCTGTCCGACCGGACGTCTACGTCCTGTTGGGCTTTTGTCGTTGGTGAGCTCTGGCTCGTAGTGTGGCGGTGTAGCATCGCGGCGCGGCGGGTCCGTCGGCTGCGAATACGCGGTCGGCGGACAGACTTTTGTCAACCGTCGGGCGACCTGTTACCCCTGCCGTGTTTCTCGGCAGGGACCAGGAGGCTTGCCTTAACCGGCCGGCCTGAGTGGAGACAACCACAGTAAAAAACCACCCCGCGCGGCGGGTCCGTCGGCTGCGAATATCGTGGTCGGCGGGCAGACTCCGGTCACCGTCGGGCAACCTGTTTCCCCTGCCGTGTTTCTCGGCAGGGACCAGGGGACTTGCCTTGACCGGCCGGTCCAAGAGGAGAAAACCTCAATAAAAAACCCCAATCCTACCGCTGTGGAGGCTCGTGGCAGGTGGGGCCCCCTTTTGGGGGTCGTCGGCTGGGTTAAGGTCGGCGGAGCGGCTCAGCCCACGGGGAACACCCGCCCCCCGTGGCCGTAAATAGGGTTACCCGGGTACAGGGGTCTCTGCCCGGGTAGACCACATACTTCCCCCACACTCGTGGGAATCGCATGGATTTGTACAATAAAAATACTTTCGCATTGTTGGATAAGGTGGCGTCTACGGGCGCGGGGCCTTCGGGCATGAACTTTCCGTCTTCGGACGAGGCGTTAGGGCCTTCGGCCGAAGTTATTCCGCCTTCGGGCGAGGCGTTAGGGCCTTCGGGCGAAGTTATTCCGCCTTCGGGCGATGTGTCGGTGCTTTTGGAGGACGCATATCAAGGTCCCCAAACTAGAAGCCGCAGAGCATCCGCGGCTTCTCTTATCGGGTCGTTCTTTCAAAGACCCTCTGAGGTGGACGCCGAATCGGACGGCGGTCTGACTTATATGTCAGACGAGAGCTCCGTTTCACGCTCGAGTTCTCTCAAGCGGAAACGGGGCGATAATTACGATTCCGCCTCGGACACCCCGGCCTCCAAGGGGAAGGCCAAGGGGATGAAGGCCAAGGCGAAGAGTGGGCGCGGCAGGTCGGGTACAACGGGAGAGTACATCGGCCGTGCCGCGGCCCTAAAGGAGCTCAACGCAGCCAAGAAGGCTGCGTTGGAGCTCGAAAGGGAAGAACAGCTGGTGGCCGCGGAGCGAGAGGCCCGCGCCGCCATGCTAAAATCTGGTTATGGATTGGACGGTTCGGACACAACCCCGGACTATAATAAAATGACGACGGCCGAAATCCAAGACCTAGCGGTGAGTGATCTGGCTGGCATGGATAAGTACATTGCCAGCTCTAGTAACATCAAAGGCACTCACCGCAAAGGTTTGAATGAGAAGTCCAAACGGCTGAAGGAGACCATGGCGGAGTGGTCCAAACGCACCACCAGCGAGGAGACAAAACGCCTTCAGGTGACAGTCACTCGCTTGCTGGCCGAGAACTCACTGCAGGCCGCACAGATCGTCCAGCAGAAGGCAGAAACAGAAGCCCTCAGGGCTGAGATTGCCAAGCTGAGGGCAGAGCTGCAGGCTGCCGTTGGCAGCAGCCCAGAGAGGACAGGTACGGGTGACGTCCAAGTTATGGAGGCGGCCGACGTTCTATCGCCGGTACCCTCATCATTTTCCAGCGCAATGGACGTTCAGGCGGCTATCAACCAGGCCATGTTGCAGCAGAAGATTTTTACCAGGAATCTGATAGAGGGTTTGGAGCGTAAACTCCTAAACCCCAACGAGCGGTTCCGGCCACCACTGGCGGCGGACAAGAAGGCTAAGGAGCCAGTAGTTGTCCTGGAGAAGCAGACAGGGCCCTTCAAGGTCCCTGAGCCGCCTAAACCTCAGAGGGTAAAGAGGACCAAGCCGAGTCAGGCGGTACCTGGTCCTTCTTCCTCTAGACCTGCCGCACCTACACCTTTACCGGCGGTCACTGAACCCCCCTTAGTAGATGCCTTGTTACCGTCGACCACGCCAGCTAACGAGGCATGGTCTGTGGTGGCCCGGAAAAAGAAGGCCAGGAAGCCCTCTGCGGCGCCAACATCTACCGCCCAGAGTGGACAGCCATCATCGGGAAGGGGAAACAAGCCCCCCCCTAAGGCTGCCGCGACGAACGCAGTACCAGCGCGGAAGAAAAAGAAGAGAAAGCGGAGTCTGGTCCCCCCTAAAACGGCAGCAGTAGTGGTCACACTTACCACAGAAGCTGCTGATAGGGGGGAGACCTACGAGTCTGTCCTCCGCAAGGCGCGTGACTATATTGATGTCACCCAACTAGGCATCGCAGCGGTCCGCTGCCGCCTAACGCAAACCGGGGCTCGCAAGTTTGAGTTCCCGGGGGCGCAGAGCGTGGAGCAGGCGGACATGTTCGCAGCCAAACTGCAGGAGGCGGTGTCGGACGTGGCCAAGGTCACCCGGCCTCAAAAGTGCACTGAGCTTCTTGTGCACGACCTGGACGACTCCATACAAAAGGCGGAGGTCATCAATAAACTGGCCACAGTGGGTGGCATCAACCCGGATGGAATTAGGGCGAGCGAGATTCGCCCTGGCCGCGGAGGCATGGGCACACTTCGCCTTCAATGCCCGATATTAGCGGCCACAAAGATCTTGGAAGCGGGAAGACTGCTCATCGGCTTTTCGTCGGTGGCAGTCAAAGCACTGGAGGCACGCCCTCTCCGGTGCTATAGATGTTACGGGCTCGGCCACACGCGCACGCTCTGTCCATCGGCAGCAGATAGGACAGACGCCTGCTACCGATGTGGCAAGACAGGCCACAAAGCCGCCACCTGCACGGCGAAACTGCATTGCGCAGTCTGTGCAGATAGCGGCAAGCAGGCGGACCACGTCATGGGGGGTAGAAGTTGTGCCCCCCCAACTAGGAAAGGAAGGTTGCCGACAAAGACCCGTCCGGCTAACCCAGTCCCCGCAGTCACCGCGGAGACGGATGGTGCGATGTCCGAATGATGTCTGGAGTCGGACATCGCACCTTTTTGCAGGCAAACATCAACCACTGTCGTTCGGCTCAAGACTTACTGCTGCAGTCTGTGGCCGAGCGACAGTGTGACATGGTGATAGTGTCCGAGCCATACTCTGTGCCCGGCCATTGGCTGGGTGACCGAGACGATACAGTGGCGATTTTTCAGCGGGCTTTTTCTGATTCTCCTCCCATTTCTCTTTTCGAAAAGGGGTCAGGTTTTGTCGCGGTTGAATGGGGTGAGATGGGCGTCATCGGCGTTTATTTTTCCCCAAATAGACCTCTCAGCGCATTTGAGGACTTCATTGCCCAGCTGTCTTTGGTGATCTCACGTTTGTCTCCCCGTCCGGTTTTTGTCGCCGGCGACTTTAACGCAAAATCGGCGACGTGGGGCAATCCAACCACCTCCTGCAACCGACGGGGCCAAGTCATGAACACTTGGATGGTGTCATCGGGGTTGTCCCTTCTCAACCGGGGCAACACGCACACGTGTGTGCGACAGCAGGGGGGGTCAATAGTAGACCTTACGTTCGCATCCCCCGCTCTAGCCGCACGTGTTCGTAATTGGAAGGTGGACAGGGGGGAGACTTTGTCTGACCACAGATACGTCTGTTGGGAGGTCGCCCTCCATAGTTCTCAGGCTTCGGACATTTCCAGCGTCCCGCGTAGTTCGTCATTTCCCAGATGGGCTCTTTCCCGTCTGGACCGGGGAATAGCGAAGGAGGCGGCTTTCATCCAAGACTGGATGATGTCTCCCTTCTCCGGCTCAGATGTGGATTCATGCGCGGCAGTCTTGCGGGACTCTTTGACCGAGGTGTGCAACTCTAGCATGCCTCGGTCCGGTCGCCTGACACCCCGCAAGGCTGTCTTTTGGTGGACGACCGAGATTGCCGATCTCCGAGCTGCGTGCATTGCGGCTCGGAGATGCTATCAAAGAGCACGTAGGCGTCGCGCTAGGGACGAGGAAGGCGAGGCCCGTTTATATGCCTCCTACGTAGAGGCTAAGCGGGTCCTCAAAGCTGCCATTGGTGCCGCCAAAGATAGGGGCAGGGAGGAGATGCTCGAGGGCCTTAACAGGGATCCTTGGGGGAGACCGTACCGGGCTGCGCGCAACCAACTGCGCCCCATTGGTCCCCCACTGACCGAAACCCTCGAGCCAAGCCTGTTGGGGGAGGTGGTCCGGGTTCTGTTCCCGGCCCACTCACCAAGTTTCGTCCCCCCACCCATGCGTGCTCATCCAGGAACAAACTTCGCGGATACGGAGATTCCTCGCACCACCTTCGAGGAATTCGAGGCGGCCACATCCTGTCTTCGGACTAAGAAGACGGCTCCGGGGCCGGACGGTGTTCCTGCCAAAGTCATCGCCCTCGCAGCCCCCCAGTTTGAGGAGCGCATTAGGGGCCTCTTCGACACGTGTTTCTCGGTTGGGAGGTTCCCTAAGATCTGGAAAGAAGGGCAACTTTGCCTGCTCCGCAAGGAGGGCCGGCCTGTCGACTCGCCGTCGGCGTATAGACCAATTGTCCTTCTTGATGAGATGGGCAAAGTCTTTGAGCGTGTCATTGCGTCCCGCATAAATGACCATCTGCGAGAAACGGGGCCTGATTTGTCCGACTGCCAGTTTGGTTTCCGGGCAGGGCGGTCAACTATTGATGCCCTGTCCCGTTTGAAAACCCTCTGCAAAGAGGCGGAGGAGCGCGGGGAAGGCGTGTTGGCTATATCTTTCGATATAGCCAATGCGTTTAACAGCATTCCCCATGCCACCATTCTGGCAGCACTCGAGTCATTCGGAGTTCCAGCATACCTACGGACGCTGCTGGACAGCTACTTGCGGGACCGCTCAGTGGTCTACATTGACAGGGACGGCCGTTTTTGCCGGTGCGAGGTCGGGTCCGGTGTTCCACAGGGGTCTGTCTTAGGGCCCCTCTTGTGGAACATCGGATACGACTGGTTGTTGCGGGGAGCTCTTCTCCCGGGCATGAGTGTCATATGTTACGCCGATGACACTCTAGTTACCGCCCGGGGGAAGACCTTCGAGAGTGCTGCGCGACTGGCGGAGGCGGGAGGCACATTAGTTGCCCGCCGCATGGGCCTTCTAGGGCTACGGGTGGCGCTAGAGAAAACTGAGGCCATATATTTTCATGGGCCTCGGCGCCGTCGCCCTCGGGATGCCTTCATCGTGGTTGACGGGATTCGGGTCGATGTCAAAGACCGAATCAGGCATCTAGGTCTGGATCTGGACGCGCGGTGGCAGTTTGGCCCGCATTTCAGCGGGCTGTCACCGCGCCTCCTAAAAGCGGCCAATGCTTTTGCGTGGCTTCTCCCGAACTTGGGGGGGCCGAAGGCGCATTGCCGGCATTTATACGCCGGCATTCTCAAAAGCATGGCCCTTTATGGTGCCCCTATCTGGGCTGACCGCGCTTCCCACCGGAACAATGTTGTCCACCTCCGGCGGCCCCAACGGGCGATTGCTCAAAGGGTCGCCAGGGCGTACCGTACGGTGGGGTATGATGCGTCATGCGCCCTGGCTGGCACCCCGCCCTGGGCTCTCGAGGCCCAGGTGCTAGCCAGGGTATACACCTGGACGACTGAGGAGAGGGCGCGCGGGGAGCGCCCTACTCCAGCAGAGAGAGGAGCTGTGCGGAGGGAGGCGTATGAAGACCTCGTCCTTCAATGGACGGATAACCTCGCCTCCGCAACGTACGGAAGACGGCTCCTTGATGCCTTAGGTCCCGTACTGAGGGAATGGGTGGAGCGACCTCACGGCCACCTCACCTACCGCCTGGTGCAGGTGCTGACCGGACACGGTTGTTTCGGCAGCTTCCTGCACCGCATTGGGCGGGAGGAGTCGCCGAAATGCTGGGAGTGTGGGGCGGACGTGGACACGGCCGACCACACTCTCATCTGGTGTCCTGCATGGGTTGCCGAACGCTCCGTTTTGTCCGGGGTGATCGGCAGCCTATCCAGTCTTTCCGCGGTCGTCACAGCGATGCTAGGCGGCCGCGAGGCTTGGTCGGCTGCAGAACGGGCGCGCGAGGCCGATCCCTCGGCGCCGGCGTTGCGTCGACGTAGAGGAGGCCGCAATAGGCGGATGTTTGACCGCCAGCAGCCTCCTGACGGGACCCAGCGGGTGGTTGGTGCGGGGGCACCACCACTCGCCTTGCACGGGCCCCCGTTGTTGTCGAATGGGAGTGGACTGGCCCTTCGGGCCGCTCCCGTCGCTCCCCCTATGGGGGGGCCGGTAGGGCCCAGGTAAGGTGGGCCGCGCTAGTGGTGTCGTGGCAGTCTTGGCCTAAGGTCCCATGACACCACCCATTAGGCGCCTGACGGAGGGACCGGGGTTTTTTAGTGGGTATTCCCTGCCTCATTTCCATCCCGAGGCAGGGTGCCGCCCTTCCTTTCCTAAGGGCGGCGTGAGTCCCACATACCCTGTCACTCCCCCGGGTGGCGGGGATGCGTCAAGGCATTTTTCCCCCGGGTCAAAAAAAAAAAAAAAAAAAAAAAAAAAAAAAAGGTACTGCGGTCACCAACCCGCCTGCCAAGCGTGGTGACTGTTGACTAAGCCAAATGTCATTGGCATTAATTCATTGGGGGAAGCCTGCGTCATGTTCGTCACCCCGGGAGGAGTCAGCGCGGTGCAAGGGCGGATTCACCGTCGTGGGCAAGATGGGCGTGCCCACAACCTTATTATACCTACTTATGACGTCACATTTGTTGAAAAAGTACTTATTTAATTTCACGTACCTACCTATCTAATTAGGGCCGACTTACTTCAAAGTTTATGTTTTTTTAGGCCTTCCTACAGAGCGTAAGAAAGGAAATAATCAAATTCAAAAGTTCACTAGCGGCTATTCGAACTTGTAGATAGATACTTGGCCGATTTTCGGGTAGGTGTAACCAGAACCTTTTTTGGGTCTTGGATCCGCGCCTGGCGTGGTGTGCGAGACTCCCAAAACGAAGGATATACCTACCTAACTTATACTCACTAAACACCACAGCCTGTTGGCATGGAGATGGGTAACGCCAAAGCAAACAGTCCCTTCACAGTTGAATTTTGATCTATACATAAATACCTACTATAATACTTATTTGCTTCATACTGCTATTTAAATATGACCATAATACTGAAATCCGTCCGAAATTTTAATTTGGTCCAGAATGCCCGCATTTAAAGTACCTACCTAAATTTTAAATATTGTTACTGTTAACGTATGATACCTACCAGGAGTTTTAAATAATGGCTTCAAGTTGGCAGCCCATCTTGGGGCTTCTTTCAATGTCCTCTCCGTTAAAAAATACAAAATTTGAATGGCACCTAGGTAATATACGAGACAATACCTAGAAATGTCTTATTTTTCCTATTAGACCTCGGTTTTATGGATTCAAAGAGCTTAAATTGAAGTAATCTGAAACTCCTTATCGTCCATTTTCATCAAGAAAGGAACATCAATTTTCGTCTCAATATGGCCTACAAGATTATCTATCAAATTTCAAAACTACCTAATAAACAAAAGGAATAGAAATAGGAGTAGGTTAGTCATGAAATAAAAGATACAAGATTATAACGATTTTATTAATGTGGTTATTGTGTATTTGAAAGTGGTAGGTGTAGCTAAAGAACTCTAAAAGAATTGAAATAAATGAAATTACAGTAGGTAGTTATGTCTCATTTTAATCAACTTTGACGGTAGCCCTGACCTTGGAGAGCGAACAATACCTATTGCCGATTTATAGCTTTCTCATAAAATCTTACTCGTCTTTTTTTAAATCGTCAACTAAGTATAAATAACTGAGCATCTCATTTAGAAATCATTCTCAACGAGTTCAACACTGGCTACAAAAATTTCGTACGTTTCGTCCACTGCCTACCTGATATAATTTGAGGCATAGAATACAATTTAAGATAGGTATAATATGAATCTGTGCATTAATCGTAGGTAGGTATCTACTATAAGGCTACATAAGAAAAGCTAGGCAATATGCACATTGTCACGCATACTCCTTAATTCAATCGTTTAGCAAGTAGTTCTATGAAAAAGTATATAAATAGATAAAGTCCATCCGATAAGTAAAATTGCTAGAGAACTGTATATTTGTTCCATTTTTAATGGAGTTGCCGATTCAGATCTTCATGATGAAAGAAATAGTTCCCAACATCTAAGTGACGAGAGTACAACATGTCCGATAATTCCCCCCTCAATCATAATGCTCAAGATTCGATTGATAGGCGACCTCATGGGAGCGAACTTCTTAAAAATACAAAACGGCCTGGGCTATTTACAATTTTTTCAGGAAGTATTTGAACATGCCATGGTCCCATTAAACTTCATTAAATGTTGTATTATATACTCCTTATTTAACGCTACAACAAGTTAGAAGTTCCGTTTAATAGGCTATCTAAGACATCGTAAGCGTTACCTAAATTTTACATACACCCAATTGGCAATAACGTGAGCATCTTCAGAGTAATATTCACGCAATGACCCCAATCCCCCGTACGGATACTTATTTTTTATGACGTCCTCAAAATTTTCCAAGTAATTTTCATAGAGCTGCAATTTCATGGAACTCACGAGGGCTGCTTGATAAGCTGTTCGGATTACGAAGCAGAAAAATATCCAACTAACAACTATAGTTCTCAGAGTTCCTTTAGAAGGAAGTCTTATTAGGAGCATTCCGAGAAATACATAGCACGAATAAAAAAATAAACTCACATTGGTCGACCAATGCTAAGCACGCGCCTCACATCTCTCCATAGCTTCGCTTTCATGAACATATGGATCAATATGATGAATGACAAACAAGAAAAATAATGCTATCCGGCTTTTTACCTTTAAGGGATAAAACAATTTTCAAATGAAGGCTTGAGCCTTGGCAGTCTTGCAGCCCACACCATGTCTAGTGATGCGTAAGTATGGGGATATTTGAAAATTTCCATGTAACTGTGGAGTTAAGGGTGCTGCACATAAGGACGCGTGAGCTCGTTTATTGAAGATGTCGCCAAAGGAGCCCGTCCAGTTATTATTTTCAAAACTGCCCCCATTCACCGTCGTCGAGTTCTAATGAACCAATGTCCCATTCAGTACGTCAGACAAAACTTGTATTACATCACCATCGGCTCCAGATGCTTCCAATGAGCCGTTGCATAACGAGTAGGTACATAAAAGGAGGCTGCTCCAAAGTCGAGATGACACAATGGACATTTATGTAGATTTCTCAGTTATCTGGATACAAGTTTTTGAAACATAATCGCGAGGGCAATTAAATAGATTTATTTGATTATGGACTTTATTTCTGCAATTTCCAGGTATGAGTGGATCATATGTGAAAATCAATGGTTTCCAGTGCCATTTTCAGGAGCTCTCAAAAACATCACGTTCACCATATAAAAGCGGGCTAGCGTTTGAAACATTTCTTTTTCGTCACACTTTTTTCCGATTAGCACAAATTATGACGTACATCGCAGTGTTGTCGCTATTTGGACATAACTAGCCATTGAAAAGTGTCTGATAGTTCCGACGTGTCTTGCCCGAATACAATAAATTGTGGGATATGATTCTGTGCATTTGGAAGCCCTTGCCATACTTCAAATAAATCGATTGGTTATAGGTGATGAGAAATGATTCTACTCCGATGTGAGCCATTGTGCTGTATATAACCAGCGTCACGAATCGCCATTGAAATTGTAGTAAGCTATTTTTTGCTGCCGTAGTGCCCAAGTTTACTATGAATTCAGGGGTCTTCAAGTTCTTGAGTCTTTGATCCATCAACATTGTCCGAATACACGTCCAGATCCATGGTTGTATTCAGCGGCAATGAAACCGTAATCTGTTGGGTGTTATATAGTATCTATCAGAGCTAATGCATGATCTAATAGCTGTTTCACATGTCGACGTTTGTAAATTACTTAGGTGTCATTAGCGGAACTTCCCATTAGCCATGGAAAGTAATAAAGATATGAACAAAATCGAATTCTAAAATGTTCACCAGTATAGTTACCTATCTTAATTTTGTTTTATGATAACTGTGTTGTGCATCTACCTACTACAATTACAAAGTAGTAAACTATTCCATTTTTGACATAGGTATACCAACATAAACATGAAATTGAAATATAAACATTTGAATTTGAACCCTACTCTAGTTTTATATCAAAACACATTATGTATGAACGGTATCTAAGATAGCACTACGAAGTATTTTAAATCTGCCTCTAATTCACATTCTGAAGGAACTTCATCATACCTACATAGTTACTTAAAGGTACGTAAAGACGTTACATCATTGATCATTTTGAACTTTTTTTTAGGGTTTTAAGGTGAGGTAAGTAGACATGTTTGGCTGTTTAAAATGTGCTTAAGTAGCTTACGTGCACTACGAAGCCTACCGCCCTATTTGCTGCTGACTGCGTACAATAAACAAATGATACTAACATTCTAAAGTTTCTGAAATTTACCACCAATTAGTTCTATAATAAAAATTAAAGTGGATGCAACCCCCACCCACAATTAAAATTACATAGCATCCAGTGTAATGCTCTAAAGTGATACTAGTTGGATCACCGCTTTTAGGTCAGCTTAGTAGCGTAACGTTTATGTATGTTTGCCGTGTACCCACTCTCGACTAATCGCAATAATATGATACTGACTGAATCTGCAATGGGCGAGAATTTCTTAAAAAAGATAACCGTGGGTGTATTTACTACACGCTGTGGCAGAATACGGACACGTAATTTGTTATGTTTAATAAACATATTTGGCAGTCTCCAAATTCATTGCATCACAAAATTTTTACTACTTAAGTTCATAAGTTCGGGCACTATATCAGGAACGTTCATGCTTTTCAATTATCATAAACTAGGGCTCTTCTAAGTAATAGTCTCTCAAAGTTAATCCCGCCACCGAATGAATAATTTTTAGAATAAGCTTCTTCAATTGTATCCAATTGATCATAGTAGAAAATTCCTTGCAATGACTTATCAGGCAGACTTGGTAAAAAGTTCTAATAAGAAAACAATACCATATCCACATCAAGGCCATGTATAGAAACGCAGGTTTTTTGGGCAGCTTTGTGGATGGTAGACCCATGCATATCATCCAGGAGTAGAAGAAGACGCTGCCTGTAGATTTGCCTAGGCCTGTTTCTTTGTGAGAGAATGGCCAGTACTTTACTATTCACAAACCATGCGCAAGCCCGACGAATATAAAAGTGACCGCTAATACAATTTGGGATAAAGTTTCAAACGGATAAAATAGTTTAATTGATGCTGGTTTTAGCTGCGCTGGGTTGTGCAATCCAGGCGGACAGTAGATGAATAATATTCGATAGATTTTGAAAATACGCTAACCTCATAACAGTGAGGACACCTGATGTCATCGATAAATTAGCCGTATCATCCAACAAATCCGCAAGAGAGCCTGTCCAGGTGCCATTAGGCTCCAGCCTACCCCATCCATCTCCAATTCGTGGCGTCATTACCTTCAAAGTGGCATTCAGCCTTTCAGCGATCAGAACTAACAGTCACCATCCGCACCACTCGGTTTCCCATCGATATCTTCATATACGGCTTCTGTATGAATGTGGAAGCAATTATTGGACACCGATGTAGATTCATTAACTTTCTCGGGAACATACCCCTGCACGAATTGTCGTCGTTCACGCAAATATCAATCTTCACAGGTCTGCCGTTACGGCAGTTGACGTCTGGGTATAAATAAGTGTAACCGACGACTTCTTTCTTAGTAGTCAACTTCATGAAAACGACATTAGTAATTTTATGGTTCCAAAACATAACAAACGCTTCACGTTCATCACAATTTTGAGACTGACAGGTGACGATAAATTTACCGGTGTTGTCGAATGTATGAGAGTCGCATCCACTGCAGCATTTGTTCAATTTTAAGAGGTCGATGCCGAACAAAATGTATTGTCTAGTCCTTTGGGCGAACGGCGGGAAAAACCGCCCTCTGCCGACAATTTGCGTCTTATTGTATAATTGCAAGAACAAATCTACTCCTATCACAGCAGTTGAATTGAATAAGAGCAAGGTTGTGTAAACCCATTCGAAATTTTGGTTAGCTACTTTGGCTGCACTTTCTGTTAATCTATCATTCGGTTCAGCAGATATAGAAAAACAATAAATCGGACTTGGTGATAATGAACATGGTAGAAGAGATAGTCAGAATAAAAAAATCGTCCAATCTGCTGCACTGGTGATTTCAATCTGTTTGTATCCGCGGCTAAATTAGACTTGTCACGGCAAGGCGATGAAACATTGTATAACCCTATTTTCATTTGCTACACGACATCAATGTTAGTTCAATTAAAAAGCAGGATGGCTCATATTGTATCCATTAGCACATCACTTACATTGTATCATGAATATTGTTTATGCTGGTTGCGAGTCCAGAATAAGCGGTGTATTCTTTATACTTATTATTAATTTTAGGTTTTTGTCTATAGAAATGCATAAGTATTTTCTTTTTAACCGACTTCGAAAAAGGAGGAGGTTCTCAATTCGTCTGTATGTATAATATTTTTTTCTTTTTTTTTTTTTTTTATGTTTGTTCACCGATATTTCCGTCAATTATGGATGGATTTCAAAAATTTTTCGACAGTTCCGACAGGGGACACTTCCGAGGTGGTCCCCATTATCACCAAGTCAGGATCTGATGATGGGATCCTGGAGAAATTGAGGGCAAAACCACCAAAAATTGTATGCTCATATGTGTTTTTGTTACGTAATCATATTTTACTCAGGTATATGCTTCCGGGCGTCAACATCTGGTGCTGATGATGAAGCCAGAGAACTCCTTAACGGTTAGGAGTTAGGGGACAGTACTGACTTTGGTCCGATATTAAACTAGGTAGTAAGTATGTACTTTTGCAGGGCTAATAGGGCAGGTGATTTGGTAAGTGATATGCCTTGATTCTAGATCGCAAAGTCTTCACTTGACTTAAAGCAAAATTTTTCATTCTAAGTAAAACTCTTAAGGATATTAATTACGCTTTATTCAAGGTCACAGCACATTAACGCAACTAAAAATAGAGAAATAAAATTATTTTTAAGAAAAAAATTAAACCGACTTCAAAAAAAAACACAAACGACCAAAACTAAAAAGCGATAAATAACGTAAGTAAATCTATCGCTTAATACATATTATTTAAATATTACAATTATCACTAACTTTGAAGTCGGTGCCAGCCAAACAAGAAAATGTATATTGTCGTGTGGATTTGCCGGCCGCGCGCGTCTTACAACAACAGTCTACGTTAGGTACCGAGAGGCTGGCACCGACTTCAAAAATAAGTGACAATTGTACTATATAAATAATTATGTATTAAGGATAGATTTACTTACGTTATTTATCGCTTTTTAGTTGTTGGTCGTTTGTGTTTTTTTGGAAGTCCGGTTTTAATTTTTTTCTAAAAAATAATAGATTACACTAGTTGTGCCGGCGGCGTCGCACGCGTGTATATCGGGTTTCAAAAATAACGGACTCCCATAAAATGGTACCCTAAATTTTAGTTAGACCTAGTAGCCAATATATTGGTGAAAACCACATTTAATTCCATGCAGTAGTTTTCGCGTGCTGCGCGATCAAACATACAAATTAAAATTTCTCTCGTTTTCCCCAACACTTCCCGTCACTGCTCTGCTCCTATTGATTGTAGCGTGATGAAAAGTATACTATAACCATCCAGGAGTATGAAGAATAATTGTACCAAGTTTCGTCAAAATCCGTCCAGTAGTTTCTGTAGCGAACATACAGACAGACAAAATTTTACTGATTGCATTTTTAGACATCAGTATCGATCACTACATCACACCCCCTGAATAGTTATTTTGAAAAAAGATTTAATGTACAGAATTGACTTCTCTACAGATTTATATAAGTATAGATGAAAAAAATAAAAGAAAATAATAGTTTGTGATGTATAAAGAAAACTACTCGCTTTAGCTGAAAAAAATTATATTTTATGAGAAATTATAATTTACAATATTTCATACAGGCATCCATCTTTCAGTCGGAACTTAAGCTAAAAATTCTCACAATCTCACGCAAAAGGTAAAGCAACGTTAGACTATAATATAGTTTATAGCAATATTTTTGTAGTCACCGCCCAACCGTAAAAATAAACAGGTAAGAACCACTCCAGTACATGAATTTCAGTCCTTTTTATGAAAGATATACGAATCCGCGGCGTTCGTGGGCGAACGAGGGCGGGAGCGGTGGCCGCGACGCTGTGCCTTGCGCGCTCGCCAACACTACTATAACCGCCAATACTTCTGTGTGCTTTGTTTACTTTTTGTGCAGCTAAACCATTCCAATTTCGCGCACTGGGCGTCGAGGCAGCTCACTCAAGTCTGTTACAGGAATACATGCACTCACCCCAGTCATCAGAGCTAAAAACCGAATTCAATTGAACCTGGTGCATCTTACAACCGCTTTTCGCGATACGGCGAATGGAATATTGATACCTATTTGCATGACCGTAAAGCACAGAGTCGCGGGTGGCGCCGCGTCCGCCTCGCCACGCGCACATCGTACCCACGCCGGCCCAAAACTAATTCACAATATTGCTGTACAATTGCACAAAAGAAATATATTATGTACATGATACAGAGATTGCACTTTAATGGGTAACATCAATAGAAAGTTTCCATATTGTGCGCTAAGTTTCAATATTTCACAATAATTTTGAGCATTTCAGACAGCTGTATATCTAATAAAAGCATACAGTTTTGCTATTGACAATGTCAGTTGTCACGGTGCGCTTACATTGATGAAGTCGATATGCTTAGAATGTATAAATAATGACACAACAACGAATAAGTTAATATTATTTGTACATATCAAAATAGAAACTTTGTTTCTTACTATACATAAATAACTAAAGTAACACAACACACCACACTAAATTAAGCATAGAATAATGAAAGTACTATAAAATATGGAAAACATTTAGAAACGTATGTTTAGTTTGTGCTTTACGTTACATATAAAATAATGCCAATAGCAAAACTTTCGGCACTGCACCTGTCGGCTCAATTCACTCAGCACATTTAGACCCAATGTACAATATATTATCATTCATGTGGTATAAGCTTTCGTGCAAAAACGTCTGTTTATACAAGTCACACTTTACCAATATCAGAAGGATTCTGACTTCTCAGTTTCTAGTAAAAAAAGTTTATATCAAATGCATCAAAAATGTCCTTAAACAACTAACGTAGTTATACCTCCCTATATCTGACATACGGCTAGCTGATGGGAATTTTCGTACACGGATAAACCATTAGAAAAAACCGAATACACCAGACCTTTCCATACATAAAGCCTACAGTTAACATAAATCATTTGCTTGACGTCAATTCGTGTAGAAAAAACACCATCTTTAATATAAACAGCTTAAATAATAAAATTCCAATGTTACAAAAAGTAACGTAATCTTTTAAATACAATAATAAAATATTAAATCTTCCAAGCTAACAGAACAAACGGTAATGGATATATAGTATTATGTTATTGATATTTGAAGACAGTGGCGCGATGCTGTGCGCGGGAGCGAATCGAACCCTGTCTCCACCCACGAGGTTGATAAAATACGCATAAGTTCATTGGACTAGTTTGTTCAAATCCGTCTGGACACAATAAAATGTATACTAACTGTAGAAAGATATTATGCACAAACTTTACAAAAATCCTAAAACAATGACTAAAAGCAGCTCATGGTAAGGCCCAAGACTCACCATAACTTTAAAATGCACAATTTAATAATACACCGTTACAGACACGTACGTAAAATGTGAATAACTTCATCATTAAAAAAACATGTCAAAAAACCCTGTCCGGTTCGAGTGCGACCCGTCCGGACCTAGAGCGATGTAGTTCGCGTCGGTGGCCCGCGCCTCGCCCGATCCTAAGTTTTTGGGTTAAATGACTTTACAATCTATCCTTATTTTCTCATTAAACAATTTAAGGTGAATAAGTTCGTCCGTCCGATCTCAGTTCGTGAATTTACACATTCTGACGAAGTTGATGATGTTTCAATTATGTGTTATACACAATCACAGATGTGTCAGTGACCAGGCTGTAGTGTGGCTTAGACGAGGTTGTATTCCTTTAGGTTGGACTGTAGGATTGTGTCTTTGACTGCGGCGAACACAAATCGGATGTTTTCAGTATCTGAAATACAAAAGGTAACATTAGGCAACTATATAAAGTTTATATTTGTATCTTATCCGACTAAATTTGCCTGATTTATCCACGTGATATTGTCGTCATTACTTATTCAGATACAATGCAAACAATTACTAGTCAGACCAGTGACCCACTATCATAAATGCTTGCTTTGTCATCATAAACGAAGTAAGTTACATCGATAATGAATGATACTTATATATACTAGGATTTTGGAAATGGAAATTCATATGGCAGACGGCCTACTCCTATGGACTCTAATCAAATTATGTGCGACATAATATATTGACTCATATAGGTCACATGCGCTACCTTGTGTAATCAAACGATCAATGTGTATCACTGAAGGAGTTGGAGCGACGTTATTAAATGTAACTTTCGGGGAATATCTCAGTAACTGACCAATAATTTAATCGGTATCATGTTAAGATAAATTAAATAATCTCCATGTCTAATTTCTACAGCCACCAGCTCGTGTCCTTACGACAATACCAACTATATAAATGTGCTATTATGGATCCTAGAATACCTTGAACCGTCCAAAGCACATCGCTTATAGATAGTTATGTATGAATGCTCAAACTGCACAATAGTATATCAGTTGTCCATGCCTAGTCAGATTTTATCACCGCAACTTGGTGGACACCGAGCCGGCTAATGAATAAATTTATGAAGAAATCCCTCTGGTTTAAAACAGCACTTGGTGCCACCTAGATAATTCTTACATTACTTTTACATTTTTACATTATTTTTTACTTGACGATTCATAGTGCTTATTTTAAGTCTATGTGAATAAAGGTATTTTATGTGAATAAAGGAATTTGATTTTGAGTGGCTCGACATAATGGCTTCCGCTACGCCTGATGGAAAGCGAAAGAGAAGCCCAAGTCGCTGTGACAACGGGCAAGTAAACTGTCAGTTACTTGTCAGTTGCCACCGCCATGCCGGCCCAACCCTAACCCCCCACGAGCTCCGGGAAACCCCCCTACTCACCGGCAGAAACACGGACCGAGAGGTCATTTGACTGCGGTATTCTGTAGGGGTGGAGGTCCTTCCCCCGGACGGGCGGCTCAATTCGAGCGAAGATTCGCTATGGCCCTACCTCTCTTGATTTCAAGGAGGCAGGGATATTTTTTATTGTAGCTCTACATAATGGCTTCCCTATGCCTGTTGGAAAGCGAAAGAGAAGCTTGGCTTCTCTTGCGCTATGAAACGGGCAAATAACTATAGTAATAATTTGTATGTAAACGGAACTCCACACAAATATATATACAGAGTGAGGAGTTACTGTATGTTACAAATACAGGAGTGGGTGTGGCTGACTTTGCTTCAACATTCATATCATACTCAGTTTTTTAGCATTATAAATTGTGTAAACATAGAAGCAGTGGTAAAATAATAATCTTTCTTTATGCACAAGTACTATAAAAGAGTAAGTTTGGAGTTGTCAAACTAATAACTTAGCAACATCAGAGTGTTAAGGCTTTTTTATGGAAACATTTTCTGCCTAATAATATAGATATCATATTATGTATCTGTTACTACGTTTTCAATAACGGCTTTTGCTTGGTAAAAAAACCTGTCGTTTATTCTCAACGAGTCATATAACAACGGCTCGTGTCACACTGTGACTGGCTTGTGTACAATATTCGCATTGAGTAAAAGTGTAACACGTTGCGAATATATATTCATCTAGTAACTCTAATCGAATTATTTACATCATTCTTGATAAAATAAGTTGTTGCTTGTTGAGTTTTGTTTTTCCTAACGAGTGAGTTAAAAATTTCACACTCCAGTCTTACTAGATAAGAATAAAAATTCGCATGGAGTCACACTGTTACTCGTTGAGATCTTTTTCCGATCATGTAATCGTATCGTAAAATCTAAGTGTTACTAGATGAGAATAAATATGCGCAATGAGTCACACTTTTTCTCGATGCGAATATTTTCTCAACCAGTCACAGTTGTGACACGATCGAGTGTGACTCGTTGAGAATAAACACACAAAAATCCGTCAAGTTTTCATGTGACCAATGGTTAGACGTGCACTAAGCGGCTTATCCAGAGGCATTAATAATAATAAATAAAATATAATAAATATAAATACATAAATATCAGACAACACTCAATACATAGCTCCGATCCCAAAGTAAGTAGCTTAAGCACTTGTGTTATGGGTATCAGAACAACGAAGGTACCACAAAATAAATACCTTAAATACAAATATAACCACCCAGACACGGAACAAACACAAGTGTTCATCACACGAATGTTTGTCCCGGGTGGGAATCGAACCCCACGACTCTCGGTTCAGAAGGCAGAAAATAATAATAATAATAATAAAGTTTTTATTTCCATGTAACAAGTAGTGAAGAACTTATATCTAACGGCTCTGCACTAAGCCTATTGCTTGTATCGCAGTAACCTTTACAAATTACCAGGTACATTTATTGGTCACGGTTCGGTTTGTGGGAGTTTTCTAATCACAGAAACGAAACAACAATGAATATAAAAGAAAGGAAAAAATAAAAATGATGTATGTAAAGTTAGAGGAAAGTTACGTTTGATGAAGTATCGTTGTAAGTGTGTATATGTGTGTAAGTGTGTGTGTGTATGTGTGTGTTTGTGCGTGCTTGAGTTTTTACGTTATTTACAGCAAATTAAGATCATTCAGTTGAGCATAATTTAAGTCTAATATCCAGGATTCTATTGCATAATTTTGCTTCTCGCAGAGTAGATTCTTTATGTTAACTAAACTGTTTACGATATTAATAAACGTGGCAGTACGAAGTATGTATGCCGTTTTTGCGAAGGTACTGTGTAATGAGGTATGGGAATTTTGTAAACTTCGTAGCCAGAGTAGCTTATCATAATCTGGCGATCTTAAGGTGGTCTTGTGGATGTGGGCTACAGCGCGGGAAATAAATAATTGTCTGACGCTCAGTACTTTCGATTCTTTATAAAGTAGATAAGTACTGAATCGACGGGCTTACTTAGCATAATTTTTAGGACGGTCCGTTGAGCTCGTTCTACTTCTAATCATGATTGATTTTGTGGCAGCGCCCCATGCCTTATTACAGTATATAAGAAGAGACTGACAAAGCGCTTTGTACACTAAAAGCAGTGTACTTTTGGGTGCAGAGCTCCTGAGAGATTTAATAAAGTATGCAGTTCTTCTTATTTCGGCTGATAAAACAGAGATTTGGTGTTTTATATGTTAATTTTATCGTCTAATGTCACTCCAAGGTACTTATCCTGTCAGTACGAGTTATTAAACTGCAATTGCAAGGGACTGAAGTATGTGAGACATAGTTGGGGCATGTATGGAGTTTCAGTTGTTTTGTGAGTGGAGGTCTGGACGGCGCGAGTTTTATGAAAAGCTATGTTTTTAGTTTTTTCTATATGATTGTGAGTAAGTTCGATCTTAACCAGTCACTTACGAGTTCATTCTTTCTCAGCCTTGTCATAAACCGCGTCCCACGTGGAGCTCTGAAAAAGTATCACTGTGTCGTCTGCGTAAACATATGATGTCGGCCCCCCCGTAGAGTGGAAGTTGTAGTATATCGCTTATGTAAATTATGAATAAAGTAGGCCCAAGGATACTACCTTGTGGCACTCCAAATCCAACTGGCATTAGATCACTAATTTCAGAGCCCACCCGAGTACACTGTCTACGACCTGACAAATAGTTACGGCAACCAAACTCGAAGGACAAGCCTCTAAAACCAAACGCATACCAGTTTTTGTGGGAGAATCGGAATGGATATAGTGTCGAAAGCCTTGGCCATGTCAATGAAAACTCCCACGCATCGGTTATTACTGTCCAAAGCCTTCGACACTATTCCGCTAAATGTTAGTACAGCATCTTCTGTGGATTTGCCTCGTCTGAAACCAAACTGTCTTGAGGAATCAAGGTTATTACTTTCAAGAAACACGGTTACTCTTTTATTTACGACTTTTTTCCAGGAGTTTTGAAAGAATAGGTAGCAATGATATTGGCCGGTAATTTGAAGGAACGGTTTTGTCGCCACTCTTGTGTATTGGGGTAACTATTGCTATTTTCCAGGTTACGGGAAAGGTACCAGACGAAAGGCTCAAGTTAAAGTGTGAGTTAGGGGCTTTAGGATTAGATATCTGATGTGTTTAATCAACGTTGGCGTGCATTTGTCGATTCCTGGTGAACATCTGATTTGAGATTGCTGATAAGATTAATCTATTTCGTCTTCGTCAGTTGGTGTCATAAAAAAGGGACTCGGACATCAGGTTTGGTATTTGAAACATTAGCGACAAGTACCTCTTCGGTAGTGGAAATTTTAGTCAGTGTTTCATGTGGCAAGATCCCGACGTTCGCGAAATATTCGTTACAGAGATTTAGGGAAGATGTGGTATCGGTTTCAAGCTTACATAGGTCTGTGGCATGGTTTCGAGATTTATTGAGGTGGCATATATCTTTGATAGCTTCCCATAACTCTTTTAGGGTTATTTTTATTGCTGCGTAGTAATTGGTTTTACTAATCTGTCTTGATTTAACGGAGAAGATTAACTAGAGAAATTTCTATATCTTTTATATGTTAACTGGAGTATTTCGTTTGTCGGATCTCGCCTGGCCTGGGTGTGCAATTTGTCTCTGTTTTTTTGACATCTCATAATGCCTGGCGTGATCCACTGATTTAGGTTAAATTTTTGACCGGCTGGTTGACAATTCTTTTTGTATTAGACTAATGGCTACATTAATTGTGTTACAGAACAGTTTGTCGCTTGATTGACGTCCTGACAATTAATAACTGACGTCCATTGTTCAGTCGAGAGTTGCTTAACCACAGCGGAGTTATTGATTTTCAAAAGAGTACGATTTGAATTGGGTTTTGCTTTACCAGTTTTCATAGAGAAAATGCAGATGTAATGATCCGTTATGTCACAAGCGCAGACCATTCCTAGGCAATGAGTAGGATTCTTTGTAAAGTAGTGGTCGAGGCAAGCCTTGCCTCTGGTCGGCTTATTTATTGCGGGTAAGAGCTGATGTTCTGCTAGTAGAGATAAATAGTCAGTACATTGTTCATTTAGTGGTTCGGAGCATATATCGATGTTAATATCACCTGTAACTATTATGTTGCTTTTGGTCTTAGCTTCGAACAGTATCTGTCAGAAGAAGTCAAAAAATTGTTGATATCAATATATGAAGGTGAGCGATAAATAGCCAGTACTAAGAAGTCTGGCCCCCTAGATTTATTTCAAGCAATTACAGTCCTCGCAAGGTGATTCAGTTACAGAAGCGTTCCAGTGTGTCTTTGATGTTATGCGACTACGCCGCCACTCTTATTTATAAAACTTATGCGTTCGGAGGATCTATAGCCGGGAAGTTGGGGGATTATAGAGTTGTCATTTAACCAGCATTCGGTTAGAATTATTATGTCAAAAATAGTATTAGTACGTTTGAGTGTAACCAAGAACGCGTCAAAGTTCTGCTTTAGGCTTCGAATGTTCAGGTGAGCGATCTAAAATTATGCTCGGAGCACTGAGAAGTTGCACAATTATCAACATTTTCTAGGAAATGGCAGTCTATTGATAATGTTTCATCAAGATCTTTAGTAATAATTATCTATAGTAGTAATTTTCTATATTTAATAAGTAGTATATATGGAATTTCTATAATAAGTTGTTATTATGTGACTGCATTTGTTTAAACTTGTTATCTTTTCAGTGCCGCCCCTGTAAGTGTGATTGTGTTTTGTGCTGTGTGAGTTATGTATGTGTGTTGTGTTGTGTGAAATATTTGTGTGTAAGATCAACGTATAATCAGCTACGTTCAAAGTGTTACAAATAAAGACATTTCTAGCAAATTAAAAAATAATAGGCTAAGGAGATACATTATACCAGTGTTGAGGTTTCTTGAGGCTGCCTTTCCGGCCCGACCTTTTTCGGTCCCAAGTCTGCCATTGTATTGATGCGTATAGCTGGCTTACCATCTGATTTTCTGATGTAAATGCCTCCGTTACGGATCCAGCAGTAGCGAAAGTCGTGTTCCTTCGTTCGAAGTCTCGCATGTCGAAATAACTGACGATTCTGTTTAGTAAGCTCTCATTAAGGAATATGGAGTGGGCAGCCCATCCACTATGTTCTCCGAAGTCATGTTTCGTCTGGATTTTGCAGCTTAATTAACTCGTCTCGTTTGCATTTCGCTGACTAGTTTGATTACGACGGGGCGTTCCATTTTGGGCCTGTGAGGTGGACTTTGCATTTTTTCCAGGTTTTTGGGCCACTCTGATCACTTCGTTGATATCTGTGTCAAAAAGTTTTACACCAATCTTTTGTGATGTTAGCATCGCCAATTTGCATTAAGTTTTCGTTGTACGTTTTCCGCTAATCCTTTAACTCCAAGTTCATTTTCTAAAGGCTAACCTCTGCTCTTGCAACGACGAATTGTCTATTGCAAAACTGCCAATAGTCTGTTTAAGACTGTCCAATCTCCAACTGGGCGTTCTGAAGTTGTCTTGTGTGTTCTTTAAGCGTCCCGGCTAGTTGATTTTATTTCAACGTTCTGTTCGTTTTAGAGGTTTCTGTATACTTCCTGTCTTAATTGGCGAAACTCTGATATACGAAGTGACATTTCTGAACCTAAGGCTGTATCTTGTATGTGGATCTTTGGTTTGGTGTTATTGGGGGCGGCTTCCTCTAGTTAGATTGACGTTGTCGCTTGTTGAACTTGACGGGTTCGTCGCACTTGCAAGGCCGTACTGGCGTGGAGGTAGTATCGCCTTTAGGTCGGGAACAGACGCAGGAGGACAGAGCCATGCTTCTTTTTGCGATTTATCAAAGCTTTCATATCGCTCCTTAGTAAAGTTTAAGCAAATTAAGTCATAACATTCTTGCATTGCGAGCATGTCATGTAGTATAAGTCTAAATATATGTTTACCACAACCACCACAGGATGCTTCCATTGTAAAGTATTGTCGTCCTTGTAGTAAAATTTTATTTATTCGACGCTGAGTGTACCGGGGGCGTAGCGCGTTAAATGTCGCGTCGTGGTCCGCAGCCAAGCAAAATAATAATCATCAACTGCGGCGAGTGCGTTCTCTGGCGAACCGCGACACGTTGTCGAATATATGAGGTGTTGTTACCACCTTAAATTGCTTCACTTAGTTAACTGTCGATTTAACTTTGAAGTCGAACAATTTGCTGACGGAGCGCAGTGAATCCCGCGACGCCAGTAGGTGACAAAAGCGCGGGCACGGAGCTAGGATGCCGCGCGCAGCTCGCGGGCGCTTGGCGGTTATCGTACAGTTATTTTGTATGTTTCTACGCGTGGGTAAATTGGCGCACTTTTACTGTTATAACACTGTTTATCTCGTTACGGTCACTAAATTGCTCAACTAATGGTATCACTAGATTGGTGGCAAGTTGTCCTTCATGTAGGTAATAATTAACGTTATCAAATAACACTTTTTACTACTGTTTTGTATTAAAAACACGGAGAGAAGCGGCAGCGTGTATGGGGTCGAACCGTGGCCGCGGCCTAACTCATAATCGTTTATTTTTCTCATCACAATATAATGATAGGTACAAAATGTGAAAGCCGACAATTTTCGACTTGAGCACTTTTATAAGCTAAGAGACGTTATGTTAACTAACAATTAGTAATGATAAAAAATTTAGCTATAAAAATACACAAAATAGATATATACACAAATTGAGATAATGACAAGGTATGAAAATGAAGAAAATAATTAGTCCGTCTCTTAGATAATAAAAAAATATAAGACCCGTATTTTTTGTTTTGTCGAAATAACAAGAAAATACTTAGATATAGCGCATTAAAGTTACGGAGTGGGGGCTAACTACGTCACGTTAGAGTATATTTTGTAGCTCTAACGTGACGTCATGTGACATTTAAAATCAATGTATCTTCGTAAGTTTTTGAACAAGACGCAAAATAAAAAATACGTATCCAATATTTTCATTAATCTGATCTGATGGACTATGAAATTATTTTTTAGTCATCATCCCAATTCTTACTATGTCGTATTATTGTTGTATCATATATTTAATTATTTATAGCTAGAAGTCATCTTGTATAGTATTATGAAATCATCATTTTATACGATTGTAACTTTATTTATTACACAAAGAAAATTATACTTGTACTTTTGTGCAATATAGGTAAGTAGTTGCAATTGTATTTACCTAGTAAAGATGCCATTGTAATAGCATATCATTGATCTTTGTCAGGCAATTACTGGGCGCAATAGAAGCTATTATGTGACCTTACGCATATTGTAGCAAATCCCTTGACTAATTCATCTTTTTTACTTTTTACTGCTTCTACTCTTTAGTCTCTGGTTTATTGTGTGTAACTCTGGACAAAATTTACACACTACTAAATCCGTTTATCAGTGTTTTAGGATATAGTACCTTTAAATAGTGTAAGTCTCAAGGACTACCATGCACGCTTTGTCTTTACTTTTCTACCTTGCTTCCCTGTGTTCTAGGTGAAACTTTTGACAACGTAAACGGCTTCAGTAATCATAATATCAGGCGAGTTGTGGCCCAAGCACACCCATTTAAAAAAAAAACTATTATCACGTAAAAGGCTTGACTGAGATACAATTGGTCACAACTTGGTTTTTATGGTTCCCGTAGCCAAATGGCAAAAACGGGGACCCTTATAGATTCGTCTTGTCTGTCTGTCCATCGTATGTCACAGCCAGTTTATTCCGAAACTATAAGAGCTACATTATTGAAATTTGGTGCGTATTTGGTTAACCGCATTATGATTTTAAAATAAAATCAGAACAAAATCCTAAATTTTTGGGGTTCCCCATAACATAGAACTGAAACTCAACATTTTTATTTCATCAAACCTATACGTGTGGGTTATCTATGGATAGGTCTTTTAAAATGATGTTGAGGTTTCTAACATAATTTTTTTTTAACTCGAATAGTTTGCGCGAGAGACTCTTCCAAAGTGGTAAAATGAATGTGTGAAAAATATATGACATGTATTACTATGTCAAACTATTAACGAAAATTGATTTGAATGAAACTAGACAGTAGTGCATTTTTCAGAGGTCATATATCAAATTACCAATTTTTTTTTATTCAATCAGTGGTACGGAACCCTAAGTGCGTGAGTCCGACTCGCACTTGGACGGTTTTATATCACAATGCAATTTGTTACTGCAACTGTGTTACTTTTGTGCTAATCTACTGTTATCATTTCGCATATCACTGATATTATGGCGGGCAAAACAGCTTCCTGCAGCTAGTAAATGATATGTCAGAAAACTTCCTATTGTATGAAATGGTAATAAAGGGGCAAATAAATTAAACAACATGCATTATAATATTAAAAATAAATATTTAATGGCGTAAATAACATGCGTACGAGTATTCATGCAAGGTTGAACTCCTTCAGCGCTGACTCGCATTAATGGTGTCCTTTACCGCACAGAATACAAGCTTAATATTTTCCGTGTCTTTAAAAATATCCAAGGCAGCATGCAAAAGTAAAAGATAAATAAAAGTACATGCAACAAAAAAGAAAATAACAGTACCTACTACTAATAAAACCATTCATTTAACATTATTACGATGAAAAGTAATTATAATTATATCGGTTAATTATTTATCTTTTGCAAAGGACTCCGACAGTTAAATTTATAATTAATTTCTCTACACATTTTCTCTCTACAAAAGCTGATAGCTAGAGATGATTTGTTGAGATAACAACAATAATATTGACATTTTGTTATTTTGTTTCAGTTAAAAAAATAACGCGATAAGAAAGATATAATATATTTACATCGATTTTGTTTATTTGAAATACTAAAAGGATCATTCATTTCAACATATTTCAATCACAAAAACTACACTATTATTTCATTGTTGTAAAATCTATAAACTATACTATTGTACTTGCTACGTACTAGTGCACACACCATACAGAAAAACACACCAGACATAGCAAAATAATAAAAGCACTACAATATTTGTACAGATACAATCAAGCGGTTTTTCTAAGTAAATAAATAGATTATAAAAGTCTTACGCCCAAAAACTTACCTTGCCCTAACATAAATACTCGATCGTTATAATTTATAATTGAGTAAGTGGCTGAAATACTGTTGAATGTATTCATGATAGTGATGCGTCTTTATTTAATCTTTTAAGGCCTTGTAAACTTAAAGATAAAGAGGTCTCGATGGACAAGTAACAGGGTAGTTGCCTATGTTTCAATTTGCTTACCAGAAAGATGATTAATCGATGTCTGTTTGAGAAATCACAACTAACATTATGCTGCTAAAAAGACCGCGATAAGTCTTCAAAGTTGAATGGAGAGTCAATTTCAAAAGTGTTGAAATTAATACAGCTTTAAGTTGCACTATTGCTGCGTTATTGTTAGAAAACCAATTACCATAAACGTATAATATAATTTAATTGAAGAACAAACTCAGTGCAGGTAGTTTGAATTGATTGAGATTATATCTTTTTGATTGTGACATTGAAATTGTAATAGTTCCCAAACTATTCATGGTATCAGTAATTTTTCACCCTACGTTTAATTAAGAAGTCGATCGACTATCATGAAGAAAAAATATAGACCGCTAGCGTATTGCCACAATATTTTTTTTAAATCACTCAGTAGTACCTGGAGTTTGGAAAGGTAGTGGTGATACCATACGATGGTGCACGAAAAGCACTTTAAAGTCGATTGATTAGGTTTACTATCCCTTCGGTTGTATCACCTGAAGTCGTACTATCGGATGTTTGTGGACACATGAATGTGCTAATATGTTTTATTTATTCATGTATAATATTATGATGGTCACTCGCAACAGGGTTCCACCAGATACCAGCGCAATTATGCTGTCCTCGATGCCATAACTGTACAGAGCTGAGGCTGGGACCTGATTGGCTACACAAACACTCTCGACGAGAGCTATTATACTCTATTTATTTATTTTATTGTTTTCTTTTCTTTTTCTCTTTCTTTTGTGATGTGAACCGTAACTGTTTTGTATGCGCCTGTTTACTTTTTTTGTACGTGTCTACTTATGTGTTGCCAATAAATCTTTTTCTATTCTATTCTATGTATTTCTATTCTAATAAACTTTTTTTTTTAATATACCCACTATGGTGTCATCGAGCTTACGCCCGCCTGATGTTAAGCGGTTACCGCAGCCTATGGACACCTGCGACACCCAGGGGTATCACAATGCGTTGCTGACCCTTTAAAACCTCTCACAAACCTTTTTTAAGGACCCCATACTGTAGTCCTCAGGGGAGAGCCTCGGCGGCGGAGCTCATTCCACAGCTTGAGCTAGCCTTCGGATATTGGTGATACAGCCTAAGTTTGGTAGGAGTAGTAAGATTATTATATTATGGTCTCTCAATTTGACTTACCGTTAGTACCATACGAACTTAACTTATTGTAGGGTAGTCTTTTTGTTGGTGATTTTTCTCGAGATACCTATTACCGGAAGTAAATTAGTCGATTGATCAGTTACGAAAAAAAGAACGAAGTAGTTCGGTAATTAACGCATCAATAATATCACTCCAACTCTCTCGTGTGCCGATATTCATAAGCCTGATATAATAGAGGGCGAACTGGAAACTTTTGGTTTTCATTATGACGCATGTATGTACCCTGTGATCAAGCTGTCCTTGTCTAAATAATGTATTTAATTAGTCTTCTTCTTAGCGTATCGATGACAAACAATTTCGGATTGTCATCATAATGATAAGATTTGCCAATCTACGTGGGAATCTCCAGATCTAGTACCCCATTTGTACGCTGGGAGATCAATACGTCCATAGGGAAGACCTTCTACTTCACTCTCCTCCATCAGCTATCGCAGTTCACTGTTGGCATAGGCCTCTCCAGTTTTTGGCCACTTTTGGTCAAAACATCTGGACGGTTTACCCTTAATCGCCACAGCTTGGGCAGGCGGAGTTGGCCAATTGCAGGGCGTAACTTCGCGGTGAACTCCGCTGCTGCCCATTGGCCCTGCAGTATTGATACTACGCCTTCAATTGTGATGGTTTTAGCGCCACCAGTTCGGTTGCCAGTATCATTGTTTTTTATTCGGCAGGATGCTCCACGGTCATGTGAGGGGTGTCTTGAGCGAAAAGATAAAGGTCGCTTCCTTGCATTACAAAATATAAACAAATCATACAGTAAAAGTTATAGTCACTTACTGTCGCCGCAGGTAAAATGCGAATAGATGATTATTCTCAGCGTCCGAGTTGAGATTCGACGAACATCCGCAGTAGAACTCGCGCTCCGTTATGTCGCGTTGGGGACCTGCGTGACGTCACACATAACAAAATGATCTAGCCAACTACTGTGATTAGCCTACACACATCTTCATTGGTAAAATAGATATCCAAACCTGTCCCTTTATTCAGAAACGTGAAAAACGACTCGGAGAAGGTAATTTTGTTTAGTTCACTACCATTTAGCCGATCGTCTGGCACTAGCTCAAACTTAGAGACCCCACAAACCCACAGACTTTCTATGGGCCGATAGTTTGGCGGGTTCATAATCAGTATGAGCTCATACATATTCGGGTAAATTAGGCACTCGGGTCGATAGAAAAGTTCACAGTCAATAGTTTACTCACTTAGTATGTGAATCCTTACAAGTCTTTATACCTTGACGGCGCATGGCAAGTGCAGACTATATTGGGATAATCAAGGCGGCTTAGTTGTCAGTTACTATATTCGGTCAGACTTAGATCTAACCTAAGAACGGCCCGGATCCGCACCTAAACATCAATGCTTAAATGTTTCCATTTTTTTCATGTCATGTTTCTATTGATGAAAATACGAGGATTTTCGTTCATAGGTATGCTCAGGTAAATTCAAACGAGATGAACTTTTCGTAGGAATAATTCTGGGTGTGGTCTGACACACCAAAAATCGCAAATCGCTCATTACAAGTGACCTTTTAATAAAGCAAATCATTGCCCGTTAGTGTAGCGCATTAAAAACTTTATTCAAATCTAATATGTAACATAACTAATCAATTGTTGTAGGGTACCAAAACGCCTACGCTACGCAATCTCGATAAGAAATCTCTTATCACTCTCTCCAATGCTTCCGTATCAGTTTTGATATATTTTACCAGTGAAGACAGTTTAAGATATATTTGAAAACATGTATATTATATCTAGACATACTTTTAGCCTAGTTAAATATATAAACTTGGCTTGCACACAATCTAGCAAACTACAAAACAGTCCACACTAATCGTAGTTTTGAACCTGTGGCAGTAGTGAATGAGAGTAACAAGACCGATCCGGGTCTGGATTCTCCTTGAGATATTTCTGGAAATGTACTCTCTCGCCGGGACGGGGTCCACATTTGGGACCTATGGTCGTTACAATTAATATATGAATAAATTTAGACCAAAACATAGTATAGTTTTTAATTAGTCTTTTATGTTGTTAGTCAGCAGCAAAACTAAATGATGTGTTTCAAATTTTAAATCTTAACACAGGACCCAAAAGTTATGTACCTAAATAAATATGTACACTTGTGGTTATTTTTTAATTTTACTATTGACCGAAAAGTCACATGTCCTTTTCCATTCTGTTGTTCTTGAGAAAGACTCCCACAATACTGTGTGTACTAAAAGTTGCGAACTAAAAGCAGTATGCAGAGATGGTGATAATTGATCACGTGTCAATTTACTTATATCCATGTAAGACCCAATAGTTTTAAGTTAAGAACTATTGTGTCCGACTATTGGTTAAAACTTTTAACAATAGATTAGGATTTTAAAAGGACATTCGGTCTTAAGACTTTATAGTTCTTCATCTACTTGCGCTTTTTTAAAACGATATTATTATTGTATTATATATTTCAAAAAAAAAGGCCCCTAAACTGCCTCCGAGTTTGTTGCCGGCACTTTTCCCCCCCTCCGACTTAACGTCCCCCGCCAAGTGATGGTGGAAAAAAGTTTGACGTGCAAAAAGTATTACTAGTCTAATTATTTGCAGAAATAAACTATTTTATTTTATTTTTTTATTTTATTTTATTTTTACTCTACATGTTTATCTGGAAGAGATTGCTTAAAGAGACACACCGC